>CM038630.1:27250593-28553093 GCA_021554675.1 Leuciscus idus | reverse complement strand
TTCTGATTGGCTAAGCATTAATCTGACCTGGACACACTTTTTATTTTACAGTGTAGGCTAAAGATAGGGTTGTCACAGAGATTGTTGTGATATCTGAAACCAGTTATTTTAATGATATCCTTCAGGGAGTAGGATCATTTTCTCCAAATCCTAAATGCCTGATTAAAGCAAAATGCTGCAATATTTTAGACTACTTTAAAACTTTAACCGGGTTAGGTTTTGAATTTGAGGTTAGATTAAGTCATGGTCAGGGTTGAGTTTTGAAAATGATGTGATCATGACATCTCCCTAAACCTCTCTTATTTTAGGTTCCTCTCTTAAGGTGCTCTGGCAGATAATCTTACCAATCATTCTGTTGATTCTCATTGCTGTGGCCATCTTTCTGATACGCAGGTACCTATTTATTTCTTCTTCTTTTTTAATTACTTAAGTGAGGAAAATAGTCTTAAAATAAGCTTACACTTTATTAGTCTGTCTTCATATTAGTGGTCCTTTTAGATGTTGATTTTGGTTTGTGACTGTCAGAGTTATTTAGGTCTATTTCTTTCTTCCAGTCATCATCTTCCAATAATTGTGCTCATTATTTTGCAGGACTATCATCAAGGCAAGATTAGATCCGCAAAGTGGAGCAGATAATCCATTGTGTTTTTTCCCAGTATTCCTGTCACGCTCTTCTACAGTGGCAAACTTACTTTTATTGGTTATTTAACTTAAATTTGTTTCAGTAACTGGGTTACTTACTTGAACTCACTTTATTAAGCATTGTTTTAAAAATGCAAAATAGTATCTGTTTGTTTAATAAGAGATAAAGTCTGTTCTGTTTGGAATATTTTAAATCTCAGGGATCACAAAATAACACCCGGGAGGATCTGTCAATAGAAGGGATTCCTAATCCATTTCATGGAAGGGTTGATCAATCACATCCAACACCCAATTCCCAAGATCCTACACGAGCACATGACCTCAATCCAAGGTAACAGCTGCCGATCTGATGGAGACATTAAAGGGATAGTTTACCCAAAAATGAAAATTTGCTGTTACTTTACTCACTCTCAGACCATCCAAGATGAAGGTGTCTTTTTTTGTCTGACTTGCAATATATGAATCACCAAGGACCACGGTTTCAGCTAAAAATCTTCTTTGCATTTCTGTTGAAGAACCTACATCTTGGATGGCCTGAAGATGAGTAAATTAACAGCAAATTTTCATTTTTGGGTGAACTATCTATTCCTTTAATGTGTCCACTTTTTGTCATAAAATGAATTCATCTTTTTTTCCTCTTAAGGCCGAAATCTAATATCCACACGGTGTATTCTGCCATTAAACTGCCACAAATTAAACAGGTTAGAGTGTTTTTTTTTTTCTTTTAAATGCAACAGGATGTAATTGAAACATCAAAATAACAAACAACTGAAATTTCAACGCTTAGAAAGATGTCTTTTTGTTCTTACAGGGAAAACGTTCCCCAAAACCACAAAAACCTGGAAATATGGATAATGACTCAGCTACATCTACCTTAAACTACGTCACTCTTGATTTCAAGGGACAAAATGAGCCAAAAAGGTAAATGTAAAATATAAAAATCAGAAGTAATTGCACCCCTAACAAATTCAATAACACTTATCTTTAATTTGATAATGAGATGAGCTTAAAATGTTTTAGATGATAACATTTAAAAATGTGACTGAGTGCAATGCTGCTGCTGTTAAATATATGATTGTGTTTTTAGAGCACCTGAAGGTTCAACAGTCTATGCCATGGTGTCAAAAAATAAGCAGCCGGTAAGCCGTCAGAACATTAACAAAATATTTATATTCTATTACTTTAAATGTACCCAGCGAACAGCTGTTCACAATAAGCATACACCGTGTGAAAAGCGTGTGAAGCAAATTTTTATACAACTGTATAGTGTATATTGAGAGCATTTTGTTTTACTCTTTCTTCCTCTTCCTAGAATTCCCAATCAGAAAATCATGATTATGAGAATGTTTCTTCTGCATGTGCCTCAAGACTTCCATTCACCAATATAGACTGGGAATCTGATACCAGTGAAGAAGATGAAGTGAATTACTCCACTGTGTCTTGTTCTGGCAAACCTGATGTTAAAGAACCCAAACATAACCAGAGGAGCCGTCTTAGCAGTTCAAGCTCTGATGGTGAGGACAGAACTGAATATTCAGCCATAAAAACAGAAACAGTGGAAGTTTCCAAATGAAGTATTAAAACCTTAATCTGTATTATAATTGCAGTATTAGTTATTTGTTATTATGTTATTTGAAAGTTATAATTAAGACAATTGTATACAAATTATGATTCTCTTAGAGTGGTAAGAATGCCTTCCACTCCTATTTTTATTTTTTCAGTGTGACTTGCCATTGCATTAATATAATATTGAAATATTCCGAATTATGCTTAAAGATACTATTCCTTTGTTTCAATGTGACATATATTTGTGTGATCAATTCAGTTGTGCTTGCATGGAAAACTGATTCATGAGTTCAATTTCCCCAATAAATAGTGTGGATATTGTTTCACTATATACTGTGAAAAGTAACAATATAGCTATCTACTTTTATGAAACATGTTTGCCAATGAAGAGCACATGCTTAACATTTACCATATTGCTGAACTTTAGCTTTGCTGAGAACAACTGGTTGCATAAAACTGTGTATCCATAAATTACTTGTTTGAATAAAAGAAAAAGTCTCCTAGGCTGAATGAATTCAAGAAGGGATGACATCACAGGTTTATTATATGAGAAGCAAATAATTGTTCTGCAGTGTGATGCATTTAACATGAAACTTCATGCATGTGCATTATTGCTTAGTGAAATGTACTATTTTTTTGTGATATTTAAATAAATAAATGGTGGTTGAGGAGATTCCCCCCTTCTCTGTAAAGCGCTTTGAGTACAGAGAAAAGCGCTATAGAAATGTAATGAATTAATATATTATTTATACATATAATTTAAAGACAGTACCTATAATAATAATAATTCAAACCCTGCAGCAAATGCCCCAGGACAACAGGTTTAATAAATATACAATATCCTGAAGAGCTCCCCCTTCAAGCACAGCAGTCGCATATAATGTGAAGCTGCTCAATGCAGAGCCAATCGGTGGAACTTGACGTCCAGCCCCTACTCTCTGGATGTAATGGGTGGAGCTTGACATCCAGCTCCACCTCTCTGGATGTAATGGGTGGGGCTTGACGTCCAGCTCTGGATCTAATGGGTGGAGCTTGACGTCCAGCAAGGAGTGAAAGGTGAAAAAACAAGACAGAAACAAATAAAATAAAGACAACCAAAGCAACAAATTGTATGTCAACTGGAAGTAACTATATGATTTAATCAAATTTAATAGTTAGGTACAAAAGCGGAAGAAAACTTTTTTTTTTAATTAGCATAATTTATATGCAATTCATATTGATACATCAGAGTGCCATGTACAGGCAGGTGAAGATGAGGCGAAGCAAAATGATCTAATACAGCTTAAACATTTAATTAAATAAAACAAAAGTGTGATATTCTATAATGAGAAATAAAGGAAACAAAATAATGAACTGAAATGAATCCGGTGTGAGATAATCAATGAACCAATGAATCACCATGACTACCAATGAAAACATACATAGTAACAAAGGAAACACAGGAAATAATGAAGAAAAACTAATCTTGATGCTACTTAATATGCATGACAAATGTTTTATTATAGCTATTTTACTTATTTTATTTTACTTTAAAGATGACACCTTGCACATGAAGATAGCACATTGTTTTAGAATTTTACAGTCAAAAAATCTAAATATGTGAAAAACACCTATTTTAGCTTCAGGTTCTAAAGGGTTAATGGAGTCTGACAGTGTCAGTCTTTTTAAAAACAGTATTGAGCCCACTTTAGTTCTTTGATGTACAGCATTTTTATCCGATATTTCCATACATGTTGAGTTCCTCCATGTTGGTATACTCAGCTTCACAATCAGAATTCTTAATGGAATATTTCAAGAGAAAACAGAGAGCCAGACATTAATCAATAACATATTTAAGTAAGCATTTGTCATTTGATCAGAATTATGTTTTCCATAGTGTAACACTGTGAAAATAATATACTCACATTGTAGGATTTTGGGTCACTGATGTGCATGGGGAGGGGGAAATTTAATACAAATCTGGTTATTCCACTTAAATATAAAAAAATATTCTTTATTTATTTTTTATTTTTTAAATTTTTTTTTACTACTACTTATTAAAGGGATACACCACTTTTTTTGGAAATAGGTTCATTTTACAACTCCCCCAGAGTTAAACAGTTGAGTGTTACCGTTTTCGAATCCATTCAGCCGAGTTTCTGATATTTAGAAGAATATCAGTAACCAGACAGTTTCTGGTCTCATTGACTTCCATAGTAGGAAAACAAATATACTATGGAAGTCAATGAGACCAGAAACTGTCTGGTTACTGATATTCTTCTAAATATCAGAAACTCGGCTGAATGGATTCGAAAACGGTAAAACTCAACTGTTTAACTCTGGGGGAGTTGTAAAATGAGCCTATTTCCAAAAAAAAGTGGAGTATCCCTTTAACAATGCATTTAAGTTAGGCTTAGTTTCAGATACTTCTATGGGGACAAGTGTACTGTACCTCTTTGGTGATGGCATATGAGGTTTGGAGAAAGGCTTGTTTCCTGACACCGCACATGCATCTTTTGACCTGGGGACAGATGTTATGTCAAACTTTTTTTCATGAACTTTTGCCCTTTTTTATTTCTATTCTTTATTTGATTTCCTATTTGATTTGACCTCCAGTTAAATGCTTTTCATTACCCTACTTGCTGCATGTTGACTAAAAGTGATAAACACCACTGCAGCACATCAATGTGAATTTTCAAAATGATCTAGAACTGTTACATGATACATGTTTTTAAAGAAGGTACAGAATTTTTTTATTTTATTAAATACCATCTAACCAAGCAGCAAAAGAGCAAGAGAGTGAATGCAAAAACATTATATTGTATAGATAAGCACTGCTTGCTGTATAGTCCAATGAACATACAAAGCCAAATATGGTAACTGATATGACAACTTATTAGAAGTCATCTACTTTGTTCTCAGAATAACTCATTAGCATTTGCTAACAATACGGCTTAAAAAAAAGTTTGAGGTTATAAACTTGTCATATCCTGGAAATGGACAGAGAAAGACACAAGTCTTTGGATATCATCTTCATGTAAACCAAATATCAAATTCAGATGTATTCTTGAAACACTTGAACCACAATTAAACATTTAATATATTTGCATTGTTTAACAAAATATCACAACAAGTGCTATTGATTTTAAAGAAATATAGCACAAGCACACTTTTCAATCAAACATTTCACAAAAAGTTTGTTAGGTTCAAAATTGAAAGATAGTTTAAAAAAAACTTGGAAAAGTGTCTATACTATAGAGTAGACTATATTGTTTGTTTGAAAATGCTACTTAGTTTGATCTAATGTAATGAAATTAAGTCATTAATTACTCATGGTTCTGTAATTTCTTCAAATTGAACTTTTATTTTGTTCTAATAAGCCTTGTTGAAGGAGGTCTTTAAAGTTGTAGACTTTAGCTTTAGATAATACTTTTAAGAAGTCATCCATCCATCCATTCCATTATTCAAACCACTTTATTCTTATTAGGGTCACGGGGAGCTGGATCCTCACCCAGCATCTGGAGCCACAGGTGAGGAAACATGATGGATGGCCAGTCCATCACAAGGCTCACACACAGATTTTAAGAAGTCATTTGATATTGAATGAGGTAACAATGTTCAGTTTTACCTCAGCTTAATTAATGACACAATCTACCCCCATGTGGCCCAAACTTATTCTTTCCATAGGCTCAATTTACCCCTCATTGGGAGCATGTTGAGCCAAGAGACCACTTTATTTTTCAAAAAGTGGAAAGCAGTTTATTTTTTAGTCAAAGTGGTTATTCCCAAGGATGGACCACATCCTGCAATTTATGTACATGTATGACACATGCATGTACATGTTGGACACATTACTGTCATATGCTCAATTTAAAGACAAACTGGCTCACCTCAGTCTCTGCTATTCTCTTACAATTAACCACAGCGACAGTGATCAAAGTAATATCAAAGATGGTGTCATCCATAAAACTACAAATCACTTTCTAGTCCAATCAAGCCGTGAGTTCATCCGTCAAATATTTATTATATCTGGGTGGAGAGCATTTGCCTTGCACGTAGATCACAAAACTGACGAGATCAGCTCCATTGGAGAGCAAAGACTGGATCTAAAACCTTCAGATGACACACAGCTCATATCTCCATCACTGTAAGTTACAGAAAACCCACAACACATGGGAGATGTATTTTTGCAGTGCAGAGCGTCTCTCTCGCACTGTATGACATGACAGACAACTAGTTGTCAAGTCTGGATCCATTCTGTTCACACAGCACGTGTTTTACAAGAATGTGAAAATTTACGGGTGTGCGTTCGGTTATAGAATGTGGTTGTCACTTAGAACCCATTATTAATTGTGTGTGAACGTAACTGTATTAAGGACTCAAATACAAGACTTACAACTGTATTCTGCTTCTGTATGAACCTGGCCTTTGGGAATCTCTGGTCTGAATTAACAAATATAAAGAGTTACCTTTGTTGCTTCTTGAATATGATGACTCCAGCAATTATGCAAGCAAGGAGGAACACAAGTGAAGGTGCCAGGATGTACAGACCAATAGTCTTCAGTTCAGTAAGGAATGGGTTTGCCTCATTAATGAAAGGGGCTAAAAGGATTAAACATTATTATTAGCATACAACTGAAAATATCATAACTAAAAGGCAAGGCAATGATGTAAGCAGGAGCTAGAGGGAAAAACAAAGCACATGCTTCTATTCTGGATTGGATGCACAAGTTTTAGAGTGTAAGAAAATAATATGACATAAGACATGAGAGATCACACACATCATACAAGATGCTAAAAAATCACTCACATTGCACATGTAAAACAACAGAAGCCGTAAAGTGTTTTCCAGAAAATTCTGCAGTACAACTCAATTTCTTCCCACGATCGTCTTTTGAACCCAGAAAGGTTATGTTGGAATAGGTGACCCGATCTAAACCAGAGAGTGTTTTGCTGTCATTTGAGACCGTCATGTTCTCATAGTTCCATGTGATGGTTGGAGTCTCTCTCTGGCAGGAGTGATAGACGGAACAAGTGAAGTTCTTTGCGACACCCTCTGTGACATCTGCCAGTTCAGGCTCAATCGTTATTTCATGATGAACACCTGAAATTGAACTTAAAACTTGTAATAGGTCCAACTGTGAAATTTAAAGTGAACTTATAGCTAATATCACACAAAGCAGTTCATATTTGTGTTTACTCACAATAAGCACTTTTGTCTTTTGTAGCTGTCACTGTTATGCCACCATGATATGTTACAGAACACCTAATAGTGGAGCGTTCTGCTTTTACGACACCTGTGCGTGTCAGAGTGATTTTCCACAGGCCGTCTTTAAGATGATCATTGTCTAAGTGATCAGATCCTTCAGTACCGTTCAGAATGATGTCTGGTTTGCTGTATGGACACGTGTGGAAAGCCGAACATATTACTGTGATGGTGTCACCCGTCCTTTCACCTCCATAAATATTGATGCTGGGCTGCCGTGGACTTGCTTCAAATAGTAGAAATGTCATAATTAGTCAACACACTCTTATAACCAAATCAAGAGTCAGGCAAATTTGAAGATCAAAGTATTTACATACCATCAACTACTATTATAGAGGTGACATCATAAAATTTGTAGGAGCTAGAACCAACAGTTTCAGGGTCAATCCATGCATATAATTTCTCTCCATTGTGGGACTTTTCCAGGTTTTTGATCAGCAGACTGCAATCCCTACTTGAGTTCACATATAAATCAGTTTTTCCTCTGAACTTTTCAATGACTTTGTTTGGATTCCATTGATCATAAACTAAAGGATAACCATTAGAGACCCACTGATACCACACAACTCTACGTGGGTCTTTGGGTGGGTTTGATGTGTAAGAGAAATTACATGGTATAACCAGACAGGAACCTTGGAGGCCACGAATGTCTTTTGGCATTCTCACTTCCCATGCTAAAGTATCAAACAGCAGAACACCTGTGGGAAAAAAGTGGGAGCCATTAGCCTAATGGCTGTGTGTTCATTTAAGATGGCATTTTTCAGCATTTCATTTCACTCATATTGTTTTCTGTTAGTAATAGTACACTGAACACTGTGTACACTGTACACTAAGTACACTAGTGCACTTAGTTTGAACAAGTGTCAGTAGATTCAGCTCTTTGTGACTGCTGTAAACTTTTAGTGTAAATATGTATGGCTTATTGTATGTTTGGTTATTATTTTTAAATCTTCTCATTGCTAATTTGACCTTTGGATAAAAAGAGATGAATTGTATGAGAAAGTTACTGATTCGCTAAATTTGACATCAACAAGGCAAAATAGAATCTGTTTCCATTATTTTAATGGATTCACACTATGATTTCAATAAAATGATCTATAAAAAGCAATGTAATTGGGATTTTTTTTCTTTTCGTGATCACTTCTAAATTGTCTTTTGATCGCAACATAAACATTCTTCTATTGTGATCTCGAATTAATTTATTCGCAAAAGAAAAACATTGCTTATCATTTAACTGAGGTCAGTCACAAAATGTTATCGACATGTCAAGCATCCTTCTCTAATCTTGCAGGCATCCTGTTTACTCAGGTTGGCTGTCAATAAAAATGACTACATGTTTATTCACTAGTGTCTATGACAATAATGTTGTAGCTTCCTTCTGACCCTGAAAAGGTCTATCACTGACATAAAAGAGCTACTTTAGCTTAAGTGAGTCAGAGTAAAAAGAAATTAGCTTAGCAGCAGTTTAGAAATGTGATTAAAAATAACTTATTCCCCCTTCTAATCTAAGAAAAAGCTACTTTTAAGTCAAAATCTTGATAAAATTATATTACATGACACAAAAGCCACACTTATTTTTCCACACTTGAAATAGTGAACCCTGGGTCATTCTAAACCCTAAGTGATCTTTCTTCACGTTCACATTGGGTTAAAGGATTAGTTCACTTTCAAAAAAATCTTTTGCTGATAATTTACTCACCCTGATGTCATCCAAGATATCCATGTCTTTCTTTCTTCAGTCAAAAAGAAATGAAGGTTTTTGAGGAAAACATTCCAGGATTTTTCTACACAGAATGGACTTAAATGGCAACCAACTATACCAATGTGCAAAGAAGGTTCAAATGTCCGTCTCAATGCAGCTTCAAAGGCTCGACACGATCCCAGTCGAGAAATAAGGGTCTTATCTAGCGAAACGATCAGTCATTTTCTAATATATATATATAGTATGGAGAGTATATATGGAGTGAGAGTGCTGAGTAAAGCTAATATCATTGTGAATGATAAGAGGCACCCCTTATCTTATGCATTTCCCATAACTCACTGCCCGGACTCATCATCACTGATTGTATTCACCTGTATCTCATTCACCTGTATCTCATTCACCTTGTTAGTTTCAGCCTATTTATTCCTTGTTCATTCATTCAATCATTGCAAAGTTTTGTTTAAGTGTTACACTGCAATTCTGAGCGTTTTCCCTGGTTTCTTGTCTTTTGGTTTATTTGGATTTCTTGCCCTGTTCCCTGGATTACTCTTTTGCCTCTGGTCCCTGCCTGTTTTGTTTGTTGGTTTGTTTGGACTGCCTACCTGTGTTTTGACCTTTTGCCTGTACATTGGATTACGCCTCTGGATTACCCTTAATAAAGCTGCATTTGGATCCTCTACCCTCGTGTCTCAGAGCAGTTCGTAACATATATATATATATATATATATATACATACTATACAAATAACTTAGATAGATGACGTGACGCGTGACCTTTCCAACGTGATGACACGATGCGTGGCACATCTCAGAGATGGTACACGACGACAAGCATTTGTGGTTAAAAAGTATATATATATATATATATATATATTTTTTTTTTTTAGAAAATGACCGATCTTTTCGCGAGATAAGACCCTTATTTCTCGACTGGGATCGTGTCGAGACTTTGAAGCTGCATTGAGACGGACATTTGAACCTTCTTTGAACATTGGTATAGTTGGTTGCCATTGAAGTCCATTCTGTGTAGAAAAATCCTGGGATGTTTTCCTCAAAAACCTTAATTTATTTTCGACTGAAGAAAGACATGGATATCTTGGATGACATCGGGGTGAATAAATTATCAGATTATTATTATCAAATTATAAAAATCTTTTTGAATGTGAACTAATCCTTTAACATCCTTCGCATATTTGGAGTGTCATCGATTGGCCGAACGCTACACGCAACATGTTAATGTAAAGGCTCCAGCATGTCCATGATCATAATATATATTGTCGTGTTTTCTGTCACTATTTAATATTTTTCCCCTCAAATGCTGAACCTACTGTTTATACAATGCGCTGTGTTTCTGTGAGTGTCCAAAGCACCACTTCATTTAACCATGTCTGGCACCACTGATGCAAGGAGGAGATCCAGTCAGATGATTAAATCTAATTTTATTTCTTAACAGCAGACAATCAAATAATAAATGAGAAATAATAATTCATTCATAATCAGGATTAAAAGTTTAATAAAGAAACATAACATGAAAAATGTAAATCACTTCTAATATTTCTAATTAAAATATAAGTCACACTCTGAGTATAATATTCTTGCCGAAAGAAAAGTAAAGTGGTTGAGAGATCTGTCTTTGAAAAGACAGGTTGCCAAAGGAGCGAGGTCTAGTCCAAGGTATAGACTGACCTCTACAGAAGTTGATCTCCCTCTTATGCAGTTGCTTATCGGAACAGGGCTAAGTTGCTCTTTCATAGTATATCGCATCCGAGCAGACTCTCAAGACACAAACATATCTAGCTGTCATGGTCTCACATTGGTTTCACATTGATCTCAATAAGCACAAGAAAGAAACGGCCCCCATCTGCAAGATGTTTAGCCTAGATAACATTTTCTTACCACTATAACTGAGACATTTCAGCTACTTGTGGTCTGTCTACTGGAAACGTTTTGGTTTTCCCCCATCTCACATCAAGTACAAAAGTTCACTCGAAGTCAATCAGCTACATTGAGACATAAAGATTAATAAAAGTGCAGAAATCCGCTTTTATTAATGAAAAATCCACGAAAATGACTAAAAACGCTGTATTCTGCTGCCAGGCCATTAGATCAGTGGTTCCCAACCTTTTTCCTTGGGGCCCCCCCTATGTACATATTTAACAATCCATGCCCCCCCCCCCCCCCCCATATATATATATATATATATATATATATATATATATATATATATATATATATATATATATATATATATATATAAGGGGTGTAACGGTTCACAAAATTCACGGTTCGGTTCAATACGATACACTTGTGTCACGGTTCGGTTCGGTTCGGTATGTTTTTGATACAGAAAAAAGAAAGAAATGCCAGAGAAATTTCCTTGACTGAATTTTTTTATTCTTTTTTATATTAAAACTAACATCATAAAGTATGATTTTTTTTTTTTTTTTTACTTTGCGCAATTCTATAGCTATAATTCACTCTTCTTATGAGCATATAAAACAAAACAGCTCCTTGGAAAAAATTAAATGTAATATTGTAGTAGTTATAAACAAAGGTTTATTTTATTTCAGATTTACATTTGAGGGCAGCAATTGTATTCATAATGTCGAAATAAAACCGACGTAATGTTACTTGAAGGCATTAAGCCTACTATTCCTGCCAAACTTCCATTGCAGTTAGTGTTACTACAGTAAATCCATGGTGAATGTTGCTGATCTGTGGACACTGAATAGTTCATTCATGGCACAATGTTTCTTCCTGGTTTCCACGTCAGCGCTGTTTGATCCGTTAATAACGGAGAAATGTGAATGTTTCTCACTAGATCTCGCAGCGATGTTATTACTTCTGTGGCGAATTCAAATGCTTTCTTTACTGGATCTCTTATTAGCGCTGTGTAGTAACAGTGTCGCATGATCACGATCGGCTCGAGCTGCACTGGTCCAAACTGATAAACGGTCCTTCAACCACACAATAACGAGCAGTTTCGTTCCGCTTGCATTACGTTTGTCATTTGATGTTGGGCAATGTTGTGGTCGCGCCGGCGTCTCTTACATTATGAGCGTGCTTGCCACGCGCCTACATTTGAAATAACGAAATTGTAATTGAAATCGGCATTGTAAGCATATGATTTTTTTAAAACTTTGAAAAAAATTTTTTATATAAAATTATTAGTGGAACATTTTATGCATCTTTATTCACCTCAAAGCATATCCGCTCCCGCGCCCCCCCTGTGAACTCTAGCGCCCCCCTGAGGGGGGCGCGGACCCCAGGTTGGGAACCAATGCATTAGATGATGATGAAACACTTTAGATTGAACATGTATGCATGTGCATGAGATTTGCATTTTTGTTGTTTACACGGAGACCGTTTTCAAAAGTTTGCGTTTTCAGCCACCCAAAACGCTGTTGTCGTGTAAATGAACGGCCAAATTAAAAAAAAAAAAAAAAATTGTTGAAAACGGTGTTGTGTAAGCGCCTTATGTTACAGATATGAAACACAGTGTGAAAAGCCCTAGAGTTTGTTTTTAGCCATAGTACTTGACATCATTTTTGTTTGTATTTAGTACGTGATCTGGATTGTGTAGTTTTTGGGAAAGCCTATATCTTGGTTTGTATTCCTTTCATATCCCCACCTTGTAGGCACATGTATCTCCTACCCTCGACAACACCCTCGAAATGCCACACAGACACAATTTACTTTGCATAGGCTAATGCTTCTGCACATTGGCTTGTTGAAACTATTGATTGAATTGAGGATATTAGTGACTGCCTTATAGCTTTGTAAGAATTGAGAAATTAGGAAATGCCGGACAGTCTGGTTGGGGAGCACCCAGACCCCGAGAGGACAAAGGACCTCTCTGGAAATTACCATTTGAACTCACCATTTGAGAGGTAAAGTCTCACCTCAGAACACATCTCTCCCTCTTCCTCTCACATGCTGAGACCATATGTAAATCACCCAAGAAAATGTATAGTTTAATGTGAATGATTATCACAGAGTATTTTTCATGTTTGGTATCATTTAAAATGTCTCAATGCGACTGGTGCAAATGTCTCATTTCCAAATAAGTAAAACAAAAAGTAATAAGGTTTTTAATAGTTTATGGATAACTGGCACACAGGGAGGGGTTGGCCTCTAGACAAATGGTCTCCCTACACCCAAAGGTGTAACCGCTGAATGCAAATTTATTTGTGAGTGAGACCTCTCAGCCTCATGTATTTCTTAATGTTGGGTTGCATCTTTTCTCTTTATTCCAGAGCATTTGATGCTTTGTATCGATTATCTTTGAATTGATTATGAAATTGGCATGATACATTTACCTGACATAATCAATTGTTACATTTGATTATTCTAACTGACTTTGACATTATTTTCATTAAAGTGTTAAAAGGAATAGTCAAACATTCGCTCACAATTAATGATCCACAGATATCATTAAACCTTTTCATTTATGGAGTCAGATGAAATAACGAGAGAATACATATTCATATGTATTGCATTTAATCAAAAAATACTTTGCTTCGAGAAAAGGACAGTAACACGTTAAGACCTTCCGCGCTGGTCGGATGCCGGTTTTGGGCCGATTTAGCGCGAGCTTACAGCTTCAAATTATTTTATTCCTGAAAAAACATGAATGACTCTGAGTTTGAATCAGACGTAGGCTATAATTTTGATTTTGACTAACGTTTTCCCTGTGTGTGTAACATTTTGTGAATGTGGTATTTGAGTGTACTGAGAAGACTAACCTGAGAAACCTGATTTATGTACATTTCAATTCATGTACATTTCTGTTAAATTATATTAATAAATATAACAGAATATAACAGAAAAACAGACACTGTACCTTGGAAAAGTAAATGAAGTAACAGCTGTCCTTTCATGTTCCTTGGTCAATGCAAAGACAAAATCCAAAATTACATGCTAATAATGGTTAAATTAATGAATGTCCAGCATTCTGTACATTGCTCAACTCTAGTTTACCACTTACATTTCAGTTTTCTTAAAGACATTTTCCTCAACCTCTCACTTCAGACTTCTTCTAAAGTGTTTTTTTCATTCTTACCTTCTTAGAAGTCCTCTGTAGAGGACTGGGAAAAGATCCTACTTCCAAGAAGAGAAAAATAAAAATTAGAAAAGTGAAATACAGGAAAAGGGTGTTTTTCATAAAGCTCAGCACATTTGTTGATGTGAGGCTCATGTCCACCAAGATGAAAAAAAGATTTCCTTGTCGAGGCTCATCACACCAATGCACTTGTCTAGTGACATAGGTCAAATATAGTATTTCCTGACAGGAAACATTAGCATTTGTGACTCTGACAAAAGGTCTGTTTTACGATCTTTAAAATACACAAGTGGTATATTTAAAAACAAAGTACAAAACGTGTTCTGAACCTGCTATTGTGTCAGATAAGGATTATACAAGTTTTCTTTCACTATTGTTACAAAGACACAAAACAGTAAGTAATCATACAGACAGCACATTCTCATATAACCTGACAGCACAGAAGCACTTGCAGCACAAAAATTATTCCATTGATGTACTTTATTTAACATGCTGTCTTAACCCTCAATCGGGTCACGGGGTCTATATGACCCCAATCGACTTTTCCTTAATAAAAAAAAAGGGTTCCCTTCATCTGAGTGGAATAATATTTTGTGACTTTTCCTACATAATCTATCTATACACACACACACACACACACAAAAACTGGGCTTGATTCGGTTGTTCTGAAGGTATGTAAAACAATTTTTTACACTTCTGGTCTTTGGGGTCAATATGAACCCACATTGAAATGAATGGGAAATGGGAAAAAAAAAATTCACATTTGTCAAAAAAAAATCTATAAATCCAGCATAAATCAGAAAATTTTCACACAGAAATGAAGGCCTACTACTAGAGCATAAATGTGATGTAGAAAAGACATTCTCACTCACACACACACAAAAACACACACAAACAAACACACACATGTATGTGTGTACTGCCACAGAGAGCATTTTACAAACAAAGATATAAAAGGGTAAGACCTAATGCATGCACACAAACACACAGGCACACACAAGCACACGCGCACGCACGCACACGCACACGCACACGCACACACACACACACACAAATGCACATATGCATTCTCTCACTCTCTCTCTCACACACACACACGCACACACACACACACACTCACACGAACACACACACACGCACAAACACAGACATATGCACACACTTTCTCTCTCTCTCTCTCACACACAGACACACAGACACACACACACACACACACACACACACACACACACACACACACACACACACACACACACACACACACACACACACACACACACACACACACACACACAGGTGTGACTGTCACAGAGAGAATTTGTATCCAATTTGGCTAATGAAATCAGCATCACACATGCAGAACACGTGTGAGTGAGACCTAATGCATGCACATGCACACTCATAAAAATGTTATTGTTATTAGATGTTCACTCATATTGCTTTTGTTTACATATTATTTATTTCATTTCTTTTGCATTCTAAAGTTAATTATTTATTTTTACACTTTGTTCATTAAAATCAACAATATGCAACTAAAATCTGACTCAAAGTCTTGTCCTTTAGGTGTGTCTTACAGTATGTGGCATTTAGGTGGCATTTTTGTGTCAAATTTCTGTGGCATTTTGTAAAAACAGACATTTCAAAATGCATCAAAACTACAAAAATTCTACTATTTTAAAAAAATAATTATTTTAAATGTCCTTTCTTATGTTCATATATATATATATATATATATATAAATTCACAAAATGTATTTCAAAAGTTGTAATACAAGCAGTTGGCCACATGCAGTAAAATGAATGGCTCTCTATTGCCTTTGCTGGTCAAAACTATTTCTTTCTTAAACTGCAAAGAATTTAGGTTTATCTCTAACCAGTAGATGGCGTACTTCTACACATAACACCTAGATCAATATCCAGAAACAATTTAAATGAAATTTAGATCATCATTTAAGTGATTTTTTCATAAAAAAATTATATTTCATATGCAAGCTTATGGTGTAGTTGAGGAATTGTGTGGTAAAAAGGTACAAAAGTACTTAATATCTCCCAAAACACAGCATTAATGAATAGATGAGAAGTAAACAAACAAAAAAAAAAACATATATTATTTGTATAATTAAAAATGTATATTTTTTGTATAATTTCTCTATCAATTGTTGGGGTCATATAGACCCCAAAGACCAGATTTGTAAACAGGAAACGAAGACCTTATTAGGGGCACTTCACTGCTGGCGAAATGGCCTTTCAATAAAACTTGGCTACCTAGACCATAGATATCATATATAAAGGCTAGATGTCTTATGGCGCAGTCTCTTCCAGCATCACCGTTCGGCCATCTTGTCACAGTGAAGCTGTGAATTAAGGTGAGTGATCAGCATGCACACAAATCCTCTTATCTCACTGAAATCTTGACGGATTTACAAACGGTTTGGTTTCTTACAAACGTTATTAACGTGGCTATAATTCCGAATGCTTGAACATGTATGTTATAATTATTCATATGTATGCAGTGTATGTATGCAATGTCATAACTACATCTCTGACGTTTATAACAAACCAAACCGTTTGAAAATCGGTAGAAAATTGAGCAAGTTATGGTTATTTAAAAGTACATGCAATTAAAATTACATTAAACGAGTGAGCACACTGTGGAAAGATGGCCGCCGTGTTCGGACGTCGACCTCCATTGGCCAGCAGCGCACACGAGACATCTAGCCTTTATATATGATATCTATGACCTAGACAGTAAAAGGGAGTGGAAAAATGATATCTGTGCTACCTGACTAGAGAAAACAGAAACATTATTTTGACAAATAGGTAGAAAACTTCAACACCCATAATGCACTGGGCATTTTGCTGTCAAAGGTCACTCAGACCTGTCTGCTATTGGATACGCTTGACCAGAGTCAAATACTGCCTTGCTTTAGTAGGAAATACTTCTTAGCATATTTTAGTCTTAATGGAGTCGACTTTTGTTTCCTATTTCTAATTTCCTTTGACTAATTGTTCCCAGTGCAAGAATTCAAAAAGTAAACATTTAGCGAGAGTGAGTCACTTTCGGTTTCCAGTGAAGGATCCAGTGCGATGTTTGAATGTTAATTCAGCAGTATCTATTCTGTTAAAGTGGATGTTGTTGTGAGGACTTTTATTATGACGGGGGTAGAAAGAAGAAATTGAAAAATTAAATGGAAGGAGAGAAAAAGTCAATAAAGAGAAAGAGGCTAAAGAAGAACTCGTCCATGTCCGAGGGTTTTACTTATTCCTAAAGTTATCTTTGGATTAAAGCCCAGAGAACACCCACAAGCAACTATTACACTAGCATAACACACTATCACATTTCCATAATGCCAATCATAACATTCATTTCAACTGGATCACAAATCATTCACAGTCATTAATGCTTGGACCCTGATGACTGCCACTTATGGCTATATCATTTATTTATGGTTATTGTTACATGCTTAAAGATGTCAACGGGATGATTGCGCAACATTTACGTGAGATACAACTGTTGCCATGTGTGCGAGTAGCAGAAACAACCAAGACGACAAGAATTAGCGTTGATGACGTTACATAACACATTATACATGTGAAAGAAAGACGAATACTTAGAGAACCAAGAAAACAAAAGTGTCGCCAAATCAATGAAATAATCAAAACATAACTCCCATAACTATTTAACCCAAACCTCTTAAACTACATACCAAAAGAAAAATGCAGAAACAAACCTGAAACCTTCAGCACATATGACGCCTTAATGAACTACTCTAAAATCGAAAAGTGGATGGCGATCACTCTCCAACTAACAAAAACAATGCTATCTACCGTTGTTTTTGAAGATGGATTAGAGGCACACAGTCAGTAGAAAACAAAATCAGGAAACACAAACAGAAATCAAGTCTAAATGCTAAGTGGTTATTACCTACAACACACCACGTTTAACCCAGGGATCAGTCACACGCACACCCCTGCACTTAATACGAGTTTTGAGTGATCTAGCGCTAAAACAGTGCATTCTCTCAGAACAGTGCAGTACTAATACATTAGCAGCAACAACAACCAACAAACCCGAAGGCGTGTTACTTTCGAAACCACCGCATAAACATGAACAATAACATGATCATGGTTCGATAGACAGTTCAGCTTGAAGGCACGGGTGTGGACTGAGATCTGGCGCTGATCTCCACACTCCTCGTCAATGGGCCTTTTAAACCGCAGTTTAATAAAGTGATGGTAGAAGTAAATAATATACTCTCTTAGCATGGAGAGAAAAAAAAAAAAGAAGATATATACAGTATATCTCCATGTATCATGGCAACTTTTAGGTTAAAGGGATATTGAAGTGGCACAGGAACTTTTAATATGACAACCTGCTAATAGACTGAGTATTATTTTTAATAGTAACATTATGCTGTGTAATGGGTTTAAACCTTGAAAGACACAAATGCACTGTACCTCTTTGGAGATGATGTATGAGGTTTGTGTGTTTGAGACACTGTACATGTGTTTTTTGGCCTGTGAAAAGAGAAGTTTCATCAGTGAGTGATGTGTAGAAGCAAGAATGTGTGAGGCTATGAAGTTTATGAAGTTTATATTTTTATTTTATTTTAGAATACTTTCTTTGTTCAGTGAGCAAAAACAGCTGTAAAACATTTGTCAAATGTGTCGACAGTGTGGTGCAGTGACAGCATTTCTATATTTTAATCTGTAGCATACCCAATTTTTTTCTTGCGTACTGGCACTTCTCACCCCAGAACGCGATTTAAACCGTTTCAAACTGAGGTGGACCCATCCCCCCTAATCTCAAGATTATCTTAACCAAATTTGGGTATGATCCGATAAACGCTCTCAGTCGAAAAGAGAGAAAATTCAGCAGAAACCATGCGATTTTGACATCTTGGTGGCACTAGTCGGTTTGAGACAGAGACCTCAAATTTAAATACAGATTTTCTGAAGGATGAGTAAAAGTAAAAACAAACAAACAAACAAACAAACAAAAAACATACAAACCTGACGCCTTTTATATACTCCAGCCAGTATGCAAATGAGGATGAACACAAGTGATGGAGCAATAGCATAAAGCCCGAAAGTCTTCAATTTGATCCTTTGAACACCTGTTTGTAAAAGGATTAATGAAGTGCATGAAGTTTCTATTTGATCATCCATACTACAAAATGGATTAAACAGTCTAACAGGCACAAGCCAAACTCATTTACATATACAATCAAAGATCATCCAAAACATTTTGGGCCCTATTTTAACGATCTAAAATGCAAGTGTCAAGCGCAAAGCGCAAGTAACTTTGTGGGCGGGTCTTGGGCGCTGTTGCTATTTTCCCGGTGGGATAAATGACTCTTGCGCCCGGCGCAAATCTAAAAGGGGTTGGTCTGAAGTAGCTTCATTATTCATAGGTGTGGTTTGGGCGTAACGTGAAATAAACCAATCACGGCATCATCTCACATTCCCTTTAAGAGCAGGCGCGCTTGTTCTAAAGCGGATTCCTATTATAACGGCGGATTTGCCAGACGCGCGCCAGGAGCGGTTCACAGCCGAGGAGACCGACGTTCTCGTCAGGGCCGTAAAACACAGAGAAGTGACGTTGGGGATGGAGAAACACACCCAAATTAACTTCGGTTTAATTTGGGTAAATGTGTAAGCTGTATGCTTTTATAATTATCTATCTATCTATCTATATATCTATCTATCTACCTGCAAAATAGCATGAGGGAACGTTTGCGCCGGAACACACCTCCTCTTCTCCGATTGTATTCGTATGAAAGAAGAATGTCATATACATCTAGGATGGCTTCAGGGTGAGTAAATCATGGGCTAATTTTCATTTTTGGGTGAACTATCCCTTTAATTGTGGTGCAAACTAACATGGCGGCGCCCGTCGTGCATTATACTGTAGATCAACTAACATGATAATTATAAAGGTTTTTAAGCAACAAAACACATATTTCACTTACATATATTTATTATATTGGGAATATCAGATGATATAGTTCATGATATAGTTAACAAGTTTGTGATTATTTTGAATAAAAAATCTAAATAAAATAAAAGCAATACATCTGTCATACAGCACTGTTGTGGCTGTGGTGTGTCACGTGACAAGCAAGATGCATTGCCATGGAAATAAGAAGATGATACGTTCTAAAATAATGGTCACCTTAAAAAACTCATGCTGAGGGCTCAGCTAGAAAATTTTAAACTTACGTGCAAAAGGGTTAACACTCAGGAAGGCAGTATTATTCTGTGTTTTACCACCCCAAAAGTTGGCACTGCAGATAATTTCAACTTTCTCTTCATATCCAGTTGGAATGAAGGTCACAGCTGCCATTGTTTCCCAGACACCTTCACCCATGTGATTGTGGCTGATAGTTTCTTGGCGCTGTTCTTGAAACTGATAGTTTCAAGAAACTGATAGTTTCTTGAGCGCTGTTGGGACGCTCCAGCTGATTTTGGGAGGGTGAGAGGAGCATGTGTGGTTGACTGAGCATTTGATGGTGACGCGTGTCCCGGGATCGATGTCTTCAGGGAGGGATGACATCACAGGATTGTTGGGAGATGCTTTTTAACAAGAAACACAAATATGTTATATTAGTTCTGGGAGGTGATGAAATGAATTACACTTGGTGTAAATGCAACTTTTCACAAGTATAAATACAAATCCTCACCCTGCATTATAATGAACACACAGCTGTTGTTGAAACTGTATTTCTCGTTTTCTTTTTCTGCTGTGAAGCAGAATGGCCCATTGTCATGAGTTTGTGTAAAGGGTAGACTTGTAGTCAAGACCGCCTAAACCGAGACCAAGACACTACCAAGACCAGAGGGTATCGAGACCAAGACAAGACCAAGACCAAGACCAAGACAGACCAAGTCAAGACCAAGACCAAGTCGAGACAAAGACCGAGACCAAGTCGAGACCAGAGGAAAAAAAAAAAACAGACTAGTGTTGAAGCTAAGCTATAACTTGTATGAATTCAAGAACAGCAGCATACTAGGGTTCAGCCGCAGTTTACATTCAATATTAGACGGTATTACTTAAACTACACAGGCAGAACAATACAGAGACAGACCATGTCATGTGTGTGACTGTGAGCTCACTGTAAATGTTTTTGCAGACTGGGTGAGATCAACTATGTGTAGCAATTGCATGATGGCTGTTACTGCACTATTAGAGGTTTGAGACTCCCTTAACTTTTGTGTACTGTTGAGGACTGACATGACTGGTACTGATGGTTCATCTGACAAAACATCAAACACCTCCAACACCATCTTGCTCCTCCAACAACTGTCTAAAGAATGTGAAATATGTAACCAATTGAAATTATACTTAATGTGTAGATGAAATCGTAACATCAAATTAAAGATACACAATTATAAACTTGGATTAGGCCTAATGTTTAGTCAACACAACGGAGATATGCAGATGATATTTAAAAGACCATTTATTTAGTCTAACGCCATCTTAAATACAATACTGTAATCAAACAACACACACACACACACACACACACACACACACACACACACACACACACAGATATCAAAGACACAAATTCATCTAAGCAAATGCCTGCCTATCTCTGCCGATTTCGGAGTCTCCAAATGAATCCATTCTGCAACTTTTAAATACATAATAAAATGTGTAAAAACGAAATTATAGGCTTAAGTGCAGGATCCGAAAGTTGGTCGTTTTGTCGCTATGGTTACACACACACACACACACACGCCGTTGGTGGTGCGCTCAAAGTCATCTGTCAGTTGTGCAGTTACCCAAAATCTCCTGAATGAAGTTAAAACCCATCATGTCACTGATATGTGTTTTTTAAATCAAGTGATCAAAGTGCTCGTTGCCGCTGCGATCAGTGGCGCGGATAGAGTGTTTTCTGGTGTGGCTCGCGCACACGCCGCACTTTCACTCGGACGCGCGCTTCAATCCGTTCCGTTGCGGATAATGTTGCATTATCGAACGTTGTGTCATCGTGGATATTGTAGTGTTGTATTGCTAAATCCCCCGACCACTATGTCGGTCTGAGACAGCGAGACCTAGACAAGACCGAGAGGTCCGAGACCAAGACAAGACCAAGACCAAAGACCGTCAAGGCCGTGACCGGTCTCGAGACATACATCACTAGTAAAGGGTGTTAAAATGTTTATTCAAAAATTAATTGAAAACTGATACCTCCCTATTTTTTTTTTAATGTGAACACCAATAGTTCAGAATCAGTTCACCGCCACGCCAGCGGATGGCGCTTGAGCGCTGTGAAGCACACTATAGAGACTAGCTTTTTCCCGGGTGCGATCTCAGAAGTAAACTGACACGCCAAAGGAACGACACTCATTTTGTCGGTCTCTTTATTATTTCACAGGTAAAATAATATGCACTTTAAACATTCTTCTGATTGTTCACATGACTATAGGAAGGTTTAGGAACGTAATTGTGAAGTGTTCTGAGTAACTTTTTCATGTTCTAATGTGTTTTATACAAATTGAATTAACTCGAGGGGTCTCAAATGCAAACGATTTATTGTTTAGTAAATGCATTCAAAAGTATTAAGTGATACAGCATTGTTGTGATGTTTGAGTACATTGGCAGTGCGAGGGTGCTTGTTATTTTTGTGTTTTAATTGAGTAGTTGAGTATATCTGTGCATTTAACAATTCAATCGCCATTTTGAGTGCTTTGCGCACACGCTTAATGAGTGACACGAGGCAATCAGGGTGAATTGGTGTATGTAAAATGGCGTTGGGTTTTAGTTTATACATTCTGTGTGTTTAAGTGACACATTTGTCATCTTTCTAGTAATGAGAGTGACATTTATGTGAATCTTTATTGATTTATTTTGTACACAATCTTCTTTCCACATAATATGTAAATTATATATTGCCTTTATGTGAAACATGCTATGGAATACAGGTGTATATGTATTCATATATCTTATGTGTACACGTATGAGTCATATAACATAAGTTAATGTGCAGATGAAGTTATTTTTGTATGTAACTCAAGAAGTGTTTACAGTTAGGCTACTAAAGTTTTATGGTCTCAGAAGTAAACTGACACGCCAAAGGAACGACACTCATTTTGTCTGTCTCTTTATTATTTCACAGTGTTTTCACAGATACACAGTGCTTCACTGCCTGTGTGTCCTTTGCTGCCAGCCCAGATATCCCCTAGGTCTGAGGCCGGTAACATTTGCACTTCATCCATCTCCACAGTACAGTTCTGTTCATCCGGGTTTCCCAGGAGCCTTGTGCGGCCTTTGAAGTTGTCTAAGATGTTGCCCGTATTAGTGTGGAACATGTAGCCATCTGTTTTGGTGACCCAAAGAAACTGGAGGCCGGTGACATATTCTTTTTGAAACTACACGGAATTACCACACAGGAACGAGTCAACGCTGTGATCTTGAGCATCACGTCCGCCTGATTTTGGTCTAAAATGACATATGATCCCATATAATTAATGAATTAATTAATGGGATTAATCGATATTACAGAACTGAAAGTATTATTGTTTATTAATAATTATGAGCGCAGAACAATAGTATAAATATGAGAGTAGCGTAAGGTCGTGAGTCCACCAAAGCCAGCATATTTTTTCAATTGTTTTAAATGGGAGCGCCGCATATTTAAAAATGCCAGCAGTGTGACATGGTGCTAAGCGTCTATAGGCTTTATGCCGAACGACACATGAACAAACAGGACAACTGTTCTCATAGCGTCTCCTTACTGGAAAAAGTGTTAACAGCAATACTAACTGAGAGCGATATCAATAGACTTTTAAGGTAATCAGCTAACCTAGCTAGTTATTTTTAAGATTGTTTTTTTTATGTGATTTAAATGTTAGAGAAGATAAAAATGTTGTAGCTATCAATCTGCATTATGCTCATATTTGCTCACTCCTTTGAAGCTATCTTGAGTAAAACAACGATGCAATCTGTTTTACAGAATACAAAAGTTTGTTGCGCACATCCCCCATTTCACACTGAACGCTTGCCGTTTTTTTCTGCCATTGTGCCAAATTCTGTGACCCACTGGAATAAGTGACCTTAGTAGGCACTGTATTTGAGCTAATCCCACCTGCTCCTAATCCCAATCCTAACCCTACCATCACTACAGCACCTTCTAGAGTCACTGAATTCTGCACTGGATGCCAATAGTTGAAAAATGTTCAACTTTGGGTAAAGCACAGCGCTCATCACTGTCACTTTTTACCCACCCATCCAATCACAGTGGAGGAAGGGCTGGACAAATACAACACGACCAACCATCACATCTTGCTTGTTCAATGGCAACAGACGACAACAACAAGCAAAACAATGGAAAAATTAATTTAAATCAGATAACACTTCTGTGAACATTCCGGGTCATAGCACCAAAGTGTCTCAACTGAATAAAACGCTGCACCACTGAAGTGCTCTCAAGCGAGTGTACTCTTTCAATCCCACAATGCACCACAATAAAAAGTGCAAAACTGATGTACGCTGAAAGGTTAAAAAATACGTCTCTGGGTTATGTATATTACCTGGTTCCCTGAGAATGGGAACGAGACACATGTCATGGTGTTGACGCAATGGAAACGTCAATACCCACGCCGCCATACTGAGAGTACAGGAAGGAGTCACCCCGAGAGGACCTAAGAGACCCTGGGGTTGACTCCACATTCACACAATAAGACCTGATGAATGTGTGCAGGGGGGACCATCCTGCCGCAGCACAAACGTTGTGTAAGTACACAACTCTTGATAGCGCCTTAGAAGCAGGAATAATTCGGGTAGTATGGGCCTTAACTCCAAGAGGCGAAGCGACCCCTTGTGCCTTATACGCCAAAGTGACCACATCTGAAACCCAGTGAGATATGGTCTGTGTGGAAACAGCAGAACCCCGGTTGCGCCCTCCAAAAGCAGACAAAAAGTTGATCAGATTTATATCACTGGCCTGAGCAGTGGACGTAAACCCTAACAGCCCTGACTGGACATGACTTGGATGAAATGATGAAGAAGGCACCTTAGGGACGTTATCCGGCTTAGGGTGCAGTATCTCCTTGACCAGTCCAGGGGCAAAATCCAGGCAGGAGGATGTGACGGACAAGGCTTGCAAGTCTCCTAGCCATTTTAATGGGGTAATAGCAATCAGCAAAGCCACCTTGAGGGTAAGAAGCTTCACAGAGGTGCTCAAAGTGAGCATCTAACAACCCTTTCAATACAATAGATATGCAGTGGTCCAATACAATGGTCTACGGACAGGTCTCAGCCATCTAGCACCACACAAGAAACGGGACACCAGGACATGTTTCTCCACTGAAACCCCTTTAATTTGGTTGTGGCAAGATGAAATAACAGCCACATAAACCTTAAGGGTAGTGGGAGTCAGCTGAGAGATAATCTTGAAGAAACTCCAGTTCTGAACCAACTGGGCAATCAATCTAGGCTAAGATGGCATTGCTCACGCATGATGAGAAAAGATACCATTTAAGAGCATACAGATTTCTAGTAGAGGGAGCCCTAGCCTTTAAGATGGTATTAATAACAGACCAGAATCTATGAACTGGATCTCTGGTTGGGGGTGAAAGTTTGTCCCCCGAGCCTGGGACAGAAGGTCCCTCCTGGTTGTAATCTCCCATGGATAGCCTCTCTCACAGAACTCCCTATTTATTAAAATGAGGAAATACAGAAATTTCAAAACCTTCCTGAGAAACTAACATTTAAATAATATATTTCAAGTCTGCAATACAATCTGACATGAACTATCTAATAAATGTTGTTTCTTATGATTAAAAAAACTGTGTATTCTCATTGCTGTATACACATAATTCTGTGAACCATTCAACTCAGATCAAGCACTGTTTGTGCAAACTTTACAACAAGGCACAATTTGAAATTTCTTTAGTTATCAAGTTTATTAAATAAAAAAAAGATAAGATACCACTATAATAAAGAGCCATGGAGAGATCACCTACATCATACATGATGCTGATAAATTACTCACGTTGTACACGTAAAGCAACAGAGGTTTCAGCGTTTCCTCCAGAAAATGTTGCAGTGCAAATCAATTTCTTCCCATGGTCGTCTTTTGAACCCAGAAAGGTTATGGTGGAATAGGTAACCCGATATAAACCAGAGAGTGTTTTGCTCCCCGTTGAGACCTGCATGTTCTCATAGTTCCATGTGATGGTTGGAGTCTCTCTCTGGCAGGAGTGATAGACGGAACAAGTGAAGTTCTTTGCGACGCCCTCTGTGACATCTGCCAGTTCAGGCTCAATCGTTATTTTATCATGAACACCTGGAATTTAAATTGAGATCTTGATATAGGTTCAAATGTGACATTTAAATAGAACTTATCATTAATAACACACAAAGCAGTTTATATGTGTGTTTATTCACATTTAGCACTTTTGTCTTTTGTAGCTGTCACTGTTTTGCCATAATATGTTACAGAACACCTAATAGTCAAGCATTCTGCCTTTATGACACCTGTGCGTGTCAGAGTGATTTTCCACAGGCCGTCTTTAATATGTTCATTGTCTAAGTGATCAGATCCTTCAGTACCGTTCAGAATGATGTCTGGTTTGCTGTATGGACACGTGTGGTTAGTCGAACATATTACTGTAATGTTGTCACCCGTCCTTTCACCTCCATGAATATTGATGTTCGGCTGCTGTGGACTTGCTATAATTCACAGACACATTATACTTAGTACTGTACATTATATCATTTTTTATATACTATATGTAATACAGTAGCTCCAAAGTGTAATTGGACACTTAAAATGTCTGAATTTCATTGCATTAGATAAAAACAGAGTGGCCTCTGCAAACAAATGATACTAGAGTGTTTTTTGTTTGTTTTTAACTAACTTTGTAACCTTTTTTCAGCCAGTTTTGAATAATTTTTAACAAACTTGGGTCATTTTTTGAGGATGTATGAAGTCAGTTCCTCTCATGTCATGTCAGCAGTATAACCAACAGTAGGGCTGCACGATAGCTAATGATCAAAATTATAATATGCACAATTATGCACAAACAGCAAAAATATTTGTGTGATAGAAAACAGACTGGCTGTGTTACAGTTTCATTTGAGCAAAATATTGCAGTGGAAATTGCCAATTCCTACTTATATGTTTGCCTGTGCTTTCAGATCAATAGCACTTTTTTCTCAGTTCAGAAAGAGTATGTGCGCCGTGGTTGGGAGGATTAAGTCAAACACTGAGCAGAAAATGTATCCATTAAAAACCAAAGCTCAGATTGGGGGATTTAAACTCTTGACATCTGGCAACCGCAAGCATGGAAGCTTGGAGTAATTTTACCAATGCAAGAAAATGCAAGTGTCAAATGAAAATGAAAGTTTTCAGAATAAATAACCAGCAGGCAAATATTGCAGACAATTATGCCTAAAATATGATTTATTGTGCAGCCCTTAACCACCAGTGTAGTTCATCATATATTAACATAATAAACTATATGAAAGTTTGCAAAGTTGGACAACTATGGAAGTAAAACAATGACAAATGTTTTTGAAACCAAAAAAAAAAAGCTTGTTGAATTGCACTACTTGGAAAAAAAAATGCATTGCATTAACCCTGCTTGCATTTTAATGCATTGTATTTTTAGGGCTTGCATTTTTATGGGCTGAAATTCAACATGGTTGTATATTTAAGCTGTGAATATTTTAATTTAAAAAAAATTTCACACACAGTCTCATTATTAGATTAAATAAGCCATATTCACCTTTCAGATTTCACTTCCAAAATATTTATTCTGTTTAAAAATACAACCTATAATTGCTCGATACAGAGAGAAGCAGACAGATAAATAGTTCAAAACAGAGGCACGGAGTGGAACAACATGGGAGACTGGCGAGTATGAATTGGAGAATCAGAACTGGAAGAACTTAGCTGAACGATAATCTTGATATCTTGTTTGCAGGTGATTTGTATCTTGTTACACAAATTCAGTGGTTCAAATTCGACAGAAATTTCAACAATTGACTTCCGGGAATGGCAGGAATATCAGTAGATTGCCTATTGAGAATCTCCATAGCTGTTAGTCTTCCTCTCCAGCAGGTGGCGCACGCGAGTGTTGACAAAGAACAGAGCAACAGGTGAGAGAGTCATTCATTCATAAAAACGGATTTACAGAAATGGAGCAAGTGGTAAGCATTTCTGATGATTAGGGCCAGTATATATATATATATATAAAATATTCGCACATTTAGGGACCGTCTCTAAAGTTGCATATGACATTGGTACACACATTTCTAACTTCAATAGCATTTGAAGAGAATGACTTACAGTCATAAAACCAACTGTACTTCCATAGACAACCTGTCTATGTTCAAGACCTTTTGTCTTTATTTTGAACAAAAATATCTATTGCCTTAACTATATTTCATAAAGTGTTTGATTAAAGCTGCAGTCCGCAGTTTTTCCTCTTTGTCGCCATCTCTGTTCGAAATCTGCAATTGCAGTTATTCGCGGAATTATCAACTTTACGTGCGTTGTGCCTCGGCATGACACAGCGCGGATGAATCCAATGTTTTGAGGAGAATATGCAGCTGTCAATCACCGCACTGGTGTGGATACTGTCATTCGGAATCACAGATTCTACTTTTTGGAAGAATGACCAACATAAGAATTTTCACCGGAAAATGTCGTCTGATCAAGTAAGTAACATCCACTTTTGTTCTGACCAACTAAGGGGAAAAAGCATTGCAGTAAATTGAGCTGATTAAATCTAACGATCGCTTATCATATATGTCAAACCGTGCAAATTATACTTTGTTCTCAAATTGTTAATGTTAACAACATCAGCATTGCATGACTACATTTAATGCCCTTCCGATATTTGTCCTTGTTTTCGCATGGGCCGGTTGCAGTGTCTTTTTTTCTCTGAAGACCGAAGTCTTTCGCGTTTTACAACGGGTGAATCTCCAGTTGTCACTGGTGATTGTCGTTTTAACCTTTCTGGATCCGCCATCAAATTGATGTTTAATTATATCAAGTGCTGTGAGAAAAGGCTATAAATCTCCACCACCAACATCCTCACACACGCAACACAGCCTACTAGCCGAAACTCCTCCTTTATGTGTACAGATGTGACGTAATGACGCAAAGACATGCTCGAATTTCCCGCGGAAATCCACTAGTACCACTGGAATTAAAAACATTATTACAAGCTTCCCATTTTGAATCGAGCTACGGCAAGCAGATAGTTTTGAACACTGGCTGGTTATGTACTTGCTCAAAAAAGTATTTTGGATAATTTTAACCCAAAAAAGCTACGGACTGCAGCTTTAATATTGTTTATTTAAAAAAAAAAAAAACAAAAAAAAAAACATACAAACACATGTACAAATGTCTTGAGTATATAGCCTACTTATTGGGGCAAATTGTCTGGCCTTTATTTTTAAATGTTATTTTAACAAATAAACTGATTAGAAGAAAGTTAATTTGGGAGAAGCATTTTATTGTGTCTGTTGTTTTTAAAAGTTGTAAATAAAACAGATTATTGGAGCATGTTTTACAATATTTTTGAGTTTTTCTACTTCAAAATTTCATGTTAAATTCAATGTGTTACTTCCTCGTAATTGTTTGTGAAAGTTACAAACCATTTCCAAGTCAAAATTGTTTTGTTTTTTCAGTGCAGTTGGACAATCCCAGATATAACAGTGAAAGAATATTATTCCAAGAATATTTACATACCGTCGACATCCAACATTTTCAGGGTCAATCCATGCATATATTTTCTCTCTATGGTGGGACTGTTCCAGGTTTTTGATCAGAAGACTGCAATCCCTACTTGAGTTCACATATAAATCAGTTTTTCCACTAAACTTCTCAATGACATTATGTGGATACCATGGATCATAAAATAAAGGATAATCTCTAGAGACCCACTGATACCACACAACTCTACATGGGTTTTTGGGTGGATACGATGTGTAAGAAAAAGAACATGGTATAACCAGACAGGAACCTTGGAGGCCATGAATGTCTTTTGGCATTCTCACTTCCCATGCTAAAGTATCAAACAGCAGAACACCTGTGGGACAAAAGTCAAGAAGAGTCATTAATGGCTGTTTGTTCATTGAAGCTGGCATTTTTAGAAATTCATTTCACCCTTATTGTTTTCTGTTAGTACACAGGACATTATACACGAAACATAGTAGTTTGAGACAGAAGATTCAGCTCTCCGTGACTACGGAAAATAATATAAGAAGCCATACCATTGGGATTTTTTTGTTAATTGTCTTTTGATCTCAACATAAACGTTCTTCTCTTGGTATCTCGACTAAATCTCGAGAAAGCACATTGATCACCATTTAACTGATGTCAGTCGTGACGTATACCAACATGTGTCAATCCCTCTGTAAGCCTGCAGGCGTACTGTTTCCTCGAGTTGGTGAGCAATGAAATTGACTGCATGTTCAGTCATGAGAGTGTCTATGATTTACATTTACATTTACATTTAACATTTAGTCATTTAGCAGACGCTTTTGTCCAAAGCGACTTTCAATTTAGGACTAAATTAAGCAAGTCATCGTGAAGAGGCAAAAACAACGCAAGAAGTGCTCAAAATAGGAAGTTCAGGCATTGTTCAGAGTAGCATAAGCCCGATAAGGGAGGATTAAAGGTAAAGGAAAGAAAGTTTTTTTTAGGTTAAGTGCTCATGGAAAAAATGAGTTTTCAGTTGTCTTTTGAATGTTGTCAGGGATTCTGCATTCCGGATGAGGGTGGGGAGAGCATTCCAACAGCATGATGATAATGTTGTAGTTTCCTTCTGATTAGGAAGAGGTCTATCACTGACATATCCGATTGTTAAGTCTGACGTCACACGTCACGTTTAGCCTTTTCCGGGTCCTAGCGCTCCTCTCGTCCAGAAATAACAATGGTGGAACCTGTAAATTTATTTACGATCACGTCCTTCTTAGTGAGGCACCCTTGGCGGTTTAAATTCCTTTAACACCAACAGAGTGGTTAGTGTAGCTCATCACTCAGGTGCAGAGGTGGGTAGTAACGAAGTACATTTACTTCGTTACATTTACTTGAGTATTTTTTTGGAAAATTTTTACTTTTAAGAGTAGATTTGAATGTGGGTACTTATTACTTTTACTCGAGTACATTTCTAATGAAAAAACTGTACTTTTACTTCGTTACATTGGGCGACGTCCTTCTCGTTACTTTATTTTAATGCAATGTGTTGTTAAATGCGTAGTTTATTCCAAGCGCGCTGTATCTTTTTTTCTGGGCTTGAGCGATGCTCAATTCACAAATGAATCACTCTTTTGAGTCTGTTCAAAGACTTCATCAAACAAGTTGGCAGATCTGTCTAAATCGGTTCGCAAATCAGTTTGAATGAATCAGTTCCTGATTCTGTTCAGTTCCTGCACGCACTGAATCGTCTGAAGCGATTGCAATTCACACTCGACTCGGAGTCGTAACAGTTAGATTTAAGGACATCAAGAGCGTTGGATGAAGTGGCCGTGGACCTACAGTACAGTCAAGTGAGAGCAAATCTTCAAATGCATCATATATTTGCCAGCGATGAAGATCTTTATTAGTTGAACATCTTCGTAAGCTGTCTGTGAATGAATGATTCCACAGGACGATACATTCGATTTCATTTCACTCAGGTAATACATTTTACAACCAAACAGATTATTATGCCATGATAGCACTACTAGAAAGGATGACATTACCCGTTTTTTGGACATAATACATTCATTTCTACATTAAATAAGCTACGTACCATTGTTCACAGTTTATGAACACCCGCCATCCTGCGGTAGTGTGTGTGTATTGTTGCGCAGTGGCGAACGAACTCGACTTGAAAACGAATGCCTTTGCCTGCCGTACACACAGTTAACCAGTTTAAACATGCTTGCAGAAATATACATTTGATTATATTTTGGAGAACAGACAGAAAAAGATCCGTCGATGTACTTGTGTTTGTTTTTTTGTGTTCAGATGTTCAGTAGCAGTCATGATTGTCTAATAATCCAAATGTAGTTGTATAAGTTACTATTATACAAACCAAAGGACAGGCAATGATTTTCGGGCTACAGATGGCAGAAATAATGTTTTTTGTTGCAAAGAGAGCCAATCTACTTATGAAAATAATAGTCATTTAAATAAAAAAAATCTAAATAATATTATTTTATATATATATGACGACTTCAGATGCAAAAGCCTGTAAGTAGGTACCATCTGAAATTTTCTTCTAAAAGAGCATTTTTATCAAGTTTGTATGTTTATGTTCAGTTATTTCACTTAAATGGCAATGAAAAGTACCTATTGTCATTAAAGTGAAATTACTGAACTTAAATATACAAGCTTGATAAAAATGCTTGTTTTAGAAGAAAGTTTCAGATGGCACTCAGAGGCTTTTGCATCTGAACTCTTCATATATATATATACTGTATATATATATATATATATATATATATATATATATATATATATATATATATATATATATATATATATAAATATAAATGAAATATATATATATATAAAATAGAGGCCTATATGATCCGAAGTAAGTTACTCGCTACTTGAGTAGTTTTTTCATTGGATACTTTTTTACTCTTACTCAAGTAACTATTAAGATTATTACTTTTACTTTTACTTTGAGTAAATATTTCTATAAGTACTTGTACTTTTACTTGAGTACAGTTTTTGGGTACTCTACCCACCTCTGCTCAGGTGGCATAATTAAGGGTAGAGTCCAGGCATCAATGAAAAAGAAGATTTACGAGGTTGAAGTGAGTTAGCTCGGGACACGGGACACAGCACTGCGGCATTGTAAAAACACTCAATAATAACCAAAACACTAGCGAAAGCGGTAGGTAGGTAGAGAGGACCTGGACTTTGGACCCGGAAAGAGTATTATCGGAGAGTGGTTACGTCACGACTTAACAACCGAATAGAGCTACTTCAGCTTCAGTGAGTCGGAGTAAAAATGTATTCACTCTTCCGCAGTAGTTTTGCAATTAGAAATAACTCTTTTTATTTATAGTAAAAACAAATAAAAAAATAAGGTCTATGAGGTGACAGAGATTGTTTTCAGCTATTTCATGACAATTATACTGAATTTGTATACTAGTAGGTGATCTGTGTGTTGTAGTTTTTAGGAAGGATCGCCACCTTGAAGGCACATGTATTTCCTACCCTCAACAACACCCATCGAAATGCCATACAGACACAATTCACATGGGCTAATGCTTCTGCACATTGGTTTGTGGGTTTGACTGTTTCTTTCAAATGTTGATTGAATTGAGGATATAATGTCTGTTTTATAGCGTTATATTATTTTATTCCTGAATAAAACATGAATAAGCCTGTGAGTGTGAATCAGATGAAATTTATAATTCGGCTTTGACTGCTATGTGTAGGTTAAAGTTTTCTCTCTATTTGTACGATTTTGGGAATGTGCTACTTGATTCCACTAATTAGACTAACCTGGAAAAAGCCTCAATTTCTGTTCAATTATATTATTAATTTCATATAAACTTTTATTGTGACACAACATAACCAAAACATGCCTAAAAGAGAAAAACAGACACTGTACCTTGGAAAAGTAAATGAAGTAACAGCTGTGCTTTCATGTTCCTTGGTCAATATAAAGACAAAATCCAAAGTTAAATGGTTAAATAAATGAATTTCCATAATTATGTGCATAAATATGAAATATTTCAGTTCTCTTACGAGAGGTTCGTGGCCTTGGGCTATAAATATAGCTCGAGAGGCTGGTATAGCTGATTTTCATCTCTTCAGCGGAGCTCACGCATCGCTGGATCCAGAGAGAAGAAGCCGCGCCGTCGAAAAAGCCTTTCAGCAGGACGAGCCTTGCATCGAAGCCGCTGGCCGAGCCGCCTTCTGCCGCCGTTCCTGCTGCGCTATCCGGCGCACTATATCCTTTGCATACTAGTGTGTGTTCGCCGCCGCAACACACACTCTCTCTCTAAAAGAGCTTGAGCGTCTTTTTTAAGATGTCTCGCACCTTCTGTGGCTCGTGCCGAGCCCCACTCAGCGACGGGGACCGCCATGTCATCTGCGTTTCCTGCCTGGGTGAAGGACATGCAGCTCTCACTCTCGCTGACGGCGGATGCCCTCACTGCGAGCTACTGCCTATGGCGACTCTAAGGACTCGCCTGGCATCCTTCCACGAGACTGCACTCCAGCCCGCTGCGGTACCGCGCCGTAAAAAGCGCCGTGCTCAGCGGATCCCGGAGCCTCCTCCAGCCGATACAAGTTCGCCGGTTCGCCCGCCAGCTTCGCCGCCCGCTTCACCTGAGTCTTTCACTCCCAGACAACGGCCACCGTCTGCCGCCGCTTCCGTTGTGGATGACGCTGAAGAAGTGGCAATTGTAGAGGAGGACAGCTGCTCTATCCTGGCGTCGGGCAGTGAGGATTGGTCGAGCTCTGTGGATCTCGCCCCCTCTGCTCGCGAGTCTTCCGGGAAAAGAGCGAGCATTGAAGCAGAACTGATGCGTCTGCTCACACAGGCCGTGGAGAGCCTCGGCCTCGAGTGGTCGACGCCCACGGAGCCTGCGCACAACCGGCTGGATGGTTGTTTCCTGCTAGGAGACCGCGTTTCGCCGCCTTCTAGACCCGCGCCGTTTCTTCCTGAGCTTCATGAAGAACTTGCGAAGTCCTGGTGTGCCCCTTTCTCAGCCAGGGTGCGTACCTCTGCCTCAGCAGCATTCTCCGTGGTGGACGGTGCTAAAAGCAGAGGATAACATTCTCTTCCTCCGGTGGAAGAAGCTTTAGCTGCCCATCTTTGCCCGCCCTCTGCTGGACGGCGCACAAAGACGGCGCTTCCATCTAAAGCCTGCCGCACTACTTCAGCCATGCACGGCCGCGCTTACACCGCCGCTCGACAGGCTGCATCTGCGCTGCACACAATGGCCACCTTGCAGATCTTCCAAGCCAACCTTCTCCGAAAGCTGGATGAGGAAGGACCGGAAGCTATCAGCGTGCCGGATTTAAGAAGCGCTACGGATCTTGCACTCCGCGCCACTAAATCCGCTGCACAGGCCATAGGGCGGAGCATGGCCTCTCTCACCGTTGCTGAGAGACATTTATGGTTGACGCTCTCTGAGATGCCGGATTCGGAGCGCGCTGCGTTCCTCGACGCCCCCATCTCTCCTGCCAAGTCTCTTTGGATCATCCGTCAAAGATTTTGCGGACAGATTCGCTGAGGTGCAGAAAACGTCACAAGCCATGAAGCATTTTCTGCCGAAGCGCGCTAGCTCTGCAACAGTCCGCTCTAAACAGCCGTCTGCTCGAAGCTCCCATCCGCAGCCTCCGCCCGCCGCTTCACAGCGTCGACAGGCCCAAGACTCGAGACCGCGCTCTCTCTCTGCCGGCCGCCGCCCGCCACGTGGGCCCCGGCAGAAGATTGAGGTAAAGCCCGAGGCCTCAAAGTCTTCCTAGCCCGCCTAGGAAAACGACGGTGTTCAAGTCCCGCTGCGGCCAGACTTCCACCAAAACTTCTCGCTCGTTCAGTTCCAGAAAATGCAACTGCCGCCACTATGTCACGGCCAGAGCCCAGATCTCATTCAACCCCTAGCTATTCGTGCGAACGCATGGGCAAAGCTCCCCGGGGTATCAGAATGGGTGCTGAACATTATAGAAAGAGGCTATTCGCTACAGTTCGCTCGACGCCCCCGCTCGACGCCCCCCGAAACCACGGTGGAAAAGGAAGTAGCACATCTACTTCGAACCGAGATTGCGAAACTGTTGAGCAAAGGGGCCATAGAGCCTATATCTCAAGCTCAGAGCGAAGGGGGTCTGTACAGCAGATATTTTCTGGTACCGAAGAAAGACGGGGGTCTCAGACCCATTCTAGATCTAAGACAGCTGAACAAAGCGCTTGCAAAGCGCCGGTTCAAAATGCTCACAACCAGGAAAATCCTCTCGCAAATTCGCCAAGGGGACTGGTTTGTGTCAATAGATCTGAAGGACGCGTATTTTCAAATACAAATAGCGTCACGTCACAGGCGATTTTTGAGATTCGCCTTCGAGGGCCAGGCATATCAATACACAGTCCTACCATTTGGCCTGTCCCTAGCACCCCGTACATTCACGATGTGCATGGACGCGGCCCTCGCTCCCCTGAGACTTCGGGGAATGCGAGTTTTGAACTACTTGGACGATTGGCTGGTTCTAGCTCAGACTCACTCAGAGCTCATAGAACACAGGACCATGTTACTCGAATATCTCGAGAACTTGGGTCTCAAAGTCAATTGGGCGAAGAGTTCACTGTCTCCCAGTCAGAGAATATCTTTTCTGGGCACAGAACTGGACTCGCTGTCTATGACAGCTCAGCTCAGGCGCTATAGTCCCGCTCAGAAAGTTTCAAAGGATGCTGGGTCTCATGGCCTCAGCATCATCAGTACTCCAGCTGGGTCTGCTTCGCATGCGCCCACTGCAGTTCTGGTTAAAAGCGCGAGTGCCGCGCCGAGCGTGGACCTCCGGTCTTTTTCGCCTCAAGGTCAATCAGAAATGAATCTCAGCCCTGAAACCTTGGAAAGCGATCGACTGGTACCAGTCAGGTGTAAGCCTGGGGACTTCCTCGAGTGTGAAGGTGGTGTCTACGGACGCCTCCACCTCGGGATGGGGAGCGCTGCTCGAGGGCAGACCGTTCTTTGGCCAGTGGTCAGAACAGGAAAAGCTTCTACACATAAACTGCTTGGAAATGATAGCAGTCAACAACGTGCTGAGGCGCTTTTGTCCCCAGATAGCAGGGCACCACATCTTGGTCCGTTCGGACAACATGTCAGTGGTGGCCTATATAAATCGCCAGGGAGGTATCAGGTCCCGAAACCTTTACAGGCTGACGGAACGCCTCCTGGTCTGGGCTCAGCACAATTTGCGCTCGCTGAGAGCAGCGCACGTGCCCAGCCACCTGAATGTGGGACCAGACAGACTGTCCAGGAACAATGTTCAAGCAGGAGAATGGTCTTTACACCCACAGACAGTCCAGCTGTGGGACACATTCGGCAGAGCGGAAGTAGACCTGTTTGCGTCTCAAGAAAATGCTCACTGTCCGAAGTTTTTCTCCAAGAGCATGGACGCGCTGGCCCACGTCTGGCCCCGCTGCCCGCTCTATGCTTTTCCCCCCCGTCGCGCTCCTACCTCAGGTATTAGAGCGGATCAGGGAAAACGGATGCTCAGTGCTACTAGTAGCTCCGTTCTGGAAGAACCAGGCCTGGTTCCCAGTTCTGATGCAGCTGACAAGCACTGCCCCATGGCCGATACCGGTGAGGAGGGACCTCCTCTCTCAAGCCAGGGGCTCGATCTGGCATCCTCACCCGGAGCTTTGGTCCCTACATGTGTGGGCCATCAACAGGTACCTGCTAGCCTCCCGGAGGGAGTGCTAAACACGATCACGCAGGCTAGAGCCCCCTCTACGAGACGGCTCTATTCCTCGAAATGGTCTGTGTTCTCTAGCTGGTGCACAGCCCGTGGCATATCACCCCCAGATTGTGGGGTGACGGAGGTTCTTTCCTTCCTACAAGAGCTACTGGATAAGGGCAGGACCCCATCCACGCTCAAAGTTTACGTGGCATCTATAGCAGCGTTTACTGAACCAACGCTTGGCCAGTCACTTGGAAAGAACGATCTGGTCATTCGCTTCCTTAGAGGAGCTAAGAGGCTAAATCCTCCCAGACCTCCCTCAGTTCCCATATGGGACCTTTCCACGGTCTTGGAGGCCATGAAAGGTGCCCCATTCGAGCCAATCCAATCAGTAGATATCAAACACTTGTCTTTCAAGACAGTGTTTCTTCTGGCTCTCGCTTCAGTGAAGCATATTGGGACTTGCAAGCGCTCTCAGTGAGCGCGACATGTATGGAGTTTGGGCCAAATGACTCGAAAGTCATACTCAAACCGAGGTCGGGGACGTTCCTAAATCCCTCAACACACCGTTCAGGTCTCAGGTGATTTCCCTGTCAGCCCTGCCGGTCTTTAACGAGGAGAAGGACGCCAGCTTCCTTTGGCCGGTCAGGGCATTAAGGGCTTATGTGTCTCGCTCATCTGTCTTCAGACAGACAGAGCAGCTCTTTGTCTCGTTCTACGGACGTTCTAAGGGACTAGCCGTGTCAAAATGCTATATTTTGACGATGCTATAGCGCTGGCTTACGCCTCTAAGGGCTTGCAGTGCCCGTTAGGTGTTAGAGCGCACTCCACAAGAGGCATGGCCTCGTCGTGGGCTTGGTCTAGTGGGATTGCCTTACAAGATATCTGTATGGCGGCAGGCTGGACCTCCCCGTCTACATTTATAAGGTTTTATAACCTAGAGGTTCCCGCTTTACAGGCTAAGCTGCTTTCGGTCTGATAAATCGGTATTGTCTGCCCCGAAGTTTTCGGCCCAGAATACTGAAACTGCTTGAGCAACGCTCGCTGATCGATCATGCAACTCTATGGGCAGTGTGTAAGACCCATAATATTCACCAGACTAGGCCGAGTTTTCGCCCTGGCTGTGTGTGAAACACTATCTATATAATTGCTCCTTGTAGGATGCTATTTATTGTTAGGAATGATGCTATTCTAGCCCCTCTTCCTGGACTCTCTGTGAGTCCCTTATGATCACGTGCTATATGGGCCCCGGGCACCTGCCCTTGGGGCTTTGGTACTGGATCTCAGCACGCACAGCGTTTTACACTGTGTTCCCCATAGCGTAAGCTATTACGCAGTACGAGAGAACCTCTCGTAAGAGAACGTACTCGGTTACTAACGTAACCTTGGTTCTCTCTAGAAGAGGGAACGAGTACTGCGTATCTTGCCGTGCCTGCAGCACGCTCTGGTTTGCTCCGGCGATGAAAACCAGCTATACCAGCCTCTCGAGCTATATTTATAGCCCAAGGCCACGCCCGTTTCGGCGGGACGTGACGCAGTGGGCGCGAAGCGGAGCCTTTCGATAGGCTGCTGCAGTTGCCGCAGAGCAGCCAATAGGCGCACGAGCTGTTTCGCCTATGTCTGCGTGCTGCCGCAACGCATTTTACATTATTCCAAAATTAAGGATAATTTTTTACTTCAATATCTCGCGGAAAAGAGATTTCCCCCATAGCGTAAGCTATTACGCAGTACTCGTTCCCTCTTCTAGAGAGAACCGAGGTTACGTTAGTAACCGAATACGTTTTTCATAGTCTTCTAAAGCACTTTAACATGCTACATACTTTTTAGTAGTTATCTGTAGAGGACTGGGAAAATAACCTATTTGCAAGAAGAGAAAAAGGAAAAGGAAAAGGGTGTTTCCATAAAGCTCAGAACATTTGTTGCTGTGAGACTCACGCCCACCAAGATGAAAAATATTTCCTTGGTCTTATCAAATGTCACAACAATGCAGTTATATAGTGACATCAGTCAAATATAGTATTTTCTGACAAGAAACATCACCATTTGTGGCTGACAAGAGGGTCTGTTTCAAGATACAAAGTACAAAACGTGTTACACGGCTAGTTTTTAATTCTGAACCTGCTGCATATTCTACAGACTTACTGGTTTCCTAATACAATGTTCTTACAGTTTGAATGAATTACTGTAGTTGACCTTTGACCTCTTAATGGCCTCTTGTACACAAAGGTCTCTCCCTTCAGGCCCATAGGCCCACATAGGCCTATATTATGATCACATGCCTTACGACAGTAAACCTTTTTAGAGGGGTATTTTTTACCTCATTTAATCTAACAGTAAGAGGGAGTGATTTCTTCTGACACCCATGTGTTGCTGTAACCCATTTCATCAAACTCTAACTTCCAGAAGGATTCAAGAAGGACTTTGCTGTAAAACCAACATCATAAGATTAATTTCTAGATTGCTAATCATCCAGAGGGGCCATTGATGCTTGGACCCCAATGATTGCTGCTTGTGTCTATATTATGTATTTAATTATAGTATGTAGTATATATGATATAGGCTTAGTAATATAGTTTATAGAATGCTTGTTTGCTTTGGTATAGCCACTCCACACAGTCCAGCTCTCACTCTCTGACTAATGGGTGGAGCTTGAAGGTCCAACCACACCCACACAATGACCTGGGCTGCATTTCCCAAGAGCATCGTAAGTAGACGTAGAGCTATTGGCACCGATGGTCTCTAGTATGATCAACATTGCTCACAATTATTTTGAGAAATGCAGCCAAGGACGTCATTTGGCTCTGCAGTGAGTGGCACATTACAAGTAAGGAGTGAAAAGTAAAAAAAAAAAAAAAAAAAAAAAAAAAAAAACAACCAAAGCAACAAATGGTATGTCAACTGAAAGTAACAATACTTATGATTTAATCATATTTAAAGGCACAATATGTAATTTTTTTGCTTTAAAAATAGCAAAAATCACTATATCTATGTTACATATATTTTTTAGTTGTGTACTTACATTAACCCGACTGTTTCCAACAACTTTCAAACCAGGAGAAATTTTAATTAAATTTTTAGACACGGCACGTTTCTTTATTTCCGTTTTGTCGCAGTCAATGGCGTCATATCCGCGTTGTCCCTGGTTTCCGCTTGTACTGCCATGGTAACCAGAGCTATGAACCAGAGCCCTCTGATAGTAACCAAGACGACAGACGTGGACCACTGTAGTTCGCAATGTCTATCTGCACGCTGTTGTTATTTCGTTCAAACATTATGGACCATGGCAAGCAGACGTTGGATAAAAAAGGAGAACTAAACTGAGAATCAATATCAGCGCGGTGTTTTCGAGATGCCGAGAGCTCCCATAGACCGTATATAAACGAGAGCTCCACGTCCGAGACTTCGACCGCTTCTACATGTAACGTTACTTTATTAAACAGGTGAGCACATTTACATAAAACTAATCAATATTATATAGTTCAACAATGATAAAATGTCAGAATATGATCTGTATGTTATTCTAATGTTGATCTAGCTTACTGCTAGTCTCATACAGATGAACTAACATACATTTCAACACATTCAAATGCAGTTTAGTGTGATAGTGTAATGGTAGACCAAGTGAAACAGCGCTGCGTTACCTCACAAGTTTAATTTGTCTAATAAACTGCCCTGTGAGTAGTAATTCTGCACTTGCGTGTAGTTCGGTAGAATGAGATGTCCATTCCTTTTATATCCGCGGGACTCGCGTCGCGTGTGGAGCTGATAGCGGTCTCTTAGCAATCCCGAACTGCTTCATATCACAGTCATGATAAAAGCATCGATGTATTCAGTCATCCATAAACATTATTAGATCGGTCGGCTTGACGTTGACGACAAGATCCATAATTCTTAGCAAATGTTGCGTCATCAAACTACGCCTTTGTTATTGTAAATATGTTAGCGACCCCTAGTGGAGAAAAAAATCCATAGTGTACGTTTAATAGTCAGGTAAAAAGCAGTAGAAAACTTTTTATTTTTTTAAATCAGCATTATTACATATACAATTTATAATGTGTCATGTCCAGGCAGGTGAAGAAGATGAGGTGAGACAAATATGATGTAAAACAGTTTAAACATTTATTAAATAAAACAAAAGAGTGATATCCAATAATGGTAAAGAAGGGAAAAAGTGTGCTAATGCACATTCAACACTAAAATAACTGAAATAACTAAGGGCAACAAAATAATGACCTGCATAACAGGTGTGAGATAATCAATGAACCAATGAATCACAATGACAAACAAAAGAAAACATACTTAAAGGGATAGTTCACTTTGAAATTCATTTTTGGTATGTTTTAGCTTACCTCAAGGGCATCCAAGATGTAGGTGTCTTTTTTTCCGCGGTAGTTTCAATTTTGATATTTTTAGGTCAAACCGTTCTTGTCTGTCAGTCATATAATGCAGGTCTATGGTCACGGTCTCAAAACACAAGCACAGAGTCCAAATTAAAACAATTCCCCGTCGTCCAAATTAAACAATTCCCCATCGTAAGTACACATTGATGGCCTGAGACACGAAACGAGCGGTTTGTGTGAGAAAACGAACAGTATTTATATCGTTTTTAGCTCTTATACGCAGCCACGTCCAAGTGATCTGAGGGCGCTCGCGCATCCTGGTGTGTGACGTGTACGCAGACTGGTGCATAGATATATATACACTAGATGTCGCTTTGTCTACGGCAGTTCATTGGAACGAATGTCTTTAAGGTGACATCTAGTGTATATATCTATGCACCAGTCTGCGTACACGTCAGATCAGATCACTCGGACATGTCTGCGTATAAGAGGTAAAAACAATATAAATACTGTTCGTTTTCTCACACAAACCGCTCGTTTCGTGTCTCAGGCCATCAATGTGTACTTACGATGGGGAATTGTTTAATTTGGACGACGGGGAATTGTTTTAATTTGGACTCTGTGCTTGTGTTTTGAGACCGTGACCATAGACCTGCATTATATGACTGACAGACAAGAACGGTTTGACCTAAAAATATCAAAATTGAAACTACCGCGGAAAAAAAGACACCTACATCTTGGATGCCCTTGAGGTAAGCTAAAACATACCAAAAATGAATTTCAAAGTGAACTATCCCTTTAATAACAAAGGAAATAATGAAGACAAACTAAAAGTCCTTGAACATGAAACTAAGACAATAGAACGTGACACAGAACAGTTGTTTTCTTATCTAACCTGCCCAACAGAACTGGAATTCCATAGAGAGATGCATATCGTATAAAGTAGGAATGTGCAAGACTAGTCGATTAAACGGTACAACTGCTACTAGTCAACACTGAAAGCAATAGTCGATTACACAAAGGATAAGAGGAGGAGTGACAACGGTGGAAGACAAGGGAAGACCAGGCCTGGGACTTACACTCCATTTTGTCTATGTATGGGCGACAGTTGGCTATGAAACAGCTGCCGTTTACTTTCATTCATTTATTATAAAACTTCCGTTTACCATTCACTTGTTCCCCCTTCTTCCCTGTGCCTTGAATTTTAATACATTTATATTTAAAATCATTGTAAATATCACATTAAAATAAAACACTTGGAAAAATAATACCTTTTTTTTTTTACCTCAGATGTGTTTTATTTGTGTCAGTTACAGAGAGCACAGAAATGACTGCTCATAAGACAAAAAAGGTGCGGGAGTATATTTTGAATTAGAAATAAAACGGTAATAGATAGGTAAAAGACCGTCTCTGCAGAGGAGGATCAATGCCTACTTCTACATCGTATCCGCTTTAGCCCCGCCCACTGATTTGCGCATGACAAGTAGTAGGTAAATAGCATACGTGACCCTAAAACTGGATCGACCAACTAAACGATAAATGTGCCTTTGAAGAGTGCAACATGTTGTGCAGTGCCAGGTTGTGGAAAAACACAGTCACAGCATTCTGACGCTGGATTTGAAGAGAGACTGAAATTAAAAAAAACTATGCTGTGCCTTCTATATTGGATCTGACAGGAACGGTGCAACACACTTATGTGAGTAAAAAAAGTTTTTACTCAGTCACTTGTTATAGATCGTTTGATATGTACTGATGTGTAAGTGTCTAACCAAAATCACCAGTGACTAGTGATTTCTGATATGTAAAGATTCATGTATAGTCAGATGTTCTGTTCTGTTCTTTGTCTCTAAATTGTTTATTGTCAGTAAATCAAACCAGTGACTAAACAGTCAAGTTCACATTGTTTCTCTAAGTAGAATAAAAATAAATAAACGTATTTAAACTGATTAAATTACATAGAAAGCGAACAAAGACCCTTTACAATCGCTGGAGCTGTCATTCAAACAGCGCAAGTTTATCAGTGACTGAGTTATGGACTCTCGCCAAAACTCACATTATAATCAACAAATCTCTTATTTACATCGTGTTTGCACTGTTAGTTATGATGAAAGCATTTGTGAGAGTGCAGAAATCAAGTTACAATGACGAGATCAATGAATTCACGCGCTCAACATGTCTGTGATCGGCTACAATGCTCAACACTGCAACCTTTAATGCGCAATCTAAATATAATGCTATAATCAACTAGCCTGACGTCGTCATACTCAGATTCTAGTCAGAATGTGAGTCTGATACTGCTCCATTGAGCTTTGATTATGGGGCGTGTTTCAACCGAACCAGGAAAGAAAATGCCTCTGCACTCAATTGGATAGACCTATAACCAATCAGAGCAACGGAGTAAGTGACGTATGTTTTTCATTCATGTTTCCGATCGACAAATGTCTTGATCGTGGTTCTCTGTTCCTCTTTTAAAATCAATGCGCTGTCGATATCTTCTATAACAGACGCGATGGCGGAATCTACACATAATGTTTTATAAACAAAGTTCGAGAGGAGCACGTTCAAATAATCAATCCAATCAACTTGTCATCAAACAATGACCGTCTGGTCTACACTATCAGAATGAGAGGAAGCATATATTTATTCACTTTGTCAACTCACCTAACATTCCTTGACAGTTTTCAGCATCCCTCCACTCACTCTCGGGCCTGTTCTTCCACAGCCTGGAATACGGGGGGAGCACTTTGGGTTCGGGCCGAATACCGAGCCCTGAGCCTCTCCTCAAACAGCACGCCAAATATGCATTTATTCTATCTGACTTATTTGTAAGTGTGAACTCGTGACATAACAATTCTCCAGCGGCAGTCATCTGTGTTGTAAACGAATTCAACCCAAGCGCTCATTGGTGACGTGGATGATTACGTTACGTTGCTCATCTGTCCATCATCGTATAAAGCCCGCCCTGACAATTTGATTGGTCCGAACAATTTTTGTTCGGGCATAATAGCTCCTCAACGGAACAAGTCCAGACCGAACTTCCCGACCTAAAAATGTTGTGGGCGGGGCTAAGTTCGGCTGGCATCCAGGCTAATAATCAACAGTTTTCACGATTAGTTAACCTTGAGAGCTGTAATAGTAAAAAGTGCTAAAAGTTTTAGAGAGTTCCACGTGTAATATTTGGCTATTTCATATGCTAAATTGTTAGCCAATCAAACGAGTGGGCGTTTACACTGAAGTCTTACAGCAGACACACCCCTTCAAAAAGAGCGTTCAAATCAAAGGGCTAAAATCAGGGAAGGAAAATTTTCTCTTTTTTCCTAAATTATGACAATTTTTATGTAAAGCAAAATTAGAAGTGCACCCCAGGAAACTGTCACAAACTGGCGGTGTAGACAAACATGAATAAGGCTAATTCAGTTCAGTCTCTTTACTTGATAATTCATTAGATACACAACGAAGAAGGAGAAAGTACACCACATCTATTCACAGACGAGACAATGAAACACAAACAGAACAGAATTTCAATAAACATGATAATTGGAGATAATGAGAGCACAACTGAATATAATGAGTGACCAAGACAACAAACGACAAACTCAGACAGAAGGTGGTAAGACACAAAAAGTCCAAACTAACAGAACAGTGACAGAAACATTATAAAATAATAAAATAAAGCAGTTCATGATCCCTTTAATATGCATGATTTTTTTTTTTTTTTACTATTAATGGAGTCTGATATTGTCAGCCTTTTTAAAAACAGTATTGAGCCCATTTTAGTTGTATGATGTATAAAATTTTCATCAGATATTTCCATACATGTTGAGTTCCTCCATGTTGATATACTCAGCTTCACAATCATAATTCTTAATGGAATATTTCAAGAGAAAACAGAGAGCCAGACATCAATCAATAACATATTACAGTACGCATTTGTCATATGATCGGAGTATGTTCTCCATAGTGTAACACTGTGTAAATAATATACTCACATTGTAGGATTTTGGGTCACTGATGTGCATGGGGGGGTTGGGGGATACAAAATGTTTTGGTTATTCCACTTAAATATAAAAAAATATCTTAAATATTGAACAAAAAACAAAAGCTGAAACATCTACTTATCAACAATATATTAAAGTTAGGCCTTTAGAGACGGGTTCAAATGCACTGTACCTCTTTGGTGATGGCATACGAGGTTTGGAGAAAGGCTTGTTTCCTGACACCGCACATGCATCTTTTGACCTGGGGACAGATGTTTCAGATAAAAAAAATAAAATAAAAAAAATCATGAACTTTTTTATTTATATTCTTTATTTTATTTCCCATCTGATTTTACCTCCAGTTAGATGCTTTTCATTATACCCTAATTGCTGCATGTTGACGAAAAGTGATAAACACCACAAAATGATCTACATGTAGAACTATTAAATAATATATCTTTTTTAAAAGAAGGTATTAAGATGATTAAAGACCATCTAATCAAGCAGCAAAAGAGCAAGAGAGTAAATGCAAAAACATTATATTGCATCTAGATAAGCACTGCTTGCTGTATATAGTCCAAAATTGAAACCTAAATATATTCTTCAAAATGGAGACAAAAAGCCTTGGACACTTTATGGTTGTTAAACATTGTGGGACATATTTATAGTTCATATAATGAACTACACTAGTTCTGGGCACCTGCGTGAAAAATGACCAGATAGTTACAAATAATTGAAAAAGCGTCACAAGTTTACTCTTAAAAAAAACCTTTAGGCTATGTTCACACTTAGCGTCTTTTTTGACAAGAAAAAGTTGACAACGGCGTTTTTTTAGCAAAAAAAAAAACGCTGGCAGCGTTCGGTTACAAATAGTAGCCGAGCGCGTCTTTTGTTGCTATAACAATAGCTGCAACAGTAGCCTAGTGCTGTGTGATGCAAAAAATGTCGAGAAAGAGAAAGTTGGCTCTTGCGTTGGCTTTTGAAGTTACCGGGGAGGAGAATGTCGGTTCACAAAGACGTTTGTGGGTGCACGACAGACAGTTGTTCTTGTTGTTATGGAAACGACAGGTCTCGCTACTCGCTTGTCATTGGTCAGCTGTCAAAAAGGCGCTTGACGTAGGGCGTTCTTTTCAGAAAAGTTGAACTTTTTTCAACTTAAAAAGACGCTCTGAGCTGCAGAAAAAGACGCCGGCGGTGGCGTCTAAAAAAGCGCTCAGGACTTTTTTGAAAAAACGGTTTACTCCAGGGTTATAATGTAGAACAGACGCTGGCAGTTTGAAAAAAGACGCTAAGTGTGAACATAGCCTTAATGTTTATTTGAAAATGCTACTTATCTTGATCTAATGAAATGAAATGTAGACATTTTAATATGTGACTTTTAGGACCCTATCATACACCCGATGCAATGCGGTGCCAGACACAACGCAAGTGTTTTTTGCTAGTTTCAGCCCGGCACAGTTATCATTTTTATGCGCCTGGCGTTCCGACCATTTTTCCTGTCGTTAAACTAGCAAAAGTGGATTCGGACACGCCCTAAGTGCACTTGCGCCATGCACTTCAGACCATGCGCTTAGATGGTTAAAATAGGGCCCAAAGGGATACTTCACCAATTTTTTTTTAATTCTGTCATGAATTACTCATCATCCTGTTGGTCCAAACCTGTAAGACTTTAGTTAATCTTCAGAAGACAAATTAAGATATTTTAATGAAATCTGAGAGCTTTCTGTCCCTCCATTAACAGCCTACACAATTTTAAAGCCCCAGAAAGATAGTAAAGGCTCCTTTAAAATCATTAAAGTAATCCTAATGATGAATGACTCCAGTGGTTTAACCTCAGTTTTATAAACTAACACAAATGCTTTGTTTGTGCAAAAAAAACATAATTTACCACATTATTTACAAAATATTAATCTCTACAGCAACAACATCTGCTCTCACATCAACACAACACGCATGCGCCGATGTGCTCTTGAAAGCTAATAATTTAATCTAATGTAAAATTAGAATAAATAAATGGGGCTGCACAATTAATTGAATTAAAACTGCTTTAGCTTAGTGCAATTATTAAATCAAAGGCTGCGATTTAATTAAATAAGTATAAAGTCTGTTGCATGTTTGAATGAGACGCATGAAACTAAAAAGAGGTTTAAATCCACATTAAAGTAGCTGTACAAAGTTAATGCGACTTATATCTGTTTACCTGCATGTCATGTGACCATTATCCAACATCAGAGAACCATGAACATGCAAATGTGTTGTTAAATTGTTTAAATATTCACTTAAAATCTACTAGGTGTGATGGGGCAAGCATAGATGAAGATGAAGGCAATATTTAACAAATCCAACAGCTAATCTAAACGAACTGAGCAACATATACAACGTATCCACTATAGAAAATACCGGACACTGAACTGGAACAAACCAGAACATATAGGTGATAATGAAGGTGATTAATGAGTGCACAGCTGAACATAATTAGTGTCCGTGACAACAAATAAGTCCAAACTAGTGTGATTGTGACACTAGGATACTACAAGTAAACATATAGGGGCGGTTTCCCGGACAGGGTTTAAATTAAGCCAGGAGTAGGCCTTAATCAAGAATAGTTAATCGTGTCTTAAAAAATGGCTTTCTGTAACACAGATTAAGTACGGATTAGTTACACCTGGACTATGGAGTCCTGAACTAAAATAAACCAGATTAATTTAAAACCAACTGTGCTAATCTGAATTAGCATGATAGAGGTTGCCTGTAAAACATGGAATGAACCAAGAAAAGCTTAAAATTGCATGGAACTGAGAAGCAAATCCAAGGAAACAATGGAATCAGAAAAAGACTGCAATCAAAAAAATTTTACTAAACAAGAGAAAATTATTTTAAGCAAGCTAAATAAACTGCACACACCAGCTATGGAATAAAAGAAAATAAATGCTGGATGTCTGTTTGTAATATATACAAACTACCGTTCAAAAGTTTGGGGTCAGTAAGATTGTTAATGTTTTTAAAAGAAGTATCTTCTGCTCACCAAGGCTGCATTTATTTGATAAAAAACAATAAAAAAAACAGTAATATTGTGAAATATTATGACAATTTAAAATGACTGTTTTCTATTTTAATATATATTTAAACTGTAATTTATTCCTGCGATCAAAGCTGAATTTTCAGCATCATTACTCCAGTCTTCAGTGTCACATGATCCTTCAGAAATCATTCTAATATGATGATTTGATGCTCAAGAAACATTCATTATTATTATCAATGTTGAAAACAGTTGTGTACAAATTTTCAAAATTATAAAAAAAAATGAATAGAAAGTTCAAAAGAACAGCATTTATTTATAATAAAATATTTTCTAACATTATAAATGTCTTTACTGTAACTTTTGATCAGTTTAACTCATCCTTGATGAATAAAAGTATTGATTTATTTGTATTTCTTTCCCCCAAAAATAAAATTAAAATTCTTACTGACCCCAAACTTTTGAATGGTAGTGTTTAATGTTACAAAAGCTTTAGATTTTAGATAAATACTGTTCTTTTGAACTTTCTATTCATCAAAGAATTTTGAAAAAAATTTGTACACAACTGTTTTCAACATTGACAATAATAATGAATGTTTCTTGAGCATCAAATCATCATATTAGAGTGATTTGTGAAGGATCATGTGACACTGAATACTGGAGTAATGATGCTGAAATTTCAGCTTTGATCACAGGAATAAATTACATTTTGCTGTATATTCACATAGAAAACAGCTAGTTTAAATTGGAATAATATTTCACAATATTACTTTATTACTTTTTTTTTTTTTTATCAAATAAATGCAGCCTTGGTGAGCAGAAGAGACTTCTTTTAAAAACATTAAAATTCTTACTGACCCCAAACTTTTGAACGGTAGTGTATATATATATATATATATATATATATATATATATATATATATATATATATATATGAAGAGTTCAAATGCAAAAGCCTCTGTGCCATCTGAAATTTTCTTCTAGAATGATCATTTTTATCAAGCTTGTATATTTAATTTCAGTAATTGCACTTAAATTACATTTAATAGGTAATTTTCACTGCCATTTAGGTGAAATTACTGAACTTAAATATACGAGCTTGATAAAAATGATCATTCTAAAAGAAAATTTCAGATGGCACTTAGAGGCTTTTGCATCTGAACTCTTCATATATATATATATATATATATATATGAAGGGGGGGGGGGGGGGGGGGGGTATGGGTCTGGGGTCTGGGGTGACGGGATGGGGGGCTTCTATGATATTAGACTGCGTAGCCTATAATAAAAGATAATGAATTTCAAACCTGAACCAAACATATTTTTATTCAAAGATCAACAGTCTGTCATTATTCTTTAGTCTGCCAAAAAAACAACAAAAAAAGTAAGTAACAGTGTAAAGTAACAGTGCGTAAATCAGACCTTTCAGTATAGCCTCACGCTAATAAGCTTAAACGAAAATAACGAGATAATTGTGTAGTGAAGTATTTTTTTGCAGTGCCGCGAACAATCAATCACAATCAATCACTCCTTTACGCGTGCAGCAGTGACTGTCCTCGCGGCTGCAGCAACTTGCGCTCTAATAATAGGCAAAATAGGCTACAGAATATTTTGTTCTGTATTGACAGGTGCAATATTTGAAAATCGGTCATATTTTTTATTATTATTACATTTATATCTGCATTTATGTAAAAACTTAAACTTTCAAACATCAAAATGTCATTTATTAATATGTTTTCATGTCAAAATGACATACAAACATCTTTTCCTATTCTATTTTGCCTTGCGTGTCGCGTGAAAAATAGGCGTCGGTTCTATTTCTAGCATGCACGCGTTTTCCGCGCGGCTCGAGGCGCGCCTGAGACGCGCGTGTCACGCAGGCAGTGTGCAAGCTCTAACGGACGAGTTAACCTGTTAACAGGGGAGCCGAAATAAAAACGGACACACCACGCAGCCAGTGTGTCGCCGGCCTCAACCTCCGCAGACAGTTTTTAATGTTTATCAGACAATAACTACTCAAGATTTTGCTTTAGTATAATTTTCGGGACAATTAGGGCCAGATTCGGGATTCGGGACAACAGTTTAGATTTCGGGACTGTCCCGAATTTTTCGGGACGTCTGGTCACCCTACTCCTGGTAGGTTTAATTTAAGCCTCGATTTAGTCCTGGAGTAACTCTAGTCTTCCTCCAGGAAATCAGCTTATTAAACTCTGGACTAAACTAAATCTAGGACTATTTAAAGCCTTGACTGAGAAAGCAGATTTCTGTTAATCTGGTTTAAAGGGCAATTTTAGTCTAGGATTAGGCTTAATCTCGGTCCGGGAAACCGCCCCTTTATGTCTAAGGCTGGGCATACACTGTGCGTTTTTTGTCCGATTTTGCGACTCTTTATCGGGACTCTTTACTCTTTGTCGTGCAGTGTTCGTGCAGTGTACAGGGGGAAACGAGATGTGATAAACCTCTCACGACCGGCAATCAGATGGTCGGATGAATTTCTGGCATGTTAGAAATGTTGGTCGCTCCTTGTGACTATATCGCACAGTTGAAGCAGAGCTAGTGAACCGATTGCCCTAATCTCAGTGTTTTTTCCGTCACTGCGCCTGCGCGAAAACAAGTTTAAAGGGTAACTAAACCCCTGGTCAGAGCCTGACTCCACCCACTGGCAATATTTGAAAAATGCTGGAAAAGTAGGCAGAGCCCAGTGGAGAGGGGGCGTGCATCTGTGATGTATCTCTCTGCAGGTAAGGGCGTGGTTAGCTGGTACCCTCTGACGTCAGAGGGTACCACAACTTCCAATAGGAAAATTCAACTGCAGTAGCCACTGTTCAACCTGAAGAGGGCAGCACTCAGACGTTTTTACACTATATTTTGTAAAATTAAAACACTTTAAACACAAATGTCAAAAAAACTACTTGAATCAATGAACAGCACTAATAAAGCCCCATTCTTACAGATCATTAACTAAAAAAAGTTGGTTTAGGGTTTAGTTACCCTTTAACCATTTCATATTTAAAGGGTTAGTTCACCCAAAAATGAAAATTCTGTCAGTAATTACTCACCCTCATGTTGTTCCAACCGCGTAAGACCTTCGTTCATCTTCGGAACACAAATTAAGATATTTTTGATGAAATCTGAGTGCTGGGTTACTCTCCATAGGCTGCTAGGTGGCCCAAACTTGCTGGCCCAGAAAAGTTATTAAAGAGATCGTTAATATAGTCCAAGTGACTACAGTGGCTCAATCTTAAGTATATCAAGCGACGAGAATACTTTTTGTGCGCAAAAACAAACAAAAATAACGACTTTATTCCACTATTCATTTCCTTCTCTCTGGGCCTCGTAGTGTTTTTGCGCAGCGCGTCTGTGTTACACGTCAGACACATGACCAGCGTCGGCCAATAGTGAGCCTACGTGGTGACGTGTAACACAGACGCGCTGCGCAAAAACACTACGAGGCCCAGAGAGAAGGAAATGAATAGTGGAATAAAGTCGTTATTTTTGTTTGTTTTTGCGCACAAAAAGTATTCTCGTCGCTTGATATACTTAAGATTGAGCCACTGTAGTCACTTGGACTATATTAACGATGAGGGTGAGGAACAACATGAGGGTGAGTAATTACTGACAGAATTTTCATTTTTGGGTGAACTAACCCTTTAATGCAGCAAGAAAGAAAACGAAAAGAGGGAGATCTTCAAGTTCTATAGCTATCAAACTAGCTAGAAATTACTGTTGCTTACCTCCAGTTTGTGTTCCATTAAAAAGATCTCAAGCTATTTTTTAAATAAAGCTGTTTTTTTAATTTTCATTGATGACTGATTATTGCAGTGCCTATAATAATAGCCTATAAATGTAATAATAAAAGTAGGCCTTCCCTAATAATACAATAATACTAATAATAATTTAATACATACATTGGAAATGCTAAATACTTTTGATATTGATAGCTGCTTGTTTTGGCAATATCTCTGGATACACGATATCATGGTCTATTGGCACAACCCGGCACGGGGGCTTATCGCATATATTTCACACGTATAGTGTGAGCAGTTAAGTCGCAGCTCGATGATTGGACCGTGTAGTGTGAGCACATAAAATGCGAGCTTTGGCTTTACATTGCACGTGATCTACTCCAGTGTGAGTAGTGAGTTCAGAGTGAGTAGGTAACCTTACTGAAATCGCACAGACATCGCACAGTGTATGCCCGCCTTAAGGGGTTCGGCTGACAAAAAGGCTTGGGAACCCCTGGCCTAAAGTAATGTACACAAAGAGTTACCTTTGTCGCCTCTTGTATATGATGACTCCAGCAATTATGCAAAAAAGGAGGAACACAAGTGAAGGTGCCAGGATGTACAGACCAATGGTCTTCAGTCCAATAAGCATTGGGTCTGCATAGGGGATAAAATAATTGATAATTATTAAAAGCTCACAACTGAAAGACAAGGCAATGATGTAAGTAAACAAAATAAAACAAAACAAAACAAAGCACTTGCTTCCATTCTTGATTAGATGTACAAGTTTTAATGTGTAACACCATGTCTACAACAGCGATGCAACAGCTTAAGGGCCGTCTAAACTGGATGCAATAAAGCGAATGTTCCAAATCCATTTGTCTTTCCATGTCAGAATTCACAAGTTCATATTAACAAATAATTAGATACATTAAAAGCGAATGCATATTTGGCATGCTGTCTGAGGAGAGTATAAATTAGCCGAGAGTGAGGAGGGGTGGTGGAGGGAAGCAGAAAAGACTGTCGAGGAACAAAGGTGAGTCGGCTATGTATAGGCCTCCAATTATACTGATTGGGTAGATCATTTGAACGTGCTCCTCCCTAACTTTGTTAATAAAACATCATGTAGCGAGACCGCTTGGAGTACGTCCAAAATAGAACAGGCATCAGTTTACTTTTTGGGATTTGTTGTCACATCAAGCCGCATTATTGCAGACAGGATCGCTGATTATAATGGTTTCTATTGCCTTTTGTCACATTGCTCATGTCTGATGTAGACAGGGTGTAAGTTAAACAAAATGAATGATGAGACATGATTAGATCTCGCATCATACGAGTTGCTAAAAAATCACTCACATTGCACACGTAAGACAACAGATGCAATAATGTCTTTTCCAGAAAATGTTGCAGTACAACTCAATTTCTTCCCATGGTCGTCTTTTGAACCCAGAAAGGTTATGTTGGAATAAGTGACCCGATCTAAACCAGAGAGTGTTTTGCTGTCATTTGAGACCGTCATGTTCTCATAGTTCCATGTGATGGTTGGAGTCTCTCTCTGGCAGGAGTGATAGACGGAACAAGTGAAGTTCTTTGCGACGCCCTCTGTGACATCTGCCAGTTCAGGCTCAATCGTTATTTCATGATGAACACCTGAAATTGAACTTAAAACTTGTAATAGGTCCAACTGTGAAATTTAAAGTGAACTTATAGCTAATATCACACAAAGCAGTTCATATTTGTGTTTACTCACAATAAGCACTTTTGTCTTTTGTAGCTGTCACTGTTTTGCCACCATGATATGTTACAGAACACCTAATAGTGGAGCGTTCTGCTTTTACGACACCTGTGCGTGTCAGAGTGATTTTCCACAGGCCGTCTTTAAGATGATCATCGTCTAAGTGATCAGTTCCTTCAGTACCGTTCAGAATGATGTCTGGTTTGCTGTATGGACACGTGTGGTTAGTCGAACATATTACTGTGATGGTGTCACCCGTCCTTTCACCTCCATAAATATTGATGCTGGGCTGCGGTGGACTTGCTTCAAATAGTAGAAATGTCATAATTAGTCACACTCTTATAACCAAATCAAGAGTCAGGCAAATTTGAAGATCAAAGTATTTACATACCATCAACTACTATTTTAGAGGTGACATCATAAAATTTGTAGGTGCGATAACCAACAGTTTCAGGGTCAATCCATGCATATAATTTCTCTCCATTGTGGGACTTTTCCAGGTTTTTGATCAGCAGACTGCAATCCCTACTTGAGTTCACATATAAATCAGTTTTTCCTCTGAACTTTTCAATGACTTTGTTTGGATTCCATTGATCATAAACTAAAGGATAACCACTAGAGACCCACTGATACCACACAACTCTACGTGGGTCTTTGGGTGGGTTTGATGTGTAAGAGAAAGAACATGGTATAACCAGACAGGAACCTTGGAGACCGTGAATGTCTTTTGGCATTTTCACTTCCCATGCTAAAGTATCATAGAGAAGAACAGCTGTGGGACAAAAGTTAGAGTCATTTATGGCTGTGTGTTTATTTAAGCTGGCGTTTTTAGCAATTCATTTCACTCATATTGTTTATTTTAGTATAGGACATTGTAGTACACTGAACTTAGTAGTTTGAGTAAGTTTCAATCGATTCAGCTCTTTGCAACTACACATTTAGTAGGGATGCACCGCCATAAATTATTTGGTGAAAATGGCATTTTTGTTTTTTTGGCCAACAGAGAAAAATGGCTGAAAATATATGAAGAGTTCAGATGCAAAAGCCTCTAAGTGCCATCTGAAATTTTCTTCTAGATTGATCATTTTTATCAAGCTTGTTTATTTAAGTTCAGTAATTTCACTGAAATGGCAATTAATAGGTATTTTTCATTGCCATTTCAGTGAAATTACTGAACTTAAATATACGAGCTTGATAAAAATGATCATTCTAGAAGAAAATTTCATATGGCACTTAGAGGCTTTTGCATCTGAACTCTTCATATGCTACCCCTCCCCGTCCCTCACTGTTCAGTCCTTAGGCAGAACCACACATCACAGCAGTCTGAGAACAACAGCGTAACCCGCCCCAAAGACTAACCCTACGCCTCATTATATAAGCTCAACCTGAACAAATTCGGACCCCAACCAACCACTGATCCTTCACTTAATGACACTATAAGCTCCACCCTAACACCGGTGTGAGACTGCTGGCCTGGCGCAAGCTGCATCCCAATTCAGTGGCTGCTTTCTTCGAAGGCCAATTGAATCACAGTGCCGCATTCAAAGGCTGTCCCAATTCGAAGGATCCTTCAAATGCAGCCTCCAAATGCGGCCTTCATTTCCCGTGCAATGAAGGTTACAACAGATTGATCCTTCGTGGCCTTGCCTACCCCAGAATTCATTGCGAGCCAGTGACGACAGAAATTGCCAAATTACACTTTTAAACGTAAGTATTGGGTTTCAGCTTACTCAAATATCTAATGATACAAATGTAAAATAAATATATAAATTATTACAATTTCTAAAGCGACAGTGGTGGTATTTTTTTTTTACTTAAGTACAAGTACTGTTACATTGCTAAGATAATACTCAATTACAAGTAAAAGTACTGGTGTTAAAAAAAGTACTTTTCTCAAAAACTACTCAGAGTGCTAGTTACTTTTTAGCCTGTGATATTTAATGAATTATGAATAAAATGTATAAATGTATAAAATAGATACTTTTTTGCCTTATTGAAGTATATGAATTAGTGTTGTCACAATACTGAAATTTCTAACTTCGATACGAGTCCTTGAAAAATTATATAAATATTATAATATGCACGGATCTATACCTTTTAGTTTAAATCAAATGTAGGCTATAATTTGGTTTTGACTGTAAAGTTTTCAATTTATGTACATTTCTACATGATATTATATTTGTACATTATATTAATAAATTCAAACATTTATTGTGACAGAACATAACCAATACATCTTTAAAAGAGAAAAACAGTAATTAAAAGTAATTAAAAATATGTACCTTGGAAAAGGAAATGAATTAACAGCTGTGCTTTCATGTTCCTTGGTCAACACAAAGACAAAATCCAAAGTTAAATGTTAATAATTATATTATATTTCATTTCTCTTAAAGATATTTATATTTTTTCCTCTATCTTCAGTCTTCTTTGTAAAGCATTTTAACATGCAACATTCTTTCAATTTTTTTAATTCTTACCTTCTTTGTAGCGGATTGGAAAATGAACCTACTTCCAAGAAGAGAAGCTCATTTGTTGCTGTGAGGCTCACGCCCACCAAGATGAAAAAAAAAATATCTCCTTGGTCATGTTGAAGCTCATCACACCAATGTACTGATATAGTGACATCAGTCAACCATATATGAACCACCATTTGTGACTGACAAAGGGGTCTGTACAAACCGCATTCTGAACCTGCTATTGTGTCAGAAAAGGATTATGTTTTCTTTCACAATCATTGTTACACAAATTATTATGGGAGCATTTTGCTTAATCACAATCAGTGATGAATTACAGTTTAATTACTGTAGTTGACCTCTGATTGGCCTCTTGTACACAAAGGATTGACTGGTTTCTCTCTCTTGCAGTATATATTACCCTCAATTCTAATGAATTGTAAATGCTCACTGACAAACTTTGGTTATCTTTTTTCAAACATATGATTTAGATCACGGTTCCTCAAATCTGGCCCCACCCCCTCCACACTCAAAGTATACGTGGCGGCCATTGCAGTAAATCACGTCCCGGTGGCAGGCCAATCAATTGGGAAACACGACCTGTTTGTTAAGGTTGTTAAATCCTCGCCCGTGTTCGGTCCTGTCATGGGACCTCTCCACAGACCCTTCGGGACCCTCCCTTTGAGCTACTCGAGTCAACTGACCTTCAGTCAGTACAAGTCAAGTATACTTAAGTGCAATTTTAAGTATATTTCTGAGAAGTAAATAAAAAGTAGACTGAAAGGTATATTTTCTTATTTTTAGTTTGAAAGAAGTATACTAAAAGCACACTTGAATAAACTTCTTTTTCGTAAGGGTATCTCTGTCTTTACACACACAGGCTATCAGTGCCGGGCCAAGACAGTAGGTCTACAAGTCTTCCTCATAATATACCTGTTTACAGACGTTTGCTTGGCACTTGTGAATGTTCAAGTGGATGGAACATTGTGTGTGAGTTTACTGATGCACTTTGGTCGACTTGTCTGTGTGGCTTTATGTCAGTGTGATGGTAATGGTCACATACCACTTCCAGTTTAGAGAGCTAGTGTTTTGATGTCAGTTAAAAATAGCTCTCTGAACTGTGTTTGTGAGAAGAGATATACTTTCTCTGTCTCTCTAAAAAAGATAACCAAAACAATAAAATCTGGAAATACCTGGAAAGAGCTATAAAGTAGCATTTCCAATTATGTCAGCACATTGAATTGTGTATATATATATATATACTTTTTTTTTTTTTTTGTGCCATGTTTACTGATGGGCACTCATTTCCATATACAGTTTGAGTTTGTTTTTTAATTTATGCTAATGTTTCATTTGCCATGTTTGCTAATAGGCACTCTTTTCTGGAAACAGTTTTATTGATCTATTATTAGTAGTAGTATTTATAGTAGTAGTATTAGGACATACCAATGCACTTGCATAGTGACATCACTCAAATATAGTATTTTGACATTCTGACAGTAAAGCCACTATTTGTGACGCTTACAAGAGGGTTTGTTTAAATCTTTATAATGCACTAGTGGTACATTTAAATACAAAGTAGAAAACATGTTACACAGCTAATTGTTCATTCTAAATATAAATGATTTATTTCACAATCACTGTACAAAGATGAATATTTCTGAGTACATTTGTTTTAATCACAATCTAATTAAGTAACACTATACTGTCAATACTGTTAATGATAGTGTAAATATTGTTTTCACTTATATACAGCAACATCATTTACTGTTTACAGTACTGCATATTCTACAGATATACCAGTTTCATAATAAAATGCTCTTACAGTTTGAATTAATTGCTGTAGATGACCTTTGACCTCTTGTACACAAAGGCATTGACTGGTTCCTCTCCCTTCAGTCTATAGTAGCCTATTCTGCTCTATTCTGCAGCTCAGGCTCATTAGAAAAACGTACCTGTGGCAACATTTTTGCAAAACGCAAAATACGTTCCGTCATGCACATTTCATGACAGTTTCAAAGTAAAATGTCAACTGAGTGGCGCTAAAAGCGTGTTTCGTTTTCCCGGAACAGATGAACGTGAATATGAAAACTTTTTATTACGTTGGAGTTTTTTCATCGCAGTTCTGAATTGAAATGTCCGGTGAGTGGTGCCAAAAGATTAATGCTCCATTTCTAAATAGCGTACACCTACACTGAAGCCTAAACCCAATAGTGTTGACAAAAGCAAATGTGACATAAAACACAATCGTAACCACGGCATTTTAGCTTGTTTTTGAATTCTTGACTTTGAGCTCTTTTATCGTGACTCGTCTTTCATGGAATTCATACCCAAGCTCTCCGCATCACAAGTATACTGTACCAGCTGAGCTACCGAGAAAGCTTGATATGTCAGTAAAACCGAACATATGGAGCGGATTAATGATGCAAACTCCAAAATATATTCGTTTACAAATCATACACACTATGGTAAAAAGTGTTTAAGGTTATAACATAATTGTGCTAGGTGCCACGTGAAAACAAGTCTTTATTCATCTATAATCTGCCCCTGTAATCATAATTGTGTGAGAAAATGATTAAAAGTGCTTGCTGTTTTACTGGAAATTGCAGTGTAAGTCTTGGTACGTATTTTGCGTTTTGCAAAAATGTTGCCACTTGTATGTTTTTCCAATGGGCCTGTGTTGCAATCCTGAATACTTACAGACACACTTTGATTATCTTTTTTTCAAACATAATTTAGATGGTGATACTTTTAGGAAATGTGATGAATGTGACTTTAAAAAAAAGAAAGAAAAAAGTTGCACATTTTTTGTGCAAGCAAGCAGTGTCGGTTTGTGTAGAGAACTGTCTCTGTCTGCAACGGCAATTTAGCAGCTATGAAAAGTATTGACACCATCAAAACCAACCATGATCTTTGGTCTATTAATGACTGTGTAGCAAAACGTGGCTCGCTCAGTAACGACTACGCCACCCTCAAATAACCAAAGAATCAAGCATACGAAAAAATGTCCCACTCAGAAGAGGCAACAGGCGTGAGTTTCCGTTTAAACAGACAATCTTTTATTAGAGAGAAAATGATTGACCATGCAATAAGTTTATCACCATAGATGAGCACCATTAACTTGTATTGATCAAAAGAAAGAAAGTAAAGAAACAAAAAGAAATGACATTTCACCGTCGCTGCAGGGACTGAGGTTTCCTCTGTGAAGAGCAGGCTAGTATGGCTGCACCCAGCACATAGAAAGAAATAGAGTCTCTGCAATAATAACCCATGTTATAGTGAAGCCTGTGCAGCACCAAACCAGCCTGCTTCAAGGGAATGCTCAGCTCCTGCAAGATGCAAAGAAAACAAAATGAAACACATTAGAAAGGAAATAAACCAAAATGATACAAAATAAAGTAATAAAAGATAAACACATTCAAAATCATTTTACTAAATAAACAAATATACCAAACAAAACCAATAAAAACAGTCCACAATAAAAAAGAAAAAAAGAAAACCCACAAAACAGATAATGAAAGTAAAACAAACAAAAAGGAGGAACTTCATGCCCACTTGAGCATTAGACAAGACGATAACAGGTGTTGTGCCGAATTTCAACCCCCGCCAAATTATTACCCCCCTAGCATTGGTAGGTTTAGGATTAGTTGTGGGGGAGGGGTTAGGATTGGGGGAGGGGTTAGGATTAGGCAATCAGTTACTGACTTCAACGAGGAGGGTAATAATTTGTCAGGGGGTCGAAATTCGGCACACCATCCAAAGCAACAGCGTGGCTCAAAGAGCGAGGGTTATGCCGAATTCACACTGCACAATTTTCAAAGTACTCAGATCACTGTTCTTTTCACACGGCACGATTATCTGCGGTGCTGTGTGCACACTGAACGATGGATCGACGACAGGAGGTTTCACACTGCATGATTTTATAAAAGAAAGAGTCGCCGATAAATTCAAATTCGCAGATATGCAGCGAAAAGGAAAAAACAAAACACAAAAAACAGATTATGCAGGAGGAAATGGTTGGGGAGACGAGAGCAAGGATTGTGTGTTCTGCAAAGAGAGTTGGCGGTAAATAAATCATTTTGCAATGTGCTGCAGCTGGTCAAGCTTAATGTGTGTGCTTAGTTTCTGTTTGCTATAACTGTAAATAGGCCTATATCTATTCAAATACTTAAATATTCTGGTCAATAACTCCTCCCCGAACATCCCGCTGCCCTGTGTCTTGCTCTCTCATTGGCCTTTAGGTCATCGACGATGTCGTTTTCAGTCAGAACACTTTCACAGAGCAGGATTGTGAATTGCCGACAGATCCAGATATTTATATCTCACGGGCGTCGGCGACTCATCAGCGATTCTCTCAGATCGCATCTTTGATAATTCACACTGCGTGATTTTCACTCACGTGAACGAGCACCGATTTGCCCATGATTTCACAAAACCTGTCAGCGATCGAAAATTGGGCCTAAAATAGTTAAAGTGACACTATGTAACTTTTCAACCTTCATAATATATTTCCAAGATCCTTGTGATGGTACATCGACTTACAATAGGTTGAATGACACGTCTGCCATAGCCTGACAGGGTCTGTATCGCTTTTACTGGCACTATGTAACTTCGGGGTTCGGGTAGTAACAAGAGCACAAAAAGAACTACAAAATTCGACTGCTTTACGGCATACGTCACTTCTCCCACCACTTCGTCAAATTTGGACGTGAGAGGCCAACCAGCGTTTGTTTTCGGCTTTCGTGCGTATGTTTTTGTCATGGGGGTTGTTTACACCTGGCCACTTAATGCATTTTCTCAGATCGGATAGCTATCCGATCGTGAAAAGTCCAGGTTTAAGGCGAGACACGGCAGGCAAAAACATCGTTTTTTTTTTACTGGTCAATTTTGAGATTTTTGGATATTTGTCTTCAATAGCATGTCTTCTTTCAGACTTGTGGTGAAAAAAAGTCCGAAATACACATTTAGGTCTTTATTTTACTACACTTTGTCTGTTCGCGTCTGTAGATTTCTCATAAATTCAACAAAAGTAGGCGTTCTTAATCCTCCCGCTGCTCCGCGATCTCTGTCTTCTTCCTGTCATCACACGCACGTCTGGATAGCTCTCTCTCTCCTGTACAATGCTGTCGGATCCAAATATGGTCATTTCCTTTTTATCAGCAACCAATCGTGAAAGTAAAAGGGCTGAAAGCGCAATCTCATTGGCTGATGATAAATCTTTAAAGCCCGTTTTCTCAAAATGACCTTTCTCTCATTCTCCAAGTACGAAATCTCCACTTCAGTAGCACCTATATACACCAAACTTTCCAGTCTTGTACCTAGTTATATTATGAAGACATTTACAGAGGGATTTGTAAATATATTATTCCTAGCCTGATTTATATAACATTTTATTCCAAAAAACATGGCGAAAATCATTTTTTTAAGGCTATGACAGTATATTCTGATTTACAGGATAACAAAAGTAGATATCCATAAATCCCTCTGTAATTTTTTTCCCATCTAATATGTGAACACAATGAAAAAATTATTTTTAACCTGGCTTTATCCAATACTCAGATTTCGTTTTTTAAAATATATGCAAAACAGCGCATATTTAATTAGATATTGCCTGATTTGCATATTTAAACATTAAATTATAGAAAACTTGTAATACATTTTTTTCTCATCTTAATGTAGGTAATCAACTGGGAAAGTTTCATGGTGATATCTGCTAGTTAAAAATTTTACCCTATTCACCTGTAGTGTCTCGCCTTAAATGCCCTCCAAAACGCATTTGAGACGGATTTGAATCCGATCCCTCAAACCACTTCAGGAGGAGATCTGAGACGCATTCCAGACGAAACTGGACAAGTGTAAATGCATATGGTTTTTGAAACCACACATGTAAATTGTACTCCTCCCAAAAACAAAACAAAAAACGTGTGAGAGCGTTGTATAGGCTATTATGTTATATCCAGATATGATGACGCGCTGGAACACGCATCACCGCAGATGAGCAACTGCATCAAGCCAACGTGCAAACTATCGCAAATCAAAGTGAAAGTAAGTCGCAGACGCTTATCACACAATCTTCATCATTAAAAGTAAAGAAACGAAATGATCTTACCAGGGCTGTTACTGCTCTCTCTTATTGCAGTCTTTGATTTTGAAATTTTAGCTGATGATCTATAAAATGCAGCTCATATCTCGGTGACGTGCACTCCATTAAATCTGCATATAGCGCAAGAATTGAAGATCGAATTTAAATCCGTTTCGCAAAAATACATTTATGTGACCAGGTGTAAATGGAATCGTTTTGATAAATCAGATAGCTATGCCTCACGAATTAGTTTGCCAGCTGAACTCAGGTGTTGTGAGGTGTATTTATCACGTAGTCCTGAGGGATATCAGACGCTGTTGACGTTGATTCCTGCGATTATCATGAGAACAGCTTTCAATATCTCACATAATTATCATAAATAAGCCTAACGTAGAGGTTGTAAATAGTGTAAACGAGCACAATTTGCAAACTATTATGATAAATTGCAATAATCATGTCAAATGACATCATAACGGCCAATGTTATGAAATAATGCGACGTACATTTAACTTAATTGATGTTATCTGGCATTTTGTAATGTTTACATTCCAATAAAAACAACACAAATTAAATTATACAGTAGGCCTAGACTATAGACTATTTACTTGTGATTTGGCTGCAATCATGTAAAAATGTTATAATATAATTTACGACAGTGCAAGTATTCCACAGCGACTCTAGGGGTCGCTGTTTGACAAAAACACAATTTCTACTTAGTGTGGCTTTAAGTGTGAACTCTCACACTGGCTGTGTGGCTGTTCTCACTCAGCCTCGCCTTAACACGGGGAACGAGGACTCCTACAGACAAATTATATGTTTTATTAACAGAGTTCGGGAGGAACATGTTCAAATCCAATTCCAATTCATTCCAACCAGCTGTCAACAATCAGTAATCAACATGTCTAGCCAATCAGCAAAATGAGTTGAGGCCTATTTACACACATTTGACCACCTATGTTCCTCGACAGTTTTCAGCATCCCTCCACCACCCTGTCTCCTCACATTTGCCTTGTTACTTTCCTAACCAGAAATATGGGGAGGAAGTACTCTGGGTTCAGGCCAAATTCCGAGCTCGGAGCCCTCCCGTCGGACAGCGTGCCAAATACGCATACTACTTTGATCTGATTATCTGTAAGTGTGAACTCAGTTCACAAGACATGAAATCCTACAGCAAAAGGAAGGGAGAAAGCAATGTACTCACCTTATAGTTCTACAACGACAAGTGGACAAACACAACCACACACACAGTCTTATGTGTCTAACACACACACACACACACAAGTCATATGGTAGATCCTTTAGTTGATAAATCAGCAACAACTGGTGCTCCAACCTGGTTTTTATGACACGATGCCACACCGATGGAAGCCCTAAAAGCAGGCCACACTAAAACGCATTGCAAGTTAAATCCAACCAAACTTCCCATAACATTGCAAACACAATGCATTAAAGCTTACCTGAACGTTAGCAGCACACCACAAACACGCACAGCCTTGATGGCCCAACATCACACTAAACAAGTAAAAAATCGTGTACTGTATCGCGTCACATGTTAAGCATGTGTGTGCAAAATAGTGATTGAACGGTTAATGCAACAGATACACTGTTAACTATTTGACTAAAACATAAAAATAACGAGCAATTTGCATTGCCAGCATCAGCATCAGCATGAACAGAGGTGCCCCACATCCACATTCAGCTCTGGTGTGTGGATTATGGTCAAAACAAATATCTTGTATGTATTTTTACATTTGAAGCAGCTATTATGGCACACCCTTACTGCGCAAAGGACGCCAATCTTTCTGTAATCAATATTACGTCTGTCGTTGCTATGCAACCATGAACTGCGCTCTCCATGATGACGACGAAGAAGTATCAGCAAAGGATTAATTGATTTCTAGCCCTTGCATTAGCTTTACTACTAGATATATTTCTGGAGATGAGAAGGAAAAACCCGCCTGGAAAAACTAGCGCACCACGTTGCTTCCATTATGAGCGCGCTCGCCGCGCGCCTACATTTGAAATAACGACCTTGAGCGCGAAAAAGACGTGATATGTGAACGGCCGTTTCCACACGTTTTTAGACGCAATATGTGAACGGCCTCTTGCAGAGTTGGCTAATTACAATATTTTTGTCATTCTTGATGAAATACTTCCACACATCTGACGTGTGGTGTCTGTTGGTCTGTTGGTGACGTTCGCCATTTTTAATTCATTTATGGCCATTTTTAATTCATTTATGGTTAATGGACGCTCGAGTAGTCGATTGTTTCAGACAGTGTCGACTAGTCTTTGCAAGCCCTATCTGATGTGTTCTAGAAGCAGACGTCTGAAATGAAAGGCAAGAACGGCTATTTATTTGGCTTTAGACTGTTACATGAAAATTTTAAAATGAAATGTCATAATTATAATGTTTTGAGAGTTTACTTATGTAATTGTTGCTTTAGGCTATGAATTAATAAATGTTTATTGATAAGATCTAGCTATTTCATGTCTTTTCATTTACAGTAGCATGAACCACAAGTAGTTGAGTAAATCGAGTATTGTTTTGATAAGAAATCGACTAGCAGAAATCAGTAGTCGTGCAACCCCTAACATCAGATGACATTGCTGATGATTTATATACATGTATATGATGCTTATGACTCATCCTGCACTTTTATGTGCTCTAGAATGAGAATGTTTCTCCCCCTTTTCATTCAAGCAAATAAATCATAGGTGCTGTATGACACTTTCTGATCCATTTTATATTTATTTATGGTTATGTTCTCAGACAAACGTGCTGGAAAGCATTGATAAATGACAGAGTAGAGCAGAGAAAACAGCATAAAAAAATCAATTAAGTCAATACATGCTATAGACTCAAAAACAGACAGTGATTATTTTTCTAAAAGTATACAATCTGCTTTATTTATTTATTAACACTGTGTTGAACCTTGTTTTGTACATTATCATCAGACATTGCCATACACGTTAAGATCTTCCAAGTTGGCGTATTCAGCCTCATAATCATTACCCTAAATTGAATAATTAAAAAAAGAAATGACACAAAGATCAGTCGATAACTTATTTCAGGGCAGCATTTGAAACCATAGAATTTGAATATTTTCCACAGTTAAAAAATGGTAGAAATAAATAATATACTCACTGAGGATTTTGGCTCACTGAGGTGCATGGTGAAAAGGAAAAGAAGAAGAACAAAATCACTCATAGCCTATCTGTATTTATCATGGCAACTGGAGTTAAAGGAATCTTGAAGTGGCACAGGAACTTTTATTATGACAGTCTGCTCATAGACAGAATAGTATTATTTTGCTGTGCACCATGCTATATTAGTGGTTTAGACCTTGGAAGACACAAGTGCACTGTACCTCTTTGGTGATGGCATATGAGGTTTGGAGAAAGGCTCGTTTTCTGACACTTTATATGTGTTGTTTGGCCTGTGAAGAGAGAAGTGTCATCAGTGAGTGATGTGTAGAAGCAAGAATGTGTGAGGCTGTGAATTCTATGAAGATGTTTTTTTCTATGTAATTGTTCAGAAAATAGGGTCCAAATGCTATGTCTGTTGATAGATGTGATGTTAAAATAGTTGGATTACAAACATGACAAGTTTGTGCTTAGTTTACTTTTGCAAAGTTATAATTAGACTTTCAACCTGCCATTGTTCACTTCCAATGTACCAGTAGATAGGACTAGTTGTACTGGAAACAAAGACCAAGGCTATTTTATGATTTTCTTTTAACCTTTTTACATTGTACTTGCCTGACATCACTCCTGTTTCCCCTGTTATTCAAAGCTGCTCCTCCTTCAGGCATATTAAAAGGACTGGGAGAAAAAAAAAAAAAAATTGTAGTCTTAAGACCACTACAAAGATACAAAGGTAAGTTTAGTTAAAAAAAGAAAAGAAAAAAGAAACCTCCAACCTTGAGACTCAGAGAATTTATATTTGACCAGCACTGTCTCAAGACTATCTAACCCAAATTTGGGGATAATCTGATAAATGCTCTAGGATGAGTCAAGTGTTAAAGGGGATAGTTCACCAAAAAATGAAAATTTGCCCATGATTTACTCTCCCTCAAGTTATCCTTGGTGTATATGACTTTCTCCTTTCAGACGAATAAAATCAGAGTTATATTAAAAAATGTCCTGGCTCTTCCAAGCTTTATAATAGCAGTGAATGGCTGTTTCTGTTTTGATGTCCATAAAAGTCCATCTATCCATCATAAAAGTGCTCCACTCAGCTCTGGGGGGTTAATAAAGGCCTTATGAAGTGAAGCGATGCGTTTGTGTAAAAAAATATCCACATTTAAAACTTTACAAACTGTAATCTCTAACTTCCGCTAACTGTCGTACGCATGTTCATGAGAGACTGGTGTTCCAGCGTATAAGTTTGTAAAGTTTTAAATATGGATATTTTTCTTACACAAACGCATCGCTCCCAGAGCCGAGTGGAGCATTTTGTTCTTGATGGATAAATGCACCTTTATAGACAGAAACAGCCATTCACTGCCATTATAAAGCTTGGAAGAGCCAGGACATGTTTGAATATAACTCTGATTGTATTCGTCTGAAAGAAGAATGTCGTATACAACTAGGATGACTTGAGGGTAAGTCATGGGCTAATTTTCATTTTTGGGTGAACTATCCCTTTAAGAAAAAGAGAAAATTTAAGTTGCAAGCAGAAACAGTGATATTTTGAGCTCCAGATGGCACTAGTCGGTTTGAGATAGAGACCTCAAAATACAGATATTCTGAAGGATGAGTATAAGAAAAAAAAAAGAAAAAACATCCAAACCTGTGTCGCCTTTTATATATGCAAACTCCAGCAAGTAAGCAAACGAGGATGAACACAAGTGAAGAAGCAATGACATAAGGCCCAAATCCAACCCCTTGAATCCCTATGATAATATTATTGAATAATTAATAGTCACATCTCTCACAAATCATACATTTCAGGTTATTTTAGACCACTCATAATAATAATCAGACCAATGCAAAAAGAAAATCTCATGAACACAAATCCGCCAAAATATCTTGAATGTAACTGTATCAGTCGATACTCACTCTTAACACTCAGGATGGCAGTATGACTCTGTGTTTTACCACCCCAAAAGTTGGCACTGCAGACAATTTCATCTTTCTCTTCATATCCAGTTGGAATGAAGGTCACATCGGACACTGTTTCCCAGACGCCTCCACCCATGTGATTGTGGCTGATAGTTTCTCGGGCTGTTGGGACGCTCCAGCTGATATTGGGAGGGTGAGAGGAGCATGTGTGGTTGACTGAGCATTTGACGGTGATGCGTGTCCCAGGATCGATGTCTTCAGGGAGGGATGACATCACAGGTTTGTCAGGAGAAGCTTTTTAACAAGAAACACAAAGATGTTATATTAGTTCTGGGAGGTGATGAAATGAATTACACTTGGTGTAAATGCAACTTTTCACAAGTATAAGTACAAATCCTCACCCTGCATTATAATGAACACACAGCTGTTGTTGAAACTGTATTTCTTGTTTTCTTTTTCTGCTCTGAAGCAGAATGGCCCGTTGTCATGAGTTTGCACATCATCCATCTCCACAGTACAGTTCTGTTCATCCGGGTTTCCCAGGAGCCTTGTGCGGCCTTTGAAGTTGTCTAAGATGTTGCCCTTATTAGTGTGGAACATGTAGCCATCTGTTTTGGTGACCCAAAGAAACTGGAGGCCGGTGACATATTCCTTTTCCATCTTGAAACTGCACGGTATTACCACACAGGAACAAGTCAACGCTGTGATCTTGAGTATCACGTCCGCCTGGTTTTGGGCTAAAATGACATATGATCCCATATAATTAATGAGTTAATTAATGGGATTAATCGACATTACAGAACTGAAAGTATTATTGTTTATTAATTATTATGAGCGCAGAACAATAGTATAAATATGAGAGTAGCGTAAGGTCGTGAGTCCACCAAAGCCAGCATATTTTTTTTATTGTTTTAAATGGGAGCGCCGCATATTTAAAAATACCAGCAGTGTGACATGGTGCTGAGCGTCTATAGGCTTTATGCCGAACGACACATGGACAAACAGGACAACTGGTCTCATAGCATCTCCTTACTGGAAAAAGTGTTAACAGCAGTACTAACTGAGAGCGATATCAATAGACTTTTAAGGTAATCAGCTAACCTAGCTAGTTCTTTTTATGATTGTTTTTTATGTGATTTAAATATTTAAATGTTATTGAGAAGAAGATAATTTTTTTTAGCTATCAATCTGCATTATGCTCATATTTGCTCACTCCTTTGAAGGTATCTTGTGTAAAACAACGATGCAATCTGTTTTACAGAATACAAAAGTTTGTTGCGCACATCCCCCATTTCACACTGAACGCTTGCCGATTTTTTCTGCCGTTGTGCCAAATTCTGTGACCCACTGGAATAAGTGACCTTAGTAGGCACTGTATTTGAGCTAATCCCACCTGCTCCTAATGCCAATCCTAACCCTACCATCACTACAGCACCTTCTAGGGTCACTTAATGAATTCTGAATTCTGCACTGGGCGCCAAGAGTTGAACAATTTTCAACTTTGGGTAAAGCACAGCACTCATCACTGTCACTTTTTACCCACCCATCCAATCACAGTGGAGGAAGGGCAGGACAAATACAGCACGACCAACCATCACATCTTGCTTGTTCAGTGGCAACAGACGACAACAACAAGCAAAACAATGGAACAAATAATTTAAATCAGATAACACTTCTGTGAATATTCCGGGTCATAGCACCAAAGTTTCTCAACTGAATAAAACGCTGCACCACTGAAGTGCTCTCAAGCGCCCACAGCAAGGTGATTTCAGAAGAGCGCCTGGTGTTTTGGCTAAAAACTCCTTGTGTGGAGAACACTTCTGATACTCTGTAAAAGAATGAGTAGAAAACAATAAGTAAAAACATTTTAGGCTGCTTTATTTATGGTTGGTTTTGGTGTTAGTGAAGTGTCACATTTGAGCCTTAGGCTAAAAACATATTAGTATTAAATGCAGTAACAAGCCTCAATACTCAAGGGGGGTACTGTGGTGCCTCATACGCCAAAGTGACCACATCCGAAACCCAGTGAGATATGGTCTGTTTGGAAGCAGTGGAACCCCGGTTGCGACCTCCAAAAGCAGACAAAAGGTTGATCAGATTTATATCACTGGCCTGAGCAGTGGACGTAAACCCTAACAGCCCTGACTGGACATGACACCAAGGCACCTAAGGGACATTATCCGGCTTAGGGTGCAGTATCTCCTTGACCAGTCCAGGGGCAAAATACAGGCAGGAGGATGTGATGGACAAGGTATGCAAGTCTCCTAGCCATTTTAATGCGGTAATAGCAATCAGCAAAGCCATCTTGAGGGTAAGAAGCTTCACAGAGGCTCACAAAGTGAGCATCTAACAACCCTTTCAATACAATAGATCTGCAGTGGTCCAATACAATGGTCTATGGACAGGTCTCAGCCATCTAGCACCACACAAGAAACAGGACACCAGGACATGTTTCTCCACTGAAACCCCTTTAATTTGGTTGTGGCCAGATGAAATAACAGCCACATAAACCTTAAGGGTCGCGGGTGTCAGCTGAGAGATAATCTTGAAGAAACTCCAGTTCTGAACCAACTGGTCAATCAAGCTAGGCTAAGATGGCATTGCTCACGCATGATGAGAAAATATACCATTTAAGAGCATACAGCTTTCTAGCCTTTAGAGGATATAGAAAGGAGCATATAGAGGAAGCCCTAGCCTTTAGGATGGTATTAATAACAGACCAGAATCTATGAACTGTATCTCTGGTTCGGGGTGAAAGTTTGTCCCCTTAGCCTGGGACAGAAGGTCCCTCCTGGTTGGAATCTCCCATGGAGAGCCTCTCCCACAGAACTCCCTATTTATTTAAATGAGGAAATACAGAAATCTCAAAACCTTCCGGACAAACTAACATTTAAATAATATATTTCAAGTCTGCAATACAATCTGACATGAACTATCTAATAAATGTTGTTTCTTATGATTAAAAAAACCTGTGTATTCTCATTGCTGTATACACATAATTATGTGAACCATTCAACTCAGATCAAGCACTGTTTGTGCAAACTTTACAACAAGGCATAATTTGAAATATCTTTAGTTATCAAGTTTATTAAATTTAAAAAAAGATAAGATACCACTATAATAAAGAGACATGGAGAGATCACATACATCATACATGATGCTGATAAATTACTCACGTTGTACACGTAAAGCAACAGAGGTTTCAGGGTTTCCTCCAGAAAATGTTGCAGTGCAAATTAATTTCTTCCCATGGTCGTCTTTTGAACCCAGAAAGGTTATGTTGGAATAGGTGACCCGATTTAAACCAGAGAGTGTTTTGCTCCCCGTTGAGACCTGCATGTTCTCATAGTTCCATGTGATGGTTGGAGTCTCTCTCTGGCAGGAGTGATAGACGGAACAAGTGAAGTTCTTTGCGACGCCCTCTGTGACATCTGCCACTACAGGCTCAATCGTCATTTTATCATGAACACCTGCAATTAAATTGAGATCTTGATATAGGTTCAAATGTGACATTTAAATAGAACTTATCATTAATAACACACAAACTAGTTTATATGTGTGTTTACTCACATTTGGCACTTTTGTCTTTTGTAGTTGTCACTGTTTTGCCACCATAATATGTTACAGAACACCTAACAGTCAAATTTTCTGCTTTTACGACACCTGTGCGTGTCAGAGTGATTTTCCACAAGCCGTCTTTAATCTGCTCCTCCTTTATTTGGTCATTACCTTCAGTACCATTCAGAATGAAGTTTGGTTTGCTGAATGGACACGTGTGGAATGTCGAACATATTACTGTAATGTTGTCACCCGTCCTTTCACCTCCATAAATATTGATGCTCGGCTGCTGTGGACTTGCTATAATTCACAGACACATTATACTTAGTACTGTACATACATTTTTTATATACTATATGTAATACAGTAGCTCCAAAATGTAATTGGACACTTAAAATGTCTGAATTTCATTGCATTAGATAAAAGCAGAGTGGCCTCTGCAAACAAATGATACTAGTGTGTATTTTTTTGTGTGTGTGTTTTTTTTTTGGTAACTAACTTTGTAACTTTTTTTGAGGCACTTTTTTTTTTTTTTTAACAAACTTGGGTAATTTTTTGAAGATGTATGAAGTCAGTTCGTCTCATGTCATGTCAGCAGTATAACCAACAGTAGGGCTGCACGATAGCTTATGATCAAAATTATAATATTCACAATTATTTTACTAAAAATAATAATGACTATTAATCACAATTATTTGTTAATTATAGATGCATGGTTTATTTGACCTCATCTGGCAAACAGCAAAAATATTTGTGTGATAGAAAACAGACTGGCTGTGTTACAATTTCATTTGAGCAAAATATTGCAGTGGAAATTGCCTACTTATATGTTTGCCTGTGCTTTCAGATCAATAACACTTTTTTCTCAGTTCAGAAAGAGTATGTGCGCCGTGGTTGGGAGGATTAAGTCAAACACTGGGCAGAAAATGTATCCATTAAAAACCAAAGCTCAGATTGGGGGATTTAAACTCTTGACATCTGGCAACCGCAAGTGTGAAAGCTTGGAGTAATTTTACCAATGCAAGAAAATGCAAGTGTCAAATGAAAATGAAAGTTTTCAGAATAAATAACCAGCAGGCAATATTGCAGACAATTATGCCTAAAATATGATTTATTGTGCAGCCCTTAACCACCAGTGTAGTTCATCATATATTAACATAATAAACGATATGAAAGTTTGCAAAGATTGCCTATTGAGAATCTACATAGCTGTTAGTCTTCCTCTCCAGCAGGTGGTGCACGCGAGTGTTGACGAAGACTAGAGCGACAGGTGAGAGAGTCATTCATTCATAAAAACGGATTTACAGAAATGGAGCAAGCGGTAAGTATTTCTGATGATTATGATATTTCTGATGATTAGGGGCAGTAATATATATATATATATATATATATATATATATATATTCATGGATTTCATCAGGTCCCTTTCCACAGGTGTATTAATCAAGCACAATGCAGTCTGCATTCATAATCTAGGTGCTTGATTTTATACACCTGTGGAAAGGGACCTGATGAAACCCATGAATATATATAGCAGGAAGGGTTATGACCCCTTCTACTCGTTATGGTTTGGCCAATGGCCTGGCGTCCGGTGCGTATAAAAGCATGGATTTCCGGTTCCTTAGTGTGCGTCACTATCCGGGGCCGTGATGTCACCCAGGCGCCCTGCTGCTTTTTGCTGGAGTGCAGTGTCAGGTGTTGCTCGTAAAAGATCGCTGAAGCTGCTTATTCACTGCCGGTGCTGTTTGCCAGTCTGTGTGCTTTCTGGAGAGTTAAGTATGGACATTTGAGACAGGTAAGGGAAGCATTTGTATGCAACGGTGTTTTGTAAATGAAGTTTTGCTTTGGCTGAGCGGGTAATCTGACTAATCTGTATGCTTAACGTAGTGTAAGATCGATCTGCGCTTTCTGCCAACGAGTTTTGTCGGAGACATCTGGCTCCATCCACCGCATAGTTCGGGGATAGTAATCCCGGGACAGCATGTTTTGTTGTGAGTATACTGCTCGAGCGTGAAGCCAAGGGAAAAGGAATTGCAGTGTAACACCTTTTTGTTTTGTTTTTAGGCACGCGATAAGGACAGTAGCAGCATCCTGCATGAGATTTATCAGCCCTGTGCTTCATCGTAAAGTGCTGTTTGCTCTGCTCCTCATCGGCTGCTGTTCTGTTTTAACTCTTTCAACTGTTCTGTTTTAAGTGAACTCTTTCAAGTGAACTGACCCGAGTGTTCTGTCTCGAGGGAATCGTCTTGAGTGAACTGTCTCGAGTGAATCGTCTTGAGTGAACTGTCTCGAGTGAATCGTCTTGAGTGAACTGTCTCGAGTGGACTGTTCCAGTGCACTGTTTCCAGTAAATTCTGTTCTCAGTGATATGTTTTGAGTTTTTTTTGTTTGTCTTCTGTTTATTTCTTTAATTGATTTTTCTTTTTGAATGTGTATTGTAACAAAAGGCAGGTCACCCGGTTTGCGTATTAATTAAATTACTGAGATTACCCTGTGATCAAACCCCCTCTCTAGTCTGGGACCTAATCAACTTACTGGAATCCCCATTTACAGACACCTCCATTGTCTTAAAACTTCAGCATCCAGGACGTGCAGACCAAATGGCGCCGACAAACGGCGTAACTCATTGACTGCCTATCTGAAAACACAGATCTCTTACTTCTGAATCAACAAAAACCCTCTGTTTTACGGCTTGGCGAACATCCGCTGACCAATAGAGCAATCTCGAAAGAACCCCCTAGGGATCTCTTAGACACTGATTTACACCTCAGAACAACAAGACTTTATCCGAACAAATGTCCAAACCATGTTAATTGCATCATTTCTAAAAACGCACACACATAGCCTCTCGACCCCGCGGCTCGAGGACAGAAGTTCAGCGCGCGGTTGTGAACTCTCAGCCTGGGTCGACACACACTCACACAGAGACTCTCTCTCATACCCGACCACATGTGATCAATGTTACCTTGTAAAATGTTTAAAATATATTTCTTGATGTGTGTATGATCCCTGTAACCACGCTGATATACCTATGAAGCTTTAGTGGGATGTAATTAATGTGATGCGCCTGTAATCACGAGAAATCATGTATCTCTGTATCCTCAGATCACAGAATCATCATTCGCGGTACCATTGGGTTCAGGAAGAACCTACAGTGTTGAATCCTTAACTCAATGTATAAAATTATGCTTTCTTTCATTAATCCCAGGCTATCAAGGGTTATAACCGAATTTATTAGGTTAATACATAATCGGAAGGGGCGTATAGGTCTGCGAAATGTAAGGAGGTGGCAACAACACGTCGTAACAGACGATTGGATCACGTACGCCAGAAGGCGGAGGCTTAGCGCTTTCAAAACACGGCGCGTCCTCTCTATTCTGGTAGCAGTTCGCCAGAGAGAGAGAGAGAGAGACCCGCCTCCTTTCTTCTACCAAGAAACCTTCGTTTGTTTTTATTTTCGTTTTCTATTCTAAGTCTTTCTTTTCTTGATAGTTTATATCAGTTTGATAATTTCTTACAAACCAAAGAAAACCAACTTAAGGCTAAATCCTCTTTGGCTAAGTTGAACGCTCTGAGTTACCATCGCAACAACCTCCGCCGTGACGACGCACCAGACCACGTGTTCCAGGCTCCTTTTGTACACAACAGACGCACACGAGGGTCAAATAGGCAACCAAGTAAAGTAAAACCTTACATTCTCAAATTCGCAATCCGAAAGAAATGCTGTTTAAGTTGTCTAATAATTACTAGAAACTGTTGGGGTCTCGGCGTGAAGGAATGTTGTAAACTGTCTGTGCCTTTCTCTGAATTCTCTCATTCATTCTTTACGCACACACTTATCCTCACACACACACCCTTACACCCACACGTGCTCTCAAACCAACACGCACACACATACACGCACGCGTTCCTAGGAAAACATACGCACGTGCTTTAAAAACCACACACACTAAAAAACCACCACACTCACGCTACCATCTTACACACACACCTTAAACTCTCTCATTTAAACTCTCTCCTTTAAACTCTCTCATTTAAACTCTCTCCTTTGAACTCTCTCATTTAAACTCTCTCCTTTAAACTCTCTCACTTTCTCTTTCCCTCTCATATATTTAGTTTTATTTTATGTTTTATTTGCGATCGTTTATATTATTTGTTTGTTATGCATATTTACTCTTGCGTGATTGAAATAGTAGGCCTACCTGTAATCTTAGTTGTTTGATTAAAATCCTATAATCTTTGTGAATTGAATCTGTCTCATATGTTTCATTACTGAAATCCCTGAAAGTGTGATTGCCTACCAAGCTCTACCCTTTATTTTACTATCCAACAATCTAAGTTGTCTAAGACACGAAAATAATCATTCCTTTGTGGCCACAGGAAAATTATTTGTCGTGTTGGAGACAATAGGTTTCTGTTCAGAAATCGTGCATCCGATCTGCCGGACGGATGGTTGTATGATAAATGAGAATTAACCTCTATCTAAATTTCCCCCAATTAAAATATAATTCTATCTACTTATATCAGTAAATTCTACGAGTAATCGTGGAAATTATTGATATACGTTGAGGTCTGACCTATTCCCTTTTTGGAATAATTTAATTTGTGTAAACGGCATATGCATATCTTATGAATATTACCTCTCACTTGAGCTAATAAATTCCCTAAACTAGAGGCATTGTCGCTACAGTATGTTTATTTTGGTTTGATTATTGTATTGGTGACTTATGGTTATATCATTTTGTTCTTTTTGCATATCACTGGTTGATAATGTATTTTTTTCTTTTGTTTGTTAGCAGGGCCTGGGCACCCGGGGGCAGGCGAGTGACCATTTAGGTGGTGACGTATTCACTGTGTGTCGTGGTCTTCTCTGACATGAGTCGTTGAGTGTGTGTTAGTGTGTGTGTGCACTGCGAATAGAGTAATTTTCATAAGGGTGATATCTTGAGACTGCCCCTGTGGGTAAGCCCAGGTTCCTCTGCTGCTAACGATAGAATTAAGCAAATAGATGAGAGTGATTGCTGGTCAACGCCTTTTATAATCATTATGTCTTTTAATAATTAATAAAATATTTTTCATTACCTATGTCTCTGATTCCAACAGTGATTAGAACCTGTGTGTGCCTGTGTTTAGAGGTTGTGTTAAATTCTTGGGGTGAAATTCCCCAGGTGGCGTAGTCGGAAATTATATCAATTGTGACCCTGGATCACAAAACCAGTCTTATGTCGCACGGGTATATTTGTGGCAATAGCCAACAAAACATTGTATGGGTCAAAATTATAGATTTTTCTTTTATGCCAAAAATCATTAGGATATTAAGTAAAGATCATGTTCCATGAAGATATTTTGTAAATTTCCCACCTTAAATATATAAAACATTTATTTTTGTGAGTGAATGCAGCACAATCGCCAATAGAAATGAACAACTTTAAAGGCGATTTTCTCAATATTTCGATTTTTCTGTACCCTCAGATTCCAGAGTTTCAAATAGTTGTATCTCGGCCAAATATTGTCCTATCCTAACAAACCATACATCAATGGAAATATTATGTATTCAGCTTTCAGATGATGTATAAATCTCAATTTAAAAAAAATTACCCATAAGACTGGTTTTGTGGTCCAGGGTCACAATTTGAGTCAACCACGCCCACTCTGCTATATATATATATAGCCTATTGTATATAAAAGCTGATAAAGACACAAAAGATGTGTTAAAACGTACATTTAAGTCTTCACAGTTAGTTTTGCACAAAGCAGCTTTTCTTGTAAGCAGCTTTCTCTACCGTGAACGAGATTATAATGTTATTCCCCGATGCTGATGTACAGATAAAACACTAATTCTGACGTAGTGGACATATATTCCTCTCTGTTGTTTTGTTTTCTTAATTTTATATTGTGTGCTGTGCTGCAGAACTGGAGATTCCCTCAATATGTCATTCTCCAGGATTCCCCTGCGGTCAGGACACTTAACGCTTAATGGACTAATGCAGTGATATAAAAGACCAAACTCGCACCTTATTGGGGATGTAGGCTATACTAGATAGGAACAGGCAAGCGGACTCAGAATAAGAACGTAACACGCAAAGTTTCACGCTAAGCGATTCCCGTTGAAATACTGGCGTAAAATTGGCTTTACACTGGATATTCGCACTGGATATTCGCACATTTAGGGACTGTCTCTAAAGTTGCATATGACATTGGTACACACGTTTCTAACTTCAATAGCATTTGAAGAGAATGACTTACAGTCATAAAACCAACTGTACTTCCATAGACAGCCTGTCTATGTTCAAGACCTTTTGTCTTTATTTTGAACAAAATATCTATTGCCTTAACTATATTTCATAAAGTGTTTGATTAATATTGTTTATAAAAAACATAAAAATTGAATAAAAAACATACAAATACATGTACAAATGTTTTGAGTATATAGCCTATTGGGGCAAATTGTCTAGTCTTTATTTTATTCTTTTAAAAAAGAATTTTATTCTTATTTTTAGTTACAAGCCATTTCCAAGCCATTTGTTTTTTCAGTGCAGTTGGACAATCCCAGATATAACAGTGAAAGAATATTATTCCAAGAATATTTACATACCGTCGACAAGGATTGTAGAGGTGACATCATAAAATGCATAGGTGCGCCATCCAACATTTTCAGGGTCAATCCATGCATATATTTTTTCTCCATGGTGGGAATATTCCAGGTTTGCGATCAGCAGACTGCAATCCCAATTTGATTTTCCATATAAAGAAGTTTTTCCTCTGAACTTTTCAATGACATCATTTGGATACCATGGATCATAAACTAAAGGATAACCTTTAGAGACCCACTGATACCACACAACTCTACGTGGGTTTGTGGGTGGATACGATGTGTAAGAGAAAGAACATGGTATAACCAGACAGGAACCTTGGAGGCCATGAATGTCTTTCGGCATTTTCACTTCCCATGCTAAAGTATCAAACAGCAGAACACCTGTGGGAAAAAAAAGTTGAAGAACATTATTGCTGAGAAAAAAATTAAATAAATTCTTTATGGTTTTCCACCAACATATTTTCTGCTTTCAATCACAGAAGTAATAGAAATATGTTATTCACTGGTGAAAAATGACGTGACTGGTGAAGATTTTCCATGGACGGCACAGCACGCAGATAGAATTAATTGATAATTACAAATTAATTATATTGATCAACACTGATTATCTATTTTATTGATTAGTTATTGCAGTTGTTGTGGAATCACCACCAATCAGTAAAGCGAGACACAGTTGATGTTGAGTACACCCAATCACTCCGTATACTGTATATGACAACTCACAGATACCTACATAACCAGCTGCTTTTTTCTTCTGGCTTTGCTTTTCGCTTGGCTGCCCCTCAAATATGCTTGCATCTTGGTGTTATCATAAAAAGTTAGTAAATTAAAATGCACCACTGACTGGCGAATTGCTATACCTTTAGATATACCTTTAAATTATGTGAGGTTTATGCATGTTTTTTGCTTGGATAGAGGCAGATTTGTTTGTTGTATCATATCGCGTCATACATTTAGAGGGTGGGGACCACTTTGAACCCTTTTTACAATGCCATGACTTTTTACAACACAACTTAATTCTGTTTAGTTAAATATAGGTTGCAGATTTGTGGAAATTAAACAACCTTCTTTTTTACTCAAGTAGGTAAATCTGATAGTATTGGTCTGACTATAATATTTTAGTAGACTATATAAACTGCATGGTGTGGAACCATTAAAATGACCAAGAAGCAGCACAAGAAAATACAACAGAAATCCTCAGAGATAAAGATACTGAATTACCTGACCTAAGGTGACCTAGAGTGCTCCTGACCTAAGGTGACCTAGAGTGCTCCTGACCTAAGGTCATAACATAAAAAAAATAAAAAAAATCTACTTTGAAATATATGCATGCTGTACACACTTATTAATTGAACCTACTGTATGAAAAAGAGAAAAAATAAATCTATACCTTGTAAAAGCAAATGAACAAGCAGAGGTCTCATCATGTTTCCTGGGTTTGCCCTTAGGTGAAATAAAAACAACGGTTGTTTTACATATACAAAAATTAAAAAATTTAAAATAAAGTGAAGACAGTTCTAAAGAATGGAAATGTTATCCAATGGATTATCTGTTGCGCACATTCTAAAGTTATTTGGAATTGTGGATTCAAATGTTTGGAAATTGAAACATTAAGACTTATCATAAAGTATCGTAAAATCACTTTGAAATGTTAAATCTAAGTATTATACCCTTATCTTTTTTTTTTTCATTCTTACCTTCTTAATGCAGTTTGATTTGCAATGGTCACCATGTACTACAAAATGCAAGAAACTGTGAGAAAAAGACAAAATGTTGTTTGTAAGAAAGATCCAGTAAGAGAAAGTGCGAACTGTACCCTTATACTCTTCATTAGTGAAACTGCTGAGCGGGTAACAGATCGAGAGATGAGTGACTTTCTTCCAAATAAGGCTGTTTGCTTACAGTGCTATTTGAGGCTGAAATGTTAGCATTGCTGATAGACTTCTCCAGTAAGAAATCTTCTAAATCCTATCAATTGTTTTCTTAAAGACATTTAAATTAGTAGCATTAATTACTGTACTGTTATCTACTGTACAACTGCAGAACACATTGTATTATAATTATTCTTTTTTGGTGATGGCTATGAGAGCAACTGCACATTTGCTGAGGGATATCAGTGTTGGCTCCGACCCACCCATATAGGCTGCTGTCACTTTAAGACCTCATGCATGGATCCAATATCAACATTAATTTGATTTCTTTCTCAACTATTTACGTTCACTTAAAGAAAGAGTAGGCACTTTAAGAGTCTGACAATAGCATACTAGCTTTGAAAACATAGATCCCACCCTCCCTTCAGAATGATTTCCAAAGCCATGCCTCTTACAAATCAGATGAACGCGTCACATACAGCCAGAGCAGAGTTTGAAAACCCTCACAAGAGACGGCGTCAATATACCCCGCATTTTAAAGCACATAATATTACAATAATAATGAACGTGAACAACTTAAAGAGCTCTGACTTACTACCTCACTGCTGCAGTTTATTTTCGGCATTGATAGTGTTGCCATAGAAATGCAGAATGCACATCTGAGGACATGAACAGCTCCAGGTAGAACGTCATAGGTTGCGATCTCTTAATTATGGTAATTTCGACATGATTTGAATGCAGTTATGCAGCATTAGTTTGTTGTTTTGGTTTAGGAGGAAATAGCTAGTTCTGGCATGAAACTCTAGATGGCGCAGGCTGATAGTGTCCTTTTGGTAGAGATCACATTAATCACATCAAATACTGCTAGTGTTGCTGTTAGCAGTCTCCAACACGGTTTCAGAAAGCATCTGGAATTAAAATCTAAGATGAGTGAACAATCTTTTACTCCATATCTCTGCGCATATTGCATGTCTTGCTTATTAAAAGAGCAATCAGAACAGTTTAATCTAACCGTTATGTTTAACAGTCTTGTGGCATGATTTACAAAGCATATAAGCTGCAGTATTTACACAAGTGTGTTCATGCACAGTAGCAGCAATTGTTCTATTGTATGTACTTGCTGTGAGGATATGCTGTCTAAGCAACGGATATGAGAAAAGGTTAAAGTAAAATAAGCATTTGCGCTTTCAACAGAATTACCATGTTTAGCTGCATAACTCTGACACGTTAGTTTTTTTTTTTTTTCAAGGGCAATGTTTTCATTAGCTATGCTAATGTATGCAGTTGATTTCAGCTGAACACAGCGTCTAAGTATAACGTTATTCTCATGATGTCTGAAAATATGTCATGAAGGAAAATTGACAGCTCATCCAGTCAAACTGAGGATCAGCTTTATTTGCAGGGCAACCTTATGATTTTAAATGATTAGTTTCAGCCTTTTTGAATGGAAGTTCCCCAAACCCGAAGGGCCACCCATAATTCAAAATGCTGTAAGGTCGTCAGGAATAAGGTGGATATACACTCAAGGGGAGATTGGCGAACAAGACACACCTGGGAACATTCATGAACTAATCAACAAGATAAACTACAAAGGACTACAAAACTTGCCACAGACCAGAAAATAACAGAAGTCCACACAAGACAGGAATCATGACAGATGTCAGTGATACATCACATGATTTAAAGGTGCTGTATGTAACTTTTTTACTTTACTAAAGCATAAAAATACTATAATATGTTTGCAGATATTTAGAAAACATGCTAAGTTCACATACTTGTGTCTCTGAAAAACACTTCTACAGCCAGTTTTTTACGTTCCGTGTTTCTTTCCATGAGCTCATATCATTCATGAGTTAAATGAAGGACTGGAATGAGGCATCCCGAAAAATAAATCTAACAGTGTCCTCAAAAAGCAACAGAACTTAAACCTCATGTTTATTTGCAACACTTGGCTGCCCTTTTTTCACACCTCTTTTCACTGCAACTGCCGAGGCAAGCCGCATCCGCAACTGTAACAAGCCTGAAATGTGTTGCAACACATATAATGACACGTGTTTAGGACATATAGGGACTGTCAACAAAGTGCATGAAAGAGAGTAAACGGTCAGTGGATCCCCATCTGATTTCTTTTTAAAGTTAAAGGTACACTATAAAATAATATAAAATATAAACACTATAGGCTTACAATAGTGAATCAGGGTAAGACAAAAACACGTTCTGGAAGAAAGATTGATGATATATTGACTCATTATTTGTACTTTTGTAGTGTAGGCTACTTTTATACTGTACCTTGAAACAAACAGACACACATAACGCTTACTGGCAGAGTTAATCATGTAACAAATATTGTTAAAAATAGTAAAAGTAGTAATTATATATATTAAAGTTATTATATGGCTTTATTACTATTAATAAAATGTATTAATAAATAAAACAATTAAAAAAAATCCTAAATTCAAAGTAGGCTATAAAAAATTTGTCTATTTCAGGTCCTTGTTTCTGGTTCCAAGAAAAACATTTAGATGTTTGTTTTATTCACAGAATCATAACACAACACCTGCTATTAAAAGATACTTGTCGGAATCTGAGAAATTAACTGATTTAACGTTAATCACTTTTTCTTCTCAGGAAACTTCGAGACATACAGTCTCATTTCCCTTTTTTCTTTTCTGTGCACAGTACTTCTTTATCCATTTGGTCATGTGACTTTAGAGTGGTGTCGGAGGGTGAGTGGTTGATATCACTTGATATAATAAAATATATGTTTATTCATTTAAAAATGCTGAACAAAAGTTTTTTTTTTTTTAAAGCAGCAGCTTATTCTAAAAAAAGTCCTTTGATTAATCATAACTTTTTATTTAAGAAAATTGGCACACAAGAGAACAGACGCACATTAAGTTTTATATTAATACCATTATTAAAAACCAGTATGCGTAGATGAGTATAGTCAATTAAAAATATGCAGAAATATGTGTGAAATGTTTAGGGGAAAAACTGTATTCTGATTATCTTTTTATGAAAATGTGGTAATTGTGACTTATTACAAATGATACTCTATCTTGTAAATTCATTTTCTTAACATTAAGAAAGCAGTGTTGTAGAGGACTTTTTCTGACTGAAAATTAGCAGCTATGAAAAGATAATGACATCATCCATCATGAACTTCGGTCTCTTAATGCCTGGAACAAATACAAATTAGTTATAAATGATATACATAAGTGATGCTTATCTATAATATAATATAATATAATATGATATATAATACAATAATTGAATGTAACTCCCTCTGAAAATGTATACAAATAAATCATCAAGGTGCTGATTGTTTTAAATGCTATATTTATTTATGGTTATGTAATGTTCTCACACGTTATGTTCTCACACATACATGTTTGGATAAAAGTGTCTGCCAAATGCATAAATGTAAAAGTAATATACTAAATGAGTATGATTTTTGCTCACTGAGGTGCATGGTCGGAAAAAAAAAATCACAAAAAGTCACATAATGTTTGTATTTATCATTGCAACCATTTAGCTAAAGTTCAGAATTCTTGAAGCGGTATTGCTAATTTTAACACTTTGCTCATTTACAGATTTACTTTAGGCCTCGAGAGACTCAAATGCGGTTAACAATCCTAATACATAATTGGTAATGGCATATAGATTTGAATTAAGTCTTGATTCCTGACACTGTATGTATTGGTTCTGTGAAGAGAGAAGTTTTATTTAATGCATAGGCTACTTTTTTACTGCAGAGAAAATATGTATAAATATTTTTTTTTATGATGTATGTGTGCATATGTTTTAATGTTAAAATACTAGTTTCAACAGTTCAATAAACAAAAAGCTAATATTGAGTAACCTGTGAATGAATCTGTGTTTCGAACGACTCGCTGACTCGCTCATAAAAACAGTCACTTGTCGCCACCTACTGGTGTAACTAGTTAATACCAACTCCAATAAAAGTTTTCTATATTGTAAGTTCCCTATCACTCAGCCACGTTCAACGTTACGTCAGAACTGAACTGACGAATGGGGATCTCGCCTGAGAGCTCAATCTCCTTCAAGTGGTAACAGAACAAGTTCTCAATGGACAATGGAACCACTCCAATGCCACGGGAATACAAGGACGCATGCAGCACTCACTAATTAAGATTCTCTCTGTAAAGAGAACCAGGAAGAAGTTCAGCACAAGTGTTGATGTGACGGTGCGTCAGCGGTGGTCGCCTTCCTCTGAGAACTTGGTCGCTGTTCAGTCTTCTAAAAGAGTATTTTTTGCAGTCAACCTTTCCCATAGCACATCATCACTAAAAGAGTAAACACGTGTGTTTTTCTATGCGGTCGTTACCTGGCCCCGGCTGACAGTCATGCTCACTGTCTTGTATGTCTGGGCTGTAAAGATGCTGAGACAGCATTCGTAGATGAGTCATGAACCCACTTTGTGAAGATGACCATCGCAATGCTAAGATCAAGACTTGAGTCTTGAAAGAGGTGTAGTCACCTCTGCTATCCCCTAATCTAGTACTTCTGCCCAGCAGAGAGCTACTTTGGTTGATACACAGGGTGATCTGAGGGTTACAGTGGGGGCTTTCCCACCGGATCAATATCCACGATTGTGGCATTTTTCTTAGGGATACCAATTCGTCAGTTCAGTTCTGACGTTACATCGAACGTGACTGACTGAAGGAGGGAACAGAGACATTACGTCCCATCGCCACAATCCCTGTGTCCACCACTGAGGGAGTGGGCACTGGCTTGGCTCCTCAACGAAAATGTTATAAGTGAGTGCTGCACGCTTCCTTATACTGTATACCCGTGGCACGGGGAATGGGTCACGATACAAATCTCACTCGCCAATGTCCAATGGGTTGTTCTGTTACCACTCAAAGGTGATTGGGCTCTCAGGCGAGATTCCAATTCGTCAATTCAGTTCTGATGTAACGTCTCCGTTCCCTCCTTCAGGGAACGAGGGTTACATTAGTAACCTAGAAGTTCCTGAACTCATTTCTCTTTCCCCTGTTAGTCGAATCTAGTCTTCTTTTTGACATACTAAAATACCTAGCCTCAGGACCAAATACTAAGATATAAAGATAATTAGGCCTGTCGCGATAATTAAACAACCGTCTGTTCGCGATTATTTGATCTAACCGCGATTGTTTCAGACAATCGCGATTATTGCGCTCTTTTATAGGCCTATGGCAAAGGGGGAGTCATGGACCAAAAGAAATAGACAAGCACTAATTAAGTTTTCCAGCAATATATTCAAAGTTATCTGAAGCCATTCCATAGTTTAATGTGAGGGACAGAAGTCTATTTACATCATTAAATTAAAGTTGACGGAAACTCGTCTCCCTTCCTCTGCGGCTGTCAATCATTCTCCATTCAGTGTTCAAACAGCGCGCGCACCTCGTCTGGTTATGGAAGGATGCACGGTAAAACTCTCTCCAATATGATATATTCACATTATAATGGTTTATCTGTAGATAAAGGGCTGTGGAATTGCATAAAATGACTTTATTTTGCTGGAGTTTATTGCTGTTTTTAAACGACTCGCTACCGTGTGCCTGTTAGATCACACACACCACAAGGACTATAAATTGGCATCAAATGCACAATAACTGGAATTTAAGACTGTGAAGAAACAAATGATCAATAAACTGTTGGACAGATATACACTAGGATTTGTGCGCTCGACATTTCTTCGCTTTGTGCCGTGAACTTTTAAATGCGCACTTGTTGTGCAGCGCTGCACACTGTGACTCCATGTTGCTTTTAGCATATCATTCTGCACCCACGACGCGCATAACACGCTTTGTGCCGCTCTGTTTTGAAGCGTTTCATATTATCATGGTTTTGCGCATTGAAAGATTATTATTTTATTTTTTTATTTTTTTTCCTGTATCTATCATATATCTTGTTGCCCCATTAAAAAGCTGCACAATACATTTAAAATAAGTATCATTTAATTGTATGTTTATGTGTAGTGTAGTGTATATACATATACACTTCTGAATTCTTTACATTCATATATAAATATAAAATTGTTAAATGTATGAATACCTGAATGAATTTTATAGGAGTAATAATAGTCATTTGTTTTTATTAACATGTTTAGATTTTTATAAAATTACTGTGCAGATTTTTTCAAGAATTACTTTTTGCTGCTGATTTATACACTCACTAAGTTTAATAAATAAATTGTCATATATTTAATACATTTATTTAATACTTAAAGGTGTTAACTGTAATCTTACACTGCAAAATAACTTACAAAGGATTAAATTCATCACAATTATTGAATGAATGAAGCACACACAAAAAATGTATGACAAAGCCCTAAAACAGACAATTAATCGGCATAATCGTCAAAGCCCTAAAACAGACAATTAATCGACAAAGTCCTAAAATTGGCAATTAATCGTCAATCAAATTTCAGAATCATGACAGGCCCAAAGATAATTAAATAAAGAACATTTCAACTTTGAAAATTTGTACCAAAGTGATATACATACAAGCATAAGATTAATATTGCTATATTTGAGCTTTTAAGATTAATTTATCACTGATAGTTAATGCAAGAAGTGAATGTGTTATGCATAACTCTGTTCAGATCGTTGCATATCAACAGGCTGTCTACAATCAACAATGACAATGTGAGAAACTAAAATGCTCACTGGGCCACGTACACACTCCTTCAGTTCAGTTCAGTAATTTAGGTGAATGACAACAGCATTCTACAAACAAATTAACTCCTGGAAAATTGGCAATTTCTCAAGAGAGTGCTCTTGGAAAGCAGACTTAAACTGAGAGCACACTGCATGATTTACAATAGTCCTTTACAATTGTTGCTTGTCAGACTGTACGGACATGATCCCCACCGTAAGCCATGTCAGTAGGATCTCATTTGCCTTTAATGTCAGACTGTATGAGAGTTAAGACTCGGACGAATGCAAGAAGACTCCTCCGGGGGTTTTACAGTAGGCTACATCATCAAGCCGTGACACGTTCGGTGACGCTTAACTGCATTACATGCAGCATTGAAATGGTGGCTAGCAAACAAAAATAATCTCTGGGGGAAAAATGGGGGAAAAAAACAATTGCGTTTTCAGATTCGGTACTTTGCCTCAAAACTTCAGTTAGAGGTAAAATTTGATCGTAATCGTCACTGTCATTATTCTTGGTGAACGTGTCAAACTAGCGATCAAAGAAATTTTGGCCTAGAATCAGAGAAATCTTATAGGATTCCCAAAATTTGTCTCAGAAGGCCAAATCCTGGCCAAAATCATACAGTGGGCACCCAGCTTTACAAACATAAACAAAACCCGGCTCTGTGGATGGTGGTTTGTTTAAACATTATGAGTTGTTGGCCACTATAAAAGTACTGTAAAAAATAGCAGATACCAAACATGCAAGACACCAGAATGTTCCTGGTTACCACGGTGTCAGTCATCGCATTTTCAAGAGTAAGTTGTGTTCCATACACACACAAAACGATAATTGAGGGGCTTCACCCCTGTATTTAAATGCAGTTGCCACTCCTGAAATGTTGCAGTGTGTGCATGCCCTTAAGAGAAATACATTGATACATAATTCATAATTAATTTTCATATATGAATGTGTTAGCCTAAACCCGATCTCATGGGAAAACATAATTATTTTATGAGGTGGTGATTTCATATGAATTCGTACAATGGGAGTATACGTACAATTTTTATGGGAAAAAAGAAGGAAGGTCCACCCACTCCTAACCCAACCCCTATGGGGGGTAAGCAGATATAGCCACCAATTCAACAAAACTTAAAAAAAAAAAAACTCAAATTCCCATGAGATTGTGTTGAACATATACACACACAGGGTTACCTGTGTCGTCTCTTGTATATGATGACTCCAGAAAGTATGCAAGCGAGGAGAAACACAAGTGAGGGCACTAGGTAATAAAGCCCAATAGTCTTCAGTCCAATAGTCGCATCTAGATTTGTATAAAAGAATTAGTCATTATTATTTGTGCACAACTGAAAACATCATTACGAATGATCCAAAAGTCCCATGAGTGCAAAATGTATTTAATAACACCCACAACAATAGAAAGCATTTCATAAATATGCACAGATTACTCACATTCTGCACTTTTGTCATTTGTAGCTGTCACTGTTATGCCACCATGATATATTACAGAACACTCAATATCTGAGCTTTCTGCCTTTACGACACCTGTGCGTGTCAGAGTGATTTTCCACAAGCCGTCTTCGATATGTTCATTGTCTAAGTGATCAGTTCCTTCTATTCCTTTCAGAATGATGTCTGGTTTGCTGTATGGACACGTGTGGAAAGTCGAACATGCTACTGTAATGGTGTCACCCATCCTTTCACCTCCAAAAATATTGATGCTGGGCTGCCGTGGACTTGCTTCAAATAGCAGAAATGTCATAATAAGGCAACAGACTCATATCAGGATTTAAGAAAATTTGAAGTACAAAGTATTTACATACCATCAACTACAATTGTGGAGGTGACATCATAAAATCTGTAGGTGCGCCATCCAACAGTTTCAGGGTCAATCCATGCATATAGATTCTCTCTATGGTGGGACGGTTCCAGGTTTTTGATCAGCAGACTGCAATCCCAAGTTGAGTTTCCATATAAATCAGTTTTTCCTCTAAACTTCTTAATGACATGATCTTCATGCAAAGGATCATAAACTAAAGGATAACCTATATAGACCCACTGATACCACACAACTCTATGTGGGTCTTTGGGTGGGTTTGATGTGTAAGAGAAAGAACATGGTATAACCAGACAGGAACCTTGGAGACCGTGAATGTCTTTCGGCATTCTCACTTCCCATGCTAAAGTATCAAACAGCAGAACACCTGTGGAAAAAAAGTTGAAGAACATGAGTAAGCATTTAATATAACTGACTATATTTTTTTTCTGTAGATTTGTCTCTTTAAATAAACAGATAAATAGTATAATACTTTTTGTAGTAATGTATTGCCTAATAGATAATAAATACTGCATAAATACATAGTTGTTGTGTTTTGCCTTTTTGCGGCAGACACTGCAATAAATTATACATCATGTACTGTAGCTTATTTAGTACACAATTATATCTTATATGACACACACAGAGACACAAATCTTAGCAGATTCATTGAATTTCAGATGCAGTCTTGCTATGTTGCCGCTAATGTACTAGTTAAAGCCCTATGTGGCCCCCAAGCCAAAACCCGTGTCTTTCAAAATGTAGATGGAGTTGAGGATATTATAGTGTCTGTTTATATACATTTTCTCCCTTACATAAATGTGTTTGTGTGCAAAGGTTTCCTTATGTGTGTAAGAATTTACAAATGTGGTATTTGATTATGGGCTTTATGTAAAATGTATATGTTCCTAGTGTCCGATTTAAAACTAAACTGGAAAAGAAAAGTTGGTAACACTCTAGTTCAGGGTCCAATTCTCACTATTAACTAGTTGCTTATAGCATGCATATTACTAGGATATTGGCTGTATTAGTACTTATAAAGCACACATTACTGCCTTATTCTGCATTACCATATTCTACATCCCTAATCCTACCCGATATCTAAACTTAACAACTACCTTACTAACTTTTAATAATCCAAAGTTTTAGTTAAAAGTCATAATTAATAGTAACTATTAACTATGACTTTTAGTTATAACTATGGCTTATTAATAGTTAATAGTGATAATTGGACACTAATCTAAAGTGTGACCGAAAAGTGTATTAAAGATACAGAATTGCACACCTTACATTTAAAAAAAAAAAAATTAAATAAAAAATAAGGGAGGAAACAGACACTGTACCTTTGAAAAGTAAATGAAGATATAGTGGTCCTTTCATGTTCCTGGATCATTACAAAAACAACAATTCAAATGAACTGTATAATTGTTAAAAAATACTACAATTATTGCATTTCCAGTGTTCAGTTCATCATTGAATAACAATGGACATGTTCCTTTACACTCCTAATAATGAAAACTCGTTAACGCTTTCTATGAAGCCCATGCTTATGATGAATTATAGACCAATTTATACTTATTTATAAATAAGTTCTATTATATAAATACATTTTATAAAGACTCATTAAGACGTACTGCATTATGAGAACAGTTACAGTTCCATTTATATATTTTTTTATAATTATAAGACATGCATTTGCTTTTTCAATGTGCATGCTCATAATCCAAATACACTGATCTATAATTCTGCACTGTTTTAATGAAAAAGGCCACGGTTCATACTGATGTCTTTCACTGTGTATTTGTCTCACTCTCTTTCTTTTTCAGCAGACACAGTGAAAACTACAATAAATAAAAAATAATATAATATTCAAAATATGCATTAGGCTAGTCAGTCCTTTAGAAGTATCTTGTGCCAATGTCCATCAATATGTAGGGGAGACCGGGGACAGTTGCAAAACGTTTTGCATTTATCTCAGTTACTCAGAGACTATTTGGACTAGACCAACCAAATTTGTATATTAAACTCAAACTAAAATCAAGCATGTGATTTTAAAACCGAGGTAATACTACTTGGTGATCTAAACGGTAACTGGCTAAATAAGATTAATAGGAAATCCCTTAAGCAGATCACAGACAGTCTGGATTTTACCACATTTTTTGGAAGGTCCTACTAGAATAACCACATCATCTCAGACACAGATAGATTTAATATTCAATAACAAGCCTGCACAAATTGTAAAAACATTTAATTTGATTACTGGACTGTCTGACCATAATCTGACATTACTGTCAAGAAAACTTACAAAAAAGCGCTTTCATCATTCTAATAAACCTGTGGAGCACATCAGGATTCCAAAGAATGAAATGGATAATTTTCAAAGGGCAGTACAGCAGACTAAATGGACAAATACACATACTGGCATCAACATAGAAGAAGTTAGCAAGATGTTTGCCACCAAGCTACAAAGTCTAGTTGAGGAGTTCACTAGAAAGGTAAAAGGAAAGAAAAAAACAAATGCACTCCCTTGGCTCAATACTGAAATATGTAATCTGATGAAAGAAAGAGACTCTGCTTTAAAAAGATCATTAAAAACTAAGTTAAATAGTGATAGGCATAGGTTCACTTCATGTAATCAAGTAATCAAAGTGATCAGAAAAGCTAAAGCCAATTTTTTTTACAACAATTATTAATGAGGGAAAGGGTAACACAAAGCTGATCTGGGAACAGATTAAGAATGTGATGGGAATTAGCCACAGGCTTAGAAACCAATTAGAGTTGAACCTGAATGGTAAATTAATACAAGATCCAGCACAAATAGCTGTAGCCTTTAATGAATATTTGATCAATTCTGTGGATGAAATCGCACAGAATATTCCCCTAACAACTGGAGATATTGTCAAAATAGATGAAAGCAAGCCTTTTTTAGCATTCAACCTATCTCTGAAATTAAAACCCAGGCAATTATTAATTCTCTTAAAATCTCAACAGCAAAATATATTTATAGAATGGATTCTAAAATGCTTAAATCCCTGAATGAACATCTAGCCTACCCTATCACACAAATGGTTAACCAGTCAGTTCTAGAGGGGATATTTCCAACTACCTGGAAGACTGCAAATGTAACTCCCATATTTAAGTCAAATGACCCTCTGAACATATTTAACTTCCGCCCAATCAGTATTCTACCTGTGGTTTCCAAGCTTGCTGAACAAATGTATATCAGAGCAGCTTGTCTCTTTCTTTAATAATAGTCCATTTACTCTTGATCCGATGCAGTTTGGCTTTAGGGCCCATCACTCTGCAGAAACAGCTAACTGTTTCTTTTTAGAGACTGTTCGAGCAATGGTTGACAAGGGAGGTGTTGTTGGCGCTGTGTTTTTAGACCTTCGTAAAGCTTTTGACACAGTCAACCATCGGGTCCTTATTGCCAAACTCTCTACTTTTAATTTCTCCCCTTCTGCAATCAAATGGATTGAGTCATATTTAACTGGTAGAACTCAATACGTTTCTGTGAACAACCATCGTTCATTAGCTCTTAAAGCTGCCGTCGGCAACATTTTTTTGATCATATTCAGTGTAATCGACACTATAATCCGACAGAACAACATAAATAAGGTGGTTTTAGAAAAAAACCTGAGCTTCTAACTCCACCTGGAGCGTGTTATTTGTTTTGCAAAAATCCAGCGCTCCCGCTTCATCAGGTCCAATCAGCGCAGGGGGGTGTGAGATCTGACTGTCAATCACAGGTCGTGCACACGCCACAGATCCCCCCTCACTCGCGCACGTTAATATCACATGCACACGCCACGCCTGAAGTTCGCCTGGAGATTGCATGAAGCGTGATGGCGGAGAGAAAATCTACTAACAAGCTTCCAATTCCTCGGTTATTGTTATCTATGGATAGATTAGCCAGGGCAGCCTACCTCCGAGTCCATGGTGTTGATAGATGCTGAAGAGACGGACGCGTTCACAGAAAATCAGGTACACACACGCACAGTGACGCACTGACGAGCACGACCTCGATGGGAGGGTGCTCGCTGGTAGTGGGGAGGGGCATGAGAGTTGTAAACATTCAAAATTTTGGCTAATCGACCCAATCTGCCAGACTTGCCGACGGCAGCTTTAATTTATGCACAGGGGTACCACAAGGATCGATACTTGGTCTGCTTTTGTTTAGTCTATATATCAATGATCTGCCATCAGTTTGCCCTGATATCAATACATGCAGACAACACTGTCATTTATGTGCATGCCAAGACAAAACATGGCTGCTGCCAAACTGACTATGGATGTCAGAACTGTAGCTATGGATCAGATCACCAATTGGCTAAATCGTTCGTGCCTTCAACTAAATGTAGATAAAACTGTGGGAATGTTTTTCACAAAGAGACGATGTAACATTGTGTCAAATATAACGATTTCAGGTCAAAATATTAGTATTGTGCCACAATTTAAGTATTTGGGTGTTATTATTGACTCTAATCTTTCTTTTAAAGCACATATTAAGAAAGTGTGCAATAGGGTCAAGTTTAGCTTAGCTAATTTTAGATATATTAGAAATGCACATACTTTTAATGCTGCCAAATTATTTATGGATGCCATGATTGTCACATCTAACATATTGTCTGACAAGCTGGGGACAAACTAACAGTTTATCACTTAAGCCATTAGCAATTCTTTATAACATTTTTTTTTTAAACTCTCAAAGTTTTGGACCAGAAGCCTAACAGTTCACATAATTGTATTCTTCTTAATAACCATAAACTGCTAAGCTGGGAAGATGCAATCAAAAACAAAAACATCTGTCTGGTCTACAAAATTTTGCATAATACCGCTCCTGCTCCTATTAATTCATTCATAATCCAACGTAATAATAGCAGTCAGATCACCAGAAGCACCGAGGTGACCTTCTAATCCCATTCAGGAAAAGCACATTTGTAAATATAATTGTAATGTATTTTATTTGATGTATGCTTACAAACAACTGGCCGGGGACTACAGCTGGAAATTAGCCATAGAGGCTAAAGCTGCTCTTTTTATCAAAAGGGACTGTCCACGTCATTATAAACACTAATAAACTAAACTAAACTTGCATCTGTCTGCTAATTAGCCATACCATAAGATGATTACATATGACATATCGTTCACAATATTTATTTATTATTTATTTATACAATAATATTATTGTAGCCTATTATTTAATAACAGTTATTGAGTTTTGTTTGTTTATGTGTAAAACATAGGCCTACTATAGATTCAGTGTGCAGGTGTTACAGCTCTCCATATTTCAGTGTCAGACAGGAAGAATTGAACAATTTGCAATGCAACAAACTTTTATTGAACATGCAATTTATAACTTGTTGCAACCGTCCCCAACCCTATCAGCCATGACAGAACATCATATGCCTGCTAGACACACTGACTTTGACACATGCTAACCATGTCACTTAGAAGTCAACAAAACAATAATTCAAACTAAGTAAGTTTTGATTAATTCATACAAAATTTCAGGACAGTATGACAAAAATACATCTCATGAAAAAATTTACTTTCATACCTCCAAAACAAGTTTTGCTCAATAAATGCAGCAGCAGATGTTGAATATGTCTTCTGTCTTCTTGGTGGGTGGAGGGTCTAACTGTGCATGTGCAGTATGAGTATCATCACTCTAGCTTGTTTCTGATTGGAGAAAAATGACATGTTGCAACCATCCCCTTTTGCAACTGTCCCCGGTCTCCCGAGACACCCCTCGCTGAAGCCTGTAGCACGATGACATAGCTGGATCAGATCCAATACATACTGGATGGTGGTGTGTTTTGGTGACGTCATAGACGCATGCGCAGTACTGATCTCTGGGTTATAATGCGCTGGTCTTAAGTGACATGTATGCTCAAATATATATATATATATATTTTTTTTTTTTTAAACAACAAAACAATACACCATACAATTTTAGAGCCAGGGGAGCAAAGAAAACACACACACAAAATAAATAAAATCAAAATAAATAATAATAAATCACAAGAATACAAAACCTTTGTATCAATCAAAGATTTTGAAGACAGTACACAAATTAACTGTCTTACTAGTTTTTCCATTAGTACTAGTTATTAGAATGAATAGTAGAAAAGTCATTTTCGAATTCTTTAAGGAATACTGAGAAAAGGGGCTTTTTGTTAGACAACTTACACTTATGGATGTGAAATTTGACTAATAAAATTAACAGAATAATTACAAAAGCCTCTTTAATCACACTGTTATCATACTTTGAATATCCAAAAATTACATTTTCAAAATGCAAAACTAAATTAGAGAGTGCATTTTCCTTAATAAACATAGACACTTCATACCATAACTTTTTCACATGACTACAATGCCAGAAAATGTGGGGTACTGTTTCCAAGTGCAAAGAGCAAAACGAGCAACTTACATCAATGTCTTTCTTAAACTTACTAAGGAAATGTTTGACAGGGTAGAATTTGTGCAATATCTTGAAAGAGATTTATTTCACCTTGTTTGTAACAAAAAAAAAAACGTATGAGGTAATAACCAGACACTTTCCCAATCAAGGTCATTAACAAATTTAGTCCAATAAGCAATAGAGCAAGATTTGGTGACAGCCTCCTTTAAAAATAGAGAACTCATCATACATCATAAGGTATCCTTGAGAGTTAAACAAATGGCAAACTAAAACAATACCCTTTTCAAACCAGCTTTTAAAAAAATACTTTTGTGTTTATACAAAATACAACTGTTATTCCAAATAAAAAAACGGTGCAGAGAGAAGTTGTGCTTGTAGATCAGTTTACAAGCCAATAAAGCTTGAGAATGAAAGGCAGAAAGTTTCACTGGCAATTTGTCAATTTTATAATCACACATTAGTAAAAAAGAAAGACCCCCAAGTCGGTCAAAAATAAAATTAGGAATAAAATTCCACAAAGAAGGTTTTTTCAAACAAAAGTTTAACCAATTAATTTCGAGGGTATTAGTATGCTCAATATTGTATTGAGATGATGTTCTAACCTGTGTAGTAGTAATACTGATAAAAAGTAATAAGTAATTATTGATGGATAATTATTTACATAAATGTGATTAAGTTATCCTTGTTTCTCTCTACATACATGCAAAATAGTTAATTTTACAACATTTTAAATCACATGATTTTAAACCTAAATTTGATGGATTAATAGCATGTTGTCACCGCAAGTATTTATTTTATTTTTTTAATGCGTGTGTTTAGAACATTTTAAAATTAAGCCATTTTATTTTATTCAGGTAATATTTGCTGTTAAGTGGAAGCAAAAATGAGTCAAGTTATCGTCTCTGTAATTTTAATTCTAAAGCTACAATACAATATGGTCTGTAAACAACTTAACATACACATTCAAGGGAAAATGCAAAAATAATAACAGCATCAGGAACAGAAATCTTGTCAGATATAAAAAAAAAAAGAAAAAAAAGTGCTTAAAGATATTTTGTCTGGTAAGAGTTCCTTCTTTAATGGCTCATTTTTCCACAGTGATCTGTACATAAGGTTACTCTTAATTTGCTGTTCAGTGTCTGCAGGACATATACGTACATAAAAAAATAAAAAATAAAAAAATCCTGAATTTAAGTTTAATATACAAACTGATCACATCACTGATCAACTCTCTTCTAGTGTGCATGCATGTATGACTTCAAAACACACCACCGCACATGCGCGTAACAGCGTCCAGTACGTGTTGGATCTGATCTAGCGACGTCATCGTGCTACAGGCTGCAGCAAGGACTTCTTGGGTCTCCCCTAAGTGGACGTCGCAACAGAAATACAACAAATCCAATTAACATCATAAATAATACATCACGTTGTGCACATAAAGTGATCTAAAACAACATTATACACATTATTAAATATACAGTATATTAAAGGTAAATTACCATGTGCGACTCTCAGATCATGTGCAGAAAAATGCAATTCTTTTTCAGGCTATGTGTCGTTTCTCTGTATCCATATGATCCATTTTCTTTCTGAGCTGACCCACGCAACAAACTCAACCGGGTCATGTGACATTACATTTTCTACGTAAATCTTACTTAAAGAACCCCTAACTTTAAACATTTTCAAATGACACACATTATAAAAAATCAGCTTCTGAACATCACTTTTTTGTTTTAAATCAAATGAACTCAAATTTACATGATTTATAACAACAACAAAAAAACATAAAAACACATCTCAATAAAAAAAACATGTCCACTGACAGTTACATAATGATCAAAAATATAAAATAGTTCCAGAGACACTTGTTTGCTGTGCCAGTTAGCTATCAATTATGTCTTTAATGGCTAATGTTTGCATTAGAGGTCTTGAATGGTAATTATGATTGTTTGAAATCTATATCTCAGCCATATGCATACTGTTTATAGCAGTTTGGAAATATAATTTAGAAAATTGTTGCAGTGTTTTGCTAGCCTAGTATGTAACATCAACTATTTGCATCAATGTTTTCTGTGTTTTTTCCCCATAATTTTATTACAGGAATTATTGTTCATTAGTTACATTAACAAGTAAACAACTTAAAATCTATAATGAGCACAACTTTATGATTTCTTGACATTTTCTTTAGGAAAATTGCATATGTTTTCACTTTACTTAAAGCAGGGGTGGGGAACGTCCGGCCCGCAAAACAGTTTGATGCGGCCCGCGAGTCAATTCCTCCAAAAAAAAAAAAAAAAAATCTCTGCAATTACTTTTCCTGTGATAGAAAACACAAAATAGGCAAAGTGGCAAGCAGCACGAGTCCACGAGCCGTGAGAGCAGGACGAGGCCAGTAGCGCGAGTGTTAATGAGTCACCTGCGCGCCGCACCGGTTTCAAGTTTCTCACGGATGAGCTTCGGGGACGCGCGCGCCGTACCGGTTTCAAGTTTCTCACTGATCAGCTTCGGGGCGCATAAAAGGATCGGAACGAAGACAGCGGAGGACCAGACATGGACTTTGTGTGTGTGTGTGTGTGTGTGTGTGTGTGTGTGTGTGTGTGTGTGTGTGTGTGTGTGTGTGTGTGTGTTTGCAGACTAAATCACACGACTGTGTGTTGCGTGTGCGTGTGTGTGGTAGTCGTCCACGAGGGGCTGCTGCTTTTACTTTCGTTTTGTCATTTGCGTATTAAAGTGGAATGAGTGGCCGACTAAAAGTGGCCGACAGCAAGTGGAATGAGTGGCCGACAGCAAGTAGAATGTGTGGCCGACTAAAAAAAAAATTATTTTAACTATAAGCAACCCAATTTGTCTAGATCTATTTCCTTTGTATAATGAGCTTAAATATTTCTGTGCAGTCGTGTGAATTAGTCTGCTTGATTAACATTACTACAATGTATTCCTATTTAACTCTGATATGTAGCCTAAGGTCCTCGAATGTGTTTGAATATTTCACCAGCATCAGCCTTTTCACAGTTTCTATCACTCCGCTTGTCTGTGTTTGCGCAACTTGCATCATTAAGCCAGTAGGGTGACAAGTGACTGTCTTTATGAGTGAACAATTGAAATTTAATTGAACTGATTTAATAGTGCCAAAAACATTGATTAACTCAAGAAAGAAACAAGTTGCTGAAACCAATCTTTAATGCTAAAAAGTTTACATCTATGCAAAATAATCCTTGAAAGATTTCTCATTTAAGGCCATTCCTGTTTGGAATATGTGGTTGTGTATTGTCAACAATAAGCAGAAACATTTTGCATTTCCATTTTGTAGTGTGGATCATTCATTTCAACATTTATCCTCATTCTCATGTTTAAGAATCTGTTATCTTGACAAATCATTTATGCTACTGCCCACTGACATGCTTTTAAAGCTATTGTCATCAAAAAATGTTGGCCTTCAAACACCTTAAAATGCACATATGTAGGTCCGAGAAATACAAAATTTCTCGGGGGAGCATGCCCCCGAAACCCCCCTAACTACCTCACATTTGAATGTGTGTGTCTGTGTGGTAATATGGGCTGGTGTGGCTACAGTGCCAGGACTGAATTTTTTAACCAGTCTGCCCCCTGCATATAGGCCTAAAATATACATTATTCTCTGTATCGAATCATGTTATCTTGTTACCCACCCCCAGCCCCTGATGTTTCGGGCTCAGCCCCTGATGTTTTTAAAACCTAGAAACGCCCCTGCTCATTACAATGGCCCTTAAAGAATGTTAAAAAATTGTAAATGGCCCTTTATAGGAAAAAGGTTCCCCACCCCTGACTTAAAGGAACCTTAAGTAAGATTGTGGCCAAAACTGGTACTGCAATCACTTTCAAATTACTGTAGAGCGGTGTATCCCCTCCCCCTCCTCCCTGACTCGAGGTTGCCAGATAGGCTGCAGGATCCAGCAGGAGCGTAGGCTGCTACGTAGCTGTGGTAACTAGAGCAGAGCTGGCAACCCGGATGCCGAAACACTACTGACTTCGTGATTGGTAGATAGCCGGAGGGTGGAGCTTCAGGCCAAAACACAAGATGACAACATCAACATCAGTTGAGGGCTGCAACTTCACTTTTTAAATGACAATATCCTGGCCGGACTACTGTTGTCAGTGATATAAGTATTTGAAATGAACATGATTTCTTAATGTCTAGTGACATATCAGGGCCATTTTATGATTAATTGAAATACATTTCTTGCATACAGCTCCTTTAAAGCAATCAATAATGCATTTATAGATGTTAACTGTATTATCACTCACAATAAGAATACAACACAGCTATTAGTTACAATATATTCACTTATTTAACAGATAAACCCGAATTACTAAAGTCATGGTAACTATAATATAAAACATTATAGCAATGCAGGTTGCATCTTTATAAATACATTCATGGAACCATAACTGACTAATTAATACGTACGTATACATCAGTGTATAATGGTGTAGCGATAATCACTTCTGGGGAATAATTAACTCAAATGAAGGGGAATATTCATGAGTTTAGGAATATGATTTTGCTTATCGTCTACACAGATTAAATTACCCAAAAAGGGAATATTTGATCAATTTGTCAGGGTAACTTTTACCAGAATTAATTTCAGTTATCTAAACATACTGTTTGTCCCGCAAACTCTATGTAAGACTTCCTTATCAAATACCAATAAAAGTGCCCTTCTTACAAACTCCAAGAAATATTAATTTTCTGGCCGTGAACATTAATTTTCCTGTGTTTATAAAATTAAACTACTCAACGTAGTAAATAATAAAAGCTTTGTAGCTGAATCGTACTTCTCATTGACTTTGTAATTATGAGCATTTTAGACAGAAGCAATAAAGAATATAATGGTTTTAATAAAAATGTACAAACAGTAAAACTAATGAGACAGACGAATACTAATGAGAGAGAGATTGTGAAAAAGAGATCAGAAGATGAGAGAGGTGAGAGAGAATGAGAGAGAGGGAGAGAGGATGAGCGAGAGAAAGTGAAAGTAAAAATGTCAGGATGACAATTTTCACAATCAACTCGTGAGAGACACCAAGCAATCAAATCACCTTAAGCAGGGGCAGACAACCTTAAACGAATTAAGAGCTCGATTATACTTGCATATAGTCTGTTGTGTTGCTGAGGCAAGAAGGCGCGTGTGTCGGTCTTTCGGAGCTGGGCGTGTTCTCTCGTTGCTTCCTGGGCGAGCAGACTCGCGGGAAGTTTAAGTTCATCGAACGTGAAGTTACCAAAATAAATAATTCAGAGTTCATCTCCCTCGTGGAGGGAGAGGCGAATATGAAAAATAAAACTTAGTAAAGAAAAGAAAGGTCGGCAGTGACGCGGAGGTGCACGTCCGAAGACGGTGGCCGAAGCCTGTCCGAGGTTGGTGTTTTCCCGAAGTTTTCCCGAAGAAGAGACAGAAAAACGGGTAAGTTCCGTCTTTTGAGGGAATCCCGTCCACGGGATCATCTCCCGAGATTTTCGAGCCGGAAGAAGTTCCTTTGTCCTGTGGGGGACGTCCACTGGAATGAGTCATGAGGAGATTGGATTGAGCCGTTCGGCTCCAGAAATATGAAATGTGTAAAACAATGCACATTACTGCATTCTGCTATCGGAATTCGACTCCGTTAGATTGAGAGAATTACCGAGATATCAGACACGTCATATGAAGATTATAGGAATACAAAGTTACATAAAATATGCATATTATACACGCATTTAAAGTTTGATTAACACACGATAAAATTGTAGATACTTCCAGTGTGACATGTGAAGACATCTAAGCACAAAAGGAATACATTTAATACATTTAAAGGTACTTTTCTCTGAAAAGGTCCACGGATGGTGTGTGTGTGTGTGTGTGTGTGTGTGTATGTGTGTGTGTGTGAGGTGACTTCTCAGTCTCCCTGGGGTTGTAAAGTGTTATCCTATAGAAGGGGGTCGGGTTACAAGACCATGATTCTATTTGAGAACATTAAATAGGAGAAACACTTACAAGTTACAAATCAGAAAATCATAACTATCGCATAAAAGGGCTAACCAAACATGCAGGCCTTAATACATCATCTTAGATTCTGAATCACTTGTATTCTGAATTAAATGCAAGGTAAGTTTTTGTGTGTGATTGGAATGTCACGTAGAAAGTCCATTATCTCTCTGGCTGGGAGAGAGAGCAGGGGGGTTTGCATTGCAAACTCTGTTTGAAGCTTGCGAAGCTAGGAGAACGTCCTTCACTTCTTGCGTCGTGTTGTTCTGGTAATACTCTGAGGTGCCATAAAGTGTCAGAAAGCAATCTAAACCCAGACCTGGTGGCTCCATGCCAGTAATTTAGATGCTCGAGAGTCAGGAGGTTAAAAGCTTTAGCTTAGCAAAGAATGTTTTTTAGAAGAAATGTGCTTAGAAAACACAGAGAGTCCGAATTTGTTAATTCAGAGCAAATGAAAAAATGATTCATAGCCCAGACGCTACAATGGATTATGAGTATGTGCATTGAAAAAGAAATTGAATGATGTATAAGTAGGCTAATTATAACAAATAATATAAATGAAACTATAACTGTTCTTATAATGCCGTAGGTCTTAATGAGTCTTTATAAATATATTTATAGTAATACTTACTTCTAAATATTCATATTAAATATGTAAATATCACAAAATGTACACCTTTTCATACATGTCCTGTGAAAACAAAGACCCAAAAAATGGTGTCAAGAGCATGGGTTCTGTGTTCCAGTAATCACGAAGTGATGTTTTTTTGATCACCCCCATTAGGAGACACTAAAACTGTGTACATTTCAGGGATATTTGTTGGAACCCATTTAACTTGTTTTCCTTTAATTTCCCTTTCTTGCAAGTCAGGCCAAGAAAATATCACATAGCATCTCGTTATTACGAGAAAAAGATGTCGTTTTAACGACATAAGATCTCGTTATTACGAGAAAAGATGTCGTTAAAACGACATAAGATCTCGTTATTGCGATAAAATATGTCGTTTTAACGACACGACATAACATCTCGTTATTACGACATAAGATCTCGTTATTACGAGAAAAATATGTCATTTTAACAACATAACATCTCGTTATTACGACATAATTGAGTGGAAAAAATGTTTTATGTATGTGGCAGCAATGTAATTTTCACTAGTTTACCACCTAAATGATAGTTTTTCTTATAATAATTTCTATTTTTGACCACCAGAATAAATACAGTGTAAAACAATTTCTCCTAAAGTACTGTAACATACTATTTTTAATTGTTACCTCCTCAGTAGTCCTCTGTGCAAACAAGAGAAGTGGATGTGAACTTATAACCAACTAGAGCTAAATGAATATCTGTTTATACCTATATCAAACATGTGTTTCCTGATAAGGGGCGAGCAGGATTTCCTCTGAGTCTATAGGCCTACACAGAAAACTTACCAAGATGTGTACTCTTAAGCCTTGTTCATACTGTGTCAATCCAAATAACATTTTTGTGCATGAGTGTGATCATATTTCGGAAGTGTGAATGCAAAAAAAAAAAAAAAAAAATCTGTTTCAAGCTAAATATTCAAATCACATTTCTGGAAATCCATTCTGTTCTCCTTTCTTTTCTTTTTTTTTTTCTTTTTTTTCATTTCTGCCTGTTACTTATTAGACCACATAAACCTTAAACCTGTCAGACATTGTTGAACGAAACATGCTGAAAGTCATTGAACGAGGTTGTGTTCAACAAGAAACAAGGTTGTGTTGTTGTCAAGTGCAGATCAAGCAGAAAATTACAATATACTGTTAGTCAGCCTGGTTCACCAACAGTTGACGCATGCTAACTTCCATAGTACTAAGGCTACACATTAGCCTTGTTCAGACTGTCAGACCAAATCCGATTTTCGCACATAAAAAAAAAAAAAGACATGAAATCTGATCTTTACAAATTCGCTTTAAGCTACATTTACATGTGGTTTGAAATCCTATTCAAATCTCATTTCTATAAATCCATTTCACTCTGAATGCTCTGGTCAGATTTTGTGTAGCTTTTTGCTTATGTCACTTTCTCACACCATGTAAAAATCTATAAATCTATTAATATCTGAAACAAATGCTAATTAGTTATTCAGAGAAAACATCAGACAACTTTGTTGATGATTTATTGGATGATACACAATGATGCTCATCTAGTCAAATCAAATGCTCTAATGTAGAATAAGAATTTTTTTTTTAAAAAAGGTCAAATCAAAGTATATCAATTCAGAAACAGACTGTTTACTGTATATTCCAAAGGTAGGGGGAATTACTTTGTATGTAAATGTGTAGTTGAGATCAACATCATGCAGTAGAGGCAGATCTTGTGACTGCTAAACATTTATTGTAAAGATACATTGTTTAGTTGTGATGTTGGAAGGTATATGTCGATTTGATCTTGTGATGGATTTTTTAATGAATAAATTAGTTAACTGTATATCAAACTAATCATAATTCTAACATCTAACTTTACTTCTCCTTTAAGCCTAACATTCTAACACTTGAACAAAATGTACTCTGAAGATTGTGTCGAAACCAGTGGAAAGTTCTGAGATGCTGGCTAGACAATATCAAAAATATAACAGTCTAGAATAGCCTCATGACATATTGAGTAATCAAACTGAACTTCTAACCTTTTCCATTTTTTTAATGATTTGAGATCTAAGTTTGCTTCTACCTAGTAACAAAAGGGTTTGCATATGAAGAACCAATCAGATTGTAGGGAAATTATGTAATGTATCATGTCATTTTTGCCATGCTCTTATTCTACAAAAACTGCTGTATTCTTTTTGCTGGTGGGATTTTCTCTGAAATTGGCCTGAGATCCTCTGGCCGTGATTAAAGCATATTCGAAGGCATTGTCTGGAGTCTGTTTAGTTATTGCTGCGCAGCAGGTTAGTGGGACACTAGAGATCTTACTTCTGTTCTCAAGTGATAGTGTGAAGCAGGTTAGTGGAACACTAGAGACCTTATTACCAAGTGATAGTGTTCAAAAGTGACGAGACGTTGTCTGACTCAAAGCCAGTTGTCGACTGTAGACGCAGTGCTAGAGAATAAAGATTAAGTGTCGACTGTAGATGCTTGGGTGTTGATTGGAGACACCCCAGATAATTTTGAGTCAGGTGCGAAAGAAGAAAAATCTACCACAATCTATATATGTTGTTGTATAATGTAGGCCTTTCTGGATAGACCCCATCTATCTATAATTTATATATAAGAAACTGTCAGGAACAGAAAGACTGAGAGAGCTGTCAGAAGCTTAGTGATGGTGACATTGAAGAGATGCGACCGCTGTATAGCTCGCTTAAAGCCTACGTTTATGTTTTTACTCCTGCTGATTGCATAAAGGCTTCAAAATTATTAACAGTGGTGTTCTTATGTGAAGATTATCATGATGAACAAAACATGTAAGAATCATAAACTTTTGTTGGTTACAGAGCTTATTTTCTGCAATAATGCAAATGCCAATGGAAAATCCTTTTCTTTTTTTTTTTTTTTCTTTTTTTTTTGGGAACCAGGGTGATACTAAGTTTGGGTTGGCCTGCAAAAATATTGTCATCATTGCAGTGCTCTAAAGCAGAGGTCTTCAACCCTGCTCCTGGAGACTGTCCAGACACTGTCCTGCAAAGTGTATTTTTAACCTGCTTCAGCATGCCTGCCTGTGACTTTCAAGCCATCCTGAAGAGCTTGATTAGTTGGTTCAGGTGTGTTTGATAGGTCCCCAGGAGCAGGGTTGAAGACCTCTGTAGTATACATGTCTTGAGCATTAGTGGCATTTTCTGTCTGGGTATTGTAGTTTTTGCTGGGAATGCATTTTAGTTTGTAGTCCTTTGACACCACCACTACCTTGAACCCATATCTCTTAACTCTAACTACTGTATATTCAACCTTGGTATCCTCGAAAGGTCCAGCAAGGTTTTGAGCGTGGTAACAATATGAACTGCACACATTGTGGTTCGATGTGCCAGCTCGTTCGATAAACTCAAGAACACCACTTTAAAAATCAGTTATAGATCTATCGCCTACTCCTTAGTAACTTTATTTCCACTTTTTGATAATTTTCTTCTTTATTTATAATAAACACCTCTCTGAGTTGTTTTGGGGTAGGAATAGCTAGCCTACAAATTCTACCAATAGCCAGACCCCCTGACAGTCCTTGATGTTGAAAACCCCTTTTGTAGACAATTAAAAGTATGCAGAAATATGTTGGAATTTTTTGGGGGGGAAATTGTATTACGATGATCTTTTGAGACATGTGATAAATGGACTTCGGCTATTATATGATAGAGTTGGTGTTTGTTCTCTATCTTGGAAATTCTTCTAACGTCACAATTTTTGTGCAAGCAAGCAGAGTTGGTTTCTGTAGAGGACTGTCTCTGACTGCAAACGGCAAGTCAGCAGCTATGAAAAGATACTGACACCTAGCATGATCTTTGGTCTATTAATGCCTGGAACAAATGCAAATGAGTTATTTGGAGAACACATCAGATGACTTGCTGATGATTTATTTCAGATGATATATAACAAGTGATCTAGTTTCTAATGCTATATTTATTTATGGATATATTCTCAATAATACATGAACAGAGTGTGACTATATTTCAAAAAGTATACTATCTGCTGTATTTTTGTTGTTGTTGCTGTGACAAAAACTTGTTCGTTATCATCAGATGTTTAGATGTTTCCATACATGCTGAGTTCATCCATGTTAGTGTATTCAGCATCATAATCCTGGGGGGACAGGGATAAAAAGGTCAGCAAATAATATGTTTCAAGACAGCATTTGTTTTCCACAGTTTAATAATGGTGGAAATAAATGATATACTTACTGAGTTGGATTTTGGCTCACTGAGGTGCATGGTGAAAAAGAATGAAAAAACAAAAACATAAATATCTGCATTCATCCTGGCACCTGTTAAGTTAAAGGAATCTTGATGTAGCATGGCAACACTCATAGACTGAATACAAAGGTGGTTCAAATGCACTTTACCTCTTTGGTGATGGCATACGAGGTTTGGAGAAAGGCTTGTTTCCACATGTATTGGTTCTGTAAAGTGAAAAGTTTTCTTTAAGTAATGCCACTTCAAGAGGCCTTATCATAAGACTTCAGCAATGTGTTAATAATTTTCGGGATTGCAATATTACTGCTTTGATACAACACTTATAGGCCTACACAATAAAGTTTAAACAACAATAAACCAAAAGTAAATATTGAGTAACTTACTTTTAAGACACAGTTTTTAATTTCACTATTTTTGCCCCTCTAAGAATTGCCTGTTGCACATAAACTGGCGTTATGAATAAATCACAGTTTTTAACGAATCGGTTGGACTATGACTCACAAACGATGTTGTTTTTGAATGAATAAATAATTGAATAAATGATTCACTTATAAAGACTTATAAAAGGCCCTATCTTGCACCCAGCACAATTTACTTTGTACACCGACACATGTATCATTCCTATTTTGCACCCGCGCACAGCAGACTTTTCCCTCCACAGACGCACGTCGGTAAACTAGCAAATGCATTTGCGCTCCCGGGGGCGATTCAGCGCAAAGAGGAGGTGTGTTCCGGCGCAAATGTTCCCTGATGCTATTTTGCTTGATACTTGTGTTTCAGATCGTTAAAATAGGGCCCAATTACTCAATTTGGAACCACAAAGCACTCTACTCTTATTACTTTTACGGTGGCTGCATCCAAAATCACATGCTTTCCTATGCTATATAGTAGGCATAAAACAACAAAAGAAGTATGTCCGAATTCACAGTACAGTAAAAGAGTTGGCAAAAATTACCTGGATGACATATTACTCCCGGCGAGATTCTGAAGTGTGCATACGATGACAATTTACTATCCCTATAAGGCCACGGGAGAGGATTTGTGAATGGCAGTGAAGCGACGCAACTGACGCTGGTAGGCCACATGATAATGACATAGTGTGAATGTATACATCCAGATTACATTTATTCTACTCACATTCATACTATTTAGAACATACTTTGTTTTACTCAAGAGAGTATGCGATTTTGGGCGCAGCCCTTATTTTTCTATGAAAGAAATAGTAAAAGTAGTATGCTAGTATGCATTTCCGAATTCAGTGAATTAATCACTTGTTTGGTTCTCGAATTAATGGATGCTTTGAACAAATCACCCAATTGAATGATTTAGTGAATCACCCACAGAGACAGTTACTTGTCGCCACCTACTGGTGTAACAATGTCATCTGCAGAAAGATTTACAAAAAAATCAAAACTACTAAAACATAAACTGCCAGTCTGTCCAGTACCTACTGTAGATGGCACTAGTTAGTGCATTAGATATATTTGAACAAGTAACATACAGTAAACCAGCGTTCAGTAAATCAAACTTATGTTTTACCCATTTATGTTGTACTTGCCTGATATCACTCCTGTGTTCACTGTTAATCTGAACTGCACTTCTTTCAGACATACTCGGTTGTCTGGGGGAGACATTTTAAATTTAGTCTCAGGACCAAATACAAAGAAACTTAAAAATAAATTCAATTAAAAAAAATAAAAAAATAAAAAATTCTAACCTCGAAAATCTGTTCCAACATGATCTCCTACATTAGAGAATAAGATAATGTAAGAAATAATGAATAAGAGAAATGTAAAGATTGTCACCTATAGCATGAATAAATAGGTTTTCAAGAAAATGGATGAATAAAATAATTGAATATGTAATACTTACCTCTGTTCAAATTGTGTTATTGACCCTTGTGTACGAGGCTGTCTACAATCAATAATGACAATATGAGAACCTAAACATGTTCCCTGAAGAGAAATACATATATACACTGGTCTAAAACTTTCAGAAAAACACACACTAAAATACCTGTGTCGTCTCTTGTATATGATGACTCCAGCAAGTATGCATACGAGGAGAAGCACAAGTGAGGGAACTAGGTATTGAAGCCAAATAGTCTTCAGTTCAACAGTTTTGTCTGCCTCATAATGGAAAGTGGCTAAAAGGATTGAATTAATCCTTAATTAATGCACATCATAAAGTATCATAACTATGATTCAAAAGGCCCATTAGTGCAAACATGCATTTAAACATAGATCACTTACACTGTCCACTTTTACTTTTTGTAGCTGTCACTGTTATGCCACCATGATGTATTACAGAACACTCAATAGTGGAGCTTTCTGCCTTTACGACACTTGTGCGTGTCAGAGTGATTTTCCACAGGCCGTCTTTAAGATGATCGTTGTCTAATTGATCAGTTCCTTCAGTACCGTTCAGAATGATGTCTGGTTTGCTGTATGGACACGTGTGGAAAGTTGAACATGTTATTGTAATAGTCTCACCCATCCTTTCACCTCCATAAATATTGATGCTGGGCGGCTCTGGACTTGCTACAAATAGCAGAAATATAACAATTAGGCAACATACTCTCATATCCAGATCAGGAGTGAAAATATAAAGACATTATAATACTTGCCATCAACTACAATTGTGGAGGTGACATCATAAAATGCAAAGGTGCGCCATCCAACATTTTCAGGGTCAATCCATGCATACAATATCTCTCCATGATGGGTGTGTTCCAGGCTCTTGATCAGCAGACTGCAATCCCAACTCGATTTTCCATATAAATCAGTTTTTCCTCTAAACTTCCCAATGACATCATCTGCATGCAACGGATCATAAACTAAAGGATAACCTTTAGAGACCCACTGATACCACACAACTCTACGTGGGTCTTTGGGTGGATACGATGTGTAAGAGAAAGAACATGGTATAACCAGACAGGAACCTTGGAGGCCACGAATGTCTTTTGGCATTTTCACTTCCCATGCTAAAGTATCAAACAGCAGAACAGCTGTGGGACAAAAGTTGGAGTCATTAATGAGTGTTTAAGTAGTCATTGTTTTTATTCTCAACAGGCATATTATTATTATTATTATTATTATTATTATTACAAGAAAACTAGATTAAAAAGTTTGTCGAGACAAACTTTAAGTTGGCTTGGGAAAGTTTGGACCAGAAAGTTTGAAGAAGTTTAAAGTAGTTTGAAGTATTACATTATTATTTGATTTTGTCTTTCTTGATCATTTTATAACAATAAAATATTGTGTTGCCATCACATGCAAACCGATCAGTTTAATTATCAAATAATTGTTCTGGGTGGTTGCGTTGCTAGGTGGTTGCCTTTGTGTTCTGGGTGGTTGTTGATAGATAGATTAGTTAGATAGATAGATAGATAGATAGATAGATAGATAGATAGATAGATAGATAGATAGATAGATAGATAGATAGATAGATAGATAGATAGATAGATAGATAGATAGATAGATAGATAGATAGATAGATAGATAGATAGATAGATAGATAGATAGATAAGAAATATTAGATAGAATGGAAGCTTAAATGAGTCTTGATTGATTAGAAATAGTAATTGTAATTGTAGTAAGAAAATTAGCCTAATGTAAAAATTTGGGTCAGTAATCAGTAGACTTGACAGCATTGGTATTTGTGACTGAAGGGTGCAATTATTATACCTAATTCCTAATTCTGGTCAACAGTCATTTAAATAGCATATTGTTCTTTCTTGCTCAGTTGTTTTTGGCATTTTTTAAACTTTTGCAATACTTTTATGCGTGTAGCATTTATCATTCTTAAGTCATTTAATGATTATTTAATTTGATGGATAAATGTACAGTAGCAGAAATGTAAATGTTAAAGAAAACACACTGTACCTTGGACAAGTAAATGAAGTAACAAAGGTCCTGTCATACTCCCACGTCAAAACGATTGCTGTTTTATACAAAATAAATGAAATGTTTATAGCAGGAAATACAGTGTTCTGTCGAGCACGTCTTTTGGGACCCTCACTGGTGTGCAAGTTAAATAGCAGGGTTTTTGTGTACTTTTTGCCAATCTTTGGATGTTTTCAGCTGTGCCCTGTATCCACAAGAAACTACCAAACTGAGAAGTGAAAGTGGCTTCAAAGTAGATGATTGCTCGTCTGTTTTTTGCTGAAATGTAACAAATCATTTCCCTTTTTATAACGGTTTTAGTCCCCCGCTCAAACAAGTGGATTGGGTAGGAATCTATAGTATAAAAAAAGCTAAATATAATATTCATGAAGTAAATGAAGGCTTAAGGTTGGGGTCAGAAAGATGAGGGGAGCTATAATTGCTTGGATGTCTACACTTTCAAAAAAACCTTGAAATGACAAAAAATAAAATACTTAAAATATATATATATATATATATATATATATATATATGTTTTTAGTTATCAAAGCAAGCAACTTTAAGCAAACAAACAAAACACTGTGAACATTCAAGCCAAACGTATGTTTCTTTATTTTAAAGACAGGTAATACAAGCATAAGTTTCACGCAAAAAAAGTTGTGATAAAAAATATATTTTGTTTTCCAGAAAATATTTTTTTTCGTAATATATTTCATATACAGGATAATGTATGAAGCATGAAAGCATGTTAAAGTCAATACAAACTACAGACTCAAAAAAAGACTTTGTATTTATGTATTTGCGTTTCTAAAGTTGAACACCCTGAAGCTATATAAGCTATAGCCAACGCGACATAAATGTCAAAAAAAAAAAAATAATAATAAAAAAAAAATATATATATATATATTTTATATATAAAATATATATATATATATATATATATATATATTTTTTATTATTATTCTTTTTTTTTTTATATCCAGTTCGCGTTGACATTTATAAAACAATGTTGAACAGAGGGACAGGACAGGGAAATGATGTGATCAGGACTTGAACTCCAAATAGCCCTGATAATGTTTTATTTTCATCAGACATTTCCAGGTTGGTGCAAGCAGCATTATAAATCATAACCCTTAAAGGGAAATTTAAAGAGACAGAGAGGTCAGTCATATTTCAGCAAAATTATTTGAAATCACATCAAATGGAATGTTTTCAATGCTTTAAGAGAGGAAATTAAGTGATAAATGTGTACTCACACGGTAGGATTTTGGCTCACTGAGATGCATAAAAAAAAAAAAAGATTTAAAAAAAAATCTGAGAAATGTTTGCATTCATCATAACAACTGTTACCCTAATGATAAAAACTAACTATAATTGACTGTTTGTTTATTATTTATTTAAATCATCTATCATATGACAAAGGAGAGGGACACATACAGTGCTTCTGAAATATAATACATTGCTATAGAAAGAAATATTCATAATGATAAAACAGCAGCTATCACAAATTCTGCAATTCGTTTTTTCATTATAACAAACAATGTTAAAGAACCAAACTCAGGAATCTTGAGGTGGCATGGGGACTTTTGACAATTTTATTATAACTTTAATAATGACATTTCATAGTATTCAACAGTCAATCATGCCCAATCATGCATTCAACAGTATTATTTTATGTACAGTATATGGTGAATATAATGAATTTAGACCTTGAGGGACTCATATGTGGTTCAAATGCACTGTACCTCTTTGGTGATGGAATATGAGGTTTGGAGAAAGGCTTGTTTCCTGACACAGTACATGTGTTGTTTGCCCTGTGAAGAGAGAAGGTTCATCAGTGATGCCGCTTTGGTTATTTGTATAGAGAGGGAATTGTATTAAAATAATTCAAATTTTTGTTAAAATATTTTTTCATATAAATACATTTTAATATGAATTGCTCTTTTTAATATACAAAGACATGTTTGGGGGTTTTATTTAAATGTATACTGTAAAATCTAAAATGTATGGAAACTTTCTTTTGAAGAATAAAAAAACTCACTTATATTCTGCTCTCAGATTTGCATTGTTTCTGGGTGATTGGTGTCTAAAACCGAAAACAAAGTTATCAAATTGGAAGGTTTTATTATTTAAAAATGAAAGCATGACACAAAATGAACAGAAAATTTGAATATTGATTACCTAGAAAATCGGCTCCAGATGCTCCGTCTGTTGAGAGATGTGACGTTTAAATAGTCAAGTGATGTTTAAATGGTATGATTACAAACATAATTTGTGCATAGTTTATGCTATAATATCATAATTATATTTTCAACCTGCCTTTGTTCAGGCTTCGGTGGTCTTTCAGGAGCATTTCCAGTGTGCCTGTAGATTGCACAAGTTTAGTGCAATGGACACAAATAACTTTTTTTAAACCTTTTTATGTTGTACTTGCCTGATATCACCCCTGTTTCCCTTGTTAGCCCAAGCTGCTCTACCATCATGCATATTAAAATGACTGAAAAAAATAATTAGTCTCAGGAACAAATACAAAGACACAAATGTAAAGTATCACAACCATCAGTAAAGAAAACTCCAACCTTGAGAATCTGTTCCAAACTGATCTCCTGCATCAGAGAATAGGGTTAAAATAATCACTTTAATTATCCAATTAAAAGTTAACATGAATGAGTCAGTGAAATTTGATGAAATAAACATGTCACACATACCTATGTTCAGATTGCATTTGTAACCCTTGCGTATCTTGACAAGGTTGTCTACAATCAATAATGACAATGTAAAATGAGACGTTGGCAACACTGACTGATAAAAAAAAAAGATTTATTTAAATTTACTAAGTACAGTATGTCCTAATGAATCCATAGACACAGTTTTGATTTTAGGCCCAGTTTTCAAGTGAAAAAAGCAATTCTTAAAGTCCCCCCTGTAGTCAATAATTGTATCCCTTAAAAAAAATCTTTGATCACCAAAATTACATATTTAAACTTTTTAATATTTACATATTAAAAAAATGATTCATACCTTAAAATAGCTTGAATGTAACTCTACACCCTTGCCTCATTTAGTATACGCGATCTATATGCAAATTAGCCCCGCCTCCACTCACTCACACAAGCTCAGAGATCTACGTTGACGATCACACATTGACATTATTGGTTACAAGGTAGTTTGTGACGTCAGAAACAACAGCGATTTCAAAGTGCGACTGTCTTTGGTTCACTGGAGTTTTACGGAGAAAATACTCAGCAATGGTGTTGACTTATGAATTTACACATGGTTTGTCTTAAAGGTCCCATGACATGCTACTTTTTGTAGGCTTTAATATAGTCCTTAGTGGTCCTTAGTACTGTATCTGAAATCTCTTTCCAAAAATTCAGCCTCGGTGCAGAATTATAGCCACTACAAGCAAGTCCCAGAATGAGCTTCCTTCAGGCGGGCCGTTTCGGTGTCTGTAGCTTTAAATGCTAATGAGGAGGAGAAAGGCGGCGCAAGGTGGAGGGTGGGTGTGGCCTTGACCATCTTGCGCAACGGTACCATGCATGTTTGTTTATGTTGGATATTGCAATGGCACGAAGACACGCAGTCGTTCAAGCATTTCAGTTTGACCCAGAATCTGATCTAGATCGAGAAGCAACGGATGAAGAAGTTGCAACTCAGCGGCTCCAGCAGGACGTTTCCGAATGGTTAGTTTAAAATATTATGTCTGTATACGGTACTTAATTCGGATGGTTTACAGTTATCATCATGTAGCTAACGCTAACCTACTGTTGCCTTTTCATGAGAGATCTGTAACGTCTGTAATTTATCTTATTACAATTACATCAAGCTCTGCGATCTTGAAATGCGGATATCGCGCGCGCCATATAACCAACAGGAAAACGGTTATCCAAATAACAAAAAAAAATGTACAACACTCGCGTTACAGTGTGTGTAACTTGATGCTGTCTACCTTTACATTAGCGCAAGTAACTGCATAGCTGCATAGCTAATGTGACAGGGAGACACAGCCTACGTGTAAGAAGCTAGGTAACCATAAACAGTAAAGCAACACACTATATAATTTGTTGACTTACTTGTCCGACGTTCAGCAAGCCCAGCTCTGTATTGACCATTCGATGTTCATTTGTACATCCAATTATTGAGCAATTATTATGCTTAGCTCGCTCAAAAGCCATGATATCTCTCGTGAACAAACTAAAATCGCGCGCGCGTTCTACTTCCTAGCTCATTTTCTCATGGGCGAGAAATATTCTCTGGGCGGGCAAAGCAGAGAAAGGGGAGGTAACATTTCTCCTTATGACGTCATAAGGAGGAGATTCAAGATCAGCCCGGTTGAGCCTCCATTTTCTCAAAGGCAGAGAAAAATAGCAAAAGCTCGATTTACACCGTTTAAAATTTTGAAACTTGGGGACCATATACAGGCTAGGGGAACTCATATTAATGTTAAAAAACCTCAGAAAGTGGAAATTTCATGTCATGGGACCTTTAAAGCATATTAAAAACCCACGTAGACATATAAACAACATTAAAAGCTTAATTTTCACCACAGGGAGACTTTAAGGTTTATTGACCAGTAGGCAGTGTTGTGTCCATACTGCTTAAAGTAGCTTCAGGATGGTGATGACATACCAAGTGCACTTACGTGTCCGAATCCACTTTTGCTAGTTTAATGACTGGAAAAATGTTTTTTTTTTTTTTTTTTTTTTTTACAGATTTTTAAGATACAGCCTTACTTTCTGTTTGGCATCTAGTTTGAGTTAAAGACATCAAATGTAAATACAGAAATTCTGAAGAATGAGAAAACAGTTACCTGTGCCGTCTCTTGTAAATGCACACTCCAGCAAGTACACAAATGAGGAGGAACACCAGTGATGGAGCAATGGCATAAAGCCCGAAAGTCTCCAATTTATTCTCTTTAACTTCAATTTCTAAAAGGAAAGTCACATCTCTCACACATCATGAAGTAGTTTCTTTTTGAAAAGTGATATTCAAATATTGACCAATGCATAAGCCGATCTCATTAACATGTATACAATCAGAGATCCTCCAAAATATCTTGAATGTAACTGTATCAGTCGATACTCACTCTTAACACTCAGGATGGCAGTATGACTCTGTGTTTTACCACCCCAAAAGTTGGCACTACAGACAATTTCATCGTTCTCTTCATATCCAGTTGGAATGAAGGTCACATCGGACACTGTTTCCCAGACACCTCCACCCATGTGATTGTGGCTGATAGTTTCTCGGGCTGTTGGGACGCTCCAGCTGATTTTGGGAGGGTGAGAGGGGCATGTGTGGTTGACTGAGCATTTGACGGTGACTCGTGTCCCGGGATCGATGTCTTCAGGGAGGGATGACATCACAGGTTTGTCAGGAGAAGCTTTTTAACAAGAAACACAAAGATGTTATATTATTAGATGTGATGCATCTTTAAAAGCATTTTTATAACCAATAAATGAGTGGTTATATTTCCTCACCCCGCATTATAATGAACACACAGCTGTTGTTGAAACCATATTTCTCGTTTTCTTTTTCTGCTGTGAAGCAGAATGGCCCGTTGTCATGAGTTTGCACATCATCCATCTCCACAGTACAGTTCTGTTCATCCGGGTTTCCCAGGAGCCTTGTGCGGCCTTTGAAGTTGTCTAGGACATCATGTGAGTCAGTGTGGAACATATAGCCCCCTTTTTTGGTTACCCAAAGACCGCGAAGTCGAGTGACATATTCTTCTTCCATCTTGAAACTGCACGGTATCACCACACAGGAACGAGTCAACGCTGTGATCTTGGGCATCACATCTGCCTCGTATTGGAAATGAGCTTAAATGACATATGATACCATATAATAGATGAATCAGTATTATTAGAAAACCAAAATATGATGCAGTGCAATACTATAAATATGAGAGTAGCTACAGAAGGGGAAAAACACATACTTTCATTCAGGATTGGATCCACTGGTTTCTGATACTCTGTAAGAGAATCAACGGTAAACAATTATGTTTGGTTTTAGCGTTAGTGAAGTTTCACATTTGAGCCTTAGGATTGAAATCTAATTTACGCAATTATGTGAATTGCAGTAACAAGGCTCAATATTAACATTGTTGGGTAATTTAAATAGTTTGACAAATGTCTTTAAGAGAAGACCATTTACACTTCATTTACACAACCATTTGCAGTTCATTAGAGTAAAATGCATACTTGCATTGCATTATGATTTGCAGTCATACACATTTCAAAATGCAATGCCACACAAAAGTGATTTTACACATTTTTCCGTGTTCACATTACCAATTACCAGTTAAGTTAACGATTCAGTAAACCAATAAATGCAAGAAAGAAGATTAACCACAATTTAACATGCAGACATCAGATTTTGAATGGTGAATACTTTCATTCAGTTAGGCAGTGGAGTTTGAGGAGATCGAGGAGAAGTTTATGTGGGAGGAGACTGGCCAGCAAGGAGTTTCAGGTGCGGGTGGCTAGCCATATGACCAAGAAAGCATAAATAGTTGTTGCAGCAACAGATAGTGAGATTGGCATGTTTCTGAAGTTGTGCTTGACGCTCAGCCTCTTTACCCTTGTCATTTCATACAGGTATGTGGAGTTATTGGGCCCTATCTTGCTCCCAGCGCAATTGACTTTGTACACCGACGCATGTATCATTCCTATTTTGCACCCGCGCACAGCAGACTTTTCCCTCCACAGACGCACGTCGGTAAACTAGCAAATGCATTTGCGCTCCCGGGGGCGGTTCAGCGAAAAGAGGAGGCGTGTTCCGGCGCAAACGTTCCCTCATGCTATTTTGCAGGTTTAGAAAACAATTCCGCCACTGACCAGGAAAAACCTAGTCTAAAGTCAGTGGCGCGTTGCGCATGTTATTCATATGCTATTTTAAGGGCGCATGCTTGGCCATAATCAATGTAGTGTGTACACAACGCGCATACACTTTGATTCTCTCATCTACATAGAAGCAGCAGTTTTCATTTTTGCAAATCATACATTATTACAATAGATAGATAGATAGATAGACAGTTTATTAAAGCATACATCTAGCTTACACATTTACCCTAATTATTATACGCCTGTTTAACTGAAGCTAATTTGGGTGGGTTTCTTCCATCCCCATACAATGTCACTTCTCTGTGTTTTACGGCCCTGACGAGAACGTCGGTCTCCTCGGCTGTGAACCGCTCCTGGCGCGCGCCTGGCAAATCCGCCGTTATAAAAGCAGCCGCCATGGAACAAGCGTGCCTGCTCTTAAAGGGAATGTGAGATGTCGCTCTGATTGGTTTATTTCACGTTACGCCCAAACCACACCTATGAGTAATGAAGCTACTTCAGACCAACCCATTTTAGATTTGTGTCAGGCGCAAGAGTCATTTATCCCGCCAGTATAATAGCAACAGCGCCCAAGACCCGCCCACAAAGTTACTTGCGTTCCGCGCTTGATACTTGCGTTTCAGATCGTTAAAATAGGGCCCATTAGCTGTGTGGTTTGTTTTAGAAGGTTGGCACTGTAATGGTGATTAAAGGTTACTTCTTGTTTGCAGTGTATGCTGTGGGTTTTTTATTTTGCTTTCTTCTTCTGTCTCTTACAGGTGGCAGGTGGTGCATAAGATCAGGCCCGACCCTTCTTTCAGTCTTGAGGAGAGCTATTACCTACTTCTGTGGATTTTATTACAAAAAAATTCTAAACAAAATAGATGGGATTCCACTAAAATAAGGAGACACAGAGGAGACTAACATATTACTCACGTTGTACACGTAATACAACAGAGGTTTCAGTGTTTCCTCCAGAAAATTTAGCAGTGCAAATCAATTTCTTCCCATGGTCGTCTTTTGAACCCAGAAAGGTTATGTTGGAATAGGTGACCCGATCTAAACCAGAGAGTGTTTTGCTCCCCGTTGAGACCTGCATGTTCTCATAGTTCCATGTGATGGTTGGAGTCTCTTCCTGGCAGGAGTGATAGACGGAACAATTGAAGTTCTCTGCGACGCCCTCTGTGACATCTGCCAGTTCAGGCTCAATCGTTATTTTATCATGAACACCTGGAATTTAAGTAAAATCGTGAAATGGGTCCAAATGTGAAATTTAAAATGAAATTATTGCTAATAGCACAAAATATATATATATTTTTTTCGCTTACATTGTGCACTTTTGACCTCTGTAGCTGTCACTGTTTTAACACCATGAAATGTTACAGAACATTTAATAGTCAAGCGTTCTGCTTTTACGACACCTGTGCGTGTCAGGATGATTTTCCACTGGCCGTCTTTCATCTCCTCCTCCTTTATTTGGTCAGTTCCTTCAGTACCGCTCAGAATGATGTCTGGTTTGCTGTATGGACACGTGTGGAAAGTCGAACATATTACTGTGATGGTGCCACCCGTCCTTTCACCTCCATAAATACTGATGCTGGGCTGTTGCGGACTTGCTATAATTGACAGAAACATTATAAATAATACATCATACACTTGAAAATGTCTGAATTTCTTTGCATTAGAAACAACAACAAAACATTTGCAAATGATGCTAGAACTTTTCTCAAAAATAACTTCCATTTTCTGAGCCACATTTACTTGTTTTAGTATTTTGAAATACTGTATAATGCAAAGACAAAAAAGAAGCAGCTTTGGTGGCTAACTGTCTTGCCTTTAGTTTGAAAAGTTAAATAAATAAATTTGTTAGAATAAAGTCATTTTGGGTATAGAATTTTATTGTGTCTATAGTTATTGACCACACAATATTTCACTACAGTTGGACAATCACAGATATTACAGTGAAATCATATTATTCCCAAAATATTTACATACCATCAACAAGGATTGTGGAGGTGACATCATAAAATGTATAGGTGTCCCATTTAACATGTTCAGGGTCAATCCTTGTGTATAGTGTATCTCCATGGTGGGACGGTTCCAGGTTTTTGATCAGCAGACTGCAATTCCCACTTGTGTTTCCATATAAATCAGTTTTTCCTCTAAACTTCTCAATGACATCACCAGCATGCAATTGATCATAAACTAAAGGGTGACCTTTAGAGACCCACTGATACCACACAACTCTACGTGGGTCTTTGGGTGGGTTGGATGTGTAAGAGAAAGAACATGGTATAACCAGACAGGAACCCTGGAGACCGTGAATGTCTTTCGGCATTTTCACTTCCCATCCCAAATCTATATACTCCATAATACCTGTGGGACAAAATTTGAAATATTAATGGCTGAGTAGTAGATTAAGCAACTTTTCAAACTTTTTCACAAAAGTTCCCTTTACGATTTCCCATCAATATTTTTTCTTTCAACCTGTAATTCAGAAGTAAGCTATTTTCTTTGAATGTGTGAGTCTTCAAATTGATTAGCCGCTACATGCTAACCGACTGTCTTAAAAAAAAAAAATCAAGTAAAGTGAAATAGGAATAGTATGTTGTACTGACACATGCTTAGTTCACTTACACAAGTGAGTTTGAATAACTAAAAAATAACTATAGAGAGTACCTGATCATTTATTTTAGATTTACTCTTGATTTAGTATAGCTACACAGAATTACTGACTCCCAGAGTGCATTGCGGCATGAATAATTTAAGCAATTGCTTTGTTTGACTATTTTTTGGCTTTATTTGCCTTTTTTTTTTTTTTTTTTTTTTGGTTGTTGTCTTGTGTCCGTAGTAGCACAACAAAGACAGCAAATACAATTGTTATTGTTACAATTAATAAATGATAAAATGTAATTGTTACCATTGTTCACTTTTGCATGCTGAATGTTGATGTCTGCATGTGATTCAAGCAAGGTTAATTGCAAGATATTGTTATAACTACAGGGTGGATTATATTAACTCAAAGTTTGAGGTTTCTCAAAATGTTTTACAAGGTGTTTATGACATAAGAGTTGGGTCATCTTTTAAAAGCAACTTATTACTTATTTTCCTTTGAAGCCACAAATAACTGTGATGTCTAATATTACTGCGTCAATTGAAAGGGAATTATAATATAAATGAATTTGCAAGGGTCCAACCAAAAGGAACACTAACCACCATTTTTTTTTATCAATTTATGAAGTCAACTAATGTGATGTTCCCTTTTCAGTTGTATTGACAATTCAACATTCAAGATGACTTTGGAAAATGAGAGAATGCAATTAAGAAGAAAGATAACTACAGAAGTGGATGAAATTAGGGAAAATTATTAAGAATTGCCCCGCCTCAAAAACTCTTTTTTGCTTGGCAAAATGGTACTGAAACCAAATTAATCTCAACTTGGGGTTTCTGAGTAACAAAGACATAGTATGTGAATAGTACACATTACTAGAATTTTACAATTAAGTTAACCAATTTTTTTATTTTATTTTAGGTAAATAACTAGAATAATGGCAGTAAACTGCTGTTTGTGCTTTAACCATTGTTTTTATTATATATATATATATATATATATATATATAAAATAATATAACAACAGTTTTATAATAAAATAATGTGTTCTGATTAACCACAGTTTAGTATACACACATTATAACAAGGCAGATTTCGAATGCTAAATATTCTATGGAAGTCATAAACTATGCTAACAAATTACTTACGTTGTACACGTAAAACAACAGAGGTTTCAGTGTTTCCTCCAGAAAATTTTGCAGTGCATATCAGTTTCTTCCCATGATCGTCTTTTGAACCCAGAAAGGTTATGTTGGAATAGGTGACCCGATTTAAACCAGAGAGTGTTTTGCTCCTCGTTGAGACCTGCATGTTCTTATAGTTCCATGTGATGGTTGGAGTCTCTCTCTGGCAGGAGTGATAGACGGAACAAATGAAGTTCTTTGCGACGCCCTCTGTGACATCTGCCAGTTCAGGCTCAATCTTTATTTTATCATGAACACCTGCAATTGAAGTAAAATTTTGTAATAGCTCCAACTGTGGCATTTCAAAAACACAGTTCATATTTGTGTTCACTCACATTTGGCTCTTTTGTCTTTTGTAGCTGTCACTGTTTTGCCACCATAATATGTTACAGAACACTTAATAGTCAAGCGTTCTGCTTTTACGACACTTGTGCGTGTCAGAGTGATTTTCCACAGGCCGTCTTCAAAATGCTGATGGTCTATTTTGTTAGTTCCTTCTATACCGTTCAGAATGATGTCTGGTTTGCTGTATGGACACGTGTGGAAAGCCGAACATATTACTGTGATGGTGTCACCCGTCCTTTCACCTCCATAAATATTGATGCTCGGCTGCTGTGGACTTTCTATAATTCACAGGAACATTAGAATTACTGTCCTGACATTTCATCCTACCCGTCAGATTGTCCAGGGCTTACTGCACATGTGCACATCAATATTTAATATTTATTTTAAAAAAAGATCTGCATTGTTTAAGGGTAGGTTTAGGGAAGGGGTAGATATGGATGTTAATAAAGCCTCAAACCACATGAATATATGATGCTGGTAGCACAATCTGATAAGTAGCATTTTTCACGCTTTAAATTTTTGTTAACCAACTGATCTCAAGTCAGTTTCTCTCTGGTCGTATCAGCAGAATAAACTCAGTGTGGTTCATCATATCAGCATATTAACATATTTCACAATGCTTGACAATATTTGACAATGTTTTGACAATATTTTTAAAATGACAATACTATTTGAATCAGTTTATTGTGTCTATTGTTATTGACCACACAATATTTCACTTTTTTAGACAATCACATATATTACAGTGTATGCTGATGCTTATGTCTAGCTGTGTTTCTTTTCTGCCTCCCACTGGACATTCGATTCCCACTGGACATACACTCGATTTGCGTTATTGGTAACATGCCATGTTTTAGCGTACTAACATGCTAATTTCTCTTTTGTTTGTACATAATCTCATTTGATTATAATTTCTTGATGTGTATTACTTAAAATAATGTTAAAAAGGAACTATGTACAAAATCAAACTGTAATATTAAACTGGAAATGTGTATGTAATTGTGAACATAACGTTCATACATCTTTTTTCTTCTTGTTTGTAGATTTACAAAAAAAGAATTGAGAAGAAAATCACCAGTAAAGTCACTAAAGTTATGAAGACTGCTTTCTGGAGTTCTTTTCTGAAAGTGTGTGCTATCTGTTAAGCCTTTGTTCAAGCTATGCAATTGGTCAGAACAGAATACAGTAAAAGTATATTATTCCAAAAATATTTACATACCGTCGACAAGGATTGTAGAGGTGACATCATAAAATGCATAGGTGCGCCATCCAACATTTTCAGGGTCAATCCATGCATATATTGTTTCTCCATGGTGGAAATATTCCAGGTTTGTGATCAGCAGACTGCAATCCCAACTTGATGTTCTATATAAATCCGTTCTCCATCTGAATTCCTCAATTACATCATATGGATACCATGGATCATAAACTAAAGGATAACCTTTAGAGACCCACTGATACCACACAACTCTACGTGGGTTTGTGGGTGGATACGATGTGTAATAGAAAGAACATGGTATAACCAGACAGGAACCTTCGAGGCCACGGATTTCTTTTGGCATTCTCACTTCCCATGCTAAAGTATCAAACAGCAGAACACCTGTGGGACAACAGGTGAAATTTGGAGAAAATTAATGGCTGAAACTTTTTAAAAATACATATCTTTTTGATTTTATAAACATACAGTGTTTATGGCTTTCAATCACATAAGTAATAGAAAATATATATTAAATGTCAAAATGTCATTGTAGATCTATAATCATTTTCAATTTAAATTTAAATTAAGTAATAGAAAATATATATTGAATGTCAAAAAGTCATTGTAGTTCTATAATCATTTTAATTTTAGGCTAAATTAAGTTAAGAATGATTAAGAATTCTAAAGCTCTACAAATGCATGACATGAAATATAGCAACAGACTTAATGATGTGCAACCTTTAGATCTAGTGAAATAACCAAGAAGCAGCATTAGAAATGGCTACAGAAATCTTCAGAAATTAATACAGAGAAGTCAGATAATTAAAAAATATATATGCGGTGACATTTTTATGATGTATATCAGTTGCACCTACTTTAGGAAGAAGAGAAACAAAACAATATATACTATACCTTGTAAAAGCAAATGAACGAGCAGAGGTTTCATCATGGTCCAGGGTTTGCCTTTAGGTAAAATCAAAAACAGTTGTTGTGTTGTGTATACATTTTGGGTTAAGTTGTGATTGAGGGAGAAAAAGTTTATTTTCCTTATGTTAATTTGTATAAGGTTTTAGTTGTTTAAGATAAAATGAAACTGGAGAACTGTTTCACTTCCTGTAAAATGTAACTTCTTGATTCCCCAATAAAAAAAAAAAAAAAATATATCGACTAAAATAACTAGCTTCCAGCAGACGGCTGTACGCAAGTCAACAATATACAATTTGCGAAGATGTAGAAAAGAGGAGGTGATGTTTACTAGATTACAATTTGGACACACAGGACTATACAAAATAGGTAAACATAGTACAGGCAAGTGTGCCTTTTGTGGGGTAATAGAAACCGTTGAACATGTATTAAAATGTAGGAAATGCACTATAGAGAGAATTAAAATGATAAAGAACTTAAAAGGTAATACTAGGAAAAAAAAGAAGATCCAATGGATATTAGGGAGAGGATTAAAAAAAGGATATTAATCAAAGAATAGTAATGGAATATATAATAGAAACGGGGTTAAATAAACTAATTTGATAGGAAACACTGAACGTGACTGTGACAATAGTCTAGCAGTTTTCTGCCATCAATAAATATATTTATTTGTATAACGTTTTTCACAGTACACACAGCTTAACAGAAAGCTAGTAATTGAATTGTATTTGTAAGCAAACAAAAAATCATTAGAACAAGACAAGTTTAATTTCACAATCTATAGCTTCTAGTACATAAAAACATACAAGTTAAAATACATGAATGGTCTTTATAACGTAGTTCAAACCTCTTATATAATAAAGTGATTTTGTCTGATTTGCAACCAGGCACTAAAGCGATTACCCATACAATCAGATTGCTTGGGTCCGAAGGTGGGACTCATCTCTTCACCACACCGGTGCCCTCACAGTTACTGGGGATTATGTGCGACGCTGACACGTTTACTCCTGTCTCCTCATTTTTTCCTGTTTTTACAGTATGACTTTCACAACAACTAAACAATATACACACAAGTCATGTGATTGTTGTGTGTATGTTCATGATCAAGATATTTTATTTTGTGTATAAATGATCTGGTTTGTGAAGATATTGAATATGTGTAGATCATCCGCCATTTTGTGGACGCTGTGATGAGCTTGTTAAATGCATTTAATTTGCTCCAGTGAAACCAGTTACCAGGTTATATCGCTCATTTTTAGTTTACTTTTATTAAATTTGTATTTGGTTCATTAGGGTTCATGAATGTATAAATATCAATGCATTTCTCCAGCCAAATGTTTCAAACAGGCATTCTAGTGCAAACAAATGTAATGCTGTTCCAGGCCTAGCTATTTCCTGCCAATGCAGAGGGAAAAATTAAAGTTAAAGTAACGTGATGGCAGTGATTTTAAACCCAGACCCAGTAACTAGAATGTTAAAAATGTATGGTTTACATACATTTCTCAGGTTCATAGGCCTTACATGTTCAGTCATTTGTGATGATTTTATTTGCATAACATACCTTTTGACTCGTCTGAGAAGATTTAAAGGAGCGTTGTGAAAAGCTTAAATGTATAAGTTTCTGTGAAAAAAAAAGAGGAAAAACGTTGTTTTGATAATAGAGAAAACGTGTGCAATAATTTGAAAACAATGTGAAAAAAACTTGAATAAACAGTTGCTGGGGATTATGTGCAACACTGACACGTTTGCTCCTGTCTCCTCAATTTTTCCTGTTTTTAAAGAGACTTTTTAATTTGTCAACAACATGGCCTTCTGTACTGGGCCTGCAACATTTTACATGTAAAAAAAATTAAATAATTCAAAATAAAAGTCAAGACAATTTTCAATAATGGAAATGTCACAAGGCACTAAACATTATTATTATTATTTAGTTATTTTTGAATCCTATATCAATGTAGTTTTGACAATAAAATCAAGAAAAGAGCGGACAAAAATGTATGGAAACTGAAACCTAAAGTCTTCTGTTAAATAGAATGCATACTAAAATCGCTTTGTAATGTTAAATCAGATGTAATAAGCTATAACCTTTTCTTTTTTTTCATTCTTACCTTCTTAATGCAGTCTCATTTGCAAATAAGTCGATTAAAAAAAAAAAAAAAAAAAGCCTACTCCAAAATGTGAAAAACGAATGAGCAAAATACAAAACTGTTTGGTTATTTGAGAAAGATTCTATGAGAGGAAGTGTGAAACATACCCTCAACTCTTATTAAAGCAAGTCTGTTTTGCTTAACTGGGTCAAGGAGTTGGCAGCATCTTGTCTTGAAATAATTTGATTATGCGCCCGATAAGCATGACGAACCCTACACTAAAAAAAAAAAAAACTCAAATTTACTTATTTTTCTTTGGCAAGTTTTTGCATGAATATTTTATCAAAGTAAATTTCACACGCATATTTTTTAAGTAAATTTCAGATATGGAATTAAGTAAACTCTACTTAACTAAGTTAAGTGAAAGTAACAAAGAAAATAAGTAATATTAATGAGTAATATCTATTTAGTTGAAGTTTCCTTTGCAATATATTTCACTCAAACAAGATATTGAATAAAACCACACTGTTAAAGTATATGCTTTACTTAGAAATATCTAAGTAATTAATACAATAGATATTGTGTGAGACACCATATCTACATATCAGAAGTTATGTCATGTGAACGCAGAGACCTCAATACTTGGTAGACAATACACAGTGACGGTAACATTTGATGGATCGTTTTTGTGTTTGAATGTGTCATTTTGAGTAGAAAATGGACTCCAAATGTCACAAAATGGCAAGTTACTAATCCTAACAACAAAAGCAATGATAATACCAGATTTTTTAATTAATCAACTTTAATTAATCCACTAACATTTGTTTTTCTTGCAGGAACAACATTCATATGCTTTTAAATGTTTCCAAACTCTTTGGGGGAAAACTTGTCACTTTGAGTGTGTGTGTGTACAATTAGGGGAAATGAAACTAGACAGATGACTAGTTCTCAAACCTTGTGGTAAGTAATCACAAAAACAGAATTTGTTTGTGCCAGTGACAGAGGGAAAAGGTTGGGGCTTTTGAACCAATTGAACCAGTCAAGGTGACATGTTAGTCACGATAATCTTATTTGCTGTCTCGATTCTATAAAAACTGTTGTATCCGTGTTTTCTGGTGGGATTCTCAATGGAATTTGTCTGAGATCCTCTGGCCTTGCTTCTTCTTGGGAGAGATTCCTTGAGACTGCTCGGGAACTCTTCCGGCCATGATTAAAGCATTTAAAGGACATTTGCTGAGGTCTGTTTGTCGATCATTGCTGTGCAGCAAGAAAACTAGAAAGGGAAACGAGTTAGGTGACTATTATTGAACAGGGACATCGATTTGTAGACGAGACCCAGATAGTTAGGTTTAGGGAAAAATCTACCACAAAATACAGCTGGAAAACAGTGAAAAATCAACCTCATTAATTATTCAAGGCCCAGTGCATGATGGGAACACCAGTATCAGAAAAGCGCTTTCATTTCTACAAGCTTGAATTGAGTACTAATATAGAATTTACTTGAAACTAACTTTTTCATGTAAATTACATTGTTTTTTCTGTAGTATTTACTTGACCACAAAATCATTTTTATCAGTGTAGAAGTAAGAAAATCAGCTGCCACTCTGTTAAATTAGGGAATGCACTTTTTAATAGATAAACTTTGTTGTTTAGTTGATTTGCTGAGGCATTACATTTATCTAAAAGCCTCTAGAATGTTAAAAGCCTCTAAAATGCATTTTGATACCTTTTAGTTGTGTTCAGAAAGTTTTAAGTTTCAGGGGTTTTAGATAAAAAAATGAACTTTTTCGTGTCCCAAAAGCATTAGGCCTAAGTAGATCCTAGTAACAAAATATCATCTAAAACCCAATTCAGAGGGGACATTTCTAAACAACATTTAAGTTACAGGACTCGACAATTTAAACTGCCCGACAGGGCCAGAAAGGCGGTCGGGACAATTGTCCATCCAGTGCTGCGTCATCATGAAAGTTTCGCATTTTTACTTTTTTAATCGATTTTTAAACAATTCAGGCGTAAAAACACATTAAATTTGTTACTCGCGTGCTACCTAAAACAGTTTTCTGTAAGTGCGTGCACAAGGTGCTGCCTCTCAGTGCGTGAACGAAGGAAAGTAGCTAAAACCTGCTTAAAAAGTCACTAAATGTCACTAGATGGCTGCATGGTCTAATCAGCAAATTCATTACGTCATTACATGGTATTTTCATTCTGCCTATTAGCCCTTAACATTTGTTATAGGGTTAGGTTATGGTTATTTTTCTGTTTCTGTTGTCACATGAACACACTGAAATATGTTCTGAAATAATGACTTTGTTCTAGTGACTTCTTGGACAAACCTTATCTAGTTTCTGAGACTCAACAGTACTGCACAATGAGTGCCAGGTCTTGCATTCCCACCACAAGCACACTTTCCTCTATGTCTGCTCTATAGGGATGTTCGATTCCAGGTTTGAGATTTTTTGTTAATTTTTGGAAGGAAAATATATGCTATTTTAGTGCATGGTATCTTTAAATGCAAATGAGCAGCTGTTCCCCACACTGTAAAAAAATAAAATCCTAATTTTACAGAGAATAACTCAAAAAATGTTAGAGTATTTTTCTGTTATTTTTAATTATATTCAAAACTCTGTAAAATTACAAACAATATCTGTAAATTAATTATTTGACTGTTAATTTAAGGATTATATCATTAATTACAAGTTACAGTGATTCTTATTTTTTTCACAGGACAATTACTGTATTATTTATACAGTATTTTTCTGTTATTTTAAATTATATTCAAAACTCTGTAAAATTACAAACAATATCTGTAAATTAATTAATTGACTGTTCATTTAAGGATTATATCATTAATTACAAATTACAGTGATTCTTTTTTTTTTCACAGGACAATTACTGTATTATTTATACAGTATTTTTCTGTTTTTTTAAATTACATACAAAGTTGTGTAAAATTACAATCAAATTGTGTAATTAAATATGTAGCTCATTATATTAAAGGTTTATATCCATACTAACAATTTAACATATTTCCTTGTCATTTTAAAGTAAATGTTATTAGTTTTAGATTTAAGTGTATTTTTACATTTAAACTCTGTAATTCTGGATACACAAACTGCACAATTATTGTTAAATTGACCTTGCTGGTCAGACAACAGGCCAACAGGGTTCATGGTGGAACATATGGTGCGTTTAGGTCCTCCTGGGAAGTTTGTATTCATGAGGTTTTACTATATCTTTTTTATGTTTTAAATTAATTTATAAAGCCACTGTATCATTACATTTTATATTGTTATATTATAATGCTCATATTTTGTGCAGGCATTAGCTTACTTCATTGTAAATAGAAAAACCTGACAATGTCACTGCTACAGTATAAGTATTGTGGTATTCCTCAATGTTTCTCACTGACACACCATCTTGAGACAAAACAATGGCACTGACATATTTTAAGATAAGTCAGTGCAAGTTGCTTTCAGGTAAAACAGCTGAAATGTGCATTTTAGTCTGGGACTACAGGCTTGCCTGTGAAGTGTGAAACCCGGGGTATATGTTGCAACTTGAATAGAATTATGCCAATGTTAGCAAAGTGTTGTGTTGGACAGAGGATTAACCCTTAACCAACAGGTTGTGTAACAGTGCCACACAGGGTGAAAAGCAAGACATTATTAGGCATAAGAGTGTTTCTAAATGAAAGGTCAATAATTTGTTAAAGGTGCATTAAGCAAGAATCTGAGTTTTTGCAGAACTATGCCACCCGGCTCATGGACCACACGCACACGCACGCTTGCACGAGCACAAGCACGAGCTGTTCATAACCAAAGGAGCATCAGCCGCAAATCTTTTGTTTACAATCATAATGTCTTCAGAGGTAATAAAGTTATAAATCTGCAAGTCATTTTAAATATGTGAAAGGAAAGGCAATTGAGTAAATTACACACTTATGTGTGAGGGAAAAACGGGGGTAGTAGAAAACTTCGTTTTTTATTTCCATCTATCTCCATGTTGAACTGTGTTGTGTTTACTGTATCCACTTATGATTGTATTATTATGGAAACACGTTCATGAACAATATAAGTTGTTACTTTGTAAAAGCTCAAAGCACAGTCGGTCAAAAAAGTACACTCAATTGTCTCAAGGTAATAAACAATTAAATGGCACTATGACATTACCATAAAAGCCAAACAGGCTAATCCGCCGAAGATTTGCGGGGGTTTAGCCTGTTTTATTGATCTGCTAAGTAGCATATTCCAATAGCAATACATCCTAATTAAGCAGTAATTTGCTCAAAATTTGTGTCTAATTATCTAACTTATATATCAGCATTTTATATCACACTCAAGATATTTGAACTGTTTTAATCGAATAGCAAATCATTAAACTACATGTAGTGCAGATTTATTTAGTAGATATTTTGAAAAAAGCCAACTGAGCATCCCGTTTGAGCCCTAGAGCAGACCGGAGATCTCTCCATTTATTGAAAGCCTTCCCTATGTTTACTCTCGTCTTATTCCGAGTCCGACGCCTGTCTGAGTCCAATTTTGCCCTTTTGGTTGCACTAGAGACAAGTTTTCTTCTTTTTTATCTTGCGTGGAGTTTGCGTTGGTGTTTGAAATGAACTACAAGCAGCAGGACTCTAACAATCCATCTTCTACGGAGAATGCCGGCGAATACACAAACCTGCCAAACATAGCTATGTGAGCGTGCCGTGAACGCGCATGACGTCACGCCCAGTCTAAAATTCCGGCCCGAATCCCTCTTATTTATTTTACTTTACAGGATTATAGAGACAATCTCAGTGATCAGAGAAGGGCTCATTCAGCCCATCAGGAAATTGTTTAAGCATGTATGGGTTAGAAAACGGGTATTTTTAACATGAAAAGTTGCTTAATGCACCTTTAGGCAAGGCAAGGCAAGGCAAGGCAAGGCAAGTTTATTTATATAGCACATTTCATACACAATGGCAATTCAAAGTGCTTTACATAGAAGAAATTAAAATAATAAAAAGAAATAAGAATAATTAAAACAGTTTAGAAAAATAAAAAATAAAATACAGTACAAACAGTCGGACGAACATTGGCACAGTGCTCATTCAGTAAATGCATAGTTAAACAGATGTGTTTTGAGTCTGGATTTGAATGTGACTACAGTAGGAGCACATCTGATCTCCTCTGGAAGCTGGTTCCAGCTGCGGCTGGCATAATAGCTAAAAGCAGACTCGCCATGCTTAGAGTGAACCCTTGGTATTTCAACGCTATCTCACGACCAATTCGTACGAATTCGTACGAATGATAAAAAGTTGGCTAATTCGTACTAATTCGTACGACCTCACTCGTACGAATTTGTACGATTTGTCTAAACCCACGTGATGGGTAGGTTTAGGGGCGGGGTCAGGGGTAGGTCATTCGTATGAATTCATACGAATTGGCCAATTCGTCAAATATGTACGATTTTGCAAAAATCGTACTAATTCGTACGAGTCAGGTCGTATGAATTCGTACGAATAAGCCACTTTGTAGAATTTGTACGTTTTCCCGTGAGATCGGGCTGGGTATTTCTAGCTGATATGATCCTAATGATCTGAGTGATCTGTTGGGTTTATATTCAGTGAGCATATCTGCAATGTATTGAGGTCCTAGGCCATTGAATGATTTATATACCAGTAATAATACTTTAAAATCAATCCTAAGTTTAACTGGGAGCCAGTGTAAAGACCTGAGGACTGGTGTGATATGTTCATATTTTCTGGTTCTGCTCAGAATCCTGGCGGCAGCGTTCTGTATGAGCTGCAACTGTCTTATGGTCTTTTTTTGGAAGGCCAGTGAGGAGTCCATTACAATAATCCACCCTGCTGGTGATGAAAGCATGCACAAGTTTCTCTAAGTCTTGTCTGGAAACAAAGCATCTAATTCTTGCAATATTTTTCAGATGATAGTATGCTGATTTAGTTATTGCTTTGACATGACTACTGAAACTAAGCTCTGACTCTAGTGTCACACCAAGATTCCTGACTTGATTTTTGGTTGTTTGACCCCTAGAGTGAAGGTATGCGTTCACCTTGAGAACTTCATCTTTGTTTCCAAACGCAATGACTTCAGTTTTGTCTTTGTTTAACTGAAGAAAGTTTTGACACATCCAACTGTTGACTTCATCAATGCATTGGCACAGGGAGTCAATGGGGCTGTAATCGTTGGGCGATAGGGCTAAGTAGAGCTGTGTGTCGTCTGCATAGCTGTGGTAAGAGATTTGGTTGTTTCTCATTATTTGGCTCATTGGGAGCATATACAGGTTAAACAGGAGTGGCGCAAGAATTGAGCCTTGAGGGACTCCGCATGTCATGGATGTCCACTCAGACTTATGGTCTCCTATACTCACATAATAACCTCTCCCATCTAAGTATGACCTGAACCATTTTAGGACTATCCCAGAAAGCCCCACCCAGTTTTCCAGCCTGTCCAGAAGTATGTTGTGATCGATAGTGTCAAATGCAGCACTGAGGTCGAGTAGTACCAGCACTGATAATTTGCCTGAGTCAGTATTTAAGCGAATATCGTTTATTATCTTTATGAGCGCTGTCTCTGTGCTGTGGTGCGGTCGGAAACCAGATTGAAAATTGTCAAAGTATCCATTCGAGCATAAGAATTTGTTCAGCTGATTGAAGACAACTTTTTCAATGATCTTACCTATGAAAGGAAGATTTGAGATTGGTCTATAGTTGCTTAATATGGTCTTATCCAGATTGCTCTTTTTCAGGAGGGGCTTGACAACTGCAGTTTTTAGGGAGTTTGGAAAACTCCCAGAGAGAAGTGAAGCATTTACCACTTCTAGAAGATCTGCTTCTAAACTGTTTAACACACTTTTTAAAAACGATGTGGGAAGTGTGTCAAGAGCGCAGGTTGATGTTTTAAGGTGCTGTACGGTTTCTTCCAAAATTTTGCCATCAATTTCTTTGAAATCAGACATAGTAACTACTTTCTCAGGTGGTCTGATCTGTCTGACCCCAGCGCAAGTCAAGGATGTGCTGATCACCTTTCTGATATTATTGATTTTCTCAGAGAAGAAAGAAGCAAACTCACGGCACTTGCTGTCTGAGAGCATTTCACTGGGAATCTGGCTTGGGGGGTTTGTCAGTCTCTCTACAGTAGCAAAAAGAGTGCGTGTGTTGTTTAAATTACTGTTTATAATATTTGAGAAGAAAGTCTGTCTAGCTTTGCCTAGTTCCATATTGAAAGCATGAAGGCTTTAAAGTGCAAAAGGGTCATTATGGGTCACATGGATGTAATAATGTCACCCAGAGTATACCAATCAATTAGTTTTTCATATAGGTCTACATACATAATTTTATATGAATACATAGGCAGTGTTTGTGTTTGCTCTGTTTAATATATAATAGGTTTGCTCTGTTAAATTGCTGTTTAGCAGAGCAGTGGTAAATATATGTTGTTATATAAGTTATTTAAGTAAAAATTTTAATCATACACTGCAATGAAAACACCATTTAACCAATTGAATAAATATAACAGCCAGCCTACAAATACAGCTAAATAAATAGCACGTGTATATTTTTTATTTTAAAAACATGTCATCGTTTCCTGTAATTGCAATGTTACCACACTATTGGCTGTCTCTCCGAGTTGTTTTGAGCATGATTGGTTATTCAGACTGTCATCCAGGAATCTGGCCAATGACAACTATGCGCGCCTTTTACAGGTTAAGTTTGAATACGTCTGTTGGAGTGAGTGGGTCAGTGGGTGTGTGTGCTGCTGCTCGGGATCTTCAGTACCAGCATACGTCGGTTCTGTGGCAAATATTGTTTAAAACATGGATTATTTTACATCGGACTGCTACATTTTTATTTTGAGCGAGTCGCTGGATGTAAATGAAGAACAAACAAGGAATATGGACAACGCATTTTAACAACGTGTAACGGACATATTGCAATCTGCGGAAGGTAACGTTAAATAACTTTTTATTTTATAAAAACAATTCTGCTAACGTTACATCAAAATATAGTGTGTTAAATTGAGAATCTAAACGCGATTAGAGCAATATCGATATTAGTACATGTTTCAACGTATCAGGCTAATGTTATGTGTTGCTAAATATTGTCATCTAACGTTAAAAAAATAAAAACGGCATAGGAGCTCTACAATGACTGAGAACATTATTGTCTCTTTTGACAGAGAGGGACTCGAACCACACTCTTTGACTCTAGAAGATTATGCAAACTAGGCTTTTGAATAGTTGTTGATCGCGGAATACGTTATAACGTTAGGCCTAACGTTACCGATCAGTCATCATAATATGTTTTGAAGTTGGTGAGTACAATTTTGCAAGCTTTCGCAAATGTCTCTGTTAGTAAAATGCTAATATACAAATAGCTAATATTGCTGTGTATGTGTTTCCCTCATGATCCAGGAATTTTGGGAATAAATATGATCCAGCCACATGATCTTCAGATGCGGTGTGAGTATTGCTATATTAAAATACACGTGAAATAGAGGCAGAACATGTAAACTCTGCTCAAAGGCACACTGGTTCAAACCCTCCAGACAATATTTTATCTTCTTGAGTTTACAGGCCTAGCTGACCCAAAAATTAATGTCCTTTCAAAATAAAAGTATTTTCAAACCTGTATGACTTATGTGAAACACAAGAATGTTGGGAATAAAACAACATTGGAACCCATTGTATGGGAAAAGAAAACAAAACAATGAAGGCATTTCTCAAGATATCTTAATTAAGGTTCTACAAAAGAAATTCATACAGTTTTGGAACAACATGGAGTAAATAAAGAGAGAACTCTATTTTTTGGATGAGCTGTTCTTTTAAGGACATGTTCCCAGGGTTCTTTGCTAAATTAACCTTGGTTTTTATTATAGTAAAAGTTTAGAAACCATGTTTTTATGGTGGATTGATTACAATACTTCATTACCATTTGGTTAGTATAGCAAAACTCTGGTTAATGTTAGTAAGGGTTCTCCAGATTTATATAACACTTAAGGAACACATTAAAAAATGGTCCTATGTCACCCTGATCAATAGTCTGTTAACACAGGTAATAATTAACACACTTTTAAATTGTATTTTATTTTTTTAAATATTTTTTAGATCAAGCATTGGAACAATGTTTACGGAGCAGAACAAGCACCAACAGAGAAACAAGCCCATCATTCAGTAGTAAGTATCCACTGCAGTATATAAAACAAAAAAAGTTATATCTTTTTTTCTCTCCCTCGTGCCATCCCAGATGTATATCTGACTTTCTTTCCACGGAGATTTTTTGAAAAATGATCCATTTATTGTAAGCCAATATAATGCAAGTGCATGCTCAAGAAACTACATACAGCCTACAAACAGCTGCTGTGTTGTTCACACAGGAAGTTTTCTGCACTTATCAAATGAGCTTTACAATGCTCTTGGATTATTGTCAGGATGTGTGTTTGGACTTTTTTGACCTTTAGCATTTTGTTGTCTATTCACTTGCATTATTCGACACACGAACACAAGAGACGGATAATTTTTCTAAAAGTCTAGTTTATTTTTTCTAAAATTGTGTTCATCTGAAGAAAGAAAATCATATACCTTTTGGACGGCATAAGGGAGAGTAAATGAGGGGAGAATCCCCGTCCACAAATGCGTTAGCAAAGGGTACATGCGATGGTAAATTAACTGAAGTAATTTTATCTTGTAGTAATTTTATTTTATATTTATGGTAATGTGACCTAGGATGGCAAGTCCCAGTGATTCATTTTAAAACTAGATATGGTGGAAGAGTTCAATTTAACAGAATACTTTGAGTTGTTTGTTTGGGTTTGCTATATTACACACATTTTCATCATACATTTCATATAAAGTTCCATAGGTAAAACTATTAATAGATATGTTAAATGTAACTACCTGCAGGGTTCAAAGAAAAGACGTCAAGAACACACAAACTTAGGTACTTTACACAACAACGATGTACTAAAAACAGAAAAGTTTTTTTCTTTGTACAGATGACAACGTTATTAAAACGATTCCCGTTCGCACAGATCGGCGAAAACGTCTAAATTGCTGTTTTATCCATGCCACAAAGTAACTGGTGATGTCACTGTAAAGAAAGACCACACCTGTGCACATTCGCATTCACACACGCATGCCTATAGACTAAATGCATAATACGCATATGCATGCCTTTACCGTTTTCACAGATTCACATTTCAGTAGTTTAGACCGAGACGATTTTAGTTGGATCTGAGTCGTGTAAACGGCCCCTTACTAAGCATATATTAAAAACCCCAGGGCATAGGGATGCTCACTTTTGATTGGAATTTGCCCACTGTCATGCAGATTTTAGCTCAAACCCTAATTAAACTGACCTGAGCCAGCTAATCAAGATCCTCAGGATAACCAGACACAGTTTGGAGCTACACTCTGCAGGACACTGGCCCTCCAGGAGTTCGGCACACATGAACTGAAGGGATAGTTCACAGTCAGGCAAACAAGAAAATTCTCCCAAATAATTTACTCACCCTCATGTTGTTCCAAACCTTTATGCTTTTTTTGGTTGCCAACATTCTTCAAAAATATCAAATTTTAATGCTTGACAAAAGAGAGACATTTCAGGTTTGAAAAGACATGATGGTGAGTAAATGATGACAGAATTTTCATTTTTGGGTGAACTATCTCAAGTAACCTACTTTAATAAATCTCACACAATGAGAATATACCTTTTTTTTTTTTTAAATGCATATCATATATTTAATTCCCTGGAGAATGAGAGAAAGAGCCTCCTTACCCATATCACAGCAGTCTGAAAACACCTCCAGTTAATACAAATATTGTTGGTTTTATTTTGTAATACAAATTGGCATTTTTAGGCGTTTACCTTGCAATGATACCTCTGGAAAAGAATGTTCATTGTTGTGAATCTACATGTTCCTTCTTTTGGTGATGCACATTTTTCAATTGGACATAAGTTTTAGAGACCAGACAAATCAGAAGACAAACAGACAATTTAAATAAAAATGTATTAAGCATGTTTAAAGGAAACAAAAATAATTGAAATCATTTTGAGAGAATCATAGTGTGTCCTTTTTTTTCTTCTTCCCAGATGCTCCAAGCTGATTACTGGCCGTTTGCTGGATTGCTGTTTATTTGCTGTATCTGTCACTTCTGGTACACTTTTGTTGTATGTTTTGATTTAACTTATTAATAAACTTGTATAGTAAGGATTCTGAATGTAAAGACCATATAATATTTAATATCAGAACTATGTGACCCCCAGGGGTCTGAATAATTCCATTTTATTTAGATTACAAGTTTACATTGTTTAAATACTATTAAATTATATGTAAACACAAGTGCTGCAAATTAAAGTTTGAGATGATTTTAATCAGTTTTATACAGTTTTTTTTTTTTTTTTTACAGACTTATTTTGTCTTCTAAAATAAAACTGTTTTATTACATTCTTGAGCACGTCTTGACAATTTATTGAATGTGTTTGATCGTTATAATTTAGGAAAGGTCTGTTAAAGGTGCAGTGTGTGATTTTTAGCGGCATCTAGTGGTGATCTTTGCGAATTGCAAACAGCCATTCACTGACGCCCGCTCCCTGTCTTTTCAAACTCGAATGAGAAGCTACGGTGGCCGACTTATGATAAAAAGATGTCGGAGTCGGAGTCTGCAGAGAGTATCAAGTCAAGCCATGAGGTTGCTTTATATTATATTAAATTATATTTACTTAATTGTTCAGTTAAACCACATGTTATTGCGATTGTTATTTTTACTTGTTCATCATTGTGTTTGTCTTTTATTCAATGAGTTTAGCATAGCTTTTTTTCCATGCTAGTTAGTAAAAGATAAGAGCTAATTATGGATAAGAGCATCAAAGCAGCTAGGTAAGGGTAAATAGCTAACGTCACGATGTCCGTGGCGTCGTTCAGACAGCATGTTTTTTTCCACGTTTGCAGAGTCAGGGACAACCTGACTATGTACCTGAGGTAACTAGAAGAGGGAGAGGTAGAGGGAAGTGATTTTTGCTTCTTTTTCTCCCTTCTTTTTCTTGATTCGTCATATTTTCTCTTCTTCGAGTCAGATTTACCCTCCTTCGGCTCTTGTCCGATAGAATAACTGTGGTCAGTCACATTCATTTTCATGAAACTCTGCTGCTGCGTCTTTTTCCGCTGTTTGTCAATCGAGTTAGTGACGAAACGCGATCTGTAGCGCTGTTTGTTCGCTGTCGGCTACGGTAGAAACATGACGTCACAATATGTCGACCTTCATAGAAAGGGGTGGCCGTGGTTATGTAGATATAAATGACTCATTCTAAGTTAATACAAACATAACGGTTCATTAAGTAAGGTCTTTATACACCACTGAAAACATAGTTATGGATCTTATATTGCATTTCTGCCATTAGATCCTCAGAAAAAACACACATTGCACCTTTAAATAACAGTGTTTCTCAGTAGAACTTTTAGTGCCGTCACTTTATTAAAGGTGTTTGATTGTAATAATTTAGGAAATACCTGTAAAATAACAGTGTTTCTCAGTAGAACTTTTAGTGCCATAACTTTATTAAAGGTGTTTGGTCATTATAATATTGGAAAAACCACACTGTAAAAAAAAAAAAAAGCGTAAAATAACGGTAAAAAGTCTGGCAGCAAAGTTGCCAACCACTTACCGTAAAATTAACCTATCGTTTCGCTAGTTAAGACCCTATTCCTCAGCTTCCTACTCCTTCCTTGCCATTGAAGTCCATTGTGTGGAGAAAAATCCTGAAATGTTTTCCTCAAAAAACGTAATTTCTTTTCCACTGAAGAAAGAAAGACATGAAGATCTTGGATGGCATTGGGGTGAGTAAATTGTCAGGAAATTTTCATTTTGAGGTGAACTAATCCTTTAAGACAACACTTTTAGTGTGACTGTTCAAATTAGTCTAATTTAGCAATGACATTACCAAGAAATTATCCTTTCAATGTCATTACCTTGGTGTAGGGCTGGGCGGTATAATATATCGTTACCGCGGTAGAAAATGTCAACCGTAACAGATTTTTTTTATTCCCGTGTATACCGTGACATGTAAATAAGTGGGCGTGGTTAACTCGCATGCAGCGTGCGTGAGACTGAGACACTGAGATACTGAGATTTGTCAAAGAAACATGGAGAAAGCAGGTCCACAAAGGAATTACGTTTTCTAAAGGGTTATTGTTAACGTGATATTTTCGGGGGGAAAGGCGCAGCAGTCAACTAGAGCAGTGCAGCACCCGTAGGCTACAGTTTAGAGGAGGGCACGTTCACAACGGGGAAAGCATGAAGCTTACTTGACAACAACAGTTCATATATCAATATCGTAACGAATAGAAATAACCTTAAAGGGACAATGTGTAGCTTTTTAGGTATTTTATTATCTAAAATCTATATTTTTATTCATAAATATGCCCTCAATGGTGTACAAATACCTATGCCAATGTTCAGACTAATCCTCGTAAACGAAGAATTTATTATCTTTATATACATGGGACGGGTAAGTCCACGCAGGCTTCCATGTAGTTCCGCCATCTTGAAAAACTATAATAGCAGAGAGGGACAAAAAGTACTAGGCCAACGCGTTTCCACAACGCGTTTCGTTCAGAGCCAGCGTCACGTGACTGAAGCCAGCAGAAGCGGAGGAGCAGAGCAGTGAGAGGCGCTTGTCACTGCCGTGGCAAGTTTAAAAGGCTGCACTGCACGGTTATTTATACACCGTTCATTCATACATACATATGAGTCACAGGATAAGGAGTCCTCGTCGTCGAAAAAGTCCAAAATAGATCGTAAAAGGAAACGTGACCGGAGATTACAAAAACAAGGGTTACTGTCAGGATAGCTAATGCAGGAGAAAGCTTTCAAAAGAGACCCTGAAGTTGCCTGCTTTCTTCTCGACAGGTAAGTCAATGTTACAGTCTTAATTACAAGCTTTTTTTTCATTGCTTGGTTGTGTACTTTATTATATAGACAGTCGAACATTTATAGTTAAAAGTTAAACAGGCTCTTTGATGAATAGCAGCTATTGAGTAAAGTAACGTTAGAGAAGGCTCTGATGATGATGATATCTATCAATGCACATACTTCAAAAAATATAACGAGCAAAGAAGGCATTACTACTAATTACCATAGTTAATGTTTTTGACAGTCAGTAGTTCATACTGTAACATTCTTTTTTTTCGTTGTTTCAAGTTTCAGTTTGTTTTAAATAACAAACATGTTCACCCGAAGAAAAACTCGAAGTGCTATTATAAGACATCCTGTCATAGCTTTTAGGTACATAACGGCTACCGTAGATGCAACGCGCATTTGAAAAAGTGAGGCGCTGGAGAGCATTATTCGTTTGAATGCAAAATACAATTTCACCACTAGATGGGAGAAATTCCTACACAATGTCCCTTTAAATAATGTATAGTTATCTGCATCTTTCCGTCTCTTATGTATAGTTACTTTTTAAACACGAAAATCGAATTCAGCATGACATGCAAGCGGTTGCCGTGGTAATGAACAACCTGCGGTCCTGTACCGCCGAATGTATAATCCTGTATCTGAGGCAAAATGACTAAATATGCAGCGCGAGTTATATATTTCTAACTCCAAACAATTGGCCACTGAACCAGCTGATAAAATCTTCCGTTGATTCAATGCATGATTACAACTTGTCGCTCAAAATAACCGATCGCATTTTACCGATGCAAAAGACATGGCGCGTGCACACGCACTGAGAGGGAGTGCAGTGTGTCAGTGTTCACCGGGCTATGTAAAATAATGACGCAGTTACAAGGTGTGTATAATTTACACTATTTAGTCAACACTAACAGTAGCTGCTGTTCGGATTTCATACTGCTGTTCTCCTAGTCACTTATGAACTTGATGAACTTGACGAACTTGACACTTCTGAACTTCTTTTGATTAAAGCTCCAGGTGACGGGTTGCCAGATATCACAAAAAGAGCAAAACAAGCCCTTTAAAAAGGCAGTATAATAAGGAGACATGGCAAAAATGTACCGGGAAAACATTTAAACATAACTAGTATTTACTAATATCCTACCAAAATAAAAGGAAGTAACTAATTTATTATGAATAGAATAGTTCAATATAAAATATTCAGATATTATAAACTGATTGATGAAGTAAAGCAATAACGTGAGATTGAAAAATTATTCAGCAACACTTTATTTAAAGTTTCATTGCACCTAGGAGTTGTATTTAATATCAATCAGTTGGGGGCAGTGACAGACTAAAGTAAACAGACTGAAGAGGCAGTGTGGAATCTAGCGCTAATAGACTTACTAAATCAAAAAGAGGAACAGAAAAATTTAAATAATGCAGTTTTATATTTATGCCAATCATATCTTAATTTCTATATCAATTTTTGACAGCCACCACCCACAACTACACTAATAAGCATTCATTTATAACCACAAGCTGGTGAAACAGAAGTAAAACATTTCCATCTCTAATAAAAAAAAAAAGAACACTGTGTTACTGGCTTATGAACATGTTTGATTCCCTTATCCCTTCATGTGATCTTCTCATGTGCTATGTTGTCATGGTTCATTGTATTAATTGTTCACTTGTGTGTTTAGCACCCTCTTCCCTTTCAGAAATGAAGTACCTGAGCTCTTAGGGCGGGTACTCGGGTTCGAACTTTGCAGTCTCTGGACTAATTATAAGGGAACTCTCTTAACACCCTTTAGCACCACACACTATTTCTTCTGTTTAGCTATAACCATTACTTTTTTTTTGTGACGTTAATGTACTTTTCAAAATTGCATGACAACCCACAGATGAATATGAAAATAGCAGTTGAGTACAGTTTTTTTCAACCAATAATAAATCAAAGGTCTTTCAATATGGTTTTAACACTTTTGTAAATGCACCATCAAATCTACTTACATGTATATGCACTGCGCTTTACAGAAAAGGAATAACAATAAATCGAACCCGGAACCCCTCTTAGGAAAATTCTACAGCAGTTTTAAATTGACCAATAAACACATTAACTCACGTGGGCCCACACACACAATCACGCTCACCCCTCGTTGCAGGCCTGTACCGTTGCTCGCGTGCATTGTGGCCACAAAAATAAAAATATAATTGGCCGCTTCACTCCGACGAGCCAAATAAACATTAAATGAGATACCTTAACTCCTTAGTGAAGAGTTCTCCCGAGTTAGGAAACTTGAATCACTCAGTTTGTCCGTGATATGCGGCAGGGCTCTCAAGTGTCACGCACTCCCGCCACACATTGTATTTCTCACGCGGAAAAAATATTTATGATATATTTAATATGCCGCAGTGCCCAAAATGTATCTGGCCGCGCCGCTCTCACTATGGAACCAGCAGGAATCAAGCGCGTCTCCCCTGGAATTCTTAGACGACCCTGCCACTTATCAGCCAATCAAAAAAAAGAAAGGGGCTACACAATAGCCAATCAGAAAATAGCGTTATTGTATCTGGGTAAGATTTAACGCAACAACCAATGAAAAAAAAAAAGCATATCCTGGAATTGTTCACTTGATTCTGCTACAGCGTCGTCTTCCGAAGTTTCGTTCACAGAGGAACCACTCCGAGCTCCAAGCATCACTTTGAGCACAGAGTAAGTCATGATATCCTTTTTTAATGTTATAACAAATTCACAACTTGTTTGACACAAACAGTGACAACTTGACTGCTGTTAGAGAATGTTTCCCAGATAATTAGCATCAGTTTTTCATGAGTGTCTGTAACTTAGCCAACAGTCTTACAGCCTGTTCACTGACAACACCTGCTCAGAACAAGTAGTCTAGGGCTAGGCCTAGTCATATTTTCGTTATCACACGATGACTGACATATTGTCACATTATAAACATCTTTCCCTCCAAATAGGCTTAATAATTTTATTACCACTAAATAAATGAAAGTGTATTGCATATGTTAGGCCCCGCGCAGAAGGCCAAGTATACAGATAAGAAAGTTCTGCAAAATAACAGGAAAAATCGATGACACAGGAGCTACCGTGTCACGTTGCACCAAATCCTCAGCAGATGTGTTTATTCAATGTTTTTTTTTTTTTTTTTTTACATTGTTTCTAATAAAGCATTAAAGTATATTTCTTTTTCTTTTTCTCTTATTCTTATTATACAAATGTCAGTTTTCCTTTTTTCCCATATTATTCAAAAGAAACACAAATTTCACATTTACACTTTTTTTCCCCACAAAACTAATACATTTTAGCTTTCCACAAGACTCTTGTACATCTACTCAAATGAGTCAAAATAATATGTTATGCATATAACACAATTACAAATGACTGAACATGTAAGGCCTAAGATCATGATAAACATATGTAAACCATACATATTTAACATAAATTTTTCTTTCTACAGCGGCAGGAAATAACACAGTATTACATCAGCTGAATGTATGTCTGAAACATTTGACTGAGAAAGTGTATCCAATCTTTATATGTATACATAACTTAATAAACCAAACACAAATTTAAAGTAAACTCATAATGAACACTATAACCTTGTAACCGAAGTCAATTTGAATCGAATTAAACGCATTTCACAATCACCTCGTGTTACAGCGTTCACAAAATGGTGGACAGTCTGCATATATTCAACATATTCACAACCCCGAATGTCATTATTCTAAATATCTGCGGCATGAACATATACATTTGCATTACAGATCTCGTGTGCATATTATCAAGTTGTTGTAAAAATAATACCTGAAAAATCGATGAGACAGGAGCCACCGTGTCACGTCGCACCAAATCCTCAGCAGATGTGAGGGCGCTGGCGCACACAGCTCCTATATGAGAGTCCTCCTTTCAGTTTTCATAATAAGAGTCCCGGTTTCTCACAACAACAGATTATATTCTTACACTAATCCTGTAATGATTTACTTTCAAGTCCCACATCTCTTACAATTCACATAAATAAAAATTAACTTTTGCTTAATGTATAACAACTTTACACAAAATCTGCACATACTTTGGGGTGTTACATTCTCCCTGACAAAATGAAATAGTCTCCAGTTACAAAAACTCACTCACTTATTTTTGAAAGACTACATGTATATAACTCAATATACTGACATTGCAGATGTGAAAGGTGTGAATGTGTTTATGTCAGTGTAAGGTGTAATCTGGAACAAATGTGGTACTGTATAAGGTGTTGCCCACACAGGTAAGTATGGTAGTGTATAAGCTGTTACACTGTTAAGTGTGGTCAAAGGTTGTACTGAGGGTTGACCCAGTGTCTCGTACGTGAACATGCTCTTCGGTTTTCTTTCTCGAGCAGATCGTCTTAGTATAACTGGGTCCTCTTCTGCTGGATAGTCCTTTGCATCACTCATCCGAAGACTCTCGACTTCACCATCTTCTCCACTCCATGGTAAGTAAGCTCCTTACTCTGTGTCTCTCTGTCCTTTTATCTGTTTTGCTTCTGCTTCCCAGGTTTCCCAGGATCCGGAGTCTCAACAGGTAAGTCATTTACCAACAACAACAGGTTTCAATGTAGAGTGCGTGTTCCCTTCGTACCTCCATTCTCGGGGCTCACCTTATACACCGGGTTGTCAGCCACTTGTTCTTTGACCACATAGATGGCTTTCTCCCAGTATGTTCTGAGTTTTCCCGGACCTCCACGCTCACTGAGGTTTCTTACTAGTACTCTGTCCCCGGGTCTTAGCACTACTCCTTTGACTTTGAGGTCGTACTGGGTTTTGCCTCGTGCACTTGCCTGTTTGCTGTTCTCATTTGCGATTTGGTATGCCTCGGCCATCCTTTTAGCCCACTGTTCGGCGAATCCTCTGGGCGTTTGCCCCTCATCCCATTCAACCAACCCGAATATTAAGTCAATGGGAAGGCGAGGATGCCGTCCATACAGCAGGTAGAATGGAGAGTATCCTGTTGACTCATGACGAGTGCAGTTGTAGGCATGTACCATCTGGGGAAGGTGATCTTTCCACTTTGCCTTTTCTTTCTCCGTCATCGTTCGGAGCATTTGCAGGAGAGTCCGGTTGAAACTCTCTGCCCGGTTCCCTTGAGGATGATAGGGAGATGTTCTCGAGGGACGTACACTAGCCAGTTGTCTGAGATTTCAGAATAGCTCATTTTCGAACTCTCTGCCCTGATCATGATGTAACTTCCCTGGGTAACCGAACCGAGGGATGTAATCATTAAACAACCTCTCCGCCGCTGTTCTTCCTGACTTGTTTCTCGTCGGGTAGGCTTGAGCGAATCGTGTGAAATAGTCTATGACCACTAGTATATACTCATACCCTCCTTGGCTCTGCTCCAGGTGCAGGTAGTCGATACAAACCAGTTCCATTGGCGAGCTAGAAGTTATACTCCCAATTGGTGCTCGGACGTGGGTCACTGTTTTTTTTTTTTTTTGCTTTGATGCATGGACACTTTTTGGTTATGTACTCCTCAACTTCTCTCTTCATATGTGGCCAGTAGAAGCTCTCCCTCATTAAGTGTATTACTCTTTCTTGGCCGACATGTCCCATCCTATCATGTAAGTACTCCAGGGCAAGTTGTCTTTATTTGGTTGGCAGCACAAGCTGTTTTCTTCCAGTCACGTGTCTGTACAGGCACCCATCTTCCAATGACAGCTTGCTCCACTCTCGTAAGAGTTTCCTAGCTGGACCCATCACCTGTTTTCCCCTGTTTTTGTCCGCCACCTCATTTGTCTCTTTCATCTCCATTACCCCGGAGATCACTGGATCATCCCTTTGAGCTTCAGCGATTTCGACCTTGCTTGCAGACGGCAGCAGCTGGGCAGGGAATAATCGATCTGGATCTTCGTGAGTCATTCCGAGTGCTGCAACCCAAGCCACATCCTTCTTTCTGGCAGCATGAGTTCCATCCCAAACCGCTCGTACCACTTCTGGTGACAGGTCTTCTGTGCATTCTGTGACATATTTCTCCATATCAAGAGGGAGGCGTGACAGTGTGTCGGCATCGATGTTCGCTTTGCCAGGTCGATGTTTGATATCAAAGCAAAAATCTGACAGTTCTCCCACCCAACGATGGCCTATTGAATTAAATTTTGCAGTGCTCATAACATAAGTTAGGGGATTATTTTTGGTGTAAATGGTAAAGTGAGAAAACAAATAGTCTCTAAACTTCTCACATACCGCCCACTTTAATGCAAGAAACTCCAGCTTCCCGCTATGCAGTCGGATCACTTGATACTGCTATTGTGCTGGAGAGCAATGAAACTAAGGTAGGAACTAACCGCTCTGGTTGGCCCTGAATCAGATCTTTTACCACATTGAAGCCGAGCAACAGCATCTCGACTGCGATGTGGCTCACCAGAAAAGGAACATTAATTGAAAGGTCGGGGTTGTCGTTCCCTTGCATGTTGACGGTAATGACAGCCCACCCATCAAAGGGTATTAGATCTCCATTGACAGCATACACTTCTAACTTCTCAGTCATACCCATGAGCTCCACCAGAGGCCTTACTTCTACAGTGGGTAAGTATTTGTCCTTCCAGGTTATGCTGCGATCGATTATGCTGACTTTTTTTCCTATCAGTTTAACAATAATGTCTTTCTTGGTTCCAGAGGGCGATGGACTGTTAACACCCTGATACATTGCTTTGTCACTGAGAGTTTGGTTGTTACAGCAGGGAGATGTTTTTTCAGGTTTACGCTTCACAGAGTCCGGCTGTGTCCCTAACTTGGGTTCCTCCGGGCTTTGGGACCTAGTGGGTTCGGTCACTGTTCGTCCCTTAACAGTGCCCGTTGCCCGTTTCCCTGCGGCCTTTGCTTTCGAAGACATCCTTGAGCCCGGTGCCCCTCTTTGCCGCAGAGGAAACAATGAGTGCAGCCCTGTTGTCCGGTTTCGACACATTTGGGGCAACCCCGGAGTCTAGTTCCTTGCTGTGGAGTGTGACCTCTTGCAAAACATTGACAAGTGTGTTCAAGTTGCGGCTTCAGCGTTGACTGTCGCATGGAGTCGACCATGCTGGTGAGTGCATCAATGCGAGCAGTAAGTTGCATTATTGAATCACTTTTACTTTTCTGACCAGGTGCCTCTTTCACTCCTCTGTCAAGCTCACTTTCAAGTTGAGCACAGTTTGCAGTGCTTGGCTTGGGATGAGATGTCGAACCCAACCTTCGCGCTCGCTCATGCTCATCATTAGTGATTTTCATCACATTTCTCATGATTGCTTCATCTGTGATACTGTGGTCAGCCAGCAGAGGTTTGAGCTCACTCCTGACATCTTTATACTTCTGCTTCTAAAACCAATCGGAGTTGTGACCCTGATTCTTGCTGTTTGATGCCATATAGACACAGATTCAGATTGTTTTATGTTATTTAAGATGCTCATAAAAGATCATTAATCGCACTAGCCGCGTGCGGTTATTATTTCTATGCTGTGAGATGGAAGTACATGATTGATTGATTGATTGTTGTTCATTGGAACTGACCTATCTTATGTGGTGTGATGTGTACCTATTAATTTACATAATGATTAGAGTATTTATATCCTTTACAATTGGTTATATTTGATTTGACATTTGAATGGAGATAAGTTGATCAGATTTGAACAGAAATGAAGCAATAGTAACTAATGCATTCTGTACTGTATGCATAGATTGGTTTTTAGAGAGGGATAGATCATCTGAATCTGACCCTGGCGGTCAGTGGCGAGCTAACCGCAGAAGTGAACGGACCAAGAGCCTGGTGTGGCCAGCCGTGGCATCTTTGGAACCATCATCTTCCTGTGCCTTCATTTGAAATACAGATAAGAACACACGTAAACCTACCCGGGTAGTGAAAAGAACATACATACTCCAAGACACACACACACACACACACACACACACACACACACACACACATGAACTTCCATGGACTCTTTTTTTTTAATATATATATATATATATATATATATATATATATATATATATATATATATATATATATATATTTTTTTAGGTTGTTTATTTTGGGATTTTATTGTGCACCTGTGCACTCAGGAAGCTGGCTTAGGTAGCCAGGGAATGTAAATAATTGTCTTCAATTTTGTATAATACATTTCTCAAAGTTACCTGTTTTGTGTTATCTGTTCTCTGCTGACCTTTTACTACTTCAGGCTCCATAGTCGTACCTAGAGTTTCTGATATTAGCGCAGCTTTAATTCATAGCTAATTAAATTAGTCATCAGTTACACTTACCTGACGCGGGTTACAATAGCTTATACAATTTTCGATGTGGTTCCATAATTTCCATAAGTTCCATAATAAGCCCTGAACATAAGTGCATTTGTTTCAAGGGTGCAAAAGTCCTAGTTTTTTATATATATTTTTTTATTTGTGTTGCAGACTATAAGCAGAAACCAGGCTCAAAAAGAAAGCCTATTTGCAATGACACAAGCAAGATGATGCCCTGATAAGGCAGTGTGGATACCATTAATATCTAACCCAAATAGACTTACTAAATCAAAAAGAGGAACAGAAAAATTTAAATAATGCAGTTTTACATTTATTTCAATCATATATAGTCAAACATTTCCATCTCTAATAAAAAAAATTAAAAAAATTAACACTGTGTTACTGGCTTATGAACATGTTTGATTCCCTTGTCCCTTCATGTGATCTTGTCAATTGTGCTTCCCAAGACAACTTTCATTGTCTTAATTGTTCACATGTGTGTCTTGTTTAGTCATCAGTCTTTTTATATACCCTCATGTTGTTACCATTGTCTTTTGTCTAGCTTTGTTACCTGTAATCTATGTTGGTCCTGGTCCTGGTCATGTTAATTGTTTAGTTTTCATGTTAATTGTTTTGTTAATTAAGTTATTAATTTGTTTTGTTTAAATAAAACTGCACTTGGGTTCTTCAAGCTTGTCTCCAGTGGACTGATACGATACTGAAGATACTGCATAGCAGCGCTAAATCTCACTGACATTTTTATTAACAAAGATTAGTAATACACAACATACTCTGACTGCTTGAATTTGTAATTTAATGATAAAACAATTATTGATGCCTTGGAGGCTTTTCCCCTGAAATAAGACACAACATTTGTACTGTTCATAATACAGGTGAAACGCACTAGAAATATTCAATTGATTCTTTTTGACATGAAACAAAACATTAAACTTTGCCTGCTATTAATTTAGAAAATAACATGTCAAATGTGAAATTAATTAAAGGTACAGAAAGCAATTTCTGAGAAACCCTGTTGATATTTGAAATCAACCCAAACAAATACACCAATCCCTTCATTGCTTCATGAACCCCCCAAAATTCATGAACATGCAATGCAAGAGTGGATTTCACTTTATCATAGCTGAAGCAAAGCAAAATTAACTATGACTATGACTATGACTGATTCACCCTACGGTTCTGTGTATCACTGCAACACCCTTCGCAACCATCCGTAGCAACATAAACAATCAATATAGTTCCATGTATTAGGTATTTCAGCAAAATTAACTGTTTATTATTTATGTAATGAATTATCAATGACCCCTGCTTTGTTGCTTCATTCACCTTTAATTTTGCAAACATATATCTGCCTATGATTCACTAGTGTTGCAAAGAAAATGCTTTCAGTTTTACTTAAAGGGGACCTATTATGCTCCTTTTTTTTAATCTAAAGGCTTAGTTGTCCAGTTATCTGTGAAGTTTAAGCTCAAAATACCCCACAGATCATTTACTATACCATCTTGTAAATGCCACTTTTTGAAAGGAAGGAAAAACATGCTATTTTTGTGCATGTATCTTTAAAAGCAAATGAGCTGCTTTTCCCCACCCTTCTTTCCAAAAGAGGGTGGAGCCTGCTCATGCCACTGATACTCTGACAGTTTTGATAAGCATCTCTATCTCATTCACACTCATGTGACATTGCAGTTCTTCATCATCATGAAAGTTTATTATCTGCATGCATAGGTGCAGATAATAAACAGTCTTTCAGTCGCTCACGTTCGACGTTACAACATAATTGGGATCGCCTTGAGAGACCAATCTTCTTCAAGTGTATTAAAACGAGCCAATGCACATTGGCATGCGATAATTGCATCAGCGGTGGTAACCAATCCATGTGGGCCCCTCACTCCTCTATCGCATCGCAAACATGTTTGTGTGTGGTTATATTCTCTTATGATGACGTGTTGTTCATCTTGCCTTTTTCATTAAGGTTAAGTGATCAGCGTGCTGTATGCCGTCGAGTTGAAGACCACATTCACTGTCTCGCATGCCTGGCAGCTTCTAGATGGGATTTCTGGTCATTGTCATGATGGACCTAGCATTTCATTCGGGGCTCCAGGGGAGGATTAGATGTTGATCGCTGCATCAGAGAGAGGGCTGTTACGCTCTGGAAATGAAGATGATGCTGAGCTCCCACTAAATGGTGTGTGTGTGCTCATGCTGAATCAGATTCAGACCTTGATCTTGACAGCCATGCTCTCCCAGGCTACTCTGGGGGCGCAGTGCGACGCGTAATCACCTTGCCCTGCCCCCGTGCCTTCCCGGATGTGTGTGAAGAACTTTTGCATTATGGAAGCATTTTGGCGCCAATATGGCAAGCCGAAAATGCCAAAAGCTGCAGAAAAAGTTTTTCCTCTCTCACTACCCTCAGTGGTGGGGCGGCAGTGCTACTGCAGACCGCCGGCCACCCTGAAAAAAATAAATAAATAGTGGAATGCCAAACAGTCATAATGCATGATGGTAGTTCTGAGTCGGGGTTGAGCTGCGTGTGGTGCAGGCTTGTGCAAAATTCTGAATTTCAGAATTGGCCTCCATTCAATTCATGAATTGGAATTTGAATTGAATTTACTCCGCCCCACAGGACGTTGAATTGAATTGGAATTGGAGTGACAGGAAGTGGAATTAAATTCATGGCAATTCAAAGAAATTCCACACAGTCACACAACAGAAAGAATGTGTTGAGTCTCGCATGCATTCAGTGTTAGGAAGGTTACTTTGGAAATGTTATTGCTATTGCTTATTAGTTACCCATTATAAATGTGGTTTGGATTACTTTATTTGGATAACTTTATCAATGCAAAGCAATTTCGTTTTAAGTTGATTAGTAACTAATTGAATTAAACATTTTACCTCAGTAATACAACTAAATACAATTACATTAATTTTGTAATTTAATAACAGAAATTTCATTTCATGTAACTATTGACTTCTCAACCCTGCATACATTTTGTTCTAAAATAGATATTGATCAAATTCTTGAAATAAATTACCCCCTCAATGTTGTTTAATTAGTTTTGTTCCAATGTAATTTTCATTTCAAAGTAATCACACAAACACAAAGTTGTTGTAAATGCAGTTATCATTTATTCCAATGCAAAAAATTACTGAGCAATACTGTTACATCTAATTCTCAATAGCTCCTCAATAGCTCCTTTTTACATTGAGTCTGCACCGTTCTGGTCTGAATATCTTTCCTGTAACACTAAAGATTCTTTCAACAGGTGCAGAGTGAAGTTGTAAGGGACTTCTGAAACTTAAAAAGTCCAGTGTTGCCCATCAAATTGTGCTTTCAAACAAATGTCCACCTCAAATTGTTTAGCAACCATTTTAAATACTTGGTTAAAGTAAAGCATTCTGGGAAATGGAGTCATGTTCCGTCATGTTCCACAAAATTACAATTACAATAAATCAAACTTAATTATTTGTTCTGTGACTAGAGCTTTTAACATTCATTGCTGGGGGAAAACATATCCTTTTAATGTAATCTGTACAAGTAGTTTAAACTAATATCATTTATAATGCAATCATATCTGACATATACTGTAAAGCTTCATTGTTAAACACTTCACTTAAAATATGTATATGAATTTCTTTGAATTTTTATTGAATTACAATTCTGCTTCCTTTAATTCAAATTCTAATTCTAGATCCTGTTTTTGACATCAATTCAAATTCAATTCAAATTCAAGAATTGAATTGGAATTAAGGAGTCATTCTCAATTCAATTCTGAATTGTGCACAAGCCTGGTGTGGTGACTGACCGTGTTTAAAGTCACAGCGCTGGCCCTCGGCCAGATGATGTCCACCCTAGTAGTCCAGAAGCGCCCCCTGGCTAAACCATGCAGAGGTGCGAGACATTGCCAAAGTTCGCTTTCTCGATGCTCCCATCTCACGAGGTGGCCTTTCAGCGACACTGTTGGAGACTGTGCCCAGTGGTTCTCAGCAGTTCAGAAGCAGGCTGAAGTAACCCAAAGCTTGCCCCAATGTGCTCCCTGAATCACTGGTGGGCTGCCCCTCAGTCTGTTTGTCGCCAAGGGTGTCAGTCCCCTGCAAAAAACAAAACAAAAAAAAAAACACTCCGCCACAGCCAGCTCTACTGTGACGTTGAGCTTTTGCAGGAAAATGGCACCACCCATCTCAGCAGCCCTGAGACGGGCGACCCAGATTAGTATAGCTGCTCTTCCCCGGAGGAGGGCCGGGTGGAGAACTTTCGTTTAATCATTCTGTTCCACCACTGACGTCTCAGCCAGCGGTACCAAATTCTCAACAAAAGCAGCTTCTCTATCTCTAGGTCCCAAGAGAGCGAGGTTGGCGGTGTGCAACGCTACACTCTAAAAAATGCTGGGTTAAAAACAACCCAATTTGGGTTATTTGGCAACCCAGCGCTGGGTAAATATTGGACAGAACACATGCTGGGTTATTTTGACCCAGCAGGTTGGGTTTTTATACATTAACCCATCTGCTGGGTTGTTTTTAATCAGTGCTGGGTCAAACAACCCCCATGCTACAGGTTATTCATTTTAGATAATAAAAAAATGAATAAAAAAAAAACAAATTTAATAACAATAATAACACTACTGTTTATTGATTCAATTAAAGTGTTTATTCCAGGAAATGTATATAATCATAAATACATTCATGTAAAAAAAAAAAACAGTTAGACATCTGCAACATAAACGGAGGCCCACAAAATCATTTGTGCTAAAATGTTGGTATGTTAAAAGATTATAAAATGGTAAGATTCTCAAAATTCAAAACTCTACACTTATAAACTGTAAAATGGCCTATAGCTAAAGATTCTCTTCACAAAGAATACAATAAAAAACACATAAGTACATACATTGCAATTCACTTAAATAAGCAATCATTTAGTCCTGTGCAGCAAAAATGTGAAGCACATAAAAACTCTGCGTATAAACAGTAAGTACATACATTGCAATTCATTTTAAATAAGCAATCATTTAGTCCGGTGTAGCAAAATAAAAACATGAAACTCTATACCTATAAAAATTATCTTCACAAAAAGATTTAAAAAAATAATAATAAATTAGTCAACTGTTCCAGAGTTTCCCCATACACCAAAAAACTGTCCCGCCATTCCAAGCTCCAAGACAAAGGGGAAGGGTTTTGCTTTTCTCTGCCTTTCCAGGTAAAGCACCATGTTGGTTCCAGACTAAATGAGGGAAAGACAATATCAGACACAGATAATTATTTAAAAGTGTGTCTTAGGTTTTCATAAGAGCAGTCTTAAATTAGTTAAATACCGTCTTAAATTAACTTAAAGAATTAGTTCACCCCAAAATATAAATTTTCTAATCATTTACTCACCCCAATGCCATCCAAGATATCCATGTCTTTCTTTCTTCAGTGGAAAAGAAATTAAGTTTTTTTGAGGAAAACATTTCAGTATTTTTCTACACAGAATGGACTTAAATGGCAACCAACTATCCCAATGTTCAAAGAAGGTTCAAATGTCCGTCTCAATGCAGCTTCAGAGTCTCTACACACTCCCAGTCAAGAAATAAGGGTCTTATCTAGCGAAACCATCGGCCATTTAAAAAACAAAAACAAAAAAACATTTATATACTATTCAACCACAAATGGCCGATGGTTTCGCTAGATAAGACCCTTATTTCTCGACTGGGAGTGTGTAGAGACTCTGAAGATGCATTGAGACGGACATTTGAACCTTCTTTGAACGTTGGGATAGTTGGTTGTCATTAAAGTCCATTCTGTGTAGAATAATCCTGAAATGTTTTCCTCAAAAAACTTAATTTCTCTTCCACTGAAGAAAGAAAGACATGGATATCTTGGAAGACATTGGGGTGAGTAAATTATTAGGAAATTTTCATTTTGGGAGAACTAAACCTTTAAAGAGTTGTGAGAAAATGAAATGCGTGTCAGATCCAAGCAGCAATAACCATAAACGATTAAAACGATTTATCGTGCAGCCCTACAAACAGGTGTAAAGAAATGAGCATGCTCTTTTTGTCCCCTGTTGTTTTACTTACCGGTTGTACATCAATGAATGAGGTTCTTGCCTCTTGAACAGTTGGCCGAAAGGTTTTGTGGCCAATCTTGTACACAGGCGGGGGAAGAATGACAGGCAGGATTGTAAGTGCTAGTATGCCTTTGGAATCTAAGAATAGAAAAATGGCAAATTAGAACTTGTTCGTTCATCAGCTTTTAAATTAAGCAAAGTGCATTTCTAACTAAGGTCAACTTAGAATGAGTGAAATTAGCTTAAATATATAACAGTTAAATATGTACTCTGGTAATCTGAAAACATTTAGTGTTATTAAAGGTATAGTTCACCTTAAAATGCTAATTTACTCACCCTCATGTCAAATTTACTCGCCTCATTTACTCACCCTCACGTTGTTCCAAACCTGTACAAGTTTCTTTCTTCTGCTGAACACAAAAATATTTTTTAAAGAATGTCAGTAACAAGATAGTTGACGGTAGCCACTGACTTCCATAACTAAAAAAGTCACTGGCTACTGTTAACTGTTTTGTTACCAATTTTTTTTTAAATATCTTCTTTTGTGTTCAGGAGAAGAAAGTCATTCAGGTTTGTAATAACATGAGGGTGAGTAAATGACGACAGAATTTTCCTTTTCAGGTGAACTATCCCTTAAAGCAGTGCTTCTCAATCCCGTCCTGGGGACCCCATACCACTGCACATTTTGTATCTCTCCCTCATTTAACACACCTGATTCAGCTCATTAGTACAGACTGCAAAATTTAAATTGGGTGTGTCTGATGAGGGAGACGTCCAAAATGATGGGGGGTCCCAGGACATTTGAGAACCACTGCCTTAAACCAAGAAAGGGGCAAACAAGCAAGGCTATCTATGAAATTACACTGACAACGACTAGGCACAGAAGTGGTAACCTATGCCAGCCCTACAATATAACTGATTTAAATTCACCCTACATGGTTTGACATTAAGTCTTGTCATGTGCTTGTACTTTTGACAAGTAAATTGGCCATTCATGTTTTTAAGCTTATTGTGAATGGTGTAGCAAACATTGTTAAGGGTTAGGGTTGGCACTGGATGCAACTGTGAAAAAAAGATTACCTACAAAGAAAGAGAATTTGAAATGCAAAATTGTTCATCACATATTTACCAGCAATTTTTCATTGAGGCACTCAAGATTCCAGTTGAGGAGTTTTTGTTGAACAAAAATGTCCATTGCTGTAAAAGAAGGAAACATCTGATTAGTAATATCTTTACAAAGTTAGCATGTCTTATACAATGCTTTTAAAATAAATTTTTATGCTGGCTCCAGTTAATTAAAAAAATATATTAATCATTTTAATGAATCATTACTTAATTAAAAAATAAAATAAATAGACAAAATAATTTTTTACAGCTTAATTAACTATTGTTAATTCACAAGACTGTAAACAGAAGAAATGTTAATTTTGTGGATAATTAAAAAAATATTTTATAAAATCACCTGTAGATATTTCATAGAATATTTTTTATTCATTCCAATGTATTAGTCTATCGGTATAACAATCGCCTGAGGGCATTGCGCCCATTGACTTATTTGATTGCAGTTTCAAGATAAGTAAAAATAATTCATAAATAAATGTTGTTAATGTTTATAATTCCTGGCAGTTTAAAAAAATAATTAATTCACGATTCAATGATCATCATAGTTATTTTAATGATTGTGAACCAAATTGCATGACAAACCAAAATAATAAATTGTATTAGGCTATTTAATACATAAGCTTGGTTCCTCCTAAGGTTTTTTTTCCTCTCCATTCTGTCACCTGATGGAGTGTGGGTTCCTTGCCACTGTTGTCTCTGGCTTGCTTAGTTAGGGGCACTTCATTTTCAACAATATTATTGATTTAATTGCACTGACAATATCAGATGAGAACTGAACTGAACTGAATGACTCTTTAAGCCGGTTTAAGACCAAATTGTACTTCAGTAACTACTTTGATTATCTTTACATAGTTTCTGAACGTAACTGAAGCAACACTGAACTGACTTCAAATGAACAATGACAGTTTTTGATAAGAATTGTACTGAGCTGGACGATGACATCACTGTTTTCTGCAGAAATGCTTAGCCAAATTGAACTGGCGCACGCACCCAAACACAGAGAACATACTGCAGCATAATAAAATATTTTATGTAAAGCTACCTTTCGAAAATGACTAACAAAAACAGTTAAATAATAGGTAACGTTAGACTTACAGCTTCTTTAGCATATCCAGCCACTAGCCAGTGACGTTAACTTACACTGCATCCATCCAACACCACCGAGTCAAGTAACCCGCAACATTTCTGGAGATAAAACAGACACCAACAACAGTACTTAGACATTGTGACCGTGTTATAAGTGGAATAATTGATGACAGACCGTGTAAAAATAATAAATGTTATGTGTAACGTAACGTTAGCATAACGGTCGCTAGTTCGACAGACGCAAAATCTAGACTAGAGCATTTGGTCCGTCGTCAATAATTCATAGTTCATTTCAACATAACTTCTTGTTGACTTTATGACTTCTTTGACTAAAGTTACTTAACGTTAGGATAGTTTTAATAAAACAGGGTTGCTCACCTCTACGCTCGCTTCTGCTTGAACCTCTCGTCCTCCTGTTGACGTAGTGATTTAAACAGTGTGGACAAAAGCGCGCGACTCGCGAGGAGGTAAGCGCTGGGTCAAAATTTCCAAAACAAACCCAAATGCTGGGTCATTGTCAGCTGATTACGGAGAAAATAACCCAGCAACATAGTCAAAATGCTCAACCCAGCATTTGGGTTTAAAAAATAACCCAGCATTTTTTAGAGTGTATGCCTTCCCACCCTTTGCCCCCTCTTGCTTCGCCAGCGGCAGCCTGATGTGCTCGAGGTCGCGTCTATGCCGTCTCACTCATCCCCTGCCGGTCGGAGGAGTCAGGTTAGTGTTGCACCGCACACTCAGACCCCGCTTCTATGCCGTCCGAGTAGGGTCCCTGCATTCCGCTGCGCTGCCCCACCGCGGGTATGTCTGTGGTGCCGTTGGTCAACGTCACAGTAGAGCTGGCTGTGGCGGAGGTTTTTATTAGTATAAAAAAAATTTCAGGCATGTTGTGGTAACCACGGATGCCTCTGCCACCAGCTGGGGGGCCACGTACAACGGGCATGCAGCTTCAGGTCTGTGTACGGGGCCTCAACTGCATTGGCACATCAACTGCCTCGATGTTGTTAGCAGTACACCTTGCTGTCTCCAAGCAGAGGATGGCCCACTGGATAGTGGATGCCATCGCCTTGGCTTACGAATCCACATGGAGCGGATTTGTGCGCTTCTTGCTCCAGTCGGCGTCCAGTTTGCTCCAGAGCGTGATACATTTTTCCTCTACGCACCGGACTTAAGTTTACCTGGGTCTCCTAATCGATATCCCTAAACGTCTCCTGATCGACATTCAATAATATTTATCCTCTAGCGTGTCTCCTAATCGACGTCGGCAGAGTCGGTCAACGTCTTGACCCCTATGAACACTATCACTTGGGAATAAGGGGCTGTATGTATAAAGCCATTCAAAGTAAAATTTTTGTCTCAAGTCTGTCAAAATTCTAAGAATTACATAATTTTACTCTTATTCCTAAACTTAAGAATAAGTGTGATTCATAAAGGTTCCTAAGTGTTAAGACTAGGTCTCAGCTCCTAAATTATTTAAGGGTGCTGGAGAGGTATCCTAACCTATAGGAGTAACAAGATGGCAGCAGAGAGGAGGTGAACACACTTTACAATGGAAATATAATGTTGGAAAGTTAAATGATGACAGGGAGATAAAAGTTTGAAAGTCAATATATTATTTTTGTAACTGATCTAGTAAGAAATGTTATATCTTCTCCCACTCTGCAAATCAATGCTCTAACTGCAGAAATTAAAGTAATATATACTCTTCAATAGCACTATTGTGGCACTGACCACACCAAACATTCAGTAGGGGCCAAAAATGTTTTTAATGACCCTACAAGTTTGCTTAAATATAAAAAAAAAAAAAAAAAATTAAATATGAGGGAAGAAGAAAACACTTAGTGAAGATATATCTGACAAAATTATTTGGCAAAAAAGGCAAACTACAGCTGCAGGTTTTAGAAGAAATAAATAAATGTATTGAAACATAATCAGTTATTATTATTTCATTGGTCCTCTCTTGCTTTTGCATGCGTTCATAATTTATTTGTATGACAGCCTGGCCAGAAATTGTGTCTGCACAATTTTGCATGTTTCACACCTAAAACAATCAAGTCCAAGCACAAGTAAACAATATACTTACAAAATATTTTAACACTTTTTTAATAATATTTGAATAAAGGTTGAATATGTAAATTTTTCTATGGCAGAAATAACTTTTGGCCATATGACTTTCCAACTGATCTTCAAACCATGTGGCAAAATCAAAACACTTTTATGAGGAATTCGGGCTTCCCCGAGTTGTTGGATCCATTGATGGAACTCATGTTCACACCATTGCTCCAAATGTAAATGAGGAAACATATATCAAGAGAAAGGGATTCCACAGCTTAAAAAATAAGTTGTGATGATTTTGCACAGTGCAAAGCAATTTAAAAAATAAAATAAATGTAAATATTAAAGTTTTTATTGTCTTAATTGAATGTCTTTATTATAATTAGGTGAAATGATTGGTGTTATGCTGCTGTGACCTCACCCTTGCAGGCTCAGTATTCGCTAATGCAGAGGTTGAGGACAGCCATTTTGAGTTGACATCATTGTAGTCCGTAGTTTGTAACACTGTGTCACGTCAGTCAGCGTTTAAAGGAACACTCCACCGTTTTTTGAAATAGGGCTTATTCACCTTCTTTCCTACATTTAGATAGGTGGGCAAATGCATTTTTGTCTCAGTGCATGCATTGTTTTAGTTTGACAGAGTCGGCGCTAGCTTAGCTTAGCTTAATGAATGGAATCCTTTGTTGCCAGCTAGCATGTCCTGAGTAAAAGTGATAAAAAAAACCAAAAAAACCCCCCACCTAATTACTTCTTGTGGCCTGCGTATTCACAACGAGTACAAATAGGGATGCAGATTAACACTAGGCGATTTCCTAGGCAGATATTGACTTGGGACTATATTAGGGGGAAGCACAGGCGAAGCACTGCTACTTGGGCGCAGAGATATCACGCAACACATGAAATGTGAATATGTGGTATAATATGTGAATGTGAATACAGGTATAATATGGGTCGATCTATACATGCATCATGTTTAAAATAATCACTTACTCTGTGGACAGCTGTCCATTTGGTCCATTCGGCGTGGGGTATTTTTTCCAGTTCACTTTATCACACCAGAAAAAAATAATCGAGTACTGCAGGATGGATCAATGCCGTGAAATCCTCTGTAGCTGTGACACAACTGCGGGCACGCTCATCTTGATCTGACGCGTTGAGCCTGGTCATTGATGGCAGTAACTTGTCCCACTCGCCACAGCACAGACACTCTATTTCAGTTGGCATAGATTGGCATATTCCCCCACATTCACACCACCAGTTCGTGTTGGCTCTCATCCTCACGTCCTCAGGCTGTTGAGCGATCGCAACCTCCTCCTCCTGTCGTTCTATTTGCAAAGCACGCAGCTCATCTTCTGAAAACTCTGGTTCATAGAGGTATGGTTCTTGCTCTTGACTGTCAGAAGTGAGAAGTCACCCTCTTCGTCTCTCACAAAATCAGCCATGTTCATCGCCATTCATGTACTGTAAGAAAAATAGCCAGCTACTATTCACACCAGTATGTTGACGGAAGTCGTGGGATTTCATGTGTTGCGTGATATCTCTGCGCCCAAGTAGCAGTGCTTCGCCTGTGCTTCCCCCTAATATAGTCCCAAGTCAATATCTGCCTAGGAAATCGTCTAGTGTTAATCTGCATCGCTATTTGTACTCGTTGTGAATACGCAGGCCACAAAAAGTAATTAGGTGGTTTATTATTTTTTTTTTTTTTTATCACTTTTACTCAGGACATACTAGCTGGCAAAAAAGGATTCCATTCATTAAGCTAAGCTAAGCTAGCGCCGACCCTGTCACACTAAAACAATGCATGCACTGAGACAAAAATGCATTTGCCCACCTATCTAAATGTAGGAAAGAAAGTGAATAAGCCCTATTTCAAAAAACGGTGGAGTGTTCCTCAGTGACTCAGGCTTAAACTTTACTGAAAGTTGCTTTTAGCTTCTTTATTAAAGTCTTCTACTCTTAGACAAAAAAAGATTTTTTTTACACTTAAGTCAAAGTTTAAGACCATTCTTAAGAGCATTTCTAAAACATTTTATACATACGGGCCAAGGTCTCTAGTGTTCCACTAACCTGCTGCACAACATTAACTAGACGGACTCCAGATAATGCCTTAGAATATGTTTTAATCACGGCCGGAGGATCTCAGACCAATTTCAGAGAGAATCCCACCAGCAAAAACAATACTGAAGCAAAAACACAATCCTGAGGCTTTGCGTTCTGTCCACGTATCAGTCCACGATTCATTACATAATTTTCCTACAATACGATTGATTCTTCAAATGTATAATTCAGCAAACCCTTCTGTTATGAGGTAGAAGCAAACTCTGGTTTCTTGATTTACTTCACTTTGTTACTCAAAGTCATGAGTTTATACATTTAGATATCATTCTAGCTTCATTTCCTCTTTTGTTATGTTCTGAGATGATTGACTTAAACACACTGAGTGACAGGGGGCATTTCAGGTTTCAAAAGGATATAATTGTTAATCACGCAAGAAAAAATAAATGTTAGTTATGCTTTAATCAAAAAAATTCACAGTCAGCTAATCAATCACAGCACATTTCATATTTCGGAAGGAGGGGCTTCATCAAATCAGGAACTAAATTACGTGTTCTAGCCAGACTGGGGAGAAAGGTGCTGTAATAATGTAAAATATGTGAAAAATAATGTGTTTTTCGAAACAATCAAGCATGAAGGCATATTCTAGTACAGCCCAAAAACAAAATCAAGACTTCATAAAAGGGCATAATAGGACCCCTTTGGGACATTGGACATTCATTTCAATGGATGATTAAACTGGCCCGTGCATTTAAAAGGGATCTATTATGCAAAATTCACTTTTACATAGTGTTTGAACATAAATGCGTATCTGCAGTTTTTACCCTATAATGGTATAAATCCACCCACTCCTCTTTTTTTAATCCCCATACATCATAAGCGGTGTCTCAGAACTGAATTGTATTCTTATTAATGCTAATAAAGTTATTTCAAGGAAATAAAGCCTTTGAATTCCTTCAGGGAACGAGGGTTAGATACGTAACCAAGACGCTTCCTTTCAGTAGCTCACGTTCAACGTTACGTCGATGTGATTGGGATCCCTATGGAAAACGCCACGGTTGCTACACATCCAGCGCCCTACACAAGACTCTCGGACCCCCAACTGACTGGGGCAGAAGGCTTGCGTAGAGGGAGTTCTAACTGCTGTTTCGTTATAACCCACACAGTGGAACTCTTGGATAACACTGGGAAAGCCTTTCCAGAGGAGAGGGACGCTGTGGAAGCCACATCCTGCCCAGGTAACATGTGGAGAATACACATATGGACTGGCCGGTTAGGGGTAGTACAACATATGGACTGTCACTGGGGTGGCTCCAGCCTGAGAAGGGGGAGACTACACTGGACAGTGACGGCAGAGCGGACTCTGCCAAGGGAAAGACACTGGCTCAACGCAGGGAGCTGATCGTGGAATAATACACATATGGGATCACTACAGGGATCACAACATATGGAACCCAGCCTAGCACAAGTTACACAAGCATACAAGCACTAGGCCACTACTTAGCGTGTATTTGTGAAATGTCACGCCCCTTCATAGCCGCGAGCTCTACTCAGATGTTAATATTAAGGATGGTGTCAATTTCAAACCAATTCCATCCTGATTCAGACTTAAAGGGGACATATCATGCTAAATCCACTTTTTTAGCCCTTAAATGCATTTTGTTGTATATTTGGAGTGTTTAGAAGTACAGAAAAGTTGAAATTATTCTCTTCAGGTGCTTCGTTGATATCTTTATATTCTGTTTTGGTCATATTTTTCAACCGGTTCAGATTTTTCTGTCATCTATGACGTTTTTTCAACTATTACATCACAGTATTTGCAGCGGAACTGCCAAATAAGGACATCGACTTCCGGCCCAACACTTCCAGCAATCCGCCATTTTTATTTCTCGCTGCAATTTTGTAGTCCAAGCTAAAGGATGCAGAAGTTACGAGAGGGTAAGTTAAAATGTTCGGTTGTTGGATGTAGTAACCCACACGCTTCATTACACCGTCTAATGTAGACGAACTGCTGCGCTTGTGACAGGGCGCATGTTTAACTGAAAGAACGAGCAGAGAGAGAGACACGGTCGCGTGCGCGCGCACTCTCTCTCTTCGGAGCCAGGCGAAAGTGTAAACAAGACTTCACCGTCTCCAAACTAGGCGCTGTCTTGCTCTCTCTCCTTCGCACATATTAATCAAAATAAATCTACACGGTGGTAAAATGTTGGAAGACCAAAGTTTCATGTGTAAATACAGTAACACACCATTGCGATACATCCATCTATATGAAGACATTGTTCTGCAGGTTCGTCGTCTTCATTTTCATCTTGCTCCGGCTCCAACTCTGGCTCGAACATGTAAGGCTGGATGGACAAGTCTTCCGTTGTTGACATTTTGTTAATAACGTGTGAATAAAAAGTTTCTGTGCCGCTAGATTATCGTATCTCTGCTATCAAACTACAAAAATGGCCGAACGGGGTGGAGTTGAACCGAGTGTCACCTCTGCAACCTGGAGAGGGGGCGGGGTATGAAGTGTCTCAATTGCATTTAAAGAGACCGCACCAAAACAAGTTGCTCTCAGACGCACATCAGAAAAGGGGTAGAAAAGGGGCCTGTTGAACTTATGTTCCATTGCATTTTTGGTTCAGTCCTGTGACTTAGTTTTCCTGAGTTGTCATTAGTCATCTAATTCACCTGTCATCCATTAATTATCTTAATAGCTCCCTTTGTTTGATCTGTTAACTTCTGAGTTCTGACTTCTGTTCTGAGTTTTCTGTCATTTGTTGTCCGTCTTTGTCTTAGTATGTTTGTACAAGTGGTTATCTCCCGAGTTTTGTTATTAAAGTTTGTTCCCTGAACTATTCTTCACGGTGCGAGTTTATTCAACCACGTTTCGTGACACATCTGTGGTTTCCTAACTTATTTAATTAACATTTAGCATTTAGTAATTAAGTACCATAATATTTGTTTTGAGGACATAACAATAATTTTATTCATTTTGTTTTTTATTTTACTAGAAGCAGAACCCAGGCTCAAAAATACAAGCAGGATGATAGCCTTAACAGACTTAAGAGGCAGCGTGTGGATATCTTGAAAATAATTCTCCAAATAGACCTCCTTAATCAAAAACAGGAACAGAAAAATGCAAATGAGAAAATTTAATCGTGTCATATCTTCATTTACAGATAAATGTTTGACATGCCACCCACAAGTGCAGAAAGATAATGTGAAGCAGTGCCGGTCCTATACTTATTGGAGCCCTAAGCAACAGGACAAATACAAGAGAAAAAAAAGATCTGAATGAAATGAACTATTTAGCCTACTATAGCCTACTATACAGAAATTATGGTACAGAAAGTAACCAAATGAAAAATAAAATTAAAATAAATGTAATAATTTAGTTCACTGTATAATTTAAACATAAAGTTATTCTTATTAAAGTTACTAAAGTTATTCAGTGAAGAGCAGTGAATGATTCTCTCACTTTCTTTTGTTGTTTGATTAACATTAAATGACAGAGAGAGCAGCGGGTTTATTAGGCTGCTGTCAATTTAAGACCAAATTCACAGACCTAATACACTGACAATCACTCAGTTATTTTCCTAGCTGTTTATGTTAACTAAAGAGATGACTAAACATGTTTAAAGGTGACATATCATGCCCCTTTTCACAGGATGTAATATAAATATATGTAGCAAATTAGCTCAAAATTGACTGTAGCAGAATTAATATAGGCCTACAATTATTTAATCAGTTAATCCAATGAACAGAAAGCATATTCTATTATCAATTCTAGGAAATAAATTGTCCTCCTGGCCAAGAAAGAGTAACCTTTTCCAACTATAAAGTAAATAAAGTACTAGCAGGGTAATAGCATAGGTATCACTAGATCAAGATGTTTAAGTGACTTTGATATTTTTTTGTGAGTGGCAAACACAGAGACAATAAAGTGTGATTATAATGGTTTAATAAACAAAATGGTAGGCTATGCACAAAACTAAACTAAGCAAATATTGTATACGGAATCAAGAAGGTAAATAAAAGTGAATAAAGAAAGAGAAAGAAGAGAATGGCAAGATTTCAATCAGTTAATCACAACCTACGAGAAACATCAAATAATCAGGGTCACCTTAAAGGGCACAATAACTTAGAAACTTGGAACACACTCACACACCACTGCATGTCCCTGTCCAGTTTATTCAACCACGTTTCGTGACACATCTGTGGTTTCCTAACTTATTTAATTAACATAAGTACCATAATATTAGTTTTGAGGACATAATAATTTAATTAATTTTGTTTTTTATTTTACCAGAAGCAGAAACCAGGCTCAAAAATACAAGCAGGATGATGATCTTAACAGACTTAAGAGGCAGCGTGTGGATACCTTGAAAATAATTCTCCAAATAGACCTCCTTAAAACAGGAACAGAAAAATGCAAATGAGAAAATCTTCATTACAGATTAATGTTTGACATGCCACCCACAACTGTGCAGAAAGATAATGTTAAGCAGTGCCGGTCCTATACTTATTGGAGCCCTAAGCAAAACTTTGTCCAGGGGTCCCTGTCAGTGCGTTCATAAAAACCCCAAATTGACCCCCAACCAGGAATGTCAGGAATGCATTGCTTACTTTTAAGGTCATCTTTGAATAATTTATGTCATGTATTTATAATTTCTGAATTGACTATTAGCGGCTGTAGACAAGGCAAAACAAAATTTGCAGCCGCGAGGGACTAAACACTGAGAGACTGGAAACACTGCGCAGAAACTCAGTTCCACTCAATGATCTACGTTCAATCATTTATTACGCTTCAACATGTCAAGATACAACTGGTACTGCAGTTACCAGGTCATAAAAGTGTTGTGTGAGTGCGAAAGTGCGGTCAACAGAAAGTGTTCACTCCCAGGCTCACTCCCTCTCTCTGTCAAAGCCCCATTGAACCCAGGTGAACAGGTGAAGCAAACAAATAGACCACTATCACTTCCACCCAAACCTCGGTGGACACGCCCACCACCTACAATCCGAGTGCAGTGAATATTATGAATGATACCATAAACACAGATCACATGGAAGACTTACAGGAGGCTTTTACGACTTTTAATCACTTGTGTAATACATTTTTACCTGAAAAATAAATGTTACATCTTGATTTATTCTGAAGTATTCTGAAATCATTTTTCCTAGTAAATTAATGTGCAGTCTGGTGTTTCCGCAAATCTCTGTCCAGGATAGATCAAACCGAAGGCACTAATGAATGGAGCGTGGGACACGTCATTAAGGAGACCTTCCGATTTCTGACAATCACTGACTTAGCACGTTGCAAGCTCGCAGCTATTAAAAAAAATTACACCTTTGTTATGAGTCAGCAGTGAGCGGCCGCTTAGGGTAAAATAGTTGCACTGCACCCTCTGACTATTTCAGAACTGGCTAGTTTGTGACCGTGAGCGCACATTCGCGACGTGACGTCTCAAAGCGACACCGGGTCCCTAATGAACAGATATTTGAAATGATGGGATACCCAGAGTAATCAAAGATCTAAATTACTTCATAATCAATATTTGTGATTATTTTCTAATAAGAAACACAATCTAAATTTGATTATCATTTGAAATTGGAGTCAGATTAAGCGTAAAGCTAAAGTAAAATTGAAACTAAATTGCAATAAATTAAGAGAACTTCACTGGAGCACTGAAAAGACATACACGCAGTATCCCTTCGCCCATACCGTTGGACTTCCGTCGTTGGGCCAATGGGTGGTCTTTACACACGTGACGTTACATGTACATCCATTGCCATAATTTTTGGAATTACTTATTCCGAGAGGAAAAAATTATGTTTTAGTCGCATAACATCATTAATGGAAACACCGTCATTTCGCAATAGTTTTTTCTCAACATTTAGAAAATATCGCGAAAGTTTTGCGCAAATCTGTAATGGAAACACGGCTATTGATACAATTTTGAGTTTTGATCCAAACCATTATTTTGGTTGAGACTGACATTTCAATATTTAAAGTGTGTTGGATCAGCATTGAAGTTTTTATGAAAGCCAACAGCACACATGGGTTGAGACAGTGACATTGAACTAACAGTTGATGGCCACAAGATCCATGCAGGTATGTATCTCTGCAGAACACTAGTGGGTGTTTCCCAATCAGTGGGGCATTTTCAACCACTTAACCTGATTTGCTCTAATCCACTGGGGGTTTGGTTTAGGGGTGGGCCTTCATGATTTTAGCAAGTCTGTTGAAAAATGGTTGAAAAACATCCCACTGAAAATGCCCACTGATTTGTAAATTTTCATTTTGGTTTTGCAGAAGTCTAATTGATGTTTTCTCATTAGAGAGAAAACACAGGTGCATCCTATACAGAAGTATTATACAGAACCACCTGACATACTTCAAACAATGCCGCATCTACCTTATTATTTCTCTGTTTCTTTGTTCTACGGCAATGAGATATATTAATTAAAAAAGCTACTAAAGTGTTTGAATAAACCATCTATTTTTCTACATTCTTAAAAAATGCATCTTGCTTTAGTTATGTTTATTAGGAATTTCCTTATTAAAGTTCTAACAACAGATTTCTTGAAGTGCAAGTGACACGAACATGAGCAAAAATGTCAGCCCACGTATTAGACTGGGTAAACCCAGCCCGATCTGCCAGCGATTTGATTTCGCCCTGCAGCTCAGGCTGGAAACCTGTAAATTCCTCGATCCTGCTTCCGTTACAAATTTGTGGGGACCAATCACAAACTGGCTTATCCACTTGGCGCGCTATTGGCGGGTTTAATCCAATCCAATTTCTTTTTTAACCTCTCGACGATATTCTTTGGCTTCTTTAGTTAAGCAAACAAATCACTTGAGTGGTTGTAAATTCCACTCACTTTCATGTTTTTTTTTTTGTTGTTTTTTCACATCCTGCAAAAAACGCTCGATGCCATTGCTGCGTCTGCAAACCGCTGATCAATGCTATAAACCAACACGCTTGTTGACACGTTTCCTGCCTGAAGTTTTCACGTCGCTCAAAGTACGTCACCCGGATCGTTGGTCTGATTGGTTGAAGGACTATCCAATTGTGTACAGAGTCATTTGAACTATGCCCGTTGATCACGCCTCTTGTGTAGTAGAAAATTCAGAGAAGACTCCCCAGACTAATGTTCAATCTTAAAAGATTGAGCTTCGTCTGGTGATAGCCAATACCCACGTATTGCATCTATTACTCAATGCTTGCAGAGCACCTTGCCATCTTTTCTTTACTGAAGGCAAATGAGGATGGACAAAAAAAAAAAAAAATGAGAAGCACCCTCCTGATAATGCTGACATTGATTATACATTTGTAGTCTACAGCATAATCACCTGACCTTGGATTTGATGCTATCTTGTGCCTCAACTTCTGCTCCCTGATTACTGCTTAAAGGTAGGGTAGGTAATCCTGTTCAGAAACGCTTTTTTTTATACTGGGTGAAATGGTCCTTCCATCCTGATAGTAGTCAATACATTATGTGTTTAGAAAAAGGAATGAAAAAAATCAGACCTCTGTAGCAGCTGCAGGACAGTAAAAACTCTGACCAATCACTGCCATTCGGTGCGAATGTAAAGAACCAATCAGATGCCTTCATGTCTCGTGCCCGCCCCGAGCCCCACTGCGCGCGCTGCCCTGCGTGCACTCATCACATGTCACCGTTCCCGGAAATATTCAGCTCAAAGCACCTGCATAATGCAGTCAGCGAAGGCAAACAAGGCAAAAACTACTTCCTCGGACCCTGCCCGCGCTCTTGAACGACCTCCTCTGCTTCGCCCTCAACCCCGGACCTGTCCTCGAGCCGACGATGCGGTACTTTTCTCCGGACTCGGAGTGTACGTTAGTCTTCATTAGAGTCAACAATGTTTTCATCATGGAAACTCTTACATGCAAAACACCGTATATGTTATGAATCTTACACGAAATTCATCTTCATCACAGTGTAACTGATGGTAATGGAAAAACGTGTATCAATGCAACCTGTTTTTAGTTTTGCCTTATAAATATAGCTCGTTACCGAATGAAACTTTACCATTATCGATATGCTAGCTTGATAGTGAGTACTAAAAGAAATCTTATTTGTTTATATTCATAGTGATAAAGTTAGGTATTTTATTACATGTGATTCTGACATGATGTCACTGTATGTACTGCGCTCCTTCCTCTCCACTCGTCTCAGGTAATAAATGCGTCTTGTTCCAGCCTGAGCGTTTGGCGTCGCGCGTTCATGTGTTTTGGGGGCGTGGCTTTGGAAGGAGCTCAGAAGGGAGGGGGTGGAGTGAATGGAAATAATGAGCTGTGTTTATTGCAGATTAAAAGGTCTACAGTCACTCGATTTTTAAATTTTCTTTTTCAGAGTACTTACATTTTAATTATGTATTGGTATATAAAGACAGTTTAAACAAATTTGGAATGTTTTTTTTTTAGAAAAATTATTACCTACCCTACCTTTAATCAGGTAATCATTCATATTCCTGAATCACTATTCAATTTGAGGAACGTAACTGATCTCCACTGAGTTTAGCCTGTTCCCACTGAAACAATCACAAAAAAACTACATCTTTGGCCTGTTGCATTAAGCCGGTTTCAGTTGCTACCCAGGTAAGTTTGAGATTAGTTTGAGCAAACTGTGTTTTTTCAGGCTCATGAAGATGGATTCGTTTTTAGCAGGTTTCATTGCCATGGTAACTTACATGGCTAACCGGCTCAACAACCTGCCCGCAGCTTCGGCACACAGATTTTATGATTTGTCAGCTAAATAAAACAGTGTGTTGCAAATATTTATTTATTACTTGTGAGAGCAGATGCCACGTAAATTAATATTTAATTAATTAATTATTAAAAAAAAATTTAATTAGTAAAAATTAAAGTAAAAATGTATTATTATTTGACAGCATGCAAATGTATGTGTACACAGAAGAAACCTCTGTCTACGCTCTGCCCCGGTATACAGTTTGTGTCGGGCCATTTATTAGTCTGGCTGTTTATTGAGAAAGAGTTTAAATGTAGTTGCAATTAACTCTGTATTAATCCGTACAACTGTATCAGATGACTAATATTCTGTTGCGCGGAGCTGAGTAAGAACTGATGACAGCACGGCTTGATCTTTGGTTGACCAATCAGCGGAAAGGGGCGTTTTATTCCTGCCCATGTAGAGATCATGCACTGTAAAAAATTTCTAACCCTCCCAAATCAAAAATTTCAAGTGACCGATAACATCTACATTTTTCAATTGGCCCAAGTGAAATTCTTGTTGCAATAGTCTGTTAACATTGGCTCAATGAGAAATAATACGTCAGACTAATTGAAAAATTTAGATGTTATCGGTCACATGAAATTTTTTACTTGGGGATGTAATTTTTTTTTTTGCAGTGTGTAGATATTCACGCTGTTTATCCATTTTGGTTTATCCATTTGGCGGATTAGAACAAAGTGTGATGAAAACAAAAGGAAAAATATGGGGGAAAAAAAAGGAAAAAAATCATGAGAATGGTTAGTAACACTGGTGGCAAAGATAAGTAACACACAACATCTTTTGACTGTTTGAATTTGTCAAATTTAATGATAAAACAATATTTTGTGCTATATAAGCAGTTTTGTTTACAATTTAGACACCAAAAAGTTACAAACATTACTGCTGTGTTCATAATACAGTGAAAATTACAATAATAATTGATTGATTCAAGACATGACATACAAATTTAAGTGCTAATACTTCTCAAAATTCCAAACAAGTCAAAGTTAAAAGCAATTAATGGCATATTTTGTTAAAACAAATACATTTTTTAAACATTTAATAGGCTTTTTTTTCCCTGTAAACTTTTTTTTCCCGTTGCTCCTGAACCATGTAAAGTCCTTGTAAAAAGTGCTTTAAGATTTTTAGAGATTAAAATTTAATTAGAGATTTTAATTCTTAAAGATTTTATAATCAAATGTAAAATAACCCTGCACAGTCTTCACTATATAAATTAAATACAGCTTAATCATTATTAAAGCTACAAATGTTATTCAGTCAAGAGCAGTGTTTGATTTTCCCTTTTTTGTTTGTTGGATTAACATTTATGATAGACTTCAGCTTGTTTATTAGGCTGCTGTCACTTTAAGACATGACGCAAATCTGACACATCCTAATTTCTCACAACTCTTTACGGTCATTTAAGAAAATTGCCTTTTTAACGTAATTTTGTGTGTTTTGTTGGTTCAGGATTGCAAAAGAGAATTCAAATGCGGCTTTCTGTGTTACGCGTTTAGGGTTGTTTACAGAGAGTCACTTCACTTCACAGTACCGAATTTAGTTTTCTTATTGTGCTTGAATGGTTTAAAAACACTTGAATGAATGAGAGCGTGATCATATACTATAATGCTAGCCAAAGCATGGCAGAAAAAAAAGGATGCTACATTAATTGTGTTATTGGCTATTTTGAAAGTGTTAAACATAAAAAAAAAAACAATAATATTAATCACAATAGTTAACATGTTAATTTGTGACAGCATATATATATATATATATATATGTATATGTGTGTGTGTGTGTGTGTGTGTGTGTGTGTGTGTGCGCGTGCGTGCGTGCGTGCGTGCGTGCGTGCGTGTGTGCGTGTGAGAATGTGTGTGTTTGTGTACAATAGTTCTTATATTTTCTTTCACAACAATCATCACACAATCTGTAAAACAACTGATCTGAGTTTTTAGATGACTTTCCTTATTGGATTGATTACTACTGAGAAACAGGGAGAAAATACATTTTGTGAGAAAAGTACAACATTGCATCAGAACAGGCTTTACAGATTAATCTAAAATTATTCATTGATACATAAACTTTTATCTATTTATTGACCAAAACATTATGCAATACAGATAGTATCCAACCAAAGACGTTCAATTCCTGCTGATAATGAATTATATATTCATTAAACAACTCTATACCTAAATATAACTAAAATCCAATTAAAATCACAGATTCAGTAAATTTCCATTAGAGGATTTGTTTTGTCCTGGTTTATTGCAGAAGAGCGCATTAGAAGTTTTTGGGTACTTGTCCCTGCTCTCTGCCACCTGTACCACTGCTGTCTTCACCTGAACGAAACCTGGTGATCACACACACACACACACACACACACACACACACACACACACACACACACACACACACACACACACACACACACACACACACACACACACACACACGGAAGTCAAGGATTTAATTAAGTTCAAGTTAATTCATAACTGATAGAGGTTGATGAATTATTCAATGTAGATGTTAAAAATAGACTCAAAAGTTTAGTAATTACCTGCGAGACATTCTTGATAGTCTACTCCACATTCTAAAAAAAAAAAAAAACATTTAACATTTGAGATTATCATCCTTAGTAAAACAGTTATGATGACTTTCTACTTTCAATTACATTGTTTACTTAATGGGTTATTGTTATATTTTAACGTATATACCACATGTAGGCCTATGCAAATAAGAACAGTAAACCACGGTTTAAGAATTTATAGTGTGATATCAGATTATGAATAACCAGGATTAATTGTTAACTCTGAACAAAGTATGAGCAGTGTGAAACATAAAATAAGATAACCCAGGATCCCGTTTACTTGGGGTTTAGAATTACCCAGGGTGAACTATAGCCCCTTTCACACTGGGTAGAACTTAGTTATAGGAACTAGCCACCAGGGTGGCTCCCTGGGGACTAAATGTTCCCTTAGGGCCATTTTCCTGGTTGCATTTGCACCACCAGCAGGAACTCTGAAGTGAAGTATGCCACGCTTGCTGTGACTTTTATTTTAATGGCGCAGTGAACATTTATTTTGATGGCATTGAGAACACCAGAGCCTGAGCACACAGTGCTTCTATAGAACTGTTATACAAAGAAGTAGACAGTATATGAAAAGGTATTAGCATTTGCGTGTGGTTGATGTCCAATGTCGCTAGCTGACCAGAAATACATAATCCTGTTCCTCTTGTTCCCCTCAAAGTTGCATTGGATTTTCTCCTTAGCATAAAGGTTGAGAGGTCCATCTATCACTCTTTTCCATGTTTGTAGAGGTAGTTTGTGGAGTAAATATATAGGCTATAATCTGTGTGTGAACATCGCTTCTTTTTTTTAATTAAAATGGTGGGTGTTGGTGTTTCGCGTGCATTCGGCCAATCAGCGTACACTAACGTGGTTCTTACTGTGCTGGGTTAGACCTTACTCTGAAGTAAAAGCTAATTTAGTTCCCTCAAAAGGCGTTCCTAGAACTAAAATCGTTCATAGTTCCTGTGGTGCAAACACACCAAAAAGTAGGTACTTCCAACATTAGTTTTATGAAAAGAACTATGCATGAAACGGTTCATCCGGTGTGAAAGCCCCTTATTTCAAGTGTAAGAGCCCTCAAATGTTTCAGAGTTTGAGGTATTATCAATGATTCCACCAAATATGCCCCTTAGTGGCAACTACTCGATCAATATAGAGATTATGTCTGTTCCCCGAACTAGGAAATACAAAAAATGTAATTGATGTTCAACCATTCAAAAACTGATGTAATACAGATGAACAAATTATAAAGCTCGGTTTGTTGAATATTAGATCCCTTTCTACAAAAGCACTTTTTGTAAGTGATATATATGATCATGACCTAGATGTATTCATGACCTGGCTAAAATCAGATGATTACATTACTTTAAATTGGTTTACCTCCCAAGATAACTGTTATAAACATGAGTCTTGTCCGAATGGCAAAGGGGGAGGTGTTGCTGTATTTTAAAATAATATTTCCATTATTACTTTACTGAAGTGATGGTGCTTTATGTAACGTTATCTAATGTAAGTGATTAGTCCCGTTTGAAATTTGTACTGGATACTTTGGGGCTTTGAAGCAGATAATTTTATATGGTATTTTTTGATGGTCTCTGTAGCCCAACAGGAAGTTAGCTATGATGAGTTATATTTTATATAACACATTTTATTCATTTGTTTTATTTTATTTTTTATTAAAGCAGTATGTATAAGTTAAAATAGGCAGATTAGTGATATCTGGTTGAAATAAAATTAAAAAATAATTTAATTTAATAGATATTATAACTACTAAATGGCATATGCCAATTTTTAAACAGGGTTGAGCAAACTCTTATTGTTGCAACAAAACTGTTCAGATATAATGACGTCCTTTGCATTTGGATATATATTCAGACATGTTCAGTTTTTGTCAGTTTTGTCATTCTCAGTGTTTTTGTGCGTGTCTATTTTACTTTCATTGCTGTGTAGTGTTGCCTGCATTACAGGATAATACATCTCTCAGTATCTTTCCCCCAGTTTGAATGAGAAAATAATGGTATATAACAAATTCATTTATAGTGCATTTATAACATATAGTAAAATATATAAAAAATTGTTTAAGATAAATACATCTGGACTTACAAAGTGTGTGTGTGTGTGTGTGTGTGTGTGTGTGTGTGTGTGTGTGTGTGTGTGTGTGTGTGTGTGTGTGTGTGTGTGCGCGCGAGAGAGAGAGTCTATTTTACACTCTTGCTGGTTTAGAGTTTAAATCATTCATTGCTGTCTGCAGTTGTCCGCATTACAGCATAAGAAATTATCTTTTAATATCAGTTTAAATATCAAATCAAAGGCATAACCAGATCATTTGTGGTGCCCTGATAGGATAGTTTTATATAATTACTTAATTTATAAGGGTTAATAAAATATAAAATGACTTTAAAATAAATACTTCTGAAAGTAAAAAAAAATTGGGATGCAAATGATACATTTACAATCACTTAAAACTGAACTATGACATCCTGTCACATGCAGTTCATCTAAATTTAAATGATCTCGGTCATAGTGGCACCAGCTGGCTGCAGTAAATGTGGAGTATTCAAATGTCTTTGACATATAGTCTTTTTTACATTTAGCCGCTTTAAATGCATATTGCCCGTTGTTCACAGTTGCCTTGAAGTTACCCGAAAGATTAAAGTTCTGAAAGATTAATGTTTAATCACGTTTTAAAATAAAGTAGACCTACACTAAACCCTAAACCTACCTGAAAGTGTTAACAAAAGCAAATGCCACATAAAAACGTAATCATAACCATTGCAATTTTGCTTGTTTTTGAACTTTGAGCTCTTGTATCATGTCTTGTCTTTCACAAGATTCGTACTCGAGCTCTCCGCATCACAAGTACAATTCTGCAGTGGTGGAAAGAGTACTAAAAAAAATTACTTAAGTAAAAGTATTGCTACTTAAGTAATAATTTACTTGAGTACAAGTAGAAGTACTGAAAAATAATATGACTCAAGTAAGAGTAAATAAGTAGTTTGCTTAAAAACTATTCAAGTAACTACGTTACAAAGTACTTTAGTATTATTTTTCTATTTTTACCCAAAATGGGGAGATGATAACGACATGGAGCGCTAAACACTCTCATGTCATATCTGTTTCATTCATACTGGAAGCCCAGCACAGATTCATCCCTTGCGCAGAAAGTCCACAAGTCAGATTCATAGGAGTTTTAAACTTATGACGTTTCAGGAAATGCCTTATATGGATATAATAACATGCAAATAGAGACGTTTTGACTGATGAAACATGAAGACAAACATATGATAGCGATAATATATCTGTATTCATCAAGCTATCTCAGGTATTTTCATAAGAATGATGTATGTCTTTAAAGGGATAGTTCACCCAAAAAGGAAAATTAGCCCATGAGAAAATTTGAAGCCCAAAAAAGTGCATCCATCCGTGATAAAAGTGCTCCACTTTTACTCCAGGGGATTAATAAAGGTCTTCTGAAGTGATGTCATGCGTTTGTTTAAGGAAAATACCCATATTTAAAACTTTATAAACTATAATCACCAGCTTCTGCCAGACGGCCGTACGCATCGATTTACAGTGGAAGAGTAACCCTTGACCCGACGCACAACGTAATGATGAACGCGTAAGCTCAGAGGTAAGAGCAAAACAAAACCCTTATCGCGAATTAGCAATTTTAAAGAGAAATGTCGGATTTCTATATAATAGAAGAGGAGCTTCAGTTTGTTGCACAGCCCTATTTGTTTAAACCGCGAGAGGGGTCTAAGCTTACGATACTCATACATCCTACGTCATACACGTGTCACGGGTTACTCTTGTGGCGCAAGACAATTTTGCGCAAGACAATTCAAACATACTAACTTTCACTGTTATCAAGAGCAATTTCTTTATTACTAATTTTGAAAAGTAAGTCCAGGTAAGATCATTTGAATGTTTTCATTTGAATCATTTCATAATTGAAAGCAAAGAAGGTTAAGTGAGAGGTCCGATAAAAAAAGAGAGATTTACAACATTATGAATAAAAAAGTGGCAGTAAAAAAATGAAAATAAGTGGGGTACGGTTAACTTGTTAAATGAAGTGCTCTTTTTTCATCCTTCCGAAAATGTGCTGGGAGCCCACTATTGCTATAGTGACGAACTACACTTTTACATCTTATTGACAGATAAATCATGCAATCTTATTTCACTGTTATTGAGGTTTAAAAAAAAAAAAAAAAAAGCTTTGTACAAAGTCTGCTTCGTACATTTAGTTTAACTGTATTGTTAAAGAGGGCGAGCTTTACCATTCAATTGAACTGTGTCCATGTTCTCAAGACACACATTGTTTTTGCTCCATCCATGCAATAACTGCGTCCATGTTATGAGCCATTTACTTCAACTGCTCAGTGCTCTGGTATTATCAATGGGATGACCCATTTCAGGAGTTGCCATAATTTAAATTAAATCAAAATTTTAAATCAGAAAATGAGCATAGCTCAATTACATTAACTAAAATATTGAAACGTTAGCGATACTGATTCAAAACACGAGCGCCAGTGATTGAATGTCAAAGTTTTTGAAGTTACTCCAAAATATATTAGTTTACAAATCATGCACTATGGTAAAAAGTGTTTTGAGGTCATAACATAATTGTGCAAGGAGCCGCGTGAAAACAAGTATTAATCCATTGTCCTGTAATCATAATTGTGTGTGAAAATGATTACAAGTGCTTGCTGTTTTATTGCCTCTAGTGTTATTTTCTTTAAACTGCATTGATATTGGTACAGTATGTATTTTGCGTTTTGCCACAGTTATGTTTTTCCAATGAGCCTGTGTTGCAAATGCAGGCTGTGGTCAGGATGAAGTTTGTCCGATATGCACAAAATTTGGTATGGTCATTGATGATGTCATATAGAAAAAGATCATACAAAGATCTCTTGCAGGGCCTGAAGGATTATCTGATGAAAATTGGGCAGTAAAAAAAAAAAAAAGAAACTTGTGGATCATCAAGGTAATGATGACACACAGTATTATTAATCAAATATGTAAACTTTTGAACGGGGCAATTTTGATAAATTCAGCCTTTTGACTACATGTAAACATATTTTATGTTGAATATCTTATTCAGGACACTACTAAATAAAAAATAACATGTATTTTGTATGACCCCTCTTATTTTGTTAAAATAATTAATATTTAGCAAATTCTGTAAGGTGCATGTAAACTTTTAAGCATTACTGTATATGAGCAATATCACACGAGTAGGGTTTCACAGCATGCTGATATATAGCCATATTGTTGAAATACAGTTTAACTTTTAACTTTTAAATTCAGTTAAAAGTACAAAAGCAGCACTAGTTATAGTAGCTTACAGGAATATAAATATGAAGTTATGAAACTATACCCTTATCCCAATCAATCCCCCCCCCGACTGAGATAAAGCAGCTGTTCTCGGCAAGTGCATGAGCGCTGAATGGTCGCTGATGTTCTGAACCTCAATATCCGAAAAAAGTCTAAACAAATTGTCAAATATGCTCTACGTTAATATAAGTTGCATATTTGAGGTCTAAATAACTCCATTTACCTAAAAAAAACTTCTTAAAACTACAATCTGTGACACAACAACAGTAGTATTTGTCAAATTATAGTGGTTTGCTCGTCCGCAATGTCACTCTCTGTGAAAAATGTTGCTAGCGGAGTGATACAAATGGTGGAACGGTTCCAGTGCTGACACATATCACACGGCTGGAAAAGGCTCTCATTAGATTTGAGAACCAGAACAAACTAGTGTATCAATATATATTTATTATGCTAAAAGTTTTCGAGAACACTAGTATTGATAGCCTAACTCAAAATTCACGGACTCAAAGCCACATATATTAAAATCAGACTGAGGCACGATAATGTTCCACTCACCCATTGTCGTTTCTGGATTGGAGTTCTGCAATGCGATTCCTGTGAAAGATTTGAGTGATTTAAAACAAATTATTATAGAAAGATATTAGAATGTTGTAATGCAGTGTTTCTCAACTCCAGTCTTCGGGAGCCAACTACCAGAATGCTTGAAATGTCTTATTAATTAAAACACATGATTCAACTCATCAGCTTCTTGGTGTGTTAAACAGGGAGACATCTAAATCATTCTGGCATGTGGGTCCCGAGGACTGGAGTTGAGTAATACTGTCATAATGCATTCTCAAATGCTCACCGATAAGTGCAGGGTTTATAGGAATACAGTATGTATATATATATATATATATATATATATATATATATATATATATATATATATATATATATATATATATATATATATATATACATACAGTACAGGCCAAAAGTTTGGAAACATTACTATTTTTTATGTTTTTGAAAAAAGTTTCTTCTGCTCATCAAGCCTGCATTTATTTGATAAAAAACACAGATTTTTTTTTTATTATATATATATATTGTGATATATTATTACAATTTAAAATAATTGGTTTTCAATTTATTATAAATTAATTTAAAATAAATGATCATTTATTTCTGTGATGCAAAGCTGAATTTTCAGGATCATTACTCCAGTCTTCAGTGTCACATGTGACATCCAGTCTATCACATGATCCTTTAGAAATCATTCTAATATTCTGATTTATTATGAGTGTTGGAAACAGTTCTGCTGCCTAATATATTTGATGAATAAAAGGTTAAAAAGAACTGCATTTATTCAAAAAATATATATATTTTTTTTCTAATAATATAAATCTTCTTTACTATCACTTTTTTTTTTATCAATTTAACACATCCTTGCTGAATAAAAGTATTGATTAAAAAGTAAAAAAGTAAAAAAAAAAATTACTGACCCCAAATTACTGACCAGTAGTGTATATTGTTGTTACAAAAGATTTCTATTTTTAAAACATTTGCTTCTTCTTTTTTTTTTTTTTTTTTTTTTTACTTTTTATTCATCAAATTATCCTAAAAAAGTATCACAGGTTATGAAAAAAATATTAAGCAGCAGAACTGTTTCCAACTTTGATAATGAATCATCATATTCGAATGATTTCTAAAGGATCATGTGATAGACTGGAGTAATGATCCTGAAAATTCAGCTTTGCATCACAGAAATAAATGATAATTTAAAGTATAATAAATTGAAAACCAATTATTTTAAATTGTAATAATATATCACAATATTACTTTTTTTTTTTTTTTTTCTGTATTTTTGATCAAATAAATGCAGGCTTGATGAGCAGAAGAAAGTTCTTTCAAAAACATTAAAAATAGTAATGTGTCCAAACTTTTGGCCTGTACTGTATATATACTGCACCAATTTGTACTTGAAAAGTATTTTCTTGGTGCATAAATTCAGTTTTCAAAACATGAAAAAAAAAAGAAGAAGAAGAAGAAAGAAACCGCACACCAAACAAATTCAAAGTTAAGAAAATTTGTATTTTACTGAAGACTCTCATATAAAGTGAAAACAGAATACCAAAGAGAATTAACAAAAATGTGAATGTGCACAAAAAGAAGTTCGTCTTGGACTATCTTTACTGCTTAAATCTTAACAACATTAGAAAACTACTTCTTTTGTCTCTTAATATGAGAATCTTCATGAATTTATTTGGTGTGCTGTTTCCTTTTTTTGTGTGCGTTTTAAAAGAAACCAATGATACATCAAATTAAGGAATTTCCAAAAATATAAAAAAAATGTGGAATACATTCCTCATAGTCAGTGATATTGTGCTTAAATCAGATCCAGACTAACTTGTATCTCTTGACAATGAAGAAACACAGTAATCCAACCAAAAGAGCAGCTCCAAGACCAGAGATGGCTGGTATGAGAATGTGGCTGAGAGTTGCTTGTTCTGGTAAAAAAACAAATCACTTAATTACAAAAAAATGTATCACTTATAACAATATATACACAGTATAGTCTTATTGTTATACCTTTCACAATGATTTGGTGAGTGGCTTGCATTTCACCCTCAACACTCCCGTGGTACTTGACTGTGCATGCGACAGAGGAGTGATCATCCTCTTTTGTTGGGATGAAGGTAAGGATTGAGTCTGCTTCCCATTTTCCATGACCAATGTCCTTGTAGCTCATGATGGTTGTTCCAGGGTGGCTCCAGCTGAGAGTGGGCTGATGGGACGGACAGGTGTAACGGACGGAGCATTTGAAGATTACAGGTTGACCTTCTGCCACAGACGTCTCAGCCAGCAACTCTGGTTTTGATGCTTGCTCTGTACATATATTTTGAATGACAGAACACATATTTCCCATAGTAAAAAGAAGTAGCTTATTTACTAATTATTTTGTCATAAAAACATAATTTGGAATCTTTCCATTTTTATTTTATTTATTTTTTTGCATGCTTTCTTGTTTTGTATCCTATAGGGTTGTAAATTACAGGTTGACAGCTCAAATGCACACTTACCAATCATTTTAATTGTCACACAGTTATCCACAAAGGAGTACTTGTCTTTTATAGACGTCTCTAATTCCACCCTGAAACAATACGGGCCGTTGTCATGGTTTCTGACTCCATCAATCTCCAAGGAGCAGTTTAAATCACCCAGTGAACCAATCAGTTTTGTACGACCCTTGAAATTCTCAGTAACCTTTGTAGGATCATTGTGATAGATGAATTTCTCCGGTTTGGTCTGTGTGTGCCACATGCCTTTGATACGACTGGAGGGCTGTTCTTGAGCAGGGTATTTGAATGTACAGGGCAACACGACACAAGATGAGACCAGAGCATCCATTTTAGACTCTACCTCCACCTTCCAAACATCACCAAACACAACAGCACAAAGAACTGCAAAATAATAATGATAAAATCATTTAAATTAACAATTACATTTTTAATAGAAATCTTTTTTTTTTCTTTTTTTTTATAATCACACAAAAATATGTTTATTCATATAATGTGTGGAAATAATGCTTTAAATAATACCCTGAAGCCAGCAGAGAAGAACTCGTGCCCGTACACCCATGCTGAACTGGACTCTAGAAACTGAAAAGGAAAAACACAGTAAACAAAAAATATATAATTTAGTGATCATATTGATGCAAGTAGAATCAGATGACGAGGTTGTTGGACAATGATATTGTGTCTATAAAGGAATAACAAATGTAATGATTACTTGAATCAAATACAAAGAGAATATGAGATTTCTTAAGTCAGGGAGTCAAGACAGAAGAGAAGCATGCACAAGTCTAACAAGCAATAGTGGACAAAGAGAAAAAAGTTACAGATAGATATGGGTCTCGCTTAGGAGATAAAGCGTGACTTAAAAAAAAAGTGGTAACACTTTATAATAACGTTCAGTTGTAAGTCATTTATAAGTGGTTAGTTAATGATTAACTAATAATTTACAAAACATTCATAAATGATTAGCAAGTGATATACTAACATTTTATGTATGTTTTGTAAATTGTGTTACAAGTCATTTACAATTGATTAGTTAATGATTAACTAATCATTTACAAAACATGACTATGCGTTTCATAAATGTTTAATAAATGATGTTAAATTTGTTTGTATGTTTTGCTCACATCAGGTGCACAGTGGTTAGACTCCATGTGTTTCAGAGAAGACAGCTGTCTATACCCTCACCAGTCAGCACTTACACTGCAGTACACACTACAGTGTACAACACCTGTTATAGATGCGTAAACGTATGAATAAATCATTTACAACACTTTCTGCGTCCCCTAATCTACACTTTAGATTAGTGGATGCAGAATGTGTTATAAATCATTTACACCACTTTCTGCATCCCCTAATCTAAAGTGTAAACTATTCATCACTTGTAAATATGTTACACTTACCTGTTACAAATGATCTGTACGTGTATTCAAGGCATTTACAACACTTTCTGCACCCTCTAATTGCTACATACATACATACACATTTTTTTTTACATTATTTATTAAACATTTATGAAACACATATTCATGTTTTGTATATGATTAGTTAATCATTTACTAATCAATTGTAAATGACTTATAACTGAATCTACAAAACATACATACAATAATTAACATATCACTTATTAATCATTTATGAACGCATAGTCATGTTTCATAAATAATTAGTTAATCATTTACTAATCACTAGTAAATGACTTGTAACGGAATTTACAAAACATACATAAAATGTTAGTATATCACTTGCTACTCATTTATGAATGTTCTGTAAATGATTAGTTCATCATTAACTAACCACTTACAACTGAACGTTATTATAAAGTGTTACCATAATCAGGAATATTTATCATTTATTTTAAAATGATAATAATATATCAAAAATAAAGGGAGCCTACCTTATTTTTCACCGTGTGAATGTTGTGCCTTTACTGACTGAAAGACTGACTGAATTATAATGCAAACCAGAGATATATATATATGCTGCCAAAAAAAAAAAAAAAAGGAAGTATAGGCCTATTGTGACCTTTCTGAGAATTCAGACCTTTATTTAATTTCAAATTTTTTCATGCATCCCTTGATCGCTGAGCATCAGAGCGAAGTTCAAGATAATGCATGTTTATGACTTTATCAAAAACAAACAGCAACTTGCATCTTTAGGTGGGTTCACCAACTAAGCAGAATTTCTCCAGCTGCTTTACTAGACCTCCCATCAAGATATCAATTGTATCTGGCATCTAGAACCAGTCAACACTAAATCTTCTCTGACATTCAAAACCAATCATGTTAAGTCCTCTGGCAGGCCAAGAGACAGAGAAACAGCAGGAATCAGGAGATGAAGTGGTAAAAATTAGAAGATTTTGTCTGACCAGAACAGATTTAACAAGTTATCTTATACAATGGAAAATTACTGTTCAAAACATTGGCTTGTGATGTTAAAAACCTTAAAATGGAGAGAACTAAGTAAAAAAAAAAAAGTACAATACAGATTTACTCTGTTTGCTCTCTTGAAGCCGCACACACATAGGCTTGCTATTATGGAACTGAAGTAAGATTACATTCTTAGATCATTCACTACAGAGAGCATAATTGGACATTTGGAAAGTACGATTTTCAGTTGATAGGGGGCAGTGGGTTAGTGCACACACTCTGATATAAAGGACTCATGTGGTCGCCTCAAGGATCTTAAATGGGCTCAGGTTCGCACTAAAGGTTCAAGGGGTGACAGTTTGAAATTAAATGGGTCAGACTGTAAATTGAAACGAACTGGATTGGTAGTGTTTTATAGCATCTTATGATATATGGGTATACATAATAAGAACATTTCGTATACTTGTGGGCCTTCTTCTGATTCACTTCTTTCTTTAGAGACTATGAATACTAATATATATATATATAACAATGTGTATTGTGAAAGCGCTATACAAATAGATGTGAATTGAATTATATATATATATGGGGAGAACAAGTATTTGATACTCTGCTGATTTTGCAGGTTTTCCCACTTACAAAGCATGTAGAAGTCTGTAATTGTTACCATAGGTACTCTTCAACTGTGAGTGACGGAATCTAAAACAAAAATCCAGAAAATCACATTGAATGATTTTTTGTCACGGTTCATGAATCCGCTGTTTTATTCTGGTGTGTTTGTGTGTGAGTGTGTGTGTGTGTGTGTGTGTGTGTGTGTGTGTGTGTGTCTGTGTGTGTGTGTGTGTGTGTCTGTGTGGGCGTGGTAACCAAATCCTGTGTTGATTATCTGCGCCAGCTGTAATCAATCCCCGTTCCCTTTATATGTTCAGTAATCCTCATCTCATGTTGTCAGATCGTTGTGGCTTCCCCGGTGTCGTGTCCTGGGGCCCGTTCTTCGTACGTCGCTAACTCAGTTAGCTGGATTTGATTGTTGACGATTTGGCATGATCTTGGATTGTTTGGTTCTTCGAAGCTCATCCTGGACTTGCTGTCATAGCAACAGGTGCGCAATCTTAAACCTGCTCGTGAGCAGGCTTATTTCATGTAAACAGGATTAGATTGCGGCTTTTTAAGCGGAGCTGATACGGTAAGTCCAGCGCAGCGTGATTTCTGAGCACTTTCTGAGATGTATATTTTTTCTCGTGACTCGTGAGATTGTCGTTTACATTATTAAATTGTTGGAAACGCACATTTATTTTCGACTTGTCAGAGTCGGGCTTTAACTACAGCACAAACTGTTTGCATTGCCCTAAGATTATTTGTGAGTGGCTCTTTCCTTTACACTATTGGAGATGCGGAGAACTTGATGGAAAGTGCTGTCTGTCGTGTCATTCGGAGTTTACCTGGCGCTTTTAGGTTTAAAAAAGAGTTTTAGGTCTTTTTGTGTCATTTCCAAGCCACTTAAGACCCAATGTTGTAAAGCAGTTTTTTTTCAAAGCAATTATTTTTTTTTTTGGCTATCATAATTTTTTATGAAGATCATGCAATCATGACCATGCCGATTACAGTATGTCACTCAGGCTTCACTAACGTGATTGGTACCATAGACTATAGGCTACCATAGACTGCCATCAAGGCCTCAATGAAGGGGATTATGTGATCAGAAAGGGGGTTCACAATGTAAATTTGCAGCCCAGTTACTATTGGGATTCTTAATATTCCAGATTAATGATATTATATCAAATAAAAAAAAGGCAGTTGACTAAAATCTTCCATATCACAAATGTGAAAGCAAAATGGCCAGGATTTGTGCATGACTTAAGAATTTTCAGAGATTCACATTTATGCACATTATTTGAAAGTGGTAAGAAAAGTTCCACAATTAAATATCAAGCTCACTGTATTACATACACTTATGCTGATCCTAACAGAACTGCATTTTTTCATAGGTGATTATGACATGTTCCTGCCTGCAGACAGGTGTTTCATGACCCCATTCCCTGACCCAAACCAGTTACAATGCAGCTCTAGCCAGGACAAGGGCACACAATGAAATGAACTTTGGCTAACTAAAGGGAAGATTTCAGTGTCTGAAAAGTCTGAGGGTTGCACACCTGACAGGGCCTGTGACATTGTTGCATGTGCCATATTACACAACATTGCCAAAAAAAAAACTAAAAAAAACACTTTTCATTAAATGTTTAATAAAAGACAAATATGCTTAGTTCCTTGAGTTTTATTTCAATTGTTCTTTGTAAAGAAAAGCCAGTGGTCAAGTGCCTGCAACAAGAGATATTAGACACATGCCTCATGCAACAAATAAAAAGGAAAAGTTGGCTATACACTGCCCACCTGTAGGCCTATGTCTCCTCTGTCTGTGCAGACTCTTCTGTAGGCCTTTCTGTAGATGTGGAATCCTGCAACTTATATTGCAGCCATAAAGCATACAAGTATAAATTAAGTAAAGTTATTTATGCACTTGCAGGTAGGCTAGTTCCTCCATATGACAGTTATCTGAGAGGGTTTATTCACTGTCCAGTGCAATGGAAACAAATGGACATTACAAAGTCTTATACTTTCTTTCCTTTGGAAAGTTAGAAAATGTCCACTTACTGCACATATTTCAGCCACCACTTTCTTGGGAACAGATACAAGTGTTGGTGTATTATGTAAAAGTGCACAAAAGAGGAAAACACAATGTCATTACAATGAACTACACTCGGGAAAAATGTGATCAATAACTCATGGCAAAATATTTTACATTAACATAAGTTTATCAGTTTTCACTTTCACAAGTCAAAGCAATTCATCATTACTCAAGATTTAACAGTTGAAATGACTATACGGCCTTAATTTAATGCAGCAAAAAATATTTTACAGTGTAGGCTACTAAGATCTTTTCTTTTTCTCAGCCTTTTTCTTGGTTGCTTTTATAAACAGACAACTATTTATTTAACAGTGCCTTTTATAAAAGAGACTATAATATAACAAAAAATTACCATTATGTAGAATATTTTTGTACTTCACTTTTATTTGTTCCCATGTTCTAGTGTGGTGACTCTGACATTACAATGAACAAAGTAATTATGCAATTATTAAAGGTGCTCTAAGTGATGTCACGCGTTTTTTAGGCCAAAACATTTTTTGTCACATACAGCAAACATCTCCTCACTATCCGCTAGCTGCCTGTCCCCTGAACACACTGTAAAAAAACGCGGTCTCTGTAGACACCACAGGCTCCACAAACGGCAACAAAAACAAACTGGGCTCACCAGCACCACGAAACACAACAAACAGTGCTCCAGCCAATCACCGACAAGAAGTATTTGAGGGGTGTGGTTTGGGGGTTAGTGCGCGTGCACATGAAGGGGGTGTGTGGAGGAGAGAGAAGCATGAAGAGGGAAGTTTGAATTATGGCCGACACACGACTAAAGAGACAACGTTCCGATGAACAAATTGCAAAGAAGAGGGACAAGGATAAGGGACAAGGATAAGGAACGCGCAAAGTCCCGAATTTACATCGGAAAAACCCTCGAAAGGTGGCGTGAACTCCGCCGGCAGAGGGGCTTTCCAATCCGACATTCAATTGCTCTGTTTTTGCAGAACAGGTAAATCCATTTTTCTTTCTAAATTGACGTTCATGTTCGCCAAACCAACACAAGGATGTAATTAGCTAGAACTATGCAGTCAGCGTTAGCTTTGGTGAATACAACATATATGTTTCTAGCAGCTAGCGATCAATCTCTATTTTAAATGGTCAAGCAAATTCACAGTAGGGCGACAATTTGTGTGAATGATTGTTTTCACCCACTGTTTTTTATAAATTTGAATGTTCATTTATAGGCTATTGACAACTTTGACTAAATTTGTTTACGCCGCCGCCGTTGTTTATGCTCACTTGGAAACGCGAAGCTAACGTTATCTTGCTATTATTGCGTCCTTGTATGGGAGCTATAGTTATAGTTAACCTCAGGTGGCGAAATGATTTTAAGACAATGTTTCTCTTTTTCTGCATTCTGTTCTGCAATATATAAAAGCATTTATCTAACTTGGTGACATTACACATTGAATGAAGTATCAGTAAAACGTAACTTTGTTTTTAGTGACTACTTTGACTTTCCTTTATGCCGGAAGGGAGGGGAGGAGGGAGGAGACGGGATGAGGAGGAGGGAGGGTCTAGCTAGCCTCCGTTTTGTTTGACAACAATTCGAATGTCAACACTCCCGGCATCACTTAGAGCACTTTTAAAATACAAATATATAGGCTAATAAGTGATAAAAACATCTAACATGGCCACATCTAACGGATTTAAATTGTCTGCTACTTTTTGCCAGCCCTCTCTCCTGGCTTTTGCAGACTTTGAGGTGTCCCCTGGCGTTTTGATTAAACATTAAAATTCTGAATAAACTTCGACTGTTCTTGCTCTGCTGAGGAGTAAAACTGTGCGTGCTCTTTGGCCACGCTGAACAGCCAATAGCAGCGTTGCTGATCAATGTTTCTACTATCGATACATATCCCCTTTTCAACCAGCGCATGAACACGCAATTATCTCAGATAACTCAATCCAGCTATACTAATCATATCCGGCAAGTGTGTTCGAAGAACCGAGTTAGCCAGATCATGATTAGCACGATGATATCATCTTGGATGTGTCATTTGATCTCGGATGTAATAAGCAACGTACGAAGAACGAGCCCCTGTTCCTGTGTGTCTCTCTCTCATCTCCTCGTGTGGATTACCTGTCTTTGTGGATCCTCATCGTTGTTCTTCACTCTGTCTGGATTGTTTATTGTTCCTGGTTCCTGAGCACATCGATCACCGCACGCCATCTTTGGGTTGCCCATCAAAGTCCCTGTGTCACCTTTCCATCTGAGTGTTTGTTCCCCGACCTGTGTGCTTATCTGACCAACTTCAATAAAGGCCTTTTACTTGCATTTGTATCCGTCTCTGTTTCATAAAATTTTTAAGTAATTCATTTGCATTTTATTGCATGGTTGGTAGGTGATCAAATACTTATGTCATGCAAAAAAATGCAAATTAATTATTTAAAAATCATACAATGTGATTTTCTGGATTTTTGTTTTAGATTCCGTCTCTCAGTTGAAGTGTACCTATGATAAAAATTACAGACCTCTACATGCTTTGTAAGTAGGAAAACCTGCAAAATCGGAAATGTATCAAATACTTGTTCTCCCCACTGTATATATACTGTATATATAGAACAAGTATTTGATACACTGCCGATTTTGCAGGTTTTTCTACTTACAAAGCATAGGCAAAAATCCAGAAAATCACATTGTATGATTTTTAAATAATTAATTTGCATTTTATTGCATGACATAAGCATTTGATCACCTACCAACCAGTAAGAATTCCAGCTCTCACAGACCTGTTAGTTTTTCTTTAAGAAGCCATCCTGTTCTCCACTCATTACCTGTATTAACTGCACCTGTTTGAACTCATTACCTGTATAAAAGACACCTGTCCACACACTCAATCAAACAGACTCCAACCTCTCCACAATGGCCAAGACCAGAGAGCTGTGTAAGGACATCAGGGATCAAATTGTAGACCTGCACAAGGCTGGGATGGGCTACAGGACAATAGGCAAGCAGCTTGGTGAGAAGGCAACAACTGTTGGCGCAATTATTAGAAAATGGAAGAAGTTCAAGATGACGGTCAATCTCCCTCGGTCTGGTGCACCATGCAAGATCTCACCTCGTGGGGCATCAATGAGCATGAGGAAGGTGAGGGATCAGCCCAGAACTACACGGCAGGACCTGGTCAATGACCTGAAGAGAGCTGGGACCACAGTCTCAAAGAAAACCATTAGTAACACACACGTCATGGATTAAAATCCTGCAGCGCACGCAAGGTCCCCCTGCTCAAGCCAGTGCATGTCCAGGCCCGTCTGAAGTTTGCCAATGACCATCTGGATGATCCAGAGAAGGAATGGGAGAAGGTCATGTGGTCTGATGAGACAAAAATAAAGCCTTTTGGTCTAAACTCCACTCGCCGTGTTTGGAGGAAGAAGAAGGATGAGTACAACCCCAAAAACACCATCCCAACTGTGAATCATGGAGGTGGAAACATCATTCTTTGGGGATGCTTTTCTGCAAAGGGGACAGGACGACTGCACCGTATTGAGGGGAGAATGGATGGGGCCATGTATCGCGAGATCTTGGCCAACAACCTCCTTCCCTCAGTAAGAGCATTGAAGATGGGTCGTGGCTGGGTCTTCCAGCATGACAACGACCCGAAACACACAGCCAGGGCAGTGGCTAAGGAGTGGCTCCGTAAGAAGCATCTCAAGGTCCTGGAGTGGCCTAGCCAGTCTCCAGACCTGAACCCAATAGAAAATCTTTGGAGGGAGATGAAAGTCCGTATTGCCCAGCGACAGCCCCAAAACCTGAAAGATCTGGAGAAGGTCTGTATGGAGGAGTGGGCAAAAATCCCTGCTGCAGTGTGTGCAAACCTGGTCAAGAACTACAGGAAACGTATGATCTCTAATTGCAAACAAAAGTTTCTGTACCAAATGTTAAGTTCTGCTTTTCTGATGTATCAAATACTTATGTCATGCAATAAAATGCAAATCAATTACTTAAAAATCATACAATGTGATTTTCTGGATTTTTATTTTAGATTCCGTCACTCACAGTTGAAGATTAGTGGGAAAACCTGCAAAATCGGCAGTGTATCAAATACTTGTTCTCCCCACTGTGTGTGTGTATATATATATATATATATTAGGGCTGGGGGAATTAACGCGTTAATCTTTGCGATTCATTTGAGATGTTTAATGCGTAAAAAAAAAAAAAACGCAATTAACGCAGCACTTTTTTTTGCCTCGTTTTAATGATTTCCTGTTGCGGCTGCTATTGAAAAGGCCGAAAATACGCCGTCCCGCCCCTCCGTGTTCGGCGATCAGGTTTCATTCTCACGCAGCTTTCATGAGCAGGTCTTTTCCGCTCTGTGTTTGCGCCACGCTCTCCGTTGTGTGTGTGTGTGTGTGTGTCGGAGCGCTGCGCTCTCTGCTCAATGTTCTGCTCTGTCGTTAACGGCCCAAACGCTCGAATCATGTACCGATCACGCACTGGAAAAGCAAAGTCCGCTCAAATAACGTGAAATTTCTCAGAAGTAGACTTCTGTTTGCAATAGCCCTACTGAGCTGATCACATGCTCTGGTAATAATAGCTTTGCAGGACTATATTTTATTTGGATAATTAGTAAAAAAAAAAAAAAATCTGTTTAATTGATTATGTTGATTGATTATTGAAAAAGAATAATATATTGATGTTTAATATTATTTTAATATAGGGCTGTAACGAGGTATGTTGTTATGGGAAGAAGGAGGCGTGAACCGGCGAACATTTAAAGACTTTAATGATAAAAATAAAACAAATACAAAATGAAAGTAAAAGACAGCAGCCCCTCACGGACGACTGCTGTCACAATAAAACAGAAACAAAACACAACATAAGTCCAGGCCTGTTCCTCTCTCGATCACCACTGTCGTCGCTCCTCCTTTTATGCTTCCGCTCCACCGTGAGAGATACGAGACCGGTGCGTCGCACACGTGTCTCTCATTATCAATCACGCCACCGGCCTCGCGCCGCCCTCCCACGGCCCTCAACCTTGTCGTGCTCGCCACAAGGGCTATTTTCTGTTCCTTTTTTTCCTGTGTTGTTTAATTTAATTAGGTGATTCTAAGTTTAAATATTGATGATTACAAGCTTGGGGGAAATGCAATTAATTGCAATTAATTACAGCAAATTGTGCAATTAATTCGTTTTTTTTTTTTTTTTTATCGATTCCCAGCCCTAATATATATATATATATATAAAAATTTCTGTGATTAACTGCGATTAAAGGAATAGTTCACTTCAAAATGAAAATTCTGTCAAAATTGACTCCACCTCAAATAGTTTCAAAACCTGTGTGAGTTTCTTTCTTCTGCTGAACACAAAAGAAGATATTTTGAAGAATGTCGGTGACCCCATTGACTTCCATAGTATTTGTTTTCCTACTATGGAAGTCAATGGGGAACATCAACCCGTCTGCCTACCATCATTCTTCAAAATACTGTATCTTCTTTTGTGTTCGGCAGAAGAAAGAAATTTATACAGGTTTGAAACAACTTGAGGGTGAGTAAATGATGACAGAATAGGCTAGCTGCACGCGGATTTCCGATCAGCGAGTGTGGGGGTAGAGACTTCCGGTTTCGCATTACACCCAGTGCAAGGAGCCGGAGAAAGCCGAAAATGATCTCTTATAGTTGTTTATAGAATCAATTATATCACTTAACTAATTTAAGACTGCTCTTATGCGGATATTCAACAAAACTGACATTTTGGCATAATTGTGTTTGTGTTATTACCCGTTCAAACGCGAAAGAGAACTATATTCTGGCGCGCTGTCTGTGTGCACGATACTGGTACCATCTTTATGTGCATTGTGTGTGTTACATAGGCGGGAGTGGGACATTCACAGACAGAGCGTTCTCTTTTGTCTTGTCGCGCATGAATGGTTTAAAAGCATTTGCATGAATAAGAGCATGATCATATAATGTAACGCTAGCCAAAGATTGCTGCATTAATTGCGTTAAATATTTTTAAGACAATAATTTGTAAAGAAAAAATGTTGAAGGAGCTTAAATTTTTTACCCAGCCCTAACCATGAGAGGTGTCTACTCTCACCAGGCTGAAGGTCTGGCTACGCAAGACTAGTTTCATACTGGTGGAACAAAAACTATAGGACAGAATTTCACACAGTCCTTTCACACAGTCATTCGGAGGCAGAGCAGATCAACTAATACTGTATATATTTTTTATAAAACAGTTGCAAATGCTAACAATGCATGTATTAGTGAGTACATAACAATTCCCTATGGCATAGTTACTTTACGTCCAGGGGATATAGAGGCATACTGTAGTCGTGTGTAGAGTGTAGTGTGTAGGTTATTGTCAGACAGTCTCAGATGCAGTACAAGGAAGAGTAAAATCAAATCAACAGAGTAAAATCACTGAAGAACAAACTCAAACCAAGGTATACTTGCTTTATATAAAACTTAATAAAGCACTAACATGATTACAAACAATATTAAACAATATATCAAATAATAAGACTTGTTTATGAAAGTAAAGGACGTTGCAATCTGTTTTTGCTTTAGCTACTGGCTAATTTGAACTAAACCAAGATATGATGTCATTTGTTATTAGTGACAGTACACTGCAAACACATATCTGCCTATATTCACTTGTGTTGCAAAGTAAATACTTCGTTTTACTTAAAGGACAATTCCGGTGAAAAATGAACCTAGGGGTAATTAACACATGGTTACCAAGTCGATCGTTCTCTGGGATGCGTTTTCATGATAATCGAATGTAAAGAGTTTTATCTCTAAAAACAGATTAGCTTATAATGCTAGTATATGGGGCATAGAATAAGTAAAAGTAAATCGCTAATTAATACCACTAACAAGGCTCAAAATAGCCTCACACTAACACGGTAGCATAATGAGGGTCCCTACATGCAAACCGAAGCATTGAGAACGTTGTAAGTGTACAGACAGTTTAATAAGAAGATACTTTATAAAGACAGTACATTACGCGTATACAGGCAGGAGCCATCTTGGAAAACAGTATCGACTAGTCAAGTCACGAACGTCTCCTGGCGCATATGGTAGACGCAGCCGCAGCCGCATATAACCGGCTTCCTCCATATGATGACCGCTTCAGCACTGGGTTTATGGCCGAGTCCCGAGGTGGCCGTGGTAGAGAGGCACGCTCCGTGTGTTAACGACACCCAGCCTGCCGCCAAACTCTCAGCCGTTTTCAGACCTTTTGCTTCTCCTGGCCAAAATGCTCCTTGAACAAGTGTTCTACATCTGTTGCCTCTCCGAACTCGTCCCCTTGCCAGTAGTTTACTCATTGAAACACGGAGACACTGGCCTACAGCTGACCCTGGGGCCTACGCAAAATGCATTTCCCCAGTGAGCCTTCTTGCACAACATTGTGCTAGTCAGGAAGGAGAAGGAACAGGTCTCTTAGTTGCTCCGTAATGGCCCAACTGGACCTCGTTCCCCAGAACTTATGCTCCTCTCAACAGCCCCTTCCTGACCCTTTCCTCTGAGACATCTCAGGGATGGGGCACCCGCACCAGACCTCTGGAAACTCCATGTCATCTGCCTCAAAATGACCGTAGATACCATAACTTCTGCGAGAGCCCCCTCCAAAAAGTAAAAGAGGCTTGCTTACGACCTGAAGTGGAAACTGTTCGTTGTTGGTGTTCTTCCCACGGAAGACCCCCAAAGGTGTTTCGATCACTTCTGTGCTTATTTCCTGCAAGATGGGTCGGAGTAAGGGCTGTCTCCCTCCACCCTCAAAATGTATGTGTCCTTTATATTAATGCACATCATGATACAGTAGATCTAATCCGCTTTGCGTCCCCTCTATACCTTCCTGGGACTTATCTCTGGTGCTACTGCACTGCAGGCAGCTGAGTTAAAAATCCTGTTTTTAAAGAAACAGTTCTCCTGCTTGCCTCTATTGAGAAGGTAGGGGACCTGCACACATTTTCGGTCAACGAATCGTGCCTGGAATTCGGGCAGGCCAACTCTCACAATGTCTGAGACCCCGGCCTGGATACGTGCCCAAGGTTCCTACCTCTCCCTTAAGACGGGACCAGGTGGTGAGCCTACAAGTGCTGCCCCGGAGGAGGCAGAACCAGCCTTGGCTTTTCTCTGTTCCTTCCGCCTTGAGGTTATACAGGACAGAATGCAAAGCCTCAGAACCTCTTTCAGCTCTTGTCTGTTATGGAGACCAGCAGAATGGAAGGCTGTTTCCATGCTGAGGTTGACCCACTGCAAAGTGGTTGCCATCATCTTGGTGTGTTTATACCCAAGGTGCACCGTGCCCACCTGGGTAGTGAGCTCCTCCAAAGAGAGAGTTAGCTCCTTCCTGGGCGTTGACACAGAGTGCCTCGCTGACAGATTTTTTAGATCTGTGGGCTGGGCAACACCAGCACATTTGCTAGGAAAATAGCCTATGTGTCGAGCCGGTGGCTTCCGTGGACTCCCTTCACATGAAGCCAGCTTCACTGTTAGCCCGGTTTGTAGTGTCGGCTTGCTGCGCCATTCCCCTCCTATGGACTGGATATGTGCGCCATTTGCTCCAGTTGAGTTCCCCTTTAGCCGAACCCTGTTAAGTTCCTCCACACCCCTTCGGCGTTGGACGTGGCGGAGTGTCCGATGCTAGACCTACCACTCGTATGCACTGGTGGAACTTGTGCTAGGCTTTGCCCATTTCTTGCGATCCCTACGGCGATCCCATCTGTGTATTCTTCCACGGTACAGCTCCCTGCGGCAAGCCCGTGTCTTCTCTTGGCAGAGCCTGCTCTGCCGTCACTGACCAGTTGCCGGTTATCGGCTGGAGCCACTTCAGTGACATTCTATATGTTGTACTGCCCGGTAATTCGCTCAGTCCATATGTGTTATCCTCCACATGTTACCTCCCTACGGGCAGGATGTGGCTTCCGCAGTGTATGCCTTCCAACGAAAGGTTAACGCTTTCCCAGTGGTCTTGTGGAACAGCAGTGACTTTCCTGGCCTAAGCCCTGTCCTGTCTCCGCCTCAATATGCAGGAGGATCAGGTGACTTTTTGTCTAGGCAGTGGAAGGTGGCAGCACCAGTGGCGTTTTAATAGGGATCCCAATCAGTAAACAGGTCGACTACGTCGCTTGTGAGCAACTGAAAGGGAACGTCTCGGTTACGTATGTAACCCTCGTTCCCTGAAGGAGGGAACAGAGACGTAGTCCCGTCGCCACTATAACTGGACCACCGCTGACTCCGGGCTCCGCTCGGCTCCTCAGCGAAAAACAAGTGGTGCGTGCATCCACTTCCGTGTTTATACCCGCGCTGCGGGGCGGAGCGCAAGATGCAATTCACGCATGCCAATGTACATTGGCTTGTTTTAACAATACTCGAAGATGACAGGCTCCCTAAACGTGATACCAATCAGTCGACACGTCAACTACGTCTCCGTTCCCTCCTTCAGGGAACGAGGGTTACGTATGTAACCGAGACATTCTTTATCATCATGAATGTTTAATATTTGCATGTGTTTTAAAGCCATATCAGTGTAAACTTCTGATATATGTTTTTCTGAGCACACACCTGAAGCACATGCACAGAAAGCTGGATGTCAGACGGTGCATCCCGTGAGTATTAAAATAAGTTATCTTTCACATCTTATTGCACTTAAACTGTCAAAAACACACAGGGTTATGTCAAACTAAGTTCACATAAACACAGTCGGTTATGTCTGTGAACATAAACAACAGGGAAAGAGATCACATCTGTTGAACTGTCTTGAGATGCTGGCTGGCAGCCAATTTTCTAACACTGAATGACTCTAAAACTGAAATTGTAGTTTTTGGACCAGCTTCTATAGAAATATATATTAATATATTATACAGATAAATACTCATGCCAAAAATTTGGGAGTGATTTTTGATAACGGCCTTTAATTCGACAAACAAATCAATTCACTAGTGAAGAGTAGCTTTTTTCATCTCAGATCCATTGCGAAATTGAAAGTGTTTTTAACAGTAAAAGATTTGGAGATAGTGATTCATGCATTTATTTCCTCCAGGCTGGATTATTGTAACTCAATGTACCTTGGTGTGGCTAAGTCCTCCTTATCCGGCCTACAATTGGTTCTAAAAATGAGAACTGCTGCGTCTGTGTGTAGATGAGATAAGCAAAGTGTATGCGCTTTGTGCACACGTGTGTAGATGTGTGTAGATGAGATAAGCAAAGTGTATGCGCGTTGTGCACATGCTACATTGATTATGGCCAAGCATGCGCCCTTAAAATAGCATATGAATAACATGCGCAACGCGCCACTGACTTTAGACTAGGGTTTTCCTGGTCAGTGGCGGAATTGTTTTCTAAACCTGCAAAATAGCACCAGGGAACGTTTGCGCCGGAACACGCCTCCTCTTTGCGCTGGACCGCCCCCCGGGAGCGCAAGTTCATTTCCTAATTTACCGACGTGCGTCTGTGGAGGGAAAAATCTGCTGTGCGCGGGTGCAAAATAGGAATGATACATGCGTCGGTGTACAAAGTCAATTGCGCTGGGTGCAAGATAGGGCCTAAGCAAATTTCCACACATGGATAGATAGGAGAGTATGTCGCCATTAGTCAAGATAGTTGTGGCACAATTCCTAGATTTAGGTCTGCGGTGACCTCGGAGGTCGGAGAAAGGCGTCTTCGGGTCTGTTGTTGCATGCCGAAGTGTCCCATAGCTCCTATACAAGACCTGCACAGAACATCCAACGCACACACAAAAGCACTAGGGAATCGCAGCTTCCCAAGGTTGAAGAGGGCCTGAGCTAACTATCACCAGGACAAACTATACCAAAACATACTGATAATACATTCCCTCCTCAGGAAGAAGTACAGATACTATTCACTTTAGTTTCTAGAGAAATACAAGAGGTACAATTCTATAAATCAGGTGAAGTCACGTATAGTTGGACCCCTGTAACTTTAACTCGTCAACTAGAAACAGATATAAAGACAACATGTTGAGGGTCACATCAGAATATACCTAAAAACACTCACAGCAAACATATGATTAAAAGTATATTTGAATCACTCATTACACATTGAAGCAGCAGTGGATTCCAATCCACCCCCTTCAAGATTGTACAGCACTTTGGCCAGCAGTGGTTGTTTTAAATGTGCTCTAGAAATAAAAGTGCCTTGCCTTGCCTAAATATGTTCACCATGGTCCATTTCTGTACTAAAAAGTATAAACTATATATAATTGCATCTTAAGATATGTCAACATTTGAACCACTTTTTTTTTTTTTACATTAGTATCATTAGATATTTGATAAGTTGAAACCCAATAATTACGTTCAAAAGTGTAATTCAGAAAAATTCAGAAAGTGTAATTTCAGAAAAGTCACACCATCGTGATGCAATCGGCCTTCAAGGATGCAGCCTCTGAATTGGGACGAAGCATATGCAAATATTTCGAACACAGCCACGATCGATCCCCAGCTGATCCATAACACACCTAACAATGCCCTTCAGCCGTGACTTATTCATAATACAGCACGGCCCTTCAGCCATATTATTCACAATACAGCATGGCCTCTCGTACCTTATGGACTCTTTTCACAGACCATGATGACACATTTTAATGGTCAACAGCATCGTAAATCCTGCAAAGTTTTTTTTTATATTTTCATTTAAAGGAACACTATGTAGCTTTTCAACCTTCATAATATATTTCCAAGACCCTTGTGATGGTACATCGACTTACAATAGGTTGAATGACACGTCTGCCATAGCCTGACGGGGTCTGTATTGCTTTTACTGGCACTACGTAACTTCGGGGTTCGGGTATAACCCGAGCACAAAAAGAACTACAAAATTCGACTGCTTTACGGCATACGTCACTTCCCCCACCACTTCCTCAAATTTGGACGTGAGCGTTTATATACTGTCTATGGACGTGAGAGGCCTGTCGCTACTCGATCCGTACCGGTAACACGATCTGTACTGCGCATGTGCGAGAACAAAGTTTTTCTGCCACTTCCTGTCATCGTCAATGTTTTTACGACAACGTCACTGTCACTACTCTATCCGTACTTTACTGTCACGATTTGTACTGTACTGTCCTGCATGTGCGAAAAAAACATGGATTCTTTTGCATTTTATGTGAAAGTTCAAGAATTTCTCTTAAAAGGAGAAATGCCTGACAATCACGAAGAGCGTCGGAAAGTGAAACGGTCGTGTCGTCTGCGAATTTTATCATCAAAGGTAACTATGATTCTCTGCTATGACAAGGCTTAGACTAATAAGTCTATATATCGTAATACAAAAATACAACAATACATGGATAGTGACAATATGTATCGTGGATAGTTCACCCAAAATAAAAATTACTGTGTGAGGAATAAAATTTATGTTTTCAGAGTTTTTGTGTAAGTACTACATTAAACTACTATATAATGTTGATTATAATGTATAATAATGCAATGGGGAATATTTGTGGGTCCTGATAATGCCAAACGTCTACCAGAATGTTAAAAATATTCGTCTAAAATAATTCAGTATTTTCAGCTTCAGAATCATGAATATTTTTATTCTGGTGGCACCATTGTCATTGGGTTACAAACACCAAGTCCAAGCCTATTCATTTAAACCCACAATGTAATATCAAGGTTAGCATTTTAATCAACAGTGCATTTTGTGTTAACCTTTTATAATATTTCTTGGGAGTATCGCAATAATATCGTATCGTGAGTTCAGTATCGTGATATGTATCGAATCGTGAAATGAGGGTATCGTTACACCCAACTTTTATAAACATGCCTTAAAAAATAAACATTACTGGTGTGTATCTTGAGACAAAAAATGGCACTGAAATATTTTAAGATGTATCAGTCACTGTGTTGCTTTCAGTTAAAACAGCTCAAATATGCATTTTACTCTCTGGGCCTTGTCTGTGTGAAACCAGGGGTATAAGAACCGAAAGATTGTATAATGAAAAATAGAAGAGAACTGACTGACCGGTACAACCTCATGTGCTAAATGGACAAATTTGTTTAAAATATCAAGTTATTTTAAATGTACTTGTTCAGCTCCTTTTAAAACAGACGACAGACTCTTCGACATCGGCCCCAGTATGCAGTATATACGGCTAGTTGTCCTGTCAGAGGAAAAGAAGAGGTCTGTTCTCACGGAGTGCCACAATAACCCTGGGACTGGCAATCATAGTGGTGTCAGAGGCACTCAAAACCGGGTTATTGCTGGCTACTATTGGTCTACAATTATCCAGGATGTGAAAGAATGGGTAATTTTACATACTTAATGGGTATCTTATATCTATTCTTAAGAATGTGTCTACTTTTGCCACCTTTGATTGTTAGATACCTCCTTGATTTAAAAGTTATATTTGAAGTGGATCAAAAAAGTTAATCAAAGTTGTCCTAAGACAAGAACGGGTATTGTTCAAAAGTTTGCTATCTTTTGCTAAATGTTTTGCTATCATATACTCATCAACCAAGAAATAACTCTTTTGGGAACAGGCACAGAAGTTTATGATTATTGATTATTGAATAATATTTTGTTCCAATACTATTAGGAAAACGTGAGGTCCAAGGATCTCATACTATTTCCAGCTTGGAGCAGCCAGCCGGATGAAGCGGATCACTATCTTTTCTGTGTTGAGTTTCTTTTCTATAATCTTTCTAGCTGTAACATTTTAAATTCAACAGGTAGGGTTAAGTGAGTTCTATTTTCATGGAAATTAACAAAATACCCATTGCAGGTTATGTTGGTAGCTAAAAGGGAGATACTTTTCCTTGATTCTCTTCGTCCTGATGGTTTTGGAGATGACACTTACCGAGAGGGAGGGATTGAGGAGGAAGAAAGAAGGGAGAGAGGAAGGGATGGATATAAATGTAGGGATAGATGGATATAGATGGATGGATAGATAGATAGATAGATAGATAGATAGATAGATAGATAGATAGATAGATAGATAGATAGATAGATAGATGGAGAGGTAGATGGAGAGGTAGATGGATGGATGGATAGATAGATGGAGGGAGAGATAGATAGATGGAGGGGTAGATGGATGGATGGATGGATGGATAGATAGATGGAGGGGTAGATAGATAGATAGATAGATAGATAGATAGATAGATAGATAGATAGATAGATAGATAGATAGATAGATAGATAGATAGATAGATAGATAGATGGAGGGAGAGATAGATGGAGGGGTAGATGGATGGATGGATGGATGGATGGATGGATGGATGGATGGATGGATAGATGGAGGGAGAGATAGATGGAGGGGTAGATGGATGGATGGATGGATAGATAAATAGATGAAGGGAGAGATAGATGGAGGGGTAGATGGATGGATGGATAGATAGATGGAGGGAGAGATAGATGGAGGGGTAGATGGATGGATGGATGGATGGATAGATAGATGGAGAGAGATAGATGGGGTTAGATAGATAGATGGAGGGAGAGATAGATGGATGGAGGGATGGATGATGGATTGAGGGATGAATTCATTTATTAATAAATAAATAAATAATTTTATCCTGTGTTTTTTTTTGTTTTCTTGAGTGCAGACATTTGTTAAAGTATGCTGAAATAAGTAGAACAAACCTTTATCAAATGAAATATTACATTTAGTAATATTGTAAATATTACAATATATTACAATATTACTTCTGCAGAGGAGGCTGATCGCACACTACAACTATCTGTTGTAAAGTTTTCTTTCTTCGACGCAAGACCAGGAGACAGTTGGGATCGCGTTCAACAGAAGTTATTCTTTATTGAGAACTCGCTGTACGTGGCTGCAGTACTTCCAACATTATCTAACGTACATAAATTTACATGGTGTCTTATAGGCATTTTAGGAGGAGGGACTTTTGAAGGTGGAGACAAATTCAAACAAAGCATGTAAATGAGTATACAGGTTAAGGAACCCGCCCCAGACCGGCAGTCTCAATTTAATCAGCATACCTATTCAAATGCTGATATTAGCCAGGAACTCCGGTTCCAAGGGCCATCCCAGAGCCATTAAAGACAAAGGTGAACAATTCAATGTCTGGGCTCCGAAAGGTGAGAATCTCAGTGATCTGACTCATTTAAAACACAATAGAGATTGCAACTTTGCTGACATCTTAACCTTAAAAGCTAAAATCAGTATTCTTCACCGTGATGTTATGTAAGGAAGCACATCTGAAATAGATTCTTAAATTTGTAACCCTTCAATCATAATGCCCACACTTAATGCACATCTGTATTTCCCATACATAAACGATTTAATTCTCCATTTATTTAATTGAATCAATTTAATGTAACCTTGATATTTATATATATGAAGAGTTCAGATGCAAAAGCCTCTAAGTGCCATCTGAAATTTTCTTCTAGAATGATCATTTTTATCAAGCTCGTATATTTAAGTTCAATAATTTCACTTAAATGACAATTAAAAGGTAATTTGCATTGCCATTTAAGTGAAATTATTGAACTTAAATATTCGAGCTTGATAAAAATGATCATTCTAGAAGAAAATTTCAGATGGCACTTAGGTATGTATTTATGGAAGGGGCCACCGGAGGAAAATAGGGGAGGGTCATGTCTTTTTATTCTTTGTTGAGGGGAGGGTCATTCAACTTTTTTTAGTCTAGGGGGAGGGTCACCCAACTTTTATATACATGAAAACAGCAACATTTCAAAGTGGCTTGTTTGATGATATTTTTTTCCATTTAGCTCCATTTAGCTCCATGTTGATCTCGCGTTATCAGCCCCCCTTCGATATCAGATGGGTCTGACCCAACAAAAATCCAGTTTGGCGCTGTTTGACAGTGCGCGCACACTTCAGTTCGCGCTTAGAAAAAATGCATCATGTCAGAACAGAATGCCAATGAAATGTTTACCCGGCAAAGCTTTAAAGCACGAGCAAATAATGAACTTTTGTGATTGCGAATAAGTGCACAGTGTCCTGTGAGTGTAACTCTACCATTTTTATTACCATTTTATTTAGTATTGCGACTGAGGCGCCAGAACTGCTGCTGATAGAATGTGCGCTGTAGCGCGATACTACCATATTTTAGTTCCATTCTTATTTTGTTTCCACGATGTGTAAGATGTAGGGCTACCACATCTTTAAATTACTATTAGTATTATTTAAGTTAACATAATAAAATACGTAGACCTACACCACAAAAACTAGTTGAGGATAAATTCGTTAAAATTGGGCGATTCTAGACGTAACATTTGCAGTCAAAACTTGAAATATAAATTCTCAGAAAATGCATTTAATACCAATATTTTGGAGTCAAGACATTAGAAAAATAAAGGAGTCAAGACATTAGAAAAATATCAGTCTACACATTAAATTTTATATTTAATATGAGGGAAATACACATGTGACGTGACGTGACACAAAAAAATCTTTAACTTTTAGGTGGCAAAATATGTTTTAGTAATTCTTCTATAAATTACACTGTGCAAACCAAAAGATATATACCCACCGGATGAATAAAGATCGGCCTCCACAGAACATAAAATATTATTTTTATTTTATTTTTCGTGTTCGCATTTATGTAAAAAAAACAATGTTACGGGCGTGACAGTTCTCCATTACGGACATGACTGCTCTGAAAGCGACTTTAAAAATTTCACAGAGACCTCAAACAGAAAGCACAAAGCCTTTCTTTAAAGTGAATTTCGTTTTTTTATTAATTGTATCTTAATTTTAATCAATGTTTCATCTGGATTTAATAAATAAGAAGTAAATAGAAAATAGATAATCACGGAGGCGCGGGCGAGTGAACTGGACTCTTGTCTCATAAATGAACCGAAACTCAGCGTAAGGTATGCTACTTGCCTCACAGACCTGAGAAATATATAGAAAGCTTGAAATGTCTAAAAAAAAATTTTTTTTATTATTATTGTATTTTTCTAATAATTATGTGAAGCTTGTAACCTATAGGCTCCTCACTGTGCATAATGTTATTTTGGTCCTGCAAAATGAATATTAATAAAAAAAATCAAGCCACAATGTCTCACTTTTTTAGAGATTTTTATTCAAAAATATTAATTTCTCTGCTGTGGAAGGACTTAGCCTACTTCTTTTTTTACAGATAATTTCTCCAGCCTTTGAAAAAATCCTCTCACAAGGGGCACTTGTTGCTGGCATGCAAATATATTTTTTAGCTAGTACATACAAATGAGGAAAGATTACTGCTCTCTCTTTCCAGTAAGTTGTTTGTAAGTTGGATGGTAAGTTGGTAAGTTGGATCATGAGTTCCGGGCAAATATGCATCGTTGATGTATTTTTTCACTTCCACTGTGGCATCAGCTGTAGCATTGTGTATCATCTGGGTTTGATGGATACGAGTATCAAAAAGTTCCCATAAACTGTCCTGTGTTTCTACTGGTGTTGATGGTGATGGTGATGATGATGATGATGGGTCTGATGTTGACACAATATCACAATATACACATCTCACTTTATTTGGGGTTTCTAAACGGAAATGCTCCCACACCACAGATGTACGGCATCTCTTCTGGGGAGCCTCCATTTTATCTATCTATCCAAATCTATCTATCTATGTATCTATCTATATGAATCTATCTATGTATCTAGATATGTATCTATATCTATGTACAGTATCTAGATGTAATCTATCTATGTATCTATATGTATCTATCTATAATCTATCTATTTATATATGTATCTATAATCTATCTATATATGTATCTATCTATTAATCTAGCTGTCTATATATATTTATATCTATGTATCTATTAATGTGTCACTATATGTATACTCTGTCTGCTCTAGCCTATCAGTCAATGTGTTGTGTAAATTTAAATGTAAGCCTAAATAGCCTATAACTAATCAAATATGTCACTATATCACCAAAAATCCGCTATCTCAAAATCAAACTCCTCTCACAAAAACCCGCGAGGTCAATATGCGTTGATTTCACTTTTATACAGATGTGCGATTGTGTGGTCTGTTCCCGACCGTGTCAATCAAACGCTGATTCGGCGGACCACACCTGATGAAACACTTAGTGAAACACTTCGAGGCTTCGTTTGGCCATAGTCACGTGACATGGGTGTTTTGAATCACGCTTCGGATCAGTGTTTCGGGATCTCGCAAAGCTTCGGAACGACTGTTTCGCGTCAGCCATCCCTAGTAGCGACAAGGCCAACCAGCGTTTGTTTTCGGTGTGTATGTGTTTGTCATGGGGGCTGTTTACACCTGGCCACTTCATGCGTTTTCTCAGATCGGATAGCTATCTGATCGTGAAAAGACCAGGTGTAAATGTCCTCCGAAACGCATTCAAGACGGATTTGAATCCGACCGCTCAAACCACTTCAGGAGGAGGTCTGAGACGCATTCCAGACGAAACTGAGAAGTGTAAATGCATTTGGTTTTTGAAACCACATATGTAAATTGTACTCCTCCCAAAAATGTTTAAAAAATAAATTAAAAAACGTGTGAGAGCATGTTATAGTCTATATGTTATTGCCAGATATGACGACGCTACTGGAACACGCATTACCGCAGCTGAGCATCGATTCATCAAGCCAACGTGCAAACTATCGCAAATCAAAGTGAAAGTAAGTCGCAGACGCTTATCACACAATCATCATCATTAAAAGTAAAGAAATGATCTTACCAGGGCTGTTACTGCTCTCTCTTATTGCTGTCTTTGATTTTGAAATTTTAGCTGATGATCAATAAAATGCAGCTCATATCTGTTTTGCTTTCGGTGACGTGCACTCCATTAAATCTGCATATAGCGCGAGAATTGAAGATCAGATTTAAATCCGTTTCGCAAAAAACACATTTATGTGACCAGGTGTAAATGGAATCGTTTTGATAAATCAGAAATCCGATCTGAGAAAACGCATGAAGTGGCCAGTAAATAAATCTCTTATTTGTAAACTTGTTTGCATTCTATGTTGTATGTTGTTGCGCTTGCTTGAGTATGTCATTTTTTTACATGCTGTTCATTCATCCATTGCTGATAATTAGACCAGTCCAATAATTTCCACATATGTCTAGTCTAGCTTGCTTTCGATTATCAGAGCTGTTAACAGACTTGCTAACAAACGTAATCGGTTACTAACGTAACCTCGGTTCTCTCTAGAAGAGGGAACGAGTATTGCGTAAGTTAGCTTACGCTACGGGTAAAGTCATCTTTTCTCGAGATATGAAGCCAAAAAAATTATCCTTAATTTTTATTCCTTGTCAACGCAGTGCAGCAGCTAGCAGACCTAGAGCAGGCTATCTAGCGCGCTCATTGGCTGCTCCGCGGCAACTGCAGCAGCCTACCAGTGAGCCTGGCGTGACGTCGCGCCCTCACGCGTCATAGCCCGCCAGAATGGGAGTGGCTTAGCGTATAAAAGGAAGGCTCGGAGGCTGATACCCTGGTTTTCATCGACTGAAGCGAAATGAGCTCGTGGCGCGAGCACGGCGGGTTATGCAATACTCGTTCCCTCTTCTAGAGAGAACCGAGGTTACGTTAGTAACCGATTACGTTCTCTTACGAGAGGTTCTCTCGTATTGCGTAAGTTAGCTTACGCTAAGGGAACCCCTTGTCAACCCCGTGCGCGCCCAGCATCCACTACATGAGTCCCAGGGGAAACCCGGGGAACACTGATAAGTGGGAAACAGGTGGCTGACAGTTTATTAGTGGGCCAGCACATGTTCATAAGCACACATTAGGGGGTGTAGAGCGGCTCTGCCGGTCTATACTGACATAACCCTTTCTAGTGCAGCTCAACCAGGAGAGCTAAATCGAGTAAGTAGCCCGCGCACAAAAGTGTGGGCAGGGCATACACACGACTCAGACTGATAGAAGTTTAGCCTGCAGGGCGGGGACTTCCAGGTTATAAAACCTAACAAATGTAGAGGGGGAGGCCCAGCCTGCCGCTGTACAAATGTCATGAAAGGAAATCCCGCTGGACCAAGCCCACGATGAGGCCATGCCTCTGGTGGAATGAGCCCGGATGCCCAAGGGGCACTGCAGGTTTCTGGATGCATAAGCTGCCGCAATAGCGTCCACTATCCATCTGGACAGACTGTGTTTCGAGGCGGCGAGACCCTTGGTGCGCCCTCCAAACGAAACGAAAAGCTGCTCCGAGCGCCTGAAAGCGGCGGAGCGCGTGACGTAATTCCTCAGAGCCCTGACAGTGCAGAGACCAGCGCTCTGGATGGGGATGCCAGATCGAACCGCGGGCTTGAGAGAGAAGGTCTCTCCTCACCGGGATCGGCCATGGGGCTGAGTCTGCCAGCCGCATTAATTCTGGGAACCATGTCTGGTTCTCCCAGTGCGGGGCTATGAGGAGCACTGAGTGGCGCGTTTCTCTGATCCTCCCGATCACCTGGGGTAACAGCGAGATCGGGGGAAAAGCGTACAGCGGGAGGCTGGGCCAGGCTCGGGCCAGCGCGTCCTCGCTCTTCGAGAAGAATATCGGGCAATGGGCGTTGTCGTCTGACGCAAAGAGGTCGACTTTCGCTCTGCCGAACAGGCGCCATAGAAGCTGGACTGTCTGGTGGTGCAGAGACCATTCACCGGGGGGAACGTTGTCTCTGGACAGTCTGTCTGGGCCAACGTTCAGGTGACCGGGCACATGCGCGGCTCTCAGCAAGCGCAGTGAGCCCTGAGCCCAAACGAGGAGGCGTTCCGCCAGAGCGCAGAGGATTTTGGATCTGATCCCGCCCTGACGGTTCACGTAGGACACCACTGACATGTTGTCTGTGCGAACTAGTACATGGTGTCCCCGCAGGTATGGGAGAAAATGTTTCAGTGCATTCTCGACCGCTAGCATCTCCAGACAGTTTATGTGAAGGCATTTCTCCCGGTCTGACCAGAGGCCATAGACAGGTCTGCCCTCGAGAAGTGCTCCCCAACCTAGGTTGGAGGCGTCTGTCGAGATCGTTTTCCGGTGCGAGATAACTCCCATTGTAACTCCCCGTTGGTACCATTCGGCCGCCAGCCAGGACTGCAGGGCTGAGACGCAGCTCTGATTCACACTGACTCGCGAGCCGCCGGCAATCCACGCTCTGCGGGGCGCTCTCGCTTTCAGCCAGCGCTGAAGCGGGCGCATGCGCAGTAGGCCCAGCTGAAGTACCGCTGCAGCTGAAGCCATGTGTCCCAACATCCTCTGAAATGCTTTCTGGGGGAAACACCTGCCTTTCTGAAAAGATGCGGCGAGATGTCGAATACGGCGCGCGCGCTGTGTCGACAGTCTGGCCGTCATAGCCACCAAGTCCAGCTCTATTCCCAAAAAAGAGATCGACTGACTGGGTATTAATGAGCTCTTGGTCCAGTTGACCGAGAGACCCAAGCTTTTCAGATGGCTGAGTAGCGCTAGTCTGTGGGATATGAGTTCTTCCTCTGACTGCGCTAGAATCAACCAGTCGTCCAAATAGTTCAGAATTCGCATGCCCTGTGTTCTCAGGGGAGCGAGGGCCGAGTCCATGCACTTCGTGAACGTACGGGGTGCTAAAGACAGGCCGAACGGGAGGACGGTGTATTGATATACCTGACCGTCGAAGGCGAATCTCAAGAATGGCCTGTGACGGGGTATAATCTGAATCTGAAAGTATGCGTCTTTCAGATCGAGAGAAATAAACCAGTCCCTCGGGCGGATTTGCGCGAGGATTTGTCTGATTGTGAGCATTTTGAACGGCCGTCTCATGAGAGCTTTGTTCAAATATCTCAGATCTAATATGGGTCTGAGAGCTCCGTCCTTCTTGGGAACGAGGAAATAGCGGCTGTAAAAGCCCGTCTCGGTCAGAGAAGGATGCACTCGTTCTATCGCCCCCTTGCACAATAGTTTCGCTATTTCTGTATGAAGCAGATGGGCTGCTTCTGTATTCACTCTCGTCTCGGTCCGTGCTCGAAAGTGCGGGGGACGGCGAGCGAACTGCAGCGAATAGCCCCGTTTCACAATGCTCAGCACCCATTCTGACACGCCCGGGATAGCTTCCCACGCTTCCGCATGCATAGCTAGGGGTCGAATGGCCTCTGGGTCCCGGCCGCTGCACTGCGCGGGATAGGGGACTCGTAACAGAGGAATTTGCGCGGTGCGCGCGCTGTCGATGCTGGGGAACGGGAGCTCGCTGATAGCGATAACTGGCTGGACAGCACTCAATGACTCTGTCACTTGGGACGGAGAACATTTTGCAGTGAGAAACCCGTGACGCGAGAGCGGCGTGGGCGTTAATGTGTTTATCAGTAAGCGTGAGCGCTCGTAGGCGGGCACAGGGCTTACATTCGTAACACGGCCAGTGGTGGGGAGCTTTATGTGATCTGACCCCCGAGGCAGTTGCGAGACAGAGCGGGCAAAGTGTAGGTGTGGGCACTGGATCGTGGGCACATTTCCTACATTTGACACTCGAGCGGCGCGTGCCAGCTTTATGAGAGTGTGCTCTGTGGGGTACACAGGGGAGATCGTGCTTGTGTGTAGGGGTGAACACTGGGGTGTGGGCACATTTACTACACTCATAACACCGTCGGCGTGAGCCGGATAACCAGACTTTATGCTCTTTTTGAGATTTCTCTGGGTCGCCGTGAGAACGGCGTTTGTGTGCAGGCGAGCGAGTTGTGTAACTGACTCGTTGGCTGCGGTGAACACTACTGCAGTAGCCTTTTCTAAGGGGACTGGCAGAGGTAAAGTTGTGAGTTTTGACGGCGGTCCGGCCACGGCGGGACCCAACCGTCTTTTCCTCCCTGCGCATGCTAGGAGGACTTCGCAGGCTCGGGCTTCAGCGAGATCTTAGGCCGGGGTCCCCAAGGGGGAGGCGGTCTGTGCTGGCTGGATGAGCGCGACCTAGGGCGGCCGCCCTGTCGTTGCTGCGAAGGCGGAGGTCGAGACGAGCGCTGTGTAGAGCTGCGTGCAGGAGGCTGTGCTTGAGAGCGGCCTGCAGCGGAACTCGAGCGGCGAGGCAGGAAGAGGTTCTTGGCCTGCGACGCTTTCTGTACCTCCGAAAAACGATCCACGATGCCGCTTACAGCAGGACCGAAAAGGCCGGTGGGGGAGAGCGGGGCGTTGAGGAAGACAGACCGCTCAGACTCACCCATGTCGGCGAGCGTTAGCCACAGATGGCGCTCGGTGACTGTAAGCGAGGCCATGGATCTCCCGATGGCTTGGGCCGCTGTCTTGGTAGCGCGAAGGGAGAGGTCCGTCGCGCTCAGCGTGGAGCTCGGGCAGGAAGGGTGCTGACCTAGAGGCAGGCGCTTGGCGGCAGCTAGGCAGAAAACACCCGTCGAGCCTGTTAGGCGCGGGCGCCTTCGGTGGTGACCATTCGAGGCCCAAGTGCTCGACAGCCTTAGTGAGGAGGCGGAGAAGCTCGTCGTCCACACTGGCGCGAGCCCGGCCAGATTCCTGGGTCGAAGAGGAGGTGGAGCGGTGAGATCCGAACCACTCTTCGCTGTCCGAAGCCAGGATAGAGCAGCTGTCGATGATGGCGTCCTCATCCGCTTCATCCCCTGAGGCGACGGCAGTGCGGGCAGGAGCCGGCAGCTGCGCGTCGGGAAGCGGGGGCGGAGAGGGAGAGAGCGAGGCTCGCGGGAGAGGCTCCGGCGAAAACCTGGCTGGTGCATCAGACTCCGGTGGTCTCTGTGAGCGGCGTTTCTTCTTACGCGGCCCAGGGACAGGCGGAGTGGCAGCATCAGCGTCGAACAAGGCGAGTCGAGCCCGCAGGGTCGACATCGGTAGTTCATCGCAAAGCTCGCAGCCGCCCGAAGACAAGGCGGCGGCTGCATGGTCACGTCCCAGGCAGAGAGCGCAGATGAGGTGGCGGTCCCTGTCGCTGAGAGGGGCTCGGCACGAGCCGCAAGAAATACGAGGCATTTTGAAACAAACGCCTCGGCTCTTTTAGCAGAAGTGTGTCGCGGCGGCGAACACACAGCAGAAGCGCAGTAAAAAGGATACTTGTCGCCGGATAGCGAAGCAGGCACGGAAGGCTGAAGGCGGCGAAGACGGCCGGCTTCCTCAGACGCTTTCCTCGGCTTGCAGGCGCTGGTTTCGACGGCGGCGGCTTCTCTCAGAGTGCAGCGATGCGGAGAGCTTTGCTGAAGAGACGAAAATCAGGGTATCAGCCTCCGAGCCTTCCTTTTATACGCTAAGCCACTCCCATTCTGGCGGGCTATGACGCGTGAGGGCGCGTGCGCCCTCACGGGGCATGACGTCACGCCAGGCTCACTGGTAGGCTGCTGCAGTTGCCGCGGAGCAGCCAATGAGTGCGCTAGATAGCCTGCTCTAGGTCTGCTAGCTGCTGCACTGCGTTGACAATGAATAAAAATTAAGGATCATTTTTTGGCTTCATATCTCGAGAAAAGATGACTTTACCCGTAGCGTAAGCTAACTTACGCAATACGAGAGAACCTCTCGTAAGAGAACACTCGTTTCTCTTACGTGTTTACGACTCTAGGGGTCGCTGTTTGACAAAAACACAATTTCTCCACAGTGTGCCTTTAAAAAGAAATTCCTTTAATTTGTATTTTAGATGTTAAACGACTTACTTTTTAGATGAAGTTTACATACTAAGGTTTTCAAAACATTTGACTTAGTATTTGAACCATTTAAAAAAGATAATATAACATTTCACAGTTACATGAATTGATTGAATTGATTGCTGTCGAGTTATCTGGGAATTTTGCACATCAGTATCTGCTTCTAACTCAAAAAGAGCATCAGACAACCACAGGGGACACGGGGAACAACTCCAAATCACTTTTAATTTTCCAGTTTGGCACAAATGATTCAATTAGGTTGATAACCTTAAAAGAAAAACAAAAGAAAACAGACAAAGAAAAATATACATCATTACTCATACAAGATGTTCTCAAATGTAAACAAATACGATGTAAATAAAGACTTTACCGCATACAATTGTCTTAACATCTGTTCATTTACACATTTAAGTTTACTTTCTTTCCTTATTCAACATAAAACTACCATTTTGCATAAACTATTTAAGTAAACAATTGGTATTTGTCACTATGTTGTTTTTCTCCTGAACACACAAAGTTGCATTTTTATAAACACACACAGGGGCGGACTGGCCATCTGGACATTCTGAAGAAGTCCAGAATGTCCGACTGTCCGCAGCCGTCGGTCTGGCTGGTTCATCATCAATGAAAAAGTGTCAGATTAAGTGACGTTGACGGCTGACAAAAGGGGGCACTAATGCAATCTTTTTTTTGCTTAATCCGAAATTGACGCAAAGTAGACGGGTGATGGCAAAACGCAAAGATAAAGAGATGTTCCTCACTGCAGAACATGAAATCCACGGGGAGGAGTCGGATCTAGATCCAACTCCTCCCACCTTACATATACCTAAACCTACCCATCTCCACCCCCTGATCCCTAAACCTACCCCTAAACCTACCAATCTCCACCCCTTAATCCCTAAACCCACTCCTAAACCTACCAATCTCCACCCCTTATATCTGGATCCAACTCCGCCCCCCGGATCATTGAGGTGCTACTGAAGATAAAGGCGGTTGGGAGAAGTTAAAAGAAAAAAAAGTGAAGTCCTTAGAGACTGATGATGCAAAATCAAAAAAAAAAATTACTGAAATGTTTGGCAATAGTAACGTAACAGTAACGTCAGCCCTAATCTTCTTGAGACTGAGGAGGGAGAGACAGCAGCAGTTGCTCCTGAGCAAATGGTTCTGGTGAGTCGCCTGTCAGGACATACATCTGGACTGGTTACCTCTCTGGTCTCTCTCGCTATGAACAGCACTATAGTAAAATCCCACGGCATCCCAAGTCTGAACGTTCACTGCTATGTATCACTCTGATTTTCTGACGTGAATATTCCATTAATCCATAACGAGACAGCAGCAATTCTACAACGGGTTACATTTGACAGCTACTGAGTAAGAAAATAGTGTAAAAGAAATCAAGCGTAGCGTCAGTTCTGGCAGGTCACATTAGTCAAGATCGCATCAGCTGACCCTCAGCTGATCCACATCTACCTATAGGAATACGACGCCTATCACTGTATTCATATATAAGCTCCTTCAGTATTATCAGCAGCTATCGCGTTTCTCAGGAGCTAATTACCTTCCTCCATCCCCAGCTCCTCCTCCCGTCAGTCAGGATTTGGAATTCTGATTCTACTTCAATAAGAAAAAATTCTTGAATCATGTTGTACTTTAAAAATCTGGAATTAATGATATCTGCAATACATTCATGTTGGTTCTGTTCTGTTTACCCTAAGGGGGGTTATTGCTGCTTTCCCTGCTCTTATCCATGCAAGGCTGCATGGATGCGCAGGGAGTTCTTGCCCAGAACAGAGCTATACCGCCAATCCTAACTGTATGCTAATTGTCACTCGCCAATTGTCAAAACCAATGTTACTCACATATGGAGCAGAAGCATGCAACCTCAGTGTGTGTTTTCAGGCTTTCCCAGTTAGGTCTCTCTAGCGCTGAAATGCTTTTCTAATATTAACGCAGGAAAAGCTCTTGCCTGCAGGGGTGTCCAATTCTACTCCTGGAGGGCCACTTTCTTGCAAAGTTTAGCTCCAACTCTAATTAAACACACATGAACCAGCTAATCTAGCTCTTATACTAGAAACTTACAGACAGGTGTGTTTAGGCAAGTTGGAGCTAAACTCAGTGGCCCTCCAGCAGCAGGTTTGGACACCCCTGTTCTTGCCCGCTCATACCCCTTCTTTTTCCAGTTATATTCCTCTGACCTTTTTGTAATGTCTCTCAGACATCTCACTTTCTAGTTTTTCTTACACTGTCCTAACTACACGCGCCGCGACGCCGCGACATGCGATCTTTTCCATGTTAATCAGAGTTTTTGTCCTAACCAGGTGCGACGGCGACACACGACAATTCTATTTTAGAAACGGTTTCTATTTTTCTGCTGCGTCGAACAACAAACACAAAGTGTGGCAATGATAATATCAGGTACTGTTTATGTGCTTTATTTAACCCCTTAAACCCTGAGGCCATTTTTGGAGTTTTTTGTCTGAGTGACAAAAGTAAAGACTCATAACTTCAAAACTATAGAGAGGAGAGTCAAAAGGTAGATATCATTTGTTAGGAAACTTTTTATATTTTTAGAAAATATAAATGTTTATTACTTTTGGACAATCTAATGCTGAGAAAATGCTGATAAAGACAAAAATATTAATATTATTTTTTAATAATTTACATATCTTTCTTATTTGAAATGCAATAATTCAGGAAGGAAATACGGTGGCAAAATAATTCTTTTTTTGTGATGTTCCCCTATGTGTGGTCTGCGTCTGGATCGTTATTTTATGATGATAGCATAAAGTAATCCAAAGTTACAGCACTTGGAACAAAGGGAGCCTTTTTGTTTAGTCCTCACACATTTGGAAGGCAATAAAAAAAATGAGTTTTCTTAGTGACATACACAAAACTAAAGACTCATAACTTCAAAACTATAGCAAGGAGATTCTAAAGGTAGGTATCGTTTGAAAGAACACTTTTCAAATTTTTTGAAAATATACATTACATTACATTTGGACATTCTCCTGCCGAGAAACTGCTGATAAAAGACAAAAAATATATATAATTTTTATAATGATAATGCATATCTTTCTTATTTGACATGGAATAACTCAGGAAGGAAATAAGGTAGAAGGAAAAATTCTTTTTTGGGGAAGTCCCTCTACATATGAGCTGCATCTGGATAAAATTTTGTGGTGATTGGATAAAGCAATCAAAAGTTATAGCATTTGGAACCAAGATAGCCTTTTTGTTGAGACCTTGACGCCCCCTCATGGGCATTTTTAAAATTGTTTCACCATGAAGAATATCTTGTCATAAAAGCAATAGATTAAGTTAATTTTGGGCTCATTTTAATTGTATTAATATGCTGTAAAAAATGAAGTGCAATTTTTAACGATTTTTGAATGTTTCATGAGATGTATGATGTTTTTGACACATTGCAGTACATAGTACAAAAAACTATTTTATAGATTATGAAAAAAAAATTTCTATTTATCAATCAACAAATAACTCAGCAGTACTTAGGAGTTTTTCGAATTGGCTACATTCACTGTAAAGTTCAGACTCTAAGCTTTCAAATGACACCAATTTTGTTTGAATCAAGGCAATATTTTTGAAAAATATGATAATTAATATTTTCGCAGCTAGGTGGCGTCTGTGGGGCGTCTGCGGGCGGTACACTCCGGTTGAGAGAGACCAGAGCCATAGAGAGAGAGAGTTGCGAAACTCCCATAGACCTCCGTTGTAAATAATGGCGGCGCTTTTAACCGCCTACTTCCGGGATTTGAAGATCGGAATAGTTCCAAACACTGTCATTTGGGCGTTGGACACCATTCACTTACATTGCTGCGCGTCGAGTTGTTCCAGAGTTAAGTTGCTGAAATATCGACCTCTTTTGAATTGTCAACTGTCTATATTGTATCAGAGGCCCTTTGCGATGCTTATACTGGTCTTCATTTGTACATGCACAGCGTAATTATTTATTTTATGTTGGTTGTTTCAACCAATTTTCAAGCACTGCCTGCTAGCTAACGTTAGTTAGCTAGCGCGACTTCGTCAGCTAAGAGTTCGGTAATGAATCGCTACCACCTTTATAGCAACTTTTATTTAATTTAATTTTTGGGGATATACTAACTTTTCATTATGTTATTATTGTCTTGAGTGAAGCGGCTTGTGAGAACAATGCTGGACCTTTAGGATTGTTATGGCCATCACCAGTCCTGTCTGTTTCATGGATCACCTGCCCCTGGTTTTTGTTTTTCTTGTTCACACACACAAGCACACATTTTTGTTGTCTGTCATTGTTTAATAAAAATTATTTTATTTGAAAACCTTCATTTGTATCAGCCATGCTTAAATTCGTTTTTAATCTGTTATAGTTTTGATAATGTGTATGGCCTTAATCTTAAAATAATATTCTTAGTCTTAACATGATCATGTTTCACGTTGTGGTCCTGGGGGTGGCCACTTTCATCAGAAGAAGTGAGCTAGCTTCTAAGCGAATTCTGAACGGACCGCCACGGCAGACCTCTTTGCGTGATCACGAAGGTAGGCTAATGGCTGAATCAAAATTTATAAGCAAAATCACGGGAATCAATAGCCTAATACAGCCCAGTTGTGCTAAAATAAATATCATGAGACGTCCATCATCAGATGAATGATATGGAAAAGTTAAGTTAGAGCCGCTAAAGCCAGTGCTACTACCCATGCGAACATGAACACTAAGCTTTTCCCTCCAAAAATATAGCCTAAAACTTATCTCCAAATGCAAAACTGACATTAACAAAATGCAATGCAATAACAGCTGAAAAAGTACTTGGGTGTGTGTTTTATTTTATATTTACCGTTCAATAATGCAATCGCTGCTGTCTGTCCCATAGAAGAACATGACAGCCAGCGTACGTTTTGGAACTATTGGGGCTTACATGAACCACGTGACAGCCATAGCGGCGACATCAAAGAGTGTCGCAACTCTCTCTCTCTATGGCTCTGAGAGAGACTAGTCAGCACTCGTTCAGAGTTCTTCGAAGTGGTTGGATGCATTAAAAAGCTGAGATTCTATTTTGTGTTATTCCACGTTTGAAATCGAGCACGGATGGTTTCGGGAAAACTGGAAAACACTTTGCACCCCGGGAGGATGAGAGACTTGTTTTTTAGCCAAGTATGCATCACTTCGTGAGGAATATCTCGTGATCAAAGCAATGGATTGTGTTGTGTTTTGGCTCTTTGTAATCGTGAGAATCTGCTGTCAATAAAGATGTGTGATTTTTCACAATCCATGCATGTTTCATTGAGTTATGAGCTGAAACGTCACATCAAAACAACATCGCATCACTGCTATTGCTACTTCATAGATCCGCCTGTGGAATTTTTTGTGTTAGAACGCCATAAGGAATATCTTTAGATCTGAGTGATGGATTATAGTGAGTTTGGGCTCTTTTTAATCGTGAGAGTCTGCTGAAAATAATGATGTGCATTTTTCTACGATCTGTGCATGCTTTGTGAAGTTATAATTGAAAACCAAACGCGAGTGCTTCATGAGTACTAGGATAGGCGCGTCTGAGGTATTTTTTGTTTTAGAACGCCATGAGGAAATATCTTTAGATCTGATTGATGGAATATATTAAGTTTGGGCTCTTTGTAATCGTGAGCTCCTGCTGTAAATAATGATGTATAATTTTTCATGATCGGCGTATGTTTCATGAAGATACGAGTAAAAAGGCCAAGTCTAAGCTACCTTGCTAGGCTACGTGAATCAGTGGATTTTTTGTGTTTTAGAACTCCATGAGGAATATCTTTAGTTCTGAGTGATGGATTATGTTGAGTTTGGACTCTTTTTAATTGTAAGCATCTGCTGTAAATAATGATGTGCATTTTTCTACGATCTGTGCATGCTTTGTGAAGTTATAATTGAAAACCAAACGCGAGTGCTTCATGAGTACTAGGATAGGCGCGTCTGAGGTATTTTTTGTTTTAGAACGCCATGAGGAAATATCTTTAGATCTGATTGATGGAATATATTAAGTTTGGGCTCTTTGTAATCGTGAGCTCCTGCTGTAAATAATGATGTATAATTTTTCATGATCGGCGTATGTTTCATGAAGATACGAGTAAAAAGGCCAAGTCTAAGCTACCTTGCTAGGCTACGTGAATCAGTGGATTTTTTGTGTTTTAGAACTCCATGAGGAATATCTTTAGTTCTGAGTGATGGATTATGTTGAGTTTGGACTCTTTTTAATTGTAAGCATCTGCTGTAAATAATGATGTGTCATTTTCCACAATTGGAGCATGTTTCATGAAGTTACAAGCGGAAATGTGTCTAAAATGCAGCATCCATATATGGTTTACACATGGGTCTCTTAAGGGGTTATTTTACAAAAACCTTGCTCAAGTTTATTAAAAACCCTGGAACAATTATGCTTGTTGTATTCTACTCATTGAGACCTTTCAAATGACATTTAACACAGGACTATCTGAGCTGTATGATGTTTTTGACATATTGCAGTATGTGGTACAAAAAAGTAGTTTATAAATTATGAAAACATTTTTTTTCTATTTATCAGCAAATAACTCAGCACTACATTGGAGTTTATCAAATTGGCTACATTCATTGTAAATTTCAGACTCTAAGCTTTCAAATGACATCTATTTTAAGTTGATCCAGGAAATATTTTTGAAAAAAAATGATGATTATTAATTTTGCAGCTAGGTGGCGCCTACGGCGGGTACACTCGTATTTAGTGGAATAACTCTGCAATCATTAGGAGTTGATCGAAGTAATTAGATGCATTAAAAATCTGAGATTCTAAGCTTTAAAATACCTATTTTGTGTTGTTCCATTCAGTGGTTGCTTAGTAATTTGATTATGAATATTTTTCATGGGGTGGCGTCCCGCCGGCGGGACGGTTAGGGTTGTTAAAAGCGTGTAAAGTGACTTTGAATATCATTTAGTTCTTGAGCTTTGTAGCTGTAAAAGCAACAATGGATAATTCACCTCAGATCTTGAAATTAAACAAATGGAAACAAGAACTGTGAACAAACAAGTCTATTCTTTGACAAATATTGTTTTAGTAACTCATCATGTATTTTCTTGCGAGTGCCGTCAAGATTACTCTCTGGTGTGCATTTGCCGCGAGAGCCCGCCCACATGTTGTTCTGATTGGCTGTGGGTTTTGATTGATTTTGACGCATATCGCAGTATCGCATATCGCGCTGTCCACACGCTTCTGGTGTGGACAGGCAAATTGCTTGTCGCTGGAATCTTATCACATCGCATCTGGTTAGGACACGATGTTAAATCTTCCTCTTGCTCTTTCCTCCCCCATTATGGGTGTATACGCCCAGTGCTGCTGATTGGCTACAAGTCGCTTACTGCTCCTTTAATACCATATTTGATCAAAAAGGACATAGGACATTATCCCTCACTCCCTCTCTTAACTAGCTGTCTTTAGATCAACTCAATTCAATTCAACTCAATATCAGCAAGTATTCTGAAAAAAAAAAAAAAACTACCGTAAAACTTCAAATAATAGCCCGGGCTTCTATTTACCCAAATCGCCGAACTGCACCGGCTTGTATTTGAGACAGGCGTCTATAAGAGACAGGCCTTTAATTTAGTGTTGAGATATTCAAGCATGACAGTAGGAGGTTAACACATTATATTATGTTTTATTTATAAGTAATTCGAATGTGTGTAACAAATAATTTAATGTAAGAAATGTCTTTGGCTATTAGCAGCATAAAAAAAAACATAAAAAACGAAACGATGTGACAGCAATGGGCAGAACACAAGTTACCACTAAAATCCATCGAGCATATGAACTTGTTGCCGAAACACATCAACAAGAAAGAATGAAGGCTACCCTGTAAAACAACTGCAATCATGTGATAGAAAATTACTCTATTCATCACTATCATCATCCCCGCGATCCTCAATTACAAGTTCATTGGCGAATTCCTCCTCCACGTCGCTCTCCTCCACTTCTCCCTCTCCGGCCTCCGCTAACTCTGCCTGCCTTGCTTGCACTAACAGCTCCCGCCCAGATGCGCACGGCTCTCCCTCTTTGAAACAATGGATAAGGTGATCCTCGCTGAAGCTAGTCAGGCCACATACCTAAGGATAACATCCCGAAGTTAATGAAATATATTATCTCCTCTTTCTCCCTCACACACATACACACACGCGCGCGTGCGCGCGAATAGTGATGAGTCGTTCATGAACGGTTGCGTCTGTCACGTGAAATCTAATCAAAACATAGAACAGACGATCTGACTGGTTTTAGAATATCATGTATAACCCGATACTAAAAAACAGACCAGGCCTCTATTTGAGACCGGCCTTTATTTACCCAAACCTGTCGTCACACCAGGCGTTTAAAAGAGACAGGCGTCTATTTGGGACTCGGCTATTATTTGAAGTTTTACGGTATATTTGGACATCCCTATTTTTCATTATTTTAAAGATAGCATAATTTTCAAGCAATACATTTCACAAAAACTTTAATTTGGCTTTAATACAAAAGGTATGGTCTGTGGATTGATTAAGTGCTTAGGTTGTGTAATAATGTTAAAATAATGTTAAACTCAATACAAACTACAGACTCAGAAACTTTATGCATTTAATTTTCTAAAATAAACTCTTCCTGAAGCCTAAGATTATAAGTTTTTAGAACTTTTTTTTTTGTTTGTTAAATTCAGAAACTTTTTTTTATATATATATTGTTACATCAATGTACATCAGTTTTACATTGTTGTCATTTAAAAAAAAAAAAAAAATGTTGAACAGAGTGAGAGAGAAAATAGGAGGAACAGGATGGGGAAATGATGCGAACTGGACTCAAATTCAGAGCGCATGTTCTAACTTCTAGGGTACGGCCCTGTTGATTTAACATTTTCATCAGACATTTCCATATAGGTCATCATAATCATAACCCTTAGAGGAAAATTGAAAGAGAAACAAAGATCAGTCAATAGCATATTAATCACAGAAATCGATTGTGTTTTCCCATGCTATAAGAAATTAGATGAAGTGATAAATGTACTCACATGGTAGGTTTTCGGCTCACTGAGATGCATAGGGGAAAAAAGATTGTAGAATCACATATATGTTTGAATTGATCATATAAACTGTTAATCTAATGTATTTAATAGACTGCTAATATAACTATAACATATCTGCCATATGGCAAAGGAGAGAAACACATTGTTATAAAAAACAATGTTAAAGAAAAGGAATCTTGGCATTGGGAATTTTATTATGTCACTGATTGCATTCAACAGTATTTGCTGTGTATGGTGAATATAATGAAATGACCTTGAGGGACTGATATGTGGTTCAAATGCACTGTACCTCTTTGGTGATGGAATATGAGGTTTAGAGAAAGGCTTGTTTCCTGACACTGTACATGTGTTGTTTGCCCTGTGAAGAGAGAAGGTTCATCAGTGATGCCGCTTTGGTTATTTGTATAGGAAGATGTTTTTAAAAAAAGTAAACAGATTTTTCTTTCTTTTTAGAATAAAATAATGACTTGTATTCTGCTCTCAAATTTGCATTGGTTCTTGGTGATTGGTGTCTACGAGAGAGAGAGAGAGAGAGAGAGAGAGAGAGAGAGAGAGAGAGAGAGAGAGAGAGAGATTGTTACCAGATTGGAGGATTTTATCATTTAATAATAAAACTCATGACACAAAATAAACAGAAAATGTATATATTGATTACCTAGAAAATCGGCTCCAGATGCTCCGTCTGTTGAGAGAAGTGGCGTTTAAATAGTCATGTAATGTTAAAAAAGCATGATAACAAAAATAATTTGTGCTTAGATTATGCCTTTTTTTATATATATATATTTTTATATTATAATTATATTTTAACCTGCCTTTGTTCAGGCCTCAGTGGTCTTTCGGGAGCATTTCCAGTGTACCTGTAGATATCAGCACTAGTTAGTGCATTGGACAGATTTGGACCAGTAACATTTTTTTTTTTTTTTTTTTTTTTTTTTTTTGCTTTTTGCGTTTTACTTGCCCGATATCACTCCGGTTTCCCCTGTTATTCCAAGCTGCTCTTCCTTCAGGCATATTAAAATGACTGGGGGGATGGGGGTTGGATATTTTTAATTTAGCCTTATGAACAAATACTAAGATACAAAGATAAGTTCAGTAAAGAAATCTCCAACCTTGAGAATCTGTTCCAAACTGCATCTCCTGTTCTCCTGCATCAGAGAATAGGGTTCAAATTGTTAATGTATTAGAAATCAGAGGATTTTAGCTTTTAACATAAATTAATATGAACACTGATTAAATGAGTGCAATATGTCCTACATACCTTGGTTCAGATCGTGACCCTTGCATATCATGAGGAGTTTTTCTACAATCAATAATGACAGTGTGATAGTGAGAAGTTGTTAGTGTTGACTGATAAAAACAGCAATTAAGCATAGCAGTGGCAGATCCATTACAAATAAATTGACCTGGATAGAATTGGTATCCATGTACTTGGTATGTCTTCATGAATTCAAATATACCAGTAGTATGATTCTTTCAAAAGTTAAATGAAAAAGACTTCCTGATTGGAAGGTGTTGCTGTGGCCAAACTTCTCAAGTACCATCAGGACATGATGGTGATAACATATACAAAGATTTGTTTCAATCCCTTAAAATACTGCTAAGATACAGCATCACTTCAGGTTTGGTGACCACCACATCATTAGATTTGCTGATGCATTACATGAGTACAGGTTTAATATATCGAAAAAAGTAACTTTTGACAAGGACTCTCTCAAGATTATTTAATTGCCAAATTTGGGAACATTTTAGGGTGATCTGATAATCGCTGCCAGACATAGTCTGAAAAAGTATGACTTTGAAAAGTTATAAGCAGAAACCAGACATTTTGAAGAATCAGTATAAGCAACAACAAAAAAACAAAAAAAAGGAAAGAAAGAAAGAAAAAAATACAAACCTGTGTCGCCTTTTATAAATGAAGACTCCAGCAAGTATGCAAATGAGGATGAACACAAGTGAAGAAGCAATGACATAAGGCCCAAATCCAACCACTTGAACTCCTATGATAATAGTATTGTTAAAAGGATTAGTCACATCTCTCACACATCATGAAGTACAGTTTCTGTTTGACCAGTCACATTAAAAAAATGGACAAAAGAGTCTAACATGCACAAGCCCAACTCATTAATGTATACAGAGATCCTCAAAAATGTCTTGAATGTAACTGTATCAGTTGATACTCACTCTTAACACTCAGGATGGCAGTATGACTCTGTGTTTTATCACCCCGAAAGTTGGCACTACAGACAATTTCATCTTTCTCTTCATATCCAGTTAGAATGAAGGTCACATCGGACACTGTTTCCCAGACGCCTCCACCCATGTGATTGTGGCTGATAGTTTCTCGGGCTGTTGGGACGCTCCAGCTGATTTTGGGAGGGTGAGAGGGGCATGTGTGGTTGACTGAGCATTTGACGGTGACGCGTGTCCCAGGATCGATGTCTTCAGGGAAGGATGACATCACAGGTTTGTCAGGAGAAGCTTTTTAACAAGAAACACAAAGATGTTATATTATGAGATGTGATGCATCTTTAAAAGCATTTTTATAACCAATAAATGAGTGGTTATATTTCCTCACCCCGCATTATAATGAACACACAGCTGTTGTTGAAACCATATTTCTCGTTTTCTTTTTCTGCTCTGAAGCAGAATGGCCCGTTGTCATGAGTTTGCACATCATCCATCTCCACAGTACAGTTCTGTTCATCCGGGTTTCCCAGGAGCCTTGTGCGGCCTTTGAAGTTGTCTAAGACGTCATGTGAGTCAGTGTGGAACATATAGCCCCCTTTTTTGGTAACCCAAAGAACGCGAAGTCGAGTGACATATTCTTCTTCCATCTTGAAACTGCACGGTATCACCACACAGGAACGAGTCAACGCTGTGATCTTGGGCATCACATCTGCCTCATATTGGAAATAAGCTAACATGATATCATATAATGGATTAATCAATATTATTACAGAACTAAAAGTGTCATTGTCATTATCTTAAATGTGAGAATAGCTATACGGCAAAAAAAAAAACATACTTTCATTCTGGATTGGACTCGCTGGTTTTTGATACTCTGTAAAGTAGAATCAGTAAAAATCAATAAGCTTAGGTTTTTCAAGTTTTTTGGTTTAAATGAAATGCTACATTTGAGCCTTAAAGGGTAAGTTCACCCACAAATGAAAATAATCCCATAATTTACTCACACTCAAGCCATCCTAGGTGTAAATGACTTTTTTCTTTAATATAATTGGAGTTATATATAAAAAAATATATCCTGGCTCTTCAGCTTTGTAATGGGAGTGATTAGTAACTGAGATTTTGAAGTTACTAATCATCCATCATAAGATGATTGGATTTGCTGTATGGACACGTGTGGAAAGTCGAACATGCTACTGTAATGGTGTCACCCGTCCTTTCACCTCCATAAATAATAATGCTGGGCTGCCGTGGACTTGCTACAGTTGACAGATACATTAGAATTAGAATAAAAAAAATAAAATTAAAAAAAAGTTAAAAGCGAGTCAGAGAGAAGCATATTTTGTCTAATGTAATTGAACATTATTGACCAACACTTCCAGCCACAGTTGTACAATCATATAATATTAAACTAGAATAATATTATTCCAAGAATATTTACCATCAACAAGAATTGTAGAAGTGACATCATAAAATGTGTAGGTGCGCCATCCAACATTTTCAGGGTCAATCCATGCATATATTTTTTCTCCATGGTGGGACTGTCCCAGGTTTTTGATCAGCAGACTGCAATCCCAAATTGATGTTCTATATAAATCCGTTTTCCATCTGAACTTCTCAATTACATCATATGGATACCATGGATCATAAACTAAAGGATAACCTCTAGAGACCCACTGATACCACACAACTCTACGTGGGTCTTTGGGTGGATATGATGTGTAAGAGAAAGAACATGGTATAACCAGACAGGAACCTTGGAGACCGTGAATGTCTTTTGGCATTTTCACTTCCCATGCTAAAGCAATATACAGAAGAACTGCTGTGGGACAAAAGTTGTAGAACATTAATAGCTGAATGGAAGATAAAGTAATTTTTCAAAAATATTGGTGTTAAAGGGTAAAATTCGGTCAGTAATTACTCACCCTCATGTTGTTCCAACTCCGTAAGACCTTCGTTCATCTTCGGAACATAAATTAAGATAGTTAAACTAACCTCGAGTTAGTTTACGTAGTGTTTAAGCGTAGCGTGTCTTGCACGTCACCACGCATCACACACATGACAAGCGTCGACCAATAGTGAGCCTACGTGGTGACGTGCAACACAGACGCGCTACGCTAAAACACTACGTGAATTCACTCGAGGCCCAGAGAGAAGGAAATGAATAGTGGAATAAAGTCGTTATTTTTGTGTTTTTTTGCGCACAAAAAGTATTCTCGTCACTTGATAAACTTAAGATTGAGCCACTGTAGTCACTTGGACTATATTAACGATCTCTTTAATAACTTTTCTGGGCCAGCAAGTTTCAGTCACTTAGAAGCCTATGGAGAAGTGATCAGCTCTCAGATTTAATCAAAAATATCTTAATTTGTGTTCCGAAGATGAACGAAGGTCTTACGGGGTTGGAACAACACGAGGGTGAGTAATTACTGACAGAATTTTCATTTTTGGGTGAACTAACCCTTTAATGCATAAAGACTCTCAAAATGGTATTGTATTATTTAGGTTATATGCAGGGTGTGATTTGCCGGGGGGATGCGTGGGATTTCCCCCTTTCTGGTCAATGTATCCCTGCCTCTGCTTAATTATTTTTATCCCCGGTCGGGATAAATTTATCCCCCCCTCAAAGTGATCAGTGCTACTACACCAGTGGCGAAACGGATCACAAAACTTGTCACGGATCCATGGTTTGATTAAAGTCAATTTTATATAGGCCTAGTGTTTTCTCGTGTGACTCGCGCACACGCCGCACTGTGCACTCAGGACGCGCGCTTCAATCCGTTGCGGATACTCTCTATTAGTTCGGGTGAAATCACAAAACGTAATGCACACAAATGTGTCCCTGTTTGATATACAACCACTGATGAACATAATCGGTTTTGATGAGAAAAAAAAAAACTATACGAGAAAAAAAAAACTTCACGAGTGCAGATTAGAACCAAGCGGCAACCTCCCCGTCTCTCTCTTGAAACCAAAACGGAAGTGAGTTAAACTGCAATTCATTGACTGGCCGCTTGAGGCTGGCTGCAGAAGTGAGTCAAATCTGTATCTCCCCCATGTTAAAATTACCAACTTTACAGCAGAAAAAAACATGTTTACAGCCTGGTTCTATATGTGGCTTTGGTCTATACAGCTAATTTTGCCCTTCATAACAACTGTGAGAGGGGTGAATTTTTTTATAACTCATCCGTTTAGTTGATTAATATTTAAAGTTCTGCATAATTAAGGGTGTGGCCAGTGGCCACTTGAGTGACAGGTGGATTGCCGCTGATGTCAATGCTAGCCGTTTGTCTGCTGTTACTAGCCGTCACTTCACCTCAGCAAATGTTAGCTGCTGAACTTGCCATCTCTGCAGTGTTTTGTGCTTTTTTTCGGGATTATTTCATCCAATTTAATACACCCATTACTTCGCCCACGGCTTAGGATTCCGTCGTTGTCGTCGAGTATCGTTGGAGAGAACAACCAGCGCTGTATTTCAGTTGTTTTCCTCTGTGAACATGCACTAATGGATGTCTGACAATTTCGTTGCTTTTTGGAGTTTTCAGATTTAAAAATGTCAATAATAGTCCAGGCGTTTTAAGCCAAAATGGGGGTCAACCGTGAACAAATTGCAACAGAATCAAACTCAACTGATTTTGTATCCTCAATATGTCCTGAGTAAGGAAAAAAAAGCCCCGAAGAATCCCATTAGGGGAAAGTTCTGAAAAAGACCCAAATATATCCTATTCATACGCCTATTCATTATTTTTCTCACATGAATAGGGTAAAAAATTTAACCTTTAGATATCACCATGAAAATGACTGAGTTGATTACTTATATCAAGACAAACAAAAAATGTATTACAATTTTTTTTAAATTGTTTGTTAACATGGACAAACGGTGCATAATCTAATTACAGATGTGCTAATTTGCATAAATATCACAACAGATCTAAACATTGGGTATAGCCAGGAGAAAATGTCTTGTTGAATCTTGTTGACATATAACAGTAAAAGACTAAATGTTAAGGTCTGAATGGAACCCATTTAGGCTATCCATGAGCAAACATAGAGGCAGGAACAAGTACTTTAGAAACCAGCCTTTATTAATTATTAAGAGACTGGGTTTGGGTCTGGGTCTGTGGGACTGTTTATGGGGGACGAGTCTGAAGGAAGAACAGGAGACAATGGTAAGGAGAATGCAGAAGACAAAAGGTAGGTAAAATAAAAAGTGAATCCCCAGAAATAGTCCCATGGTCCCAGCCCCAAACACCATCTCTGCAATAATAATTAATAATGGCTGGTTTAAAGGGGTGGTAAAACACGATTTCACTTTTCTAACTTTAGTTAGTGTGTAATGTTGCTGTTTGAGCATAAACAACATCTGCAAAGTTACAACTTTCAAAGTTTAAAGCAAAGGGAGATATTTGCTTTTAAAGAAATCAATTTCTAAGAACTACAAAAAACGGCCAGTAGGGACTACACGACATTCCTGCGGGCTTGCTGACATCACTAAGCCCAATATTTACATAAACCCCTCCTCCGATGAAGGATTCGCACAACGGCTAGAAACGGCTGATTCGGGCTCAAACTGGTATGGCAATATTGACGCCGTTGTGTACTGAAGCACAAACTACCGGTAAAGATAAGGGGGGCGTGACGTTTCCGAACAACGTGCACTTGGAGGTTAGCGAATCACAACACACTGGGCCAGCTAACCAATCTGAGCCCATTGCGTATTTTGAAGGGGGGGGGGGCTTCATAGAACGCGGAAATCATCCGACCGTTTTTACAAGGAGGGACAGAGCAGTGTAGAATAATGGTTAAATATGTGAAAAATAATGCGAATTTTTAAAAACGAAGCATGAACACATGTTACAGTGCACCCCACAAACACAATCAAGCCTTCGAAAAAAGGCGTTTTACCACCCCTTTAAAGTACTTCTTCCTGCCTCTATGTATTAATGCTCATGGGTAGCCTAAATGGGTTCTATTCAGACCTTAACATTTAGTCTTTTACTGTTATTTGTCAACAAGATTCAACAAGACATTTTCTCCTGGCTATACCCAATGTTTAGATCTGTTGTGGTATTTATGCAAATTAGCACCTCTGTAATTAGATTATGCACAGTTTGTCCATGTTGACAAACAATTAAAAAAAACTTGTAATACATTTTTTGTTTGTCTTGATATAAGTAATCAACTCAGTAATTTTCATGGTGATATCTAAAGATTAACTTTTTTACCCTATTCATGTGAGAAAAATAATGAATAGGCGTATGAATAGGATATATTTGGGTCTTTTTCAGAACTTTCCCCTAATGGGATTCTTCGGGGCTTTTTTTTTCTTACTCAGGACATATTGAGGATACAAAATCAGTTGAGTTTGATTCTGTTGCAATTTGTTCACCCTTTTTTCCTAAAACGCCTGGACTATTAAAGGCTCGTTCGTTCGGCTCTCACGGAACAGATGGTGTACCGTCAGGTGAAATCCTGCTGGTGTCGGCGCTTTCTCCGTCCATGCAATAAATGCACATCCTTGAATGAGCGTGGATTTTCTAGCCTATTTACTTGAACTTCATAGGCAATATAACTATGGTTTAACCCATTTGAGAGGCGGCCAAAATCAGAATTTAAAGGGCACCTATTATGCCCCTTTTTAGAAGATGTAATATTGGTCTTGGGTGTCCCCAGAATGCATTTGTGAAGTTTCAGCACAAAATACCCCACAGTTAATTTATTATAACCATTTGAAAATGTCATTTTTGGGGCCTGTTTTAAAAAGAGCTGTTTTGTCGTGTACCACTTAAATGTAAATGAGCTGCATATCCCCGCCCTGCTGCTGGACCTAGATGATGAAGAGAGTCCGGCACAGAATAAACACGAATGAGAATGGACTAACTAACATAAGTTTATCAGTTTTCACTTTCACAAGTCAAAGCAATTCATCATTACTCAAGATTTAACAGTTGAAATGACTATACGGCCTTAATTTAATGCAGCAAAAATTATTTTACAGTGTAGGCTACTAAGATCTTTTCTTTTTCTCAGCCTTTTTCTTGGTTGCTTTTATAAACAGACAACTATTTATTTAACAGTGCCTTTTATAAAAGAGACTATAATATAACAAAAAATTACCATTATGTAGAATATTTTTGTACTTCACTTTTATTTGTTCCCATGTTCTAGTGTGGTGACTCTGACATTACAATGAACAAAGTAATTATGCAATTATTAAAGGTGCTCTAAGTGATGTCACGCGTTTTTTAGGCCAAAACATTTTTTGTCACATACAGCAAACATCTCCTCACTATCCGCTAGCCGCCTGTCCCCTGAACACACTGTAAAAAAACGCGGTCTCTGTAGACACCACAGGCTCCACAAACGGCAACAAAAACAAACTGGGCTCACCCGCACCACGAAACACAACAAACAGTGCTCCAGCCAATCACCGACAAGAAGTATTTGAGGGGTGTGGTTTGGGGGTTAGTGCGCGTGCACATGCAGGGGGTGTGTGGAGGAGAGAGAAGCATGAAGAGGGAAGTTTGAATTATGGCCGACACATGACTAAAGAGACAACGTTCCGATGAACAAATTGCAAAGAAGAGGGACAAGGATAAGGAACGCGCGAAGTCCCGAATTTACATCGGAAAAACCCTCGAAAGGTGGCGAGAACTCCGCCGGCAGAAGGGCTTCCAATCCGACATTCAATTGCTCTGTTTTTGCAGAACAGGTAAATCCATTTTTCTTTCTAAATTGACGTTCATGTTCGCCAAACCAACACAAGGATGTAATTAGCTAGAACTATGCAGTCAGCGTTAGCTTTGGTGAATACAACATATATGTTTCTAGCAGCTAGCGATCAATCTCTATTGTAAATGGTCAAGCAAATTCACAGTAGGGCGACAATTTGTGTGAATGATTGTTTTCACCCACTGTTTTTTATGGATTTGAATGTTCATTTATAGGCTATTGACAACTTTGACTAAATTTGTTTACGCAGCCGCCGTTGTTTATGCTCACTGGGAAACGCGAAGCTAACGTTATCTTGCTATTATTGCGTCCTTGTATGGGAGCTAACGTTATAGTTAACCTCAGGTGGCGAAATGATTTTAAGACAATGTTTTTTCTTTTTCTGCATTCTGTTCTGCAATATATAAAAGCATTTATCTAACTTGGTGACATTACACATTGAATGAAGTATCAGTAAAACTTAACTTTGTTTTTAGTGACTACTTTGACTTTCCTTTATGCCGGAAGGGAGGGGAGGAGGGAGGAGACGGGATGAGGAGGAGGGAGGGTCTAGCTAGCCTCCGTTTTGTTTGACAACAATTCGAATGTCAACACTCCCGGCATCACTTAGGGCACCTTTAAAATACAAATATATAGGCTAATAAGTGATAAAAACATCTAACATGGCCACATCTAACGGATTTAAATTGTCTGCTACTTTTTGCCAGCCCTCTCTCCTGGCTTTTGCAGACTTTGAGGTGTCCCCTGGCGTTTTGATTAAACATTAAAATTCCGAATAAACTTCGACTGTTCTTGCTCTGCTGAGGAGAAAAACTGTGCGCGCTCTTTGGCCACGCTGAACAGCCAATAGCAGCGTTGCTGATCAATGTTTCTACTATCGATACATATCCCCTTTTCAACCAGCGCATGAACGCGCAATTATCTCAGATAACTCAATCCAGCTATACTAATCATATCCGTCAAGTGTGTTCGAAGAACCGAGTTAGCCAGATCATGATTAGCACGATGATATCATCTTGGATGTGTCATTTGATCTCGGATGTAATAAGCAACGTACGAAGAACGAGCCCCTGTTCCTGTGTGTCTCTCTCTCGTCTCCTCGTGTGGATTACCTGTCTTTGTGGATCCTCATCGTTGTTCTTCACTCTGTCTGGATTGTTTATTGTTCCTGGTTCCTGAGCACATCGATCACCGCACGCCATCTTTGGGTTGCCCATCAAAGTCCCTGTGTCACCTCTCCATCTGAGTGTTTTGTTCCCCGACCTGTGTGCTTATCTGACCAACTTCAATAAAGGCCTTTTACTTGCATTTGTATCCGTCTCTGTTTCATAAAAATTTTAAGTAATTAATTTGCATTTTATTGCATGGTTGGTAGGTGATCAAATACTTATGTCATGCAATAAAATGCAAATTAATTATTTAAAAATCATACAATGTGATTTTCTGGATTTTTGTTTTAGATTCCGTCTCTCACAGTTGAAGTGTACCTATGATAAAAATTACAGACCTCTACATGCTTTGTAAGTAGGAAAACCTGCAAAATCGGAAATGTATCAAATACTTGTTCTATTTGTTCTCCCCACTGTATACAGTATATATAGAACAAGTATTTGATACACTGCCGATTTTGCAGGTTTTTCTACTTACAAAGCATAGGCAAAAATCCAGAAAATCACATTGTATGATTTTTAAATAATTAATTTGCATTTTATTGCATGACATAAGCATTTGATCACCTACCAACCAGTAAGAATTCCAGCTCTCACAGACCTGTTAGTTTTTCTTTAAGAAGCCATCCTGTTCTCCACTCATTACCTGTATTAACTGCACCTGTTTGAACTCGTTACCTGTATAAAAGACACCTGTCCACACACTCAATCAAACAGACTCCAACCTCTCCACAATGGCCAAGACCAGAGAGCTGTGTAAGGACATCAGGGATAAAATTGTAGACCTGCATAAGGCTGGGATGGGCTACAGGACAATAGGCAAGCAGCTTGGTGAGAAGGCAACAACTGTTGGCGCAATTATTAGAAAATGGAAGAAGTTCAAGATGACGGTCAATCTCCTTCGGTCTGGGGCACCATGCAAGATCTCACCTCGTGGGGCATCAATGATCATGAGGAAGGTGAGGGATCAGCCCAGAACATATATTAGGGCTGGGGGAATTAACGCGTTAATCTTTGCGATTAATTTGAGATGTTTAATGCGTTAAAAAAAAATAACGCAATTAACGCAGCACTTTTTTTTGCCTCGTTTTAATGATTTCCTGTTGTGGCTGCTATTGAAAAGGCCGAAAATACGCCGTCCCGCCCCTCCGTGTTCGGCGATCAGGTTTCATTCTCACGCAGCTTTCATGAGCAGGTCTTTTCCACTCCGTGTTTGCGCCACGCTCTCCGTTGTGTGTGTGTGTGTGTCGGAGCGCTGCGCTCTCTGCTCAATGTTCTGCTCTGTCGTTAACGGCCCAAACGCTCGAATCATGTACCGATCACGCACTGGAAAAGCAAAGTCCGCTCAAATAATGTGAAATTTCTCAGAAGTAGACTTCTGTTTGCAATAGCCCTACTGAGCTGGTATAGTCATGCTGGGCAACAATGGTAAAATGACCTGCTCTGATCACATGCTCTGGTAATAATAGCTTTGCAGGACTATATTTTATTTGGATAATTAGTAAAAAAAAAAAAAAAAAAAAATCTGTTTAATTGATTATGTTGATTGATTATTGAAAAAGAATAATATATTGATGTTTAATATTATTTTAATATAGGGCTGTAACGAGGTATGTTGTTATGGGAAGAAGGAGGCGTGAACCGGCGAACATTTAAAGACTTTAATGATAAAAATAAAACAAATACAAAATGAAAGTAAAAGACAGCAGCCCCTCACGGACGACTGCTGTCACAATAAAACAGAAACAAAACACAACATAAGTCCAGGCCTGTTCCTCTCTCGATCACCACTGTCGTCGCTCCTCCTTTTATGCTTCCGCTCCACCGTGAGAGATACGAGACCGGTGCGTCGCACACGTGTCTCTCATTATCAATCACGCCACCGGCCTCGCGCCGCCCTCCCACGGCCCTCAACCTTGTCGTGCTCGCCACAAGGGCTATTTTCTGTTCCTTTTTTTCCTGTGTTGTTTAATTTAATTAGGTGATTCTAAGTTTAAATATTGATGATTACAAGCTTGGGGGAAATGCAATTAATTGCAATTAATTACAGCAAATTGTGCAATTAATTCGTTTTTTTTTTTTTTTTGATTCCCAGCCCTAATATATATATATATATATATATATATATATAATATACATTTCTGTGATTAACTGCGATTAAAGGAATAGTTCACTTCAAAATGAAAATTCTGTCAAAATTGACTCCACCTCAAATAGTTTCAAAACCTGTGTGAGTTTCTTTCTTCTGCTGAACACAAAAGAAGATATTTTGAAGAATGTCGGTGACCCCATTGACTTCCATAGTATTTGTTTTCCTACTATGGAAGTCAATGGGGAACATCAACCCGTCTGCCTACCATCATTCTTCAAAATACTGTATCTTCTTTTGTGTTCGGCAGAAGAAAGAAATGTATACAGGTTTGAAACAACTTGAGGGTGAGTAAATGATGACACGCGGATTTCCGATCAGCGAGTGTGGGGGTAGAGACTTCCGGTTTTGCATTACGCCCAGTGCAAGGAGCCGGAGAAAGCTGAAAATGATCTCTTATTGTTGTTTATAGAATCAATTATATCACTTAACTAATTTAAGACTGCTCTTATGCGGATACTCAACAAAACTGACATTTTGGCATAATTGTGTTTGTGTTATTACCCGTTCAAACGCGAAAGAGAACTATATTCTGGCGCGCTGTCTGTGTGCACGATACTGGTACCATCTTTATGTGCATTGTGTGTGTTACATAGGCGGGAGTGGGACATTCACAGACAGAGCGTTCTCTTTTGTCTTGTCGCGCATGAATGGTTTAAAAGCATTTGCATGAATAAGAGCATGATCATATAATGTAACGCTAGCCAAAGATTGCTGCATTAATTGCGTTAAATATTTTTAAGACAATAATTTGTAAAGAAAAAATGTTGAAGGAGCTTACATTTTTTGCCCAGCCCTAACCACGAGAGGCATCTACTCTCACCAGGCTGAAGGTCTGGCTAAGCAAGACTAGTTTCAAACAGGTGGAACAAAAACAATAGGACAGAATTATCCTTTCACACAGTCATTCAGAGGCAGAGCAGATCAACTAATTTTTTTTTTTATATATATATATATATAAAACAGTTGCAAATCCTAACAATGTATGTATTAGTGAGTACATAACAATTCCCTAAGGCATTGTCTGGAGTCCGTCTAGTTAATGTTGTGCAGCAGGTTAGTGGAGCACTAGAGACCTTATTCCCAAGTGATAGTGTTCATATATGAAGGGGTCAAGACGTTGACCGACTCAGCCAACGTCAATTAGGAGACGCGCTAAAGGATCAATATTATTGAACGTCGATCAGGAGACGTTTAGGGACATCGATTAGGAGACGACCCAGGTAAACTTGAGTCAGGTGCATATGGAAAAATCGACCACACTAACCCAGTGTGATGTGATTGGCACCACTTAGCGTGTGTTCGTGAAATGTCACGGCCCTTCATATCCGCAAGCTCTACTCAGATGTTAATATTAAAGATGGTGTCAATTTCAAACCAATTCCAGCCTGATTCAGACTTAACAATGTTAACAAACAAGAGGATTTTATGCACAGACTTTGCAAGCACGGATTTCACAGAACGTTTCAGAGTGGTATGTTTTTTTTATTTTTTATTTTATACATTTTAGATGCGACGTTATACACAAATTAATCATAATACTTGTCGGAAAACTAACCAAAACATGCCTAAAAGAGAAAATCAGACACTGTACCTTGGAAAAGTAAATGAAGTAACAGCTGTGCTTTCATGTTCCTTGGTCAATATAAAGACAAAATCCAAAATTATTGAAGAAATATTTCAGTTTTTCATAGTCTTCTAAAGCACTTTAACATGATACATACTTCTTAGTAGTTATCTGTAGAGGACTGGGAAAATAACCTACTTGCAAGAAGAGGAAAAGGAAAAGGGTGTTTCCATAAAGATCAGAACATTTGTTGCTGTGAGGCTTACGCCCACCAAGATGAAAAAATATTTCCTTGGTCTTATCAAATGTCACAACAATGCAGTTATATAGTGACATTATTGGAGAATTTTATCTGTCTCATTCATGGGCCCAAATAAATGCTGTAATTTTAGTGAAAACTAGGCCTAGGAGTATGGGAGGACAAAATGATGGGAAACAGAGAGAACAGGTCAAAATAGTATGTGAGGATAAAACTGGGTAAAAGGTTGTGAGAAGACAAGAGTGGAAAAGTACCTAAAAACCATATGTGAGGTCATTTTTAAAAAAGCGCATGTGTGAAGTCTTGCCACCAATAGAAATAAGACATCGATGCACAGAGGTGGGTAGAGTATCCAAAAACTGTACTCAAGTAAAAGTACAAGTACTTATAGAAATATTTACTCAAAGTAAAAGTAAAAGTGATAATCTTAATAGTTACTTGAGTAAGAGTAAAAAAGTATCCAATGAAAAAACTACTCAAGTAGCTAGTTACTTCGGATCATATAGGCCAATATATATATATATATATATATATATATATATATATGAAGACTTCATGATGCAAAAGCCTCTGAGTGCCATCTGAAATTTTCTTCTAAAACAAGCATTTTTATCAAGCTCATATATTTAAGTTCAGTAATTTCACTTTAATGACAATTAATAGGTTCTTGTCATTGCCATTTAAGTGAAATAACTGAACATAAACACACAAGCTTGATAAAAATGCTCTTTTAGAAGAAAATTTCAGATGGTAGGCTACTTAGAGGCTTTTGCATCTGAAGTCGTCATATATATAAAATGATATTATTTAGATTTTTTATTTATTTAAATGACTATTATTATCATAAGTAGATAGGCTATCTTTGCAACAAAAACAGAAGAGACAAGCATTATTTCTGCCATCTGTAGCCCGAAAATCATTGCCTGTCCTTTGGTTTGTATAATAGGCCTAGTAATTTACAACTACATTTGGATTATTAGACAATGTCGAAATAAAGTGAATCTGCAGAGTGTTGCATTCAAAGGCATGTATTGACAGAGAAGAAAGAGTTAAAACTCTTCACATGTGCTCGCGCTCATGACTGCTACTTAACATCTGAACAAAAAAAAAGTCCTGTATTTTACCCTTCTTTCCCGCCATCCTCCCGTATTAGTATTTTCCCGTAAATCTCCCGTATTTTAACCTGCATTATTAAAAAATAATAATACCCCGGGCCTGGGCGGGCCGGGCGGAGTAAAAAAACAAAAACAAAAAAAAAACATTAGGCTTGTTTGAGATGAGCAAAATTTGCGCAGAATCGATCACCGGTGATCAGCGCGAGATGCCTGCCGGTTAGAAATGTGTCCGAGTGCGGTCCGCCTTGCTCTGATGTCATGCTGACGTATGTCAAAAACCTCTCGCGAGCGCAAGGCGCACGTGTCGGATTCTGCAGTCGAGCGCAGTTGCTCTCCACCAACTGCGCTGATCAAAAGCACGATGGGAAACGACTTGCTGACGACACAGCTTAATGCTCATTGGTTTAAACAAATGTACTTTGAGAGATTTTATTTGGAACTGTCATCCCCACCAGTGGACCTGTAATAGAGGAACTGCATTTTTAAAATACCTGAGAAAGACTAATCAGATATCTTAATAAATGTCTGACCATCTTGCTGAAAACTAGTTAAGAATAGATGCAAGCTGGGGTTAGTAGGTATACTAAAAAGGAGTGAAACACACTGATAATAATTAAGATTATAATGGCATCAACACCTGTAGAGATGCCAAGATCAAAATATTAATTTTGCAGAGATACTATAGGACAACCCTCCAAAAATGGGGAAAGAAGCCTAAAAACAAAATGACCAGCCGAGGGAACATTAGATGTGGCTATGTGCAGAGACATTGAAACATTAGTAAACAAAATAAAAAAAAATAAAAGGTATTCAAAAACAGTTTACTTCGAGATCAAGTAAGATTGGTGAAATCTGCTAATCCAGTCAGAATTAAAAGTAGACTAATTTCACAAATACCAGGAACACACCAATACAAATAATTGATAAGAAATTAACCTGAAAGAAAATAGTATACGTGGTTTGTATAGTTCCCAGAGGAAAATCAAATAATTGATAAAAAAGGTTTATAGAAATATCTGACATTTAGAGATAAAATATGTATATATAGAGAGACATGCTAGATTATGGGGCGCCGTTTGTAAAGCGGCTCACACTGAAAATAACAGCAACATTTTGTCACATTTAGCTTCAAACAATGTTTAAAAAACTGGAATGAATTTTTGACGGTCACTTTTAAGCACATTTACAACAATATTTGTAAACTTAGAGATATTTTAAATAGTTAAATCTAAATATTAAATGTTACACCTAAATGTTAAATGCTAAATCTAAATCTAAATCTAAATGTTAAATCTAAATCTAAATGTTAAATCTAAATGTTAAATCTAAATCTAAATGTTAAATCTAAATCTAAATGTTAAATCTAAATCTAAATGTAAATCTAAATCTAAATCTAAATCTAAATCTAAATCTATATGTTAAATCTAAATGTTAAAGCGACACTATGTAACTTTTCAACCTTCATAATATATTTCCAAGATCCTTGTGATGGTACATCGACTTACAATAGGTTGAATGACACGTCTGCCATAGCCTGACAGGGTCTGTATCGCTTTTACTGGCACTATGTAACTTCGGTGTTCGGGTAGTAACAAGAGCACAAAAAGAACTACAAAATTCGACTGCTTTACGGCATACGTCACTTCCCCCACCACTTCGTCAAATTTGGACGTGAGAGGCCAACCAGCCTTTGTTTTCGGCTTTCGTGCGTATGTTTTTGTCATCGGGGCTGTTTACGCCTGGCCACTTCATGCATTTTCTCAGATCGGATAGCTATCCGATCGTGAAAAGTCCAGGTTTAAATGCCCTCCGAAACGCATTTGAGACGGATTTGAATCCGATCCCTCAAACCACTTCAGGAGGAGATCTGAGACGCATTCCAGATGAAACTGGACAAGTGTAAATGCATATGGTTGTTGAAACCACATATGTAAATTGTACTCCTCCCAAAAATGCTAAAAAAAAACAAAACAAAAAACGTGTGAGAGTGTTGTATAGGCTATTATGTTATATCCAGATATGACGACGCGCTGGAACACGCATCACCGCAGATGAGCAACTGCATCAAGCCAACGTGCAAACTATCGCAAATCAAAGTGAAAGTAAGTCGCAGACGCTTAACACACAATCTTCATCATTAAAAGTAAAGAAATGAAATGATCTTACCAGGGCTGTTACTGCTCTCTCTTATTGCGGTCTTCGATTTTGAAATTTTAGCTGATGATCTATAAAATGCAGCTCATATCTCGGTGACGTGCACTCCATTAAATCTGCATATAGCGCGAGGATTGAAGATCGAATTTAAATCCGTTTCGCAAAAATACATTTATGTGACCAGGTGTAAATGGAATCGTTTTGATAAATCAGATAGCTATGCCTCACGAATTAGTTTGCCAGATGAACTCAGGTGTTGTGAGGTGTATTTATCACGTAGTCCTGAGGGATATCAGACGATGCTGTTGATTGATTCCTGCGATTATCATGAGAACAGCTTTCAATATCTCACATAATTATCATAAATAAGCCTAACGTAGATGTTGTAAATAGTGTAAACGAGCACAATTTGCAAACTATTATGATAAATTGCAATAATCATGTCTAATGACATCATAACGGCCAATGTTATGAAATAATGCGACGTACATTTAACTTAATTGATGTTATCTGGCATTTTGTAATGTTTACATTCCAATAAAAACAACACAAATTAAATTATACAGTAGGCCTAGACTATAGACTATTTACTTGTGATTTTTTGACAAAATTTGACAAAATTTTATAATATAATTTACGACAGTGCAAGTATTCCACAGCGACTCTAGGGGTCGCTGTTTGACAAAAACACAATTTCTACTTAGTGTGGCTTTAAATCTAAATCTAAATGTTAAATCTAAATCTAAATGTTAAATCTAAATCTAAATCTAAATCTAAATCTAAATGTTAAATCTAAATCTAAATCTAAATGTTAACTCTAAATGTTAAATCTAAATCTAAATGTTAAATCTAAATCTAAATGTTAAATCTAAATATTAAATCTAAATCTAAATGTTAAATCTAAATCTAAATGTTAAATCTAAATGTTTCGGGTGAAACTAAATATTTAACTAATATGCAAATTCAAAATGCCGGTAACCGGAAGTGCCAAAATAAAAGCTTGAGGAGGTCAGTGTGTGTTTATAGCATGGATAGTGTCAAATAACGAATAAAAACCATCTCATCCGAGGAAATGGACTCTTGGACATGGATTATCGTGATAATAACTACCTAAAATAATAAATACGTTTGGAGAAAATGTAGAGTTTCGTGATGAGAGTGATGACAGAGTGATGACATGACATTCAGTCAAAGTGAGCCCCTTCGTGGCTGGCTATTATGGCTACAGGTCATAAGTCCGCACTTTTCATAAAGACACTAGCCTACTCTTCAAATACAGTTTCTCCAAAAGTGTTTATTATTTTGTTTATTATTTTTTATATCGTTGTCTGGCCTCGTTGGTGTACTTTGGTGTAGCTCCTCCGGAGTGGTGGTTGTTCTCGGCCCTAGCGGTGACATAATTTATTATAAAATTAAGTCTATATCATTAGTTAAGAAGGCATAAGCAAAACCCTCAACTTCAGACTATTGGACAAATGAGGTATTAAAAGACAAATAATTACACTAGCAACCCTTTTTACTAATTTCAGATGCGCATGGTTTTGACCATTGCGCAAGGGGGGAGATTATTAGAAAAATAAAATTAGAAAAAATTAAAAAGATAAAAAAGATTCACAAAATAATATCAGAAAAGGAACAGCAACTCCAATAGGCTCTATCCCAGTTCCAGAAAGACCCTTCAAACATCTAGTGATGGATTATGAGGACATGATAAAATCAGTAAGAGGAAAAAGATACAGATACAGTTTTCATAGATTTAGCAGATTGGTCGAAGCAGAACCCTCAGCAGACCAAGGAGCAGAAGTCATCCCACGATTTGGCATACCATCTCTGATTAGCTCTGACAATCAACAGAACAATTAAGACTAATATCAAGCAATGGATACCTTAGGCCATCAGCTAAAATACACCAGCAAAATGACATGGCAAAACAGACAAGCTCTGAATTGGCTACTGGCAAAAAAAGGAGGGGTATGTGTGATGTTTGGAATTGACTGTTGCACCTTTATTCCAAATAATACAGCCTCTGATGGAGCTTTTACTAGGGCTATGAAGAAGCTGAAGGATCTAAGACAAGAAGTTGCTGAAAATGCGGGGAGAGACAGACACGTTGGATACTGGTTTGACTCTATATTTGGGTCCTGGAAAGAATGGTTCATTAAGGTGGGAATAATAATATCTGTGGCTGTTGTCATTTTTCTTTTGTTGTTCTGCTGTGTTGTGCCTTTTCTCAGATCCTTGCTAGCCAACGTGGCCGCCAAACAGATGATTAATGTGACAATCAAACCATCTGGAGTCGATATCGGGTGCACGAACTCAGGAGGGTCCAGGACTGGATGAGCTAGATGACTTCCTGTAAAGAGCTCTGATGGAAGAGTAGGGAATAGGGTACCTTGCTATTATTTTGATTTTCAACTGTTTGACTGTTTTTGGTAAGAGAGGGAGATAGCCCCACTGTGTATTTTATTTTGGGGTAAAAATAGATAGAGTAATTAGAAAATGGGTAGAGTAGGGAGTTAGTTAGAGGGGTTTTTAATTGTTTCTTAAATTTTTTATAAAGGACCCCTTCCTGAGTGTTTTCTTTTTTTTACACTTATAATCCTACTGAGAATACTTTTACATATGATCACACTAACTGTCACAAATATGAATATGTGTATGTGAGGGGACGATACAAGGTCTGAAGCAGGTCATTGCCCGTGGTACGAGGTAATGCAACCAGATATAAAGGGAAAAGAATGTTTTTATTACTAATAATCACTTTATTCACTTTTTACTTTTTTATATTTTGAATATATTTTAGTGCATCCCTGTTACAAGTTAGAAGTCTGGAAATTACATGCATTAGACCATTGGAACATGTATATAGTTATAGTGCAAAAGAGGAATTATTTGCAAGCGCGGTCATCGACTGTTGAAGAAACGAGAGCTGACTCAACTGGTGGTTTAAAAACCCGCTGTCTGCTCCAACACCAGATAGCGCCCTAGGTGAGACTGTGGCAACGATGGAGCAACCCAGATAGCACTCCAGGCCGTCGGAAGCGCCTGCGCAGTTCCTCTGGCACCGATGGACAGATACTAAAGCTCCAAGTTAATATAACAAGATGGGTTGAATGTATTGAAAGTTTGATGTTTGAAGTAACACATCCCTTAGAATGATGGTCTGACAGGAAGGTGAGATCTTTTACTCCACTCTAGCCAAGTGGGGGTGGAGATGTTTGGTCTCATTCTTCCTCCAGAGTGTACCTTCGTGATGAGGGTTTATTGATAAAAGATGGATGGTCTATATTGACCATATTGGATAGATAATGGAAGAGAAGTAACCTACTCATGAAGATACATTCTGGGAAGAAAATATTTGAAGGTGGGACTAGAGTAAGTCCCAAAGGGGGGATGTATTGGAGAATTGCATTTGTCTCATTCATGGGCCCAAATAAATGCTGTAATTTTAGTGAAAACTAGGCCTAGGAGTATGGGAGGACAAAATTATGGGAAACAGAGAGAACAGGTCAAAAGAGTATGTGAGGATAAAAACTGCGTAAAAGGTTGTGAGAAGACAAGAGTGGAAAAGTACCTAAAAACCATATGTGAGGTCATTTTTAAAAAAGCGCATGCGTGAAGTCTTGCCACCAATAGAAATAAGACATCGATGCAGGTGTTTCTAATCGTGGCGAAGTGACGAGGTGGAGCTAAAAGAAAAAGATAACTATATGAACGCTAATTGGACACCAAACGATAAGAAAAAGGTATAAGACTTGAGTGCAGACCATTGTAAGATCAGATGTCCGGATGGCCAGCCGGCTTCTCACTTTGTTGAACTGCTCAATAAAGTTTATTCTTCTGAGACCTGAAACTTCGACTCTGAAAGATTTCTTTTGAGACTTTGAAGACCTGAACCAAAGATAGAGAATTTGCCACCACAACATCAGTCAAATATAGTATTTTCTGACAAGAAACATCACCATTTGTGGCTGACAAGAGGGTCTGTTTCAAGATACAAAGTACAAAACGTGTTACACGGCTAGTTTTTAATTCTGAACCTGCTGCATATTCTACAGACTTACTGGTTTCCTAATACAATGTTCTTACAGTTTGAATGAATTACTGTAGTTGACCTTTGACCTCTAAATGGCCTCTTGTACACAAAGGTCTCTCCCTTCAGGCCCATAGGCCCACATAGGCCTATATTATGATCACATGCCTTATGACCGTAAACCTTTTTAGAGGGGTATTTTTGACCTCATTTAATCTAACAGTGATTTCTTTTGACACCCATGTGTTGCTGTAACCCATTTCATCAAACCAGGGCCGGACTTGGACACAATTTCAGGCCGGGAAATCCCACACCCATCCAGGCCATCCCATGGACCCAAATAAAATTTAGAAACACGGTCAACCCTATTTTTTCCTAAATTACATTTATTGGTCTAAATCCTTAGGCTGGGGCCGTGTAAAATAATTAAAGGCTTTCTCTTGAACAGTATCCTCACTTCCCTTTTCCTTCTCTTCATTTACCCTAATATCTCTATAGTCCCTTTCACACAGCGCTTTGAACCCGGGAAATTGCCGGCAAATTGCCAGAGCGCCTTCTGTGTGAACGCAAACTCGACCCGGGATTTATGCCGGGATCGATGCCGGGTCGGGACCTAGTAACATTGCCGTGTTCAGTCCCGGAACGCGCGCTGTGTGAACAAAAGCCGTAATAATGCCGTGTCGTATGTGATGACGCTGAAGCCGGGATCGTTCACCAGCTGTGAAACGGTACGTAATGCGCAAGTTTATGATCGAATCAGAGAAAAAATGCACAAGTGGTTTCTCGAGAGAGAGATCGCAGCTCATAAGCAAACTTAAGACGCTGCTGAGATTACAAGTCACATCGATGTCACGTGTCTTTACGGCATTTTTATGGGTTGTGTGTGAACGCACTCTCTGATTCCGGGAAATCACTGGCAGTGTGAATGAACCAAAATCAAACGAACCCGGGTCAAATCCCGGGTCACTTTATCCGCGTATTTTCCGGAATCTCTGTGTGAAAGGGGCTTATGTCTCTCCCTTCCACCAGTATCATCAGCCTCATACACTAATTAAAGTGGAGTACTAGTGTTATATATACAGTATAATAGTGTATTTATGCATGTATAAAGTCTGCGCATTTTTCTTGTAGGCTACCTGTCTCTTCTTCACCTGTCACTTGTTCTGGCCTCATGTTACAAACAGAACTGTCCTCCACAGTAAAACAACCACCTTATTGTAATTTGTTTGCCCAGAATCTACATTTATTTTAGTAAAAAATCTAAGTATTATATTTATGACAAAATGTTGTTTTCATCTTAAAATTACTTAAATATCCAACATTTAGCAACACTAGGCTATATTTCATACAATATGTTTAAAAATATATATCTTATTTTGCTTCTACATGTCATCTCACTCCCTGGCTGAATGTGTGATCATTGCACCACAGCTAGTGCTAGGTTGACTGTCTCCACCTTCATTTGATTAAATAAATAAATTAAAAAAATTAAAAAACGGAAAAAATGTTTAAACCTCACAAATGACATAATTTTCTAAATTTTCTAATAAAATATTATTGCATTATTTTTTGTTGATGTCTGCACTATCACTCCTTTCTCCCTGCTCCCAGTACCACATAAATGTTAATATTTGTCTGCTAAATTACTAATGTAACTTTACACTAAATAATATTAGGCCTAATCTCCTTGAGCATACAGTACATTTTGAGTGACTAATGGGGGCGCTACCGCTAACATTTGCTAGCATTTCAATACTAAGTTAACGAAGAAAAAAGTACAGTATTTACAGATGAAACTGACCTAACACTTGAAGCCCTGAACAGGTAATTCATTTTGCAACATTTTGCTGCTTGTTCTCTGGGTCCTTTCCCTCTGTAAGAAAATGAATTCCTCCAAACGATTAGTGCCTTTTTATCTCCGTCCTTTATTTGGTGTAATGAATGAATAAAACAAAAAGAAAAGAAAAGACCAGCCTGGGAAGCTCAGAAAATGGCTTATCTTCCCATTGTTCTAGACAAAGAATATATACTGAAAATGTATAGGGAGTATCACCATCTCAACCAATGAGAACATACATGACATCATAAGTATCATATATACTGTTGTATAAGATATCTATAAATGGTCAATATCCAGTCAGATCTCCTTCCTTGCCTTGTGGTCCAAAAGGCTTTGGTCATACACAATACATAGAAAAGAATAGGACCCTTTCTCCCCCTTTCTACAATGGGGTGCTCCTTAATATGAAACAGATGTTTAACTTACATAAATGTTTGAATTACATAAATGCAAAGGAATGTGCAGGCAGGACATGTTTTCTCCTAGAGAGAGCTGAGATAAGAAAATTATATTTCTGACACCCTCTCTGCTCCACCTGGCCGTTTTCTCTCCATCATCGGGTGCTGCTCGCATTTTCTGTTTAACCGTTTGGCTGATGCTTAAAGTGGAATCGAAGCCTTGCCAGTCAAGACTAACAGATTCATTATTTTATTTAATAATAATCATTTTATTGAATGACGAATTCGAAAATGATCACTGGACACTGGTAAAGGTAGTAGAATATATATATTTTTATATATAATAATAGATTTAAAAAAAAAAAAAAAAAAAAAAAACCGCTGGCTGGCAGCAGGCCAAATTAGTAGGCAGGCCACCGGGAATTCTCCCGGTGCTCCCGATGGCCAGTCCGGGCCTGCATCAAACTCTAACATTCAGTATAGTTTCAAAAAGGACTTTGCTGTAAAACCAACATGTAATAAAGGATCCACTGGAGGCAAGTTGAAAGTGAGAACCCAAGTGCAGTTTATTTTAACTAAAATAAAACATGAAACAAAAACATGGCGTGGCATGAAAACAAAAACCAAATCTTGAACATGAACTTCACACAACAGCAGACTACAGGAAACAATACTTGACAAAGACACATGGCAAACATGAGGGCTTAAATACACAGACTAATGACTAGACAAGGGACACCTGTGAACAATGATCAAACAATCAGACAATAAACTCATGACAAGACACATGGCAGGATCACATGACTACAAGGGATCACATGACAGACAAGGAAGCAAACATGACAAGAACAAAACCAGACCAAAACCGTGACAGAATCCCCCCCTCTAAGGGCGTCTCCCGACGCCCAGCAAAACATAAAAGTCCAGGTGGGTGGTGGAGCGGAGGCGGTCTTGGGGGAGGGATGGTGGGCCAGGCCCGTGCAGGGGGACAGGACATGGGACGTGGCATGGCGTGGACGGGCCTGGGTCGTGGCATGGCGTGGGCGGACCTGGGCCGTGGCACGGCGTGGGCGGACCTGGGCCGTGGCAAGGCGTGGGCGGACCTGGGCCGTGGCATGGCGTGGGCGGACCTGGGCCGTGGCAAGGCGTGGGCGGACCTGGGCCGTGGCAAGGCGTGGGCGGACCTGGGCCGTGGCAAGGCGTGGGCGGATCCGGGCCGTGGCAAGGCGTGGGCGGATCCGGCAGTGCAGGAAGCCAGGGCGGATCCAGCAGTGCAGGAAGCCAGGGCGGATCCGGCAGTACAGGAAGCCAGGGCGGATCCGGCAGTGCAGGAAGCCAGGGCGGATCCGGCAGTGCAGGAAGCCAGGGCGGATCCGGCAGTGCAGGAAGCCAGGGTGGACCAGACAGTTCAGGTGGCCAAGGTGGACCAGACAGTTCAGGTGGCCAGGGTGGACCAGACAGTTCAGGTGGCCAAGGTGGACCAGACAGTTCAGGTGGCCAGGGTGGACCAGACAGTTCAGGTGGCCATGGCGGTGTCCTATCAAGGACCCTACTGCCCCCCCCCAAAATTTTCTTGGGGACAGCTATGGGGTTATGGGCTGGAACAGACAACGACTCGAGAACAGAAATGACGTGAACAGGCTCTGGCTCGGCAGACGTGACGTGAAGCTCAGTCTCTGGATCGGCAGACGTGACGTGAAGCTCAGTCTCTGGATCGGCAGACGTGACGTGAAGCTCAGTCTCTGGATCGGCAGACGTGACGTGAAGCTCAGTCTCTGGATCGGCAGACGTGACGTGAAGCTCAGTCTCTGGATCGGCAGACGTGACGTGAAGCTCAGTCTCTGGATCGGCAGACGTGACGTGAACTTCAAATGTGTGCACAGACCACACACACCATATGGCTGTGGCCATAATTGTTAGTGTAGCCCTAACTGAGGGCTCAGGTTCAGGCGTGGCGGCGGCCATCTTGTCAGGAGACACAGGCTCGGTGGCGGCCATCTTGTCAGGAGACACAGGCTCGGCGGCGGCCATCTTGTCAGGAGACACAGGCTCGGCGGCGGCCATCTTGTCAGGAGACACAGGCTCGGTGGCGGCCATCTTGTCAGGAGACACCGGCTCGGCGGCGGCCATCTTGTCAGGAGACACAGGCTCGGCGGCCGACGTGGCGTGAACAGACTCGGACTTGGCAGGCGTGACGTGAAGAGACCCAGACATGGCAGACATGACGTGAAGAGATTCAGGCTTGACAGACATGACGTGAAGAGATTCAGGCTTGGCAGACATGACGTGAAGAGATTCAGGCTTGGCAGACATGACGTGAAGAGATTCAGGCTTGGCAGACATGACATGAAGAGTTTCAGGCTTGGCAGACATGACGTGAAGAGATTCAGGCTTGGCAGACATGACATGAAGAAATTCAGGCTTGGCAGGCTTGGCAGACATGACTTGAAGTGGCTCAGGCTTGGCAGGCATGACGTGAAGTGGCTCAGGCTTGGCAGACATGACGTGAAGTGGCTCAGGCTTGGCAGACATGACGTGAAGTGGCTCAGGCTTGGCAGGCACGACGTGAAGTGGCTCAGGCTTGGCAGATACTGTGGGTTTGTGGGGCTTCTCCTCAAAACCCACAGTAAATGAGGAACCACTCAATAATAGGGCATAGTCAATATATTGGGCCAAGGACCAGTGGATTTTTCCCCCAGGAAGCTGGGAGCGAATGGGCTCATTCAAATTCACTCTAAATATGTCTTTGAGGGCCACGTCATTAAAATCCAACTGGTGAGAGAGTTCACAAAATTCAGCCACATACGTTTCAATGGGAACATTTCCCTGGCGTAGGTTCAGGAGGGCAACCGCTGGGTTCATTGTTGTAGGTCAAGTATTCTGTAATAAAGGATCCACTGGAGGCAAGTTGAAAGTGAGAACCCAAGTGCAGTTTATTTTAACTAAAATAAAACATGAAACAAAAACATGGTGTGGCATGAAAACAAAAACCAAATCTTGAACATGAACTTCACACAACAGCAGACTACAGGAAACAATACTTGACAAAGACACATGGCAAACATGAGGGCTTAAATACACAGACTAATGACTAGACAAGGGACACCTGTGAACAATGATCAAACAATCAGACAATAAACTCATGACAAGACACATGGCAGGATCACATGACTACAAGGGATCACATGACAGACAAGGAAGCAAACATGACAAGAACAAAACCAGACCAAAACCGTGACACAACATCATAAGATAAATTTCTATTAGATCGCTAACCATCTAGAGGGGCCATTGATGCATGTACCCCAATGATTGCTGCTTGTTGTTAAAAACAGCAACTTTCAATTTTGAGCTTTATCAATAGTTCTTTCTTTGCTAGAGCTCTTATCATAACCAGTTATTGAACAAACTGCTTATGATTATGCTGTTATTTGGCCTTGTATTATTTTGCAATGTACACATGCTCTTTTTAACTGATTTGTATAGATCCTTTGAAACAGGAGACAAGTCATTTGAAACGTTTCACCAGTTTGAACTTTTACTTTGTTTAAACCTTTAGATGACATTTATCAATAATATAATCATAACTATAACAACTAAAACTATCAGTTCTACTGTCAACAGAGGGAACAGAATAAATTAAAAAAGTTATAATTATATTTTTCAATAAATCATGTTTAAATCTTGTTTTTCTTATGCATAATTTCCTAACTCACTGCAGAGCCAATGTAATGGGAGCCCACTCTCTGAATGTAATGGGTGGAGCTTGAAGGTCCAACCACACCCACACAATGACCTGGGCTGCATTTCCCAAGAGCATCGTAAGTAGACGAAGAGCCATTGGCACAGATGGTCTCTAGTATGATCAACATTGCTCACAATTATTTTGAGAAATGCAGCCAAGGACGTCATTTGGCTCTGTAGTGAGCGGCACATTACAAGCAAGAAGTGAAAAGTTACAAAGTGAAAAAGACAAAAATAAAATAAAGACAACCAAAGCAACAAATGGTATGTCAACTGTAAGTAACAATAATTATGATTTAATCATGTTTAATAGACAGGTAAAAAGCAGTAGAAAACATTTTTTTTTTAAATTTTTTTTAATCAGCATCATTACATAATACAATTTATAATGATGTGTCATGCAGGCAGGTGTAGAAGTTAAGGTGAGACAAATATGATGTATTTAGCACATTCAACACTAAAATAACTGAGGGCAACAAAATCATGACCTGAATATATATCAGGTGTGAGATAATCAATGAACCAATGAATCACAATGACAAAAAAAAAAGAAAACATACTTAATAACAAAGGAAACACGGGAAATATTTTTGCCTTGAATTTTGATACATTTATATTTAAAATCATTGTAAATATCACATTAAAATAAAACACTTGGAAAAATACCTTAAAAGGTAGCGATTAATCTATTTTTTTTTTTTTTCAGATGTGTTTTCTTTGTGTCAGTTAAGGAGAGCATGGAAATGAACGCTCAAAAGACAAAAAAGGTGCGGGGGTATTCTGAATTAGAAATAAAACGAAAAAGTTTTATGTAAGCTGTTTTATTTCAAACAGGCATAATTCCACTAGAGCCATGCATAATCATATTCAGGATACGCACGTAGGTGTGATAGCCGAAGCAAGCATTTGCCCATTGCAAATTCACTTCAACTCTGAAAAAAAAAACCTGAGCTTCAGAATCAGAATAAGAATGAGCTAAGTGTGCGACGTTTAGCGGCATTTATTATGGGATTTGACTGTTTGATTCATAGATTAAGTGCTCAAATGGATCATATATACACAAGTCTTTAGAGGGTTTCTTACATTTTGACTAGTCAACTAGTCCCTTACAAAAGTTTAAACAATTGTAAAATTAGTCGATGCCCACATCCCTAGAATAAAGACAAGGTAAGTAAAGTCTATAAAATAAATATTGTTTGAAGTCATACTATCTTGAAGCTACTTAAATGGGTCATGAATTGAGAAATCAAATTTTCGCACATTTTCAAAATTTTTCGACCTCTTTTGACATATAAGAGGTCATTATACTATAAGAATATCCTGTAAGTTTCAGAACTGAAAACTCAGCTTTCATTGAAACCAAGCCAGAACGACTCGTTGTGGAATTCGCCTATTTATGACGATAGGTAAAAGACCATCTCTGCAGAGGAGGATCAATGCCTACTTCTACATCGTATCCACTTTAGCCCCGCCCACTGATTTGCGCATGACAAGTAGTAGGTAAATAGCATACGTGACCCTAAAACTGGATCGAGCAACTAAACGATAAATGTGCCTTTGAAGAGTGCAACATGTTGTGCAGTGCCAGGTTGTGGAAAAACAGTCGCAGCATATATTTCTGATGCTGGATTTGAAGAGAGACTGAAATTATAGGGAATACAAAATGTTGTGGTTATTCCACTATTCCACAAAAAAAGCTGAAACATCTACTTAATAACAATATCTTTAAGTTAGGCCTTTAGAGATGGGTTCAAGTGTACTGTACTCTTTGGTGATGGCATACGAGGTTTGGAGAAAGGCTTGTTTCCTGACACCGCACATGCATCTTTTGACCTGGGGACAGATGTTTCAGATGAAAAGTTTTTTCATGAACTTTTTTATTTCTATTCTCTATTTTATTTCCTATTTGATTTTACCTCCAGTTAACTAACCAAAATACAACATCAAGCCAACGTCTCCTGACTAGGGGTGGGAGATATTGACAAAAATGAATATCTCGATATTTTTTTTCAATATCTCGATATCGATATTCAGACGATATTTTTGCAATCCTTCAAAGAAATGTGTGCAAACTGGCAAAGAAGGTCCAGTTGGCCTTTTGACTTGCTGCATTTGACCTATTATTGTATAGAATTACTAGTACATAAAGATATGAGACATTATTGATTTAAACATGAACCAAGTTACTGTACTAAATATTTATTTTAATACAAGAACAGTGCTTTTTCTTCAGTACAATATATGTACGTAATAAATTAACTTTGGTCTTTGCAAACAGTAGGCCTACACTATTAGTAATAGACTAACAACAATGTGACTACCTCTTTAAAAAAAAAAGTTGTTTTGCAAAATGTAAACATTAGAACACAACACAATATAACATTTTTGCACATATATTAATATAAAAGATGAGGATAAAACAAAGACAAAAGGAACAAAATAAATACACTGCTCTGCAGGTCAAATGTGCAATAAAGCAAACATGCTTTTGAAATTACAAAACACTTCTTTGGTAAACACCAGTGTAAACTGTAAGTGTAAACATGCAGTACTGTAACATTTACGGTCAGTAACAGTAAAGTAAATTTACTTGAGAAACTAAAGCGGCCAACTGTTTCTTTGACTTATTTTTTCTTCATATTGTGGGACAAAAACACCAGCCTGTCCACAGCCTCTGGCTTCAGAGAAGCTCTCTGACATGTAACTACATTCCCACCTGTGCTAAATGCCCTCTCTGAAGGGCTGCTTGAAGCAGGGATGCACAGATATTTCCTTGCTAATTTCCCAATTCTAGGGAAATTTACCTCTTGAGCTTTCCACCAGCTTAATGGATCTGTGTCACTGTCTATTTCCGGTATCATGAGGTAGCTCTGCATTTCCTTTTCAACTGCAGTTTGGAGAGACTCCTCTACCCTGTTGGCTTGCTGTGTTTTTTTTAAATAACTTCCAAAAGATTTCTTTTTCTTTTTTGCAGGCAGTGTCTCACTGTCACTGGTGGTGCCTTCTTCCTCAGGTACTGCTGTAGTGGAATGAGATGCTGCTGCCTCTGTTGCAGCCTGCTGGTCCTCCTCATTTCCCAGGGCCATAAGCTCAGCTTTAAGCGCACTCTCAATGGCCAGGATTTGCTCATCCTTATTGTAGCGATGTTTGAATCGAGGGTCAAGAGTAGACGCCATCCCTAGCAGCTCCACCACATTGTCTCCTGCAAATTTGCTGTTCAGGTATGTCAGAATGGATCGTTTGATGTCTTTGGTCAAGTCTGTATCATCCGACTGAACTGCCAGGACATCGTTGTTGAACAAGGACAGTACAGGTGTAACGTAAGAAACTGTGACCTGTTGCTCACCGGACAGAGCATCTGTGAACTCCAACAAAGGACCAAGTGCTTTGTTGATTGATTCCAAAACTTCAACATCTTGCCATGTAGGAATCAGGTGCCTGTGTTTTTTGTCTTCAGACAGTACTTGTTGTATGGCCTTGTGCTGCTCCAAAATCCTTTCGACCATCCGCTGCCTTGAGCCCCACCTTGTGGGGCACTCAGTTATGAGTGCATGTTGGGGAAGATTCATCTGTTGTTGTACTTTTGCCAGAGCTTTTTTTTTTTTCCAGCTGTTGGAAAAAGCTGCCACAACTTTTTTGCAGACTCCTAAGGCTCTGCCAATGCGGGGATCTCGCATGCTTCGCTCTGTGGGGAAAAAAACAAACCACTTAACTTTTTTAAATAATTAAAAAATATTATTCAATAAAGTCTTCATTGCTCTTTTATATTTTTAACCTGTTAAGCTTCAAGCCCACTTTTAAAAAATCTACAGAAATGACATACCCAAATTAAAACATATACAGTTACATTAACCCTTGGTACTAAAAGCACAAGTATGATCTCATTTGAAAGCTGACACTTTGTTGTTTGTTGTAAATGTAGATTAAATTATTGCCATAATGAAAAAAATAGTTATAAATATCTTCAAAGTTTTGAAAAGTTATTAGAAATTTATTTTTATGAAATATCTTCATGAGAGATTTTTTAAAATAAAAATAACAGCTAACTTAGGTGGCAGGTGCATCTGAGGGCTAGGTAGCATGTTAGCTTAGTTAGCACACATCAATACATGACAATTTATGAGATTAAAACCATGTTTTTGCTCCAAACTTGCTTTATAACTTGCTTTATATTTCTATTCGAGTGTTTTAAATAACCTACTGTGATCTGATTTGGCTTCGGATAAAAACATTTGACGGAATATATTATTTTATAGTATACTGTCTGCACAATGATAACATTTATATCGATTAGCATTAGATTATAAATAAAATATATAAATATAATATAATTATACATCTCAACAACAATAAAATTAAACTCAAATATCATTTCAAATTTAAATACTTACCAATGGCAATGTGAAGTCTGTGGCCAAAACATGGAAGTCGCTGCCAGTTGTTGATCCTCAGAGCACTGACCACATTAGCCCCGCTGTCAGTGGTCATGCAAACCATACGTTTATCGTCCAAAGACCATGAGGACAGGGCATCTTTTAGACCTTGTGCAATAAGTTCACCGGTGTGGTCCTCTGGGAAGTAAGATGTCTGAAGGCAAAAGCTCTGTAGATGCCATTCTTCATCGACAAAATGTATTGTCAGAGATAGGTACGGCTCTGAGGTTCTGCTGGACCACAGATCGGAGGTTGTGGCATAATAGGTGACCTTCTGCAATTTATGGGACAGCGTTTGTCGACAAGACTCGTACAGTTTTGGTAGAGCGGTTTCACTGAAATATCTCCTTGAAGGCAGATTATATCTGGGATCTAAAGTATGTAACATTTCTTGAAACCCATCCTTCTCGACTGATTGAATTGGCAACATAGACCTTGCAATAAAACTTGTTACAGAGTTTGTAATTGTTTTCCACTTTTCGCTTGTTTTGTCATATGGTGTTTTCTTTGTGAATGTTTCTGCCAAGGTCTGTTGTGTCTGTGTTTTTTTCTGTACCGTGCTTGTAGCAGCAGTGCTGTTTTGTTCAGCACGAAGCCGTTCATACTCTTCAAACTGTGTTTTGTGCGTGGTACGGAGATGATGGAAGAGGTTGGTTGTGGCGCTCTGCTTAACGGCGATCTGCTTGCGACAAATTCTACAGATGGGCGACGTTTGCTGCTCGTCTTTTTTGTCAAACCCAAACCATCTCCAGGCTAAAGAAGCTGACCCACGTCTCGCTATTAGCTCTTCTTGTACTGGTTTTGAGGATGAGTTTGAATTTTCGCTTTCTTCGCTCATTTTTGTGTTGTTGCGCTCGAAGCTAACAAGTGACAGATGACGATGAGTAACATACGCACGGCACACTGTAATGACGTAAGACGTCAGGGGCACTGAGGCATTATGGGCAGTTCCCCGTATTAATAAAAATGTTTTAGTTTGTACTAAAAAAAAAGTTTTTTCTTGAACTGAAAAGAAGCCCTGTAGAATACAAAAATGTATGCAATTTGCAATGCAACGCAATTTTCTAATGATGCAATCACGAAGCGTGCCACTTGAGGACGCCACAGACATTTAAGAAAACCTTTTTAACTTCAGACTTCAGTTTTCCGCAAACAACATATTTTGCCTTTTCTAGCAGCTATTAATCGTTCATCGGCTTTACTCTTTACGTTTTTGGATTGTTGCTTCAACCTAAGAAACGTCATAACACACAGGTAAGAACTCCGTAACGTTAGTTGTATTGCAAATTAGTAGCAGCTTACTCTCGTGCAATTGAGGAACGATCGTGATTTTGTAAAAAAAAAAAGAAATACAGTCAAACAAACCCCATTATTAAAATCGCTACATATAATTGTTTAGAAGGTTATAGTGTGCGTTATTTGTTTTCTCTTTAACTTACTTCAGCTTTTTTCATGTTTGGGGGGTCGGATTGTACAAATTATGAAATATTCGATATCCCAATTTTGCATATCGTCCAGACAACAATTTGGATATTATCGTCTAAACGATATATCGCGCACCTCTACTCCTGACAACGTCATATTTGCGTCAAACACTGACATTTAGTTGTGAGGTATGGTGACCAAACCCCAACGTCACCTTAACGTCGTAATGTTGATGTCCACACAACGTCAAATTCTAACATCATTAAACATTGATATTTTGTTGATTTTAGGTTGGGGGATTCACTAACCAAAATACAACATCAAGCCAATGTCCCAAGACAACGTCATATTGACGTCAAAAACACTGAAATTTAGTTGTGAGGTATTGGATCCTAAAATCTGTACCCGACCCAAATCACTTCTTACCCGAACCTGACGTGCATAAATCATTTTATTTAAAGAAAAACCCAACCCGAGTCAGACCCGAGTCCGACCCAACCCGACAGCATTTATTTTCTAACCTGACTGGACCCAAACATAAATGGCACTGACGTGTGCACAGCAAAGTCTGTCAAGAAGAATCCCAGTGTCCTGCTGACTTATTTGGCCGCTGCTCCATTATTCATTTATTTACTTGAAGCCCTGCATGAACACGCAGTGTAATGAAGCGAGTGCCTTTTTCTGATGGATCTCATAGTTACAATGGATTTCTGTGTGCAAGGTTACAAACATTTGTTCCTTTTCTACACGCATTTCTCAAAATTGCACTTGACATGAACGCGCAAGTACGTGCGAGGTGCTGAAATGTCAATCACTCATCACTGTAACTTCAGTACATCCTATAACTTAATTGTATCTTATACCTGACCTTAAGATGATTGTTGAAACGGAAGGCAAAAAAGTGGAGCAACGTCTAAATGTGTAAGCAACCGTACGTAGAGTCCATTGCATGTAGAAGTGCGGATTCAGAGAGAACTTAATAACGTTGTCATAGAATTGTTTTAAATAGCTAATAAAGTTTTGTTAAATGCCTGACAGTTTAAAGCAGCACTCAGTAGCTTCGGGACTTCTTCGCTGTATTCTCGCTTTTTGCTCGCAGGTTTCTCTCTAGAGCTCCCCCCACAGCTTCGGAATAGATATTTGACAACACTGTCGTAAAAACTCGTTGGTGATTCTCAGACACCAGAGGCTATAGATCAACGACATCAAAGCAGATGGGACGTTCTTTAAAACGTCTTCTTCATTCGGGTTCGGACAGCGTGAGGGAGCGCAATAATGACAGCATTTTAGCAGATTTCTTTTGGCCGTAAAGCAATTGTTTACATCGCGAGACCTGATATCACGCGAGACTTCCTGACGCAGCGGCCGGCGGCCCGCCGGCTCAAAGTTGCAAGTGCGTATTTTCCGCTCACGGGCACCAGGGGGGTGCGAAACGACCACCATTCAACCCGAAATAAGTAATATAACCATTCCAATGACTCCGAAGCTGTTCAGTTAAGGTAAAAAAAGTTACTTAGTTCACCTTTAAAAGAATTCGTGTCTTCTCAGGTCCATATTGAAAAAGCACATTTAGATGCCAGAGACCCGAGGCCACTAATACCGAACCCGACCTAGTAAATGTCAAGCTTCCTGTAAGCATGGCTCTTTATTTTATTTAAGGTGATAGTTCAGATTATCCATAGATTTTCTGGTCCGTGCAAGTGTAATAGATCAAGTTTACCCAGTGTGTTCCCTGTCAGAAGAACAAGCTCTTCACCAGGAGTGTGCTGATCTAAAATGAATGAACTACCTGCAAGCAAGCAACTGAAAGACTGTTGTGCGCACAACAACACACATTGGTTTGGGATTTATTAATGGTTTATACTTATTTCTACAATTATATAATGAATCCTAAACCACCTTTTGCAAAATATATCAGCTGGGTTGCTGCTCAAAATTATGTTGTTTGCAGGTGTATACACTTATGGTGTATAAATGTATAAATTGTATGTGTATAGGTGTATAAATTATGTTGTTTGCAGCAGCACACTCCCAGTAAGGTGTTCTCACAAGAGAAAATACTTTATGGTTCAAATTGGGATGATCTATAGCCTGGGAAAACCCAGACAACTTCCGGCAAATTCAGATTTGCTCGAGAAGTAGTCTGGCAAAGAGCTCATTCAAGCCCATTTCCATGCCGTCGAAATCGCGGCACCAATCAGAAACGTTGAGGCGGGCTTTGCACAATGACGATCGCTCTGATTGGTTTTAGGTCTATCCAATTGCGCCCAGAGGCATTTGAGCGACGTCCGTTCAACTTTTAAATGCATTATATTCAAATTGCAAACACATGAGGACAGTCTCCATAAAAGACCCACTGGCAGATGAACGTGCTATTACATTTCTCTCCGAAACGGTAGGAAATTAAATTAGATTTAATAGAGGATTTTTTAACTGTGACACAATGATTGACAGGGCAGTTTAAGTGACAGGATGCACGCGACAGATCCGTCCGATAAAGATGACGAAGTAGTATGTCCTAGAGCTTGCCTACTTTTTTGCTACACATTCAAAAGTAAATACCTTTTCTTCACAAAAAGAGTACATACTTTTATGGCGTAGTGTAACTTAGGCAAATTGGGACGCAGCATATGGCTTTACACGATGACGATCTCTGATTGGTTTTAGGGTCTATCCAACTGAGCCCAGAGGCATTTGAGCGACGCCCGTTGGTGACGCCCCTTTGGAAATGATTTGTCTATGGAGCTTTGCCAGACTATAACTCAGTTACTACTGAGAATAGTCTGGTTTTAACCAGGCTAGATGATCTACATTATGGAACAGCAAATACACTGTGTGGGTGAAATGTGAACTACCTCTTTAAGTTGTGCCTTTGCTTTGGGTAATGATCAAAATCTCCCAAGTCACAATACAGCAGTTTGTCAGCGACTAATGAATACAGGTAGTGACAGCGTAACAGTAATCAACATCTGCATAGCATACGTCAACCACCTGACAAATGTTTTAGCTGTTTTATCAGGGCTAACTTATCAGGTGATTTGGACCTCATGGCCCTGAAATTTTGGTTATAGCGTTTATAACACATGGCCTTATACATTGCACCCATAATTTATTTATCAAGTTGTGCTTCATAACAGTGCAGCTGTCAGACAAACGCAGTAATTATTATTAGTATACAATAATGATGATACTATGAACAACAATAATAATAAAATCAATTTAGCCTATTGATGTGTGTAAAAAAAAATTTGTAGAATGTTGCAGGTAACCCAAGAAATTTGAAATTAATTCCTAACCAATCAGAGTTAGGCATCAATTTGAAATTAATTCCTAACCAATCACAGTTAGGCATCAAAGACCTCACGTTTCCTCTCCAGCTGTTGTACTGCGCGGGCTGGGCACTGGCACTGCACACATTTCTGCATAAATGCACGTGAAATAAATGCATTCATTTATATCAATTTTACGGATCCCTCAACATGACACGCATAATAGTGGCCATACGTGTCCTTTGCCGTGGATTCTAGATCACTTTATTGTGTAAAATGTGCTAGTGGGTCAATTTAAAGGGTCAAAAGATTTTTGACATGCCAATTTTAAAATACAAAAAATAATAATATCGATTGCAATTGTTCTAACATTAAGACTGTTGTGTACACATAAATACTGAGTGTTTATTCATATAAGTTAGATGAATTGGTCGTAGCCTTAAAAAATGTAATGTGGTGCGAACGTGATTTATCTTATTTTATTTCCTTAACATGCTTAATTTATTTTTTTACAAGTTCTGGTAACACTTTACAATACGGGTGCACTAATAGGCATTAATTCATTCTTAACTAATGCACAGATAATCATGAGTTTTTCAATTATTTAATCAGTTATTACTGCATCAGCAACTAATATGGAGTCTAAAGGATTAATAGATGAATTAATATATGAATATTAATTAATTAAATCTGTCAATGTATTAATTCCATAATAATATATTTTATTAACTTATAGTGTCAATTAATGTGTTCATTACCACAATGGGTCAAAGCTAATGATTTGCAAAGGTATCATTATGTGTCCGTTAACTAATTGTTAAGTAATATGTCATAGTAAAATCCATAGTGTGGATGTCAAAACCAAAATGACATATTACAATTAGTTAATCATTTGTCTTAAGCTGTAAATTTACTCTCTGATTCTTGTAGCCCCCCCCGGCAAATTCAGGAGCCCATCTCAGAAAAGCAGACTAGACCACCTTTTCAGTGAGGACCATCTCTCCAAACAAAACAAAGTCGAAGATCAGGTTCACCTGTTGATCAGGGGCCTGTACCATGAAGGTAGCTGAACAAACTCGGGGTTACAGGATTAGTTTTGAGTTGACAAAACCAAACCGATGCAATCAGGCTTTATTGGTACCATGATGCAGCTCATCAACTTTCTCTGTCAACTCAGGCTTTGATCCTTAAGCTATGATTACTCCACGCGCGCGTGCACATAAAAGAGTGACGTCGACACTGAACAACCAATCGCGGGAAGAGCGTGAGCGATATATTTTTCCGCGGAGGAGCAAGAGATAATCATTCAGAATTACGATGAATTTAAATATGTATTTCAAGCTCGAAACAATACGGTCTCTGCTGCCAAAGCAAGAGAAGACTGTTGGAGAAAGATTGCTGATTGTTAATGTGTAAGTTAAACAAATACGTTCTATATTTATGTAAAATTATGTATGTATGTATGTGTAGCCTATATGTGTAATATAGCCTATAGCCTATTTTTATAATATATAAAAATGATACATGCACATTTTTTATATATTATAAAAAATAGGCTATAGGCTATATTACACATAGGCTACACATACATATATACATAATTTTACATAAATATAGAACGTATTTAAGAAAGCTAGGGACTCCTATCATAAGATTAACAGAATAATAATAAAGATTTAAAATAATTCTTAACATGTATTATATTGTATAGTACATTTGTGCAATTTGCTTTTTGAAAAAAAATTAAATAAAATGTGTTCATGTGATGTCACCCTATCAATATATCTTACCGGCAATTTTATAAAAGCCCTCTTTTATGGACATGGCCGATAAATGTCCGGGGAACACTAGTAATGAAACTATTAGTCCTGCAGAGCGAGGACCACCTTACGAATGGTTCGACAAACCGTGTTTTCCCCTAGTAGTCTAGATGGGATGTACCCAAAAAGTGAAAGTGAGGAGCATTTATGGGTACAAGTCGGGAACCGGCCTACTTTACATATTTCAAGGGTGCTGAATCCAAAAAAACTGGTTCCCAAGCGAAATTGTGAGTTTTTGACCTTCTAATTTGCATATCAAAATGGCCGCCAAATTGCCTATCTTGCTCAGTCGTTGGACCATTTTCCCCGATTTTTTTTTGTAAGTAGGCAATCAAGATGAGGAAATTAAGTTTCTAGATCGATAGTCAAGGGTCAGAGCAAAGATATAATGGAGGCTCACTGCCTTTTTTATGTATATATATATGCAAAATACCAACTTTTAAGGTGAAATTAAGCATTATTTGTGTCATTTTTTAAGGCCGACATACATATTCAATCAATATCACTCTTAAATGTTCCCAGTGTATATATGATATGTGATGTATTCCATATTACATAATAACTATGAAAAACACCATTGCAAGTTGTCTGAGATTTATTTTTTTTATGCAAATTAAGCATTTGTCCTCTAAATTCTAAGACGGGGAAAAACCCAGGTGAATAGGGAAAAATAACACCTTGTAACTTCCTCCGGGACATCGTGCGTAAAACAGCCAACCATCGCTGTCTGCGAGCCGCCGTATTCAAGCACCGAGAGTGCACACACTGCGCCCGCGCCTCCGAATCAGGTTCTCGAGCCCGCAGAATGCGGCAATTGGAGCCCGGAGGCCATTCTGCCCCTAGCCGTACATGCGAAAGTGTGGGAAGCTATTCCAGGTGCGTCAGAATGGGTGCTGAGCACAGTAAGAGAGAGCTATTCATTGCAGTTCGCTCGCCATCCCCCGCGCTTTCGAACGCGAACCGAGACGAGAGTGAATGGGGAAGTAGCACACCTACTTTGTGCAGGAATAGCGAAACTTCTGTGCAAAGGGGCCATAGAACCGGTACACCCTTCTCTGAGTGAGTCAGGCTTTTACAGCGGTTACTTCCTCGTGCCCAAGAAGGACGGAGCTCTCAGAACGATTTTAGATCTGAGATATTTGAACAAAGCTCTTATGAAAAGACCGTTCAAAATGCTCACAACCAGACAGATCCTAGCGCAGATTCGCCCGAGGGACTGGTTTATTTCCCCTCGATCTGAAAGACGCTTACTTTCAGATTCAGATAATACCCTGTCACAGGCCATTCTTGAGATTCGCCTTCAACGGTCAGGTATATAAGTACACCGTTCTGCCGTTCGGCCTGTCTTTAGCACCCTGTACATTCACGAAGTGCATGGACACGGCTTTCGCTCCCCTGAGAGGTCAGGGCATGCGGATTTTGAACTATTTGGACGATTGGCTGATTCTAGCACAGTCAGAGGAAGAACTTATCTCTCACAGAACAGTGCTTCTCAGCCACCTGGAAAGCCTGGATCTCACGGTCAACTGGACCAAAAGCTCATTACTGCCCAGTCAGTCAACCTCTTTTCTGGGTTTGGAACTGGACTCTGTGGCAATGACGGCCCGGCTGTCGACACTATCCGACGCCTAGCCGCGTCTTTCCAGTTGGGCAGCGCCGCACCTCTAAAAACATTTCAGAGGATGCTGGGTTGTATGGCATCAGCTGCAGCAGTGCTTCAGCTGGGTCTACTGCGTATGCGCCCACTACAACGCTGGTTGAACGCTCGAGTGCCTCACCGAGCCTGGGCGTCTGGCGGCATTCGACTGCAGCGGGGAGTGACAATGGGAGCCGTCTCGCACCGAAAAGTTATCTCGACGGAAGCATCCAACTTAGGTTGGGGCGCTCTTTTCGAGGGCAAACCGGTCTTTGGTCTGTGGTCAGACCAGGAGAAATGCCTCCACATAAACTGTTTGGAGATAATAGTGATCGAGAACGCGCTCAAGCGCTTCCTCCCACATATACGGGACCACCATGTGCTAGTCCGCTCAGACAACATGTCCATGGTGTCCTACGTGAACCGACAGGGTGGTGTCAGATCCAGGAATCTGGGAGCCGTGCACGTGCCAGGCCACCTGAATGTCGGTCCAGACAGACTGTCCAGAGACAACATTCCCCCGGGAGAATGGTTCCTGCACCGCCAGACAGTCCAGCTACTGTGGCACCTGTTTGGCAGGGCGGAAGTCAACCTTTTTGGGTCAAAAGACAACGCTCACTGCCCGACGTTTTTCTCAAAGAGCGAGGACGTGCTGGCCCAAACCTGGCCCAGCCGCCCGCTGTATGCTCTCCCTCCGATCTCGCTGTTACCACAGGTAATCAAGAGGATCAGGGAAACACGCCACTCAGTGCTCCTCATAGCCCCGTGATGGGAGAACCAAATCTGGTACCCAGAGCTAGTTAGGCTGTCGCACTCAGCCCCAAGGCCGATCCCAGTGAGGAAAGATCTTCTCTATCAAGCATGCATGCCTGGATAATTAACGGATACCCGTTGATTTGCCAGAAGGGGTCGTAAACACGATCACGCAGTCTAGAGCTCTTTCCACGTGAAGGCTCTATGCGTCTAAATGGTCAGTGTTCTCCAAATGGTGCGCTACTAAGAGCCTGGATCCACACACACGTGGGGTTTCATGGGTGCTCTCCTTCCTACAAGAGCTGTTGAACAAGTGCGGGTCCCTCTCCACGCTCAAAGTGTATGTGGCGGCTATTGCAGCGTTCGCGCAATAGGAACGAGCAAGCTTATCATTCGCTTCCTTAGAGGAGCCAGGATGGTGAACCCCCCGCGGTCCCCCTCAGTTCCTATTTGGGATCTTTCTCTGGTCCTAGAGGCCCTGAAAGCGTTTCCCTTTGAACCGCTAGAATCTGTGGATCTGAAATACCTTTCGCTCAAAACCGTTTTCTGACAGGTCTGTCGTCAGTAAAACGCGTGGGGGATCTACATGCACTGTCTGTTAGCCCCGCATGTCTCGAATTCGGACCAAATGACTCCAAAGTCATCCTCAAACAGAGACACGGGTACGTCCCCAAAGCGATTGGCACTCCCTTTAGAGCGCAGATCATCTCCCTGTCAGCACTGCCAGCATCAGATAGTGAGGACAGTGATAACCTCTTATGCCCCGTCAGGGCGCTGAGAGTTTACATCACACGCTCCGCCCCCTTTAGGCAATCTGAGCAGCTCCAGCTCTTTGTTTCGTTTGGTGGGTGCACCAGGGGTCTCGCCACCTCGAAACAGAGCCTGTCCAGATGGATAGTGGACGCTATTGCAGCAGCTTATACGTCCAAACACATGCAGTGCCCTTTGGGCATCAGAGCCTATTCCACTAGAGGCATAGCCTCTTCGTGGGCTTGGTCCAGCGAGATTTCTATTCACAACATTTGTATGGTGGCAGGCTGGGCCTCCCCCTCTACATTCGTGAGATTTTATAACCTGGAAGTTCCCGCCTTGCAGGCTAAACTGATATCAGTTTAAGTGATATGTATGTTCTGCCCAGTCGTTCATGTGCAGACTACTTTCGTGTACTACTAGCTTTTCTGGTGAGCTGCACTAAGGAATGAGATTCTCTATATACAGACCGGTGGAGCCACTCTGTATTTTCCCCATCACGCGCTTGTGCACTGGTGCTGGCCTGTGTTGCTGGCCGCCTATTCTCCACTCAGCTGCGCTAGGGGTTATACTCTCTATACATAGACCAGGTGAAGCCGCTCTATATTCTCCCTATGATGTGCTTATGTACTGTGCCGGCCCGCGCTGCTGGCCACATTCTCCATGCTTATACATAGACCGGCAGAGCCGCTCTGTATTCCTATGAAGTGCTTATGACATGTGCTGGTCCGCGTTGCTGGCCGCCTGTTCCCGCATGTTGGGACTCCACTGGGACTCCACTGGGACTCATGCAGTGGATGCTCGGCGCGCACGGCATTGACAAGGGGTTCCCGTAGCGTAAGCAACTTACGCAATACGAGAGAACCTCTCGTAAGAGAACGTACTCGGTTACCTAACGTGGCCTCAGTTCTCTCTAGAAGAGGGAACGAGTATTTCGTAACCTGCCGTGTCGCGCCATGAGCTTATTCGCTTCAGTCTATGAAAACCAGAATTTCAGCCTTTCAGCCTCTTTTATACACGCTAGCCACACCCATTCTGGTGGGCTGAGGCGCATAGAGCGTGGGCGTGACGTCACGCAGGGCTCACTAGTAGGCTGCTGCAGTTGCCATTCAGAGACATGGAAGCGTCTGAGAGCAGCCGAGCCTATAAACGTTAGTGAGTACCGGTACTCCATTACAAATATGTACAATTCTGCGAAATTCCATGTTAAAACTAGATTCCGCTTCCGCAATTCCGTGATCGCGGAAATCATATGGCCCTAAATTTTGACCCACTATGGTTGAAAAAGTATCATTTTGGATAAATAGGGTAAGAAGTTCAATCAATAACTAAGGAATATTGACATTGTTTGTCTAAAAAAATAAAAAAAACAGGAAATTTACCAAAGCGTGTGAAACTGTTATGATCCTCTTTGCTGTTACATTCACCTCAGGCAAAGGGTCCTCAGAGATGGGACTGACCATGCTATGTCCTGATCTAAATATTCAACTTGGGAAGTTTCATGGTGGTCTATTTTTGAATATTTTTCCCTATTCACCTGGGTTTTTCCCATCTTAGAATTTAGAGAACAAATGCTTAATTTGCATAAAAAAATAAAATATCAGACAACTTGCAATGGTGTTTTTCTTAGTTATTATGTAATATGGAATACATCACATATCATATATACACTGGGAACATTTAAGAGTGATATTGATTGAATATGTATGTCGGCCTTAAAAAATGACATAAATAATGCTTAATTTCACCTTAAAAGTTGGTATTTTGCATATATATACATAAAAAAGGCAGTGAGCCTCCATTATATCTTTGCTCTGACCCTTGACTATCAATCTAGAAACTTAATTTCCTCATCTTGATTGCCTACTTACAAAAAAAATAGGGAAAAATGGTCCAACGACTGAGCAAGATAGGCAATTTGGCGGCCATTTTGATATGCAAATTAGAAGGTCAAAAACTCAAAATTTCACTTGGGAACCAGTTTTTTTGGACTCAGCACCCTTGAAATATGTAAGGTAGGCCGGTTCCCGACTTGTACCCATAAATGCTCCTCACTTCTTATAGAAGGCCTTTTTTCTGAAATCCGTCTAGTCTATAGAGCTTCTGTGCGTCACCCACCGTGCAGGAATGTACCACTTGCAACAAAAAAAAACGCAACGCAATATTTGCGGTACAGTAAGTGCATGAATTCGACGTGTTAAATTCTTTATGTGCGGCTCAAGAAGTTCGCAAAGATAAGACATTCCTTCCGCGGAAAATCTGTATCTTTCATACAAGTAACTATCAGGAAAGGCAAGGGGATTTTCTCTGGCTAAAAACTCTTTCTCTACGAAGTGCTCGTCAAACAATTTGCGCTGAGATGTCACAGGATTTGGAAGAAAAGGTGAAGTCATCGCAACAGACACTGGGAATAAGTTACGTCACCTATATGTTTCTTTGCTCTCAGCTGATTGGTCAAACTTCAGTCTGAGATCTTGAATCCAGAACATAGCCTGCCCCGGAGCAGGTTAGCCGTGCAGCGTAAGATACCATGGCAACGAACACCGATTAAAGCCGAGCTACTTTCATAGTACCTAAAACCCAGGGTTGGCGGAAACTAAACTGAAACATAGCTGGCTAGCCACCTAAACCGGCTTCATGGTACAGGCCCCAGCAATCTACGCAAAGTCAACCAACACATGGGAAACATTCCCCGTACCCAATTCCAGAAGCAAGTAAGTACATAGTAGTAGGTGTGTGTGTGTGTGTGTGTGTGTGTGTGTGTGTGTGTGTAGAAATGTCAAATCATTTGAATGGGTTAGTGTTAAAAACTTAGACCCACTTAAGGGCCCATGGCATCCTCAGTTATAATATAAGGGAAAAATATGATTTGTGCATTTTACTTTTGCTTTCAAATTGGCGGCAATTGCTTGAATGGTGGGTTCATTATTGATCTTAATGTAAAACAAAACAATACAGTACAATGACAAACTTGCTTAAATAGGCGCTTTTACATTTCGTTTTCAAACCTAAATCTTCCGTCATCATCTCGTCAGTCAGCTCCTCACTAACGCTGCATTTCAGGCACAATTTCAGGTTTTAAGTGTAGCGTCTGTTCTCTAACTTTTTCAACCTTTTAGGACCCACACTAAAACGTTGTTTTTGCTCACCCCCGAAAGTGTCAATTTTAACATGTTATAAAACCAGTGTGACATCAAGATATGACAAACCTACTAAACTATAACAACCGCTTCATAATGTGTTGTATATAATTAATTATTTGGACATTTAAATCCTCTTTCTTTTGTATCCACAGGTTGATGACAAATGAGGTAATTGCCAGTTTCAATATGAAGTGTGGGAAGGGGAAGCTTGCCTTCACCAAGCTCCATCTTTACAATGTTGTCACAGGTAAAAAAACAAAAACAAAAACAGTAACCTCATAGTACCTTTCCATTTGATATCTTTAATTTTTCAGAACTCTAACGTAGGGGTGGGCAATCTGACAATTTTATATCATGATCAATTTTGAAGACGTCCATGTTCTACTTTTCAAGCGAATCTTAGAGATCGCAAACTTTTATGTCCTCATAACAGCAGGACTTTTATTTTGACGATAATGTGTCCCCAGTGAAGCTGACTTAAGGCCTCATTATACTTCTGCGTCGGACCTACGCCGGAGCCTCTACGCTGAAGGCAACGCGTTGGTTTTCATTTATACTTCTGCGTCGTTGTCCGCGTTGACGCGCAATACACTTGCAGAGGGAGCATGTGAAACCCGAGGGAGCGGTCCTAGCAGACCAATCACAGCGCTTGCGTCCGCGTAGAGTTGACGCGTTGTTACATTTTTTGAGAGGTGCACGTCAGGGTACGCCGAAGGGTACGTGCGCTACACACAGCCTACGACGTAGCTACGGTGTGAGTTCGACACAGAAGTATAAATAGGCCTTTAGTTAGTTTATGGTCTCTGTTTAACAGTTTTGTCTAATACGTAACTGGATAGAACCTGTTGTTGGATAGAACAAAAAATAAACTATACAAAAAAGTATTATAGTGGTTGCTTTTATATTATTTGTAACAGAAAGGCAAACACTATTAATACTTTCTCATTTACCAAGAGCATTCAGCAAATATACGCATTTATATCATTTAAAAAAATCTTTGAATATTTAAAAAACATTTAATTTCACAATCCTTGCAGACTTAGTCGAATCCAGCTGTCAGATATTCTGAAGTGTGCATAGACGGTCAGTCCGTGTGAATTAGGCTATGTTCACACTGCAGGGCTTAATGCTCAATTCCGATTTTTTGAAAAAAATCGATTTTTTTGCAAGGCCGTTCACATTTCCAATTAAATGCGACCTTTTGTGATCTCCTGTGTGAACGTGAAATGACCCAGAAGTGACCCGCATGCGCAGAAGAGTACTCAACGGTCAACGACGTCACTTGTTGTTTGCGGAAGTAGCTAAACTTTAACTGTGATTCTCTCACACACTAGTGGTGGAAATTTTGATTCTTTCCAGAGACTCGTTCATTTTCAGTTCGTTCACCAAAATGATTCGTTCAGATTCGTTCACTGATTCGTTCAGTGACAATTTCTTCCTATTACATACATACTGCAGCAGGTGGCGAAAAAGAGTGTATTTTATGCTATGTTTTAACGAACGTATTTACTTGTTACAGAAAAACTGATTTGGCTTTGTTAAAATTTGTGCCTTATTTACTAAATTAATAAAATAAGTCTAAATAAGAGGTTCAGATGACCAAACCAAGGTTTTCTTGCATAATTAACATTTTAATTGTTTGGTCAGACATACACATTTATAAATCTGGGATTATATTAAACGTTGAGTTATGTTATGTATGTTAAATATGATAAACAATTATATGCACACCTATAACTGCGCTTTGAATGAGATTGAATCACATGCTAAATGACCGATCTACCCAGTACTCTCATTCACGAACGAAATGTACCAGTTTGATCAATTCGTTCACGAACGAGATCTCTCTCTCTCTCGTTCAGACTCAAAACAGAGCGATCTCGGTCAGTCATGGGCGTATTCGTTCAGTAGATCCAACCAATTACATGCCCCTTCACAGCCCGAACTGAAATGTTATTTGCTGACGTTACGCAAATGAGACCTAACCAATACTGTCATATTTTTTGGTTTGTTTTAGTTTTTAGAGAAGTGCATATGACATGAATAAAACATAATTAATTCATTTTTGATCATACAAAATGAACACAAGTAGTAAAGTAAATTTTTCAAAGTGCAAAATACCACAAAACTAATTAAAACACACAAACAAAAGAAAAGAAAAGCAGGTAAAGAGAAGTGTAAATTTAAATCAAGTAAACAGTCAAGTACAAAATGACAATGTTAATTTGTCTTTGTAAGCCTATTTAACCATGCTTGCGTTATTAAATTGTTTTCATTACAATGGTAAAGTGTAAATTTCCTTCTTTGATGCAAATATGCTGACTACACAAACCCAGCTCTATCGGTTCGCCATCATTATCGTTCAAACAATTGGTTCTTTTCGTTCACGAACGACATGTACCAGTTCGTTCACGAGAAGATCTCTCCCTCTCTCTCGTTCAGACTCAAAAGCAACTCGGTCACAGTCAGTGAAGGGCGTATTCGTTCACTACATCCAACAAATCACATGCTCCGTCACATCTCTTACTCGAAGGCTATTGGCTTGAGGTTTAGTCATTCTTGACAGGTTGAAAACACAGAGCTACCCGGTTCACTGAGCTGCGCATGCGCTGCTAATAGCGCCGCGCGGCTGTGGAGGGAGGAATTTCAGTGAACGAGAAATATGAGTCAATGGATTACGTGAACGAGAACGATTCGTTCACCTAAAAGATTCGTTCAAAAAGAACGATTCGTTCACGAACGTAACATCACTATCACACACACACACACACACAAGCGCGCGCAGACAGCAGCCGCTGACCTATCTAATATCAGATCCAGCACAAATAAGTTAACATAACGTATATATAATGGCCGTGGGCTTTTTTTTTTTTTTTATTAACGGGCTCGTCGAGGTCGACCCGTTCGGCAGATTTACCTCAGCTCGACGAATATGCAGTCCGTTTTCAAACCGACGACTACTTCAACGCAGGATTTATGACGTTTTTCGCGTATCAATGACGTGCGGGTCGGATAAATGCGACCTGGCCGTTCAGACTGAAGTCGCATTTGAAAAGATCGGATATGTATCGGATTTGGGACCACATACCCAAGTGGCCTGGGTCGCATTTGAAAAGATCGGATCTGTGTCGTTCAGACTGTCATGAAAAGATCAGATACAGGTCGCATAGGGGCAAAAAAATCGGAATTGGGTCGTTTCAGCCTGCAGTGTGAACGTAGCCTTAGTTCAGCTTCACTGGGGACACATGATCGACAAACTTTAAACCCTTGATTTCAAACTATGCTGGGGCTATATTCAGTTGCCCTCTGTCATATTCACGTCATTTACACTGTGTGCTAAATGTAAAATGAGTGTCGCCATGTCTTTATTTGAAAAAATATGATTCCTAGTGCGCACAAACTTACTGAATGCCCAGTTAAAGGACAAGTTCGGTATTTTACACTTAAAGCCCTGTTTTCAGATCGTTTCTGATGAAATAGAACGGTTAAGATTGAAATTTGGATTTTTGTGGTAGCACCCCCCCCCCCCCCCCCCCCACCTCCACAATGGCTGCATATGTGCACTGGAACAATCCTTCCTAAAACGCATTCAACTTTCGTTTACAAAGACGTGAAACTCACCGAGTGGTCAGGGGTGTTCACTGATATGCTCACACAAAAATCGCTGCAAAAGATGCTTTCCAACAGGTTTTGTAGTTTTTGTCCAACTCCATTGACTTGTATTGGATGAAAAACTACGATAAAACCTGTTGGAAAGCATCTTTTGCAGCGATTTTTGTGTGAGCATATCAGTGAACACCCCTGACCACTCGGTGAGTTTCACGTCTTTGTAAACTAAAGTTTAATGCGTTTTAGGAAGGATTATTCCAGTGCACCTATGCAACCATTGTGTAGGTGGGGGGGGGGGGGGGGGGTTGCTACCACAGAAACCGAAAATTCTCGGGCCAGCAGCATTTGTCCAAATTTCAATCTTAACCATTGTATTTCATCAGAAACGATCTGAAAACAGAGCTTTAAGTGTAAAATACCGAACTTGTCCTTTAAATCTTCCTCTTGCTCTTTCCTCCCCCATTATGGGTGTATACGCCCTGTGCTGCTTATTGGCTACAAGTCGCTTACTGCTCCTTTAATACCATATTTGATCAAAAAGGACATAGGACATTATCCCTCACTCCCTCTCTTAACTAGCTGTCTTTAGATCAACTCAACTCAATTCAATTCAACTCAATATCAGCAAGTATTCTGAAGAAAAAAAAAAAAAACTATATTTGGACATCCCTAGTTTTTGGAACTTTATTGCTGATGAAGCAGATGAAATGTTGATAGCAAGAAATACAGTGTTCTGTCAAAAGCACATCCTAATGATGAAGATGCCTCTTTAGATATCTTAACAATTTGAATTTCTAACAGACAAATATGGGAATAATATGTGTATGCAATCGAGATCTTAAGCCACATGTATTTTTCATTATTTTAAAGATAGCATAATTTTCAAGCAATACATTTCACAAAAACTTTAATTTGGCTTTAATACAAAAGGTATGGTCTGTGGATTGATTAAGTGCTTAGGTTGTGTAATAATGTTAAAATAATGTTAAAGTCAATACAAACTACAGACTCAGAAACGTTATGCATTTAATTTTCTAAAATAAACTCTTCCTGAAGCCTAAGATTATAACTTTTTAGAACTTTTTTTTTTTTTTGTTAAATTCAGAAACTTTTTTTTTTATATTGTTACATCAATGTACATCAGTTTTACATTGTTGTCATTTAAAAAAAAAAGAAATGTTGAACAGAGTGAGAGAGAAAATAGGAGGAACAGGATGGGGAAATGATGCGAACTGGACTCAAATTCAGAGCGCATGTTCTAACTTCTAGGGTACGACCCTGTTGATTTAACATTGTCATCAGACATTTCCATACAGGTCATCATCATAATCATAACCCTTAGAGGAAAATTTAAAGAGAAACAAAGATCAGTCAATGGCATATTAATCACAGAAATCGATTGTGTTTTCCCATGCTATAAGAAATTAGATGAAGTGATAAATGTACTCACATGGTAGGTTTTCGGCTCACTGAGATGCATAGGGGAAAAAAGATTGTAGAATCACATATATGTTTGAATTGATCATATAAACTGTTAATCTAATGTATTTAATAGACTGCTAATATAACTATAACATATCTGCCATATGGCAAAGGAGAGAAACACATTGTTAAAAAAAAACAATGTTAAAGAAAAGGAATCTTGGCATTGGGAATTTTATTATGTCACTGAATGCATTCAACAGTATTATTTTGCTGTGTATGGTGAATATAATGAATTTAGACCTTGAGGGACTCATATGTGGTTCAAATGCACTGTACCTCTTTGGTGATGGAATATGAGGTTTAGAGAAAGGCTTGTTTCCTGACACAGTACATGTGTTGTTTGCCCTGTGAAGAGAGAAGGTTCATCAGTGATGCCGCTTTGGTTATTTATAGTAAGACGTTTTTTTTAAAAAAAGTATACAGATTTTTCTTTCTTTTTAGAATAAAATAATGACTTGTATTCTGCTCTCAAATTTGCATTGGTTCTTGGTGATTGGTGTCTACGAGAGAGAGAGAGAGAGAGAGAGAGAGAGAGAGAGAGAGAGAGAGAGAGAGAGAGAGAGAGAGAGAGAGAGAGAATAAGATTGTTACCAGATTGGAGGATTTTATCATTTAATAATGAAACTCATGACACAAAATAAACAGAAAATGTATATATTGATTACCTAGAAAATCGGCTCCAGATGCTCCGTCTGTTGAGAGAAGTGACGTTTAAATAGTCATGTAATGTTTAAATAGCATGATAACAAAAATTATTTGTGCTTAGATTATGCCTTTTTTTTATATATTTTTTTTATATTATAATTATATTTTAACCTGCCTTTGTTCAGGCCTCAGTGGTCTTTCGGGAGCATTTCCAGTGTACCTGTAGATATCAGCACTAGTTAGTGCATTGGACAGATTTGGACCAGTAACATTTATTTTATTTTATTTTTTGCTTTTTGCTTTTTTCTTGCCCGATATCACTCCAGTTTCCCCTGTTATTCCAAGCTGCTCTTCCTTCAGGCATATTAAAATGACTGGGGGAATGGGGGTTGATATTTTTAATTTAGCCTTATGAACAAATACTAAGATACAAAGATAAGTTCAGTAAAGAAATCTCCAACCTTGAGAATCTGTTCCAAACTGATCTCCTGCATCAGAGAATAGGGTTCAAATTGTTAATGTATTAGAAATCAGAGGATTTTAGCTTTTAACGTGAATTAATATGAACACTGATTAAATGAGTGCAATATGTCCTACATACCTTGGTTCAGATCGTGACCCTTGCATATCATGAGGAGTTTTTCTACAATCAATAATGACAGTGTGATAGTGAGAAGTTGTTAGTGTTGACTGATAAAAACAGCAATTAAGCATAGCAGTGGCAGATCCATTACAAATAAATTGACCTGGATAGAATTGGTATCCATGTACTTGGTATGTCTTCATGAATTCAAATATACCAGTAGTATGATTCTTTCAAAAGTTAAATGAAAAAGACTTCCTGATTGGAAGGTGTTGCTGTGGCCAAACTTCTCAAGTACCATCAGGACATGATGGTGATAACATATACAAAGATTTGTTTCAATCCCTTAAAATACTGCTAAGATACAGCATCACTTCAGGTTTGGTGACCACCACATCATTAGATTTGCTGATGCATTACATGAGTACAGGTTTAATATATCGAAAAAAGTAACTTTTGACAAGGACTCTCTCAAGATTATTTAATTGCCAAATTTGGGAACATTTTAGGGTGATCTGATAATCGCTGCCAGACATAGTCTGAAAAAGTATGACTTTGAAAAGTTAAGCAGAAACCAGACATTTTGAAGAATCAGTATAAGCAACAACAAAAAAACAAAAAAAAAGGAAAGAAAGAAAGAAAAAAAATACAAACCTGTGTCGCCTTTTATAAATGAAGACTCCAGCAAGTATGCAAATGAGGATGAACACAAGTGAAGAAGCAATGACATAAGGCCCAAATCCAACCACTTGAACTCCTATGATAATAGTATTGTTAAAAGGATTAGTCACATCTCTCACACATCATGAAGTACAGTTTCTGTTTGACCAGTCACATTAAAAAAATGGACAAAAGAGTCTAACATGCACAAGCCCAACTCATTAATGTATACAGACTAGAGATCCTCAAAAATGTCTTGAATGTAACTGTATCAGTTGATACTCACTCTTAACACTCAGGATGGCAGTATGACTCTGTGTTTTACCACCCCAAAAGTTGGCACTGCAGACAATTTCATCTTTCTCTTCATATCCAGTTGGAATGAAGGTCACATCGGACACTGTTTCCCAGACGCCTCCACCCATGTGATTGTGGCTGATAGTTTCTCGGGCTGTTGGGACGCTCCAGCTGATTTTGGGAGGGTGAGAGGGGCATGTGTGGTTGACTGAGCATTTGACGGTGACGCGTGTCCCGGGATCGATGTCTTCAGGGAAGGATGACATCACAGGTTTGTCAGGAGAAGCTTTTTAACAAGAAACACAAAGATGTTATATTATGAGATGTGATGCATCTTTAAAAGCATTTTTATAATCAATAAATGAGTGGTTATATTTCCTCACCCCGCATTATAATGAACACACAGCTGTTGTTGAAACCATATTTCTCGTTTTCTTTTTCTGCTGTGAAGCAGAATGGCCCGTTGTCATGAGTTTGCACATCATCCATCTCCACAGTACAGTTCTGTTCATCCGGGTTTCCCAGGAGCCTTGTGCGGCCTTTGAAGTTGTCTAAGACGTCATGTGAGTCAGTGTGGAACATATAGCCCCCTTTTTTGGTAACCCAAAGAACGCGAAGTCGAGTGACATATTCTTCTTCCATCTTGAAACTGCACGGTATCACCACACAGGAACGAGTCAACGCTGTGATCTTGGGCATCACATCTGCCTCATATTGGAAATAAGCTAAAATGATATCATATAATGGATTAATCAATATTATTACAGAACTAAAAGTGTCATTGTCATTATCTTAAATGTAAGAATAGCTATACGGCAACAAAAAAAAACATACTTTCATTCTGGATTGGACTCGCTGGTTTTTGATACTCTGTAAAGTAGAATCAGTAAAAATCAATAAGCTTAGGTTTTTCAAGTTTTTTGGTTTAAATGAAATGCTACATTTGAGCCTTAAAGGGTAAGTTCACCCACAAATGAAAATAATCCCATAATTTACTCACACTCAAGCCATCCTAGGTGTAAATGACTTTCTTCTTTAATATAATTGGAGTTATGTATAAAAAAATATATCCTGGCTCTTCAGCTTTGTAATGGGAGTGATTAGTAACTGAGATTTTGAAGCCCAAAAAAGCGTATTCATCCATCATAAAAGTATACATACGTATCCAGGGGATTGGTCATATACACCAAGGAAGGCTTCAGGGTAAGTCAATTATGGGATCATTTTCACTTTTGGGTGAAATAACCCTTGAAGGTTAAAAAAACATACTTCAGTATTCAACAACCACAATAGTCAATATCCTATTGTTCAGGTTAGTGTTACATTACAGATGCCAATTACTCACGCTGCACATGCAATACAACAGAAGCTTCAATGTTTCCTCCAGAAAATTTTGCAGTGCAAATCAATTTCTTCCCATGGTCGTCTTTTGAACCCAGAAAGGTTATGTTGGAATAGGTGACCTGATTTAAACCAGAGAGTGTTTTGCTCCCCGTTTTGACCTGCATGTTCTCATAGTTCCATGTGATGGTTGGAGTCTCTCTCTGGCAGGAGTGATAGACGGAACAAGTGAAGTTCTTTGCAACGCCCTCTGTGACATCTGCCAGTTCAGGCTCAATCGTTACTCTATGATGAACACCTGAAATTGAAATTAAATAGGTCCAATGGTGACATTTAAAGTGAACTTATATCTAACAGCACAAAGCATATCGTCACCTTCCTAAAATAATTGCCTAAGTCATTTTTCAGGTTTCTCAGAAAACACACAAAAAAAAAGAAAAATAACTTCAGAGGTTCGTTCTTCTTGATGCAGCTCCCATCTTGAAAAGCTTGTAAAATTGCCTTTTAAAATTTTAAAATTGCTCGTAAAATCTTTTGACTTAGGCCAAATAAAACGGCCTAAGTCACACTCTTGACATAGGCCATTACACTACATGAAGTTCCTAAACGCAAGTTAGGGAGGAGTGAGCCCATCTAATCTTTCAATCAACAGCCTGAGTATATAAGCAGCCGCTTACCTCTCTCTAGCATCAGCTGTTCCAGTATCCCTCCACCTCCCCAAACTCCACCTTCATCTCAGGTACCTTGCCCTTCAATTATCATATCCTACATTTAGCCACTGGGGGGTATATCAGAGCTCGAGTTGAAGCTGCTTCATCGAGCCCCTCTTCAGTGGACAGCAAGCCAAATAAGTTTAACCTAATATCTTAAAGATTTTATGGGCAAGCAAACTCGTTAAAGGGGTAGAACTGCATGATCTGTTCAACTGAGGATGTGGGGATTTTACCAGAGGTGGCCAGCATCATGAGGAGATGACTTATGCAAAAAAAATCATTTTTGTCAAAAAATGACTTAGGCAGTTATTTTAGGAAGGTGACGATATTTGTGTTCACTTACATTGTGCGCTTTTGTCCTTTGTAGTTGTCACTGTTTCGCCACCATGATGTGTTACAGAACACTTAATAGTTAAACTTTCTGCTTTTACAACACTTGTGCGTGTCAGAGTGATTTTCCACAGGCCGTCTTTAAGATGATCATTGTCTAAGTGATCAGTTCCTTCAGTACCGCTCAGAATGATGTCTGGTTTGCTGTATGGACACGTGTGGAAAGTCGAACATGCTACTGTAATGGTGTCACCCGTCCTTTCACCTCCATAAATAATAATGCTGGGCTGCCGTGGACTTGCTACAGTTGACAGATACATTAGAATTAGAATAAAAAAAATAAAATTAAAAAAAAGTTAAAAGCGAGTCAGTTAGAGAGAAGCATATTTTGTCTAATGTAATTGAACATTATTGACCAACACTTCCAGCCACAGTTGTACAATCATATAATATTAAACTAGAATAATATTATTCCAAGAATATTTACCATCAACAAGAATTGTAGAAGTGACATCATAAAATGTGTAGGTGCGCCATCCAACATTTTCAGGGTCAATCCATGCATATATTTTTTCTCCATGGTGGGACTGTCCCAGGTTTTTGATCAGCAGACTGCAATCCCAAATTGATGTTCTATATAAATCCGTTTTCCATCTGAACTTCTCAATTACATCATATGGATACCATGGATCATAAACTAAAGGATAACCTCTAGAGACCCACTGATACCACACAACTCTACGTGGGTCTTTGGGTGGATATGATGTGTAAGAGAAAGAACATGGTATAACCAGACAGGAACCTTGGAGACCGTGAATGTCTTTTGGCATTTTCACTTCCCATGCTAAAGCAATATACAGAAGAACTGCTGTGGGACAAAAGTTGTAGAACATTAATAGCTGAATGGAAGATAAAGTAATTTTTCAAAAATATTGGTGTTAAAGGGTAAAATTCGGTCAGTAATTACTCACCCTCATGTTGTTCCAACTCCGTAAGACCTTCGTTCATCTTCGGAACATAAATTAAGATAGTTAAACTAACCTCGAGTTAGTTTACGTAGTGTTTAAGCGTAGCGTGTCTTGCACGTCACCACGCATCACACACATGACAAGCGTCGACCAATAGTGAGCCTACGTGGTGACGTGCAACACAGACGCGCTACGCTAAAACACTACGTGAATTCACTCGAGGCCCAGAGAGAAGGAAATGAATAGTGGAATAAAGTCGTTATTTTTGTGTTTTTTTGCGCACAAAAAGTATTCTCGTCGCTTGATAAACTTAAGATTGAGCCACTGTAGTCACTTGGACTATATTAACGATCTCTTTAATAACTTTTCTGGGCCAGCAAGTTTCAGTCACTTAGAAGCCTATGGAGAAGTGATCAGCTCTCAGATTTAATCAAAAATATCTTAATTTGTGTTCCGAAGATGAACGAAGGTCTTACGGGGTTGGAACAACACGAGGGTGAGTAATTACTGACAGAATTTTCATTTTTGGGTGAACTAACCCTTTAATGCATAAAGACTCTCAAAATGGTATTGTATTATTTAGGTTATATGCAGGGTGTGATTTGCCGGGGGGATGCGTGGGATTTCCCCCTTTCTGGTCAATGTATCCCTGCCTCTGCTTAATTATTTTTATCCCCGGTCGGGATAAATTTATCCCCCCCTCAAAGTGATCAGTGCTACTACACCAGTGGCGAAACGGATCACAAAACTTGTCACGGATCCATGGTTTGATTAAAGTCAATTTTATATAGGCCTAGTGTTTTCTCGTGTGACTCGCGCACACGCCGCACTGTGCACTCAGGACGCGCGCTTCAATCCGTTGCGGATACTCTCTATTAGTTCGGGTGAAATCACAAAACGTAATGCACACAAATGTGTCCCTGTTTGATATACAACCACTGATGAACATAATCGGTTTTGATGAGAAAAAAAAAAACTATACGAGAAAAAAAAAACTTCACGAGTGCAGATTAGAACCAAGCGGCAACCTCCCCGTCTCTCTCTTGAAACCAAAACGGAAGTGAGTTAAACTGCAATTCATTGACTGGCCGCTTGAGGCTGGCTGCAGAAGTGAGTCAAATCTGTATCTCCCCCATGTTAAAATTACCAACTTTACAGCAGAAAAAAACATGTTTACAGCCTGGTTCTATATGTGGCTTTGGTCTATACAGCTAATTTTGCCCTTCATAACAACTGTGAGAGGGGTGAATTTTTTTATAACTCATCCGTTTAGTTGATTAATATTTAAAGTTCTGCATAATTAAGGGTGTGGCCAGTGGCCACTTGAGTGACAGGTGGATTGCCGCTGATGTCAATGCTAGCCGTTTGTCTGCTGTTACTAGCCGTCACTTCACCTCAGCAAATGTTAGCTGCTGAACTTGCCATCTCTGCAGTGTTTTGTGCTTTTTTTCGGGATTATTTCATCCAATTTAATACACCCATTACTTCGCCCACGGCTTAGGATTCCGTCGTTGTCGTCGAGTATCGTTGGAGAGAACAACCAGCGCTGTATTTCAGTTGTTTTCCTCTGTGAACATGCACTAATGGATGTCTGACAATTTCGTTGCTTTTTGGAGTTTTCAGATTTAAAAATGTCAATAATAGTCCAGGCGTTTTAAGCCAAAATGGGGGTCAACCGTGAACAAATTGCAACAGAATCAAACTCAACTGATTTTGTATCCTCAATATGTCCTGAGTAAGGAAAAAAAAGCCCCGAAGAATCCCATTAGGGGAAAGTTCTGAAAAAGACCCAAATATATCCTATTCATACGCCTATTCATTATTTTTCTCACATGAATAGGGTAAAAAATTTAACCTTTAGATATCACCATGAAAATGACTGAGTTGATTACTTATATCAAGACAAACAAAAAATGTATTACAATTTTTTTTAAATTGTTTGTTAACATGGACAAACGGTGCATAATCTAATTACAGATGTGCTAATTTGCATAAATATCACAACAGATCTAAACATTGGGTATAGCCAGGAGAAAATGTCTTGTTGAATCTTGTTGACATATAACAGTAAAAGACTAAATGTTAAGGTCTGAATGGAACCCATTTAGGCTATCCATGAGCAAACATAGAGGCAGGAACAAGTACTTTAGAAACCAGCCTTTATTAATTATTAAGAGACTGGGTTTGGGTCTGGGTCTGTGGGACTGTTTATGGGGGACGAGTCTGAAGGAAGAACAGGAGACAATGGTAAGGAGAATGCAGAAGACAAAAGGTAGGTAAAATAAAAAGTGAATCCCCAGAAATAGTCCCATGGTCCCAGCCCCAAACACCATCTCTGCAATAATAATTAATAATGGCTGGTTTAAAGGGGTGGTAAAACACGATTTCACTTTTCTAACTTTAGTTAGTGTGTAATGTTGCTGTTTGAGCATAAACAACATCTGCAAAGTTACAACTTTCAAAGTTTAAAGCAAAGGGAGATATTTGCTTTTAAAGAAATCAATTTCTAAGAACTACAAAAAACGGCCAGTAGGGACTACACGACATTCCTGCGGGCTTGCTGACATCACTAAGCCCAATATTTACATAAACCCCTCCTCCGATGAAGGATTCGCACAACGGCTAGAAACGGCTGATTCGGGCTCAAACTGGTATGGCAATATTGACGCCGTTGTGTACTGAAGCACAAACTACCGGTAAAGATAAGGGGGGCGTGACGTTTCCGAACAACGTGCACTTGGAGGTTAGCGAATCACAACACACTGGGCCAGCTAACCAATCTGAGCCCATTGCGTATTTTGAAGGGGGGGGGGGCTTCATAGAACGCGGAAATCATCCGACCGTTTTTACAAGGAGGGACAGAGCAGTGTAGAATAATGGTTAAATATGTGAAAAATAATGCGAATTTTTAAAAACGAAGCATGAACACATGTTACAGTGCACCCCACAAACACAATCAAGCCTTCGAAAAAAGGCGTTTTACCACCCCTTTAAAGTACTTCTTCCTGCCTCTATGTATTAATGCTCATGGGTAGCCTAAATGGGTTCTATTCAGACCTTAACATTTAGTCTTTTACTGTTATTTGTCAACAAGATTCAACAAGACATTTTCTCCTGGCTATACCCAATGTTTAGATCTGTTGTGGTATTTATGCAAATTAGCACCTCTGTAATTAGATTATGCACAGTTTGTCCATGTTGACAAACAATTTAAAAAAACGTGTAATACATTTTTTGTTTGTCTTGATATAAGTAATCAACTCAGTAATTTTCATGGTGATATCTAAAGATTAACTTTTTTACCCTATTCATGTGAGAAAAATAATGAATAGGCGTATGAATAGGATATATTTGGGTCTTTTTCAGAACTTTCCCCTAATGGGATTCTTCGGGGCTTTTTTTTCTTACTCAGGACATATTGAGGATACAAAATCAGTTGAGTTTGATTCTGTTGCAATTTGTTCACCCTTTTTTCCTAAAACGCCTGGACTATTAAAGGCTCGTTCGTTCTGCTCTCACGGAACAGATGGTGTACCGTCAGGTGAAATCCTGCTGGTGTCGGCGCTTTCTCCGTCCATGCAATAAATGCACATCCTTGAATGAGCGTGGATTTTCTAGCCTATTTACTTGAACTTCATAGGCAATATAACTATGGTTTAACCCATTTGAGAGGCGGCCAAAATCAGAATTTAAAGGGCACCTATTATGCCCCTTTTTAGAAGATGTAATATTGGTCTTGGGTGTCCCCAGAATGCATTTGTGAAGTTTCAGCACAAAATACCCCACAGTTAATTTATTATAACCATTTGAAAATGTCATTTTTGGGGCCTGTTTTAAAAAGAGCTGTTTTGTCGTGTACCACTTTAAATGTAAATGAGCTGCATATCCCCGCCCTGCTGCTGGACCTAGATGATGAAGAGAGTCCGGCACAGAATAAACACGAATGAGAATGGACTAACGTTAAACGTCTCGAACGGTTATTTGATACATTTATGTACTTACAAAGTTTTAATCGCGTCCCCTTTGCCATTATGGATGTGCAACACACACACACACACACACGAACTGTGATAACGTTCGCGCAATTTTTTGAAACTACACACACACACACTACTGTGATAACGTTTGCTAAGTACAAACGATTTATTTATTTTTTTTCTTAAGGGGAGGGAGACGTTTATATACTGTCTATGGAGATAGAGCAGACCTTAATTTATTTACATTTGTAAATGCTGCAAAAAAAAATGCCTACGTGACATAAAACTGTCTGACGTTGTTTGTTGAGACATCCTATGACGACGACAATAAATAGCTTTAGACCAAGGGGCAACATTCTGATCTGAAAAATGAAGCCTACCCGGAAGTGCGAAAAACTGCAATACATCGAAAATCCGCTAGGGGAAGGTCCCAAAAGGGAGCAAATGTCCATAGCCCCCATGTTAAAATGTCCGTTTTCACAGCATAAAATCATGTTTTTACAGGTTGGTCCCATGGACTTTTATTGGATTTTTCGATAGGTTCCGAATGCCTGACAACGGCGAGGGTAGTGAATTTTTTTCTAACTCGTTAGTTTAGATAGTATTTAGATATAAAATGTATGGTTAACTTTGATTGACAGCTTGATTGACAGCTGAAAGGCAGCGCCACGGAGAATGACAACATAAGAAGCGCCATTTTTTAATACAGTTGACATATAATACTACTGTTTCTGTATCATGAAATGTAGTTTTAAGAGTTTTTCAGGCGAGAATGTAGTTGTTTAAAGCTCAAATCTGTGGTTTATTTATAAAGATTTATGAAAATTGTATCCAGTTGTGAGATCCAGCGATGACCGGGCGCTCGGCGCAATGTACCCCGCCTGGAGCAGCCTTTCATCGGCTAGACGTTTTGAGGTTTGCCGCGGACTCTGGCGTCTCTGTAGTGGTTAAACATGAGATATAATTCGTCTTGTCTATATCTAACGGGCGATTTTTGGTCTCGTGAATCTATCATTTGTTCCCTGGGCAATCGTTTTGGCTGAGGGGAAGTTTCATAACTTTATAAGCTATATTTAACTTTACCGTTGTATGGTTAGACTAGATCGAGCGCATGACTTTATGTTTGACTGAATTGTTTGCTTTATTTGTATAGCTTCTTGTAACTTTACCTTTTACTTATACTTTTATAATGGCTAATATTGATAAAACTGAAATTTAACAAAAAGAGACTGGGTTGAGTTTTGTCATTTTAAATTTTAATACAACGAAGATGATCTGTAATGTTGTTTACTGCAACATCTGTTGTTTAGTACAAATGCACATATTGCCTGGACCATATTAAAATGTTTAATATTTTTATATTATATTTAAAACGAAAAGAGGCAGGTTTGTGTTTTATATTTCGTTTTGTTATAAATAGGCAAACGTTATGTGCAGTGAATATAATCAATACGCGTTGCCTGAACCACATTTGTGTGGCTATAATGTTTAAGATTTCTTTAAATGAAAACGAAAAGAGTTAGTATGGTGTTTTATCACATATTTCGTTGCCTAAAATATACACAGAGATAACCGGAGTAGCAGAGCGAGCTGAGTGACGCGCGCTGCGTCAGAAGGTGGGCGGGGTTAGGGTTTCCCAAGATTTTCCAAGATGGCGCCGCCCATACCCCCCATAAACGGCTTCAAACCCGTTCTTCAGAAAGTCAATGGGTGACGTCACAGACGCTTTGTCCATATTTTTTACAGTCTATGCTTTAGACGCATTTGTTGTTGAACTGGCTGACATCGATTGAAATGACTATTTGCTCAAAAATCATAAAATACACTTACTTCTGGAGGTGACGTTGGATCGCGAACTGTAGGCAACGATCCACACTTGAGGATTAACTTTGACCCTCGTTCACTAAACAGTCAGTCAGAAAATGAATCTCTTATTTAGGAAGTTTAAGTGGTGCCTTTTCTTCATAAATAAAATCCATCCGCTGCGTTTTCAGTGGCTCTGATGTCAGTGAAGACTAGTATGTCCATTCTTACATCCCGCAACAGAACACCTACACTTCTTAGGAGACATTACCGGCTGCGGCTGTCGTTGAAACAATGGAGGATGGTGTACACAGATCACCGAGGGCGGGGTCTATGCCAAAACCAGATGTCAATCAAATCACGGTGGGGCTTAGCGCATTTCTACGTCACAGTGCGGGAAATCTAGAACAGGGCGTTCTGAGACAGTGCTTATGATTTATTGAGATAGTAAAAAAACAATCCACTGCGTGGATTTTTATCATTCTAGGGTGGTTTCTGCTCACACACTGCCAACACACATTTATGTTCAAACACCATGTAAAAGTGAATTTTGCATAATAGGTGCCCTTTAAAATGGACTGAATAAGCTCTCTACCAAGCGGCAACATTCTAATCTGAAAAATGAAGCTTACCCGGAAGTGCGAAAAACTGCTATACATCGAAAATCCGCTAGGGGAAGGTCCCAAAAGGGAGCAAATGTCCATACACCCCCATGTTAAAATGTCCGTTTTCACAGCATAAATTCATGTTTTTACAGGTTGGTCCCATGGACTTTTATTGTATTTTTCGATAGGTTCCGAGTGCCTGACAACTGTGAGGGGGGGTGAATTTTTTTCTAACTCGTTAGTTTAGATCGTATTTAGATATAAAATGTATGACAAATAAGGGCGTGATTGACAGCTTGATTGACAGCTGACAACGAGCATAGGCTGCGCCGAGTGGAATTCCTGAAATTTGACGTCTCGGCCATGATCTGACACAACACATCATACCTGTAAGTTATCCTTTCTGAACATTTGTATTGAAATATGGCGCCACCCATACCCCCCATAAACGGCCTCAAAACCGTTCTTCAGAAGTCTATGGGTGACGTCACAGACACTTTGTCCATATTTTTTACAGTCTATGCTCTCTACGAACTTGACGAGCGATGCCGCGCTGACGGACCATAGACTATAAAAAAGAGTGACTGACATGTGCACATAAATCACTGTCACACACACTATCTCAGAGTAATATTAAGTTACTGCATAATACATTTTCAACTAGCAGAATAGTACAGAATCACGATACACAGTCTCACTTGTAGCCATGTCTTTTAACTATTATAATATTTCGAAGGGTCCATACTTTTTTACAGTCTATGATTAGAACCCAGAACCTCTGTCACGGGTGGCGAAAATTCTACCACTGGACCATTAAGATACACGTTGTCAATCAGGCGGATCTATGCCACTGATTAACACAGATAATGCATCTGTCTTTTCTATCATTTCACTGTAGCTCAGCATCGCAATGTAAAGTTAACGTTATTACTTTAACAGCAGCAGTAAAACTGTTTCTACTGTGATGACGAAAAAAAATATTTTACAATTTTACCGTTTATTAGAGAAAAAATATTGCGTTAGGCTACTTCATGAGTTAATAAGAAAAAAAGATTTTAAAATTCCTGCAAATGCAGTGATGAAGGTCATGTTCTCATGATTTATTTTTATGAATAAAAATGTTTCAAAACATCCCCCCTCTGTTTTTTTCACAAATCGCACCCTGGTTATATGTATATTATTTTTACATTTAATTCATGCTAATACACAAGGAACCGGTTTATCTATTGACACATTTTGTGTAATTAATAAAACTAATGAATATAAACTTGTAAAGAACATTCCCACACTTTCAGACCAAAACATTTCAATGACTTTTCCACTAATTTGTGAGGACTGGATACCATATGTCAGATAGTAAAGAATAAATTAATAAATGAATAAAAAAATCACCCCATGACATTTAGACAGTGCCCGTTGCTGAGGTGAATTGTGCATGATATCACGGGGCCCACAGGTAAGGCAAATATCGTCCACACAAACCCCTTCCCCTGATTATATGAAATACGCACATTTCAAAATGCTTTTTTTGCTTGACATTGTTTTCAATTTGTAAACAAAAAATGCCAGACAGCATCTAATTGCTGTCAAGTGCAATTAGTGATGTTTGGGAAGTGTTTAAAATATGTTGATTTTTGCAGGAGTTTCTGCTGTATTTAATGCATGAATTATTGTTTACATATGGAATTATTTGCGGTTTATGTATGTACACACGTACATATATGTAAAAAGAAATGAAGTGGATGCTTTCATTGTGCAGATTGGCTGGGTTTACAAAGATTTAAATTGACATTGTATATACTTTGGGAATTCGGAAACAGCCTTGCATATTTCCAACTGTAATTGTGTGTATGATGGCCTGTACCTGTACATTACACTGCAATATTTAACATTGCTCAACTGCAACTCATCCAATATGAAAACAATATTTGCACACTAAATACAGCACACATTGCTGTATTTTTAAATGCTCAAGACAGACGTCACTAACTAAACGAAGAAAAGGAAACAGATTATATACCTTGTAAAAGCAGTTTAAGCAGCAGAGGTCCCATCATGTTCCTGGGTTTGCCCTTAAGTAAAAACAAACAACTTTTTGTTGTCAAACAACAGAAATCAGTGGAGTATTGACCACCCAGAATAATCTGGGCTAAATGGAAATTATGAAACCTTAATTCTTGTTACATTTATTACAATATATATATATATATATATATATATATATATATATATATATATATATATATATATATATATATATATATATATATATATATACACATTCAATATTTAGTATACTTTGATTTCCATTCTTACCTACTTAATGCAGTCTCATTAGCAAAGAAGTGGACTGTAAGAAAAAATGTGAGAGACTGAGAGAAATACAAAAGCACTGTTCGTTTTCTGAGAATGATTCTGAGGAGGCGTGAACTCTGTTATTATAACGTACTGGTTTAGAGAAGAACATAGCTAGAGGGATATTTTTTACATTTTCTTCCAAATAAGGCTGGCTCTTGCAGTCGTGCACACAGTCTTACAACGTGAACAAATTATGGGCAGTCTTAGCCAACAGAGACTACTGTAGTCTACACCCTACAATACATCTTGATACAGTCAATTTTTTCAAGCTCTAGTTACTTCAAGTTACCGAGGTAACACATTTGGCGTCTTGTTTTGAAGCAGTATTTTTTTGATAAACTTGACATAACCTTTAGATGCAAATAAAGAAAAAAGTGTCCTAAAAGTATCCTGAAATCACCAAAACCCCAAGTTTGAATGCCTGTCTGTGATGTTGCTTTATGCTCAGGTGTATTAGATTAAAAAAAAAAATGTTCTGGTTCAAGAGTAGCCTAGTTAGTATGGTAGGATCTGGACCATAGGATCTTTACCAACTGTAGGTGGAAAAAAAATGCAAAAAAGGGAATCCAGCAACATTTGTGGTAAGGGAAGCTTTAATAAATTATTAAATTGCATTGTGTCTGTTGTATACCCTGAATAAGGCTCTGAAGCCGAAACACGTTTTTAGAATTTATTAAAGATCCCCTTGCCACAAGTGTTGCTGGAGTTCACTGGTTCAAGAGTAGACCAGTTGTGCATGCACATTCCAGCCAACATTTCATGGTGGGGGCAATGTAAGCACAATTTTTTTTTTTTTTGAGGTATCTGGAACCTACATGGGTTTGTTCCATTTAGCCTCTATCTGAATTAGCCTCAGTATTGCATAGGACATGGTATTGCACCAACAGTCAAACCAAAAATTAAACAGACACCAGATATATATGAAGAGTTCAGATGCAAAAGTCTCTAAGTGCCATCTGAACATTTCTTCTAGAATGGTCATTTTTATCAAGCTTGTATATTTAAGTTCAGTAATTTCAGTTAAATGACAATTAATAGGTCATTTTAATAGGTAACTTAAATATAAGCTTGATAAAAATATCCATTCTAGAAGAAATTTTCAGATGGCACTTAGAGGCTTTTGCATCTGAACTCTTCATATTTTTTTTTATTTCTTACTAGTGGGTGCAGGACACTATAGTTAATTTATGTAAGTGATGATAGCAAAATAAAGTAAACTGTGACATATTATACCCAAAAAGTCTTCATACAGTGGACTACCAGTAAAATTTATAAAAATGTGGGACCAAAAATTATTCAGACACTTTGACCTGACCATGTTTGCTTTTTCTTTTTTTTTTCTTTTTTTTTTTTAATTGCTAAAGTGACCTTTTTATGCCACAAACTGAACAAAATTAACCATTGCTTGGTTATCGGTTGATAATATCAATATGTGTAATATCAACTCTTAAATTCTTGTCATATATTATTACCATTTCAGTTTCTTTAGGGAATAAATTGTGATAATGTGAGAAATGTTGAAGGTGTCTAAGAAAATTTTGGTTTGACTGTGCATTGGCCCCAACATGAAATGAGATATTGGCTTATTTGTGAGTTAGGGCCTATTTTTGTAAATCATTTTAATTGTGGTTTTAAATAATTTGAACCATAAACATCCAGAATTTAAGATAGTATATGACATTCTTGATGCTGGCAATTATATTCTAAAACCACCTGCCCAAACAGAGTAGGAATGATACAGAAATACAGATGCCAAACAGTGAATGAATTGCAGTGCACATTATTAAACCTTTAATAAACTATATGGTACAAATTAAACATCAAGATGCTATTTACATTTGAGTATTTTTAGTCAACAAAAAACAGCTTGTTACTAAAACAGTGTCAATGGGGGTCAAGTTACATGGGGTCTGCAAATTATATCTCAAAAATTAAAATAAACACACAGTATTAACTTTCAGCTACAGTTCAACTAAATGTTTCGCTGTCTCTCACACATTAAACAGTATATTAGTACTATATGACTTATTTATGTACATTAATAATGTTTTTTTATACATTTACAATGTACACTCTTAGAAAAAAGGTTCAATGGGGTTATGTAGAACAGAACTCATAATGCCAAAAAAGTTATAAGTAAGGAATAAAGTCTTAAATGATTGGATAATACTTTCATGTTTAATGGGTTATTTCAATGGTGATAAAGTATATTTACGAGTGCCTTAATTATAATTTTTTTTATTAATTAAAACTAAGTCCATAATTTATCCTATATTGGGAACCTCTAAAAGGTTCTATGAAGTGCCTGACAGAACCCTACATATAACTTTTTTCTTATAAGAGAGTAACATCGTGTCTACACCAGACGTAAGTGGCGCAATGATGCGACAAAAGACAATCGAACTCATTATAATTAGTTATGTTCTATTTATGACATACTCAAAGCACTTGCAATACTCCTCATAGGAAGGACAAATGTATTTGCAATGGTTGCTTTATCGTGTCCAGTGTTGACAGCTATGGCGCGATGTGTCCGGTGTAGAAGCGGTGTAAGCATCATAAAGTATGTAAATACAGTAATATGGTCCTATATGCAAACATGTTTAGGCAATTAGGCCAGGCTTAAAATGCAACACAGTTTTTTTTATTTATATGTAACAGGATTGCCTGCTCTCATGATCTCTGACAGAAGATGTTGTTGGGAAGTCTACTGTGTTCATTTGGCATGGCATTTTCATCAGATATTTCCATACACGTTGAGGTCTGCCGTGTTGGTGTAATCATCATCAAAATCATCACCCTTGAAATGAAAGATTTTAAAAACAGAGATAGAAGTCAGATTAGACAGGCAATAACACATATCAGATATGCACATGCTATGAATCAAAAGTTATGAGATAAAATATATGTATGATCTACAGGACAAGAAATCAAACACTTAGCAGTTAACATATGTTCACATAATAATAAATGATATACTCACAGAGCATTTGGCCTTACTGCGGTGAATCATGTGAAAAAAAAGAAAATAATTTAAAATAAATAAATAGTAAAGTGATTAAAGCATTACTCAAACCAATTATTGACAATTGATTTAAGCAACTATGTTTATGTTATGTTATGAATCTATTCAGAGACTGATATTTAGTTCAAATGCTCTGTACCTCTTTGGTGATGGCATACGAGGTTTGTCGAAAGGCTTGTTTCCTGACACTGTACATACATTGTTTGCCCTGTTAAGATTCAAAAACCTCTGTCATACTTAAGTAAAAGATAACTTTATATAAATTGACCCTATAGTAAAAGTTGCTCATGACAAAAATACTTAGGTAGCCTATATTGAAGTAACTGTCCACAACACAGGGGAATTATCAGTTCATGCATTTCCTGAAAAATTTACTCATGACTTTGGCATTGCTATCACCATAATCTACTATTTTACAGAACAAAAACATTTATAAAAATGTACAAAAAAAAAATACCTTGATGATGATATAATTCAAAAAGAAAATCATACTAAACATGCAGATACTTACCTGTTGTCAATATTCCTGTCAATTGGACGCCCTTGGCCTCTCCTTTAAAATGTAAAAACAGATATTAGATCAGCAGAACATATATTTCCATGTTTAAGTAAATTTTTTCAGGTGTGAAAACGCTGGCCTTCATAGCTCTTATCCATGTTTTAGATCTATGGTTCCCTCACTTATTTAATTAACATAACTAGTAGCCTAATATGTATTTTGATGGCATAACAATAGTTCAATTTGTTCATTAAAAGCTTTTTATTTTGCTAGAAAAATAGAAACCAGGCTCAAATAGAAGCCTATATTCTTTGCAAGGACACAAGCAAGATGATGGCCTTAATAGGCTAAAGAGGCAGCGTGTGGTTACCTTGAAAATCTACTCCAAATAGACCTCCTAAAAGAGGAACAGAAAAATGCAAATGAGAAAATGTTATCTTCATTTAGATTAATGCTTGACATGCCACCCACAACTACACAGAAAGGCCGTGTAGACATTAACTGATACAAGCTGCAAAACGGTAGTGAAACTTTTCAATTTAAAAATGAACATTGTGTTAGTGGCTTATGAACATGCTAAAGATTCTTCCTCAAAAACAGTGCTGAATATAAATGTAAAAAAAGCAGCTAGGGGACTTTTTCAATAAGTAACACGTACAGCTTCGGACTGCTTGAATTTGTACAATTTAATGATAAAACAATCTTTTGTGCTGTATAAATGGAAAATGACACCAAAAAGTTACAAACATTAATACTGTGTTCATAATACAGTGACATTTACAAGAATAATTGACTGATTCTAGACATGAATCTAGACAAAATTGAAGGGCTAATACTTCTCAAAATTACAAACAAGTCAAAGTTAAAAGCAATTAATGGTGTATTTTATTAAAACAACATTATCAGGTAGGAAATATACAGAAATTGAATATGAACTAATAGGTATCATTTTACAATAAGGTTCATTAATGTATAACTAACATGAACTAACAATGAGCAATACATTTGTTACAGTATTTATTCATCTTTGTTAATGTTAGTTAATTAAAATCCAGCTGTTCATTGTTTGTTCATGTTAGTTCACAATGCATTAACTATTGTTAACAAATACAATATTTTTTTAATAATGTATGTTTAATAATGTTGAAATTAATATGAACTTAATATTAGATCATTAAACTAAAAAGATGAATAAATGCTGTAGAAGTATTGTTCATACTTAGTTCATGTTAACTAAAGTAGTTAACTAATGTTAACTAATGAACCTTATTGTAAAGTGTTACCAACTGGTCATATGTAAAATAGCACTGCAGTCTTTACTGTATAAATTAAATACAGATTAATCATTATTAAAGCTAAAAAAAATATTATTCAGTCAAGAGCAGCGTGTGATTTTCCCTTTTTTTGTTTGTTGGACTGATGACAGACTTCAGCTTGTTTAATAGGCTGCTTTAAGACATGAAGCGAATCTGACATCCGATTTTCTCCCAACTCTTTACAGTCATTTAAAAAAAAATGGCATTTTGACATCATTTTGCGTGTTTTAGTCGGTTCAGGAGCAATAATACACAAAAGAGAATTAAAATCTGTACTGGTGCACTGAGAAGCATGTTGTTTACAGAGAGCTGCATCACAGTACTGAATTGAGTTATTTTTTGCATCTTATAATGCTTGAATGGTTTAAAAGCACTTGAATGAATGAGAGTGTGATCATATACTGTAACGCTAGCAAAAGCATGCCAAAAAATTATAATAATTATAAAAAAATGGATGCTGCATTAATTGCATTAAATAGGCTATTTTGAATGCGTTAAACAGAAGAAAAATAATAATAGCAATAATTAACACATTAACTAATATATAATGTAGTATTAGATTATAAAATGTTGGAAACAGATCTGTGTCCTTTCATCAACAGGAAACATCTTTAAACTCATTGTACTTCCCCTCTCTACCCCAGTCAGATCCAAAAATAACACATAAGCACCATATACAATTTGACTCTTTGCTTGATCTCTAACTCTTTTTATAAGATACAAATAATTTAGTAAAAATTGTTTACGGTAAAAAGTGTATTAAATACTCAAAGAATATATATAACCTACCTGCTATGAGTTCAGTAAGGTCACACAGATGCTGAGTTTAATGTTTTTTTGTTGTTGTTATAAAACTGATCTGAGTTTTTTAGGAGCTTTCCCTTACTGTACACTGAAGGAGAAAACCATAATTGTACGTCACCATTATGGTGATCAGTGTTTGTTTTAGTTGGGCTCTTGACCCTTATATCATTAACATTAGATTTCGTTTGGCTGCTGTACCTGAGTTATAACAGCCAGATGAACAAATAGAAAAGGTGATCTCATGGTGTTGGTTGTGTTTTAACATAATCGTTATTTCACAATCATTTGACTTGATTTACTGAACTCATTTAGAGCCCGATTTCTGAGTTAGGTTTACTTTATTAATTATAGCAGCACTGTTCTTGTACAGCATAATATTTTTAGCCATTTCAATGAAATCCAAATGATCAAATCAATAAAAATAAAATAAATAAAAAAACTTCAAAATTTATTTTTTTATGTAGGCACACACAGACATCAAGAATTAGTATGAATCTCAGCAATGGTGACAAACAGATCACCTCTGAACATAAGCTCATTATTTTTTCATGCAGCAATGCATGATGTGAGCCATGAATGAGTTTTGATTGGTGGCACCCAGAATGCACTGCAACATGCTTTATAATTGTCACCATTGTTGAGATTCACAGGCTGATTCTTGATGTGTGTGTCTAAAAACTAAACAAAACAAAACAATCGTTTTTTTGTATATGAGAAACTTTTAAGAAATTATATGGATTACATTGTAAAAGTTAGAAATATTAAGCTGTACAAGGACAGTGCTGCTATAATTAATAAAGTAAACCTAACTCAGAAATCAGGCTCTATATGAGTTCAGTGATTCAGGTCAAATGATTGTGAAATAATGATTATGTTAAAACACAACCAATACCATCATATCACCTTTTCTATTTGTTCATCTGGCTGTTATAACTCAGGTACAGCAGCCAAACAAAATCTAAAGTTAATGATTTAAGGGTCAAGAGCCCAACTAAAACAAACACCGATCACCATAATGGTGACTTACAATTACGGTTTTCTCCTTCAGGGATTCTGCTTGTTAATATCAGGTGTCTTCAATGTTGGCAATAAAAAATAAAGAGTTCTTAATTCATCTTTGATGTCTGTCTGTTATTCAGATATTTCTGTTTAACATTTTTTTTGTGTAAATTTTACTCATTTTAAATGGTTAACTTTTAAGGAATTAATTTGATTAATTATTACTCAATTCTAATTTGTTACATTTAATTAATAATATTGCTTGTAATCTGTTGCCACAATTTTATTGAGTAGATATAGCGTATTCATTTTTACAGTGGGCCATTATTTACTACCAATAGCAAAAAATGTCCACTGCATACCATATACCATATTTGCATACCATATAACATATTTGTCAATATTCATAATGAATATTTGACAAATTATCTGACAGTGCTGATCTCTACTGAGAAACAGGGAGAAATTGTGAGAAATGTGCAACATAAACAAACTTTGATGTTGGCTTGACAAAGCCGTATGAAAGTTTGAAAGTTTGATAAGCCTTAAATTCAGTGAAGTGGAAAGAGAAACATTGAAAGACATTGTTGGCATGAATGAACATGTTTTAACAAATTGTTAGCATGAATTAGCATGTTTTGCTGGCATTTTTAACAGGTTGCTAGCATGAATTAGAATAGTGTTAGCATGTTTAGCATGAATTAGCATGTTGCTCCCATTAATTAACATGTTGGTAGTCTGAATTAGCATGTTGTTAACATGAATTGGCATTTTGCTTGCTTAACATGTTGCTAGCATGAAATAACATGTTGGTAGTGTGAATTAGCATGATGTTAGCATTAATTAACATGTTTTAACATATTGCTAGCATTATTTAACACTTTGCTAATATGAATTAGCAGATTTTAACACATTGATAATGTTTCAACGTGTTGTTAGCATGTATTAGCATGTTGATAACATTATATAGCATTTTGTTAACAGGAATTAGCATTTTGTTGGCATAAATTAACATGTTGCTAGAATGAATTAGCATGTTGTTGGCGTGAATTAGCATATTGCTAGCAAAAATGTGCATGTTGCAAGCATGTTCTGAGCTAGTTGCTAGGCTTTGCTAGTGATTGATACGTAGTAGATAAAGCTTAAATACTCCAGTTATTGTTTTACATTTTTGACCCCCTCAATGAAGGTCTATGGGCTTTTTATGATTTTTAATCTTCATTTTTAGGAAAACCATAAGTCGGGTCAGTTTGAAAAGATATAGTAACCCAAGTCAGAAAAGTCTGAAGGTCTGACCTGAGTTTGGAGGCTGTAGAGTTAAAGCTCTAGGAGAAGATACAGTCAAAATGTCTATTTATTGTCGTAGAATAATTTATGGATTACAGATTGTATCCAACCCCACACCTCAAATTCCTGCTGAATAACTCAGTCTCTATTCATAAAAACAACTTTTTGCATTCAGTAGATGATTTCCACTAGAGGACATTAGAAGCTGTTGTGTACTTGCCTCTGCTCTCTGCCACCAAGATCACTGCTGCCTTCACCTGAACGAAACCTGGTGATCACACACACACACACGCACACAAAGTCAAGGATTTAATTGAGATCAAGTTCATTCATAACTGATGGAGGTTGATGAATTATTCAATGCAGATGTTAAAAATAAATTCGAAAGTATACTAATTACCTGCGAGACATTCTTGATAGTCGATTCCATATTCTAAAAAAACATTTAAAACTTAAGATTATCATCTTTAGTATAACAATTATGATGACTTTTTAATTTCAGTTACATTGTTTACTAATGGGTCATTATTGTTATATTTTAACATATTCTAATTAGTAACTATTATTAGATTGGAAACAGATCTGTGTGCTTTTATCAGCAGGAAGCATCTTTAAACACAATGTACTTCCCCTCTCCAACCCAGTCAGATCAGACATACAGTTTAACATCTCTTTATTTTTTCATAACAGAAAAAGAAAAAGAAAGCTAAAATATTAATACGGAGTAGTCCAGTATTTTGTAGAGGGGGGTGAAAATGTGAAAATTACCATTTTCACCTGAGATTTGGAGCCAAATTGAAGGGGGGTAGAAATGACTTTAGAAAGATTGTGCATTATTTTATTTTTACTTGGAGATTAGTAGTCTATTAGTAAAATCTGTTGACTTTAGCAATCTTTGTGGCATTATATGCCAATGGCGACAGTTAAAAAATGTGAAAAGGCACTTCTTGTGTTTTTTTTTCACCAACGTCTGCATACCTGTTACTCAAGACGTATAAATATATCTTAATACCCTTTTATATTTTGGTTCTTAAACTTTTCTTTTGGTATCTTAATCCTTAATGCCCTATATAGTTCATTTCCAGAGATCTAAGGATTTCAATGTGGCTCTATGAGTAAATTGTTACATTTCCAGGGGTCAAAAACCAAATATGGGTCACTTTGCAAGCAGCTGATAATTATTTATTCTAAAGAGAAATGACTGAAAAGAACAAATAATGTTAAAACTAGAAATGTATCTTGTTTCCCTTAATACCATAAATAGTTTTTCCCTTGACTTACTTGTCTGTAAGTCAAGAACTATTAAAGATATCTTAATATCATTTAAGATACTGGCTATTAATAAACTTCTCTTTTGGTATTTTAATCTTAAAGGGCCTATATGGTTCAGTCCCAGAGATATGGGGATCTCAGTGTGACGTTCACATTGTTGAATTTGACTTATTCTCAAAGGTTGATAACCAAATGAGGGTCACTTTGCATGTAGCTAATAATTATTGCATTTTAAGATACAAAAAACATTGAAAGTATTGAATATACTAGTTACATGCATTTCATTTCTGAACGTTACGTTCACTTAAGACATTACCAGCTATGTTTACTAGGAAACTCGCCAAGACTGCCGTTTTTACATAACTTTGTGTGAATTCATCAGTTCAAGCTTGAAAGAGAATTCAATGCAGTATTCAAGCGCTGACTGTCATGGCTTTCTGGGCATTCACTTTGGATGTTTCAACTGGGGAATTTCAGAGACGTTGGGAAAAAAGCATGGTAACACTTTATTTTGATGGTCCCTTTTGAACATTCTGTTGACTATAAGTAACTTTGCAACTACATGTCAACTAACTCTCATTAGAGTATTAGTGTACTGTCTGCTTAATATCTGATAACTCTTTATTGTGATGGTCCTCCAACAGACACTCTACCTACTATAAGTAACTTTGCAACTACATGTCAACTTATTCTAACCCTAACCCTACCAGTCTACTAATACTCTACTAATACTCTAATGAGAGTTAGTAGACATGTACTGTAGGCGCAATGTTACTTCTAGACAACAGAATGTGTTAAAGGCACCATCAAAATAAAGTGAAACCAAAAGCATTTTATGCATTGTGTATAAAGGTTCATCTTCATGTCCTTGAAATTGTAAAGGAGTCTAAATGGACAGAGTTTTTTGGACCAGACTCTTCCCCAAAAGGTAGCTGTAAGACCTTGTACAAACCTCCCATTGAAAAAAGGTCTGGAGACCTTCAATGGCGAGTTGTACATGGAATCAAAGCTACAAACAGATTCGGAGCACATTTTGATCCACTAGTAGGGATGGGATGTCCTTTCTGTGAACAACATGAGACAGTTTTTCATTTGTTTCTCAATTGTAGAAGGTTGATGCCTCTTTTTGGCCTTCTTAGTGGGTGGTGCCAGAGGTTAGATTTTTACATCTACATTGTTTATTTATGGACCTAAATATATGAAGTAAGAGGGAGTATAATAAGAGGGAGATTTATCATATACTCAATTTCATTTCCGGACAGGAAAAGTTGGCTGTTTGGCTGTCTCATAAAAGCAAATTAAGTTGTATGGGACGAACAGATGTGGTACTGATTTATGAGGGTTTGATGAAGTCTTTGGTAAGAATAGAATTTGAATATTATCAACTATATGAGAACATTGAGGAATTCAAATTTTAGTGGGGTAAAAATAATTGTATTTGTGATGTTGACTGCAATGGCTATTTACAAATGTATGTATAATTGTGTAGGGTGTTAACTGTCACACATAATCTGTTATTTTTTTGTCTTAGTTTCATTGTCTTGGACTTTCAGTTTGTTTCTATTAAGTATTCAGTCTCCTTTGTTCTAGTTCCCCACCTGAGTCACTATGGTTACTGATATGATTAGTCATTCTCTCCAGTTGTGTGTTGTTAATTATCCTAGTTTGCCTGTGAATTTATATGGCTAGGTTTTCAGTTCTCACTGTCAGTTGTCGTTAATGCAAGAACTAAGTTTGGTTATGGTAATCTTTCTTTTAATAAAGAAATAAAGAATTTCTTCTTTTTTTTTTTTCTTTTTTTTTTGATGGCTAAGTAATTGTTTTGGTACTGCCTCTTAAATTTTTGTAATTAAAGTTGTTAAAAGTCAAAGGTCTCTCTCCCACCCTCTCTCTCTCCCCCGTCAGTTAACATTAATTTGTGCATTGTTTTACTTGATTTGCTACAGACATATTCGATAGAACTACAAACTTTCCAGGGATGTCTGTGAAAAAGGATGAGCTCGACAAGCTCACACGTCTGTCACTGCTGCAAGCTCAATCTTCTCTGTGTTTCACTTATCAGCTTGCTCACACCAGCTATATAGGCATAAATAATTCAATACATTTACTTCATACTTCTCTGATATATCTATCATGCTCTCTGTTTGCTCTGTTGTCTGTGTTTCTTTGTCACAAGCACTGTACTGTACAAGCTGCATGGTATAGGTTGTTGGTATCAGAGCATTTTAATGAGTACGAGATAGGGCTGCACAATATATCGAAAAATTATCGTTATCGCGATAATAGTATATGCGATATCCGTATCGCAGAGAGGTGTGATAAATTGCATTTATTTTATGTGCCAGGCATTTGTGTGATGCATGCATGCATAGGTTGTTTATCCAAATTCGACTAATCAAATGGGGACTTACTATCTTTATACCCGCCTCCCCAGTAGGTGCCATTATGCTATTGGCTAGCTCAAGCCCAAAGGGGAACCTAGTGGCTCAGAGCAGAGAGTGGAAAATAAAAACTAATGGCGGGAGTAGAGACAAACGAGGAAAATGACAACAGCGAAGATCCTGTGCCTAAAAAGAACTGTACATCTGAAATATGGCAATATTTTGGCTTCAATAGAGAAGACGTGTCATAAATGCAGGTACTGTGTAAGGGGCCGTTCACATATCGCGTCTAAAAATGCATGAAAAGCGCGACCGCGCCGCTATCTCCTTCTTTCCACAAGCGCTTGCGTCTGTCGTTGCTATGCAACCATGACCTGCATGAGCTTGCGGAATTTTGAAAAGTTGAGATGTTCTCATCTAGTCGCGGCATAGGCGGGCCTGGAAAAATGTTGAGTGCGCTTGCCGTGCGCCTGCATTTGAAATAACGAATTTGCACGCGCAAAAAACGCGATATGTGAACATTAAATTACAAAAAATAAATTTTTGCCATGTTGCGAGGAAACTAATCTCCACAGTCATCTGGAACAAAACCCCAGGGAGCTATATGAAGACTTCAAAAAGTGTAAGACCAAATCTACCAAAACTGCTAACGAAATGCCAAGTAACAATAACAGAGTCTCACAGGCAACCATTAATCAAAGTGTTGCATGTGTAATGTTAATTCTCCTGAAGATAAGAAGAATATCTATTAGCCAACCTGTTTATTTTAGTATGATCATTACATATATAAATTATTTAAAAAAAACGTAGCATTTTAAAAATCTCTCTAGGGAAATGTTATATCGCAAGAAATATCGTTATCGCAATACTCAACAATATCACATATATTGACACAATATTGGCCCGATACTGATAACGATGCATTCCTAGTTTCTTGGTATTTGTTATGAAAAACAGTAGCCTAACTACTTCTTTTTTTTTTTTTTTATAAATACAAATGCACAAACGCTATAGCTTAAAGGTGAACTATGCAGGTTTTTTACCTTAACTGAACAGCTTCGGAGTCATTGGAATGGTTATATTACTTTTTTCGGGTTGAATGGTGGTCATCTCTCACCACCCTATCGCCTGTGAGCGGAAAAACCACCCTTGCAACTTTGAGCCGGGGGGCCGCCGGCCGCAGCGTCAGGAAGTATCGTGTGATATCAGGTCTCGCGATGTAACGAATTGCTTTACGGCAAAAAAATCTGCTAAAATTCTGTCATTATTGCGCTCCCTCACGCTGGTCGAACCCGAATGAAGAAGACGTTTTAAAGAATGTCCCATCTGCTCTGATGTCGTTGATGTACTAGCCTCTGGTATCTGAGAGTCGTCAACGAGTTTTTCGACAGTGTTGTCAAATATCTATTCCGAAGCTGTGGGGGGAGCTCTATAGAGAAACCTGTGAGCAAAAAGCGAGAATACAGCGAAGAAATTCCCGAAACTGCATAGCCCTGCTTTAATTAAAAAAAATACTGTAATTATATTCCATGACTCCTTTAATACATGTCAACATTAGTAATATAATAAAATTCAGTATGAATATACCACATTTCTGCCATTATATCATGGTGCAGTTCAGGGGCGGACTGGCCTTCTGGGGGATCAGGAGCTGTAAACGGTAAGCTGTGCTGCCATTTGAGCCAAGCGGATAAATGGTCTGTGAGGCACGGTTCTAATGAGTAGCACTGTTTCGTTCAGCTTTTTGTATACCATTATGACCACCTGCCTAATATGCTGTTGGTCCTACTTGTGCTGTCGACACAGCGCTGATCCGCTTTGTAGACACTTTTGACAGTGGACAGGGCACTTTGTTTGGTCTGTGGCTACGTAACCTCGTAGCAGAGTCTGAGGCACAGTGGGTTGTGACACATTCCTCCCATAAACATCATTAGAATGTGTGACTTTATTGTATTGTTTAAAGTATATTTATTATACAACCCTTTGTTGTATAAAGTCAACAAATTAATATATATGTTTATATATATATATATATATATATATATGATGTATATAACCTCCTAACAAGGCCACATATATAGGTCTGGGTAGCTTTATGGGTTGCTCCCGGTGAATTTACCAACAATGTCTGATATGTATGTTTTAGCATACATGTATATATATATATATATATATATATATATATATATATATATATATATATATATATATATATATATATATATATATATGCCACAATTTAGATTTTTCAGCTTTTGAGAGTACACTACTATAGATAATTCAAAGTCCACAAACTTAAAGCCACAAATTTTAAAATCAGACTGAGTCACTTTTAATGTTCTGAGGTAAAATTGCTGTTAATACTCACCCATTGTCGTTTCTGGATTGGAGTTCTGCAATGCGCTTCCTGGGAAAGATTTTAGTGATTTAAAACAAAATATTACTGAAAGATACCAGAATGTCTTAAAGGAGAACTCCGGTGAATTTTTAAGTTAATCTTGATCGTTTTACCTTTGTGAGTACTGTCTTTAGAAAGAAAAAAAAAACCGGATTGGTGATCGCAACGCGGAGCTGTTACAGTTAATGCCCAGAGCTCCCATTCAGCTAAAACGGCAGTTATGGGGGCATAAACCTAAAGAGTGTCTTTGTGCCTCTTAACAGACACAAAATGCAATTAAAATGTCTGTCCAACATGAACAAGGCCCTTACATGACAACAAGATGCGTTTAGCAACTTAGCCATTGTTTAAACTTACCTAAATAGTGTTTTAGACAGCTAGCTGTAGTCTCGTGCTGAAGTCCCGTGGGAACTCAGTTGTAGCCAGAACTCGACGCTCCTCCCACCTGCACTACTGTATGTGCGCGATTTTTTTCCCCCCAAACCACTTCAGCGGAAATCCCCCCCTGCAGCTGATTTCCTTGGTTTAGGTAACAGTGACGGGTAGGTTTAGGGATCAGTGTTTGGTGTAGGCAATCTGTAATTGACATGACCAATGAAAACCTTAGAATCAGCTGCAGGGCGGGATTTCCGCTGAAGTGGTTTGGGGGAAAAAAATCACGCGCACTTACTATTTACCTTTTTCCGGCTACAACTGAGTTCCTACGGGACTCTACTTCTACTTTTCAATGTATCTTGAACTTTGAATTTGTTTGGTGTGCGGTTTCCTTTTTGTGTGTGTGTGTGTGTGTGTGTGTGTGTGTGTGTGTGTGTGTGTGTGTGTGTGTGTGTGTGTGTGTGTGTGTGTGTGTGTGTGTTAAAATAAACCAATTATACATAAAATTAAGTAATTTACACAAATATCAAATGTTTTTAGGAATGCATTTCTTCTTATTAGTCAATGATCTTATGCTTAAATCAGATCCAGACTCACTTGTATCTCTTGACAACGAAGAAACACAGTAATCCAACCAAAAGAGCAGCTCCAAGACCAGAGATGGTTGGTATGAGAATGTGGCTGAGAGTTGCTTGTTCTGGTAAAAAAACAAATCACTTATACAAATTTTTTTTATCACTTATAACAATATACACACAGTCTTGTTATACCTTTCACAAAGATTTGGTGAGTGGCTTGCATTTCACCCTCAACACTCCCGTGGTACTTGACTGTGCATGTGGCAGAGGAGTGATCATCCTCTTTTGTTGGGGTGAAGGTAAGGAGAGACTCTGCTTCCCAATTTCCATGACCAATGTTCTTGTAGCTCGTGATGTTTTTTCCAGGGTGGTTCCAACTGAGAGTGGGCTGATGGGACGGACAGGTGTAACGGACGGAGCATTTGAAGATTACAGGTTGACCCTCTTTCACAGACGTCTCAGCCAGCAACTCTGGTTTTGATGCTTTCTCTGTACATATATTTTGAATGACAGAACACATATTTCCCATAGTAAAAGCTTATTTACTAATTATTTTGTCACAAAAACATAATTTGGATTTTTTTTTCTTTTTTTTTTCTTGTTTTGTATCCTATAGGGGTTGTAAATTACAGGTTGACAGCTCAAATGCACACTTACCAATCATTTTAATTGTCACACAGTTCTGCATAAAGGAGTACTTGTCTTTTATAGACGTCTCTAATTCCACCCTGAAACAATACGGGCCGTTGTCATGGTTTTTGACTCCATCAATCTCCAAGGAGCAGTTTAAAGCACCCAGTGAACCAATCAGTTTTGTACGACCCTTGAAACTGTCTTTAACCCTTGTAGGATCATTGTGATAGATGAATTCCTCCGGTTTGGTCTGTGTGTGCCACATGGCTTTAATACGACTGGAGGGCTGTTCTTGAGCAGGGTATTTGAATGTACAGGGCAACACGACACAAGATGAGACCAGAGCATCCATTTTAGACTCTACCTCCACCTTCCAAACATCACCAAACACGACAGCACAAAGAACTGCAAAATAATAATGATAAAATCAGTGAAAGTTAATAAACTTTTTTTTTTAAATGAACAATTAAATTATTTATATATATATATATATATATATATATATATATATATATATATATATATATATATATATATATATATATATATATATATATATACAGTATAGTTATAATCTCACAAAATAAATTAAATCATTTATTTATAAAGTATGGAATTTATTTATTTTTTAAATCCTACCCTGACACCAGCAGAGAAGAACCCGTGCCCGTACACCCATGCTGGAATGGACTGAAGAGGAAAAACATAGCAATTGATCAAAACATTTTACTGATTACTGCATACAACAATCTTTATCTGGGCACAGGATAGGCTTCAATTACAGTGTTCATATATATATATTATCAACCTGAGAGTTCTCAGGAGATAAAAAATGGAAACAAAAATGTATAATTAATTGATCATATTTATGCAAGTAGAATCCGAAGACAAGGTTGTTGGACAATGATATTTGTTGATAAAGGAATAACAAATTGAATCAATGATTACTTGAAGCAAACGCAAAGGCTTCAATATGATATTCAGAGAGTCAAGCAGAAGAGAACGATGCACAAGTCTAACATTTTTCTAATCATGACATTTGCCTGTGCTTACTAGTTCACAAGCAACAGTGGACAAACTGAAAAAAAGTTAAGATGGGCCTCGCTTAGGAGGTGAAGCAAAGGTTTTTTGTTTGTTTTTTTGTTGTTATTTTTTGTTTTTGTTATTTAGGTTAATACGACCTGTTTTTAGTTCTCTATACTATAAAAGCAAAATTACCTTTACATCTGCAAAATAAAAATAAAATAAAAAAATAATAATTGTGCTACATATGCATCTAATATGAATCATACAGATAAAACATCTTGCAATGATCAGTCAAATATGAAATAAATAATAATGGAAATTAACTTTATACGTATTGACAGAATAACATATTAAATATGAAGTAATACAAGGCAATAAGTCTTTTTATGTATATTTAGAATTTTCTTATTCATTATGTTAAATTTCATATACACAGACATTTGTTTTCAGATCGAAATATTATCACCATGCTTCTAATCATGATGATTTATCTCGATGATAATATGTATATATAAAAAGAAAGGGAGCCTACCTTATTTTTTCAGTGTGTGACTGGTGTGCCTTTACTGACTGAAAGACTGACTGAATTTGAATGCAAACCAGAGATATAAACTACCTAAAAAAAAAACTAAAAAAACAGGAAGTATATTGTTCCCCACAGATTTTTGAGAATTCATTAAGACCTCTATTTCATTTCTCATTTTCTCATGCATCCCTTGAGGATTCTGAGCATCAGGGCAAAGTTCATACGAAGAAGAGAATGATTGTTTATGACTTGATCTTTAGGTGGGTTCACCAACTAAGCAGAATTTCTCCAGCTGCTTTACTAGACCTCCCATCAAGATATACATTTTTATCTGGCATCTAGAGCCAGTCAACACTGAATCTTCTCTGACATTCAAACCCAATTGTGTTAAGTCCTCTGGCAGGCCAAGAGACAGAGAAACAGCAGGAATCAGGAGATGAAGTGGTAAAAATGACTAGAACAGATTTAACAAGTTATCTTATACAATGGAAAATTACTGCTTCACAAAATTGTGCTGTGATGTTAAAAACCTTGAAGTGGAGAGAAAAAAAAATGTGAAAAGATATTATTTTTTATTTAGCAAACATGTAACCACTTAGATCATGGATGAAAAAGACAATTTATAACTAATACAGCTGTGTGTGATTTTTAGCGGCATCTAGTGGTGAGGTTGTGAATTGCAACCAACAGGCCGACAGGAAGTGATGTCGTCGTCTGAGACAGTTAAGCAATGAGGTTTCTTTACAAAGATAAATTAAGAAATTATGTTTACTTAATTATTCAGAAAAAATATATCAGGGAACCTGCAGTGTAGATAGAAATGGCTCATTCTGCGGTTATAAAAACATAACGGTTCATTATGTTAGGTCTTTATACACCTAAAACATAGTTATGTATATGATATTGCATTTCTGTCAACAGATCCTCCTAAATATTACACAATGCACCTTGATATCTTAAATGTCCATATGACATCTAACCTGATTTTTCCCGTTACATCGCCATAACTAAAAGCGGTAGGCTAGTTTTAACGTTTTAAAAAGCCCATTTAAACTCCATATAGCCTACTGTAAATAAGTATGTTTGTGATAATGAAAACGAGAAATCACCTTAAAAAAGTTTAAGGCTATAGGCATCATAATTTTAAAGGAAATGTTTGAAAAAAGAATATGGCTTGTAACCAAATATAAAATTGATTAATGTTTTTTTTTTGTTTTTTTGTTTGTTTTTTGTTCATGCATAGTGGCTAGGTGAAAACTTATAAAAACCAGCATCATCTGGTGTAGCTGGTTTCAGTTGTCTTAAGGTTGCCAGCAAGCCAGGCGTTTTCATTTAGTTTAATTTCTATGATCTTTTGAGTGACATATGACCTGATATAAAACCAATGCATTGTACAATTCAATGAAATAATAGCAAACATTTATTTGCATAATTTTAAGGAGTAGTTATTCTTGATCTAAGCTTTTTGATCAAGTAAATGTTGATTAAATCAATCTTTGAAAGATAAGATGCAATCAGTGTTTAGACGGAGCTTATTGAATCAACATCAGTTCAATCAGATGGCCTACCATCAAGGGTTGTGAGAATAATGTTTCATCACTGACCAAGGATCTGAGAATCCATTGTGCTCAGTAATCCTATTTCTCATCTAATTTCCACAATCCATTCAAAGAACAGAAACACCTATCCAACACATAGCTGTTCATACCACTCACTGAGAGCTGAGGCAGGAAGTTTAGTATAAACCGCGGGCACTCATCACTATTTAAATCCAAATCGGATTTCAAACCAAATGAGACCCATTCAAAATCAACTCAGGTAAAGTCAATGAATATTTTCCTTCTTTTTTTTTTACTTTTGCATGTGATGTGTCTGTGAACACAGTGAATGGTTTATGCATGTAGGCTACAGGTTTTATAATTATTGTGCAAGAAAGTAAATAAACTTAACTTAAATGTAAATAATAATACTTTTACTGTCTTCGTTTTTTTTTTCTCCAGTGCATCACATCTCACAATATATCATGGGCAATGGAATATCAAGGCCTCTGTTGACCCAGGACCCAGGACGAAACATTTGGAGAAATGAAAAGCTCACTAAGGATTTCCCAGACGACAAAGTCCCTTACAAGGACGCCCTGAGGAAAAACAAGAATTGGAAAGTACTGTCAAAGAAAGACTGCAGTGTGGCAAAACTAAACCTTACGAGAGGGAATCACATCCGTTACTACCATCTGCCGTCAGCACTGGAGCCTGAGCAGGAACAATTTTCAGTGCAGAACTGGGAAATATGCAACCCTGTCTTTGTGGAGGAGAACAATCCATAAAGCAATGTGTATACTGACTTCTAGTGGAGAATGTCAGGATCTCTTGAAACTGTAGCTTTGTGTGATTTATAACATAGTCTGTTTCTTTAAATCATTCCGGGGTAGTTCTTGTTTGTCCTTAAAATGTAACTTCCCCTTTTTTTTTCATTTTCAGTAGCCATGAATTTTGATGAACTGCATTACTGCAAATTATGTCTGTCACAAGGCCAAAGCAGAATTTCAAATATGCAGCTTTTATATAAAACTATTACATCAAATGATCTCTAAGTATACTGTGAATAAAATATCATCTTAAAAAGATTAATAAAATGGTATGAATTACATATCAAACCATAAATAATGCTAGAATTTTTTCACATCTAACTTTCCTGATGCCAAGGTGATTTTAGTTCTAAAAAGATAATGTATCTTTTTTTGCATAAAACTTTCTTTAAAAAAAGTCACTTGTTTGATATTTTGTTATAATACATAAACAATTATTAACATCTTTAGTGTTAACAATACTATTACAGTCCATTTTAAATGTACAATAAAAATTTTAATATTTCGATTTTAGACTCTAATATGTTCTGTTTCTTTTACACAGTATCGCAAACACAGGAGACAATGGAGATGGTGATAAACTAGAGGTCCTGATCAAATTCATAACAAAACCTTACAAAGTTTGTTTTAGCAGTCGAGATGTTTAGTAATTAACCGACACACAATGATAGTGAAGTGTCACTTTGTCCAAGTAAAAGGTCATCCCTATGAATATAATTTGCTAAAGTCAGAATTATAACCCACATCCTGTTTATATGAAGAGGTCAAGTTCATGCCACATAGTGGTCACAGCCAGGCCACTAGTGGTGCATATTGACAAAAAAAAAAAAGCAGAACCTCCGTTGTAGGCTCAAAATATGGTACACATATTGTTTTATGATTTTTCTTTGAATCTCTGATTAGTGAGCATCATTATTACTATTGCTCATATAGGGTTATATATCATATATATCTCAAATAGGGTTTCATCAGACTCTTAGTATTAAATTCTGGTGTGAACACCACTCAGAGCATCTTAAAAACTGCATGAAAATGCAGAAGCCACAATCTAGCAAGCACTTTAACTCAATGCAGCGAATTTTCCACAGGAAAACACCCTCTCACATCTTATGTGAGAAGCTAGTTGATCTACTCATCTCTCACTGGTATTTCTCTTTCACTCAGTGGATCTTAAAGGTTAAAGGTAGGGTAGGCATTTTTTTCATGAACACAATATTATTCTGGTTGAAACTGTCTTCACACCCAGATAGCAATCAAAATTAGAAGTTTAAAATATATATATATATAAATTTAAAAAATATGTAAATATAGCTTTATTTAAAAAAATAAATAAAAATCATCCAATCATTGCATTGATCATCAATCATCCAACACAATACGATGTCCAGCCTGCCTGTCAGCGGCCCGTCCCAAATGGCACCCTAAACAGACACGGTCTTCCTACGCGTCCGCACTTTCATAATGTAACGCCGCTTTGACTGCCGAGAAGAAGTCTGCTGTGGAAAAGTGCTAATCGAGGGCGCATATCGACAGCAAAAGGGGCGCTAGCGAGCACCCTTCTGAATCCTTAAGTGACAAATGGGACACGCACAGTCTCATGGGCTGCGTCCGAAACCACATACTCACTGAGTAGGTACTTAATTTCAAAAAGTATATAGCCTACTTACTTAACAAGCGCTAAAAGAGTAGCCTAGGTACTTTATAGCCTGATCTCGTTAAGTATGCGAGTCACACATCATCCGCCATGTTGACGTTTTCATGTGACCTACGATATGTTATCACAAGCACAACAACTTAAAAGATATGAGCGACAGGTTTAATTCATCTATCTGTAAGTGTAAATATCTTGATATTGACGAAACTTGCTCATGGTCTTGTTGAAGAAACAGCTGTATAATGGCTAAATGTTTTTGAAACAAAAAAGCCTGTTGAATTGCACTACTTGAAAAAAAAAATGCATTGCATTAACCATGCTTGCATTTTAATGCATTGTATTTTTAGGACTTGCATTTTTTATTGGCTGAAATTTAACATGGTTGAATATTTAAGCTGTGAATATTTCAATTAAAAAAAGACACATTTTCATTATTAAAAACTCACCTTTCATATTTCACTTCCAAAATATTCAAACTGTTTAAAAATACAACCTATAATATTCAACAGGCAATTTTCGGTCCATTTTATTTCGCTTCCACAAATTCAGTGGTTCAAATTCAACAGTAAATTCAACATTGACGATTTAATTCAGTTCTGTTTTATGTTTTAGGAGCGGTTGTCCTGTCATTTATTTTGACTTTGTTTGTGATTTGTTTATTTTTAGGGAGTTAGGGAAGTTTCTTTGTAATTTTATTTATTCCCTGATGGTAATTTATACATGTTTGTTTATAAGTCTATTTTGTTTATTATTTCTGCCTTGGGGCACCCTGAAGCCATTGCTCCTTAATTCAATTACTTTTTCCACCTTAAATAAATTATACTTTTTGTGGAACTTAGAATTGTCTTTGGTGATCTGTCGGCTGGGGCTGGTTTCCTTTTACCAACAGCAAAAGTCCTTATTGCACGGGTCGTTACACAGTGATATACTGGCATAAAGTTGGCTTGATGTTGGACATTCGCACAGTTAGGGACCGTCTCTAAAGTTACATACGACATTGGTATACACGTTTCTAACTTCAATAGCAAACTTCAATTTATTTGAATAAATATAAAAAAAATATAAAAGGTGTGCATCATGCCTGACACCAACATGAACACGTCGTAGGCTGTGTGTAGCGTGCGTACCCTTCGGTACTTACTACTTAACTACTGTACCTACTTAACTGCTAGTTAGTCAAACTATTTTTTACTTTTTTTTATTCGCCCTATATTTTCACAAGTAAGATGTACATTTTCAAAACTCTTAGAACAAAAATCCAAAATGATCACAATTTAAACACAGCTAGTCGTTCTTTGAAATCCTGATCCCATGCTTTCATTTAGTTGTACATATTTTACATTCTACATAATCATTGTTTCAAAACACAAGATTATTGTAATATGTAACAAGAACATTTGGATTAATTACCTAAACGCAACAGATTATGATCTTCTTTCGATTTATTACTTTTAACAATCAGCTTATTCAATAGCAAACATGCGATATACATTATTTAAATCACCCTTGTTGTTGAATTAATTATAGTAACACAGGCTAGTTGCCACATTAGAAAATTCAATTACACCTTACGTAACATAAAATCCATATCTATTCAGTGTGTTATCAAAAGGTGATGAAGTTATGAAATGGCCATGAGGTTTTGATTGCTTTCAATACAGTATGTTCTCACTGAATACCATATGACTGAATCTATACTGTAGTTGACCTTTATAAGGGTGAGTTACAGTAAGGTGGCAGTCTCACCATGGTAATCTGTTTACAGTGTCACATGGCAATGGCATACATACTGTAATGTAAAACGCTGTGTTTGATGCCACCTGTCTTCCTTCTACTGATGCATCTCTGCTCAATCTGATGTTACACAGATGGTAATCTGTTTACAGTATCACGTGGCAATGGCATACTGTAATGTAAAACGCTGTGTTTGATGCCACCTGTCTTCCTTCTACTGATGCATCTCTGCTCAATCTGATGTTACACAGTAAGGTGGCAGTGTCTACCATGGTAATCTGTTTACAGTATCACGTGGCAATGGCATACATACTGTAATGTAAAACGCTGTGTTTGGTGGTATCTATTTGATTATATTGGAACCATATTGCCATATTGGAACGGTCAACACCAGTCCGTGAACACTCGAGAGCAGATGATTTTGCTAAACAAACACAATAGAACAAGATGAAGGCATCAGGCATCAGCTATAGGTAAAAACCTGTATGTCACAATTATGTTCTGTCTTGTCTGCACCAGTTCTTGTTAGTCCCTGATTAGTTAACCTTCATCCACCTGCTAGTTAGTTCCCTCGTTTACCCTATGTATACAGTACAGGCCAAAAGTTTGGACACATTACTATTTTTAATGTTTTTGAAAGAAGTTTCTTCTGCTCATCAAGCCTGCATTTATTTGATCAAAAATACAGAAAAAAAAAAGAAGTTATATTGTGATATATTATTATAATTTAAAATAATTGGTTTTCAATTTATTATACTTTAAATTATCATTTATTTCTGTGATGCAAAGCTGAATTTTCAGGATCATTACTCCAGTCTATGCAACGCTATCTCACGACCAATTCGTACGAATTCGTACGAATGATAAAAAGTTGGCTAATTCGTACGACCTCACTCGTACGAATTTGTACGATTTGTCTAAACCCACGTGATGGGTAGGTTTAGGGGCGGGGTCAGGGGTAGGTCATTCGTATGAATTCATACGAATTGGCAAATTCGTAAAATATGTACGATTTTACAAAAATCATACTAATTCGTACGAGTCAGGTCGTATGAATTCGTACGAATAAGCCACCTCGTAGAATTTGTACGTTTTCCCGTGAGATCGGGTTGGTCTATCACATGATCCTTTAGAGATCATTCTAATATGATGATTCATTATCAAAGTTGGAAACAGTTCTGCTGCTTAATATTTTTTCATAACCTGTGATACTTTTTTAGGATACTTTGATGAATAAAAAGTAAAAAAAAAAAAAAAAAGAAGAAAAAAAAGAAGCAAATGTTTTACAAATATAAATCTTTTGTAACAACAATATACACTACTGGTCAGTATTTTTTTTTTCTTTTTTTTTTTTTTAATAAATCAATACTTTTATTCAGCAAGGATGTGTTAAATTGATAAAAAGTGATAGTAAAGAAGATTTATATTATAATTTTTTTTTTTTTTTTTTGAATAAATGCAGTTCTTTTGAACCTTTTATTCATCAAATATATTAGACAGCAGAACTGTTTCCAACACTCATAATGAATCAGAATATTAGAATGATTTCTAAAGGATCATGTGATGGACTGGTGACATCACATGAGTCACTGAAGACTGGAGTAATGATCCTGAAAATTCAGCTTTGCATCACAGAAATAAAAGATAATTTAAAGTATAATAAATTGAAAACCAATTATTTTAAATTGTTATAATATATCACAATATATATTAAAAAAAAATCTGTATTTTTGATCAAATAAATGCAGGCTTGACGAGCAGAAGAAGTAATGTGTAGTAGTAATATATAGTAAAATAGTAATGTGTCCAAACTTTGGGCCTGTACTGTATATTCTCCCTGTTCAGTTCAATCCCTTGTCGGTTATTGTTTGTGTATGCATGTCTTGTGGACAAGCTGTTGCATTCTATTAAACCTGCTTGTTTCATTAAAACGTATCACCATTGGAAATTACCTTCATCTGCCAAGCATGACACTGTAATATTGAGTTAATACATATAAAACCACAAACCAACACATTCTCACCTGTGAATGGTTATCCCATGTCTTCTGGAATTTAATGTTTAATGTTGTGTATTTATTTATTCTTAATGTGAGTGCCAACACTCTGACCGTTCCAAAATGGCGGCTGCGCCGACATGTCTGGAGCCAAATGTGGCATCTACGTATACACATCTATGGCGACAACAGGAATAACTTGTTATAAGTGTTAATATGTTGCAAATAAATATACATTTTATAATTATGTTTTTAATATATGCTTTATGTGTGTGCCATCTCTTCTTTGAACCTTGCAAGTATAGTCACATTTATCCACCACATCTAATATTAAACACATTTCTTACCTATATTTAAACTTCATATGAAATGCATGATGAAAATGTGTGTAATATAAAAAAAATATAAAAAATAAAAACTTTTTCTGAATTATTCTGTTTACACATTAACTTGAACACTCCTGCCATATCTAGCTTTAAAATGAATCGCAAGGATTCGCCATCACATGACCATACATGATAAAATTACTTTCTTGAAGTGACCATCGCATTTACCCTTACTAACAAACTTGTGGAAGTGCCCTTCATGAAGCGATTCAGGGGTTCACTTTCATTTCGAACGGCCCTACAAATGATCGGCCCCTTTCCAAAGTGCCCTTCAAGGGTGCAAAAACACTGTCTAAAATTCGTTCTATGCGAATAAAAGCATAAATTAAATCTGTTCATCATTTAAAGTAATTGTGTCTCTTCAGAAAATTTGGACTAAACCGCTCAATTCATATGGATTAGTTTTACGATCTTTTAAAGAACTTTTTGAAGTGTTAGTTGTGTGTTAAACAGTAGGTTACTTTTTCAATAACAAATGGTAAGTTTACACGACAACAATGTATTAAAAACGGAATCGTTTTTCCTTTGCAGTTTTTGCAGACAACACCATTGTCAAAACGATCCCCGTTCACACGGACCTGTGAAAATGACAAATATTTTTAGTCTAAGTAAATAATTAGACATGAAATATTTTTCTAAATATTTTATTAGCTCTTTAAAAGCAAAACTTCTGTAGTTGCTGATAATGTACATCCAGCCGGTTGTTATTGCAGAATAAACCCCTTTAGGCTGATGCAAGACCCTGATCACCCTGTCAGGTTAATAACCGGCTGGATGTGTATTATCCCTTACATAATGTAACATACAGTAAGAGGGAGTAAGACAACACAAATATCAATTCTTGTTTTGTAAATACACAACAAAAGTATATATATATATATATATAGATGAACAGATTCATCTAAAATAATTCCTTATTAGGCCTACATAAACTTTTGACACACACAACATTTATTATACAAATTATGGATTACAAATTTCCAATCATGCACCTTCAATTAATGCTGAAGTCATAAAAATAACTCTATACCACAAATAAAATACAAAAACATGCCATAGATTCAGTATATTTCTACAAGAGGATTTGTTTTGTCCTGGTTTGTTGCAGAAGAGCGCATTAGAAGCTGTTGTGTATTTGCAATCTAAAAAACATTTATTTCAAAACAATTAAAAACAATTATTTGGTTGATTGAGGTGAGAGCACTCTGCCTTCACTATATAGTAATATATAGTTCTGCTAGCCTGATAGCCTGCGGCCATCTGTGGGTTGTTTTTTGTTTTCTTAAATATTTTTCTTCTTTTGTTTGTGGGTATTTGCATTGAAGGTCTGCTAAAACATTTTATATGTTGAATTATTATTATTATAATTTATTTATTTATTTATTTATTTAATTTTTTTGCCGTTTTATTAGGATAGGACAGTAGCTAGACAGGAAGTGAGGTGGGAGAGAGAGAGGGGGGACAGGATCAGGAAAGGTCCACAAGCCGGGACTCGAACTCAGGTCGCCTGAAGCACAACGGCGCTACATGTCGGCGCACTTGTCCACGAGGCTATCGATGCAGACATGTTGAACTATTTGAATAACAATGTGCCTGTTTATTAAAGCCGCACTACCGCCTTTCACCTGGTTACCATTTACCCCTCGTGGGTCATAATGTCACAAATGTATAACAAATACCTACATGCATGCACAGTTGAGGCAGCTTTAATCCCAATTTTTTGTCATTTCATGACTTAATTTACAAGATTACTACAACGATGCATGCTCGTAGTTTCTTTTGTGCTTAATTTATAATGAAGTGATATACAGCACGCAATTCAAGAGTGCGCGCCGTGAGCACAGTATAACGGCTGATGGGACAGGAAAGTTTTAATGACATAGCCTCATAAACCTGCTGCTGTCTGCATTAATGTTAATCAAACAACAAAATACAGTGCAGGGTTTGATTATTTAATTTCAGTGTATTTACCTGTTAGACCCACCTGAAAATCTTAAAGCACTGTTTACAAGGTTACATGGGTCAAAAACAATAACATTTTATCAGGGCAGGTACAAATTTGAACCATCCCACCTAAGCCGGTAGAAAAAAAACCTTAGCATTGAGCCCTGATATATTAAAGGCCCAGCAAAATGTGGCATTTATTACAATGGGTTTATGTGAAGACTGCTTTAAGTTCACTTACATAAAAAAATTAAAAAAATTCTTCATGCCTTAAAATATCCAATCTCTGATCCACAGGTAACTGGTTACATGGTAGCTTGTGACGTCAGAAACACCAACCATGATTTTGAGACTTTCTTTGGTTCACTGGAGTTAAGGAGAAAATACTCAGAAATGGTGCTGACTTATGAATTTGCACATGGTTTGTCTTAAAGCATATTAAAAACACCACATAGACATAAACAACATGAAAAGCTTTGATTTCCATCACAGAGGGACTTTAAAATATACTGTCTTTATGTTGTTTCTAAAATGGGGGATGGGAGATTCAATGTGAAAATATTACAATTAGTGCTGGGCAAAGATTAATCGCGATTAATCGCATCTAAAATAAAAGTTTGTGTTTGCATAATATATGTGTGTGTACTGTGTATAATTATTTTATATATATAAATACACACATATGCATGTATTTATTTAAGAAATATTTGCATGTATATACTGTATATGTATTTATACATAATTTATATTATATATAAATATAAATAATTTATATATAAATAAAAAAAATCTTAAATATATACATGCATATGTGTGTATTTATATATACAAAATAATTATACACAGTACACACACATATATTATGCAAACACAAACTTTTATTTTAGATGCGATTAATCTTTGCCCAGCACTAATTACAATATAAAAAATATATTAAAGGGACCTATCATACAAGATGTAAAATAAGTCTTGGGTGTCCTCAGAATGTGTCTGTGAAGTTTCAGCTCAAAATACCCCACTGATAATTTATTATACCATCTTGTAAATGCAAGGAAAAACATACCGTTTTCATGCATGTGTCTTTAAATGCAAATTAGTTGCTGCTCCCCACCCTGTTTTCCAGTAGAGCGTGGAGCCTGTGTGCCTCAGATTCTCTGCCAAAAACAAAACATCTGTTTGGTTTTGATTATCAATTATCAATTATCATCTCTATCATGGTCACGCTCAGGTGGCATTGCAGTTTTTCGTCATAATGTCTGATGGCGTGTCCCGTATTGCGCTTAAACTGTCAAGTAAACACAAGGTTTTCAAAAACAAACAAAGTTCACATAAACGCATTCAGTTCAGTTCTAATACTGTATATTACGCTGCTGTCACTTTAAAGGGATACTCCACCGAAAAATGAAAATTCTGTCATCATATACTCACCCTCATGTTGTTTCAAACCTGTATGAACTTCGTTCTTCTGCTGAACAGAAAGGAAGATATCTAGAAGAATGTCAGTAACCAGACAGTTTTAGATACCATTGACTTCCATAGTAGGAAAAAAATATACTATGGAAGTCAATGGTATCTAAAACTGTCTGGTTACTGACATTCTTCTAGATATCTTCCTTTCTGTTCAGCAAAAGAAAGAAATTCATACAGGTTTGAAACAACATGAGGGTGAGTATATGATGACCGAATTTTCATTTTTCGGTGGAGTATCCCTTTAAAGTGACAGCAGCGTAATATACAGTATTAGAACTGAACTGAATGCTTTTTGCCACCTAATTGGACTTGAGCGGTTAAATACACATACTTATGAGCAGTGGCGTAACTTTGTTTTAAAAAGTGGGTGGGACGGGTTTAAAAAAAAAAAAAAAAAAAAACGGGGGGGGGGGGGGGGGATTTATGAATGCTAAATCATAAATCGATGTATGTACAATAACATGTCCAGCAATCGATTGAAATAGTGCATGGGTTTAATTTGTCGTTTAATGAGGTTTGATATATGTTGGTGTGGGTAAATCCGTTAGAAAAATATGTATATTGAAATGGTCCAGTGGTAGAGCTTTTGCCAAGCGTGTCAGAGGTTGTGGGTTCTAATCCGCACTCGTATATATATATATTTTTTCTCATTAAAACCCATTATGTTTATCAGTGGTTGTATATCAGGCAATCATACTTTTGTATGCATTTTGTTTTGTAATTTCACCGGAACGAATAGAGAGTCTCCACAACGGATTGAAGCACGCGTCCGAGTGATGACTGTGCGCGAGCCACAAGAGAACACAGTATCCATGCCTGTGTCTGTATCTGTATCTGCTCGCAGCGACAACGAGCACTTTGATCACTTGATTTCAAAAACAACACATTTCAATGCTAGATCGCCTCTTACAAACGAACTAAATGAATGCTCTGCTAGTTAACTGGAGATGTTTTATTTATTTGTATTGGTACATTCGTGCCGCGAGATATTTCAAAAGTGGTGGGGACAATATCGACCTTAGCAAAAAGTGGTGGGGACATGTCCCACCCGTCCCACCCGCAAATTACGCCTATGCTTATGAGTCAAAGTGACCATGTATTTGTAAGAGTAAACAGAGTAATTTATGTTTTAAGTGAACATAAACAGTTGAGAAAAAAAACAAAAAAACACAATATTGGATCCATGCTGTCGGTCTTAAAGTGACAGCATCCAAAATTACCTGCTGTCATTATTATTAACAACAAAAAAGAGAGAAAATCTCTCACTGCTCTTGACTGAATCACTTTTTTAACTTTAATAAGAATAAATTTATATTTAATTTACACAGTAAAGACTATGCATTTTTTTTTTTTTTTATACATTTGATTTTTTAATAAATTTATTTAGGCCTAGTATTTCTAGTGCTTGCAGTTTTTTCTGGTAGGTTCATTTCATTTGAGTCTTTGTTTTATTGTAGTTTGTTTTCTTTGCTCTTTCTTTATCACGGTTTACTTGTCTTCAGTAAGCTTGAGAGTATTGTTTAGGCTAGAAGCCAATTCGTTTTTTTAAATTGTATTAAAAATGGTCATAAGAATAATGAAATTTCAATGGCATCAACATTTTTTACCTTATTTACCTTATTAAAACCAAAAATAACTATATTGTAAAATATATCGTTATCGTGAAATTAAATTACTCATATCATGATATAAGATTTTGGTCATATCACCCACCCCTAATCGTATTTACGAGTTGAACGCACATGAATGCCACCACAATGTCGTTAATATAAGTGGGAAGCTTGGGATTTTCTTTAAGTACTGATGTTTACGAGTTGGGGGCGAGTCAGTGAGAAACATGGCGATAAAGCATATTTAGCAGTGATAGTGTCAGGCTTTTCTATTTACTATGAAGTAAGCTGATTGCCTGCTCAAAATATGATAGCATTGTAATATAACAACATGATATGTAACAATAAAGTTTACAATGGCTTCATAAATTAAGTTAATTAAGAGAAGGTACACCGCCATTTTGCTCTGACGAGAGTGATTTTAACATACCAGACGCCGTAAACATGACTTCCCAAATTCCCAGGAGGACTTGAATGCACCAATAGGGCATATTCCGTTGCCAATCGTTGGCGGGGCCTGTTCCAATGTGACGTCACATTGGAGCACATTCCTGAACGTCTCATTTTGAGACACGGTTTTAGATTTATGGGGAAAATAACAAATGGAGTGAATTTTTACAACAGTGGTTGTGTACACACACTGAAGAGACACATAAATTAAAAACTTTAATGTTAGATGCAATTAATCGCGATTAATTAAAGAAAATTTTGCAATTAATTTGATCTTTTTTAATAAATTGACAGCACTAATTATTATATATTTTAAACAGATCTGTATTCTTTTCTCTCATGTGTTGATACAGTGTTATTGAAAAAATAAGTTATGATGGGATATATATACATCTTTTAAGGGTACACTACTTTATAGATATGACAAAGTTCGCAGAAATGGATTCAAAGCCACAAAACATATAAAAAAAGAATTAAAAAGAAAGACTGAGGCACAATAATGTTCTCATGTAGATTCAAAACTGCTGAACTAAATGCTAACTTATGATTTACTCACGTATTGTCGTTTCTGGATTGGAGATCTGCAATGCGCTTCCTGGGAAAGATTTTAGTGATTTAAAACAAAATACTGAAAGATACCAGAATGTCACAATGTATTCTCAAATGCTCACATAAGTGCAGTATTTAAAAAAATAAAAAAAATAAAAAAAACAATTCTACATCAAAATCATCTACATAATTGATACAGTGTAAACCGTTTTCTGGGATGTGTTCTATAATATTACTCATTGATATTTATTTTGTAGTCAGATCCCGACTTACTTATATTTTATGACAATGATTAAACACAGTAATCCAACCAAAAGAGCAGCTCCAAGACCAGAGATGGTTGGTATGATGAAGTGGCTAAGATTTGCTTGTTCTTCTAAAAAAAAAAACACACACACAAAAAATAAACACATTTACTTACTTCAAATTATCACAATATATACACACACAGAAGAGTAGTATTGTTATACCTTTCACAAAGATTTGGTGAGTGGCTTGCATTTCACCCTCAACACTCCCGTGGTACTTGACTGTGCATGCGACAGAGGAGTGATCATCCTCTTTTGTTGGGGTGAAGGTAAGGAGAGACTCTGCTTCCCAATTTCCATGACCAATGTCCTTGTAGCTCGTGATGTTTTTTCCAGGGTGGTTCCAGCTGAGAGTGGGCTGATGGGACGGACAGGTGTAACGGACGGAGCATTTGAAGATTACAGGTTGACCCTCTTTCACAGACGTCTCAGCCAGCAACTCTGGTTTTGATGCTTTCTCTGTACATATATTTTGAATTACAAAACACATATTTCACATAGTAAATAAAAGCAAAAACAAGATTATTTATTTAGTCACAAAAATATAATTTGGACTCTTTCCATGTTTTAGTCTGCTCTCTTATTTGTAATGACAGGTTGACAGCTCAAATGCACACTTACCAATCATTTTAATTGTCACACAGTTCTGCACAAAGGAGTACTTGTCTTTTTCAGACGTCTCTAATTCCACCCTGAAACAGTACGGGCCGTTGTCATGGTTTCTGACTCCATCAATCTCCAAGGAGCAGTTTAAATCACCCAGTGAACCAATCAGTTTTGTACGACCCTTGAAACTGTCTTTAACCCTTGTATGATCATTGTGATAGATGAATTCCTCCGGTTTGGTCTGTGTGTGCCACATGCCTTTGATACGACTGGAGGGCTGTTCTTGAGCAGGGTATTTGAATGTACAGGGCAACACGACACAAGATGAGACCAGAGCATCCATTTTAGACTCTACCTCCACCTTCCAAACATCACCAAACACGACAGCACAAAGAACTGCAAAATAATCATTGAAAAATAATAAACTTAAAAAAAAAATATATGAATTTACATTTAAAGAAGTTAACAAATCATTTTAAAGAAGTAACCTCACAAAATGTAAAAATAATTCATTCATATAATGTTTGGAAATTTAAAATCTAACCGTGAAGCCAGCAGAGAAGAACTCCTGCCTGTACACCCATGCTGGACTGGACAAACTGAAGAGGTCAAAAAAAGTTATTTGCACATATGCAATAATCTTTCTCAAAGGCACTGTCTAGGCTTCAATTATATGAGAGTTATCAGGAGATAAACATCGGAAACAAAAACTGTTAGGCCTAATTTATTGATCAAATTGTTGGAAGTGGAATCATTAGAGCAGTGAGAAACACCGAAACGCGAACACATGATGCGATTAAGAAAGTTTTCACAAATCAGGCTCAATCTAAAGTTATTTTGATTCCTGACTAGCGGACTTATCAAGCGTTTTAGGCGTGCCAGAACCATGTAGAAATATATGCTTTGGGCGTGCTACCTACTTATTATAAAAGTTAAGAATCGCTATAAAAATTTTTTTAATAAAATAAAATAAAAGATTTCGGACAGAATCCCATATTCACAAATCACGAAGAATGACATGCGATATACATGTCTACAACAGCGCACTGGGCATTTACAGCCACAGAATTTCAAACTGCTAACTGTAATGCAGTTGGGGAATTAAAGGCCGTTACCTCGCATACTGTAGTAGGCTGTGTCAAATTCAAAAGTGAAACCACTCAGATATGTGAAAACCGTCTTTAAAGATATAGTGTAACCAAAATATAAAATAAAATAAAATAAAATAAAATAAAATAAAATAAAATAGAAATTCTGTCATCACCTTTATTTCGTTCCAAGTCTGTTTGACCAAGCCAAGTCGGTGTCCAGTCATACGGGGCGTGGCGTGGGGGGAAACGTTCCCTTCCTGCAGGAAAAAACATTATGTTACCCCAGGAGCCTACGAATCACTTCTGCCGCTCGACAGAGCAAGATACATAGACAAACTGAGCCGTATTGGGTCAGATTGTCCGTACAGTATCTGTGACTAATAAATCACCCATTCTTTCAATGATGACATTTGCTAAAAAGCTAATTAATGTTATTAGTTGCCATTGTCAGTAATTTGATGGCAATTTGAAGGCCTACAGTACAGGCCAAAAGTTTGGACACATTACTATTTTTAATGTTTTTGAAAGAAGTTTCTTCTGCTCATCAAGCCTGCATTTATTTGATCAAAAATACAGAAACATTTTTAATATTGTGAATGTGATATATTATTACAATTTAAAAGAATTGGTTTTCAATTCATTATACTTTAAATTATCATTTATTTCTGTGATGCAAAGCTGAATTTTCAGGATCATTACTCCAGTCTATCACATGATCCTTTAGAAATCATTCTAATATGATGATTCATTATCAAAGTTGGAAACAGTTCTGCTGCTTAATATTTTTTCATAACCTGTGATACTTTTTTAGGATACTTTGATGAATAAAAAAAAAAAGTTTAAAAAAATTAAAATTAAAAAAAGAAGCAAATCTTTTACAAATAGAAATATTTTGTAACAACAATATACACTACTGGGCAGTAATTTGGGGTCAGTAATTTTTTTTCTTTATTTTTTTTAAATAAATCAATACTTTTATTCAGCAAGGCTGTGTTAAATTGATAAAAAGTGATAGTAAAGAAGATTTATATTATTAGAAAATATTTTTTTATTTATTTTGAATAAATGCAGTTCTTTTTAACCTTTTATTCATCAAATATATTAGGCAGCAGGACTGTTTCCAACACTCATAATAAATCAGAATATTAGAATGATTTCTAAAGGATCATGTGATAGACTGGATGTCACATGTGAGTCACTGAAGACTGAAGTAATGATCCTGAAAATTCAGCTTTGCATCACAGAAATAAATAATAATTTAAAGTATAATAAATTGAAAACCAATTATTTTAAATTGTAATAATATATCACAATATTACTTTTTTTTCTGTATTTTTGATCAAATAAATGCAGGCTTGATGAGCAGAAGAAACTTCTTTCAAAAACATTAAAAATAGTAATGTTTCCAAACTTTTGGCCTGTACCAACTCCAAATTTGCTTTGTAAAATACTATACTTTTATATAGTAATGATAAAAAATCAGGATAAATACATTATCACATTATACCCCTTTTTAATTTAATACACAATAATATTCATGTCACATCATATGACAATTTTAGTCACTAAGACAGTAAACTAGTGAATAAATGTAAATTTCAGGACAAAATCTACAAGACCACATATATATTTGGAAATATAAGAGTTGGTAGAATATAACCCATTGGGTTCCATGACTTAGCCTACATTTGAGATTTTTTTTTTAACTTTTTTTTTTTCCCAAATATGTCAACCACCCAAATAAGGAAACAGGAACTAGGAATTCATCCGATGGCTGTACGAACAACAAGAAAAACGAATAAATAAACATAATTTATAATATGATATAATAATAAATATATAGGCCTACTTTCTGCCAAGATCTTGCAAAGCAACTAAGCAAGTAATACATGAAGGATGATAACATGAGCTTTATGGGTGTTGAGATACGAAAATTATCAGGCTAATGTGTGATTTCAAATGTGTCCACACAGCTCCTTGAATTAAGGTCAAAGGTGAAAAATCAAAACTGAAACCAAAAGTGAAAAAAATTTAAATATATATATTTTTTCCCCTTAAGAAAATCCTAAATAAATGTGCTGTTGAATTAAGCCCACTTTGAAAGTACAAAAAACCCACATAAATCTATGTTTGTGTAAAATTGGCAAAAGCGGAAAATGCATAATGCTAAAATTATTAATCATATTTTATAGGGAATGTTTGGAAAAATACAGCTAATGTAACCCAAAATAACAGAGATGAATGTTTGTTTTTGTTATGCATATTTTGTGTGGCTCATTAAAGTGAAACTTTACTGAAGTGAAAGTGAAAGTGAAAGTGAAAACTGTTATGTCTGCATCAATATGCTATAATAACATATATTATTCTTTTGTGTTTCAGAATATACACGAGGGAAACCGGAGACATGACTACACTGTTTTGACCATAGACAGTAAAAGAAATGGACACAGCGACCCCATAGACTTCAACGGAGAAAAGTGAAGCAAATTAGAAGCACTCACTTCCTGATGGCTGAGTGTACTGCGCAGACTCAAACTGAGCTTGATGGTGTAGATGTGACATGAGCAACCTGTCTGACTGACCTGTAAGTCTTCTAGTAGCTGTGCCAAAGAAATCTGAATCATTCCCTTCCGAATCTTGCAGAGACGGAGAGGGTGAGAGCTGTCCATGAGCTAGGAGCAGGAGCAACTTTATGACTCTCTATGGGCTTCTCCCTGGACTTTATGCCTTCACGTCCCCCCGATTGACTGCGAGCTTCTCCTCCTGTCTCTACGGTAATTTCCAGAGAGTCGCGTGGTTATGACGCAATCGTTAGCCTGTTTTTACAAAAACTGCTTCTACTGGGCCATAACGTAAGATACAAGGTAATGGAGCCTTTTATACATTGTCGTGTTTCTTTAGAAATAAACAATGGACAAATAGAGTCTTTAAACACCTCAGATGTAAAGTTATTCACTGTCAAAGTGACGCAAAAATGAATGGGAGTCAATGGAATGCTAACAGCAGGGGATGGCTTGTTACACTGTAAAAAAAAAAATCCTAATTTTACAGAAAATAACTGTGATTTTTTGACGATCATTTTCTTTAATTTTAAATTGTAGGCCTACTCAAAACACTGTAAAATTACAAATAATATCTGTAAAATAAAAATTCAGCTGTTATTTTAGGTATTGTGACATTAATGACAAATTACAGTAATTCACATTTTTTATACAGAAAATGTATTGTATTTTTCATACAGTATTTTTTCTGTTTTCTTAAATTACATAAAAATGTATGTAAAATTACAAATCTAATCTGTAATTTAACAGAAACAAAACAGTTAAATGATAAAATGGTCAAATGACTGTCAGCTCCCCAAAAAACTGTAAAACATCCTAAATTAAATAAACTGAACAACACTGTTATTTTACAGGTATTTCCTGAATAATCACGATCAAATACCTTCATTGTACAAAAAATTGTAAAAAAAAAAAAAAAAAAAGGGTCAAATGACTGGCAGCTGCGGCTGCCAAACAAAAACCATAAAATTAAAGTAAAATATGCTAATTTAAAAAAAACAAAAAAACACTGTTATTTCACAGGTATTTCCTGCATTATTATGATCAAATACCTTCATTGTTAAAAAATCGTAAAAAAGGGGTCAAATGACTGGCAGCTGCGGCTGCCAAACAAAAACCCTAAAATTAAAGTAAAATATGCTAATTAAAAAAAAAGTGTAAAAAACTTTAAAATAAATTTGATGTCACCATGATTGAGATCAGTGTCTGCTTTAGTTGGGGTCATGACCCTTGAGTTCTCAACTTTTGTTTTTCTCTGGCTGCTTTATCTGTATCTCATACACGTCTGTTATAACAGTAAATGCTGGAGAAAATATCAGCTGATCTTGGTCATTCATTGATGATGTTATAGTCATCATTTGACGATCTGATTCACTGATGTGTCTGTCAAATCTCTGAATATATTATCTTAGATTACATAATATGTAGATGGAATTTAGCTTTATACAAAGTCTATAAGTGTCATAATTGTTCACATGACCCTTGAAGTATTGTGGCATCAGTATTATAACAATCTAAAAAAAAAACTAAAAAAAACTAAACATATTGTACAGAAAAAGTTTTGAGCTGGCTAATTTTTTTAGTAGTATAGAGACATCAAGAATCAACATATGAATCTCAACAATGGTGACAACCAACAAAGCCTTTTTGTGACTTTATAGTAATTCAGATTATTTTTCATTGTCACCATTGTTGTGATTCATACGCTGATTCTTGATGTCTGAGTGAGTCTATGTGATCCTGTCAAAACATTTTCTGTATAATGACTTCATAAAATCTGAGTATCACAGCACTGCAGATTTAGCAGTTTTGTCATGCAAAATGAACAACTAATATTTAACGACTTAATCAGATATTTCACTTCAGGTGGTATTAATAAAGCAGGACACTACATGATGACTATTATCACTAAAAAGTGACCAATATCATCTGATCTGAGTTTCTCTTGGATTGCAACAATTGCAAATATGCATCAGAGACACACAGTTAAAGGACAAGTTCGGTATTTTACATTTAAAGCCCTGTTTTCAGATCGTTTCTGATGAAATACAATGGTTAAGATTGAACTTTGGACAAATGCTGCTGTCCCGAGAATTTTAGGTTTTTGTGTTAGCACCCCCCCCACCTTAACAATGGCTGCATAGGTGCACTGGAATAATCCTTCCTAAAACGCATTAAACTTTCGTTTACAAAGACGTGAAACTCACCGAGTGGTCAGGGGTGTTCACTGATATGCTCACACAAAAATCGCTGCAAAAGATGCTTTCCAACAGGTTTTATCGTAGTTTTTGTCCAACTCCATTGACTTGTATAGGACGTGCTGTGAGACCGCAGCACCTTTACGGTATTACTCCGCCACTTCTTCTTCTGTATATTCAATGAAATGCCAGTGGTTTGCTTGCAATTGGCAAAGGTGCATTATCACCACCAACTGGGCTGGAGAGTCTATTATTCCTCTCAACGGAAGAATGTACGGGTGTGAGGCGTTTGAAAAAATAGGTCCACAGTTTTACAATGAATAGTAAAACACCTGTTTGAAAGCATATTTTGCAGCGATTTTTGTGTGAGCATATCAGTGAACACCCCTGACCACTCGGTGAGTTTCACGTCTTTGTAAACGAATGATTATTCCAGTGCACCTATGCAACCGTTGTATAGGTGGGGGGTGCTACCACAAAAACCAAAAATTCTCGGGACAGCAGCATTTGTCCAAATTTCAATCTTAACCATTGTATTTCATCAGAAACTATCTGAAAACAGGGCTTTAAGTGTAAAATACCAAACTTGTCCTTTAATGCAGCCAGAGAAACATTAAAGTTAAACACTAAAAGTTCAAGAGCCCAACTAAGCAAACACTGATCTCCATCATGGTGACATCAAACTTTATTCTTTTCAATAAAACTTCAACTTCTAAACCTCTGATAATTCTCAATAAGAATGTTAGTATGAAAGAAATAAAGTCTGGATTGTAATAAGTGAAGATGCTGAGATCCTGAGAGATCTGTTAGTGTTTAATGTTCTGTTGGGGTTTAAAGTGTTTCTGTATGGTGTGTTTCGTGTGTTACCATTGTGTTGAAGAGTAGAGCCTGAGCTTCAGTTCAGAATGAGCAAATAAACACTGATGTTATGCTGCATGTTGCATTATTTAACAGACAGTAACTGTGTAGTTGCTGATGCAGTGACGTATAGTCACAACAAATCATGCATATAATTAACTGCGTGTTTTTCAGTGAAAAAATCAGAAAATAAATGTGAAATAACTGTGTTTTAACTGTGTGTTTCCGTTAAAAAAGATGAATGAAGATTTCTGTAAAAGTATTTTGCACTTATTTAAATTAGGATATTTTACATTAATTTTACGGTTTTTGTATGGCAGCCGTTGCTGACAGTCATTTGACTGTTATTTTATGGGATTTTTTTTACAATGAAGGTGTTTGATCGTAATAATTCAGGAAATAGCTGTAAAATAACAGTGTTTTTCTGTAAAACATTTAAGGAAAATTTCTGTAAAAGTTTTTTGCACTTCATTTAAATTACGATATTTTACTTTATTTTTTACGGTTTTTGTTTGGCAGCCGCAGCTGACAGTCATTGACCGTTTTTTTACGATTTTATTTTTTACAGTGTAGCCAATGGCGGCCCCCAGGGATGGTATGCTTTTTGGATGCTGGATTACCCCCCCCTGGTTTTGACTCGTTTATTCGGCACACCGCAACAACAACAACAGCACCGGAATGCCCTCTAGTGGCCATCAGGTATTGGAACATCACTCGAATACATTACAAAAACATTTAACATTTAAAATACATTTAAGATGGTCTCTTAGCCCGAGATAATATAGTCTGAGATAAGACAAGTCTCAGTCGGTTTAAGATTGTCTTGGCCTGACCAAGCTTGTCCCAGAATTGGGCCCTCATTAAATTATGGAATAATAAAAAAAAAATAATAATAATAATTAAAATAGGCCTATTTGTGGAAAAAATATGCAATATTTGAGTTACAGAAACGTTTTATTTGTTTCCTCCTAATTGTCCTTGAAATAGTGGTCAAGAATTAATAAAAATCAGTTGACACGATAGTAAAAGGTCGGAAGACCGCAGTTTACCGTGGAGCATTTGGAGATTTTTTCTCCTGAATACCGCGGGGTGTGAATTGTGCAAAAAAAAAAAAAAAAAAGAAGACATTGCCTTAAAAGTGTTCCGCCCATTCAGCTGACATAAACCACAATTTCAGTAAACGAAAAAACCTATCCAGTGATGAAATGTTTTCTGTGTTGACACAAATCTTGTGCGATGTCCTAAACTGCCGAGATAATCGCATGTGCCGTAGGCTACACGTCCACTAATGACGCGTCTGATACGCAAACAAATTACTCCTTTGAACTATTCACTTTAATGAATGGTTAAAACAACTGATCTGTTCAACACTGAGCTCACGAGACGTCTGAATCGGTGTATAAAAAATCGGTAACACTTTACAATAATGTTCCATTTATTAAACTCTAGTTAACTACATTAGTTAACATACTATTAATAAACTGCACTTCTACAGCATTGTTAATGTTAATTTTAATATTTAGGCTACTAATAGCCTACATTATTGAAATCAAAAGTTGTATTTGTTACGTGAAGTAACATGAACAAACAATGAACAGAGGAAGAGCAGAGGAGAGGAACAGGAGAGTAAGAGCAGAAGAGAGGAGAGGAAGGAGAGGAAGAGCAGAGGAGAGGAAGAGCAAGGGAAAAGGAGATGGACACAACAACACATAGCTGTTCATACCACTCAAACAGGAAGTTTATTAGTGTGCTCATCTTTTTTTTTTTCTTTTTTTCTTTTTTTTTAGCCAAATTGTATATTGTGAACCAAAAGGGATATCCATTCAAAATCAACTCAGGTAAAGTCAATTATTTTCTTTATATGTAATGTGTGTGTAGTCATGATGAATGATTTATGCATGTACAGGTTTTATAATTACTGTGAAGGAAAACATCTGTTTTGATACACCAAAAAACTTTTTTAATAATTTAAGTCAGAGTGTATATATATATATATATATATATATATATATATATATATATATAAATGTAAAAAAAAAATATATATATATATATATATATATATATATATATATTAGGGGTGTAACGGTTCACAAAATTCACGGTTCGGTTCGATACGATACACTTGTGTCATGGTTCGGTACGGTTCGGTTCGGTACGTTTTCCATAGGCTACAGCAAAAATAAATAAATGCCAGAGAAATTTCCTTGAATTATTTTTTTATTATTATTATTTTACTTAATGAAACTAACATCATAAAGTATGATTTTTTTATTTATTTTTTTGGTTGCTTTTTTTACTGAGCAATAATGGAGCTATACTTGACTCTTCTTATGAGCATATAAAACAAAACAGCTCCTTGGACAAAATGAAATGTAATATTGTAGTAGGCTAGTTATAAACAAAGGTTTATTTTAGTTCAGATTAACATTTGAGGGCAGCAATTGTATTCATAATATCAAAATAAAACAGACGTAATGTTACTTGAAAGCATTATAGCCCACTGTTCCTGACAAACTTCCATACCTTGCAGTTAGTACTACAGCAAATCCATTCCACGGTGAATGTTGCTGATCTGTGGACACCGGCCAGTTCATTCATGGCACGACGTTTCTTCCTGGTTTCCACGTCAGCGCTGTTTGATCCGTTAATAACAGAGAAATATGCATGTTTCTCACTAGATCTCGCAGCGATGTTATTACTTCAGTGGCAAATTCAAAAAGCATTTGAAATTCAAATGCTTTCTTTACTGGTCTGGATCTCTTAGCGCTGTGTGGTGTTGCTTGATCAGGCTCGCGCATAGGGCTCGCGAGTCCCGCTTCACAGGTCAAAACTGATTAACGGTCCACACAAACACAATAAGAGTAGCTCAGTTTCGTTCCTTACATTGCATTTGCCAGTTGATGTTGTGGTCGCGCCAGCCTCTATGAGCGCGCTTGCCACCCGCGACGCGCCTTCATTTGAAATAACGAAATTGTGGTCGGCAGAGAAAATGGTCCAACGAACCGTTCGGTACGTAATGCGTACCGAAAACCGAACCGAAAGCCTCATACCGAACGGTTCGATACGAATACGCGTATCGTTACACCCCTAATATATATATATATATATATAGGTTGTTAAGTTGTAATGTTAGGTTGACTATTTTATTATTATATTTTATTAATCGTCTTCTTCCTCATCTGTGTGTGCACTACACTTCCCATCATCCTCCTTGGCACACCTGCACTCTATCAGCCATCATCATCATCACCTGCACTCCCTCGTTAACAAGCCCTATATATTCAGCACTCTCCCTTCACTCCTGTTCTGGTCTCGTCGATACACATCTCTAACATTGACACACAGACTCACCTCTCGTCATCCGGATACTTACCTGCTTTCCCGATCTTCTTCAGCCTGGTTCATCTGCCATTTAAGAGGAGTGGGTAAAAATTCAGAGGCTGATTTTGCAAAGAAATCCACATTCAAACCAAAATATCTGACTTCCTGTTGCTCGGAGCTAATGACTGTAAATTAGAAAATTGGTTCGAGGAGACCAATATGCGTACTGATTTTTGTGACTGTACATAAAATTAAAGTGACACACTTCCTGCTGCCAGTTGGTGGCGCTATAACTTTGACTAACAATAGTTACATACAAGTGATCGGCCTCTCGAACACACTGCTGAAGTTTCATCAAGATCAGTTAATTTATGCAGAAGTTATAACACATAACATTCATAACATTCATTCAACAAGCAGTTATAACATTCATATTTATCTTTTCTCGCCATAAATTCGTTTCCTCGCCACGGCCAAACCGTTCGAGATATCAAAAATCCGTCCGCAATTTAGCATCCTCAATGTCTTTACTTCATGCTGACCGAGTTTGGTGGCAATTGAAAGAATTGCCTAGGAGGATTATTTCAAATTCCAGAGCAAGCGTTCTCCAAACAACCCATAATAGCCGACTTCCTGTTGAGCTGGCGTAAAACTTGACCTAGGGAAAGTTGTTTGGCCCGATGAGATCTATACTGTACGTGTACTGAGTTTCATATTAATTCATGCAAGCATGTTTGATCTATGGACCAAGTTTTCAGACCCCGTTCAAGGGTGAAAAATCCCCCCCACCCCTCACACACACAGAGAGAGAGAGAGAGAGAGAGAGAGAGAGAGAGAGAGAGAGAGATAGAGAATTCTCCAGAAAAATCCACATTCAAACCAAAATAGCTGTTGGTCGGAGCTAATGACTGTAAATTAGAAAGTTGTCCGGCCTGATGAGAACAATATACATACCAAGTTTTGTTGCTGTAGATGAATCTAACCCCACTTTGGTAAAAAAAAAAGGTGGCGCTACTGAGCCATTCCACCACGCCCGTTTCTGAAACTTTGCACGTCTACTGGCTAATAAATGTTATGTGTCTGTCGAGTTTCATACAATTGCAAGCATGCTAAGAGTCGCAAAAGCATCAAAAAAGAATATTAAAGTTCGATGCGTTGCCATGGCAACAGTATCTAAGGTATCAATAATCCTTTCACAGGTCTACATCTGCCGTGTATCTACATTATACCCATAAAGTTTGAAGCAAATCGTGTAAAAATAAGAGAGTGATTTCAAAGCATTTTGAAAGTGACAAACTTCCTGCTGCCAGTTGGTGGCGCTATAACTTTGACTCACAATAGTCACATCCATGTGATCGGCCTCTTACAACGAACACACTGCAGAAGTTTCATCAAGATTAGTTAATGTATGCAGAAGTTATAACACACTTCCTGTGTCCCATTATTCGCCATAAATTCGTTTCCTCGCCACGGCCAAACCGTTCGAGATGTCAAAAATCCGTTCGCAAGAATTCATCCTCAATGTCTTGACTTCATTCACTTCGTTTTTGAGCATGTTAAGGGCCGCAAAAGGGGCAAAAAAAAAAAAAAATCCTGAAATGAAAATTTCAGGAAAATGAAAGGGCGAAAAATGTGAAGAAATCACATCAAGAAGATAACACTTCAGACCTTGTTAGGATGTTAGCAGAATCCATCAGTTCAAATCAACTTCCTATACCAGAACCTGCAACATTCTATGGAGATCCACTCAGATTTAGTGACTGGAAAATCTCCTTTCCAACTCTGGTTGACAGGAAAAACATGATAGGTCCTAAGGATACGTTGTAGAGACATGGTCCACTGGTCTAGTGGACCACGTCTCTACAACGTTCTCCATGGGATAAACTAGAGACGCCTTTTGAAGACGTGCCCACAACGTTCCTGGAACGTTAGCCAAGATTAAAAAAATGGAACTTTACCACGACGTCCTCACAACGTTGTCATAAAGTAATGTCACGCTGACCAAACAACGACTAACTGACGACGTTGTCACAACGTTCTGTGTTAGCTGGGATGCTACTATCTAAGCTAACAAAAAAAAAACACTAACAACGAGAAATTTTCACAATCTATAGCTTCGGTTATATATTAGTATATGAAACATATAAGTTAAAATACATTAATGACTCGTTATAATGTAGTTCAAACGACTTCTATAATAAAGTGATTTTGTATGATTTGTAACCAGGCACTAAAGCGATTACCCATAAAACGTGCTTTGAACCAATCGGATTGCTTGGGTCCTAAGCTGGGACCCATCTCTTCAGTGGGTAAAATTTCAGAGCTCCTTATTGGCACAAATAGAAGTGACAAGCAACTGTGAGACCCCAGGAACTGAGCAGAGAGATTATGCTGAACCTGATGGACTTAGTGGACAAATATCGTTACGTCACCCAGTTTCATTAGGTCAATCACTTTGTGTTGTTGCTGCTGTGCGGTTTGAGTTTGGAGCTCCAACAATTTGATTCTTAAGCCTCGATTTCTTACCAGTTTTATAAAGTAATATTTTTCTGCTTTTACAGCAGGTGAACATATCCCTTATAATATTCTATACTGAAAACAATCCGATTGCTTCTATATCGCTACTTGAATCCAACTCTCTGAACATCCGCTTCTAGCTTTAGCTCACTAGTATCGGTTGTGTGTCTACCTTTGAGTGCAGGTGAGGACAGTCGAGCTGCACGCGGTGCAGTTGGAGCTGGAGGCCGTGGAGAAGCAGATCCACGACCTACTAGAAGCAGGCTGAGCTTCGGGAACGTTAATCAGAGCTTGAAACATCGTGGGCTGACTCTCACAAGTCCGTGTTAAGTAATGTTAGCACTCCTACTTCCTCTACTTCCTACTTCCTCCGACACACCACAGGCCTTGGATGATCCAGCAGCGGAAGACTCGAGCCAGGCCAAGGGCCAGAACCTCTCCGCCTCCGCCGGCCCCAGTCTTCGAGATCTCCACTCGGAACTGCTTCTCCCCTCTTCGTGAGACGGAACGCGGCGCTGTGATCAACGGCGATTCCATCGTCCGGCACGTCCATGCTACCTCAGCTAAAGGTAAGGTGCACTGTCAATGTTTTCCTGGTGCTCGTGTTCTCAATGTAGCTGCTCAGATACCCGAGATTCGGAATGATGATGAGAGCATCTGAGCTGTCGTACTGCACGCGGGGGTGAATGACATCAGGCTGCGGAAGACAGAGGTTCTGAAGAGGGACTTCAGGAGCTTGATCGAGAGGGTGTGCAGCACATCACCCACGAAGAGGATCATCGTGTCCGGACTGCTTCCCACATACCAACAAGGACATGAAAGGTTCAGTAGATTATTTGCTCTAAATGAATGGTTAATGTCATGGTGTAATGAACAGAAACTGCTCTTTGTAAATAATTGGAATCTTTTCTGGGAGTGACCTAGGCTTTTCTGTGCTGATGGCCTAAACCCCAGCAGAATCGGAGCGGATCTTCTGTCAGATAACATCTCCAAGACGCTATGCACGGTATGACTAGAAAATCAAAACTCAAATCACAGTCTTTATTTTACCCATTTATTTGATAGAAGTGTGAGTATAGTACAGTATATAGAAACTGTGTCTATTCCTCGATTAGTGAGGTCAAACAATAAATCTACTGTAGAATCTAGAAAAAAATCTAATCGTGATTAAACCAGAAAATCTCAAAATTGGCTTAAACCAAATTATTATTTTGGTCTCAACGAGTCTATTCCAGCAGGCTACTTTTATAAGCATGAGCCCCGTCTGATTGGCCGTGGCGGCGGTGTTGCAACAATGTATAGAGATATTCTTGATGTTACTCAGAAAACAGGACAAAGGTTTAACTCATTTGAAGTGATTGTGCTAAATATTAGACTCTCATTTATAAGAAAAAAATCCCTACTATTTCTTGCTTTGGCTACCGTATTTAGACCTCCAGGGCCCTATGATGATTTCCTAAAAGAGTTTGCGGAATTTCTCTCAGACCTATTGGTCAACGTTGATAAAGCATTGATTGTTGGAGATTTTAACATTCACGTAGATAATTCAAATGATGCATTAGGAGCTGCGTTTACAGATTTACTAACGTCATTTTGGATCAAGCAAAATGAGACAGGCTCCAAAAAGGGAGTCAATTCCATATATCCCCCATGTTAAAATTCCCATTTTTACAGCAGAAAAAAAATATGTTTACAGCCAGGTACAAAAATTTGTTTTGGTCTATATAGCTAATTTTGCCCTTACAAATAAACGTGAATTGAATTGAACAAATGGAATTACATTTTACATTACATTAATGCATTTGGCAGACACCTTTTTCCAAAGCATCTTTCATTGCATTTCAAGGTACACATTTACATTCTTATCAATTCTTGCTTTCCCTGGGAATCGAACCCATGGCCTTGGGGGGGTAAGCGCCAACACTCTACTGTTTGAGCTACAGGAAAGGTTTTCAAATTACAGTGTGTCTTACCCACTGACGTGAGCCTGTCTATGTGTGATTCTACAAGCTGATAAAGGGGGGAAACGTGTTGTATTTTAGGGCCCTATTTTAGCGATCTAAGCGCTTGGTCTAAAGCGCATGGTGCAAGTGCACTTAGAGCCACTTTTGCTAGTTTAACGACGGGAAAAATGGTCGCCGCACCCGGTGCATGGTCTAAAAGAGTTGTCCCTATTCTCTTTATGAGTAATGGGTGTGTTTTGGGCATAACGTGCAATAAACCAATCAGAGTCTTATCTCCCATTCCCTTTAAAAGCCAGTTGCGGTCACGCCATTTGCAGATTTGCTATTTACATGGCGGAATTTGCACGCGGAAAAACTGAATGCTTCTCTAGCGAGGAAACGGATCTGCTCGTGCGCGAGGTTAAAGGTTGTATCAGCGATTTCAGGCCCAAAAAAGGCCCAAACATAAATGATCACATTCATCTAATCTTTCCTAACGATCCGCTAGCTGCCCGCCCCATAAGCAGGCCGTCAAAAAAACCCACGTCTCTGTAGGCAGCCTAGGCTCTGAGATCTGCACACAAAAACAATTGGTTTCACCAACCACTCAAAACCAAAATAAATAGTGTTCCAACCAATCACCGACAGGGGGTGGGTGTTGTGAGGTTTTGCGCTCGTGCATGGCTGCACGCGAAGTCAGACCTGAAGAAGAAGCCAGCGTCTATCAACGAACAAGAGAAATTGAACATGGCTGAGTCAATCCCCAAGAGGAGGAGGAGGATTAGGGCGAGGGAATACCATTGTGTTTATTCCAAGACACGAATAGTTATCGGAAGGCTTCTGAATTTTTTTAAATCGGACGCCGAGGTTGCACTGTTTCTTCTGGACAGGTGAGTAGCTGCTAGTGCTGACTTGTTTGGATGTGAACTGTGTGTGAAAATATCCTTCTTGAAAAAATATGAGCGAAGCTCGACTAAACTTGGGTAGCTCTAGCTAACGTAGGCGACATTATGCTGAACAGAGTGAATATCGGATTGTAGGGATTTAGTGTGTGAGTTGCGTTTGTTAGCAGCTGTGCACGAGCGCAAAACCTCACAACACCCACTCCCTGTCGGTGATTGGTTGGAACACTATTTATTTTGGTTTTGAGTGGTTGGTGAAATCAATTGTTTTTGTGTGCAGATCTCAGAGCCTAGGCTGCCTACAGAGACACGTTTTTTTGACGGCCTGCTTACGGGGCGGACAGCTAGCGGATCGTTAGGAAAGATTAGATGAATGTGATCATTTATGTTTGGGCCTTGTTTGGGCCTGAAATCGCTGATACAACCTTTAAAGCAGACCATCTACAGGACAAGTGAATGGGCATTGTGGACCCGCATATAGGCGCATATTACTAATGCGCACTTTAAATAACAAAAAAAAAATACTGCGCTATTGACTTTAGACCAGGTTTCAATTGGTCAATGGCGCAGTCTATTTCAGTTTGTCGCAAAATAGCAACGCGCCAACAATGCGCCTGAACACACCTCTTTTTCAGACCAGCACGCCCATTGGCGGACAAATGGGCGCAAAAGCATTTGCTATTTAAACAAAGTGCCACAGGACGTGAAAATGATAACTGAAAATAGCAAAAGACACATGCGTCGGGTGTATTATAGGGCCCTTAATCATTAATAAAGAATTGTGTTAACTGTCATTCTGGTTTACTGTTCTCTGCCCCCTCATTCCGTGTGGTTGTTACATTTGTATTTTGTGTTTATTTTATGTCTTTTCTTCTCACGGCATGTTGAGTTGGATGGTTATCCTAATGGTGAACCTTTCAATAAATTGCCAGTCATCAGAGAATCTTTGTGCTCGTGAAATTACTGGGGGGTGCTACAGTACCATCAATGCCTGATTGGATTGGTTTGTTATTGTGGACTTCAGAAGATCTGGAAGGACAGTACATGCTCCACTGCTTACAGAGGGTGGAAGTGGAGCGTGTGGATAATATTACGTTTCTGGGTATCCACAGCAGACCTGACCTGGGCTCTTAACACCTTCCACCTGGTGAGGAAAGCTCAACGAAGACTTTTCTTCCTCAGGAAGTTGAAGCAGGTCAGACTCTCCTCTCGGCTGTTGATACATTTCTACAGGAGTACCATAGAGACTATCTTTTGTCACAGTGTGACTGTGTGGTATGCCAGCTGCACAGCACATGATAGAAAGGACTTGGCCCGGGTGGTTAAAACAGCGCATTGTGGGGAATCCAGATCTGGACTCTGTGTATGCAGAACGTTTCCAGAAGAAGGCCAGAAACATTGTCATAGATCCCACCCATCCGGGTCATACACTGTTTGTCCCACTGCCCTCAGGGCGGAGATACAGCACTTTTAATTGCACTTTAGATAATGGCACTTTATTTTAAAGTAATTGCTTTTTTTTGTTTTTTTTGTTTAACTGAGATTCATTCACCAGGCAGAATTTAATTATACTATGTAATGACAAAGTTCAAGTTTGGTTTTGTCAACTCCACTTATCCTGTAACCCTGTGAGTTTGATCAACTACCATAATGGTACGGCCCTCTGGTGTCTTCCGTGTTTTCTGTTCTGACAACAAGCATTTGAATGCGACAAGCTTGTATAATCATGACCTCAGAAGTAGGATGTATCACATGTAGTCAGCATTATAATAGTCAGTTTCAAAATTCAGCAAATTATTTTCCACTAAAAATCTTTCAAATCATTACTGAGTAGGCTAGTTCCTTTTTGTCCATACAATTTAACTTCCCCTTTTTCATCATCAGTGCTGTAGCCATGAATTTTGATGAACTGCATATCTGCAAACCATCTGTCACAAGGCCAAAACAACATTTTAGATATGCATTTGTTGTATCTGAAGAATAAATCCATTACGTTGAACAATCCCCTATTTTGAATAAAATATGATCTTAAAAAGATGCAGTAACCGTCTTTAAAAAAAGTAACTTGTTTGAGATGTTGTGATAATACAAATTCAGAAATTTTCAGTGTTACCAATTTTTTTGTGGCCAAATTGAATAAAGATAGAGTAAATGTTAAATGTAGAGTAGACTGTGTTGAGACGTGTACAGTTGAGACACCTTAAATAACTTGCGTTCGCAGCAAGCACAAGTTGTGTTTTTTGCTGTGCACATAGTGTCCTCTTTGATCGTGGGAAATTTGAACAATGGACGCATCTCCGATCTGAAGATATCGGGAAAAGTTTTTTTTTCTAAGGTATGACGTTCACTTCACCATGCACTCTCCACAATGAATAGCTTATTATCCTTATGTGACTGTTAAACGTAACTGGCAGCAGCCCTAAAAATATTTCATGGTATTGTGTCATGATGCAAGGTAATTGCAAAATCTAGAGAAATGTGCGAGGTGGCCAGCGAGGGACAGTTGATACACACGTGTATTAACTGTACCCCCGATAGATTAGGTCACACACTGTTTAGTTGTTCAGTGTTATGATAACAGGTTAAACGTCGTAATTAGCCAGCATAGGACACAAATGACAATACAATTTGATATTTGTGATATTAAAACTGTGTATTATTAATAAATATTGTTACATATCTTGTTCCTGCTTTATACATTTTAACCAGTGCTAATTTAAATAAAATGAATGAATATAAATGAATAAACAAAAATGTTGCCCAAATGTTATTTTCTTTATTTTTTATATTTACAATGAATGGTTAGTTACCTTTACATCATTAAAAATGGGTGTCTCAACTGTACCACATATGGGTAGGTTATATGTTGTGTGTTTTTCATGAGTGTCTGTAACTTAGCCAATAGTTTTACAGGCTATTATGCAACTATTATTGCATAGTCGATGTAATAGGTCACTTTTAAAATCATGTCATATTTTATAATTATATCCTGGCCATCGATGCATTAATCATTGCACCTGTTCAATCTACAGTTGAGACAAAAAGCTCCTTATTTTTATGAGCTAATTGTGGAAAATATAAACTACTCGTGGGTATTATTGATTGAAAATATCTTAGTCTACAAGCTAATGAAATGTCATGTGGCATGTCATGTGGAAATTCACTTCTTTTCAGTATCTATTTTTGTGTGAAAAATGTTGTAGTGTCACTCTTGCCTGTCTTCAAAACTTGAGAGCCCTGCTGTACACCAATAGCGTATAGAGGTAAAAGCGATAGAGCCTTGGACCTTTTCTTCATAAATGCAATATTTTGATTTGTAGACATTATGATAAAAAGTTCAAAATAAATCTTCATTAAATAAATAAATAAATAATGTCCGACTGCCTGTGTCAGTTGTTTCCACACTTCACACTTACAAATGATCCAATAAAGTAAAAAAAATAAAAAATAATAATAAGCGTATTTGGCGTGCTGTCTAAGGGGATCGAGGGCTCCGAGCTTGGAATTTAGCCCAAACCAGTTGAGAGTAGGCCTACTCCCCCGTCTCCCCAGCTAGTGAGGAGTCGGGCTGGCGGAGGGATGCAGAAAACTGTTGAGGAACATAGGTGAGTCGGCTGTGTACTGTATGTATATAGGCTACCTTCTCTCTCGAGCTGATTAGAAAGTTTGAACGTGCTCCTCCCGAACTTTGTTTATTAAACATCATTTGTCGTTTGAATTCTGCAATCTCTTGAGATGCAGACATGTTAGAGGCTGACAATAGGGGTTATGCGCAACATTCTTCCGGGTTCTACAAAACAGGTTTAACTTACCGGCCGTCAGCTACTGAGGTAAACACAGCGTAGTAATGGCGACCTTCTATAGCCGGTGTTTACAGGAGCTAACGTTACCCCTAATATCAATTTCATATGTACACCGTATTGCCAAACGGACGTCCAGAGCCCAGAGTACTCTGTTAGACAAGGGATTTAAGTTTTACTAATTTATTCATAATTATGAAGGTATGCAGTATAATTATGTAGCTTTTGCTAATGGCACCCGATATAGCGTTAGCTAACTATCAGTAAACAGTTAGTTTAGACTTGTATGCTATCAGTAGTTTAGCCTTTTATTTTTGCTCGCAGACGATTAAAACAATCAAATGAAGACTTTAGTGATGGGGTTGTAGTACCAACAGTATAATTACTACGATGTCCTGTGTGTTTATGCTGGTCAACCTTCAATTATGTATTATTGACCCGCGGTGCCCCTTCCCGTTCCCGTCCGAGGTCTCGGTGTGCTCGGACCCTCTCCCCCGCCATCCGGCGGGCTCCTCCGGGGGACCAGGGGAATCCGACTGTTTAACTAAAACAAAGCATCGCGAAGGCCCGTGGCGGGTGTCGACGCAATGTGATTTCTGCCCAGTGCTCTGAATGTCAAAAGTGAAGAAATTCAATGAAGCGCATGTAAACGGCAGGAGTAACTATGACTCTCAATTTTCCCCGACACAGAGCAGATCGGCATACAACAAAAACTGCTGTTCGGATGTTCCCGTTTCTGAAATTTCAACATTCGTGACATTTTAATTAAAACAAATACACTAAAGTTTGATCAGAAATAAGAATTTTATTATATTAAGCGGACATTAACAGTTACCTCAGAGATCACCTACCGCTGCAGATGTGTATGGAAGTGAAAAGCGGAAATGCTTGGACCTGTTTTCCGGTTCGAACGCTGGGCGCTCTGCATAACCCCTATTAGCTGAACATATACTAGTTTAATTAGTGACACTTAATTACCTACATTTGAATATGGCAACATTTTTATTTTAAAATCTTTATTTGAATTTGGAAACATGATACCTCATTCTACAATACTTATATCACTGACAGAGACTCCTCCCGCATCAGCCAATCACTGTTGCCATTGATAGTAAGCGTGTTGACTTCATTATCCATAGCAACGAGTTCAACCCCGCCCTTTTTCTTAGTAACTTCTCTCCATTCCTTAGTAAAAGTTGGTATCAGCAGCTTTGTAAATAGGTTTAAGAGAAAACTCTTTACTAATAACTTTTACTGCCATTTAAGATAACTCTTAGTGGTAAGATAAAATGTGTTGTGAATACAGCCCCAGATGTTTAGTAATTAACCGACAATGATAGTGAAGTGTCACTTTGTCCAAGTGAGAGGTCTCCCTATGTATATAATTTGTTAAAGTCAGAATTATTACCCACATCCTGTTCAGATGAAGACACAACGGTCAACTTACATAGTGGTCACATTCAGACCAGTGGTGCATATAAAAAATAAATAAATAAAAAGCATTGGCTTTGACAACTTCTATGTTCTCTTAAAGTGCCCCTATTATGGATTTTTGAAAATTACCTTTCATGTATTGTGTAACATAGCTCTAAGTGAATGAAAACATCCTACAAAGTTTTAAATCTGAAAGTGCACCGTATATAAAGTTGTCTTTCAAAAGTAAGAGTCGACTCTGAGTTAATGAAATGAATCGTTTTTCAAACACGTCATAAGCCGTTTCATTGTGACGTCAAGACGAAACATTAGCATATTGCCCGCCCACTTATTGCGCACGCAGATACCAGTAAAAACTTGAACCTCAAACCGGCAGCTGATTCCTGTGGATGCTGGATAGCATCATGTCGAGAAGATGCTGTGCTTTTTTTTTTCACTGCCCAAGGACAAGCATGTGAAGAATCAGTAGTTAAAATTCATCTTTAGCACGATACCACAGCAGTGAAATCCTAAACTTTTGCTGTGTTCCCTTTATTTTACTGATGACTGCTTCTCAAATCTCGGAGTTCAATGCAGGATTCGCAAACCGCTTGCTCTTGAAAGATGGTGTTCAAAAAACTTAGTTTTGAGTTTTATATTGTGTAGGTCTCCTGCTAACTGGCTAACTCACATTATTACTATCTTACTGAAATACTTCTGCTAATCAGTTGTGAGCCACTATTACCTAAAACTGTGTCTATTAATGCAGATTGTCTGTCGTTCTTATACTTTGAGTAAAGATTAAGCATGGAGCAAGATTTGTTTTACCACTGTTTATGTTACATCAGTCATTCAGGCTAGAGCTCTGCTAATGTATGCACTTTTATTAATACAGTTACCACATGTTCACCGCAATACATTAGAAAAATACTCTGTAAATAAATAAGTACAGTAAAATAATCAGTTTGATGATGGACATGCACTTGTTAATGCTGATGGTGAGGAATTGCAGTTGCAACATCTCATAATGTGCCTCAAACTGAGTAGTGTATCAATGAGAAACACTGAGTCCTGCTCGAGTCGTCCTTGCGATGGAGGTTCGGGTTGAATAACTAGTTCTTCCAGTGTTTCATCATCGGACTCGCGCTCGCATTGATATGGTAAAATCGACGTCATTGTTCGTTACTGTCTTTAGTTTACCATGTAGGAAGCCTCGGGACAAGCAGAGCTGACGTTGTTATGGCAATGGGCGTTTTGGTTTTCGGCGCGCGCTAGACCCCGAAGCCGCCGCCAGGCGCCACCATTTGCGTCATTTAGAATTTCAGCCGCCGCCAGCCAATAATTTCGTAAGCCAAATTGAGCCGCCATTTAATAAAGTTTGGCTGAGCCGGCTAGAATTATTTGCATCAAATAACAATTCTATCCAATAGAGACATACACGAAATATATAGCAGCTAAACAATACACGAGATCTATTTTCCCACTGGATTCATAACAGCACAGTCTTGTGCTCGTTGCTACGATACACAGACTCACAGTGAATTGACGACCAATTAAAATAGCTCGTTTTCCGTACAGAAGAAGCAATGCATTTTTTTCTCAAAATGCAATACAATGCAGCTTCAGCCATTTGCAGCTATGAAAAGTTTGGCGGCTGAAGCAGCCATTTAGGTTTTGGCTGAGCCGGCTAGCCAGCCAATAACTTCATCAGCCAGCCATTATTCTCAAAACAAATGGCTTCGGGCTCTAGTGCGCGCGCTGTACGCGATAGATAAACCAATCACAACAGACTGAGCTGTCTGGCCAATCAGAGCAGAGTAGCTTGCGGAAAGGAGGGATTTAGAGAGATTGATTCATCTGACGAGTCGTTTGAGAATCATTGAAAATGTGGTGATGTGAAAATGTATATTATGAGATTATTTTTGACCTTTGATGCATGTAAACCTGTTGTAGGAGACTCCAAAACAACATTAGGCAACTTTAAAATAGCATAATAGGGGCACTTTAAAAGCAGAACCTCAGTTTTATTTCAAAACATTTTGTTTTGTTGTTTCAATGAATCTCTGATTTGTGAGCATCACTATTACTATTGCTATATGAGTTTCATCAGACCCTTAGTATTAGATTTCGGTGTGTAATTCCACCAACACAACATTGATTTTCTACTTTGGACAATAAAACTGGGTAAAATACCATGAATATACACTGAGAGACAAAAATAAATAAATAAATAAATAGAATAATACATAATGGGCTCTTTTGACCTGGAACCTGACAACCACCAATACACTTACATCACTGCAGCGAGTTTTCCGCAGGAAAACCCCATCTCACATCTCTTGAGATGTTATCTCATCATCTTTTTCACTAGTATTTATCTTTCACCCAATGAATGTCAAAGGTTAACAGCACTATTATAGACATATGCTTAATGAAACTTAATCTGTTTGAAAAGTTGCTGTTCTGTGTCCGCCACATTTCTGAATGTATCTGATAATGTGTATAAAGCAAAGAAAGAAAGAAAGAAAGAAAGAAAGAAAGAAAGAAAGAAAGAAAGAAAGAAAGAAAGAAAGAAAGAAAGAAAGAAAGAAAGAAAGAAAGAAAGAAAGAAAGAAAGAAAGAAAGAAAGAAAGAAAGAAAGAAAGAAAGAAAGAAAGAAAGAAAGAAAGAAAGAAAGAAAGAAAAGTTATATGGTTGGTGTTATGGTGAACTATTGATGGTGATAGTTTATCATGCACAATGTTCTCTTTCACAAAGCATTGGGCAATAGCAGAAACTTTTCTTACTACGTAAACAAACTTTTCTTAGTGCTTGCGACCCTAAGATCACGAAAGCGGAAGTGCCCTTTTCTGTTGAAACGCAGTGCTCGGTGGAACAAGATTTCCCCCGCCCGCCGGAACTTCCTGTGTGATGTCTAAACACAGAATATTGTTGTGGCTGTGCAAATTATATTTAAATGATTAGTTGAAAATATGCTTTAGTTTCATTCAAATTCTTTAAAGAAATTACACACACAATTGACATACTGCATTGCAAGATGCACAGCAGTAATTATTATTATTTTTTTCTAAGGCACATTTATAAGAGCTACTTAGATATCCTAATTAAACTAAGGTTTAATCCTGGCTTAATCTAAGCCCTGTCTGTGAAACCAGGCCATTATCTATCATAATTATCTGTCTATTAACTTGGGAGTTGGCTCCTGGGCCTGGCTAAAAAAGCAACACATTTAGCAACCACCCAAAACACCCTTACTACAGCCTAACAACCCCATAGCAAAGAAAACATTAAGAACAGGCAAAACCCTGGCAATCGCCTACAATGCCCCGCAGCATCATGGTGGCAATTTATACGGACAGGTCCACATTTTCTTATTAAAAAAAATACAAAATAAAAATAAAGAAAGATATTAAATTGAGGACAGAATGTGAGGATAGAGAGCATTTTTTTTGCACTATCCAGCCGAATGGTTACAGCTGCTAAATTGTGCTGTTCTGCTCCTTTATCCTTTAAGTCTTTCCATTGTGGTGCTGCAAATCAGGATCGGTTCGTTTGATTGCGGAAAGCTGCATGAAGTTCAATAAAAAAAAAAAAAAAGACTAGGCCATTTGTTTGTAAATGTAATCCATTCATGCATGTCTATTTTTTTTTATTTGTTCAAGCAGACCTATTCATCTACATTTAGCAAATGAAGCAAACTGTAGCAATAAAAGTTTATTGCATTAAGGATGTTACGGTCACCAGCTGGAGTGCCCTTGAGAGCCACCAGAGGGCACTCCACACCAGACTATTATCACTCCCTCACAAACTACATTTCCCATAACTCACTGCCCGGACTCATCATCACTGATTGCTTTCACCTGTGTCTCATTACCCTGTTAGTCTCAGCCTATTTATACCATGTTCACTCGTTCACTCACTGTGAAGTTTTGTATGTTGTTGCACTGCAATACCGAGTGTTTTCCCTGGTTTCATGGCTCTTGGTAGTGATGGCAAAATGAGGCTCCCTGAACCACTGAGACCTCGCAGCCCATTGTTTTAGCCAAAGGTTCATTACTCGAAGCTTCATTCAGCATTGCTCTCTAGTGACACCTAGCTACTGTGCAAAGAAATAGCAGACAAATTCATTCATTCTGAACCAGTGTGTCTGGGTGAAGGAAGGATTACAATAGATTTTTTATTGTGAAACAGAATTATTTCAAGTGTGTTGGGGTTTAGACGATTCCTTTTCTCGGACCAAATCTCTCCAGCCTTGGAAAAGATCCTTTTACAAGGAACAGAGGATGCAGGAGAACATAAATGCCAGTGCCAGCTGGTATAAATGAGGATACTGATGCTTCTGTTGAGCCCAGACAGGGGAGGATATCCTCTTTCTTGCTGGTCCATTACCAGGAAAAAGGAAGAGGTCACAAAAAGCAAACAAATCCAAAAGGGCAATCCAGTCCAGATCCAAAAATCCAAAGCAATCCAAATAATCTTACCTAATTAATATAACAAGACTATAATATAGCTACTATAATTAATGATAACAATATACTATAACTAACTATTCTAACCTGATCATGTAATAATATAATGCCCTAACACATACAGTAGCCTATATGACACAATAACGACAATGACAATGATAGTTATCTAACACTCTTGACTCTCTGACACTACTACAACAGCTTCTACTACTCCTGCAACACCCACAAGGAGGCGCGAGTTTCGAACCGCCTTTTTCCAAAAGCGACACTCAGACCGAACCGATGACATATCCACACAAACCGAGGCCTCGTTTGTCATTAGTCACGTGATTTTCACGTTAACAACACAAGCCTCGAATCGCGGCTTCATCTGGCACGCCCATTTCTTCTCTACACAAGCTCCGACACCTCGCTTTAAATGTCACATCACTATCTCTTGGTTTTGGGATTGTTTTGCCTGTTCCGTGGATTACTCTTTTGCCTCTGACCCCTGCCTGTTTTGTTTGTTTGTTTTTTAGTTTGTTTGGACGGTCTACCTGTGTTTTGACCTATTGCCTGTATATTGGATTATGTGTCTGGATTGCCCCTTAATTAAAGCTGCATTTGGATCTCAACCTTCGTGTCTCGGAGCAGTTTGTAACAAAGCATTATTCTTATGTGGAGCCTTGTACGTGTATTCACCTAGAGCAGGGGTTCTCAGTAGCCTGGATGCCAGCCGAACTTAGCCCCGCCCACAACTTTTTAGGTCGGGAAGTTCAGTCTGGACTTGATCCGTTGTGGAGCAATAATGCTCGGACCAATCAAATTGTCAAGGCGGGCTTTATACGATGATGGACAGATGATCTACAGTAACGTAATCATCCACATCACCAAAGAGCGCTTGGGTTGAATTTGTTTACAACAACTGCCACTGGAGAATTGAGATTTCACACTTACAAATAAGTCAGATAGAATAAATGCATATTTGGCGTGCTGTCCGAGGAGAGGGCTCGGTATTCGGCCCGAATCCAGCTACTCCCCCGTATTCCAGGCTGTAGAAGAACAAGCCAAGAGTGAGTGGAGGGATGCTGAAAACTGTCAAGGAATGTTAGGTGAGTTGACAGAGTGAACAAATGCTCCTCTCATGCTGATAGGGTATGGTAATTATTTGATGACAAGTTTATTGGATTGATTATTTGAACGTGTTCCTCCCGAACTTTGTTTATGAAACATTGTGTAGATTCTGCCATAGCGTCTGTTGTAGAAGATATCCGACAGCGGAACAGAGAACTATGAAGGTATTTTTGGTGCAAATCAACCGAACGCCTGTGACAGTGAAATTTGTAGTTGTAGAGAATAGCCACACATGTGTATCAGTAAATTTGAAGTCACAGAGAGAAATATAAGAGTTGCAAACTTGTAGACTTGTTTTTCTCTTCCACAAACACAACACAACAGTTACACCTTCTCAAATTCTTCATTGCAAGTGGACAAATCCTATTCTACAAATCACTAATTAAGAAACTCGTACGCTCATTTGCTACAGTTGCTGCAGTGAATATGGTGCAAAACGCATTTACACACCTGCATCAAAAAATTTGAAGTCATGGAGAAGTTTTGCTCATCCGCAAATCAGTATGTGAATTCATCCAATGAGCACTGCACACCTGTAGAATATTTTCTCACAAATGTCTTGTTTTAGCACAAACTCAAGTTTACAACTACAACTGCTTGAATCTGCTGTGACGAATCTCAAATACTGTTTTTTTCTTTCAAGTGACAAGTTTCGCGAACTTTCCCTTTTGCACCATTGATCTATGTGAAATGTGGAGCAAAAGTGAGTTGTGCATCTGTAGAGGCAGTGGGCGGAGCCTATATGAATATTCATGAGTTTCCCGGGCATGCGCGCGGATCTGATCATTTTAGTTCATGCTCCTCCTTTCTCAGCAGGTTTAATGGATTATTTCAAAAAAGGTAAATATAGTTTCAGCGCGAACTTAAACTACAATTGTGTATCGTTTCTTAAAGTTTATAATGTTTTTATTAATTTGCACGTTTTTGTGCATTCATCATTGACTGAATGATTGCAGGCATTCACTTCGTGTAGGCCTATATAAAGCACAGCACACTTCAACTCTTCGTATAAATTGCACCTTGCGAAGCTTTAAAGCCACACTAAGTAGAAATTGTGTTTTTGTCAAACAGCGACCCCTAGAGTCACTGTGGAATACTTTCACTGTCGTAAATATATTATATTATAACGTTTTTACATGATTGCTGCTAAATCACAAGTAAATAGTCTATAGTCTAGGCCTACTGTATAATTTAATTTGTGTTGTTTTTATTGGAATGTAAACATTACAAAATGCCAGATAACATCAATTAAGTTAAATGTACGTCGCATTATTTCATAACATTGGCCGTTATGATGTCATTAGACATGATTATTGCAATTTATCATAATAGTTTGCAAATTGTGCTCGTTTACACTATTTACAACCTCTACGTTAGGCTTATTTATGATAATTATGTGAGATATTGAAAGCTGTTCTCATGATAATCGCAGGAATCAACGTCAACAGCGTCGTCTGATATCCCTCAGGACTACGTGATAAATACACCTCACAACACCGGAGTTCAGCTGGCAAACTAATTCGTGAGGCATAGCCTAGCTATCTGATTTATCAAAACGATTCCATTTACACCTGGTCACATAAATGTATTTTTGCGAAACGGATTTAAATTCGATCTTCAATTCTCGCGCTATATATAGATATATATATGCAGATTTAATGGAGTGCACGTCACCGAGATATGAGCTGCATTTTATAGATCATCAGCTAAAATTTCAAAATCAAAGACCGCAATAAGAGAGAGCAGTAACAGCCCTGGTAAGATCATTTCGTTTCTTTACTTTTAATGATGAAGATTGTGTGTTAAGCGTCTGCGACTTACTTTCACTTTGATTTGCGATAGTTTGCACGGTGGCTTGATGCAGTTGCTCATCTGCGGCGATGCGTGTTCCAGCGCGTCGTCATATCTGGATATAACATATAGCCTATACAACGCTCTCACACGTTTTTTTTTTTTTTTTTGGGAGGAGTACAATTTACATATGTGGTTTCAAAAACCATATGCATTTACACTTGTCCAGTTTCGTCTGGAAGGCGTCTCAGATCTCCTCCTGAAGTGGTTTGAGGGATCGGATTCAAATGCGTTTCGGAGGGCATTTAAACCTGGACTTTTCACGATCGGATAGCTATCCGATCTGAGAAAATGCATGAAGTGGCCAGATGTAAACAACCCCCATGACAAAAACATACGCACGAAAGCCGAAAACAAATGCTGGTTGGCCTCTCACGTCCAAATTTGACGAAGTGGTGGGGGAAGTGACGTATGCCGTAAAGCAGTCGAATTTTGTAGTTCTTTTTGTGCTCTGGTTACTACCCGAACCCCGAAGTTACATAGTGCCAGTAAAAGCGATACAGACCCTGTCAGGCTATGGCAGACGTGTCATTCAACCTATTGTAAGTCGATGTACCATCACAAGGATCTTGGAAATATATTATGAAGGTTGAAAAGTTACATAGTGTTGCTTTAAAACTGTGTATTTTACTAATTGTTATCATTTGCTGATTGCAATAAATTAAATAAAACCTCATAAATGTATCTGTGGGCTAACACTTGACAGTTTAACAGTCCTTAACAGTTGATTTGCACCAAAAATACCTTCATAGTGAACCGTGATCAAGGCATTTGTCGATCGGAAAGATGAATGAGGAACATACGTCACTTACTTTGTTGCTCTGATTGGTTGTAAGTCTATCCAATTGAGTACAGAGGCATTTTCCTTCCTGGTTCGGTTGAAACACGCCCCATAATCACAGCCCAATGGAGCAGTATCAGACTCATATTCCGACTAGAATCCGAGTATGACGATGTCAGGCTAGGTTCTCCGCCCTCGAGGTCCACTTTCCTCCAAACCTTATCAAACACACCAGTACACGCCAATCAAAGGTCTTCTGGAGTACTAGACAGTTCTGATCAGGGCTGGAGGTGAACTCTGTAAAGTGGACCTGAAAGGCTAGAGTTAAGAGCCCCAGGCCTCTTCATTGTTCTAATAGGCCAAATGCCCCTTATTTCCACATCCACTGATATGCAGTAGTTTTGCTTAGTTTATTGGACTTTGGACCTTTACTTAAGGAATTATTTTCCAACTAAATTCCTAAGTGGTGTAAGGTTGCATAAGTGGACAGAGTTAAAAAATTTCCGTCAAAGCAAGAAGCACTGAACCAACAGTTTTATATATTTATTAGGCTGTGTAGCTATACCCCTATCTGTTTTTTTTTATTTATTTTTTTTTATTATACAATATTTGTGAAGCTAAGGCTAATAGGATGTTGAACTTCATATATAGAATTAATTTATTTAGTTATATATACACTACACACTAAAAAAAAATGGTTCTTCAGCGGTTCTTTGCGGTGGTTAAGGTGCTATATAGCACCACTACCATTTAAAGAACCTGTTAAGCCCAGTTTGGTTCTTCAGCGGTTCTTTAGCGGTTCTTTGGGGTGGTTAAGGTGCTATATGGCACCTCTTATGGTTCTACATAGCACCATTTGACAAAGGTAGGTGCTATATGGCACTTAAAGTGGTTCCCCTATGATTACAAGCCAATGAACCACTTTTAGTGCTATTTAGCACCATTTTTGTTTAGAGTGTACCAGTCAAAAGCTTTTGGACACTGTGAAACTTTCATGTTTTATTTTTAAGAAACAACATAACACCATTACAATCACTGGATATGCATTTATACCAACAATAATATACAGGAAAAAATAAATAAAGAACCAAAATACATATTTTGTCTAACGAAAAAACGATATCTTAGACTCTTCAAAATAGCCACCTTTTGTAGCTCTAACTGCCGAACAAAATCTAGACATTCTATCAAGTAAGGATTCTAAATATTGTTCTGAAAGTTTACTCCAGAAGTGTTGAAGAAGTGTCCACAGATGCTCAGCGCTGGTTGGTTGTCTGGCCTTAACCTTTCTGTCAAGTTCGTCCCATACAAACTCGATAGGTTTAAGGTCGGGTGACTGTTACCCCTTTTCCACCAACAAGAACCGGGTGCTGGTTCAGAGCTAGAGCTATTGCCAGTTCGGAGTTGGTTCGACTGACGAACCGGTTTGCGTTTCCACCGGCCAGAGAGCCCCAACAGAGCTATATCTTACGTCACTGCATACGTATCATGTTGCCCAGCAACGCTAGTGCGGCAGCGCCAAACACAAACACACCAGACTTGTTCGAGATGCATCGGCTTCTCGCAGAACGATCAGCACATGAAATCAAAGCACTGCGAAAGCGATCAAAAAGCACAAGGAGTCGTATGATCTCCAAACACTCCCGCAGCTCTGATCGGTCCACGCTGCTCCGATGCATCTCGAACAAGGCATCAACAATAATAGACGTTGCGTTACTATGGATGCTCATGGGTTTGCGAAAATAAATCGGCATCCAAACACGGCGAATCCAACGCGTTCATGCAGCTCGCCGTAACTATAGACGGATATTATAATCGAGCTGCTATTGGCTCGACTAGCTGCTATTTAAAAATGGCGGTCACAAGTTTCTCTTCAGTCTTGTTGGCCACGGTAACCCCGCCCCCAGCCTCTGACGCAAGCGGTTCTTTCTTGGCTCCGTTCTAGACCCTGCAATGATTTGGTGCTACTTAAGAACCAGTTTTACTGGTTCGGAGCTGGTGCTTTGGCGGTGGAAAAACAAAGAACCGATTTGAAACTAGGCTCTGGCTCCGAACCAGCACCAGCTCTGCCTTGGTGGAAAAGGGGTATGTGGGAGCCATATCATCATTTGCAGCTTTCCTTCTTCATTTTTCTTCAAATGGTTCTGGCAAAGCTTATACGCATGTTTCGAATCAATGACCTCATGTAGTATGAAGGACTGTCCAATTAGTCTCAAGCCAGATGGTCTCTGGAGAATACTAGGCAACCCTCTTTGTTAAGAATTCCGGTCACCAACTCTAGAGCTTGCAAAACACCCCAAATACCATAATACTTCTGCCTCCATTTATACTATTTGAAGAAAAAAAGAACAAGAAGGAAAGCTGAAAATGATTACATGGCCCCCATAGTCACCTGAACTCAACCCTATCGGGTTAATATGGGATGAATTTGACAGAAAGGTTAAGGCCAGACAACATGTTTTTTTGCTACAGTACTCACTGGTATTTTGAGTTTCTGGGCAATTTTTCTGGAGGAAATGCCTTCATTATTTAATGCAACTTACATAGCTTGCCTATTCTCTCTCGTTAGTTCACGTTTGCCTCGCATGTTTGCCACTGGATGTTATAAAAACATGCAAATATGGCCCTATGACAAACCGTTAAGCCCTAATTCAATTCAGCTGGACCGCACAGTCAGTCAACTGTGACGCTTCACTTTTATAGCATTATACCTGTATCCACCTTATTTTGAAACACGGAAGTAAATACGATGACGTACGTATGAGTTTGCATGTTTTGATGTTCACATGTTATTGTTCAAAAAAATATCAGTGGCTGTCAAATTTCTATCGTAAAGAAGTGGACAAATATTAAAGGGATGATCTTCTGTGGGTCTGCCATTAACGAAGTGGAAAGAGCAAAGGTACGGAAATTTTGGCAGTTTCTCACAAATGTGTTGCTCAAATACACACAAGAGAAAAACATAAACTACTGCTGCATTTAGAACCTTAATAACGTCATTTAACAAACCATTTCACATGTACTGCATTTGTGTCACATTAAGCATGTGCATAAGAATAACTCAGAATGGCGATTGAACGGTTAATGCAACAGATACACTGGGTGCTTCTCAATTCTTATCTGTGCATCCTCGTTTCCTTTCCTTGCTTCCTTTCCTCGCGTCTCAGCTCCAGCCCCTGTAGGATGCGAGGGAAGGCTGTAAGGAAAGAAAATGAGGATGGAGGAATCAAATGAAAGCTTTTTTTATACATTGGAATACTCGATCACTCGAGCGTCCCTTCATAGCGTCATCAGCTGCGCTCAAAGGATCTGCCCTTATGTTGTTTTAGTTTGGTTAGTTAAGAAGTTTATAATAAATAAAGCAAGATACCCTGTTGAAATACGTGAGATGTGTGGTTTATATAAACTGCAAAGGTAAAGTATAAATTAAAATGATTGTAGCTATGTTTCCATCGACTTGTCAATCGAATTATCTGAAGTTCGGTAAAAAAAACTCATGCGAATAAGCTGGTGAAAGTGTGTTTCCATCAAACGGCTTTAAAGCGAAATAAAAACCTGTGCGTAATGACGTCACATGCTGTTTTGCGATCAAATTGGTATATCGAATTGATTTGAGACATTTTAAGGTGTTTCCATTCCATTCGTTTCCTCCGGCACTGGTCGAGGCTCGAATTTACTGCTGATTAGCCAAAGACAAATATAGTTAACCTGTGTTTTGTTAGCATGCATGCCTCATGAGCTACTAGACTAGCTAATGTGTAAGGGATAATCGCTATACATTATCCCACTTATTACATGGCTACCTACCAAATAAATAATTAATTTGACACAAAATATTGATTTAAAAGGGAGTTTATTGATTTAAACCCGATTGTATTGCTTCCGCTAAAGAAAATAGTACGCTCCGTCTCTACGGTTAGAATACTGTGAGTCCATAGCAACGCTCTGCTTTTCATGGCAACGGTCTGTTATACTCCGCACAGCGGTCTGTTATCAAGAAATAACACACCGCATTCTACATTGGAATTCAACCAAGCCATGTAATAAAATAAGTTAGTAATAACATTTATTTTTGTATTTTTGTATTTTGTCAATCATTTTTGCAGTGATTTTTTTCAGTAAAGTTAACAAAATAGCAGCAACAGCCCTCTTCCGTTTAGAGTGAATATTTGTGTTGATTTTAAAGTGTTATGTATTCTGATAACACCAAAATAATTAAAATGATGTAGTGCCTTCCCAGCTAACACACGACGTCGCAGTTACGTAATTTATTCGTACTTTTTGGTAATTTCATGACTTACCAACTGACAACGTAGTCTCGACGTCGCATGTCTGTAATTGTGCAAAAATAAACAAATTATTAGTAAAACACACCCCTCTGCTTGATGCAGTTATTTAGGTTATTCTAAATATATAGTTGAAACTAGTAGCATAGAAAATGTTTTCAAAACATGCACATTGTGGAATGGTTTCCTTTGCTGCTCTATAATAGTGAATACTAAGGAGACCATGGTTTCTGTGTGAACTGATTATTTTGTAGACATCTTTTGAAAATGAAACAATTGCGTGAGTTTGAGGAAGATAAAAGTACAGAGTACAGAGTGGTAGGCGAAACGTTTGGAGTCAGCAAAACCACCGTGCACCGTTGTGTTTACGCCGTGTGCAATGCCATACGAACGAGGATGATGCGAAGATATACCTACCTGGAGTGGATGAGGCGCATGATATCTCGCTGCGTAACTCCAGAGAGCACCTTGTGCCACAGGTGTATGGTGCAATAGACGGGACTCACATCCCGATTAGACCCCCTGCTGAAGGCTACATGGATTTTGTTAATAGAAAGGGCTGGCCATTAATCGTACTACAGGCTGTGGTAGACGATCGTTGCATCATAAGGGACATTTGTGTCGGCACTCCCGGTAGTGCGCATGACGCGGCAGTCTTCACCACTTCTGACCTGTACAGGTGCGTCTGTTTACCTTGGTAGACACGGACGGACTGACAATCTGTGCGTTCTGGAAAAGTCCAGAACGGCCGTCCAACTGAGGGCCGTCGGCACAAAAAAAAAAAGAGTCTAATAAAGCAATATGAACAGCCAACAGCACCCAGCAAGCAATTCCGTGTCTAATAGACGTCTAATAGACGTCTAAACATAGCCCAAGAATAGACGTCTAACCATAGCCCAAGAATAGACGTCTAACCATAGCCCAAGAAAAGACGTCTAACCATAGCCCAAGAAAAGACGTCTAACCATAGCCCAAGAAAAGACTAGTCATTAATTAGACGGCTATTAAACGACTACATATATACGTCTAATAGACAGTCAATATGGGTCTAGGCTAAAACAAGGCTGAATTTGGGCTGTCAGTGAAAATCTAATAGAAGTCTAACCATAGCCCAAGAATTGGTCATCACTGCATCTGCCAAACGAGAAAAAAATAAATAATAATTGCACAAGAAAAGCATTGTTGACCATAATTTTTAACTAATTACAGTAATTGTCACTTTTGCTTGGATGCACACTAGCTGGCCAATATAGAGTTAAGATACATGTATATAATTTCCAACAGAATATAGATTGAGACTATATATTTTATATCCATATAGACAATAATTTACATCAATTAATATTAATAATTGAAAATCTTTGCCTGCACAATTGTGATGTATTGAACCGTTAGACCATTTTTCCTCCTGACTAAAATTTTATTTCAAATACAAGCGCGCTCAATGTTAGAGACGCTGGCGCGACCACAACATTGACTAGCAAATGTAATGTAAGCGGAACGAAACTGAGCTACTCGTTATTGTGTTTGTCTGGACCGTTTATCAGTTTGTACCTATGAAGCGTGAGCCTGATCGCGCGACAAAAGTTCAGAAATTTTTAACTTTATGCAAATGAAAAGCGATTTTCGCGAGCGACAACCAATAGGAAAGAAGACTTTCAGTGGAGCTCAGCTCACGTCACCGTCGAGTGCAGGCAAGACAGAAGAGTTCGAGGGCGATTTCACTGTTTTATATGATTTGACTGTAACCACATGGATATATTAAAATGATGCATGGAAAAGAAACTGTCGACAGTCTCAATGAGTTTAATTCACACATTTAGTTCGAGTGTTGTAATTTTATGATGCAAGTTTAAGTTTAGCACTGCTGCCGTTCATTTTACAGTTTCCCCTGCATTAACATGTTGACTATTAGGGACAAGAAAATTTACTATTTGTCAAATTTGAATGACGTTATTTATGACAGTATGATTTAATCTTTTGATTGATCGATCGTTAATCCAGTAGGCTAAATTATTTAATCCACTGAACACTGCTGTGGTAATATAAAAACACTCCAAACAGCATACTGTTTCTTTTGAGCCTAACTCCTAGTCAAATTAAAATGATATAGTTGTCACTTGTGATGGTATTTTGTATAGATATGGCCAGACGTGCAGTCTACCAATAACATTAGAGCGACAGCACTACGAACGCCCACAAGCAACTTCACAGTACAGAGACTAGCGACACGCAGCGACAAAGTCGCTGGCAGTGTGAACGGGGCTTTAAAGATAAGGTAGGTAGGTGTGTGTGAGTGCGTGTGTGCGCCATCCACGTCTGTGAGCGCTGCGAACATGCATGATTCACCACCGCGGGGAACATCGTCAATAAAAAGAGAGCCGCACTTGATACAGATCAAGTTGATAGATTGGTGTTTCTTGCGAACAATATTAAGGAAAGAATCGGGGCTCGTAGATATTTTAATATATTCGAATACATTTCTTGAAATTCGATATCCGTTCGAATTAGATTTTTCTCAAAAGTGTCAGCCCTAATATATATATATATAGAGAGAGAGAGAGAGAGAGAGAGAGAGAGAGAGAGAGAGAGAGAGAGAGAGAGAGAGAGAGAGAGAGAGAGAGAGAGAGAGAGAGAGAAAATCACTGTTATTTAGCCTAAACACAGACACGCATACCTCTGATGACTGAGAACAAGGCAGTGGTTTGAAAAGCCTCCTTCTGCAGTGGACCTCCTCCTTTCATATTGAATTTAGACATGAGGGAATTTTTGAAAACACTAAAAGATAATACAAATTAAACTGGTTAACCATTGCGGTTAAAGACTGACATTTCAAAAGGAACATTAAAAGGAAGTATTTTTTAAATCTGATTTGCGTAGACCACATGAAAGACTTATTCAGTATCGACAACAGAATGTTTGATAAATGTTGCACATTTTGTAGGCTTTACCTGTCCAGCATTCTTTTGGCACTGTCTTTGGGGTTTTTCCCTCCTATTTTGCAAAACTTTGACACCTGAACACCACATCACAATGTCAGTACTTGGTAGGTAGTATTACAGTATATGCTTCATTTTACAAGTATTTACCAACCTTAAAGGTTGATGCCCATTGACCTGCAAGTTTTCCATCACTAACCCTATAAAACTCTTATTTCAGCAGGAAAAATTAATTTCAATACTGCCGGATAATTTGTATAATTGTTCATTTTAAATCAAGTATTATTATTTTATAATTATTGCCGTTTTAAAGAAATTTTTTTATAAAAAAAAAAAAATCAATTCGGATTGTTTAAACAATCTTATGTACTTAATGTACAATGACAATGATATTGTTTTTTTTGGCTCATAGTCTCTTAGTGTGCAACAAGCCATTTTTCAGTCATAAATTCTATATTTTCATTCAAATTAATTATAGACTGTCAAAGATGAGCGTTTTAGTGAGGAAAAGTTGCTTTGGAGTGTTAATTTTTTTTTACCATTGCTGCCCGGGTACTCTCACTTTCCAACTGCCTTTCTAGGTACTGGAACTCCTCCTCAGTGCCCAGGGTTGAAAGGTGGAACACAGTGTCTGGTTCCACATTTTTACCAATTCTTCTCAGTTCTTCTTTAATTTCTATAAGTTGTCAACACTTTTCTTTGGAATCCTAAATGTAACAAAGGCATTCTGTTAATTTCAAATACCATACAAAATAGTATCACAATACTGAGGTATTACGACTTCAATACATCAATAACAAACAGTTTGCATGTGAATTTGAGCACAAATCTCTGCCTCCTCATCTATAGGGGAAAACAAGGAGAAGAACTGAGGCCAGCTATAAACCAGAAGGGTAAAAGATAAAGTAGAGAATCTTTATTTACTCCCACGGTCATGATTCAGGAAAATAGAGAAAAATATTCTAGTAAAAATCTATTGATACTTACTTTTGTCTGTCATTGGGAACTTGTCTTGCTTTTCTAAAAAAAAACTAAAAAAAAAACAAACACATGTTACCGATATGCAAAAAAAACAAAAACAAAAAACATTCTCCTAATATATTGGGAAAAAGAAGATACACCGCCCACTAAATTTTCAAACATTGACACATTAAAAGTAATATGTTAATTAGGTTATTTTAACTGATGCTCCTTGACTGAGCTTAAAGGGATAGGAAAAAAAAATACTATGGAAGTCAATGGTGTCCATCAACTGTCTGGTTATCAACATTCTTCAAAATATATTTCTTTATGTTCAGCAGAAAAAAGTAATTTATACAGATTTGAAACAACTTGTGGGTGAGTAGATGACACATTTTTCATTTTTGGGTGAACTATCCCTTTAAAGGTGAACTAAGTAACTTTTTTTACCTTAACTGAACAGCTTTGGAGTCATTGGAATGGTTATATTACTTATTTCGGGTTGAATGGTGGTCGTTTCGCACCCCCCTGGTGCCCGTGAGCGGAAAATCCGCACTTGCAACTTTGAGCCGGCGGGCCGCCGGCCGCCGCGTCAGGAAGTCTCGCGTGATATCAGGTCTCGCGATGTAAACAATTGCTTTACGGCCAAAAGAAATCTGCTAAAATGCTGTCATTATTGCGCTCCCTCACGCTGTCCGAACCCGAATGAAGAAGACGTTTTAAAGAATGTCCCATCTGCTTTGATGTCGTTGATCTATAGCCTCTGGTGTCTGAGAATCACCAACGAGTTTTTACAACAGTGTTGTCAAGGGGGAGCTCTAGAGAGAAACCTGTGAGCAAAAAGCGAGAATACAGCGAAGAAATCCCGAAGCTACTGAGTGCTGCTTTAACGGGCATAAGCTCAGCTAATAAGTATGTTCATACTAACCTTTGGAGTTTCGGCCTTGAGGAGTCCTGGCTGATTGGCTCTCAATCCCTGTAACTGTAATAAAGTACCGATATGTTATTTGGACTATTCAGATCAGTACCTGACAACTCTGGAAAAACACGTTCATACTAACCATGGGGGTTTCTGCCTTGAGGAGTTCTGACCGATTGGCGCTCAGTCCTGGTAACTAATGAAGTACCGATATATTATTATTTGGACTATTCAGATCAGTATCTGACAACTCTGGAAAAACATGTTCATACTAACCATGGGGGTTTCTGCCTTGAGGAGTCCTGGGAGTTCTGACCGATTGGCGCTCAGTCCTGGTAACTAATGAAGTACCGATATATTATTTGGACTATTCAGATCAGTATCTGACAACTCTGGAAAAACATGTCCGTACTAACCATGGGGGTTTCTGCCTTGAGGAGTCCTGGCTGATTGGCTCTCAATCCTGGAAGCTGTAATGACATTAAAAATATATATATTACTATTTTACCCCTGAAAAAAAATCTCCGTTATGCTGTGTCCTGACTTATCAGTTTTGTTTTTTCCATTACCTGGGGTTGAGGTGCGTGTTGGCAATTCTAGAAAACGACCCCTGAATATCTGCTTAGTCCCTGATAAAAGCATATTTGGATTATATATACATAAAGATCATATTGCATTCACTTTAGAAAAAATAAAGCTGCTGTTTTTGTGAATTAAAGAGAAGTAGTTTTTTTTTTTAAATACAGAGCTCTATTGTTCTGAAATAATGTATCCTCGTTAATCTCTCAAGTGAATGCAATTTATTAATGCAGGATATTTAGAGTCAACAAATAACAATAATCAAAGCACATCTTACTTTTTGGCATTTCAATTCTTGTGGAGACCAGAGACTGTGGAGTGCCTTTATAGTCACAGAAAGCAACATGCATTAAAATTTAAAACAGCAATGGATGAAAAAATACAGTATGCAACTTAGGGCTATTCTGAAGGTGTCTGAACAGTCTTGAACTGTTATTTAGTTATCTTGTTGGTACACTACAATCATAACTACTTATACTTCAATTTAATGATTAAAACATCATTATTAAATTGGAATGTTTTTCTTTACTTTGTTCAAGAATTGGAGACAGGAGTTGTGGTGTTTGTTGAGAATCTAAAAAAAAAAAAAAACACAATAAACAATATTGGCCAAACATATGGCCTCTCAGAGTGCTGTACTCCTAACAGAGAACATTTGACTTCATATACAGTGCTCTGTCACCATCCATTAATTTCTCCATTCATCCAATAGAGTGTAAAATATCTCCATCCATGGTTTAATTTAAAAACAATATTGCTAATATTTTTTTTAGTACATGTATTTCTTGGGTTTATTGCAAGAAACACAGTCAGAAGAAGTCATTGGTAAGTGGTCAATACTAGTTTTGAAATACAATTTACACACTTCATGTTTGATGAATTGAGAAATGAGTAGAAGGTAGCTGAGTGCAGCATACAAAGTTTACTGCACAACATCATATAATGAAATGAATTTACAGAAAAGTCTGTCTACATTATATATCCTACTTTGTTGTGTAGACATTTCGGGGTCATCCAATGGACTCATCAGAGCACCTAATGAAAGATTTCAATAAATAATTGTTTTCACTACTACACTATGTACACAAAGTAACACTTTGAATAATATGCAAGCAAGTTTAAACTTTAAATCAATTTTCGAGACATGAATATGTGAAAACATGTATTTATTTCAACAAGTCTACTTACAAGGCTTTGCAGTAGGTGGTGTTGCAAAAAGGTCCCCTGAAAAGATTTCTGCTGGAACTAGCAAAAAAAACAAAAAAACAAAAAAAAAAACATAAAAGTCTTTTAACCCTCGTGAGTCTGAGCGGTTTTTTGGGCCCTGGGGGTGTTCTGACATGCCCTGACATTTGTGCTTTTTTCAGTTGCTTATAAACATATTAATGGCAAAGGTGTAAATTCACTCTATATAGCACAAACAGGACTACAATAATATGTGAGCCACATGTATGTACATGTTTTCATTTTTGAGAGAATAATGTTTATGCGTGGTTATCGAAAAAACTAAAAATGAAAGTTTTTGAAATAAGGCCACAAAACACATACTAAATATGTGGCAATAAGACTTTTGACTAATGGATGTCGTCGCCTATAGTTTTTTCTTCAAAATGATGTGAAAATAGTCTTGCTTTGTCGTTCACATAAAACCATACATTGAGCAAAGAGCTTTACACAGAATACTTGTCATTCACCCACTCACAAGAAGAGCAGTTAAGCTTTTGGTTTGTATTGCTCAAGGACCTAAACTATTTACAATTAGAAGGCAAGTGATTGAAGCAGCAATGCTCCTCAAGCTTTTCTTAGGACGAATACAAATTAATGAAATTGCCAATATCCATAACCACTTAATTTACAAGTACGATTAATGACCTCATTTTTGAATGGACCCTCTTCATCAGCTTACTCCCATTGTTTTTTTTGGTGCTAAAAATAATATTATTGACATCAATAATTATTTTTACTTTTAAAAGATATAATCAATTTTGAAAAAAAAGTTAATGAAATATTAACTTCTGTGGACTTGGCCAAAATAATTATTATACTATAATGTTGTGTTGCGTACCTGAGACAGTGTCAGGTTTGGAGACAGTACCACATTTGTTGGGTGGCTCAGGGAAAGTACAAACTATAAAATGAAAGGAATATATTAAAATAATTTAAATGAGATGTAAGTGTAACTGGTCTGTTGTCTGCGTTGTGTTTTGGGTGGTATGAGAAGAACAAGACAGCATTCGCAGTTTCACCGATCTTTTATTCCTGATCTGATATAAAACAAATATAATCAGCCTCTTAGTGAGATTCGCCCTCGCTTTATCTCTCTCAGTGCATCACCAAAGCAAAGAGGAATAAATCACATAGAACAATAAAATGCATATAACAGAAAACATACCTGATATAATAAAACAAATATAATCAGCCTCTTAGTGAGATTCGCCCTCGCTTTATCTCTATAAAACAAATGTGATGTAAACTCGTCACATGTGCTCTCATTTCACTTTTAGGCCCAGATGCAAAAATATACTTTAAATGGGATGAAATGACCAAAATAACCACACAGACAGATAAAATAATATTATACACATAAATTAGAGTGAAAATATAGGCATAAAAGCAACAATTAAAATTAGGATTAAAAAAGATTATCAGAGCCCAAAATAACCTCACCTCTCAGTGCATCACCAAAGCAAAGAGGAAGAGGAGGGGACAGAACAGGAAATTGTATTGACTCATGACATCACATCAATTAAAGGGAAAGGCACTTATTTCACTTAGGCAGTCATATCAGGTGCATGTAAACGAACAATTTTGTGAGAATTCTAATAAACTATACATACATTTAACAGTACACTTTCTGTACCTGTTACATAAACACTGATGTTTTTTTATCGAAATGTAGCATTTCTTAAAGCAATCATACATTATGGAAAAGCATTCAATGGAAGAGCATTCAATGGAAGAGCCACAGCAGTCTGACTAACAGTACAGAACATGGACTGTTACGGCTCATGAAATATGTTTACATCATGCCACCTGATGATATTTAATATAACAAATAAGGTGATTAAAATTGCCTAGTTACAAAATTAAATGCATACTAATTTGTTATATTACATATTTAATCAGCAGAAAAGCAGTTTAAGTAAAAAAACAACAACAGCATAATTACCTCTGCGTTTCTGTGGTGGTGGTGATGGCAGCAAGGACTCTGATGAGCTAATATCTAAACAATATGGCCATGGTATATCAAATCAATTGTGAGATTTTGACCTGCATCAACAAAGTTGTAATATAAACTGAATGGTGAAAATTGCATTTACCTTGGATGTAGTCTGCATAACTTTTCTTTTTTGGTGCATGCCTCAGTCCTTGAGACATAATGGCCTGTGGATTGGACAGATTAAAAAAATTTATTAATGACCTTAATCAAATACAAGAATGATGAAACTAGATTCATCGGGCATATGAGTCGGTATATTAATTGAAGTCGGCAATATTCTCACCCAGAAAAGTTAACTGACAAGACATGACCAAGTTTCAGCTCATCTTAAAGACATGGAGAAGAGGGAATATGGCAAATCCCTGTGCATGTGATAAACACACAGCCTTCCTATGCAGATCCTTTGCCTCCAAAAGCTTCCTCTTTGCTCTGCTAAGGTCATTGTCCATCACATACATGATGTTAATCAGCTTTGATTCACAAGGTAGATCAAACAGCTGCTTTGTGACCTTTGGGTCGATAACATCCACAACCAACATCCTATCATGACGCTTTTCCCTCACAAACACAATTTGCTCAGTCTCCAACAGGAAGCAGTGATTTGGTGCCTTGGCTGATATGGAGTACGGTTTGCGCCTCCATTGCTTCATGTGTTCCTGTGTATTTGCCTTTTCGGCCAATCTTTTAGTGACCTGAGCGACTGGATTTTTGCTATTTCTAACCATTTTTTGTATGGACTGCAGGTGGTTCTCAAATGGAAAGCAAGACAACTCATTCAAGGAGCATTTGAAGTTAAAAACATCATCAGCAATGTGTTTGATGGAGTGTATGTTGTATGTTGGGAAAGTTTCCCCATAGAGTTCAGAACAGGTATCCACAAAGTGTTCCAGCAGGTTTTGGGCATATTCCAGGTAGTGTTCTCTTCTGGCATCATCATCATCCAAGAGAAGACATACCAATTGTTAATGACAGGAAGTGATGATAATGGTCCTGAGACAGAACATCCTGCAACACAATTGGTCCCATGTACAGCAGATATTGGCGTAGTTCAGTTGCTTTCCAGCGATCAAGTTCGGTCAGAGATCTTGGCTGCCTGGCAAACTCTGCCGGCATTGCACCTTTCAGTTGTAGCAACTTATTGTTGATTTTTTCACACTGTCCTTTTTGCAATCTGCAAATAACTGGGCCTCGCAACAAAAAGGTAAGTAATCTTTTCACAGCTCCTAGAAAAATTAGGTGCATGTGGTCTAGAGGAAAATGTGTGACACATTTGATTCCAATTTGGGCTAGAGGTGTAGGTTCCTTCTGATGGTTTGGATACTGCAACTGACTGAATTTATCATCAGTGATTTTCTCACAAGACACTTTATTTAAGTGGACAACCCTTCCCTCCACTGATGTGGCCACTGACAGACAACGCTCGCATCCATGCAAGGCATTATGGCTTTTGATGCACTTTAGAAATGCTCTTGCTGGAGCATCACATACGAATGCTCGCAGAGTTACTTTGTACACTGTAGCAACAATGACATCCGGCCAGCTGCTTTTCAAATTAAGTGAATCATGTCAACAATTCTTTGTCCTTAGGAAGACGAGCGCGGGTTACTATTACTCCCTACGGGGCAATTCACCAGCCCAGTGTGACTGGGATCCCCCCCAGTTCAGCGTGAACTCTCCGTGACTTTATAGACTCGTGACATTCCAGATACTCCACACACACACACACACACACACACACACACACACACACACACACACACACACGTGTGGACTTTGAAACGGACGTTTCCACACATGTGATCCAATAGCAATGTTTTTGAAATGTATTTTTATGTGTGTATAATTGGCCAGATAATGTCTGAGGTATCTATGCAACGTTATTATGATAATCAAAATCACTATGCTAGTGATTATGAGGAAATTATGTAACCCTGTATTTCTTTCATGCAAAAACGTCATTCGAGGTGTCAATGTAATGGGAAAAACATGTCAGAGTCGAATCTTGACTGCAAAGTACAATAATATGCATTTATTCCAGGAAATACCATATTTCTAAATATGAATGTTATTTTCAATCTCTCACATGACAGTCAAAGTAGGCGTTTCTTCACAAACAAAGAAACCTCTTTCCCGCTTCAGATCAGAAGATCCGATTCGCTGTTGCCACGAAAAAGGGGACGTGGGACACTGCTCACGGGACACTGATAAAAGTCCAAACTTTCAGTTTTGCTCTCTCAACTCTCTCAACCCTCATCATCTTCTTCTCCACGCGCAGCGCTTCTCCTCCCAACGGAACCAGCTGGACCAGGCCTTGCCTTGGCTTCTCCTCTGGGACGCATACCCTCGCGTCATGTAGAAGCTGCCGTTCTTTGCAACTAAGTTATATATATTTGCCTCTCCCTTCCCGGGAGATGAATCTTATTTTCTGGTAACGTTACATTCAGTGAGCCTTTTAAGCTTCGCGCTCGCCCGGAAGACACAGCACGCGCACGCCTCCCCTCAGACGACTCACGCTGCTCTTAAAGACACACGCAGGACTCTGCCTTCCTTCCTCATACAAAGAGAACCATATGCAAGTATCGATTATTGAATTGAACTTTGAATGTGATTTCTTGGTTGTCTCTCAAGGGTTACTGTCTGTGATTTTTGCCATTTTTGCTTTCACTTCTGATCTTATCTCTCCTCCTCTCTCTCTCTCTCATCCTCTCTTTCATCCTTTTCTGTCATTCTATCTTTCTCTAATTCTGATCATTTTATTCTCTCTCTCACGTTATTCCTTATGTTCTTGTTTGGTTAAATGTTTGTTTGTTTTATTGTTTGCATTTTTACGTACGTTTATATTTGTAGCTCATATAATCTCTCTAGTTTACATCTATTAAAATACATTTATACTTTAACTGTCTCTGTGTTTGAAAACCCACCTTATAAGTCAATGAAATCAAAGATCTAAGCTACAAGCTCGATATTATAGACTACCTTGAGTAGTTTTAATTCATAAACTCAGAAAGTTTGATGTTCGTTGCCAGAAGATAAACTTTCTTGGAGTTTGTAAACAGGGATACTCCTTCTTAAATGTGATAGTCTTACATTTATTCGCTGGACGAATGACTGATGACGAGACCAGTTACAGAATGAGGTATTTCCGAAAATTGATAAAGTAATGTATATGCGATTTATGAATTATGACCATGAGTTATGATTAGTAATATTTCCCAAATTCCCTATATTCTTGAGCTAATTCGCATTGACCCAGAGTCATTTACGTTACAGCACTGTGGTTTTGTGTTGGACACCATTTTGCATAAGCACCTGCAATTCTGCTAAATCACGAAGATAATATAGAGCAACCAGAAATGGCTCAGAACTAGCAAATTTAGCTAGAATAGGCCAAAAATGTGTTTTACTGGACTTGAATATTGGCAGACCATCTATATTGATAGTAAGGTCTACAGTGCCTGTAAACCATGTGTTTTGGGAAAGGAACTGGAGAATACCCGGCTCTAAGCCATGGTATGTGTACTGGCCACCACATACATTCTTAATTTCAAATCCAGAAGGAGTTTGTAGCAATGTTCTGCTGTCTTTTGGAAGTGTACACTGTTAGCAATTGATGTAATTTTTACAAAAAAATTTTACAACAACATGTTGTATTCATTTTTTTATTGTAAATGCAAATGCATGATGGGAAATTTATGGACAGTCCTGTAATTTTATTGTAACTACACTGTAGAAGCATTATTTTACAGCCACCGCATAGCATTGTGGGATCGCTGTTGTTTGAATTTTGAAATTGCGCGGCCAACGGTACAGGAGAATCAAACATTTTTGGAAGAACAACACATCTCAGGTATGAAACGTTAACATGAAATCTATTTTATAAGTATATGGATATATTAAAACCGTTGATTTGAGTGAGTGCTGCTGATTGTTTCGTTTGGTATATTTCAGTGACATTAGCTTCAGTGACGTTCGCCCCGAGTCGACTATAAACAACCTGAACTGACCGCAGTGAAGTGGCGTCTTCTTACTCAATCCATACGGAAAAGGACCACATGCAGGTGTAAAGGTATGAGATATTCACAATTTTTCGTTTGGTATATTTCAGTGACATTAGCTAGGCACGTTAGATCCCTATAACGTTAGCTCAACTCGCCCCGACTCGACTCGCTCACTCCCGGTATAAACAACCTGAACTGACCCCGGTGAAGTGGCGGCGTCTTGCTCAATCCATAAGGAAAAAGGTAAGCTACCACATCAGGTACAAGACACTAGATATTCACAATGGAAAAACAAACATGGTGAGTAGAATCGAGTCGAGCTGAGCTTGTAACGTAACGTAACGTTAATGGAAAACCACCACAATGACGATAGCTCAAATAACGTTATCCCAGACTGTAAAAATAAGCATTAACGTTAGCCCGGTAAGCTTCCTTAGCTCAGGTTATTATTGCATTGATTACACGTGCTACCGGACAGGCTGTTGTAACGTTATTAGGACTTCTGTTTTGCTGTCTTGTAATCGGGGGTCTTGAAGTCGTGGTTTGCACACTAGCATAAACGTAGCTTGTACATTTTACGGTCACTGAATAACATTACTTAACTTACAGAATTTAACGATACCAGGATTGTAATTTAATTAATATTTCAAAAAACGAGATTGAAATATGGGCTTTAATTAAATTACAATGTTGGTATCTTCATTTAATTCTGTAAGTTAGCTATAACGTTAACTGTGATAAAAGCTGAATATAGCATCTGGTATGTTCAGATGTTATAACTTTACTTTGTGCTTGGCCAACCAGGGTGAAAGAGCAGGCATGTAAGCTGTCTTTATCTAAAATAAACTGCACGTGCGCAACTTAAACCAACCAGCATCGTCATTAAATATTTTTAAGCCTGGGTTCTGTGGACAGGCTTTCACTGCTCTCTTTGTGTTCAGAGAAGGCAGCAAATTATCAGTCAAGTTAACCATTTTGTTTGTCTCAAATTATATGTGGCTGCCTGGCAGACTGTATGGAATATTAAAATAATAATAGATTTGTAATTGGTATTTGTTGTGTAATTGGTAATACATTTGGTAATGTTTACATTTTTTATTCCCTAGCCCTCTGCCACAGCTGCTGATATCCAGAGAGAGACCCTATACCCAGCACACCTTGCTTAACTGTACAAGGTATATTCTTCACTTATTTTGTTAAAAGGGTAGTTCACTTTTAAATGAAAATTACCCCATGATTTACTTACCTTCAAGCCATTCTTTCAGACAAATACAATCTGAGTTATACAAAAAAAAAAAAAAACAGACACATCCAAGCTTTATAATGTTAGTGGATCAGTTTGAAGCTCAAAAAAGTGCATCTATCCATCATAAAAGAGCTCCACGCGGCTCAGAGGGGTTAAAATAGGCCTCCTGAAGCGAAGAGTTTGTGTAAGAAAAATATCCATATTTAACACGTCACAAAGTAAAATTCTAGCTTACGGCCAAACGGCCATACGCAGTCTACTTGCATTGAAAGTGCAACTTACCCAACTTATGACGTCAGAAGTAGCGTAGTGCGTCATGGCGTAGTGTAAATATCAGCAGTACGTTGCATAAGTTGCGCTTTAGAGTAAAATCTGTATGTTATTGTTCTTTTGGCCTGAAGCTAGTAATTTTACTTCATGTAAGAAAAATATTAATATTTAAAACTTTACAAACTCATTGCTTTGCTTCTGAAGGCCTTTATTAACCCCTCAGAACTGTGTGAAGCACTTTTATGATGGATAGATGCACTTTTTTGAGCTTCAAACTGATGTTGCAATCCACTGCCATTATAAAGCTCGGAAGCATCAGGGTGTTTATTAATATAACTCTGATTGTAAATATATTGTGAATTTTATCCGTTTCTAGGTCAGGATTTCTTTTTCAAATGGTTAAAATGTGCATTAAAAAGTTGAATGGAGACCCAGCTATTACTGTTAAAGGGATAGTTCACTTTGAAATAAAATTTTGGTATGTTTTAGCTTACCTCAAGGGCATCCAAGATGTAGGTGTCTTTTTTTCCGCAGTAGTTTCAATTTTGATATTTTTAGGTCAAACCGTTCTTGTCTGTCAGTCATATAATGCAGGTTGATGGTCACTGTCTCAAAGAGCATGCACAGAGTCCAAATTAAAACAATTCCCCATCGTCCAAATTAAACAATTCCCCATCGTAAGTACACATTGATGGCCTAAGACACGAAACGAGCGGTTTGTGTGAGAAAACGAACAGTATTTATATCGTTTTTACCTCTTGAACACAGCCACGTCCAAGTGATCTGAGAGCGCGGGCGGGTATAGATATATACAATAGAAGTCGTCTTGGCTACTGCAGTTCATTGGAACGAAACCGTAGCCAATGCGACATCTAGTGTATATATCTATACCCGCCCGCGCTCTCAGATCACTTGGACGTGGCTGTGTTCAAGAGGTAAAAACGAAATACTGTTCGTTTTCTCACACAAACCGCTCGTGCATGCTCTTTGAGACAGTGACCATCGACCTGCATTATATGACTGACAGACAAGAACGGTTTGACCTAAAAATATCAAAATTGAAACTACTGCGGAAAAAAAGACACCTACATCTTGGATGCCCTTGAGGTAAGCTAAAACATACCAACATTTTATTTCAAAGTGAACTATCCCTTTAAGTGTCTGTTCTATGTTCTAAGTTGGTATTCCCATGCAGGACATTTATGTGTAAACAGAAGAGTCTGACGGACATCAGTTTAACATTACGACTTTGATTAATTAATTAAATAAAACATTTTGAAGTGTGGTTAAGGTATTTAGCAGATGCTTTTGTCCAAAGCGTCATTCGATATACAGTGCATGCATACAATGACATTGCTTTTACATTGTTTTTTGTAAATATATAATGTAATTCTAAATGTTAAGTTAAGTTGTTAATATTAAATAAATACATCAAAATCATTTTCGTTTATGAGAAAGTAGGAATAGGTTACTTTTGTTTTTTACTCAGTATTTGTAATTATTTAACAGATATGAAAACTTAAAACTTTTTTTCCTCTCTCTCGGTTTTCAGAACTTTTTGTGGAATCAACTCCCAGACGGGCTGCAAAGCAGAGAAGAGATACGGGCTCAACGCACCTGTTTACACCCTCCTAAGAAAACAGTTTTTAATAAAAGATTAAAAAGATATCATTGTTGTGTTTTAATTGCCTAATACGGATAATTACAGCATTGTATTGTAATATTTACAAATAACAGGATATATACAGTACATTGAATTACAATATAAAAAATTGAATTCTGTCCTGTAAAAATACAGGAAATTCCTGGCAACTGAGTTGCAGTAAATATACAGTAAATTGAAATAAATTACAGCATTTTACTGTAATTATGCTACTATAATCACAGTAGCACTGCTGTATAAATACATTACTTTATTGTAATCGTAAACAGTAATAATCCTGTATATTACTTGCTGTAAATTTACTGCAATTAGTTGCCAGGAATTTCCTGTAAAATTACAATACATTTTTAACAGTGTATGTCCATGTGTCATCAGTATTCCCAGCAGCTTATTTAGCGCAGCATGTGTTTGACTTGTTGTTGTAGCCCATTCAGCCAAATCATTGTGTAATGATGGTGTGTCATCGCAATCAAAATAATCAAACTCTGTATTAGAGTCACTGGAATCGGCAGTTTCCTTGTATCCATAATCTAAATTTGATGAATCCTCTTCAGCATCTACAATCAAAGAACCCTCCTCGAACAAATGTCCTTGTGTGGATGTACCCTCCCCAGACACATCTCCTTGCATTGATGTACCCTCCCCAGACACATCTGCTTGTAACTGTACATCCAAATCTAGACATTCATCCAAGCTGCTACTTGATGCAGCGAGAGCATTAACTCGATCTCTTAATCGACGCCATTTTCTTAGGTATTTGGGATCCATAACTGTTGAATATGATAATACTATTAAAATTATAATTGACAATGTAACACTGTTATCCCAAGACATGTCTGACTACTATCATAATGTTATTGGAAACTGAAATATACAGTATATTTTTAATTATTCTAATGAAGGTGAAAACATTTTATTTTCATTTCTACTTTCGTTCTTTCTTCAATTTTAAATTATTCTTTAATCACTTCTCTATATATCTCTAATGAACATATAAAGATATTTATAGGGGTATAGTTCGCAAAAAAAAAAAAAAAAAAATCATGTAATCGTTTACTCACTTTCACTTGGTTCCAAACCTGTATGGGTAGGCCTATCTTCTGTTGAACACACACAAAGATATTTTTAAGAATGTTGGTAACAAGACATTTAATGGTAGTCATTGACAAGTGTGCTGTTCTGTATATTTATTGCTGTACTTTGTTGACTGATTGCCAGATAACCCGCAATAAACTTATTGTCTTTAAATCAAATAAAGTGGATTACATCACTCTATTTCTTGGGATTTTACAATGGCTATCTGTCTGTAAAAAAATTATTTCAAAATACTACAGCTGGTTATTAAAGCAATGAACGGTTTAAGGCTTTTAATCTTCTGATGCATTATGAACCATCCAGAGCAGACCTCTCAGGTCATCTGTGACAGTAGCCAGCTACTTTTATGTTCCTTGAGTCAAAACTAAACATGAAGAAGCAGCATTCAGTTTTGTGCACCATATATCTGGAACAAATCCACTGAAAACTGAAGGTATGCTGTTTCTATTCATTCTTTTTAAATAAAGTTTAAATACTTTACTGTTTTTCACTGCCTTTTATTAATTGTAAAGGAATAATGATGATTTATCATGTCTTTTCATATTGCATTATGTTGCTGTTAAGTTGTATGTGAAGCACTTTGAAAACTTGCCTTAAATCAAAAACTCATATTTCACAATATTAATCTTCAATAATAATAAAAAATTAGTAATGGTTACCAGCTTGAATTTAGATAAACTTTAGTTTAAGGGTAGTAAAGTTGCACGTGCAGTAAAGTTACACGTGCAGATAACGTTAACTTGTTGGAGAAAAAAAACTCTTTGCTAACGCTATATGTCACGGTTCCTACACATTATAACAAATAATTAATTTAAATAATGAACATGTCAAAAAGACACTCATACTTACAAGATCGAAGTAGAAGTGTTACGAGTTTCGCTCGTCCATTGCTCTGCTCTTCTACAGGTGCAAAATGGCTGTATGGCTCGTGTAAAATAAAATTTGAAAAGGGCGGAAATGTTTCTCGCGAGATCTGGCTAAAGTGATCTAGTCGCGCGATGCCAGTAGTCCCAGTAGCAGCTATGAGTAGCAGAAGTCATGTCTTAGTAGGGCTTCGCTTGTGCCATCTAGCGGTTGAGAATTGGAATTTTATTTTTATTTATAAATAAATATTATTTTACTAACCGAGGCGGTGAAATGACGGCTATTGCATGCAGGGAAAATAGCCCGTCTTACTACGAGCTAAATCGTGGCTAAGCACAGCCTACACATATAACATGTCAAATAAAGCAAACCAAACACCTCGTCATCACAGTTGACTTTGCTTACATGATGGAATATCATACATCTCGCAAGTTATTTTGGAAAAAAATACATTAAACCAGATTAAATGTTATTTGGGCTAAAAGTGGGTTACAAAATAGCCGGTCTATATCGGGTCTATATTTAACAGTGGTTTCTGTTGCCATCTAGCGGTTGTGATGTAATTGCATTTTATTTATTTAAAAATGATAGACAGACAGTCAAATAATATCGTAGATTGTGTATGTATGAATGTTATGTTTATGTGTGACAGCAAACATTATGCTGTGTGTGTGAAAACAATTTTAATTTTATTCTTATACAATTGCTGGTCGTACGTAGACCAGATTTCCTCGATTTCGCTGGGTGGGCTACAGCAGGCTGCACATAGCCCGTCCACTTCAGAGCTAAATCGTGACCACATCGACCATGTCGTTAAATGACACATTGCACCTTGTAGATATTATTACCAATGCGAACATGATAGGATATCAACCATCTCATGCACTGTCTGGCACAAAAAAAATATACAATTAATTCGTTTTGACTAAAAGTGGGCTACAATAGCCGGGTCTAAATATGAGCTAAATCGTGGCTACGCACAGCCTACACTTATAATTATGACAAATAAAGTAATCCAAACACCTTGTCATCACAGTTGACTTTGCTTATATGATGGAATATCATACATCTCGCAAGTTATTTTGGAAAAAAAAACATTAAACCAGATTAAATGTTATTTGGGCTAAAAGTGGGTTACACAATAGCCGGTCTATATTAGGTCTATATTTAACCTAGACGTTGAAATGACGGCTATTGCTTGCTGGGCAGTGGCACTAATACGATCACTTATATGCTACGTGTAAAAAAAAGAGTTGGCCTACTAGCCACTGACTTAATAGTTTTATAAGGCTTACCTAGCTATTGCACTTTTAAATTTGCTTACATTATATTTGAATAGTTATAAGTTATAGTAGGCTATATAGCAGTTGCGTCTGATAAACATCAAATGGGAAACGCTCAAAAAGCGGAACGAAACTTGTTTGATCTGTGCGCGGCCAAAGCAAGCAGGGCTGATCTCGATAACGCGAAAATTATTACACAGAGCTGCGCGATCCACTGAGAAGCATTTCAATTCAGCGCAGAATTCTCTATTATAAACCCACAGATGACTATGTGATTTAAGTTAGTTTAAAAGACAGATGAAACAGAGCAAAAAACAGGCGAAACATTCCAAGAACAAACCAGTTAGAAAACATTTCATTCCACAACTTTACTGTAGTAAAACTGTAGTAAAACAAACTTTTATATATAGTCATGTTATTAAAGTTATTAAGCTGTTATTAAACGTAATATTATTAAATGTAATGCAGTAATGTTTTTTGTTTAGAAGTTATGGCAGTTTATTTATTTTGCATTTATATTAATACAAATTTTTTTTTTTGATAGGTTTATAGAAAAAAAAAAAAAGTCAATATATATTTTCATAATTTTTCAGGAATTGTTTAAAACTGTCTGAACCAGAACCAGATCTCAAGATATTTTATTATTTTGCATATTATGGTGAAAAGTAAAAAAAATTAAAAAAAAAAAATTAAAGGTAAAGTTAAAAAGCACCATGTTATATGTATAATAAATATTTTTGAGTATAACAAACTCAAAAAGATTATTGTATCCCTTGAGGTAGCCCACAAAAAGGTTGGAGACCCCTGGTATATAGTAATGTTTTATAATTACAAGTTTGTGTAATTTGGGGTTTCTGTGGGCAGTGACATTTCATTATTTGTATTTTATTTTCAATGCAGATGTAATGGCATTGTACACATTTTTTGTTTTTATTTGAAGGCTGAGGCTTCATTAATTAACACAACCCCAATTATCATTACTGGTTTTGAGATGTTGCTTGCTTGTCTGATAGGCTACAGTATCAGGACATCCTGGCTATATAGTGTCTCTAGCGCACGGCTAGGGGCAAATGGCTGGATGATGGGCCTATTTGGGAGAAAGTCCAGGGCTGTTTTTTAGCCCCAGTCCGTCCCTGTTGGTAGATGGTACACTTAACCAATCTCAGATTGAATGAAAATGCAGTTCATATATTATGTTTCATTTCCACAAACATTACTATTTTTAATATTTGTGAAAGAAGTTTCTTCTCCTCATCAAGCCTGCATTTATTTGATCAAAAATACAGAAAAAAATGTAATATTGAGATATATTATTACAATTTAAAATAATTGGTTTTCAATTTATTATACTTTAAATTATCATTTATTTCTGTGATGCAAAGCTGAATTTTCAGGATCATTACTCCAGTCTATCACATGATCCTTTAGAAATCATTCTAATATGATGCTTCATTATCAAAAGTTGGAAACAGTTCAGTCATTTTGTTTCTTTCTTTTTTTTAAATAAATCAATACTTTTATTCAGCAAGGATGTGTTAAATTGATAAAAAGTGATAGTAAAGAAGATTTATATTATTAGAAAATATTTTTTATTTTGAATAAATGCAGTTCTTTTTAACCTTTTATTCATCAAATATATTAGGCAGCAGAACTGTGTCCAACACTCATAATAAATCAGAATATTAGAATGATTTCTAAATGATCATGTGATAGACTGGATGTCACATGAGAAGACTGGAGTAATGATGCTGAAAATTCAGCTTTGCATCACAGGAATAAATTATTTTTTTAATTATATTCAAATAGAAAACTATTATTTTAAGTTGTAATAATATTTCACAATATTACAGTTTTTTCTGTATTTTTGATCAAATAAACGCAGCCTTGATAAGCATTAGAGACTTCTTTCAAAAATATAAAAAATCTTAATGTTTCCAAACTTTTGACCTGTACTGTATGAGTACCAGAAGTATCATCACAACAATTAGCTGCAGAGTTGTTAATTGTTGTGCTTATTTGTTATAGCCTACATTTTATCTCTACACCTTGTGTGGATATTCTTTTCTAGATTCCCTGAGAGACATCCCCAAAACCCAATCGAAATGGAAGGTGTTCAGGTGCCCCTCCTGTTAGCTGGAGATCCAGCCTACCCTCTCCTCCCATGGTTGATGAAGGGATTTTCTGGCCCTAATCTCTCAGAGGAAGAAGAGGTGTTTAACCTTCACTTGAATGGGTCACGTGTGAAAGTTGAACACACGTTTGGACGCCTCAAGGGGAGATGGCGTGTGCTGGCCAAACGGTCTGATATTGACCACAAGTTCATGCCAACTGTTGTGGTTGCTTGTTGTGTATTGCACAACTTGTGCGAAAAGGAGAAGCAAAGGTTTTTACAACCGGGCCCTGAGCAGCACCACCAAAACCTATACCACAACCAACTAATCACCCAAATGAAGGTCCACCAAACGCAGAGGCAGCAGCTATCCGCCAAGCTCTACTTAGATATGTGGCAATTTAGTCCGCCAGTAGTACAACAGCAAGGTATACATTCTCAGTAAAGAAATGCTTGATATCAACTTTAGATTTGTATGATTATGTATTCCCTCCAAATTATTATTTTGCCTATTTTCTTTCTTGGGGGCACTCTCATTTTATAGCTGTTTTTAATTTGTATAGTGTAGTGATTGTGCTCTAGAATGCAGACAATTGTATTGTCATCTGTAAGTGGCCAGCCCAGTCTAAACCTCAAGCCATTTTCAGTACAGTGGGGTAAAGCTACAGCACATTTCCAAAAACAGTATAGCGTAGGAGTTTGTGACAACAAATGATGCAAGGGAATCTCTTTGCTAACAAACTAGTCTTTCAGCTTTATTGCATTTTTCTTATCGGGAAGCTGACACAGAATGGCCACAACTGGCTGCCAACAAAATCTTATCAGTGCATTTTCAGTACAGTATTTCCATTGAAAAAAATAAACAAATATATAATGCAAACTGTTCCACATTGTACAATTCAAAAGAAACATGCAATGCTCGATTAATTGTTCTGTATTGTAAAATACTAAACAAAGACAAAAAACTCTTCTCCTAAATTGTGTTTAAGGCTTCAAAGATATAGTGGATCTTTGTTTTCATGTAGTAGATACCAAAGTGCTTACAACATTCCCCTACCTTCCTGTACAAACACACTAAAATTACAACTGAATAAAACGTTCAGTAACACCAAAAATGCCATTTTAAGATACACCTGAACAAAACGATCAGTAACAAATTCTGGAACTTTATTCCCCTCACCCAATGATTTGGCTCTTAAAAAGGAGGAGTCAAAAATCACTTTTTGTCAATATCAGTGAATATCACCTCACGATCCACTACCTGTCCGTACTGTGTGTGCGCTGAAAAAAAGTTCAGTGTTAATACATAGCCTAGGCTCTGTAAATCGGCATGTTGCTAGCTACGATGGCCCCTTTTGTTTACATACCAGTTTACAGAGCCTAGGCTGTGCATTAACACCAAGTTTTTTTTTTAGCGCACTAAGTTTGGACAGATAGCGGATTGTGAGGAGATATTTACTGATCTTGACAACAAGCATTCTCCAGAATCGCTGACTCCACCTTTAACAACTTACTCTACTGTAAGTTAAGATAAGCAGTGAATGGCAAGTTAGGTTCCGAGTGAGGAGTTGAGCGTGCAGCATCAGATGTGGGTGGGTGAGATGTGGGTGGGATGTGGGTGGGTGGGATGTGGGTGGGTGGGGAGCGTGGTGGTGGTGGGTGAGATGTGGGTGGGTGGGGAGCGTGGTGGTAGGTAAATTGGTGTTGGCCTTGAAATGTATTGTAATTGCCCCTACTTTGTTGTTGGCTCATCCCAGCTAAGACTTGAGTGGCTTCTGCATGCCTCTCGGCTGCATTGGCACACCGCTCAAGACACTGAACTGCCTGTGAAATGACTGTGGTGATGGACTCCAATGATTTTTGATCTTGTGCTGCCTGCTCACGTTGTTGATCGAGAAAGGACATGTAGAAGGATCTCATCTCCCCTGCATCATTCTTTCTTGACTGGCGTTGCCATAATCTTGGTGGGTTACTCGGTGTGGCCGATTCTTCAATGGGCAAGGATTTGTCTTGTGCTTCCATAGTTGCAGACACGTTGGCATCACTAAAGCTGCATGTTCCATCTCCTGACTCTTCTGTAAAAAGAATAATGTTCTTAGTCAGAGTGAAGTTATCACAAATTACCCTTTTACTTTGATGTAGGGGAAGGTTTCATGAAAATATGGTTGGTTGTATTAGTCATACAACACATTATATCTACACAAGTTGTTTATTTAAGTTTGCATAAAATGTTTTGGTTGCACTTTGTTATTTACAGTGCTATATTTCCTCATGTAGTTTGTTTTATTGTCTTTTATTGAAAAACAGCTGAACAGTCGCTGTTGTTTCTAACTCAAGTCAGGCTTTGCCTTCCCCTGTTCAGGGACACATAATGTGCAGCTTATGCATTCATTTATGGTAAAACAATTTGAGCAACCATAACCATAGCCATACACAATGTAAAGCCCCAGTATTGATTTCTTTTTAAACATATATATGTGGGGTTTATTCACTAACGCTTGAAACATTAATTTAATTGGAAAATAAAAATAAATAAATCTTCATACCTGTAGACTCAACGTCTCCCTCATCATTGCTCTGTTTCTCATCAGAAATTGAAGTCTCGGCTAAAATGAACAAGAAACAAACGTGAAATGACATACAGTCCGGATCAAAGATTGACACGTTCCTCAAAGTAAATGAGAATGATAACGTGATATCTTACCTGAGCTGTTAATATTAGAAGCCAAGGAAGCTACGATGGGCCTTTGGCCGAGGATCTGATCCATCTCATCAAAAAGGTCGAACTTGCCTTTTATTTTCCCTCCGGCACCGCTGCGAGACAACTCTCTTTTTTGACCCATGTATCGCTGTTTGAGCGCTTTCCATTTACTCCGGAGGACGTCCCACGGCTTCTCGTAACCTTTGTTGGCCATTTCCTTTGCGAGTTCCTGATAAATTGTGGCATTTCTTAGATTTTTTGCTATCTAAAATCGCCGTTATATTTTTCTCATAAATTAAATTCAAAAAGCATCTCGTCTCCTCGTTAGTCCACTTACATCTGTCTTTACCCGCCATGTGTGCAAACATAAGAGGTGCAAACCTAGCGGAAATAAACTAAAACTTCTTCCGGGTTGCAACCATTACCTAAAACTTAATCGCAATTCATTATTTATTCGGCAAATAACGTTTCCATCAGCGTTTATCGCATTAGCCGTATATCGATCAAGATAAAATCCGATGAGACCGACCGTATTTCATTTTAGTCGATATTCATGAAATTCAATCGAATTTTACTGTTTCCATAAGGCATTTTTCATTCGATATCACATAATTCGGATAAAAACGTGTTGATGGAAACATAGCTTGTGACTGATGTGAAGGGGGAGGAGAATTTTAACACCTGTGTATCTTCGCTTATGACTCCTCAGGAATCCTCCTCACTCCTCGATCCTCACCTCCTCGTGGAGCAATTAGATAATTGAGATGTCCTTCAAGATGGCTGAGCTCGATCGATTTCCGGGTCATAGGATGGAGGACGGAGGAGCCAGGAGATGAGGAGGGATATTGAGAAGCAGCCACTGTTAACTATTTGACTAAAACATAAAAAATTACGCTAGCAATGCGAGTTGCTTGTTTTCACACATTACAATAATGCTTTTAACCAAAGCCGACGAGCTTAGCAGCGTGCAGATCATAGGGTGCCCCACACTCTGGTGCGTGGATTATGGTCAAAACAAATTTCTTGCAGGTTTTTTTATGTTTGAACCAGCTATTATGGCACACCCTAACTGCGCAAAGGATGCCAGTCTTTTTCAGTCCATATTAAAAGTTCTCTAGACAGTCAAAACTACACAGTCAACGCAAAACTATGGGTTCACAATACAACTACGATTAGCGGAAGTGGCTTACTGGAAATCGAACACATATTTAAAAAACGGCGACGCTCGCTCTTGCGTGAAAAATAAGGTGCATACAGGTACGAAAGTGCTTATTAACAAACTAAATTTAGGCCATAATTGGAAAAGTTCAAGAATTATGCTGTTCATGTTATTTAATTTCAAATAACAGATCAAAAATGTTTTGTTGTGCTGTAGTAAAATATTACTTATTTTCAGTACAATATTTGCATAATTTTGTAATATATATGAAAAACATGTGGTGTCCAAAAACTTATACAGTTTAACACTTTAAGACACTTTTATGCTGATGGGTACAGCCCATCTTTCAGAAGTCTCTAAAATAGGAAGTGAACAGGATTACAGGCGTTACACTCAGCCAAATATAGCGGCAAGGAAGCTCTCAAATATTTAGCGCACCGGTTGTCTTCTGATGAATTTAGGCACTGTTTGAGGACACAACATTAAGTAAGTGAAAATATTAAGTTTTATACCTACATATGGACTATTTAAATGTCTTAATAAATAAGGCAAATGTTGCACTGCTCCATAAACAGGAGGTAAATGTTGCACTGTGCTCCACAAACAGTGAAATTAAACAAGGTTCATGTTTTAAAAAATTAAAACAATGTGATTCCAAAACAATTCTGATTATAGCACTAGCTGTAAATTATGACAAAATGTATTCCCAGGTGCTGAACTTTGATGCAGAAATGGTTTTCTGTTGCTGTTTATTGTCACTCTTTCTCTGGTTCAGAGGTTAGTAGAATGAAAATGGTTATCATGTATGACAGCTGTTTTTATGTTGTAAATAATCAATGTTTTGTCCTGTTTTAGTGAATTTTACACAATAAATGACTTTAATTCTCAGTTCATTTTCTCAGATCTTAGGCCATGCAATGAGTCATTCCTCAGACATAGGAATTACAGTCTACTTACAGACATCTATGCAAAAGAAACTATTAGGTGTACCAATATGAGTGTCTAGGGGAGGAAATTAATTTAGACTCAAACTAAGATGAAACAATCATTGCAAAAATAAATAAAGCAAACCTGTGCGAATGTTACATGATGTGCTGTCACTGATATACAATTAAAATAAACAGAAAATATTATAAAATATTTGAATTGGTCACTAAATTGTCATATGAAAAAAGATAAAATATAACTCCTTTTACTGAATTCTTCTTCTTTCAGTGTCACCTGCTAATGCTAACGGATGGAACAATGATGTGCCTGCATCAGTGGTGGGTTTGTCTGGCTCATGTGTGGAGATTCCCTGTACGTTCAGCTACCCAGCAAAGCCACATACCACATACACAGGATTTACAGGAGTCTGGTACACAGAGAATTATGAGTCAAACGTATTCCATACAGATACCTCAAAAATCAGTGAGGCATTCAAAGGACGCACTAAGCTCACTGGTGATCTGCACAAAAACAAATGTTCTTTGAAAATCAGCTCTCTGCGTAACAGCGACACTGGGCCATTCATGTTCCGGATTGAGATTGAAAATTTGGACAAGTATACCTATGCGGCGAAAAAAGTTTCTATAACAGTGAAAGGTAAGAGAAATTTGTTCAATAAAATGATTGTGTTCAATCACGGTAATGAATTAAGTTACACAATTTAAGCGTTGCCCTAAGATTAAACAGATTAAAGAGCAAAATAACTATAAAGAATCAACATTTTCAGTCAATAACATGTTTTATTCCAGATTTTAAAAAGTGTAAACAAATGTTTGAAAATAAATAGCCTAAGTCTTTAAATATTAAGTATTTGATGATGTGATGTGATGAACACCTAAAGAATACAAAAATCTAAATGATTGTATGTTCAGAAACAGAAAATAGCACATCCTGTTTTGTTTACTGAGTTACTGCTGTTCCGTTGTCACACTGTGGTTATCTCAGGGACCGATTGAAGACACTTATTAAATATGCAAACTCAAACTTTACAAATAGCCTACTCTAGAACAAGCTGACAGGCAGGGTAAACACACATTAATGCAACAGAGAACAGACCAAGACTGAAAGCAAGGGTGCATCTTAAATAGCAAACAGAACCGAGATAATTAATCAGACACAGCTGGGACAAATTAACTTATAATGACAGTAACCCTAGAGAAAAAGGAAGTGGCGGGAAACAGAACAAATGAACCGGTCAAAATACAAACAGAAAGTCCACACACAAACTGAAACGTGACATCCGTAAGCACTATCTGCTGTCAGAGAGTCAATGTGAATTTTTTATGCAGCCGTGCCCTTCACTTGTCATGCATCTGTGTTGTTTGCATTGTTTAGTGTGTGCATGCCTCTGACGTAGCATACATGCAGTTTCTGTCAATTTTGATGGAAAATTATTTTAAAAATCCATTCTAAAGATCTAAATAATTTGTAACTTTCTTTCCGCTGTATTTTAAAGTGCCTACGACATCAATTTTGTGCATGCTCATTATTGTGATATATCGTATTACAGTAACGGCACATGTCCTTCTGTGTGTCTTTACCAGAGTCACCAGAACAACCTACCGTCTCTGTGAAAGATGAAGTGACATCAGGGAATCCGGTGACTGCTACCTGCACTGTGTTTCATTCCTGTCCATCAGACCTTCCTGATATCACCTGGAGCCATGATGGCGATCGCTCGAGTCCATCACAGCCGCAAAGTCACGGTGAATGGAAGGTTACATCTTACAACCTTACCTTCACTCCTTCTAGAGAAGACCACAATAAAAATCTCAGCTGTTCTGCAAAGTTTAGAGGGAAGACAGTGACAGGCTACAAAACGCTCAAAGTTAAATGTAAGTCTGCTTTAAGTGAGTTTAGGACAAATAAATGATCAGACGCTAATGCAAATGTGTGTTTGTTTTTGTTTGCTGTTAATAGTAGTGCTGTCAGATCGATTAATCGCATCTAACATACAGTATGATGTTTTATTAACAAAGTTCGGGAGGAACACGTTCAAATTGCCTGTCCAATCAGTACAAGAGGAGGCCCAAATACATATACATAGCCGACTCCCCTATATGTTCCTCAACAGTTTTTAGCATCACTCCAACACCCAGATTCCACACGCTTTCCTGGTTACTATCCTAACCAGTGATATGGGGGAGTACACTGGGTTCAGAGCCCTCCCCTCGTACAGCACGCCAAATAAGCATACTTTTTACTCTATCTGATTATTTGTAAGAGTGAAAAGCCCCCCATCCAACACAATAGTCGAAGGCCCCTCAAATAGATATTTTGTAATTAAATTAAATTACATTTCTAAGGCCTCTAAATTATCAACACGATCAAAACTTGGCTGAAAAAATTTGTTTACAATCTTCTACTCGCATTTAAATATAATCTCAATAAGACAATATTGGGAGTTACAATGACACATTATATTTGTATGCATTTTATCTAATTAGTCTGCTGTTATAAAGTTCTCTTTAATATACCTTACGTTTTATACCTTACGCCATATAAACATAAGCAAATTGTATAAGCACCAAATTGCATATTTTTGGTCAGTTTGTGCCTCTGAATAAAATTTAAAGAAATGAAGGAACAGACAGTTGTTGACATAACATTTGTTCAACATTTGATCTCAATCAGATCCTCCATATAATGTAACCGTGGTGACTAAACCCTCAGTGAAGGAGAATGACTCTGCAGAACTGACGTGCTCCAGTAACAGCAACCCTCCTGCTAACAGCTACCAGTGGTTCAGCTTAAAAGGGCCATTGCAAGGAAATGGATCTACTTATAAACTGGAGAAAGTGTCTCGTCATGCTGAGGCTATTTCCTGTACAGCCATTAATACAGTGGGAAGAAACAATTCTAGTCCAAGGAAACTTAATATATTGTGTAAGTATGTGTGAAGGTTCAACAATCAGTGTTTAAATTGGTACTGTTAGTAAAAGAAGATTGCTGGTTTTGATTTAAGATATATCTATCATCTATCTAATTTAGATCCTCCTGAAATTAAAAACGAATCGACTTGGGGATAAAAGGGGATAAAAGTGTCCAAATAAATGGGGAATCTGGTGTCCTCGCTGTGCTGGGGCACGTGAAGGAAAGGGAGTGTTTAGACAGGATGGTCCAGGTAAAAGGTCCTAGCAGCCGCACACTTCTTTAGCGGCTCATCTACTCAGGGCCACGGAGCTGAGGGCAAAAGAGTGCCCGGCCATTCTCAGCCCGAAGGCGGCGACGCCTGCATCCTTGCATAGGCAAACGGGTCCAGCGGCTCTACGTCATCGTGGAATGATTAGATTAGATTTATTTCACCTGCCTGCTCCCCTCCTGGACCTGCGAGGACACCAGCGTGTGTGCACGAAGAAAAGAGGCCGGTCTCTCGAGGAGAGGCGCACTCGGCATTTAACAGCGGCGGTGATGAGGCTTCATTATCTGGAGGTGTGCCTCACCACGCACCTCCAGTTCTTGTTAGGCTTGTTCGACTTGAACCGGCGCTGCACAGACCGATCGGTGAATTACATCAAAGTACCGCGAGAGCAATTCAAAAGCATAAGGAGCCGTCTACTTTCTATTCGCTCTCGCGGTACTTTAATGTCATTCACTGATCGGTCTGTGCAGCGCAGGTTCAAATCGAACAAGCCTGTTGTTTCAACGCCCCTACTCTCTCTCACACCCACTCCAGTCGGAAACCTGGCAAAAGGCGGCGATTTAAGAGACAGGGTGGCGCTGATAATAAGGGAGAGGCAGCCGTTTAGTCACAACACATTTATAGTTTATTGTATTGTTATAATTTCTTATAATTTATAATTTGTCCTTTTTTATAATTCCTCCAAAAGCCCAAGTGTACATACATGCTTATATGGTGTGTAAAACAAATTCATAAGGAAAAAAAACTGCAAATAAGAAAAATTAGCTCCATTGCAGATTCCAAGTGATCAAGGGCTTATGATGTTCCATTTAAACATATTGCAAGGGTTCCGCCAGTAGTGGGCACTGGGAGATATTCCAGAAAGCAAGGTTATCTTACCGTCAAACATACCCTTAACTCTTGGTTGGTAAACCCAAACCTTGCTTACTCAAGGTATGCTGGTTCCAAAAACCGTGTCCGGAAGTAAGTTCAGTCAACACAGAGTTTGTCAACGGTTAACACACAAGAAATTCTCAACAGAACGATCAATCGACGAGTCACAAACGCTAAGAAAAAGCGTGCCATACTACCTCTTTCTTCTTGTTGTCAATTGCCAATTTCTTCATGTCAATTTACATACGTCGTGAATATCGCCACCTATTTGGTGGTTGTGGAATACTTTTTTAATCTTTTAGTTTAATAATCTTTAATCACTGTGAATAAGAACTATATTATTTGTTTGATGCTAATTATAAAATATTTACTTTATATTAAATTAGAGTATTCAATTATTAATATTAAATTAGACTAAATAACATTTTGTGCTTGCAAAGATAACATGTCTGTAAAAGTTTATTTTTTATGTTTAGTCATTTTGCTTCTGCAGTTTGAAATGTAAGATATATCATAAATGTTTTTTTTATTATTGAAATAAATTATAGCATAGAAAATGTCCTGTTGCAAAATTAAACATCTGAACGCAGATGAACGATGTGTGAAATTATATATATATATATATATATATATATATATATATATATATATATATATATATATATATATATTAGTTGAAAACGGTGTGGTGTAAATGGCCCCTAAAAGTCCATGAAAACTGACAGTAACTGAACACAACTGACATATCGTGACATGATAGAGCTTAATTTGCACTGAACCTAGTCCTTGGTGTTCATTGACAGCAATTTAATTGCTAGAAGTCCCTATACGATTACACTTAAATTGACATTATCCAACTGTATCAGGAGGCAGCATAAACTTCTATATACATACCAACTTTAATTGCTTTGAAAAAAGCGTTTTAAATAAAATGAATGTTTGATAAAGACAGGCCTTTGTTGACCAAAAAAATTACATTTTATCCCAAATTTTTTTTTAAATCAGATCCTCCATATAATGTAACCGTGGTGACTAAACCCTCAGTGAAGGAGAATGACTCTGCAGAACTGACGTGCTCCAGTAACAGCAACCCTCCTGCTAACAGCTACCAGTGGTTCAGCTTAAATGGGCCGTTGCAAGGAAATGGATCTACTTATAAACTGGAGAAAGTGTCTCGTCATGCTGAGGCTATTTCCTGTACAGCCATTAACATAGTGGGAAGAAACAGTTCGAGTCCAAGGAAACTTAATATATTGTGTAAGTATGTGTGAAGGTTCAACAATCAGTGTTTAAATTGGTATTGCTAGTGAAAGAAGATTGCTGGTTTTGATTTAAGATATATCTATCATCTATCTAATTTAGATCCTCCTGAAATTAAAAACGAATCAACTTGCCAAGGAGCGATTTTGACAGTCTGTGTCTGTATTGTGGACTCCAACCCTCCCAGCGAAGTCAAGTGGTTTGGTCCAGATTTCTCTAAAACCTTCCCCAGCTCCAGCATCAAACAAAACGAGTCTCTGACCATATTCACAGTACAAAGTTGGCAGGGTTTACCCGAGACTGTCCAGTGCTTTGCCAATAACAATTTGGGAAGCTCTTCTGTCACTTTGGAAGCTCCTCAAAATGGTGAGAATTTACATCCAGTCTTTTTAAAGCACTCTATCATTGTTTTAATGCAGAGGGGGGAAATCATTCAAATATTTGTTTGTTTCTTTTCACAGGCATAATAATATACATTGCTGTTGCATCAGCTATTTTAGTTGTTTTAGTTGGCGTTTTGGTGTATGTTGTGAGAAGACACCGGTAAAGGGCTACACATTAAATGACTCACTCAATCGGTCATGCTTATTCCATATTTTTTTTTCCTCTGGCAACTTTAAAATACCTATTTTTCTTGCAGTGGGAACAGAGCTACACAACAGACTGCGATGAGGAATGAAATGAAGACAAGACCAAAGAGGTCTGATTTTAAAAAGTCTCTCTCTCTCTCTCTCTCTCTCTCTCTCTCTCTCGATCAAAGAGACTTTTATTTATTTGTTTTATGTTTTTGAAAGTCTGAATTTATCATTACTCCAGTCTTCAGTGTCACATGATCCTTCAGAAATCATTCTAATATGTTGATTTGCTGCTCAAGAAGCATTTCTTACTATTATCAATGTAGTAAACAGTTTTTGCTGCTTATGGAAACTGTGATACACTACAATTCAAAAGATTATATAAAAAAAACAACTTTATTCAGCAAAGATGCATTAAATTGATCAAAAGTGACAATAAATACACTTATAATGTTACAAAAGTCTTCTGTTTTAAATAAATGCTGTTCTTTTGAAATTTCTATTCATCAAAGAAACATTAAACATACAGTTTCCACAAACTTTTGAAGCAGCACAACTGTTTTCACCATTGATAATAATGAGAAATGTTTCTTCAAATCATCATATTAGAATGATTTCTGAAGGATCATGTGACAGTGAAGACTGGAGGCTTGTTCACAGGAATAAACTACATATTAAAATCAAACATAAAGTTATTTCAAAACCCAACAGTTATTTTATATTGTAATAATATTTCACAGTATTACAGTTTTTACTATATTTTGGATCAAATAAATGCAGCCTTGCTGAGCAGAAGAGACTCATATATGATCAAATGGAACATAAAAAATTCCTAATGATTCCAAACCTTTGGAATCATTCTATATAGTTTGTTCCCTATAACTATTTCAGAACTCTTACCAATGATTTTTTATCTAACATTTTATGCAAAGCAGTATAGAAGAGAAAGGCTGTGATGAAGATATTTACGCAAACAGCCCGGACGGTCACGATTATGACAACTGGGGGGTAAGTACGAATTTACATCAGTAAGAAAACACTGTTTTACAACTAAGAAGTCTGAGTGCAACAATTCATTAGACATTTATAAGAGTGTTGATTTTGTTGTGATCTGAATGTGTTTTTGTTTGTGTGAAAATCTACTCGACTGAACTGTTTGCACATCCGCTAGCTGTTAGAACTGACAACAACACATTTAACAATCCTGCATGCAGACATGCAAAAGCTGTGACTTTAAAACAACACTGCATGGGCCTTAACATTTATAATTAAAAGGTATTATTTAGTGAACCTAATCTTTTTTGTTTAAATGTCTGTAACATATTTTGCTTCTTTTTAATTAGAATTATGTGGGACCATTGTCATCTGAGCGCTCCTTGAAAGACGAATCCATCTATGAAAACGTTTGATGAAATTGACACATGCTTCCCTACCAGAAATGACAGAGACTGAGAAAGACCAAAAAAGGCAAACAAATCTGTTGACTCATAATGTGCTGGAAATGTTCAATGCTAAAAAGGTCTTGCAACTAAAAAAAAAATAATAATAATAATAATAATATCATATATTTGAAAGCTTTTAATATATTAAGAATGAACTGTAGGCTATAAGCCAAAATATGTTTATATGCATAATAGTATCAATTAAGTTTAGATGTCATCAAACTGAAACAAATACGAGAATTCCAGTAGTACAATGTTTGAAATGCCTGTAAACTGAAGTAATACAGTAAGAACAAGTTAATACTGCTTTGATATATTCATATTCCGTAGTATTGGATGGCTTGGATGTTAAACCAATTCCGCATACTGTGAAATCTGCAATAAGCTGACTATGTTAGAGATTTGCTTTTATGTTCAATTCTATGCATTGTGATTAATTTTATTTTCCAAGTGAAATAATGCATTTTCAAGTGTAGACTATACTGGACACTAGTGTGCTTGTGAAATTGGTTTAACAGCAGTTGGCACACATCACGTTCCTCAATTCTACACCACCTGGCACGGACTATGTAGTTCCCAATGAACATTTCTGTAAAAAAGAAAAAAAGAGGTTTCATTTCCTTTTTCTTTTATTATAACAAAACAAAACTGAACACTTATTAAAACTTTTCTCATGAAATGAAAGTGAAAGACTAAAAGTTTAAAAGGTTTTTTGTATCCTGGGGGATTTGAGAGGTTGTGGGGAGAGGCAGGAAAAGCGTAGTTGGTTTCATGTTGAAAGGGTGTTTGATGTGAATATTTAGATCTGGTGACATACATTCATTGTTTGGCAGCACAGAACACATTTAAAAACAACATGACCCCCTGTAGTGGGACATCTACTCACCTTCCGATACAGTTGATATATTTCACATATTTGGAGGGGACTTGCGTGTTTAAAAAGTTGTTAAGCGTCAGCTTATGCATTCTCTGTGTCTGTCCACAGACTTTTATTTTTATATTATTTTGTCTTACTTTGCCTGTGTTCAGTACTGGAGTGTTTAGTTCTTGTTTCCTTGGTTGCCATTGTCATTCATCATTGCCTAATTGATGAGAGTCTCACCTGTCCCTCATTACCACTGTGTATTTATACCCTCAGTTAGCTTCTGTACTTTGTCTTGTGTTAATGTTGTTACCTGAAAGTGATCTTTGTTTGTTTGCTGGATTATTTTTGTTTGTTTCTTTTAATATAAATACTTTTACTACAATTACACTTTACATTTTATAAATAAAATTTATATTTTTTCATAATCTGCCTGTAAATGTATGTATCCCCCACATCGCCATTTGATGATATAAAAATAGACTCTGTGGTCTGTAAACTGTATATATTTTGTGGTGAATTTTCGAATTTTAGTTCAGTACTTAATACTCTTACATGAATGTTTACATTCCATCATTTAGCCATTAATATTAATTTAGTTAGCACTATGTAATTCGGTTTTAGGTCAACTATGTCATGTTAGATATTATAAAAGGTTGGACTGTAATAGGTGATGGTTTATTTCTAGCTTTCCTCAACTGGGTGTCGATCAGAACAAACTGGATTCGATCAGTTCCATGCAAAGGAGGTTTATTGTTGACAGTCTTTGGCTGTACACCACAAAGCTTTACAGCTTAATAGTGTGTTTAGATGTGTGTGGTCTACAAAGGGAAAGGGATAAAGATATATAATATATTAACAAATGTCTTGAATATTATTACACAAACATTATTTCCATAAAGCTACCAATCTCTCAAATAAAGAAATTATGAAGTTCAATTCTAGAATAAATAAATTAATATACATGCAACAAAATTCGTATGCAACACCGCCACCCAGTGGTCAGAAATAGTAAAACATTCAAAACCGAAACTAATTATGAAGTGATTTAAATGAACGGCACATAATTAGAAACATCGCGTTCATAAACTTAAAATAGCAAGCGTTTCAGCTGTTAATGTGATGATCACACATACACATACATACATACAAATCACACACTGGGTGCAATATAAATACTACGAATTGCAAGTAGCCTAATATTGAACATAACTTGCACGTTCACGTGCACTCGACAGCACGCGATGAACTGCTTCATCACTGTAAAATATTCATAACTTAGTGAAAGGATGACATTGTATCAAGGCTTTACAAACTCCTTAACCAAGATGGATCATTAACTTGGTAAACAGTCAACTTACATTTGTTTATTGACGCACACTTTGCACACGCAGACCCTTGCACCTTGGTTGAGTATCCATTACGCAAAAATAATTGAAAATTTACTCATAAAAATTCTAGGGGTGCCAATAATTGTGGCCAACGTCTTTTGGAGAAAAACATTTATTTCATAATGTGATTTTCTGTTCAATTTCAATTAGCCTATTTTACTTCAATGAAAGGTTTGATTTTTGCAAATGTGTACAGCCATCTTTGATCATATTTACCAGAGGTGCCAATAATTCAAACCTTAGGCCTACTGTACATCAGGCTTTTATGGCTCATATATGCAAATATCAGTGATAATTGAGAGATGGACAATTAAATGTTCCCCAAAAGCCTGTTGTGTCACATTTGACAACATTAACTTGAAACTCTACATTAACTCAAAATATTACAATATTTTTTAAAATATGGTATGTATCATATGAATAATCAAGTAACCTCAATTTGCAATCTTACATTTACTTTATAAAAATTAATTAAAGATTTCAAAAAAACAAAAAAAACAATCCTGCTGTCTCTTTATGGTCTTGTCCTTTTCAGGGTTAAACATTGTGAATTGAGGTCAGTTTCACTGTGAAACTCACCGAACATGGGGAAACATCACCGAAATTTCACAATTGTGTTAGCAACACATAAAGGAACAAACACACAAAATATGAATTATGTCCTACTTATAAAGGAAAAATCACCTATGGCATATTATAATAGGTTGTCGCAAAAAATGTTCAGTTGCAGATAGAAGGAAAAATCAAGAAGCTACTGAATAAACCTCTGCGAGATTGCAATGTTTGAACTGTCAACACATCCTCATCCTCCTTCATTTGCAATAATCCTCCTCAAAATTGACTTTGAGCATTTTGATTCATCATAATGATATACAGTATACTTAATGTAATACATGACTAGACTTCCTCTCAATGGCTATGGCATCTGCAGAACTTACAATAATAATAATAAAAAAATTAATAATTTTTAAAAAAATAAATTAGCCAAGAACAACAGTGTCTTAAACTGCCTTGCTGGCTCTAATACTGTGCTTTGTGTTTTGGTCCCCTGGAGAATCAGGAAACGTCCTAAGAAAAAGATCAAGTTGTTTTCCTGTTTGGCTACAGTCTGCTGTTTGGACTGGCTGATGAATGGTCAGATATGAAGCTTCTCTAACCAAAGTAGCCTACAAAACAAGAAATGGTAACATCCTATCAAAGGCTGCCTGGATGATTTCTGTCAAACTTTTTCTAAGAAAGGCACATCATCAGTGTAGTGCAGGATTTTTCATGTTTGGTGTCAATATCCAGTCAAGAGAAAAAAAAAATAAAAAAAATAAATAAAAAAAATCCAAATGGAGCATACTGTATACGCCCAGATTATTTTCTTTCAAAATATGAACATATTCAGTCATAAAAATGTAATAATTAATCAAACAAGGATAAATGCAAAATGAAGAGAAAATATATTTCAGTAAAAAAGCTAAATGTATTTGATCCACAAAATCCTTTAAGAACATAAAGTAATCGTTTTGGCAATTACTTTGGATTTAACTTGTATAACCATTGTCATTTTTTCTCACAGCCTGGACATCAAAAGCAGAAGGTACTACTACTACAAGAAAACACTCTTATAAAACACATTTCATGGATCATGACTGATCTGTAATAGCCATCTTCATTCTTGACACATGCTATAAAATAATAGGTCGTATTTCCCATTCAGATTTACAAATGAAGCCTCATGAATCACTGAGGCTTTCCCCTGACTGTTCCGGGAAAAGATTCAAAGCTTCGAGAGTGTCGAGAACAGCGCCATCTGGTGCTTATTTAAAATAAAGCAGCCAGAAACCTGTGTTAGAAGCTCTGGCAGATGAAGCAACCACAACACACTCCATAGTGTTAATGTAGAAAGGTGACAAAGTTTTAAATGATTTTTATTAAGAAATAAACGTTTTTTCACAGTATTGGGCCTGAGTCTATTTCTCCTCTTAGACAGTACTTCCCCAGCCTTAGAGGACACTCTTTCACATGGTACAGAGGAGGCCGGGGTACAAAGAAACTGTAATGCCAATGTACTGTATATAGGTAGGGGTAGACTTGTTTCTGCATTCTCCAGTATTCAAGTGGATCTTCAGCTCTTGTCTCTGTAAGGTATTTATCCACTTCTACGATCACATTCGAAGTGGCATTTGAGATTTACTCCACAGCACTGTCCAACAGAAGCCAAAGGTTTCCACCTTAGAAGTGTAAGGAGAAATTGTATATATAACACACATCAACGGTCAACAATTATAAAATACAATAATAATAAAAAAAAATTAAATAAAATAAAATACTTGAGCTTGGTGTGGGCTGCTGGGTTGATGATGGTGCTTCTGTTGACTGAGTGCTTGATGATGTGGATGGTCTTTCATCTTTGGCCCTGATGACATTACCACATTCTGCTTTTAGTCGTTTGACAGCCTCTGTCATTTTAGTTTGTCGAAGGAAACCCAACTTTTTAAACCTTGGGTCCAGCAGAGTGGTCATTATGGTCATTATGCTGAGCGACTCCATATTCCAGATATGTTCCCTCAGACGCCTGATGAGGTTCTCAGTTCATTCCTTTGTCACTGGCATGGTTAACCTATGAAATACAAAATGATTTACTCTGTGCAAAAATACAAATTTAATAAAAAAGACATCAAAATTTGCTAACGAGTATTCTACATAAATAAAAATAAATATCTTAGTTGTTCAACCTGTAATGAATGGTGAATAATTTTTAGCAAAGGAATTACTTTGGAGCCAGACACTAGTTTTTCCTCGGACAGCTCTACTGTGGCCTGGTGGAATGGGGCGAGAACACACAGAATTTGCTGTATGGCTTCATAGTCCTGTGCATGAAGTGGAGCTATATCAGTTTTAAGTGAGGCAAGGGATGCTCCCACAGTTTGCCTATCCCCATGCAGCCGTTGAAGCATGTGAAAAGTGCTGTTCCAGCGGGTTTCCACTTCCTTCACTAGTTTCAGAACTGGCCGGTTCATCTCTTGCTGCACCTGGGTCAACATTTCTTTGGCAGAGGTGCTGCTTCAAAAATAGGTGACCACTTTTTTTGCTTTGTTCCGAATGTCATACAGAGCTGGTACCTGATTAAAAGACTTCTTAACCATGGTGTTAAGTGCCTGTGCAATGCAAACTGAATGTCTCACTTGCAGAATCCTTGCACAAGCAATCATGTTTGCTGCTGCATCTGTGACAAGACACTTCACTTTGTCCTTGATTGCCCACTCCATCACGACATTTGTTTTCACCAGGGCCATATTTTCCGCTGTGTGCCTGTTTGGGAACTTCTCAACAACACTGTATTCAGCTTATAACTGTCATCATGTAGTGGCAGGTTATTGCAAGATATGCATCCGTGTTGATAGAAGTCCACATATCCGATGTTAGAGACACAGCAGTTGCTTTTTCCATGTTTGCCTTGGCCTTCCTCTTTGCTTCTTCATATTTTGAAGCCACCATTTTCTTTAAAACCTTTTTGAGTTCACAAAACATTTATAGTAAAATTATATTATTATAGATACAGATTTAATATATAGATTATACATCAAAATCAACCTCTGCTATGCTTTTTTTTGGCTGTTGCCATTGCTCTAAATACAAACCCTTCACCAAACACCAACACCCCATCTCCCCTAATCTCACCCTAAACCCAAATACCAACATCAAATTACCTAAAATAAAAAAAGAAAAAAGAAAAAAAAAGAAGAAAAAGAATAGCCTAAGTAGTGAAAAATAAATGTTGGTTATTTAAATGTAATATTTTGATTAACTTTCAAAGTACAGCACTCTCCTCACAAACCCATCAACCAGACTGAGCCAACAATGACTCGTTAAATAAGATCTGGGGTTTGAGCCTTCTGACACCCAAAGCGAAATGCGCACGTGATTGGACAGAAAGTGAGGCCTCGTTTGTCGTCGATCACGTGACTCTAGTAAACCAATACACACCCCGATACGGGGCTTCACTAGAAATTGTGTCGCTTGTGTGATACGCACATCGAAGCTTCAGTGTCATACATAACATCACTACCAGCCAGAGAATCTTCACGTCACGCCTGCCATGCCTGAGCCCTTGTCTTCAGCCAAGAAGGCCGCCAGTGCAACGCCATGCCTGAGCCCTCAGCCAAGATGGGCGCCGCCTGAGCCCTCAGCCAAGATGGGCGCCGCCTGAGCCCTCAGCCAAGATGGGCGCCGCCTGAGCCCTCAGCCAAGATGAGCGCCGCCTGAGCCCTCAGCCAAGATGGGCGCCGCCTGAGCCCTCAGCCAGGATGGCCGTCACCACGCCAATACATGTTCTGTTCCTGTCCCAAGATCTGTTCCTGTTCCTCGATCTGTAGTGATGTGACATTTGAATCGAGGCGTCGGAGCTTGTGTCGAGAAAAAATGGGCTTGCCAGATGAAGCCGCGATTCGAGGCTTGTGTTGTTAACGTGAAAATCACGTGACTAATGACAAACGAGGCCTCGGTTTGTGTAGATACGTTAACGGTTCGTTCTGAGTGTCGCTTTTGGAAAAAGGGAGTTCGAAACTCGCGCCTCCTTGAGGGTGTTGTCAGGAGTATTAGAAGTAGTTGAAGTAGTGTCAGAGAGTTAGATAACTATCATTGTCATTGTCGTTATTGTGTCATATATGTGTTAGGGCTGTATATTATTACATTATCAGGTTAGAATAGTTATAGTATATTGTTATTATTAATCATAACTATATTATAGTCTTGTCATATTAATTAGATAAGATCATTTGAATTGCTTTAGATTTTTGGATCTGGACTGGATTGCTTTTTGATTTGGATTGCCCTTTTGTGACCTCTTCCTTTTTCCTGGTAATGGAGTCAGCAAGAAAGAGGAAATCCTCCCCTGTCTGGGCTCAACAGAAGCATCAGTATCCTCATTTATTCCAGCTGGCACTGGCATTTTTATGTTCCCCTGCATCCTCTGTTCCTTGTGAAAGGATATTTTCCAAGGCTGGAGAGATTTTGTCCGAGAAGAGGAATCGTCTAAACCCCAACACACTTGAAATAATTCTGTTTCTCAATCTATTGTAAATCTATTAATAAAATCTATCCTTTCTTTACCCACCCCAAACTGCAGTGTTGCAGGTTGCTCCTCTATATTCCCAGTCCAATAAGCACAACACTGCACTAAAACTAGTAACAGTTCACTGCACAATAACCCCCAGAACAACACAGGTTCAGAATTAATTAATTTTTCTGCTATTTCTTTGCTCAGTAGGTGTCATTAGTGAGCAATGCTGAATGAAGCTTCGAGTAATTAACCTTTGGCTGAAGCAATGGGCTGCGAGGTCTCAGTGGTTCAGGAAGCCTCATTTTGCCATCACTATCGATCTGTTCCTGTTCCTAGACCTGTTCCTGCCCCAAGGACTGTCCATATTCCCAGATCTGTTCCTGAGCCCTGAATTACCTCCCAGCCTCCCTCCCAGCCTGCCTGCCTGCCTGCCTGCCTCCCTCCCTCCCAGCCTCCCTGCCTCCCTCCCAGCCTCCCTCCCTGCCAAATATGTAATAATGATTAGCGAGACATTCATTAATGCACTGTGCACAAGAACATGATCATTTTTATTAACTAAGATTAACAAAGTGTAGGAAATGCTGCAAGAATATGTTGTTCGTATTAGTTATTGCATTAACTAACTTTAACAAAAGACGTTATTGTAAAGCATTACCCAGGTTTTCATTGCACTTCTTGTGAAAAGCGTGAGCGTGCATCCAGTTTAGCTGTAGTCTGAATGTTTCATGTGGGACAGGCATGTCACATCTTAGATTTCCTGTTAGCACCTAACAGCCCTCTGTGTAGAAAAACAAAGTAAGACCCGATTATATCTGAAAGCATAAACATGCAATGTATTTTTTCAAAACATTGCTTTGGCCAAAACACAAACTTTGCATGAAAAGTAATGGATGACAGTTGTAAACTAATTCAAGTCTTTAACTTGTTAGTTAACCTTCATCCTTCCTGAATATTAATAAGGCACAGGAAGTGTGACCGTAACAGATGCGTGAAAGCCCCCTCACTGACTGACATGTGAATAGATTCTAGTTCTGATGGTAACAACAATATTTTAGGAAGCCACTGATTTGTGAGAAGCTCAGAGGTAAGTCAGACAGCATCGACTGAAACAATTCGGCATTTATTTCAAATGTTATCAGAGACTGTACCCCTAAAATGACAAGACAGATCATATGTTTTCATGCTTCAATATTTCAGGATGTCGTAAATGTGCTTCGGAAATGTTCTTCACATTAAATGATGTGTTTTACTACGTGTAGCCTACTTAATGTAACGTTAAAAGCCATCAATAAGATGAGAAGAGAGCCAAGGTTTTTCTGATAGGTCTAAATAAGTCATGCTGTATATAATAAGCAACAGAAAATGGCACTGAATCTGTTATAAGATCATTGTTTTTCAAATTTACAGACAGAGATGATATTCCAAGAGGTTGTTTTTGCCGCTGTCTTCTTTGCTTTATATCCCTCAGGTAACACACTTACTCTTATTTTTTTTTAGTCTTTGTGTTTCTATTGTATTTACAACTAATGGCTTTAAACTTAAAATACATTCATGGATCAAAATGCATCCTATTATTTCAAAATAGTATATAAATATAATACAGAGCTGGGTAGTAACTGATTATATGTAATCTGGATTACATAATCAGATTCCTAAAATTAAATATTAGATCATATTACTTTTTAAAATACTCGTAATCTAGTTACTTTTTTATTGATTACAAAATATTCACAAAATGACAGTAAATTATTCATAATTCAATGATTTTCCGTAATTCTAAGAATTTTATCTTTTAAAATTTCCTTTCTAAAAAAAACCCTATTGCTCATATATGTTCGGAAATTCTTCAAGTTTTGTGGAATTACACACACAAGAACAACCACTAGGCAGTTATTACATGGATATTGAGACCGAGAGGCCACACAGAATAAACAAGCACATTTATTTATTTATTTATTAGTAAGTGCAGACAGATTCGTGTGATATGTTTTATATTGATTGTTTTTATTTTTAAATATTTACATTTTTATTAAAATGTTTTCAGATTTAGTTAATTGTCAGCTTTTCATCAATTTTACCCCCTGAAGTTCCCACAAGACTCAAATTTGAAAAAGCCAGACATGTTTAATGCACTTCACGTTGCATTTTTATATCAATAGGCCAATACTTGAAATCAATGTGATAAATGAGTTGGGTCAAAAGTAATACAAAATGAATCCGATATTATATTATATTACCTGAAATGCGTAATGTAATCTATATAGAACCCCAATGAGCTTTTTTCTAAGAGAGCGGCATCAAGATTAAACATCTTAAATATCTTTTGGATGTTTCTCCATTCTGGTTCTTTTTCACAGGAAAGGCTCACACACAAAACAGTGTGAAGCAGTGGCCAGGTGAGGTGTACAGCACACCCGGAGGAAACATCACCATACACTGTCACACTCATGGAGACATTCAGGAAGCCACAGACTGTTCAGTAAACTGGTACTATGAAAGAGTTGGGAAACATGAGAACATCAACAAGCTTGCTCAGTTTAGTGGGAGACACTCTGAAGAAGCAAACCACTCACGCTCAAGCTTTACCCTGACCTCACTAGAGCTCAATGACACCGGCATGTTCAGCTGTAATTATATCTGCAAAATCAATAGGACAATTGAGCAGCATTATGGGACTGGGACTCAACTTTTTGTACATTTTAGGACTGAAAATGTGACTCAGGGAAGCCCACGTTGTACCTCCAATATTACAGGTGAGGATAATTTTCTCTTTGTAAACTCTTTGTAAAATAGCTGTGGAACTTTTATGTTTTGGTACAATTTCTCATTATCACTCTCTTGTTCTCTGACCAGATGGAGTGGAGGATGAATCCAGAGTTGACCTGATTTTCCTCTTTCTTGTTTTAATTGTTTTATTATCTAAACTTGTGGTATTTGTATTTATGAGTTCCATTGCACTTTTTTCTCCACATTAAATCCAATCCTCATGTTTTCTCGATGCAAGGCATGTTTATTCATATGGCATTTAATATACAATGGTAGCTGAAAGTGCTTAAACTGGCATAATTTAAGGATAAAAAAATCTAATGAAAATATAAATCTTTAACAATTTTTTTAAATAATCTAAGAAAAAGCGTGCTCACAACAAACAGGACTAGAATACAAGCACATGTGAACAGTAGTTTATAAAAGGACATAACGGAATGAAATAATGTAGAGCAATCAGAAGTACAGCACAGTGCTTTAGTGAGAATGCACAAAACAATGGAAAAAAAATATGATATCTTCAAATCATACTGAAAACACCCTTCAGTTTCTCAAATTAATAACAATAAAAGATGTGAATCAGTGTGTGGGCACTGGGAAACATGACCGTTGGTGTGCCCGGGTTATGCAGAGTTCAACAGTCACTACATTCATTCCACAAGAAATGTTTTCCATTAGGTTGTACCAGTGATGACAAAAGTAAATGATTTTTTTCCGAGATAAAATGCCCTTTTGTACCAGCTTTGTATGAGGTTTTATACTGAAACCCATGTGGTCCAACAGTATCACTCTAAAAAACCTAACCGTTGGTTTAAACATATTGTATTTAAATTTTTAAATCCAACAGTTGGGTTTGTCTATATTTGACCCAAACATGGGTTGAAACAACCCAGAATTTTTGTAGTGTATGAAAATGCATTATCACTGAAATCAGCAATTGTGGATGAGTCACCAACAGAACAGCATTTATTCAAAATGGGAATCTTTTCTAACAGTAAATCTTTACTATAGCTTTTTATCAATTTAACACATCCTTGCTGAAAAAAAAAGTTTTAATTTCTTTCAAAAAAAGAAAGAAAAAAAATTACTGACCCTAAACTTAAATAAATGCTGTTCTTTTTTATTCATTGAGGAATCGTGAAAAAATGTGCTTATTAAAATATATATATATATTAAGAAGCACAACTGTTTCCAACATTAAAAACACATCAGCATATCAGAATGATATCAGAATGACTTCTGAAGGATCATGTGACACTAAAGACTGGAGTAATGATGCTGAAAATTCAGCTTTGCATCACAGGAATAAATTATATTTTAAAGGGTTAGTTCACCCAAAAAAGAAAATTCTGTCAGTAATTACTCACCCTCATGTTGTTCCAACCGCGTAAGACCTTCGTTCATCTTCGGAACACAAATTAAGATATTTTTGATGAAATCTGAGTGCTGGGTCACTTCTCCATAGGCTGCAAGGTGGCCCAAACTTGCTGGCCCAGAAAAGTTATTAAAGAGATCGTTAATATAGTCCAAGTGACTACAGTGGCTCAATCTTAAGTATATCAAGCGACGAGAATACTTTTTGTGCGCAAAAACAAACAAAAATAACGACTTTATTCCACTATTAATTTCCTTCTCTCTGGGCCTCGTAGTGTTTTTGCGCAGCGCGTCTGTGTTACACGTCACCACGTAGGCTCACTATTGGCCGACGCTGGTCATGTGTCTGACGTGTAACACAGACGCGCTGCGCAAAAACACTTTTTGGGTGAACTAACCCTTTAAAAGTAGCCTACATTAAAATAGAACAACATTATTTTAAATTGTAATAATATTTCACAGTATTACTGTTTGTTTTTGTAATTTTTATCAAATAAATGCAGCCTTGATGAGCATAAGAGACTTATTTCAAAAATATAGATAATAGATAAGATATGATAACATATACAACTTGTAAATAAAGAAAGGGCAAAAAACACTCACCACAAGGGGGAAACATTGACCTTTATTCAGCGCTTGCAGCTCCGAGGGCTTTCAAACTGAGAGAGAGAGAGAGAGAGAGAGAGAGAGAGAGAGAGAGAGAGAGAGAGAGAGAGAGAGATGGTCATATGACAGGGATGAGGGGTGTGCTCACTATCAAAACACTTTCTCGTACGTCTAAAATGAACTTTCAGAAAGAGCGCCGAAGACTTTTAGTTTTTACCTACTGAATTTATCAGCTCGTGACATCGCGACAACTTTAATGCCTGAGAGAAAGACACTTAAAAGGATATAGCACAATGATCGCATCTTGTGATGAATCACATGTAGAAGGGAAAGGTAAAAACCATCTGGACATTAATGGACGCTTTGGCAAGTTTAAGGGAATGAAGTGCAGCGTTTCTACTGGGAATGACAACATCTGTCGGTCCGTCGCCCCTGTGACCTCACCTGCGTCTGCCTGCGCGCGCATCTCGCTGCCAGGTGTGATGGACGCTGAGGGGCGAGTGGACGAATCCAGACTCAGAATGCATATATTTAAAAACGGTAAATAATCGATCATCATCCATATAGTTTGTGGAGAGTCGGGAGGATAACATAATTAGCCTAGTTTAAGCTGTTGGAAATTAATAACTATGAAACATGACCAAAGGCCTCCTGAGGTGACAGACCTCTAGAGGTCTCTGTTTTTAATGTATAGATTATCATTTGATTATGACAATGTTACTGGATCAGCAGGTTTATATTGGTAGATAACTTTTATATATACTTTATCACTTGAGTGAGGATTGCAACACTACATTTTTAGTGTATTTAATCTGCTTGACCAATAAAGAATGAAAAAAGGAGATAGCATAAAGTAGTGAGTAGGCCTATAGCCACCAGTGTTGGGGAAGTTACTAAAAAAAAAAAAAAAAAAATTCCTTACTAGCTTACATCTTCAACTGTGTAATTAGATTACTGTACTAATTACTCTCTTTAAAAAGTATTGCATTACTCATTACTTTCTAAATCTCAAATCAGCCCCGACCAGTTGAACAACACAGGGATATAGACATGAAACTGCTCTTTTATTCTTTCAAATAAATAATATCGAGTTGCATAAGTTGTTCCTGAACTGACCAAAGTGTTTAAGAGAAGGTTATATTAAAAATATACCTTTTAACATTAGATGTAAAATTTTGATGTTAAATCCACTATTATTTTATATAGAGAAGAGTTGTTCTATAGTCTACACAGTATTTAATACAATTAGCCAAATTAAGAGTAATCCCTAATTTTACTTTTTCAAGGGAAAAGTTATTAAATTACAGTAAATAATTACTTATTTTGTAATTAATGCATTACACCCAGCACTGATACACACATTTTTTGACGTTTATATAATTTTTATTACTTTATATTTGTTACTTTACACTTTATTTTACTTGACACTGTTTTGAGATCAGTTGTAGATTTCTACTACTTTTTTGTCAGATTTTCTATATATTGGTTGGTTATTTATAAAAATATAGCCTAATAAATGACAGTGGCACAAACTCTTGTTAAAATGTTAAAGGAATTCTATGAAATTTCAGAATTTTAAACCAGTTCTACTGGTTAATTCTATTAGAATCAACAATTTCCCGAAGTACGGCCTGAATTTTATTTAATGTAATCTAATCTTTTTTGTGTTTTGTTTGATGCCTGTAGGAGTGACTTGTGACTTAATTATCATTCTTTCTTTGAAAAAAATATTTAATATTTAAGTGTTTATTATAAATTATTTATATGTGCACATCATTACTTTTCTTCATGTGCCCTCATAATATTTAATCAAAATAACTGCCCCTCCCTCTTGCAGCGACATCTCTCCTCTTTTCTGATGATGTGTTTAGTGGCATGAGGGCGGGACAACCTGTCACTCACATGAGATTGACCAATAGCAAACCACAACCATCCAATTAATTCCCCATGGACAAAATCAAATCCTACCCTACATTTTTTCTTGTTTGAGAAGCGGTTTCACTTGGATATACGGCACAAAAGGGAAGAAAAGACTATTGCAACTTCCGTTTCATGCCCACTTTAATATATAAATGTAATAAAGTCTTAATGAAAATGTAAAAATGCAAAAAAGTTTGTGTGAGTGTTAGGTAGGGGATACAAATATAATTAGCTCATTATAAAAACAACAGATGTCAATGGAAATCCCTATACCTTTATATTCAAGTGTGTTTCTGTATTTGCTGATGTAGGTCATCTAATCACTGTTATCTCTATCAGTTAATCTTTGTTGCATTCAAAAAGAGAAGCAATTTACATGTAAAAGTCTTAGTTTAACATACTTTATAAAAGGGCTGGATGACCGTCTGGAATCACTGGTCTACCCAAAGGCCCTCTTCTTGTCAAGTGCTTGTCAAGTGACATGTTTCCCAAACAAACAGATGAAGAATGGTTTCATAGTAATCCAGAGAGCTATAGAATCTGCGCTGTGTTGAACTACAATCATAAGATTCATTTTAGTCATGCTTTAGATGTGACGACAGACAGCATGGTCGCTAGTTTAATTCACAGAAACCTCTCACAAGTGGTTGTGTCATGGTTAACCCTTAGAGTTGTGGATTATGAGTATCAGTTTTATCAGTAGGTCTGTTTAGTTTTAAAATCAAATGATTAGACATGCTCCAGTATCGTGTGATATCTGCGAATTAGCCATGTCAGCATATGGAGCAACTACTTACCCTGAACTCCTGATATAGGTCTTAAATGTAGCAGCTTGTTAGATTGGATGTGCTAGAGGAGACTTTACAGAGTGCTTGACTCTTGCATTGTAAAAATTGATGCACCTCTAGATGGAAATAAATGTTGTGATGATATTTCCATCAAGAGGTGCATCAGTTTTAGTCAAGATCTTGTATTGGCAATGTAAGAGTCCAGCACTCTGTAAAGTCTCCTCCAGCACATCCCAAAGACTTGCAATGAATTTAAGGTCTGAACTCAGAGGTGCCGATTCGATTCATATCCTGGACTATGGCCATGATGAGTCTTCCTACGTGGTAGTTTAAGAAATAATAAAGCTACACACTCCATCAGTTAGGAATAGAAGAACTGTTGCCAAACATATAACATGCTAGAAACATAATAATCACTGCAATAAGGATCCAACCAGACTCTTAAGTTATGTGATTTTCTTTGATGGTTTGTCGTAATCCACTCAATGTGTCAGTAAAGTAACTCAGATCTGCACCTATTAGCGTTCATGCGATCTAGTCACATTTGAAGCTTAATATTCAGCAACGCACCCTCATCTTACAACACAAGAATGTGGCACGAGAGTGTGATGCAAACATGACCACATCAGTAACGTTTAAAGTCATACGTCACGATTCAAAGCCGAACTGGCATTTCACTAACTGTCCTTCAGTGTAACGTCTGCCGTGCCTGTGAACGCCTCTCATCTCCAAAACACATTCCTCCTATTCAATGAAATGAGAATCTATGCAAAGCGAATGAATTACATAATCAGCTCTGTAAGAAGGGGATTAGAGGTTGTTTTTGTTCTGTGTGGAGCCTCAAACTCTCTCTGCCCAGACTGGGCGAGCTCATTGTGAAATGCTGAATTGCTAACGCTAATACGATGTGAATGCTTAGGTTTGACATTTCTTTAAAGTGATGCAATTAAATGTTGGTATCTTAACAGTGATGACGCTCTGTTTGTTTGGTCAATACATTTGTTTAAACTGTTAATTTGTTAATGATGCATTACCTTTCCAATCAATTGTGTGCAAGGACACTGACAATATCAATTGATTCTCCTTAGTAAGCAAGTTATCAGTTAGTTCAGGGGTTTTCAGTATTTTAGATGCCACAGAGCCCACAATATGATCCCCCCATCTATATATTTTATATTAAAGGCATCTATATATTTTAATTTATAAATACCAAATAATTCTGTAAATTATGAATATGCATAAAATGCTTTTATATTATTAAATATTTTTTATATTATATTATTTTGTTACATTATTAAATGTGTTTCTATTTGTATGTATTTTTTAAATAATTGTACTTATTTTATTATTTATATATATTTTTTGTTTTATTCAAATTATGTGTTAATTCAGTTTGTTAATTTAATCTTATTTTTTATTATTTGTATTATTAAATAATACAATATTTATTTTTTTATTTTTATTTAAAGTTTACCCTGTTTTTCTCTAATCTTTTCCACGGACCCCACAGCACTGCCTTGCGGCTCCTGGGGGTCCACAGACCCGTTTGAAAAGATAGTTAACAATTTTAGAGATCCTAATGATGCAACTAGATTTTTAATAAATAAATAAATAAAAGGGACATTTTTAACTTTAATAATATTGTATTAATAATCATTTTCATCTGTTTTTTTTTTAAATGCATTGCACTCTTATATATATATATATATATATATATATATATATATATTTTTTTTTTTACATTTCTTGTAAACTACAACTTTCAAAAATAGTCAGTATACTAACAAAAGCAACTGGCATTGTGAAATAGCGAATATCCCAAGCGTTGTGTTCTTATTATACCAGCTAATCATTTTCAAATGTCTATCTTGTGTTCTGTTTGTGCGATTCAGGTGGTGTGTCCCCTGACGAACGGGGTCAAGTATGGCGTTTTCTGTTTGGGATGTACCCCTGCAGCTCTACGGCTCTAGAGCGCCACCTGCTGCTGGAGCAGATGGCGGTGCGCTATCAGGTCATGAAGAGGAAGTGGCAACACCTGCTTCCTGGAGCCGTTCGCCTGCGTCTTAATGGCACTGATGGTAAATCATATTCCAGGGCAGAACAAACACTTTTAAAATGGAACGGTTTGCCTTTATTAACCCTTAGTGACTGCAATAAAATGTTCAGTCTTGATATTGAAAACCTCTAATATATGTATATTATTCAGAACTGACAAGTTGTGGTGATGTTAAACCCCAACTAATAATACATAAATTGTTTTTCAGCTGAACTGTTGACAGCAGTGAAGTTTTTTGACCAGAGGCAGGACGAAGAGCAGAATCAGCAGCAGTATCAGTCAGAAGAGGCCCAAGAAAAGTTGTCCTTTTTGCAACTTCAGGCTCAGGTAAAACTGTAAACTGTAAAAAAAATAATGGCCTTGGTGATATGAAAATGTATTGTATTTGGATAAAAAAACAAAACAACCTTTAACCGTAAATAAACAATTGTGTAATAAGAATGTACAGTATGTCAGCGTCAGTTTTGATTTCATACTGACTTTAATGTGCAGGTGCTATTTGAACGGGTAACCTTTGACCTGGAAGAGCTACAGGAGGCCATTCGCATCATTGACAAAGATGTTCCTCGAACCGACCGAGATCTTCCTTACTACCGGTGAGAACTTGTTTCATTTGTACAGTTTAATATGCTAAATAAAGAAAATGCTTGCTGAAGCATTTGCTAATTGCAACTTTTTATCTCACATTTTTGACTGTTTTTCCTCACAATTGCAAGTTTATATCTAGCAATTCCGAGAAAATAAAGTCAGAGACACAAACTCGCAATTCTGTGTTTATAACATCTAATTCTGATTTTTGTTTCTCAGAATTGTGATATAAACTCCCAGTTGCAAGAAAAAAAAATTATAATTGTGAACTCAATATTGCAATATGGACTTTTTTGTTGCAATTCCGACTTTTTTTCTCATTATTTTGAAAGATAAACTCGCAGTTGTTAAAGAGAAAAAAAGTCAGAATTGTGAGATAAAAAGTTGCAATTACCTTTTTTATTTTATTTTTCCATGGCAGAAACAAGCTGCCATACAATCCTTTTAAGTTTTGAGAGTTTTGGTCTGGAAGTTATAAATATAATTCTGTTACTTTGTTAGGTCTTATTTTTTCACATATTATTATGGCTTTATGGTGCTCATTATCGAAGACATTATTATTACATCTATTCATTTCCTTATAGCAAAGACTTCCTTGTTCAGATTTCCGTGTTTGATTTTCTATAGCTACATACATCTTGATCTACATAAATCTACTAGTCTATCCATCTTCATGACTTGATGATTGTTTTTTTTTTAACTCTATTTTAGTCTTTAATTTACAATAAAATCGTTTTTTTTTTTTATAGAACCATAGTTGCATGTGTTTTGCATGATAACATCTTTCTTTTTTTTTTTTATTACACAGTTCCTTCTTCATTTCTGCCAAATAAAGTGAAGTCAATAATTCCTTTCTCATGCTTGTTTCATCAGTTGTGAAATTTACGGCTCAATTTGCATCACTAATGTGAGTTAACAGCGCAAAGCAAACATGTCATTGCCACACCAGTTTATCAAACAACCTTGGAGCTCAATGCAAATAACACTCGAGAGTCTGGCACACCGTTTTACTGCGGTTAAACAGTAACTAGTTTTGAGTATGGTCATTGGAACTCACTTTGAAAGCAGAATTTAACATCAAAGTACATACAAAATCTACAATTAAAGCAGAAATCTATAGCTCTTTCACAAAGACAGTGTTGGCTTCTAAACAGCAATATAATAATTACAATATATAACAAACTGCAAATATAGGCAAGCATACACAATAATTACTAAGACAAAATAGACATTAAATGTTATATTAGCAAAAATGGACTCTTAATGCTTTTCAAACTGACTTTTAGCATATATATTTTGCTTTTAAGCATAGTTCATGATGTATTACACTGGTACTCTAGAATGGTACTCTAACTTGATAGAAGAAATGATAATAATATAAACTAATATAAAATTAGCCTATTTTGCTGCAGCAACATCAAACTTTCATTATAGCACTAATTATAAAAAAAAAAAAAAGTGCAGATAACAACATTTTTAATGTACGGCACACAAAATGATTTTATGCACTGTATGATTATATCAAAGTTATTTTTTTTTACATTGTTAAAAATCACCCGCTTAATTAAATCAGTCTTTTGAAGAATAAAGAGCCTCTAATCTCTTGTGTTTCTTCACAGGAATGAAGGTTTGGGTAACCTGCTTGTGTTAAGAGATATCCTAATCACATATGCTGCTTTTCACCCAGGTATGTGCTTGTAAATACACCTTTGAGTCTTTTTAAAAGAAATTAACACTTTATAATTGTTCTAATGTGACAGTAACAACACATATATATATATATATATATATATATATATATATATATATAGTACTGGTAAAAATGGAATCATTGGAATCATTACAAAAAATTATGTTTTTGAAAGAAGTATTTTAATGCTCATCAAGCATAATTTATTTGCATTTATTTGATCAAAAATATTTTGTGAAATATTATTACCATTTAAAATAATGGTTTTCTATTTGAATGTACTTTAAAATATTATTTATTTCAGTGATTCAAAGCTGAATTTTCATCAGCCATTAATCCAGTCTTCAGTGTCACATGATCCTTCAGAAATCATATCAATGTTGGAAACCGTTGTGCTGCTTAATATTTTTTTGGAACCTGTGATACTTTTTTCAGGACTTTAAAAGAAACTTTGAATTGGGATTCAAAATAGGAATATTTTCTAACAATATAAATCATTACTATCACTTTATTTATTTTTTAATTTTTAATTTTTTTACAGTTTAACACATCCTTGCTGAATAAAAGTATTAATTTCTTTCAAAAAGAAATTTCTAAAGAAAAAAATAACTGACCCCCAAACTTTTGAACGGTAGTGTTTATTGTTACAAAATATTTCTATTTTAAATAAATTCTGTTCTTTTTTTTCTCAAAGAACCCTGAAAAAATTATCACATGTAATAAAAAAAAAAAAGTTTCCAAAATTGATAATAAATCAGCATATTAGAATGATTTCTGAAAGACCATGTGACACTGAAGACTGGAGTAATGATGCTGAAAATTCAGCTTTGCATCACAGGAATAAATTCATTATTTTAAATTGTAATAATATTTCATAATATTACAGTTTTTTTTCTGTATTTTTGCTAAATGCAGGCTTGCATTTCTTTCAAAAACATTACAAATAGTAATGTGTGTGTGTGTGTGTGTATGTGTGTGTATTATATATATATATATATATATTATATTATATTTTTTATATTTTTTATGTTTTTTTTTTCATCAAAGAGCCCTGAAACAAATATATCCCATTTTCCATAAAAAATGTTAAGCAGCACAGCACAATCTTATTGACCCCAAACCTTTTAACTCTTTTATTTCTCTTTTATTTGGGTGTTTGTGATCTGATCTTTGTTTGCTGATGAAGGGCGGCATCTAGTGGTTACATTTTGAAGTACAGTGTTTCTAACTTAAAGTGTCAGTTCACCCAAAAAATGAAATCCTGTCATCATTTACTCACCCTCATGTTGTTTCAAACCGGTATGAGTTTCTTTCTTCTGCTGAACACAAAAGAAGATATTTTGAAGAATATGGTTAAGCAATCAGTTGATGCACCCCACTGACTTCTATAGAATGGTAAATAAAATACTGTTGAAGTGAATGGGGCCCATTCAACCAACTTTCTTCAAAATATCTTCTTTTGTGTTCAACAGCAGAAGGAAGTCCATACAGGTTTTGGAATAACTTGAGGGTGAGTAAATGATGACAGAATTTAATTTTTTTGGGTGAACTATCCCTTTCTCTGGTCTCTGCAGAAGTAAGTTACGCTCAGGGTATGAATGACCTGTGCAGTCGCTTTCTAGAGGTTCTCGACTCAGAAGTGGACACTTACTGGAGCTTCTCCTGCTACATGGAGAAGTTTTCCAAAGACTTCCGTGCTGATGGACTGTATCGCAAAATGGGTGGGTTTCCTTGGTTTTTCCAAACCGTTTAGATCTGTTTTTAGCAATAATAACGGCCCATGATTTCTTACTGGATTTAATGGTAATAATGGTCAAATGCTTTTTCTGCGGTTGTGTTTATCAGAATTGGAAGCTGCTTTACTAAAAGAACTGGATCCTCAACTACACTCTCATCTGGTCACAGATAACATGGAAAGACTCACATTTTGTCACAGGTGTGTGTCGGTTTTCTTTTTTGCTTTTTTGTTTTCCTTCCCTTCTTGTCACTTTATACATGTTCTCTTTGTCTTCCATTCAGGTGGCTTCTGTTGGGTTTCCAGCGGGAGTTTGAGCACAGCGATGCTCTGCGTCTGTTTGAGATTCTCAGCTGTGATCACCTGGAGCTCATCTCACAGCAGGTGGATCGCGTTCGATATCAGGAGAGACTGGCGCGAAAACACAGCCTGGGTAATATACATATATAGATTTTATATATACAAAATAATTATACACAGCACACACACATATTATGTAAACACAAACTTTTATTTTGGATGCGATTAATTGTTGCGGCTACAACACAGAACAAGTTTTTGCAAATGTGTGAAATAAAATTAGTAATTCAGCCACAATGCCGTAAAAAAACAACAACAAAAAAAACAGCAAGGATGAGGTTTCACCAGAGTACAAAACAGACACACACACTCAAATACACACTTTAGTCTTTGAGAATGTCCAAGTATAAATCCAAATCCACATGCACAAATCCACTTATTTAATAAAAAGTAAGTATTTATGTTTAAAAACCACTGGAGAATTTATACACCACTTTATATAGAACTATACAGGCTTCTAGTGGCACCATGGTATTACATACGTTTTTCTTTTATTTTGATCCCACTAGATGGCGCTAATCTACCTTAAAAAATGGCCTAAAAAGATGCCTTGTCTCTATTTTAACATGGAATACTTCTTTAATTGACAAATAATAATAAAAAATATATAGGCCTATTAAAAAATATATATATTCTTCAATTGGGAAAAAATGGCTCATAAAATTGTATAAATATCGCATGGTATCATAAAATCCCCTCTAAATAATAATCAAAAAATATTATTGAACAAAAAATGTATTGTTTTGGTTTTCTTGGGGAAAAAAAGTTATATTTCAAGGCTTTGGTCACTTTTAACAACGAATAAGCCAAGAGTGACCGAAGAGGGACAGATGGTTAAATGTTTTTTGTATGCTTGATTAGAAAAACAGCAGATAAACACTAGTTTTTGTATCTAATGTATTTCATTGTGCTGTAATTAACTTTTCTGAGCACTTTGTTCAGATTTGCTGTATTTAAATGTGCTATAAATAAATGTGACTTTATTTACATAATTTATTGCCTTACTAAATGATTTTGATTTATGACTTTGTGATCGCCAGAGGAGGAACCTGTGACGGAGCTGCATGCCGTTAACACAGATTTCACCTTTGAACTCTTCATGTGTGCCACCATCTTGCTGGAGAACAGAGACACTTTACTCAGCTGCAGGAACGAGGTTCAGCTCATACAGTTCACCAGCAGGTGTGTGTGTGTGTGTGTGTGCTTTCACATTGAAACCTTTATGAACATGTAGTGGCCCCAAAATGTCACTTTAAGATGTCTAGAAAATTGTATTGTGTCAAAATACTTTTTGTCTTAATAGGAAAAGAAATGTAGATAATTCATTTGTGTGCCGTGTTTTGTGAAAAACTGCTATATCTTTTTCTAATGCAATGACATTTATACATTTTTAATGTGACTTAAAGGTATAGCAGAGGATGTTTTACTTCCTGGTGGGTAGTCTAAACTATTGGTCCTCCTAATTGTCAATCATTCTGGTGAATCAATCAAACTTTTCAAAAAGTGGAGAGGGCGGGTCTTATCTAAAATTTGGAAAGATCCTCCGCTATACCTTTAAGTGTCTAAATGTGTTTTGGGGCCACTGTACTGTATATTGCATTTTTTTCCCATTCATGGAGCTTAAGAGTCTAATCATGCTGTCATGGTCAGTCTGCAGGGCAAGCTGGACCTGAACAGCACCCTGACAAAAGCTGAGGAACATATTTACAACTACTGCAAACGCTCATCCTGGGACTATTTGAATGGCCTCTATCGCACACGCAAGAGCAAAGAGGACCATTTCTTATATCAACTCCGTAACCTTTTTTCCTGAGACCAAAAGGCCAGCATGGACTTTTTCAAGAAACAATCTTGTTGACAGACACAAGTGGAAAAAATTTGACTTTATGCTCCAGTGGGAATTTTATTCCAAAGAATGATGCTGCTTTTAATCAGAGTTTTGAACCGGAACAAGATGGACTCCTTCCAAACGGTTCCTTCAGTATTTGAACTTTTAAGGCTTCTATTATGGTGCCAGAACTAACGAGAACAGCAAAACACTAATTTAACCACTCTAAGATAATCAAATAAGACTTTTATTTAACCTTTTACCCTGACCATGCTTGAAAATATAAGTAGCATTTGGGAATTTAACCGTTTTTTTGATAGTACTGAAGACTTATTGACTGCAGAGATGCTTCGTCTGTTAAAGTAAATCAGAATTCGTTCAGGGTTTTATTGTGCGCAATGGCTGGATAAACACAGAAAACGGAAATCCTTACTGCTGATCTAAGCGAGACCCGACCTGTGAATGTTAATCACTCTTAGAAAAATAGTGCTTGCGTATTTTACAGCACAATATAATAATAGAAACACGGGCTCAGTTCTGAGAAGCTCTAGAAGACCCTCTGTGGTGTTGTCTTACCGATCGTAGAGTGCTCAAGTATGTACTGATCAGAAATAGCATGTTGAACCAGGACACCCTTCACCGTGAGACCACACTGCATTGGTTTAATTATCTAAGATGCACAAAATATGAGTGGACACTTGGAGATATGGAATATTGCACATAACATTTGGTGGTTATTTATTAAGAACTGACACACTATGACACATTCAGTGAGGGAGTGATGTTAAAGTTGTTTTCTAAGAGAATTAAATGAATGACCAACATTTTTTGGGGAACGGGTGCTGTAATTTTGATGCCGCCCACTGATGTTTGGATTATATTTTGAGGTTTTCACAGTTGATTAATGTTTTAATTAATGTAGCAATAATTTAGAAACACTGTAATGTTAAACAGAATGAATGAATCTACTGTAGCTGTGTATTTTCAGTCAAAAGTGTCGTTCATGAATGTGTGTGTGTGTGTGTGTGTGTGTGTGAGAGAGAGAGAGAGAGAGAGAGAGAGAGTTTTATTTTAAGATTACTATGTGACATTTAAGCTGTCAGTTTTTAGTGAGTCACTTCATACAGAATAGACTCATGCGTGCTAGCCATTAAATATTCTTGGGAAATAAAGTATTGAGATTTGAATATGACTGTTTATTTCTCTAACTAGTTTTACTGTTAAAGCTGAGGTATGATACATGGTAATTTCCTTGAATAGGGTATGCACCAAAAATCATAATATTAGTGAAACAATGTTACCACATAATTTATTACAAAATGCATAAAATTCCTTAAAATTCTGACACACAGTGACTGACTTTTTCTAAAGCATGATGGGAAGACAAGTACATGGTCTCGTTTTTTATTTTATTTACAAATGTAGTTTTGACCATATTCAGCAAGCTCAGGATTGTCCCTTTTTCCAAAGTTATTTTAAGAAAATATTTCTTTGAGAATTTTTCCTTTCATTAATGAGAAATGTAAAGTATTTGCTAACACCGAGAAAAACATTGAAATAAAGTGTATCCAAATATTTTACATTTCCCATTAATTAAAGAAAAATATTTCTTTGAGAATTTTTCTTAGAGACTCTGCAAAACTGTATGATGTATATGAATTTTGGCTAAATTTGCTACCCCTTTGCCCAATATTTGAAATGCATTTTTATATGTTTTTATTATTTAATCTTACAAATTGAGGTTTTCAACTATTTACAGACGGTAACAAGGTTGAAATAAAATGGCCAACCTCATACAAAATAAATTATAATTCAAAACCGCTCATAAAATCATTAATCTCCATTTGTTAAATATTTTGAATGCTATTAGTGGAAAATATCACATTTGCATACAGTGTTATATGCACATACATTGTTTTGGAGTAACTTTGTTTTTAGCAGACGTATCCCTACAAGAAAGTCTTATTCGTGAGTGTTTCGGTTGACACTGTCTGATGAACTTATCTTGTAAGAGCATGTGTTTATCTAGCATGCTACAGCACAACTGGGCATTTTGAGGCAAAAAGCACCACGAAAAGATCTCAAAGTGCTTAAATCTGCTAAATAAAAAAGGTGAGGACACTGCACTTATTGAGTTTGTGTCATACTTGATGAAGACTGAATGTCCCCATGAATGGAAACCAGTGTCTTCGGTGTTGCACCGGGTTGCACTGTGCTTGCTCTGAATGGCAGGCGTTTGGCACATGAGAACTGCAGCCTGGAACTTTCTCTGCCTGTGGGTCAGGTGACTGCAAGCTGGAATCCCTATATACCAGAAGAGTCCAGGGCTTCTGCCTCTGAGTCCAGCAGTGCAGGAGTGCAAAAGGCACCAGGAACACGCTATAGCAGAGCTTTGGCCGAGGGCGGACCCCGGGAACCGGACACACGTTGCACTTCTTTATCTCTCAAGTACAACTTTTCCAGTAAGGTAAAAGTTTTCTTTGAAGCATTGCAAGCAGTTTGGCTTGGTTTTCTGTTCGGTCTGTTTTAGATATGGACCGGTTTGTCAGTTCTGCATTCATATTTTCCTTCTTTTTTTTTTTCTTTTTTTTTGATTTACACAGTGCTAAAACAAAGTTGTGTTGTTCTAGACCAAATTGGGCTGATTATGCTTCCAACCATCAACTCCCACGTTAAACAAAAATATATAAAGACACCAGAAGGAATTCCCAGAAGAAAAAATAACAAGCTTATTTACTTTGTGATAAGAATATAAATTTGTCATCCACAAAATATTAATTCTGGGGAAGCTACAGGAAACAGTTGAAAACCCCTGTGCTAGAAGAAGAAAGGCATTTATGTATGGCATAGTTGAAATGGACACACCTACCCATTTTTTTTTATTATAACCCTTTTCATGTTTTGGAAAAATAGTAAAGCAATACAAATTGTAACACAAATGTAGTATGGTAATTAAAACTTTATTAGGTGCATCCTAGAATGCATTTATTTTTTTTATTTTTTTTAAGTATCGAAGTTTGCATGCATGCATGCTGGAGATTTTAAATTCAAATTAATTTGTAATATTTTGTATATTTAAATCAAGTACAATTATTATCATTATTATAAGTTTTAGTCTTTAAAAAATGTGTGTGTACTGTAGATAGGGTTATTATCGATGAAATAAATAAGCTGAAATAAAATAAAATCTCAATGTATTCATATCATGTTTAGTTTATAAACTTTAACTAAACACAAATTAGAAATGTTGTCTAGGCAATAAACTGAATTAAGTTTAATTTAAAGCACTATAATTATTTACTGTAAATAAATATAAAAACTAAAATATATAAAACGTATAATACAAATTATATATAAAATACAAGCAATATATATATATATATATAGCACAGACAGAAATGGCTAAAACTGAAACTAAAATTTACATAAAAAATAAAAATATCTGCCACACATGCAGGCGCAGCAAAACATGTGGATATGGTAGGTCACATGACCCCTTCAGCACTAGGCCCTTTGTGTCTCTTAACTTTCAATGTGCTCTTGTCTCATGACATCAGCTTTCCTTTAAGAAACAGTCTGCGTCTTTGTCAGGCCTATATCTTCGTCTCAGAAGATGTTCCTAAAATCCTTAATTTGATTTGCTCTGAAGAGTTAAGCAGGAGCAAAACCTCCAGTCGCTCTTGTATACCAACCTCTTTAAGGCCTTTTTGGTTTTGCATTTTATAATGTTTAAAGATAAATAAGACAATATTCTATCTTTAAAATTAATTAGAATTAATTGTTGAGTAAGCAGTATGACGTGACAGAAATTCACAGCATGCTGTTACACACACACACACACACAAACACACACTCACAGTATTGGTCATGGCATGCAGCCAAGCAGGCAATCTAGAGCTTTCTAAAGCAGCTGACAGCACAGGCCAGCATAATGTGGATGTAACTAGAAACAGGCCACAGTCAGTCTATACATATTCTCTATATTTAAAGATTGACCAATGTTTTTTTTATGATTGACAGGTTACTCATGTACATTGTCTTATTTAAAAAAAAAATTTGACAGAATTCTTTTTTTTTTCTTTTTTTTTTATAAACACATTTTAGCTGTCGTTTATAACCTTGCATATACAAAAAAGTAAACTTTATTTCCCTGTCATTCTAAAAATACTTTATTCGGATATTTTACTCAAATTACCATTGGTCATCCGGTCCAGACAGGATGTCAAAAGGTCCAGCAGTGGGTATTGATTTGGGCACCACCTACTCCTGTGTGGGAATCTTCCAGCATGGAAAGGTGGAGATCATCGCCAATGACCAGGGGAACAGAACGACCCCCAGCTATGTCGCTTTCACAGACACCGAAAGACTGATCGGAGACGCAGCCAAGAACCAAGTTGCCATGAACCCCACCAACACAGTGTTCGGTAAGGCAGCCCATAACAGAATTTACCAGAACATGATGCGATTTACATGAGGAAAAAAAATGAAAGATTGACATTGACACTTGTATATGTTACTATTCTCCATCAGATGGCAATGTAGTTATTATAATGCTAATACTGCAATCCAGTAATTTCTAACCCAGCAGAAACCAGCAGCAGTTTTAAAGTAATGCTTGTTTGTTGCCATTGTGCATTTGACATGCATCTTATTTGTTCAACAGATGCCAAGCGCCTGATTGGTCGACGCTTTGATGACCCAGTGGTTCAGTCTGACATGAAGCACTGGCCCTTTAAGGTGATCAATGATGGTAGCAAGCCCAAGGTGGAAGTGGAGTACAAAGGGGAGATAAAGACCTTCTATCCTGAAGAGGTGTCTTCTATGGTCCTCACTAAGATGAAGGAGATCTCTGAGGCTTACCTGGGAAAGGTGAATAGAACTATGCAAAAACATTGGAATTAGGTGCTTTTAAATCTTTTCTATTTAGGTTGTTACATATTTCAGGACACTTTCTGGACCTTTTGCTTCACATGTAATGTGCATTCAAGCATCCAGGAAATGGATGACCAAGCTAATAGAACATATCGCTCTAAAGATCAAATTGTCATTAAATTCATGAGAAAATGTGCGTACAAAATTTGAAGCCTTTCCCTGAATCTTGCAACATGCAAAGTAAAAAGAATCCTGCCCAATTTATAATGGACGTAAAGCCTTTAATTGATCACATACTTTTATAGAAAACCAAACCAAACCAAAACAGAGAAACTCAAGTACTGTTGTGAAGACTAATATCTCATGCACATTAAGTGCAAAGTTTTGCAAACACAGCTTTATGCATCTTATCTTTTACTGACGTCTACAGTTAGAATGGTTTTGAGACATTCACCACAGATTAATATCTGGTTCCGCAGCGCACGTTTTATGTTCAGAAATCTCTAAAACATTTTGAAGTTTGAAATGTACCTCGACTATTGAGAGATATTTGAAGATAACACTGGTTCCAGGAAGGATGTCAAGTTGGCCACAATCGTTAGTGTCAACAAGGCTGTTTTTATGAACCTGTGTTGCTTAAAAACACAGAAATTTTCCTGAAAGCATCTACTGTTTCTTTATATATTGAACAAAGTGAACTGTAATCATAATGAATGCAAATACTCTTTCCTTATTAATCACAAAAATCTCTCCTCTACAAAAAAGTCACTAAGCACTTTTTATATACACTAGTATCTAGAAGCCACTGGGTTTAGCAGAATCAAAGCCAACATAATCTTTTACGCAAAAAATAAAACATCTCTGAGTAAGACATGGACTTGATTTTGATCTTCTTGTTATTTCAGGCTGTGTCAAATGCAGTTATTACTGTGCCTGCGTACTTTAATGACTCTCAGCGCCAGGCCACCAAGGATGCTGGAACCATTGCCGGCCTTAATGTCCTTCGTATTATCAATGAACCAACAGCGGCTGCTATTGCATATGGATTGGACAAAAAGGTATACAGACATCCTGAGCTATACTTTACCAGTTCAGGGCTTTATATATAACTTGGTAAACATTAGGGGTGTGATGAGACACTTATCTCACGAGACGAGACACGAGATATGGTTCACGAGAACAAGACAAGACGAGATTTTTGCACAATATTTTAGAGAAATCCTTAATGACAAAATGCATGACTGGCCTTTTGAAATGTTTTAACTACCGGTAATAATATTGTAATGAATGTCATTTCAGTTCTACTTTATGAGTATGAATTATCATATGCATTGAAAGACAATATACAAGCACTGTAAAATGTTTTGCATCAGACACAACTGACTGGCTTCTCTCCTGTATGTTTTAACACGAGTCTCTTCATACCTTACTGTACATGAATTATGAGCTTCCAGAACTTCTGATTTAGGCTGTGCATCGCCTCCTAATTCAACTCCTTTCCACAAATTGAACAAAAAAAAACCAAACAAAAAAACAGTATAAATAACAAAGTAATCAAAGTACTCTCTCAGTATTAAAAGTGCAAAGAGAGACCAAAACAGAGATAGGTTTGATATTGGGAGACAGGCTATTGTATACAGCCTAATTTCGCGTTTTCACGTACTCTCTGTATAGGAAGTGCGGTGCTGAGCGCACATTCTACAAGATACAATATTTATCAGACACTTAGGCTCTGTTGCGCAACGAATCCTCTGCTATCATCACACGATCAGTGAACTGTGATTCCTGTTGCACTGTGTGTGACTGCAACTCGTGCTGGATGAGCAGAGCAGACGTTTACAATAGTTTACAATGTTTTTTATTTTTACAAAACACTGATGTTTTTATTTTTACAAAACATCAGTGGAGGCAAGAGATCTCGTCACATCCCTAGTAAACATGCTTAACTGGTTGTAAAGATGTTTGGATGAAGTTGTTTGTAGGCTTTTTTTGTTGTCCAGCGTCTCACCTTTGCACTTTGGCTGCAGTAACATTAAAGAGTTAGGAGGGTTAAACTACTGCTTTACGGCCACAATTCACTACAGGTTGGTGGTGAGCGCAATGTCCTCATCTTTGATTTGGGTGGTGGAACATTTGACGTGTCCATTCTAACAATCGAGGATGGCATTTTTGAAGTCAAGTCTACCGCAGGTGACACCCATCTGGGTGGTGAGGATTTCGACAACCGAATGGTCAACCACTTCATTGCCGAGTTCAAGCGCAAGTTCAAGAAAGACATCACCGGCAATAAACGTGCAGTCCGTCGCCTGAGGACAGCATGTGAGCGCGCCAAGCGCACCCTTTCCTCCAGCACGCAAGCCAGCATTGAGATCGACTCTCTGTTCGAAGGTTCCGACTTCTACACTTCCATCACCAGAGCACGTTTTGAGGAGCTCAACGCCGACCTGTTCCGTGGTACGCTGGAGCCGGTGGAAAAGTCTCTTCGGGATGCCAAGATGGACAAGGCGCAGATCCATGACATTGTGCTGGTTGGTGGCTCCACTCGCATTCCCAAGATCCAAAAACTGCTTCAGGACTTGTTTAACGGCCGGGATCTTAACAAAAGCATCAATCCTGATGAAGCAGTAGCTTATGGAGCTGGTAAGAGGGTTGATTTCCACTATAGATGAATTAGTAAACACTTTTGCTTTTTGACATACTAATCTTTCCTCAAATCCCACCTAGCTGTCCAGGCAGCCATCTTAGCAGGTGATAAATCTGAGAATGTCCAAGACCTTTTGCTGTTGGATGTCACTCCTCTCTCTCTGGGCATTGAGACGGCTGGTGGTGTCATGACTGTGTTAATTAAGAGGAACACCACCATTCCCACCAAGCAAACCCAGACCTTCACCACTTACTCAGACAACCAGCCCGGTGTACTGATCCAGGTAAATCAAAGGGGTTGTTGTACCCATACATACTTGGTCTTCCTCCCCTTTTAAAAATCCCTGGTCGAATCAGCATGAACATCCATTTCCAAGTCTCTCTTACAAAATAATAATAGAATATATAAGGATATAATATATAAGTATACTTCAAGTTCATTTTATTAAGTATACTATTATTAAGCACATTGTATGTAATACTCTAATATTAATGAACTAGACATATAATTGTAGCGTACTGTTTCATTACTACTTGGGACTAAATTGGCCCTCTTTTCAGTGTATAAAAGAATAATTTTAAGTATACTTCAAGTGTACCAGAAGTAAACTTTGAGTACACAACTTATAGGTATACTGATAGTTTAAAAGTCAAACGTCTTGTAATTATTTTAGTTTATGAAAGTACACTGAAGTATACTCTCAGTAAACTACTAGTTTAGTATTATACTGCAAGTATACTTGTACATTTTCTTTAAAGGGGTGGTTGAATATGATTTCACTTTTCTAACTTTATTTAGTGTGTAATGTTGCTGTTTGAGCATAAACAACATCTGCAAAGTTACAACGCTCCAAGTTCAAAGCAAAGGGAGATATTTTCTTTTAAATAAATTGCTTTTTAAGGACTACAACAAAAGGCTGGTAGGGACTACACAACATTCCTCCCGGGTTAGTGACATCACTAACCATAAAATTTATATAAACCCGCCCCGGGGAACGCAGTTTATAGATTATCAAGACAGAATATGCTAATCAATGACTAGAAGATAACTACACAGAAGCTACATAAATTCACCAACTAACCATTCAGAAATGTTGTCTACATGTTGTCACTTCTTCTTGAGTCTCTCCATCTTTCTGACTTCGGTTTGAACATAAAAGGCTAAAGGTTTTTGAAATTTCCAGTGCTGTGTGAGGTAAAAGGACACAGGCTATTGTAGCTCCGCCCTCTGTGCCGGGAGCAGAAGCTCATTTGCATTTAAAGGAACAGACACAAAAATGGTGCGTTTTTGCTCACCCTCAAAAAGTGACAACTTTAACATGCTATATAAAAATATCTGTGGGGTATTTTGAGCTAAAACTTCACATACACACTCTGGGGACATCAAAGACTTATTTTACATCTTGTGAGAAGGGCATTATACCACCCCTTTAAGTGAACATTACATCATGCTTATAGTTTACTTTTTATAAATATTTTTTGCACTTTAAGTATACTACTATATTCCTATTTAGATATACATTTTTTATACTTGAAATATACCTTTAACTGCACTTTAACTCATTTTAAAAACATTTTATTCTATCTTCATGCATACTTTTTTTAATCAACACTTGAATGTGGGTAAGTTTCACGTTGAACAAAAAGCTGAGAAAATCACATTTTTGTCAAAGACCATGTCCGGATCGGTTTCAGAACGATGATCAAAACACAGATGGAGATCGAGTCCATCAACACCCCCAAAAGCTTCACAGTTGTTAACCCTTGCTGTGTCATTCGGTTCATTCGGTAACGTTAGACAGTTTTGAACTTATATGCTGTTTAATGTTTTATGACCGCATTTTTTTACATTCGTGTAAGCAATCTTTTACAACTTGTTTCTGCTTCTTCACTTGTGTTTTGATCTGGATATTCTGTACTATTTTCAGATGCGTATATGGCAAGCCGTTTTAACATTTTATCATTTAAACCGACTAGTCTCTATTTTCATGCTACTAGTACTTATTTTTTAGATACTAGTATCTATTCCATTAAGTACTAGTACTTATTCATTAGCTACTAGTGCTTATTTATTAGATACTAGTACTTATTCCAATAGTGACTAGTTCTTATTTATTAGATACTAGTATTTATTCATTAGTTACTAGTTCTTATTTATTAGATACTAGTACTTATTCATTAGTTACGAGTACTTATTCATTGGATACTAGTACTTATTTCAATAGTGACTAGTAACTATTATTTTGTTACTAGTAACAAATACATTTTTTTTTGCCATTGACTTCTATGGGGATCTGTCATTCAGATATCAACTATTCAGTTCTGACTAGTATGTATTCCAATTGTGACTAGTACATATTTATTAGATACTAGTAGTTATTCATTAGGTACTAGTACTTATTTTTTAGATACTAGTACCTATTTCTAGATGCTAGTATTTATTCAATAAATACTAGTACTAAGTCATTAGATACTAGTACCTATTAAATAGATACTAGTACTTATTCATTAGCTACTAGTACTTATTCAATAGATACTAGTACTTATTCATTAGATACTAGAACTTATTCATTAGATACTAGTACTTATTCAATAGATACTAGTACTTATTCATTAGATACTAGTACTTATTCATTAGATACTAGTACCTATTAATTAGATACTAGTACTTATAAATTAGTTACTAGTACTTATTCAATAGATACAAGTACCTATTTATTAGATACTAGAATTTATTCCAAATGTTACTAGTAAGATTTTTTATTTTACAAGTAAGATTTTTAATTGAACTCTCCAGTGGCCGTTCTGACTAGTCATAATATAAGACGAGTAAAAAAGCAGTTGTGACTAGTAAAATAAGAATAGTTATTAGTAACAATTACAAAAGATACTAGTGTCTAATAAATAAGTACTAGTATCTATTGAATAAGTACTAGTATCTAATGAATAAGTACTATTATCTAATTAATAGGTACTAGTATCTAATGAATAAGTACTAGTATCTAAAGAATAAGTACTAGTATCTAATGAATAAGTACTAGTATCTATTTAATAGGTACTAGTATCTAATGACTTAGTACTAGTATTTATTGAATACATACTAGTATCTAATTAATAGGTACTAGTATCTAAAAAATAAGTACTAGTACCTAATAAATAACTACTAGTATCTAATATATATGTACTAGTCACAAATGGAATACATACTAGTCAGAACTGAATAGTTGATATCCGAATGACAGATCCCCATAGAAGTCAATGGCAAAAAAAAAAAAAAAAAATGTTACTAGTTACAAAATAATAGTTACTAGTCACTATTGAAATAAGTACTAGTATCTAATGAATAAGTACTAGTATCTATTTAATAGGTACTAGTATCTAATGAATAAGTACTAGTATCTAATAATAAGTACTAGTAACTAATGAATAAGTACTAGTATCTAATAAATAAGAACTAGTCACTATTGGAATAAGTACTACTATCTAATGAATAAGTACTAGTATCTAATAATAAGTACTAGTAACTAATGAAAAAGTACTAGTATCTAATAAATAAGAACTAGTCACTATTGGAATAAGTACTAGTATCTAATAAATAAGAACTAGTATCTAAAGAATAAGCACTAGTATCTAAAGAATAGGCACTAGTACCTAAAGAATAAGCACTAGTAGCTAATGAATAGGTACTAGTACTTAATGGAATATATACTAGTATCTAAAAAATAAGTACTAGTAGCATGAAAATAGAGACTAGTCGGTTTAAATGATTAATGTTAAAAACAGCTTGCCATATGCGTAATAGCGCCCCCTAATGAATAACAGTGAAAACATGGATAGCTGGAAATTTGAAAAGGGGATCTCCAAGTGGGGGCTTCCTCCTATTGACAGACAGGCACATGACATGTATGTGTGATCCAGAGCCTATGGTGCAAGTCTTTGTGAATGGAGACCCTGCCCCCTTTTGGAGGTTCTGCCCACTTTTGGAGTTCACGCCCTATTTTGGAGATCTCCGGTCTGCAGCTATACCTATATGGGACAATTCAGTCAATGGCAGGGAAAGAGTGAAGTAGTTTTGAAGTAAATTCATATGTACACTACCAGTGGATTAGCCTACACAAAAATCTCGATCAAAAGATTGAGTATAGGTCAAATATACTTAGACTTTTCTGTCAGTATAAGTATAAGTATCAGTATAAGTATACTTAAGTGCAATTTTAAGTATATTCCTGAGATATACATAAAAAGTATACTGAAATGATACCTTTTTATTATAATTATACCTTCTTTTTCCTAAGGGTTGGTACACTTCCAGTTGGTGGACCATTATAGTCATGCTGTTCACCAGCAAAGAATTATAGTCAACCAGTATGGCCTTCTAATGAAACTGTCTGACCAAGAAAGGCTTGCTGGAAAAGCTTGTTAAAAAGCCTTGTAAGGGCACCAAATAAACCAACGTCCAAAACATAACATATGCTGTTGACCAACAATGCTGGACTACTCAGGAAGGTCCTTGAAACAATTAAGATGTTGACAACAGTTCTTCCAAAAGCCATTGAGGCATTTGTAACCAATAAGAGCCTGTTTTAGTCATTTTGATTTTCTAACCCCTAGGTATATGAAGGAGAGAGAGCCATGACAAAGGACAACAACCTTCTTGGAAAATTTGAGTTGACAGGCATCCCTCCCGCTCCTCGTGGTGTGCCACAGATTGAAGTTACCTTCGACATTGACGCCAATGGCATTCTCAATGTATCCGCAGTGGACAAAAGCACTGGAAAAGAAAACAAGATCACGATTACTAATGACAAAGGTAGAATAAATTGTTCTGACCTTGGATAAAGTGTTGACATTTTTCAGGGCTGCCAACTCTCACGCATTGAGCGTGAGACTCACGCAATTGACACTTTTCACACGCTCTCACGCCACACATCCATTTTCTCACGCACAGAAAAATTGCGGAGCAAAGAGGTACTTTTAATATTAAACTAATTATCAGCTCTTAGATTCCGTCAATTTTATTACGAAATTCAGACAAAAATATGTTTGGCGCTTGTAAATGTGACGTGACAGATCGCTGCGCCTCAGTTCAAGTGCACGTGAACCCATCATCTGTTACTTTTTTATTTAAAGATGCAGTACAACTTACCGAAAGTATTCATAATATCGACCAATTAGTGTTTTTCAACCACGGAAAGAGGTCAATATATAATAGCAGGAGAACAATTATGTCACATAACGTTACGTTTACCTCAGGAAAGCCATTTAATGACCATAGCTTGTTAATTGAATAGAAAAAATAGCTAGAGAGGAGATTTTGCTGAGCACTATATTACATATTTATTATATTTTTACTTATGTCATTAAATAATTGTTATTATAACAAAAACTGCATTATATTTAATTTCATTTGTTATTTTTAACCTTTAATAATACCAGCAGATTGGGCCCTCTATGTTTACAGCATTAGGTGAGATTGTTTTTTTAAATAAAATTTAAAATAAACATGTATCCAAAGTAGTCAATATTGAATCAAAATCGGAATCAAATCACAAGAATGGAACTGAAATCTTGACATTTTTGTCAAGCAATAATAAAAACTGTATCCTACCAGCCATTGTACAATGTAAACATTGTAACATGTTGTCACTAAACTTCATAAAATTCTATTTAGTTACCAAATGTTTTGACAATCATAATTACACTTATTGTGATGCAATATCCCCCCCCCCCCCCCCCCCCCCCCCAACAAAAATCTCACTCCAAGCTAAACTCAAAAGTTGGCAGCCCTGAAGACTTTATACTCATTAATTCCAGAGAACTCTGAAGTTCAAAAATGGTCTTAGTTTTTACCGTTAGTTTCCCGCTAATCTCTTCTGCTTCTTTCAGGTCGTTTGAGCAAGGAAGACATTGAACGTATGGTACAAGAGGCTGACCAATACAAAGCAGAGGATGAAGCTCAGAAGGAGAAGGTCACCGCCAAGAACACTTTAGAGTCCATGGCCTTTAACATGAAGAGCACTGTGGAGGATGACAAGCTGCAGGACAAGATCAGTGCAGAGGACAAAAAAAATATTACTGACAAATGCAATGAGGTCATAGCCTGGCTGGACAGGAACCAGGTAGGGAAGATCCTAAACTGCACAACTTACATGCCAATCTACAGGTCACACTTGTTTACAGGATTAAGGCTATCCCTTTTTCAGTTATGATTATATAATTGAAGGATATTTATTTGATATCTCACCTTCAAGAAGTGAAATCTATATGTGTGAGTGTTTCACCCCCCAAAAAATGACCTTTTACATTGTGATTGATTATTGTGGGGTTATCATCATTCTAAACCCCGCTTTTAACCCCAGGTAGAAAATCATTATTTAGAAGCAGGGTTTACCCAGGTTATGAAACCCTGCTCTGCATCGTGGTGCCAAAATGTTATGGCGATGCTTAGCAATAGATACCCAATGATGTGCCTCATATTTATGTGCTTTGGACAATGATAGAAACATTTGTATAAACTGTTGTATAAATACTGGTATATACTATTAAATCCATTGTTCCACATATATCCATAAACAGTAGTTTCGGTGTTTGAGGAGAAAAAATTTAAATGGTGATGAAAAGCATGTAAATTGAAGTAACAAAGAAACCACATTATTCTTACCTTATTAGTCCGAAAAGTCCATTAAAAAAAAAAACTTGATGGTAAAGTCAGCAATATATAATATGAGGTTGCGAAATGCTAATGTAAACAGGTCACGTTCTGCCTTCATTGACACCGCTTGTAAATATGTAAATGAGAACCCAGTGTTTAGGAATGTGCAGTGTAAATTGTAAATCCGGGGTAAATTATAAGCAGTGTGAAACACAAAACAAGATAAGCCAGGATTCCATTTTTCCGGGGTGTGTATGTGTGTGTATGTGTGTGTGTGTGTGTTCAACTATTTCAAGTGTTTACCAACCTTGTTCCTAAAGGTACTTCAACAGTACACATTTTGGATGTCTCAAATATCTTACCAATCTATTTCTAGTCTTGGGGTCTCTACTAATGAGCTGATGAATTGAATCAAGTGAGTTTAATTAGGAAATGTTAAAATAAATATGAAGGTTATACAACGGGGCTAAAGGTGCACTGGGGGAAAAGGCACATTTGACTTTACACTTCTAGATGGCACAAAAATGAACCCTTAGCACTTTTCTTAACAAACACATTTGACGATGCACAAGGAAATTTGGCTGATCCTTAAAGGTATAGCGGAGGATCTTTCCAAATTTTAGATAAGACCCGCCCTCTCCACTTTTTGAAAAGTTTGATTGATTCACCAGAATGATTGACAATTAGGAGGACCAATAGTTTAGACTACCCACCAGGAAGTAAAACATCCTCCGCTATACCTTTAAGTAACGCAATCACAGACAGCAACGCAAAGTTGTTTCGCCGCTATTTTGATCTAATATTTAATGTTTTTTTTTAAATGTTGTTGGTTTAAATGACAAATCGATAACATTATTGACTATATTTTGAGACAACGGTATTATTAATGTTTTTTAGTTTTCTTCAAGGTAATTAAAGCAACAGTTTTTCAATACTGGAAGAATATGTAAAAATATGGTATTTAGGCTAAAAGGCACCCCACGATTGGCTATATGCAAAAATAATTAACATGACAATTAAACTGCCGACTGACTTTTCCATTTGTTGACATGACATGATATGTTCATTTAAGACATTAAGATATAATCACCATATTTATAATGAAACCATCATATTTGAAAATATATTAATCATTTCATATCATAAAATATCATATTAATTATTACTACTGTCAAGCTATATTAAATTATTAGGGTATCTCATTCAATGTCTATAGAATCTTATAATAATTTTAATTTTAATAATTTTAATAATTTTGTTTCTGTATTTTTAAAATGAACGTAATGCCAGTATATTTATTGAACGAAATACATTATTTTAATGATCAAAATAAACAGAAAATACAAGTATTAACTACAAGTATTATTTTGAACAAGTATTAACTTTGATATTATTCTAAATATATTAAGTATTTGTATCAATATTTTGTGCCTTTTGCCCCATGCTGGTGAGCCTTTTACCCTGTGTGTGGGATAAAAGGCCCTCCTTACCACCTCATACATTTCTGATTTATTTTCACACAAAATCTGTTGCTCCATCAATGTTCAATAAAAAAACATATGTATTTTTATTTTTCTGCAATCACACACTATGGGAGTAGTAAAGCACATTTTTCTTAAGGTGTGCCTGTAACCCCATTGAACCCAACTGTTGGTGTGCCTCTAGTAACAGTATTGGGAAATGCTGCATTAAGCAATGAGTCACCTCACAGAACAAAGAGCATCTTCCGAGACTTTTCTTCTGTCTTGTGCCGCAGACTGCAGAAAAGGATGAGTACGAGCACCAACAGAAGGAGCTGGAAAAAGTGTGCAACCCCATTATCACCAAGCTCTATCAGGGCGCAGGTGGCATGCCGGGTGGAATGCCGGGTGGAATGCCTGGGGGATTTCCTGGAGGGGCAGGAAGTGGTTCCTCCTCTGGTCCTACCATTGAGGAAGTGGACTAATCTGGACACCAGAACATCCAGGCTCACATATAAGAAACCAAATCAAAATCTGATTTTTGTCAACTTGCTGCATTTCAAACAGGCTTCATGTTAACTAGTGTTTACTAACATTGATATGCCACATAAGACCAACTTATAGCTTATGACCAAATCAATATGGCACTTACAAAACAGCTTTAACATATTAGCCTATGTTGGCATCATATTTGGAAATCTGTTATTCTGTCTGTAAGCTATTATTCAGTGTTTACAAGGTTAGTCATGCTACAATTACAACAAAATGCCTAGGTGAGGCCTTGTAACTTGTTCATTTAGCCGTTATACTCATTACTCATAATTATTCCACAGGGAGAGGTTTTTACACATCTGCTTTTACAATTCATTTGTTTTAGCGTATCCTGTATGACTCAATACAAATAAAGCATATTATTTCCTGAATATCTTGTCTCATGTTTTTGCTTTCAGAAACGTAATATCCCTTTGTTTTTGTTTGGCTCAGCTATTGCCGTCAACATTATATTGTTCTTTTCCTCATATGACAGATACAAACATTCCTGAGCTCCTCCTAACTGCATGAAAGCACCTGTATGAATTGTGAAATTTAACAGATGCTAGAGAGAATATAAATCCAGAGAGAGACCTAATAGCAAACAATAGCAAGACACAAGGCACTTGTCAACAACATGATCTGGATCTTTAGCTTGTTTGCTTTGGTGGCTTCCACTCTAGGTGAGTTTTGAGGTCATGCATGTTTGTATGTATGAATGTATGCATGTATGTATGTCATTGTACTGTACAAAACTAAACATAACATGTTTAGTGATACTTTTCTTATTAGTCTTTTTATGATCCTTGCTTACAGGATGTGGAGTGCCTCAATTGCAGCCGTGGGATAGTGCTGCCAGGAGTAAAATTGATAGTGCTGCCAGGAGTAAAATTGATAGTGCTGCCAGGAGTAAAATTGAGGATAATGTTGCAAATGTAGTTGGGGGAAATAATGCAATTATTCATGGAATGGAAGCAAACCCTTGGCCCTGGCAGGTCTCTATCCAGGTAGTGTAACAAGTTTTAAAAACAAAATCGTTAAGTATTTTCCAAAGCAAGATGTTTTTTAATGTTTTTATTAATGGATCCACTTCTAATATATTATCATATCATAATGATCGTGGGCCTCATTCTCTGTTTAATCATGTACTCATGAAGTTCTTTATATTTGAACCAGAATTCCAGAGGTGAGCATTTCTGTGGTGGTTCCCTGATCAACAATTATTGGGTCCTCACTGCTGCCCACTGTTCAGTTCAGTAAGTAGCTATTCATTGTTTCTTTATATCTATTTATCTGTCTATCTATCTGTCTGACATTCTATATATCTGGCTGTCTATCTATCTATCTATCTATCTATCTATCTATCTATCTATCTATCTATCTATCTATCTATCTATCTATCTATCTATCTATCTATCTATCTATCTATCTGTCTATCTATCTGTCTGACATTCTATATATCTATCTGTATATCTGTCTGTCATTCTGTCTATCTATCTATCTATCTATCTATCTATCTGTCTATCTATCTGTCTGACATTCTATATATCTATCTGTATATCTGTCTGTCATTCTGTCTATCTATCTATCTATCTATCTATCTATCTATCTATCTATCTATCTATCTATCTATCTATCTATCTATCTATCTATCTATCTATCTATCCATTGTTCAATCATGTATTCTATCATTCTAAGTATTCAGATTTTGATAAAATAAAAAATAAAAACGTTTTCAACTTGTCCTGCTTTTCCTTTTCCCGCTGTCTTTCTAGGCCTGGAAATCATTATGTTGTCCTTGGACAGAGTGACCGTGGCTCCAATAAGGAACTTATTCAGATCAAGAAAATTGCCAAGGTATCATCTTTAATGTGATTATTACATTAACACAGAAGTTTTAAATCTTTGAATTGCACTATCATTTCAAAGTTAAAGTATCTTCCAGGCTTCATTTATATGATAAAAAATTTAGTAAAAACAATAAGATTGTTGAATATTATTTCAGTTTAATATAATAGTTTTGTGTTGCTTAACCATGATTAAGATTCAGATTTTTTTTTCAGAATTCTTTGATGAATAGAACGTTCAAAAGAGCAGTATTTATTTGAAATACAAACTTTTGTTGCATTATAAATGTATTTACTGTCACTTCTGATCAAATGAATGTGTCCTTGCTGTATGTATTAATTTCTTAAAAACTTGCTACATTACACTTATAGGCCATCACCCATCCCGATTTCAACAAACAGACCAAATTCAACAATGATGTTACACTGCTGAAATTGTCCAGTCCGGTACAGATGACGTCCCGTGTCTCTCCTATATGTCTGCCTAGCTCCTCCACCAGCATCCTCCCTGGGACTCTTTGTGTCACCACTGGCTGGGGCAAAACCAGAACCGAGAGTAAGTCTGCAATTCTTCTCACCTGTACATTTTCAATTGTGTAGTAAATAAATAAAAAAAACAGCAATTGATCCTTACTCAACCATTCATACACTTACTGTCTCACATTATTCTTTTGCTTATAGTGACTCCTCGGTTCTTGCAGCAGGCGACCTTGCCGATAGTGAGTCAGACTCAGTGTAGGCAAGAATTTGGTCCGAAAAAAATCACTGATGCCATGATCTGTGCTGGAGCCTCTGGAGCCTCATCTTGCCAGGTATATGAAGACAGATTCACAAACTCACAAACTATCCATTTCAATATTTGATAAACAAATAATGTTAACATTGTCACAATGTTAATCACTGATGTCTGTCTGTCAACTACAGGGTGATTCTGGTGGTCCTCTGATTTGTGAGAGTTCAGGTGTTTGGTATCAGGTGGGCATCGTGTCCTGGGGCAAAACAGACTGCAATGTTGACGTTCCAATAGTTTACACCCGTGTCTCTTATTTTCGCAAATGGATTAATGGAATTGTTCAATTCAACTAGACCACCATCAAGAGTATTTACCCTCCAGAGGATACATAAGTCTATCATCGCTACATTTTATCTTTTGTTGTTCACGGTTTCTGGTTCTCATGTGTCTGAACATTCAGCCATTAGTCAAGGTTTCCAGTTATCATAACACTTTTTTATGATACTATTGTTTTGAATACTAAAAAAACCTCATATGGCAATTAAATTATTAAAAACACTACTAATGTAACCACAATGTATCTGTTTTCATCTAATTGTAATTAACTAATTGTATTACACTTGTTACTCAATAAATCTAAAATTATTCATGGTATGCTTTGAGTATTTGTTCAAATGCAATGACCAAATCTTGAACAAAAATAAGCATTAGTGCTTGTTTTAAAATAAAACTTTAATTTCTTTAAGTTAATAAACAGAATGGGGTCACTAAGTTTTTTTGTTTTTTTTTACTTTTATTAAAAGATCCTGAAAACATGCATCACATTCTACATTGATACAAATAAAAATGTTCCTTGAGCACTATATCAGCATATTAGAATGATTTCTGAAGGATCGTGACACTGACGACTAGACTAATAATGCTGAAAATTCAGCTTTGCATCACAGGAACAAATTACATTTTAAAATATAATAAAATAGATAACAGTTATTTCAAACTGTAATAATATTTCACAGTATTACTGTTTGTATTTGTTATCAAAAAAGCAGTATTCGTGAGAATAAGAGACTTTTTTCCAAAAAAAATAAAATTAAAAATTAAAATCAAACCAAGTGGCGTTTGCAATCAAATGTTTATAAATCAGGGTGTATAAATCAGTTCCCGTCTTTTCCTAGGTTTCATATTAAAATTATATTATGCATTTTATAAGATTAGCAAGGTCAAATAAATATACCATGATGCTCAAATTCAGCTAAAACAGATGAGCTTGTTCATGATTGCCTGTTTACACACTTACAGTGCCAATAACTTTTGAAAACCCTTTTATTATGCATACGCTTACATACGCCTATATGTCCTGGGGCCTGTTTCAGAAAGGACAACATGACATCATGACTTTGCGTAAACATACACGCCACTTTCAAGTCAAAAGTGGCGTGTTATCTATACGCATTTTGAGCTATCCGCGTGTATGTTCACGCCGAAACGAACCGTCATCTTCCGCGTGTATGTCTACGCCGTTAAATGTCCGAGCGAAACGGAGCAAAATGTACGTGAAATAATCATGTTGGTCCCCTTTGCAAAACGTGTAGATGTCACAGTTTAACAGCCTCAGACGTGAATCTTACACGTACCATTATCCCCGGACGTTTGCTAATCCTACCCCTAAATCTAATCATAACCATTTCTTAAAACTATAGGCTACAATTATAAAGAAAAACAACAGACAGACAAGTATAATCACAATAATTTATTTAATGAGAAAATGTCAAAATCGGTACCAAAAGTTGTTCACGTGACGATGTGTCGCAGTCCTCCCTGGCAGTGGTTTTGTATGAGGTAACAGACAGAGCAGAATTTAAGTTATTAATTCAAATCCATGAAAACGTTAATCCGTCTTCGGTTCGGTTCGCTCTGAGGGCTGCGCGGCAGTGCGCGCTTCATTTCAAATGTGAATGTGCATGACGCAATCTGTGACGAAGCAGGAGACGAGAGCCAATGAGCGTTTGATATTACTGCCGTAACCATAGTAACCTGTCGCTTCTTGAGGGCGCAATTTTTGAATTTGAATTCATAACAAGCGCGGGGTTTGACGTTTACGGTCAAGATGACGATTACTGGATGGATAAAGGGCTGAGTTTGGATCTTTTTCTTGCAAATAATAATGGATTCTGAAGGTTTGGATTACATCAAGCTAATAAAATTGGTGTATTTTGTGAATCGATGTTGTGTTGTAAGGTTAGTATAATTATGGTTCTATAGGAACCATAAATAAATTATTGTGATTATACTCTTCTGTCTGTTGTTTTTCTTTATAATTGTTGCCTAGGTAGTTTTAAGAAATGGTTATGGTTAGGTTTAGGGGTAGGATTCGTGGCTCAAACTATCTTTTAATGCCATATTGTTCATAAAAATGCCATTTTCCTACATATCTGTCCATTACGTTTTATCATTTTAATATTTTCCATAAAATGGGTATGTTTAGGTGTGGGAAGATTAACCCCAGTGACGGGTAGGTTTAGGGACTTTTAGGGAGTTGGGGTAGGTCATATCTATATATACAGACTAAGTAATGTAACGTTAAGTCAACGGCGTTGATAAACACGCTGAAAAGCGATTATGCGTGTTGATAGCACGCCAAAAATGGAAATCGAATTGGCGTGTCATACATACGCCATTTCATGAGATCAGTCTGGAAAGGAGGCTAAGTGAAAACTCTGAGTATGTTAACCCTGAAATGGGGGAAACTCTGGGTTTTCTGTTTCAGAATGGGAGGTATGTCAAACCCGAGAAAGCAGAGTAAGTCAAGCCCGTTTCTGAAAGAGAGGTAACTTATACTCCGAGTCAGTTACCATGGTAACTTACTCTGTGAACCTAACCTGGTCGGGAGCAGGTTTTCTTAGGTAAACCCAGAGTTTTTCTTATGTATTTATATAACATCAGAGATGCAGAGCACATTAGTAAGGCCACTGTATCAGAGCGGGAAGGAAAGTGTGCCTCGCTCTCACAAACTTTCTGTGAGTTTTTGTGTTGTTTCCTCGACACAAACCCTTGAGATCCATCAAAGAGGATTTTCACAGGATTGCAGGTCAGTGTTGGAGAAATCGGTTTAAATGAGGATAATCTGATCAATTATATTCACTTGATAACATCTTGCTGTGACCTCTGGAAGTAACCTAATAATTAGAATTTCCTTTAGGATTTCCAGTGTGGTCGGATGTATTGATGACACACATAATCCCATCATCGCACCTTCCGAAAATGAACCAGATTACTGTATGGAATGGGAGGATGGCAGATGGAAGGGTAGATATATGCCGTAACCACCACAGCTGTTAAATACACAAATTATTCACAATTTATTTTGTCATCTTTTTTTTTACTTTCAAATACAAAAGCAACAGTAATTATTTTTCCAGTTGGATTTTAATATTCTTCCAGTATTGTGTATCTCCTCTTCATCTATCAGTGGTGGTGCAGGTCCAGCCTCTGTTGGTGGAGTAATAGTCAAATGTTAATTTCATTAGCCAAATAAAAAAATTTAACAGATTGGATTAGAGAACATTTAATTATGTGAAAAGAGCATTATACAACATGGAAACATGTGTGGCACATTGAAATAGACACTGAATTATATTTATTTAATATGTCAAATGTTTGTAAAGTCATGTAGCCTACAGCCATGAACCTTTTATGCTTAAAGGAGACATATCATGCTTTTAAATTGTTCCTTTTTACATATAAATCATACATTTGTGGTCTATATAAAGCGGAACTGCAATGCTTGGGTCTGAATTCCTCATTATTATAGCTCCACAGGCCCCTTTTCTACCCCTTTTCTGATGTGCGTCTGAGAGCAACTCGTTTTGATGCGGTCTCTTTAAATACAATTGAGACACTTCATACCCCGCCCCCTCTCCAGGTTGCAGAGGTGACACTCGGTTCAACTCCACCCCGTTCGGCCATTTTTGTAGTTTGATAGCAGAGATACGCTTATCTAGCGGCACAGAAACGTTTTATTCACACGTTATTAACAAAATGTCAACAACGGAAGACTTGTCCATCCAGCCTTACATGTTCGAGCCAGAGTCGGAGCCGGAGCGAGATGAAAATGAAGACGACGAACCTGCAGAACAACGTCTTCATATGGACGTATGTATCGCAATGGTGTGTTACTGTATTTACACATTAAACTTTGGTCTTCCGACCTTTTACCACCGTGTCGATTTATTTTGATTAATATGTGCGAGGGAGAGAGAGCAAGACAGCGTCTAGTTTGGAGACGGTGAAGTCTTGTTTACACTTTCGCCTGGCTCCGAAGAGAGAGAGTGCGCGCGCGCGCGACCGTGTCTCTCTCTCTCTCTGCTCGTTCTTTCAGTTAAACATGCGCCCTGTCACAAGCGCGGCAGTTCGTCTACATTAGACGGTGTAATGAAGCGTGTGGGTTACTACATCCAACAACCGAACATTTTAACTTACCTTCTCGTAACTTCTGCATCCTTTAGCTTGGACTACAAAATTGCAGCGAGAAATAAAAATGGCGGATTGCTGGAAGTGTTGGGCCGGAAGTCGATGTCCTTATTTGGCAGTTCCGCTGCAAATACTGTGACGTAATAGTTCAAAAAACGTCATAGAGAACAGACAAATTGGAACAGGTTGAAAAATATATGGGGGGCCAAGATGGCGTCTGTCTAGTTAGACGTGTTGTTTTCCGTCGCAGGTAAATCCGGGATTTGCAGCTAACAACTAGACCACTTTTTAACATGCTATTGCCTTTTACATTTTAACTCGATCGAAGATATACCCTAATCTTTGAATGGGCAAAAAAAGAAATAGGAAACAACAATTCGCTCCTCTCAATACTGAAGCAGACGAGATGGATCTCTCGTGCGAGCCCGCCTTAGAGTCGCTATCCCACACTGATTTTCCATGTCTATCTGAGGCTCATAAAAGTGACTCTCCTGCTAAAAAAAGGAACAAAGTTGGCTCGAAAATGGAGCCTGAGAATACGTCTGAAGTGCTTGAAGCCATTCAGGCACTTAGCTTGAAACTTGATTGTACACTTTCAAAGATTTCAACGGTCGAGAAGACTACGGAGCTTACTTCGGCTAAGGTGGACAGTTTAGCAACTTCTGTGCAACAACTCATCGCCGATGTTAAAACTCACGACGAACGACTATCCGCGATGGAGAAGGAAATGCGAGCCTTGAAGACTGAAAATGTGTCTCTGAGGGAAAATATAGCCGAGGCGCAACGTTACAGTCGAAGATGGTCACTCAAAATGCATGGTTTGAAAGAGACCGATGGCGAAGACGTTAGACGGATTACTATTGATGCTCTTGCAAAAGTTGCTCCGAAAATACAAGGCCAGTTTGATCGGGTGGTGGATGTAGTTCATCGTCTTGGTCGCAAATGTTCTCCGTCAAATGTGAATTCTAAGCGGACCATCGTCATTCTCTTCTCGATGCGCATCTACCGTGACGAGGTCTGGAGAGCTGCCAGAAACTCCAAATTCTTACTGGATAACAACCTTCGCATCTCCGAATTACTGTCACCTGAAGATAAAGCAGCAAGAGAGAAACTGTGGCCGAGAGTGAAGGCTCGCGAGGAAGGTAAAAGAGCCGTGTTCCGCGGTCCGTTTGCTTACATTGAAGGGAAAAGAATTGACTCTAATGAACATTTCTGAATAATAGCCTAAATTAAAAATGATGCATAGAATGACTAAATATCCCTGACTGTTTCACGAAAGGTCTACTGGATGCTGCTTCCCCTGGTTTATAGTTAGATTCGTTTTTTTGCAACTTCAAGACAATAGGTCTTGGATTGGTGCTTTGTAAAGTAAGCTTCATCGTTATTCTTTCTTGTTGATTTATTTACTTTTTTTTTTTTTTTACTTTTTTTTATGGATTTTAAGTTTTGTTCTTTGAACATAGCATCTTTGAATGTAAGGGGTATTCGCGAAAACACGAAGCGTAAGGCTTTATTTCTTTTCTTTAAACGGACTGATGCTGACATTATTTTCTGTCAGGAGACACATTCTACGGACTTGGATGTGAAATTTTGGAAATCCCAATGGGGAAACTCGACCTATTTCGGTCATGGAACTTCACAGTCAGCAGGAGTTATGGTTTTGGTGCACCGATTTAAAGGAGACGTACTTAATTCTGTTGCAGATGAAAATGGAAGATGGATAGTCTTGACTGTTAAATTGGACAACACAACATTTATACTTTGTAATGTTTATGGGCATAATTCCAGAGTGTTAAATAAGACCCTGTTTGCTAAAGTTTCTGATGTTGTTCAATCTAAATTTAGTCATTTCCAGGCTTCATATGTTATATGTTCAGGTGATTTCAATGAATGCATGGATGATTTGATTGATAGATACCCTCCCCGTCCCTCTCAAGGTGCTGTTCAATCCAATGTGGCATCTCTTTGTGCCAACTTATTACTTGTTGACGCTTGGCGTTTCTATAACCCTGGAAAGTTAGAGTATACATGGTCTAACAAAAACAAATCTTTGCAGTCTAGAATTGACTTGTTCCTAATTACTAACTCAGCTTTACATTATGTTAAGGAAATTGTTCATAGTTATGCCCCATTAACCGACCATAAACTTATCTCTTTAACTTTAACAGGTTCAGAAAGGATTTCTAGCCTTAGAGGGTACTGGAAATTTAATAATAATCTTCTTAAAGATGATAACTTTAATTCTTGTGTTAAAAATATTGCCAAAGATAGTTTTGGAGGATTAAGCGAAGAATTTAAAAATAAATGGGAATTTTTTAAATATAACGTCAGAAAGATTGCAGTTAAACGCAGTAAAGAGTTAAAAAAAATAAACAAACAAAAGGAAATAGAATTACTTGATAATTTAGGTATATTGGAACAGAAGAAAATTTTAACTAAAGAAGATGAAGTAGAATTAGCTAAAATTCAATCTCAACTAGATCTGATCTACCTTGATCTAGCTAAAGGTGCTTTTATACGTTCAAGGGCAAAATGGCTAGAAGAGGGTGAAAAAAATACCAGCTATTTTTTCGCTCTAGAGAAAAGAAATCGTAAAAGAAATACTTTATCAGCTCTAAATATTAATGGAAGCTCTTGTACAGACCCTAAACAAATATCTGATTCAGTTTTTTCTTTTTATAGTAATTTATATAACTCTAAATTTGATCTGCTTAATTGTAATAAATTCATTAAAATAATTCATCCAAACATTCCTACTATTGATAAAGAACTTCATGATTTATGTGATTCAAATATAACTCGTCTTGAGCTTAAAGATGCCCTCTTTAAAATGAAAAAAAGGAAAGCACCCGGTATAGATGGGCTGACAGTAGAATTTTATTTACATTTTTGGGAACAAATTGAAAATCCTCTTTATAATATGTTAATTGAATGCATTAATAGTGGTGAAATGTCTGCTACCATGAAACAGGGAGTTATTTCGTTAATTGCCAAACCTGATAAAGACCCACATCTTTTAGAAAATTGGAGGCCGATCTCCCTTCTCACAGTTGATTATAAACTAATTACTTCAGTATTTGCTAACAGATTACAGAAAGGTTTAAATAAAATAATCAGTGAATATCAAACAGGCTTTCTAAAAGGTCGCCATATAACTAATAATATTAGATTAGTGCTTGACCTTTTGGACTATGCTGATAGTGTAGAAGATGGTGCTGTTATTCTTTTTTTGGATTTTTTTAAGGCGTTCGACACCGTTGAACACAATTTTTTATTTAAAACTATTGAACTCTTTGGTTTTGGGAACAATTTTCGAAATATTGTTAGGATGTTCTACACTGACATCACTAGCTCTGTGATTCTTAATACCTTCACCACTAAAAGATTCAATATTAATCCCGGAGTGCGTCAAGGTTGCCCAATCTCCCCTTTTTTATTTTTGTTAGTAGTTGAATTATTATCAATCGGTATTGTCAATAATGATGAAATCCAAGGTCTTAAAATTTTTGATAAGGTACTTAAGATATCCCAATTGGCAGATGACTCTACTTTGTTTTTAAAGAATGTATCCTGTATTCCTCATGTTATTTCCTTCATCGATAATTTTTCAAGGGCTTCTGGTTTAACATTAAATTTATCTAAATGTGAAATCCTCCCTTTACACACTTTAAATGATAAACATATAATGAACATTCCAGTTAAATCCTCTGTCAAATACTTGGGAATATTTGTCACAAAAAATGTTCATGAAAGGCAGAACCTAAATTTTTCCTCTAGATTAAAGAAGACAAAAGTAGTGTTAAATTGTTGGTTACAACGTGATCTTTCCATTTACGGTCGTGCCTTATTATCCAAAGCAGAAGGCTTATCTCGATTTGTTTATCCCGCTCTATCACTGCATGTTAAAGATTCTAACTGCAAAAATATTAATAATTTATTCTTCTCTTTTATTTGGAAAAATAAATCCCAAGGACTTAAAAAAAGGGTTCTCACTAATAAGAAGGCTGAAGGAGGTCTAGAGATGCTTTATTTTGAGGATGTAAATAAGACCTTTAAGGTTAACTGGCTTAAGAGATGTTTTATCACCCCTAATTCTTTTTGGAACCATATTCCTCATAGTCTCTTTAATCAAATTGGTGGCTTGAAATTTCTATTAACATGTGATTATACTATTTCTAAAATCCCCCTCAAATTATCCAAATTTCATCAGCAAGCTCTTCTCGCTTGGAAAATTTGCTACTGTCACAATTTCTCTCCTCACACCTCTTTCATTTGGAATAATGGAAATATAACTGTTTCAAATAAATCCTTGTTTTTAACAAATTGGTTCAATAGAGACATTAATCATCTTATAAAACTGTTTGACAGTTCTGGGAATCTCTTAACTTATGAACAATTCATGTCAACTTACAATTTTCCCGTACTGTTTAGGGAGTTTAATTTAGTTATTAAAGCTATTCCTGCAACACTTCGTCAACTTATCAAATGTCATATTTGTTATAATTCCTTATCTGTGACAAACCCAAATTTAATTTTAGAAGGTGTTGAGTTAATTGAGAAAAAATGCAATAACAAGCATATTTGTAATATTTTCCAAAAACAAAACAAAATATCTCCTAGAGGGAAATTTTTCTGGAACTCTAAGATTGACAATATTGATTGGAGAAGAGCTTGGTTAATTCCTTTCAAATACTGTATTAATAATAAAATTAAAGAAATACACTTCAAAATTCTGCATACCATTTATCCTTCTAAATCTTTAATATCAAGATTCTCTGATATTGATGATATGTGTTGTTTTTGTAATAATGAGAAAGAGATACTGACTCACTTATTTTTTTACTGTAATGTCGTGAACAAGTTTTGGACTGATTTGGCAGAATTCATATTTAATCTGATGAATATTAATTACTGCTTTACCTTAAAAGATGTTACCTTGTATTATGAAAACAAAAGCAATAAGGATCTGGAATTTACTGTTAACCTTTTTATTTTATTAGCAAAATTTCACATACATAAACAAAAATTTCTTAATTCATCTCCTATGTTAAATTTGTTTTGCTCTGACTTTGATTTTTATATTTCTTCTATAAGACTGTTAAGAAATATTTAAAATGCTATGATACACTCTTTAATACCCCTGATATTTTGTAATATCTTTATTTGTTCAAATTGAATGTGAGATATCCTTTTTCTGTTTTTATTTTATTTATTTATTTTTGTGTTATTCTATGTATGTTACCCTTTCTGCAATAAAAAAAAAAAAAAAAAAAAAAAAAAGGTTGAAAAATATGACCAAAACAGAATATAAAGATATCAATGAAGCACCTGAAGAGAATAATTTCAACTTTTCTGTACTTCTAAACACTCCAAATATACAACAAAATGCATTTAAGGGCTAAAAAAGAGGATTTAGCATGATATGTCCCCTTTAAAGGTTTAACTGATTGAATTATGGTTTTAATGTTCATTTTTACTTGCTGTCACGTTTTTTTGTTTGTTTTGTTTTTTGATAGCATGAAAATGAGTATTAGTTAAATAACTTACCTTTCTGTCAGTTTTCACCTGATAATATAACAGTGATTGAGAATTATACTTGTGTATTGACTCGGAAGTATGCAGACGTCTTTTTGTCGGGTGCTGTTGCCATGGTGAATCGTAATTTTGGAGGTCCATTGAGCATGGCTTTTCATAGTCATCGTGCACGCACTTAACTCGGAGTCAACCTACTCAGAGTCGATTAAACTAACTCTATTCAGTTGTTCTGAAACCGAAAACTCAGAGTTTCCCATCTCAGGCTCTTATTGAAACAGGCCCCTGTTCTCTTCTCTATGTTGTCCTTGTAGAGCATTATCATGGTTACCCGTACAGAACCTGTGCAGACGAAGAGTATTCCCAAGGTGTCAGCAAGTGATTAGCTAAGTGATTGACTTGTTTACTTGTTCATCCTAAAAACCACACGGGTTAAACATCTTTTCACAGTGTTCTTTGGTGTTAAACAACCACAAAACACATGAAATGTGACTGAGACACACAAAAAAATAATATTTATTTAAAAAATAATTGGTAACACTTTACTTGAAGGGGTGTGCATAAGACTGACATGACAGCTTCATAATCATGGCATGACATGTCATGAATATGAAGGAGGTTTTATGCATGTTTATGACAACTGTCATTATGTGTCATTCGCTCAATTATGACATTTTTAATGCAAATATTACGTTGTTTGAGATGTCTTTGTTATGACAACTTGACATAAACCAATACATCATAACCTGTCATAAATGTGTCATAAACATGACATAGCAGATTAATTATCAAACTTAAGAAACTACTTAGCTTTATGGGTTAACATTACATTAAACTGTCATGTGGTTGGTTTTGACATTGGCTGTCATGAGGCCATTATAAGTGTGTCATGAATATATTTCTGACCACTTTTCTTTCCAGTATTCCAGTATTAGTTATAAAATAATTTGACAGTATTAACACTTAATGACATTTTAATGACAAATTAAATTTGTATCACTGTAGTTGAGGTCAAGAAAAATATTCATGACACTGTTATAAAAGTTATAAAACTATTTGACAGAGTATAATTACTTAATGACATTTTAATGACACATTCAATTTGTACCACTGGGGGAAAAAAGTGGTCAGTAATATAATGTAATGTTAACCCATAAAGCTAAGTAGTTTCTTAAGTTTGATGATTAATCTGCTATATCATATTCATGGCATATTTATGACAGGTTATGTTGTCTTGGTTTATGTCAAATTGTCATAACAAAGACATCTCAAACAATGTCATCTTTGCATTAAAAATGACATTATTGAGCGAATGACACTTAATGACAGTTGTCATTAACATGCATAAAACCTCCTTCATATTCATTATTATTAAGGTGTCATGTCAGTATTATGCACACCCCTTCAAGTAAAGTGTTAACAAATGATTTAGTGTCTTAGAACAGAGAAAAGATCTTAAATCTCCCCCACCCCCTAATTTTCTGTATTGTATCTGCTACTTGTATGGGTTCAATAAGAACTTCAGGTTATACATTTACAGGTGAAAGAATAGCGTCTCAGTTTGTCTCATAGCTGCACTTGAATGCATTCAGAAAACATTCGTTTTAACAAAGGTGGGCAGCCTACCCTTTTTTCCCCAGTTGACCTAATTATTCTTGTCAATATTTCAACATACTTTTTGTCACATGACTGTACTGAACAAGATATGAACGTTCCTGAGCTCTGAGATCCTTCCAGCTGCATGGAAGCACCTTGATGATTCCCAGTTTTATCAGATGCTAAAGAGAATATAAAGCAGGCATCAGACTCAATGGGAACAACAGTAGGAAATTACGGTTCATGTCTCCATGATGTTCTGGATCATAAGTTGTTTTGCTTTGGTGGCCTCCACTCTGGGTGAGTTTATTTTGTTGCAACGTGCAATGAGTGTGGTATCTGAAACTGGTAACTGTAGCTAGTTTTAAACCTACAATTGCTGGCTTAAAGAACAGAGGAAATTATTAGGTTCAAAATATGATATTACCATACTCAAATAAAAAAAGAACTTAAGCTGGTTTACCCATGATTGTATGTTTTTGCATGCGTTAATTTTCCTTACCATAGGCTGTGGAGTGCCTTCCATTAGACCAGTAATTAGCGGCTACAGCAAAATTGTGAATGGAGAGAATGCAGTGTCCGGTTCGTGGCCCTGGCAGGTCTCGCTCCAGGTAACTGAGACTAGTTTTAATTATGCAATTATTGTTCCTAAGGAACTAGAGCAGGAGTGTCCAAACTCAGTCCTGGAGGGCCACTGTCCTGCAGAGTTTAGCTCCAACTTGCCTCAACACGTCTGCCTGGAAGTTTCTAGTAAGTTTCTAGTATATTCTAGTAGTAGCTAAACTCTGCAGGACAGTGGCCCTCCAGGAGTAGAATTGAACATCCCTGTAGATGGTCCTATAAGCTGATATGTATAAATACATGATAAATGTTTTTACTGGCAATGTGTTCATCATTCACTGAGTTATACCATGTTTATTTGTTAATGCATGAACCAGCAATCCAATGGCTTCCATTTCTGCGGAGGATCGCTGATCAGCCAGTACTGGGTCGTCACTGCTGCTCACTGTCGTGTTCAGTAAGAACCTTCAAATCTGTTTTACTTTATAAACATACCCTACCTGGTTCTTTTTTTTCTTATTTTTTCAATCTTACCCTAGGGCTGGATATCACTATGTTATCCTTGGAGAGCATAACCGCGGCTCCAGCGCTGAAGCTGTTCAAGTCATGAGGATCGCCAAGGTATCATGCTTTAATCATACTGTATCCCTTTGAGTCACTATCTGCTGATTGCATTGCTGTGGTTCTCTGATATGGGCATTACCTCAGAAACCACAGGATTTTGTCACTCTGCCATAGCTTATGCTTACTAGGGGCGGGGGTTTAACAAATACTTGTGACAAACAGACTATTTTGTCCATTGCGCTACGCTTTGCTCTTTTTTCAGCTTGTAATACCACAAGATTAAAGTCACATAAAACGGATCAAATGTGACATTTATAAAGTTAAAAATATAAATTATATAAAAATATGAAGCAGAACAACTGTTTTCAACATTGATGATAATAATAAGAAATACTAAGTAAATCATCATATTAGAATGATGATTTCTGAAGGATTTGACACTGAAGACTGGAGTAATGATGCTGAAAATTCAGCTTTGCATCACAGGAATACACTTAATATATATTACAATAGAAATCAGTGATTTTAAATTGTTTTACTGTGTTTTTGATCGAATAAATGCAGACTTGGTGAGCATAAGAGACTTCTTTCAAAAACATTTTAAAAAAATCGTACTGACCCCAAACCTCTGAACAGTATAGTGTATGTATTGTATAATAAATAATCTCATGAGTTAATTTTTCCTCCCACTGTAGGCCATCACCCATCCTTACTACAACAGTCAGACCTTCAACAACGACATCACCCTGCTGAAACTGTCCTCTCCAGCCCAGCTGACATCCCGTATCTCTCCTGTGTGTCTGGCTGCCTCCTCCACCAGTATCCCCTCTGGCACTCGCTGCGTCACCACTGGATGGGGCAGAACTGGAACCACCTGTAAATATATCATCAACATCACTGATGTCAAAATCTGATGTCAAAATCTGGATATTCTAGTTTTCTTCTATTTGCTTTGTTTTTACAGCAAGTCCTAATATCCTGCAGCAGACCGCGCTGCCGCTTCTGAGTCCGGCTCAATGTAGGCAGTACTGGGGTCAGAGCAGAATCACAGACGCCATGATCTGTGCTGGAGCCTCTGGTGTCTCCTCTTGCCAGGTATATGAGGACAAAAATGTATATACATACGTACAGTGATTTAGTTCTGATGTGCTTATATGTGTTTGTCTGTCAACTACAGGGTGATTCTGGTGGTCCTCTGGTGTGTGAGAGCTCCGGTGTTTGGTATCAGGTGGGCATCGTGTCCTGGGGCACCAGCGACTGCAATGTTCGCACCCCAGCCGTCTATGCCCGGGTCTCTTACCTCCGCCAATGGATTGACCAGATCGTCGCCTCCAACTAGAGCTCCAACTATTTGAAAATAATGCCAATAAAAATATTAAAAACACCTTCTAAAGATTATGGGAAGTGACTCAAGCACATAAAATAAATCATAGGGTGATAAGGATTAAAAAAATAAATGTGAGTATGAGTTTGTGCCAAAGAATATATTGATAGTAACATGATGTATTGATAGTGAGGTGATGTAAGATTCATCAGAATTGCCGTTTCCAGGAACCACGACCAAAAAAAAAAAAAGAAAAAAAAAAAAAAGAAAACAGAGCGCACTGTTAATAATATACAACAACATCAGGGAAATAATAGGCACTGTTTTTTTAAGGTTTTGTAATATTTTTGAAAGATGTCTCTTGTTCTCAATAAGGCTGCATTTATTTGATAAAAATACAGGGAAACTGTAATACTGTAAAATATTTGTTTTAGATATGAATATTTGTTAAAAAGTAATTTATCCCAGTGATGGTAAAGCTGAATTTTCAGCATCATTACTCCAGTCTTCAGTGTCACATGATCCTTCAGAAATCATTCTAATATTTTTTACCATTATAGTTTCAATGTTGAAAACAATTGTGCTAATTAAAATTTGTGCATTTATTTAATATATAAATATTTTGTAACATTTTTATTATGTCTTTGATGTCAGTTTTGATCAATTTAGATTGTGCTTGAATTCATTTCTTTCAAATGCTGACCCCAATTTTTTTAATGTAGTATATATAAAAAAAGTTTGTATGTAATTAATATTTTATTATACTAATATTGCCATATTTTTAACATTTGTATTTGCTTTCTTAGTGTAGTTGCTTCAGGCGGGACATGATTGTGGTTCTTGTTCACATCAGCACTTCTGCCAAGGTATCAGTCAAAGTGATTGGCACAAAGGCCTTTTTTACACTTTATCTGCCAAATGCATTGTTGTAACTTGTTGCATGATGCATTGCCCATAAGACCACAGGATTGCGTGGAAAACACGTCGCACTGAAAGGAGGAACAGACCATTGAAGTTGTTATTCTCTAAGCTTGCCTTCTGATGAAGCTATTTCATTCCTTTTAAACACGGCATAGGAAAACAGTGTCATGTGCCCGGTTTGAGGTTATGACACATTAGAAAGAACCAATGACATTTGACATTTGACACCATTGTAGTCAAGCATGATTCATTTAAAGGTGTCGTGTGTGTGTGTGTGTGTGTGTGTGTGCGCGCGCGTGCGTGTCTGTGTAATTGCCAACGAAGGCTGGAAGTGAAAAACGCCTTATATTCAGGTGTGCATAATTAATATGCAGGTTTTCTTTTACAGTTAAGGCCATTGCACACTGAGTCCGAAATTCGCATCCGAAATTTTCGCACGTTAAAAAAAAAATTCGACCTCACGTTATGTCAATCACGCTTGCACACTGTCTACGAAACTTTCGTCCGTAATAAAAAAATTCGGATCGGGTTCGATTTTCTGCGTTTTTCGCATCCACAGCCAGTATTTTGAGAGGTTTTTTCACAATTCAGAGCCACCGTACAACTACAAGCGAACGACAAAATCCACAATGGATTTAGCAGCCAATTCGATCACTAATCATGTATTATTTGGGTATAAAATATAACCTGTATACAGCTGTTCTGTCTGCCCAGCGCTTCTGCCGGCCGCCTGCGTGTGTGTGTGTGTGTGTGTGCCGGTGTGTGCGCGCGCGCCCATACCTAGACAAACTGCCAGTCTCTGTTCAGGATCGATTGGTTCACGGAAATTGGTGGTCTTGTTTTTAATATGTGGCTCCAGTATCGCTAGCAAAGCATCAAACTGTTCCACTGACATTCTGAGGTAAATTTTGAATCGCTCGGGATAATTTCGCAACTCCTTGATAAGGAGGTGAAACTCTCCTTCCTCTCGGCGCAAACTCAGGATTGGGTGGACCCAATATTTCCTCTTTCTTTTTCTCTTTTTAAGAAGAAAGAGGGCAACAAAATCATCCCCACTGCTACCCTTGACGAATCCATTTTGTATTTTTTGCGTTTTTTTCCGCAAAGGTTTAATAAATACGCATCGGACTCAGTGTGCAAGGTTTCTGTGCGTGACGAATTTTAAGGCTGACGAACACGAAAAAACGCAAACGAAAATTTCGGACTCAGTGTGCAATGGCCTTTAGGCCTAAAATGGGCCAAAAATGAGATTTAACGCGCACTGAAAAGTAAAAAATTACTAAATGCTCATGAGAAGGATACAATACTAAAGCAATACTAGAAATTGCGAAATTAAGGCGTGACCAATGGACAGCAGTGTCATACAAATACAGGCCAAGAAGAAAGACACATGTTAACTGCAAAAAAAAAAAAAAAAAAAAATAGGAATTAAGGTGAAGAATTAGGTGTGAAACCATCAGGAACCATTTAGTCTGCAGCGCCACCATTTTCCAGAACGGCAACCTACCTGGAGTCTCCAGAATTGCAAGGTGTCAGGACCTAGTTACTAAGGTAAAGAATCCTGAAATATGACCCACATTTAATAAGAATCACAAGCTGAAGTGTTGGTGTTGTGCATAATAATTATGCAATCACTGTATATATATATATACAGTACTGTGCAAAAGTCTTAGGCATGTTAATATATAAGGAGTCTGACAACAGCCGGTATGATCTGATCTCACCATCATCGAGTCCGTCTGTGATTACATGAAGAAACAGAAAAAACTGAGACAGACTAAATCCAGAAGAACTGCGGGAACGTCTCCGAAATGCTTGAGGAACCCTTCCTGCAAAGCTACCTGAAAAACTATGCGCAAGTGTACCTGAACAAAAGCCGTTTTAAACGCAAAGGGTCGTTACACCATATATTGATTTGAATTAGTTAATAGAAGTTAAATCATAAATAAATTCAATTTGTGATTTTATTTTTGAAAGCATTCTCACTTTACAGCATTTTAACACAAGTGCCAGTGCTTTTTACAGTACTGTAGCTTTGCAGGAAGGTTTCTTCAAGCATCTTGGAGACGTTCCCGCAGTTCTTCTGGATTTAGTTTGTCTCAGTTTTTTCTGTTTCTTCATGTAATCACAGACGGACTCGATGATGGTGAGATCAGATCATACTGGCTGTTGTCAGACTCCTTGTGCATACAGAAATCTCACTGGATTATTACAATTAATGGCAAAAAGAATGTTTGAAATGTATGATATTTCCTACTGACACACTACAGCAAAATATATAAATAACTGACTTATGAAAAAAATTATATATATATATGTGTGTGTGTGTGTGTGTGTGTGTGTGTGTGTGTGTGTGTGTGTGTGTGTGTGTGTGTGTGTGCGTGTAGGAATAGTACAAATTTGTCAGTCAGTAAAGTTGTTCGTACGTAAATAATTTACGTTTCAGTGCTGTCAATACAAATATTTTACATTTTAGTGCTGTCAATACATCAGTATTATACGTTTCTGTGTGTATTAAAACATAAAAAAAATTAAAAATTAAAATGTATGTGTGGTAGAACTACACTGAAAATGTCAAATGTTTCAATTTCTCCGTTGTGGTAGCCTACAATGCTGCCTTGAGGCTTTTAAAAATTAAATACATAAAAAAATTATTAAAATGTGTATTGATGTTGTTACAGTCTCCAATTTTAAGCAGGAAAAACACCATAAATATTTTTTTCCTCATTGATATCATATTGTGTACCACATATATATATATATATTTATATTGTGCCCTCCAAGTAGGCATGCAACATGCACAGACAAGTTAGCACAACTTAGCAGGCTAATAGTTTTCAACAGCAAAATATTTTCCTTTTCCACATTCTCAGCCCACACTTGTTTCTTTCATATAAGAAGAGGAGATCCTGTTACCAACTGTTGAATCTTTTGCCAAGTTGTGGGAACACAAAGCTGCAGAGATACAGAAAATGGGTAAGAGTCCAATCTGTGCAATATTCATTTCATATCAATGTTTTTTTTTTTTTTGTTGTTGTTTGTTTTTGTAAATTAAATGTAGACCCAATCAGTAACCTGACAGTGTATAAATCATATAAATAAATTACTAAATGTAGCACCTAATTAGAAGATTAACTGAGCAAATTAATGCTTTAAAGTATGATTGGCCAGCAGCCACATCTATTAAGAAATCAGAGGAAGCGTGATTAGAACAGCTCAGACCTGTTCTCTGAACTGCAACCAAATAGGAAACACCATTATTATTGAGAAGCCTGAGGGCAATGAAGCTGCAATCAGAGTATGTTGAAAAACCTTGGCCAAGAACTTTGGTTTCAATGGAAAATTTTGCAGAACTACTTTAATTTTTTTGCATAGATTATGTGTTATGTAAACATTTATGTTTCATTGGTGTTCTTCCAAGGATTAAAATAGTTTAATTTTTGTTTCTGAAATGTGCATTTATATGGTCATATAACAGACTTCTCCCTATTTCAGTTCACTTTATACTCCTTTTTGCCCTTTAAATCTCTGTTCAGTGTTTAATACTTTTGACTGATCTTTGGTGTTTTGCCATGTAATTTTTTTTTTAATTACTTGATTGGGGTGGAGAGGCACCATTGTGTACGCTGTGTCAAAAAGAGAGAACCACTATCTGAAAACCCCTGACCTAATCTAATGGTTTAAATGCTGGTTTATATAGCATACACGGACGGCCGCATCTCACAGCTTTTGCAGCATCTCGTAAATATCAGATTTGTAAAAATAAAATAAAATAAATTTCCCATTAAGTTTCTGAATGTCATTTTCAAAACATCCTGTTTTTTTTCTTGGTAATACAAACGTTAATGGAACATTTCATTTTATCATTTTGCAAACATTGTGGGGAATATTACTGAATGTTCTCTAGACATTCTGAAACATGTAGTAACATTTAGAATAAATTACACAATGGTATTTCTAACAGAGAAAATGTGTTGCAAGTCAAATACCACAAAATGTTTAATTTAATTGGTTTTGCTCCAGATCCAACGCTCACTGCATTATTTGCTCCTTTTTTTTTTTCTTTTTTTTTTTTGGGGGATAGGGTGCACGAGTTTGGAATATGACAATCTGACCTCCGTCACAGTGACCCAGGGGAAAGAGGGCTTGTCAAGCATCCAGATCTTTTCTTTATGCATTTACGTAACCATCTTTGTCGTGGGCTTCATTGGAAACGGTCTTGTCATATTTGTGACTGCACTGTTAGACTTTTCAAGGGTTTTTTACAGTAACTTACTGGCAACACTGTTGCCAGTAAGTTACTGTAATTAAGAGTTACAGTACCAAACCGTATTTCAGTTTTACAGTACATGGTACTGTAATTGTGTAATACAGTGCATTACTGTAAAAACGAAGCTAATCAGTACACTACTGTAATTATTTTTATTTGTACTAAATATAAATTAGATTTTATAATTTTGATATATGATTAATTTTATTTGTATCCTACATAAGTACTACTGACATACAAACCAATTAGACAAAGTTATCACAAAATACAATTTTTTTATTTAAAACATTTCATATATATCACAAAATAAACATGCCAATGCTGGAAATGATGTGTGAAATTTTTACACATTAATGGGTGAGTTCAGGGATAACATTTTTTGTGTTAATTTTAACTCATTCATTGTGTTAATGATTTTAACAAAGTAAATATGTCAGAAAGGTTAGCACAAAGATGAAACGTGTTAAATTAACACATTATGTGCTGTCCTTCACTGCACACATTTTTAAAAACATACATAAAACCATAAACAAAACATTAGCACAATACATGACACATAACCCCACCTTCAAAATAATTTCACTTATTTACAAAAATGTGTTGATTCATGTACACTGGTGGCCAAAAGAAGTATTTAAGTGTCTTAATGTTTTTGAAAGAAGTCTCTTTGATGCTCAAGAAACATTTCTTATTATTATCAATGTCTGACTGTCTACTCCTCCATCTTTTCTACAGCATAGGAGTAAAAGTCATCATCAAAATAATCTTTAAAAAGCCAACACAATGTTTTTGTCCACCTTTGCGAATAAATGAACTTCTCCAAAGATTGGTTCCTGTTCAGAACTTGATTGACAACATCAGAATGTTCCCTGGTTTGCATGCGTGTCCACAAACACAAATGTACTCAGTCCTTCAGAGGAGATCCCGGTTCCAACACTATATGAGAGAGAGAGAGAGAGAGAGAGAGAGAGAGAGAATATTAGTGTCACATTATTTTTAACCTCCTTTTTTGTTAATTTTTATTATTATTTTCACAAAAACTTAAGAATATATATTTGTAAACAGCTTTTGTCAATAAATAGCATACAAAAGAACTAAATTAAATGATGCCAGATTCAATTTTAATACTTACAAATCCTAAATTCTGTCCAAAAATGCTGAGATCCATAGAAAGAAAGACTGAAATCGATGATTTTAGCCCATGTCAGCTTGTCTGCAGTGGAGGGGTTCCTGTTTGAGACAAATACACAGTAAGAAACATGCAAGAAATCACTGTGTGATGATCGTTCTCCTTCCTACAGTAGTTAACCCACCTGTGCGCTGATGTTAGGACCTTCCTGGTCAGGTGGGACTGCAATGGTAGAGTCTTCTGCCTAATAAAATATCAAAATAATGCAAAAATATAAACTTAAGTTGTTTAGAATGCTAGATTTGGTATGAATGAATTAGTGAGTTTTACTGCAGTGCTTACCTGGATACATTTAATCTGGCGAGACAGAACAAAGACAATGGCCCATCTTCTGATTGGTTAATTTGCTGTGTAAAAATATAAAGTTAGACATGATGCAAAGGTCACTTATTTGATATAAAGTTAGCCAATTTTATAGAGATTTTATAAGATATTGTAAGCTACCTAGTCTGCACCTGTGGCTCCAAAGCAATTTTCACATATTGCTAATCGTTTCAGCAAACTTATCTCAAAATATATCACAAATGGCCTAACGTTACCTCTGGAATCTTGCTAAAAGTCACTGGCGCGAATTGGCGCTTTGTTGCAGTTGCCTTTAAACACATATAAAAATGGAAGTAAATATTAAATTGCATTAAAAAAAAACTATAATATGTTATAGTTTGCAAACTAATGCTAAAACTATAAAGGTTCTCATCAGTAGGCCAACATTATCTACAACCAAAACAGAATTTCACATTAGTTTATTCACATTTATTGTTAATGTAAACGTGTTACTCGTTGGCATATTTTAACTCGACAATTCAATAATCTAACAAAGTGTGTAAAATGAAACGTTAGCTCAGTTTACCGTGGTAAAGTTCGTTACCGCCATGTTGACGACGTTAGGCTAACGTTAACATACTTTAAACTGGGCACAATCCTGTCAACACACACAGAATGTTTTTTTTTATTATTTTTTTTTTTTACCTTGGTTGCTGATCTCTCTCTCGGTGAAGTGCATTCCGTCTCTTCCCCGGGCCAGACAGGAACGGCGCGATCCAACAAAAGACAGACCCCACTGATATTACACTGGATGCTCTGGCGCGACACGAGTCACGACAAATCCCAGACAGTGTAGTGATGCGCCGCGGCCGTTATATTTCTGACGTACGGTACTCCGAGTCCAAGCGCTCGCGCAATTTCTGACAAGGGACAAACAGGTTTGCATTTTGTATTAAAGGTCCGGTTGCTTCAATGTGTCCAATATAGACAGCCTCTGGCTATTATATAGCGTTGTAGACACGCGGTGTAAGGCAAAAATTAGGAAATAAAAAGCACGATGGAATGGTGCCAGCCAGAGAGGCCGTTACGTCAAATACAGTAGTAGGCTATACAGCAAATTTAAAAAATACAGTAAGTCTCTGTATGTGGTGTTAGACAAATACAGTAGTATACAGCAAATTTGAAAAATACAGTAAGTCTCTGTATGTGGTGTTAGACGTAACAGAAAATTCCCATGATGCAATGGGAATCACAGTTATTTACTGTAAAGAGAAATAGCAGTATAATACTGGGGGATTTAAAGTAAATAACTGTAGAAATTACAGAAAAGTCTAACAGTGTGGCTACAAAATGAAGACGACAGTCAACTCCATTTGGTTCCTCAACTTGGCAATTGCAGACTTCTTTTTTTCTTTTGCACTAGTCATGCACTTGGTCTTGGTCTTTGGCAAGCCACTGGGTTACTTTTTGTACACGCTTCTCTCTTTCATGACGGATTTAAATATGTTTGCAAGCATTTTTTTTCTGACTGCTATCAGTCTGGACCGATGCCTGTGCACATGGATGATCGTGTGGGCTCGGAATAAACGAACTCTAGTCAAAGCTAAGATCATTTGCATGATTGTGTGGGTTTTATCCATTGTCTGTAGCATTCCTTTTGTAATCAATTTCTGCAAGTATCTAGACTTACAGTCTCTGTACACATACAAGTTTAATAGAGGGCTTTCTCATCCCCTTCTGTATCATTGCATCTTCATATATAGCAATTGGAGTGCGGGTCAAACATCTCAAAAGGGGGAAGTATCTCAGGTCTTACCGTCTTATTATTTCTGTGGTTCTGGCCTTTTTCTTATGTTGGTTCCCATACCATATTCACAAATTGTGTTTAATTTCATTAAATGCAGTGGAGAATAAGCAGAATGTTAATGTTCGAGAAGTAATTTCTAAAGCAAGACCTTTTGTAGTGTGCCTGGCTTTTCTAAACAGCTGTCTGAACCCCATTCTCTATGTGTTCATGTGTGATGAGTATAAGAGGAAGCTTAAACAGTCTCTACTGCTGGTGCTGGAGACGGCGTTTGCTGAAACTCATCTGGACTTCCTTAATCACAAAGATGACAAAAAGAAACCAACAATTCCTTGATCAGCTGCCAAAACAAGACAACTCTTAAAGAAAACTAGACTCTTAGTAGCCTGTTGATATTAGAACCCAGTAGATATTACAAAGTAATGTCACATGTTTATATATGTGAACGGGGAATATATGTATATTTGTATACCTGTGGAAGTGATTGATTTATTGATTGATTGATTGATTGATTGATAGCACTTTATTGTCTGTGTACACGGAAATTTGTCTTGCAATACAAGCTCCAACAGTTACAACGCAACAACCTACAAAAAAAAGCTAAAAACATATAAGCATCAGTAACAACATACATAGATAGTTAATATGATGGGGGTCCCTGCCCTGCAAGAGTGGTCTTCAATAGCCATAAAAATATAGATGAAAGTGGGTAGGAATTAACACTTCTTTACTCTCCCGTATTGATTCAGCAGAGCTATAGACAGAGGAACAAATGAGTGTTTATATTTGTTCTTTCTGCATTCTGGGACCCTATAACGCCTGCCAGAGGGCAGGAGTTGATACTCCCGCTGCAACACATGGGAAGAGTCCTGGGAGATTTTGTCAGCCAGTCTGATGGTGTGCAGTACATGGCTTTCAATGAATGCATTCTGAATTGGAGTGTCCCACCAATTTGGAGCAAATTCCCAGGAGCCGTAGAATCCTGGCCTTCAGATGAGCGGAGAGACCCCCAAACCACACTGCGCCTCCATACTGCAGAATGCTTTGAATTGATGACACAAAGAAAAGAGACAGGATTTCACTGCTCGCTCCGAATGACCTAAGTCTCCTTAAAAAATAAATTCTCTGCTGTACTTTGCTGCAGATATAGTCTAAATGGTAAGTCCAGGAAAAGTCACTATCCACGTACACTCCGAGATATTTGAATGATTATTTTTGTTTTATGGTTTGATTGTGAACGATTAATGGTGTAATGTTGCACTCATGAGAGGTGCCAAAGACAATCTCCTCAGTTTTCTGTGTATTGAGGATGAGGGCATTTAAATCACACCACTTTACCAGATTATTCACTATTTCCACATAGAGGTCGGCCCCCTCTCCCTCCTTCATCAGAGCTACAAGTGCAGTATCATCGGAAAATTTGATGATATGGTGGTTAGGTGCAGAGGTAACACAGTCGTTGGTATAGAGCGTGAAGAGCAAAGGAGAGCTAACACAACCTTGTGGGGCACCGCAGCTGGTTGTGACCATGGGGGAATAGATGTTATTGACCCTGACCAGCTGTTGCCTGTTAGTGAGGAAAGAACAGTACCAGTGAATGAGATATGGGTTTATACCCATTTGAGCCATTTTGGATAACAATATGTCCGGTTTTATTGTATTAAATGCAGAGGAGAAGTCGATGAACAGTACCCTGGCATATGGCTTTATTTTTGGAGCGTCCAGGTGTTTTGAGACCAGATGCATGAGCGTGCCAACAGCATCCTCCGTGCTGCGCTGTTGCCTGTATGCGAACTGGAACGGATCCAGTATGTCCTGTACAGACTGAGAGAGTACATAGGATATGATTTTTCCAATGACTATAATACCGATGTTAATGCCACAGGTCTGAAGTCGTTGCACTCCTTGGGGCATGATTTCTTTGGTAGGGGGATGATGTGCGATGTCTTCCAGGCCATGGGGACAGTGTGTGTATCCATGGACTGTTGGAAGATGGGTTGCCACACTGGGGCTAGCTCCTTACAGTAAGTTTTCAGGATGGAGGCACTGATGTTATCCATGCCGGTGGCCTTACGTGAATTAAGCTGACGAAAGACGTTTTCCACCTGACCCCCTGTAATTATCACTCTATCCTCAGAACCCACCGTGACTGACTCCAACACCTCCCTGCATCTCTCCATACTCCCAGAGGTTTCAAACCTAGTAAAGAAGGTGTTCAATTCAATAGCAGAGGTTAACTCATCACTTGTCACAATAGGTCTCCTGTTTTTACCTGGCATGCCTGTCATGCATTTCATTGTATCCCACATTTTACGTGGGTTGCCAGCCTTGAAGGCTTCCTCCAGGTGTTTCTTGTGTGCCTCCTTCGCCTTCCTCAATTTTTCTCTCAGTTCTTTGTCTGTTTTTTGTAGCTCCCTTCTATCTTTATTTTTAAAAGCCAATTTCCTCAAATTCATTACTTGTTTAATGTCTTTGGTTACATACATTTTATTATTGGGATACACCTTAACCATTTTTGTAGGTATAAAAGACTGTACGCAAAAGTTAATATAGTCTGTTGTTACAGTGCAAGTTTCTTCCAATGTGTCCCCCCTCAGCACTTGCCAATCTGTGCAGTCAAAGCAAGCTCCCAATTCCTCTCTACTGTCATCAGTCCACTGTCGAACAACCTTGTTCTCTGGTTTACGACTTTTTAATTTTGATGTGTACGTCGGGATAAGATGTACTACATTATGGTCGGAGTTAGAAATTGGTGGTTTGCTCCTGGATTGATAGGCATTGGGGAGATTAATGTAGCATTTATCCAGTATGTTCTCCTTTCTTGTTTCACATTTCACAACCTGTTGAAATCCTGGCAAAGTTTTCTCTAGATTGCAGTTGTTAAAATCACCCAGAACAATAGCAGGAGCATCTGGAAATTGTTGTTGTTGATTATGTACACAATCAGCTATTGATGCAGCGGCACGGTGTATTTTGCTGCTTGGGGGGACATAAACAACAAATAGCAAAATGCAGCCAAACTCCCGGGGAAGATAAAATGGTCTCAACCCAATGCCCAGCAATTCAAAATCTCTGTTACATATCATATGCTTAATTGTGTACTGACGACACCATCGTTCATTTAAGTAAACACAAATCCCTCCTCCTCGACTCTTCCCCGAGTTTTCATTTCTATCTGCCCTTATGAGTGAAAAAACACTGATGTCATAAAGTGAGTCTGGAGCGTCTGTGTGCAGCCATGATTCAGTGAAGCAGAGAAGAGCAGCCTCGCGAAATTCAAAAGAATACCTTGCAAGTGCCCGTATGTCGTCAATTTTATTGTTGATAGAGCGCAGGTTGGCCAGGATCACAGCATGTAGAGCCGGTCTGGACTTTCGCTGCCGCAGTCTCCTCCTTATTCCACCCCGTCTCCCTCGCTTCCTCCTCTGTCCTTTCAGCCGCTCCGGATCCCCCTCCCTTGCAGCCAGCTGTAATCGCTTCCCTCTCCACCGGCGTGCAGATCGTATCAATTCTCCCGGGATACTAGCCAGCAGCCCGGGTGTAGCTCGTTCTTCAACTCCCACTTTGTTGAGTTTTAGGAGTGCGACACGAGCGTATATAAGCATTGGTCGGCTGTCACTGCGCCATTCCTCCATCCTCTCCGCACGTGAATGCACAAACAGACCAGATACGATTAAAAGTCCAATAAAAAGTCAGATAAAAAGTCCAATAAAACAAGGGATATCCACCACTCTTTGCCCAGACTTTAACACCCACATATTAAGAAGGTACTGTTACTTAGTTCGATGACAGACGAGTACAAACAATAAACACAACTAGTTGTTTGGAGCAAGCTGCGTGTCGCCAGCTGAGCAGCGCCATCTGTCCACCCAAAAGTTCAGGAGTGAGACACTTTGGGAACAGCTGGGAAGGGATCTTTTAACCCTAGTCTACCCTTGACTTTTGGTGGTCTTAAGTGTCAGCTAGTGATAAATATAAGCTTATACAACAATGCGTCCTTTATCTATGGAATGTGTGGCGGAAAGAAGCCCTGCTGATTAAGGCCTTGAAACGAGTATAAAGGCTGCCCAGCTCTTCCTGTCTGGGTCTCACTCCACAGCGTAACTTCTATGTGGCGACTGGGCCTCTTTGCAAGAATAAATACTTTTTAAAAGACAATTGGATTCAGAGTGTCTCTTACGCAGTGATGAGGGTTGAATATAATTTTTTGCCACAACAATGTGGCAAATATGGGGATATGGGGATATTTTGGGGATATTTAATTTAATTTTATCAATCAATAATGTAACGACAATGACTATGACATGCGGTCACATGCTGTTCAAATTAGTAAATCCTGATCTCCAAGTCTGCTTGAACGGTCAAAATTGCATCTTTGTGGCTCCCCCGAGGGACATTTGAGTCACATAAGGAAACCCTGTTTTCTTAGAATCCCCTCTAAAACCCCCATTTCAGCTCTGGACTCCCTGTGACTTTTACAACCTCACAGACTCGTGACATTCCAGAACACACACACACGTACACACACACACACACACACACACACACACACACACACACACACACACACACACACACCAACATCCTTTTGTGTTTAACTTAAAATGTGTGTAACTCAGACTGGTATCTGAACTTCCTGAATGTATGCGTGATTAATGTTGTTTTGATCATATAGTTCTGATCTTCGAGTGTTTGGATCTGAAATGTATTTTTGAAGGATGTTCTCCCAGTAGAATCGCATTCCGTAACCCGAGCTCATTGGCAGGTCATAAAATTTGACCACAGAGCTATCCAGCCCTATGCATGAGATAACAGGGTCGCAACATTCCAACACACACACATACAAACACACTCTGGACTGTGAAACAGAAACCCCCTACAGAAAAGGACTTTTACCCATAAAGTCACTCTTAAAGGTACTAAATATATAAATTTGTGTGTTAAGAGGTGTGTGTAAACCATAGGAAAGCATATGTCCTATTTGTGACATTAATAGAACTGCTATTGCCTATACAAATGCATAATAATGTATCGTTGCATGGCTACAACGCCTAGATTCTATTTTTGATATCTCTGTAATCCTCTCCAGCTAACGGAGTTGAATTCCAATAACAGAATTCAGTGATGCGCATTGTTTTATAAGTTCATATGTCTGGAGAAAATCCTCTCCAGTTAAAGTCAATCATGACTCATTCGAGTGGGCGTGTCTAACCGGACAAAGGAATCTTCCCGCTCGAAAAATCTCGACAGCTGATTCGTCCTACACGAAGGAGGGGACGGCACCTGGGACACTGATAAAAGTCCAAAACCTTCTCTCATCCCTCTCATCCTTCCGCTTCCAACTCATCCAACTTCTCTTGATCCTCTCCCCGGCGCAGCGTTTCTCCAAGGAACATCTGAAGGAGGCCCTGGCCTTCTCCATCGAACGAACCCATGTTCGAGTCGTAGCTGCCGGTCTTTGCAACTAAGATTTCCAGCCTCTCCCATCCCGGGAGACGAATCTGAACTTTCTCGGTAACATCACATTCAGTGAGCCTTTCAAGCTTCCCGCGACACCGGAAGACGCAGCAGAAACAGGACACCATCCTCGCTTCTTGCATCAGCTTCAGCCTGACCAAAAAGAGCACTCGCAAGTATATTGATTCCTATAAAAGCTGTTCCAGGTGTCTAGGTCTTAGGTCTGTGGACTAAGTTACCCTCTATCTTCCCTCTATATCTTTCTTCCTTTCATTTCATTTCATTCTGATCACGCTTTGTTTTATGTTTTTGTTCGGTTAAATGTTTATTGGTTTGTTTGCATTTTTACGTACGTTTATATTTGTAGCTTATAATCTCTAGCGTGTGCCATTTTATTAATAAACCCATTTATACTTTTAACTGTCTCTGTGTTTGAAAACCCACTTTTTATAAAGTCAATGAAACAAAAGATCTATAAAGCTACAGGCTCTATATTATAAAACTACTTTGAATAGTTTTAAATTATAAACCCAAAGAGGTTTTGCCTTCGTGGCCAGAAGACAAACTTTCTTGGAGTTTTGTAAACAGGAATACTTCTTCTTAACTGTAATGATCAGACAGTACAGAACGAGGCATTTCCTATAATTGATAAAGTAAATGCATATGCGATTTATGAATTATGACCATGCGTTATAAATATTAATATTGCCAAAATTCCCTATATTCTTGAGCTAATTCGCATTAACCCAGAGGCATTTACGCTACAATAAATTCCTCTTGAAACAAACTTTGTTGTATTATTTTAATTTAATACTGTGAAGCTGCTTTGATACAATCTGTATTGTGAAAAGCGCTATACACATATACTTGACTTGACAATGTCAATGTCCAAAAATGAATCTCTGGATATTAACTAGTGAAAGTTTCACACTGTCACGAGATAGTGTCGTTTGATAGCGTGTCAGCACAGGGAACACATTCCTCTGCATTCAATTAATATTTCAGACTGCAGAAATAGAACTTAAAATTGTATAGTCGATAAAAATAGTTCCCTTTCGAGAGGTCTCTCGTATTGTGTAAGTAGCTTACGCTGTGGGAAAAACTCCTTTTCTTGAGAATATCGAAGCCAAATTTTTAAAACGCAGTGCAGCTGCACAGCAGACAACTAGCTGAGTGTCTAGCACGGTAATTGGCTGTGCTGCAGCAACTGCACAAACCTATGGCGAGGCGGCTCATGCGCGCAAACCAATCAGGTCGCTTTGCGCCCAGGCGCGTCAGAGCCCGCCGGAATGGGCATGGCTTATAGCTATTAAGTCCCCATTTTCGCCATAGAATCAGATTTAATCTTCTCAGCAAGTTTCCACTTTGCTGTCCTCCGGATTAAGAAGCCTTTTTTGCCGCCGTCGATAAGCCTTCAGTGGAATAAGCTACCAGCTAAGCAGCTCTGAGGACACCGGCTTCCTGGTTTCACTGGACGCCACCTTCAGCCCGCTGTTTTGCTGTGCCATCCGGCGCGCTATATCCTTTTACAAAAGCTAGTGTGTTCGCCGTTGCGACTCACTTTCTAAAAGAGCAATTTCCAGGCGTTGTTTCAAATGCCTCAGGTCACCTGCGCCTCTCTTCGGCGGAGATCGTCACATCCTCTGCGCTTCCTGTCTGGGCCGTGACCACGTGGAAGCTGCACTCTCTAAGGGCGGCTGCCCGCTCTCTCCACTGAGGGCTCGACTAGCCAGCTTCGCCGCCGACGACCCTGCGCCCGCCTCCCCTTTTCCTTTGCTCGAGCCGCGTAAGAAAAAGCGCTGCGCACAGAGGAAGCCAGAGCGGACGAATACGAGCGAGTACATGCCGGCCCAGTCCCCGCGTGCCTAGTTCTCTCCCAGAGAAACCCCCTTGCCGGTCCTGTTCACACAGGCGGACCAGTACCCCTCTCAGCGAGCGGCCGGTCTCGTCTCTTTTGGGGCATCAGACGAGGAGGACGACAAGGATTACAGCCTTTCCCTCGCTGCATCCAAATGTGAGGAATGAACGGGCTCCGTTGCCGACCCCGCACCCTCAACACAAGCCAACATGAGCGACGTGAGAACTAGCCTTGACGCAGAGCTTCTCCACGTGCTGACTAGGGCCGTTGAGCCCACGCGTAGCAGACTGGATAATAATAAGTTTAATTTATATAGCGCCTTTCCCAAGCTCAAGGATGCTTCACAATGACAGTAAATAACAAGCAATTTACAAATAAACGGACAATGGACATTTGCCCAGTCCAAGTAATGGGCGATTGCAGTTGCAAATCGCATTACATTTGCAATACAAACATAAAACAGAGGCAACAAACATTAATCACAGACAGCATGGTGGGCAGTTGGAGTAAAGATGCAATAGATTATTGGTACCTAGGTTAACATTGTGACTGTGTTATGTCAAATTAACATTTTCATGACTGATAATACTGGTTAAACAAATGGGTTTTGAGTTTATGCTTAAATTCATGCAACGTGGTTGTTGTCCTGAGAGCCAACGGAAGAGAGTTCCATAGCTTAGGGGCTATAACAGAGAAAGACCTGCCACCCATAGACGACAGACGAAATCTCCGCTCACAGAGGAGTTCACAGCCAGAAGATCGGAGAGTTCGAGGGGGAATATAAGGAGAAATTAAGTCAGAGAGATAGGCTGGAGCAAGACCATTGAGTGACTTAAAGGTAAGCAGAAGAATTTTATAAGTGATCCGGGATGACACGGGTAGCCAGTGCAGTTTAAACAGAATTGGAGTGATATGGGCATTTTTTTTAGTGTAAGTTAGTAGTCTTGCGGCAGAGTTTTGAATATATTGCAAACGTGAGATAGAGTGTGCTGGTAGTCCAGAAAAAAGAACATTACAGTAGTCGAGGCGAGATGTGATGAACGCGTGTACTAGTGCTTCAGCGTCTTTTGGGCTGACATAGGGACGGAGTTTGGCAATACGGCGCAAATGAAAAAAGGACGCTTTACAAAGTTGACTAATGTAAGAGTCGAACGTCAGTGCAGGGTCAAGAATGATACCCAAATTTTTGACAGTGGTAGATGGAATTATTGATGTAGCTTCAAGGTCAAGTCTGGGAATGTTACTTAAATTTTTTGTTAGAGATGGGGGGCCAGTGATTAATATTTCTGTTTTAGTCAGATTCAGACTGAGAAAATTGGAGTTGAGCCAGGTCTTTAATTCATTAATACATGATGATAGTGATGTGGTCTGGTGAATAGAATCTGGTCGGCAAGCAGTATATATCTGGATATCGTCTGCGTAGCAGTGGTATTGAAAACCGTGGCGGCGAATGATTTGTCCAAGAGGCAGAATATAAATAATAAATAGTAATGGGCCAAGAACTGATCCCTGTGGAACACCTTGTTTGAGAGTGACAGTGGGAGATTTGTAATTGTGCATAGTGATGTAGTATTTCCTATCTGTCAGATAGGAGGAAAACCAGGATAACGCGGCTCCTGAGATACCAATCTCTGAGAGGCGCATGAGTAGGACTTTATGGCAGACAGTATCGAAAGCTGAGCTGAGGTCGAGTAGTAAAAGTAAGGAAAGGTTTCCCGAGTCACCAAAGAGTAAGAGGTCATTGATAACCCTTGCTAATGCAGTTTCAGTACTATGGTTTTGGCGAAAACCAGACTGAAATAAATCAAAACTGTTGTTGAGAGATAGATATGACTGCAATTGAGTGGCAACAACCTTTTCCATGATTTTTGAGACATACGGTAGATTGGAGATTGGGCGATAGTTAGCGTAGTCAATTGGGTCCAGATTTGTTTTTTTAAGAATAGGTGTAACTGCGGCCGTCTTTAGTGAGACTGGAACAGAGGCAGAGAGAAGAGACATGTTTACAAGATGTGAGATAGGTGCAGAAATGACAGAGGTACAGTGTTTCAGAAGGGTTGTAGGTGCAGGATCCAGCCGGCAAGAAGAAGAATTGGATTTCTGTATAATTTCACTAATCAAGATGGGGTTGGTCAACATAAAGTTATTAAGTGTTTGTATCTGAGCTTGCTCACAACTAGAAGTGGTCGGTTCATCACTAAAAGTCCCACGTAAAGCATCCAGCTTTCCCTGAAAGTGTTGCAGAAAAGAACAGCACAAGTCGTCAGATTCTTGTAAACAGGCATTGTGCGCGGGTGCCTGCACAAGCTTATTTACAATGCTAAATAGTGTTTTAGACCTGTTGTTTGCGTTATTGATGATTTTAGCGATATATGAAGAGTGAGCTGTATTTAAGGCGGTTTTGTAAAGCTTGATATGGTCCGAAAATGCTTGAAAGTGTACAGTTAGATTGGTTTTCCGATAAAGACGCTCCAGCTGTCGGTCTCTTGCTTTCATAGCACGTAACTCAGCATTAAACCACGGCGAAGAGTGGGACAAGGGAACAGACCTAGTCCTAATTGGAGCATGCTCATCTAAAACGTCAGCAATGGCAGAATGGTACAAATCAAATATTTTGGATGGACAGGTGAAATCAAAAACATCAGAAATAGCAGAAGATGTAATAGATGCAGCAAACATACTAGCATTAATAGCATTGATCTTACGATAAGATATGTTAATATTGTCAGTACATTTAGTTGGACAAGTTAATGTAAAATCAAGGGTAATAAGCTTGTGATCGGAGATAGGAGTAACCAGACCATTGATGGAGATGTCATTCAAGCCAGATGTACAAACTAAGTCAAGTGTGTGGCCGTGGGTATGAGTTGGGAAGTTAACATTCTGATAAAGTTCAAAGCAGTTCAGAACATTCATTAATTGAGTCCTATTTGAACAGGGAGTATCAACGTGAATGTTAAAGTCACCAAGCAAGATGACCTTGGTTGATGAATCACAGGCTAACGTTAGTAGTTCACTTAGTTCAGAGAAAAAATCGTTTTGCTGTTTGGGTGGTCTATAAATCAGGATGATTGTTAGGGGACTGTTCGAGGAAATTTTCAAAACCATGTATTCAAAAGTCGTAGTAGTGTGGAAGTCCAGTTGAGCAAGCGTTATGGAGTTGCGATAGATGACCGCAAGGCCACCCCCTTTAGTAGATAAACGCGGCTTAGACAGGTGCTGGTATCCATATGGTGTTAGCAGATTAAGATGCATGAAATCATTCGGTGTTTGCCAGGTCTCAGTAAGGAATATCATATCCAGGTTTTTGTCAGTAATAAGTTCATTTAGATAGGGGCCTTTGTCCGAGATAGAGCGACAGTTCAGCAGAGCAAGGTGGTTTTGCAGCATATCTGAATTATCAGCTAAATTGACATTGAAATTTGACATTTTTACGCAGACAAGCGATCGCGGTGGACGACAGTCGCTTAGTAGGCGTTTCGGTTTGACCAGAGTTCTGTTATTTGACCAGATGCACGGGATCACAGTTGGTGTTGATTGCTGACAGTTAATGGATGAATGGTTCCTGCAGGGGTGCCGGCAGGCCCCTCAGCAGAGGCATGCTCCTTTCTTTCCTGAAGTACATGACGAGCTGAGTCGTGGAAAGCGCCGCATTCAGCTCGTCTAAAACCTTCTATTACCTCAACACTCTCGACTGTCGAGGGCGCTGTGGAAAAAGGCTATGAGACGATTCCTCACCTCGAAGAAGCTGTGGCCGCAAACCTTTGCCCTCCCACCACCATGGGATGGAAACCTAAAGCGACTCACCAGTCCAAGCCTTGCCACGTCACTTCAGCTCTCGCTGGCTGAGCCTACGCCTCCGCTGGCCAAGCTGTCCAATTTTTCAGGCCAAACTTCTCCACTCAATGGACAAGTCTGGACCTGAACCGGAAGCTTTCAGAGACCTGCGCAGCTCCACTGACCTGGCTCTGCAAGCTACTAAATCAACCGCCCAGGCGATCGAGAGACGCCTACAGTACATATAAACTATCGAGTTTAGAGATGAAAGCGGTCACTCTATCACTGCAAGCTTTTCTCCCATATCTAAAAGGCCACCACGTCTTGGTCCGAATGGACAACGTGTCAGTGGTGTCCTATATAAATCGCCAGGGTGGACTCAGCGTCATTTCGCTATCAGCTCTTCCTTGACCAGAGGACGAAAGAGACGTGAATCTACTCTGCCCTGTCAGGGCTCTTAGAGTCTATTTAGAGCGTTCTGCCCTATTCAGGCAGTCATAACAGCTCTTCGTATGCTTTGGCGGCCGCACCAAAGGGCTTGCGGTCACAAAGCAAAGATTATCACACTGGATAGTGGACGCTATCTCGCTGGCTTATCCTTTGTCCCATAGGCGTCAGAGCTCATTCCACGAGAGGCATGGCCTCTTCATGGGCATGGTTGAGTGGAATACTAATTGATGATATCTGTGCGGCGGCCGGCTGGGTCTCGCCGTCCACATTTATGAGATTTCATAACCTGGACGTTCCCGCTTTACAGGCAAAGGTTCTTTCAATATAATGAGTTTAAGCACAATTCACCATAACTATAAGGCCCGATGTATATCTGGTCCTGGTTCAACCCGAACTACGGTTCTTTATACATTATAAATAAGGGGCTTGGCCCTTTTTAAGGCCCATTCCTTGGTTCCCTATATGAGGCTCGTCACTGGTCTGGCCTCTATTAGGACTCATAACTTTACTCTTCAATGGGCCTCGGGCGCTCTGCCCTAGGGTATAGTATGGGGCGAAGTTTTAAGCACGCACTGCGTTACAACCCCCCCAGATAGCATGTAACCATTGAAACAATGTTGAGTCAGTGTTTATTTTATTTATTTGTTTATTTATTTGGATCCCCATTAGCTTCCACAATGTGGTTGCTAGTCTTCCTGGGGCCCATAAAAGTGCTGAAACGTATGTACAATTAAAATACACAAATATAACATACATAAATATAACATCCTTATAACATAACCACATGTATACATTTATCCACATATACACATTCAAACACATACAGCATTTGAAAAAGTCAGTACCTATAACAGTCACAAATTAACTGATGTAATACTATTAATTGTAATCTGTTTTAGAGTCTTCTTAAAATTACATATGTTGGATATTTGCCTTGTTCTTAAGTCCAATTTATTCCAAGCAGATGACGATCTAACTAATACTGTTCTTGTCATACAATTGGACCTTGCAGATGGAACCACTAACACACCTGAGCTCACCTGACGCGTAACATGTCCGTGACAATACCCACTAAAAACCAATTTATCTACAAAAGATTTTGGATTGTTTTTAAATAGAGCATTGTGCATATAACAGAGAAGACTTATATTGAGTTTGTCCTCCACCTTTATCCAGCCCAAACAGGTATGCATTTTATCCACACTAGAGCGAAAAGAGCAACCTAGGGCTACTCTTGCAGCTCTGTTCTGAACGATTTGTAATTTTTTCAGATGTCCCTGTGTAGCACTGGACCAAATTACTGGACAGTACCCCAGATGTGACAGAACTAAAGACTGGACAACTGTTTTCATAACTAATGGTGGACAATATACTGAACATCTCCGGGAAAAAGCAATGCCTTTAGCCATTTTAGACACAATATGATCAATCTGATCAGCCCAAGAAAGCTGACTATCCAGCTTCACACCCAAGAGTTTAGTCTGACTCACCTGCTCTACCACAGATGTATCAATAATTAGATTTAAGTTGCAAGGATTGCCAAGCATACGTTTAGTACCAAAGACTATACATTTAGTTTTAGATATATTGAAAGCCAATTTATTAAGTTTCACCCAATTTGTAATGGCATTAAGTTCATTCTGCAAGGTGCAACTTATGTCAGTTATTGTAGGTGATGCATAAAACATTGTAGCATCATCTGCATAAAGTACAACATCTGCTCTTGAAACAGCATGTGACAGATCATTCACAAACACAGAAAACAACAATGGACCCAAACAGCTGCCCTGGGGAATACCGCATGACAACTGTTTACAATCAGAAAAGCTCCCATTGAAAAATACCCGCTGACTTACCAGAGAGATAACTGCATATCAAGGACACAGACTGATGTGAAAAACCCATAGCACTTAAGCTTAGACAGTAAAATATCATGGTTAATAACATCAAAAGCTGCTGTGAAATCCAGCAGCACAGCACCCACAAGCTTTTTATCATCCATAAAAGTTAACCACTGGTCTACCATTTGTACCAATGCAGTATTAGTGGAGTGTCCTGGCTTATAAGCATGCTGTGAATTGGAGAGCAAATTATTCGATACAAAGTACTGCATCATTTGATTAAATATAGGTAGAATGTTAATTGGTCTACAATTTGATTCAGTGAGACCTAATCTATCATCTTTCACTAAAGGTATAATTTTAGACTGCTTCCAAATTTCCGGAAACACCCCACTTATCACAGATCTATTAAAAATGTGACTGATCGGCTTGCATAAGATATTAGCGACAGTTTTAAAAATTGTGCCATCCAAGTGATCTATACCTGCAGTTTTTTCCTCCGGGAGAGAGAGCAACATCTTTTCAACAATTTCCTCTCTAACTGTACCAAATGTCAATGAACAAGATTTATTCCTCATAATGTTCTTCACATTACTACAAGGTGAATCCTTAGGGTATGATAACATACTAGATCTTAAATTTGCAGTTTTGTTTATAAAAAAGTCATTCAAATGATTTGCTATATCCAAAGGTTTAGTAATTATTTCTGCTGCTGTTTCCAAATACATATTAGAACACTTTGGTTTTTTACACATTATTTAATTTATAACTTTCCACAATTGCTTGCTGTTATTTGATGAATTACTAATCTTTTGGCTAAAATATATTTTCTTTTTTAATCTATTTATCTTTGTCACTTTATTTCTCAACTTACAATAATACCTTTCATCCATATCACTTTTAGATTTTAGAGTTTCATCTTTGGCATTATCCCTTTCCCTCATTATAGATTTCAGCTCGGCATCTAACCAAGGAGCATTATTGCCTTTTATCGACCTTTTTCTAATTGGTGCATGTTTGTCAACTATTTTCACAAACCTATCCATAAAAATACGTAAAGAAGCATTAACATCCTCCTCGTCACAAACCACGACCAAGTGGACCTTTCAACATCTTCCACAAACGCATTAGGATCAAACGTTTTATAAGACCTTCGATAGACAATCCTTGCACCAAATTTAGGCAATTTAGTTTTCTTTGTTGTGATGATTTAATTATGATCACTGCATCCTACTCCAACTGAGATGACATGTGAACACAACTCATACACATTTGTAAAAATGTGGTCAATGCATGTTGATTTAAATTTACCATTCAACGAAATTCTTGTGGGTTGTGTAACAATCTGCTTAAGATTAGAAGCATTAGTTATAGTAATCATCTTTCTACGTAAATAACACTTCTTTGAAAACCAATCAATGTTGAAATCCCCCAAAAGAAAGATATCTTTGGTTTGAGCAGCTGCCTTCTCAATGTTATCACATATCTTTTCCAAGTAATCTACATTTGAACTGGGAGGTCGGTAACAGCAGCCCACTAAAATGGGTTTGTTAAACTGAATATTTAACTGTAGCCATATCATTTCAATATCGCTGCCCATCAAATCTTCCCTTGGAGTGACTGCAATATTTTCACTAATATAGAATGCAACACCCCCACCATTTTGATTTCTATCCTTTCTAAATAGTCTATACCCCTCAACAGCTAGCTGTGAATTATCAAAACTGCGGTCTAAGTGTGTTTCTGATAAGGCCAATACATGAATCCCATTGGAACAGATGTTTATAATTTCATGAACCTTATTTCTGAGACTACAAATGTTCAAATGAGCTAAAACTAAACCTTTCTTAGGCAAGTTTGTAAGTAAATTTGTCATATTAATAAGATCAAAACAAAAACATCAGGATAAAAATCTAAATAAAGGTCATGAGCAGTTATTCAGATGCTTGCTTTGGTCCATTTGCCGGCCAAATTATAAGCTTATCATACCTTAAGCTGGCTCTTTCACCTTTCTCTCTTGCCTCTTTCAGTTTTGGCAGCAGTTCACGTCTCCTCTGCTGCACCAAATCAGAGAAGTCTTCATTGATATAAATGTTTGTACCCTTTAATTTCTTGGTGGAGAAAAGGATGCGCTGTCGGTCTTTAAATCTAAGAAGCTTCACAACAATTTTCCTTGGCTTTCTTCCCTCATGGAATTGGCCAATCCGGTGGACCCTTTCCATCTCAATTGTAGAACTATCCAGACCCAAATTATTAGACAGCATTTGTTGAATCTTCATTTCTAATCCACTGATTGTTTCGCCTTTTTCCTCTGCGATCCCATCAATTAGTAGATTAGATCTCCTTGACTGATTTTCAATGTGATCCAGCTTCTCAAACAGATCCTCCAATTCCTGCTTTGATTTTGAAATGCTGCTCTCAAATGATCTAATTTTTATGTCAATATCATTCTTCTTAGCTTTCATCTCATCCATGATGCCTTGTGTGAACTGCAGACTAGTTTTTAGTTCTTGTACATCTCTAATCACACCATCCAGCCTTTTCGCATTTCCATCCATAATGATTTGAACGAAGCTCTTGAAGTTGTCCTGTTGTTGTTTTAACATTTCCTTATAAAATTCTCTCTGCTGATCCATCATGTGGGTCAACACACCCATAGTTACAACTGTATCATCCTCTGATGGTTGTTTACTACCTTTGGGAGGCATGATTCCACAATCTTACCAAGATGTACTGAGATAGGAGTGGCAGGCCCACCAAGCCCAGAAGCCTCTCAAACAGTTGAAACGATGAAAACAGTCCAATTCACTCGCCGCACAAGTCCAATATTCAAAATGTGAAGACTAAATGCATATATTGACCAAATGTTGACCTTAAAGTAATGGTCCAATATGTGATTACAATGATTTGTATTAGATTGTAGAGAGCTGGAGAACTCAGAGACAGAGCGTGGCAGCCATCTTGATGCGTCAACGCTGATTACGTTGAAATGACATTAGAAAGTGATGTTGCTTTAGCATCACTCTTGCACCCTCGGTTAATATTGAAATAATGTTCAGATTTCAATCACAAATCAATGGTGTTAATATTGCTTCAACATTACAAAGTGATGTTGTTTCAACGTCACTCTTGCACCCTCGGTTAATATTGAAATAATGTTCAGATTTCAATCACAAATCAATGGTGTTAATATTGCTTCAACATTACAAAGTGATATTTTATCAACATCACTTTTGCACCCTCAGTTAATGGTGAATCTATGTTGAACAAAAAATCAATGGTAATGCTATTTAATCAACATTACACTATGATTGATTCTACATCACTGATGCTGAATCAAAACTGAAATTAACAAAAAATAATCAATGATAATATTGTTGAATCAACGTTACACTATGATGTTGAATCTACATCACTGCTGTTGAATCAACAATGAAATTAACAAAAATAATCATTGGTAATATGGTTTGATCAATGTTACAATGTGATATTGATTCTAAATACATTTTGTTGAAACACAGAAAATACAACTGAAAAGGAATGTCAACCAGTGTTGCCATCTGATGTACCAAGTTAATGTTGAAACATTAATATTTCACTACACTTCAATGATGCGTCAACAAATTCCTGACCATTTAAAAATTGGGCGAAAACCTTTTAAAATATAAATGACACCTTTCCAGCAGTTGAGTCAATTTATTTTATTCAATCAATCAATGACAAAAAATATATTAAAAGATCATTCTTTAAAAAAAGAAAGGGGGAGAAATAGGACAAAAGCATTTCAACCTTTAAAAATAAAATTGGCTTCAGAAGACTGATGTCATCATAACTACAGGTGGTCCAGTAGTTCAGGTTTTTATAAAAATCTGTCTTACATCAGACTACTGCCTCTTTTCCTTTGGGTTGTTACTCAAAGCATGATGTTACTCAACAACGAGTCAATTCAGTTGCCACATTCAAGAATGTTAATATACTAAACACAATATGATTCACTTTAAAAAAAAGTCACTGAACACAAAATATTCGAACTACGATTATAGTATTGTTAAATTCTGTTAATTTAATTTATTTTTCTAAAATCTATTAATGCGTCAATATCAAAAGAAAGCACTATGGCAGGGATGTCCGATTTTATCTCCAGCCCTAATTAAACACACCTGAGGCAGCTAATCAAGGCCTAATGACCTTGATTCAATGAAAACTTCCAGGCAGGTGTTGGAGCTAAACACTTCATGAAGAGGAACAAACACCTGTGAGCTATAGCGATTAACTATATCTCAGTTCATTTTCTGTGAAACTACATGGGTCAGTTATGAGGTAGAAAAAAATATGAGATAGGGAAAAAAAAATATTTCAATGCGTTCTCTCAGAAAAGTTTCGTATAGCGTTCACCAAAACAACTTTGTGTTCGCTTGCAAAGATCTTTTGACTGGTTCATCTCTTATGATTGTGCCAACACTGAAAAAAATTTGGAGTAGGATTTACTTGAAAAAAGCTAGGAAACTTTTTTCAATCAGAAAAAGCTAGTACATTTACAAATATTTGCCAAGTAAAAACCTAAACATATTTATCAGTAGCTTTAATTAGAAATCTTTAAGTTAAATTTACTTGGAATATGGAATTAACCTGTTAAGCTGCAACGCCACTTTTGAAAAATCCCCAGAAATGACATACCCAAACTGAAACACATACAGTTCATGAACCCTTTGCACTAAAAGCACAAGTATGATCTCATTTGAAAGCTGACACCTGGTAGTTTATTGTAAATGTAGAATTAATTATTGTCATAATGAAAAAACATTTTTTAAATAGCTTCAACGTTTTGTAAAGTTATTAGAAATGTATTTTTATTAAACATATTCATTCAAATAAAATTGAAGTGGGCACTGTAGCAATCTAGAAATGCACTGCAGCTAAAGCCATATGTGTGACCATGTTATATTTAAAATCTGAAAATGAGAAGTCTAAAACTCTGTATTTAGTTAAATGTTTTTCAAGATCATGTCAAATTACTTTATTTTGGGCCTAGCTAGCATGTTAGCTTAGCACACCATCAATACACGACCATTTATGAGATTAAAACCATGTTTGTGCTACAAACGTACTTTATAACGCAAGTGGAGTGTTTTAAATAATCTTCTGTGATTTGGCTTCAGATAAAAAAAAAATCAGACAGAAAATATAGAATTATGTACAATGATAAAGTCTATATCGATTAGCATTACATTATAAATATAATCTATTATTATAAAAATATCTGGCATTGCTTGAAGAACACAGGCAAATCAAGTATCATTGCAATAATTTTTATTGTCTTCAAAACGTCTGTATCTGCATATAACAGCGATCTCTGTGTTAGCTTTGTGTGTAGCTGCTATCAGTGACGTCCTTGAAGGTCACATGATTATGGCTCTTCTTCATGTTCCATATATGGAGTATTTTTGTGCATATAGCGCCCTCAGGCTATTGGTATGAATTGAAAACACAGCACATCTCAGTAAGAAGCGCTCATAATGATTGCATTGACGCATTTGGGTATAAATTCAATAAATATTATTCCTGTCTATAGAAATATGATGTGAATCTATGAGAATATATCAATATTTCTCCAAGTCTGCACATTTTTGAGCTAAAAGCCCTGAGGAACGTTGTTTTGTATAGCACTGTCATGACAACAGCACGGAGTTTTTTTTTATGAATGGACCAGCTGACGCTCATAATTCATATTAAAGGGATCGATGCATTTTTTCATTTCATAACTCCTGACACAAATTAAGACATAACTGTCACTATAAGTTTCTCAGAATACAATAGTGGTCAAATACTGAAACTTGAGTCTTATATCTTTTTAATGATGTATAGTTTGTCAAAGTATAACATTTAATCTGATAGTAACTTTGAACTAAATAAATAAAAAAACGCTTCAGTGCGCCGACGCACTGGTGAAGCTTAACAGGTTTTAAGTAAACTTTACTTAACCTAGTTAAATGAAAGCAACAAAGAAAATAAGTCATTTTAACTTGGCTAGTAAAAAGTTGATTATTATCGATTTAGTTGAAATTTCCTTTGCATTACATTTCACTCAAACAATAATATTGAATTATACCAGTCATTTATAGTATGTGCTTTACTTAGATTAACTAAGTAATTTATACTACATCGTGTCAGATGTTAAGCATCATGTGAATGCAAAGACCTCAATACTTTGCAGACAATACACAATGATGGTAACATTTGATGGTTCGTTTTTGTGTTTGAATGTGTCATTTTGAGCAGAAAATGTACTCGAAATGTCACAAAATGGCAAGTTACTAATCCTGACAACAAAAGCAATGATAAAACAGTGTAAATACAGCTGGAAACCAGTGAAAAATGAACCTCATTAATTATTCAAGGTCCAGTGCATGATGGGAACCCCAGTATCAGAAAAGTTGAGTAATTTTTACTTAATTTTATTGAGTTGATATTTACGCTTTCATTTCTACTCGCTTGAATTAAGTACTGATATGGAATTTACTTGTTTTTTTTTTTATTCTTGCCTGAACTAACTTTTTCATGTAAATTACATTGTTTTTTTTTCAGTAGTATTTACTTCACCAAAAAATCTTTTTTTACAGTGAATGTAGTTTAGAAACAGTGATAAAACACTTTGAATTAAATATAATATTTTTGTTTGATTTTTTACAGCTGTTTGGGGATTATTTAATGGTGCCAGAATATCTTTTTTACTTTACAGTAGGCTACCGAAAGGCTTAATATGTAGCCTAATGTCTTCTTCTAATGTATTACTTTAACAGTTAAGCTAATCAAAAACGAAATAAAAATATGAGTGTGTGTGTGTATATCACATGATACAAATGTTGTATTTTTGACCAAATTTGAAGTTTTACTACATTTTCTTCCTGGAATCCACCTTGAAATCCACCCTGTTGGGATCAGGATAATCCTGTTTTTTTTTTGGATCAAAGTTATCCAAATCCTACTGACAAGTTTTGAACAACACAAACTGAAGGTTTGATCCAGATTAAAACTAGGATTGGATTATGTGATCTAATCTGATTTCAGATTCCTTCTTTCCCTTTTGAACAACCCATTTTCAAGATTTGATCTGTAGCGACAATGAGAAGGAACCAACCACAAACTAATCTTCTTCCAGAATATTAATTCAAACTCTCTGTGAACAAAGAGGAAGATTTGGTCAGGACTTCGTATCCTCATCCATCTTGTCACGGGATCCAGGCGCCGACCGGTCTGACTAATTACAAGAGCCCCCAGCACTAACACATAACTGGTCAATGCTAGCTTTGTTGCCAAATTACTGATTGGTTAAGAGAAAGACAGAGACCAAGGTCTGACACAAGAGTCTTCACATCCCAGACTCAAATCACAAACCAGAGCCATAAATCACCCAGGCTCCAGAGAGTCTGTAACCAAAGACTTTTATTGGTTAACTGAAGGAAGAACTGGTCAACTTCGATAGTTTGCAAGACGGATCGATACCAGCAGATGTTGTTAAACCCCCACAACATTCCTGACCCCTTCCCAGTTGGGACCTCTGAACGAACAAACAGAGTCCTTTTCTCTCTAAACCAGAAAACTGAGATTTTTCCTACAGTATACATAAAACTCATTCAAGAACAATTTTCAATGGACTTACAATCAAACATCATGCAACTACATAACTCTATTTTGTGTCTGCAACTTATATGTGTGTTTAATATGCTTAGATACCATATAACTCATGTAATGTTATAACTGTTAGATGTTTGAATGAAAGTGTGTTGTGTTTCATATCAGTATGATCGTATGCTCTTGATTCAAAAGATGGCTTGATTGAAATCTGTGTAAAATGTTTCGTATTCTTATAATACTGATCATGTCTAAACTGTGGCATCTGTTCTCTCTGTTAGTAAGGAGAGCACAGATAAGCATGATTTACGATCAGAACTGAAAAGAACGCCACCTCCTAAATTTAGCCAGTGTCTAATTGGCCAGAACTCATCCTGGAGGTTGGACAAACTTTGAGTTTAAAATCTTAAGACCCGAACAAAGTTTTAGAAGAGCAGAACCAGAACCAAAAATGCAGCGGGAGATGAAGATCTCAATCAGACCAGTAACCATGTAAACGCAGAGACAAAGAACCCAAATTAAGATCAGAAGAACGGGTTCAACAGCTTTATTCAAGCCATCTTACTACTCTCGTCTAAGTTGTCTTTTCTTTTCTAAGTTTTCCTTTATTTTCCGTTGTGAGTCTCGGTTCTAAGTTAAGTTTTGCGACAAGATTTCGAGCCACGTTTCTTCTGCAAAGCCAGCTTCAAACAAAGACTTTCATCCGCCAGCACACCACGTGACAGGCCGCCCCAGACATCAGGCACAAGGACACCAGCCAACGAACGGACCGGGAAAACCCCTTTCATGCAACAAAAGGGAATCCCCAAAAGCAAAGACAAGCAGGTACCTCCAGACTAAGAGCTGAACTGGTGTATTGATATAAATTTAATAACCTGTCTAAGAAACGATAGAAGGGTTAAATTAATGATTGATGGTTCGTTCCAGGTCATGTCTTATAAGTGCAGAAACTTGGGATTTCATCATCTCACTCTTAAACTCACTCTTAAAACTGAATCTTTCCTTACTCTTTTTCCTTCTGCAACTCGTATGAATGTGTGTGTTTGTGTTAGATATTAGTTTTATGTGTTAGTATATAATCAATAAAGTATTGTTTGTATTTGAACAAAGAGATTACTTGTGTTATCTGCTTACAAAATTTTATTGTCTTGAACTTCGATCTAAGTACCTATGCTTACCCTGGATTTAGTTCTTAATTTACTGTTGGGGGGGGGGGGGGGGGGGGGGGGGGAATTCTTCTTTCTTGGCCAGGAAGATATCATACTTCCTAGAGTTAATAACTGTTTATGCTTTCTGTTCATTGGATGAACTGATAGACTAATCATACTATTGATTCTGCTACAGTAAATTCAGAAAATAATTAAATTATTAATTATTGATCATAATTCGTTATGAATAATAATTAATTAGATTTATACGTGGGCGTATAAACGCTACAGATCCAATCCGATAACCAAAATCCGATCAGCTTACCTTTGAACAACTGGCGCCATAGCATTCAAGTAACAAGTTTATCTAGAATAAAATAACTTCAACGTCCTTTACTCACCCTCAAGTTGTTCCAAACCTGTATGAGTTTCTTTCTTCTGTTGAACACAAAATAAGATATTTTAAAGAATGTTGGTAACAAGAAAGTTGACGGTGGCCGTTGATAACCTATCTGGTTACCAACATTCTTCACTCTATCATATTTTGTGTTCAGCAGAAGAAAGACATTCATACAGGTTTGGAACAACTTGAGGGTGAATAAATGACATAATTTTCATTTCGGGCTGAACTATCCCTTTGAAGCTGCAGATTCACCTTATGTAGACCTTAATCTCTTTAAATATCACAAAATAGCCATGTCAGTCACTTTCTTAATAAACACAAGATGTTTTTTGTTATTGTGTTTCAGTGGAAACAAGCTAAACTGAATGGAAATCAGTTACATTTCTCAAATTTAATACGGATTCAGGAATATGAATGATTACCTGATTAAGCAGTGATAAGTCCCAGGTCAGGTGATTATGCTTTCGACAACAACTCAGTGTATAATCAATGTCAGCATTATCAGGAGGGTGCTTCTCTCTTTTTTTTTTTTATTGTCCATCTTCATCTGCCTTCACTCCTAAAGGAGCAATGTGCTCTGCATGCAAGCACTGACGGATGCAAGACATCCTGGGCTATGTTTGCAGTGTAACTTTCTTGCTCATGTTCATGTCTCCTGCACTTCAAGAAATCTGTTAAATGACGTTAGAACTTTAGTCAGGAAATTACTAATAAACTTTACTAAAGCAAGATGCATTTTTTAAGAATGTAGAAAAATAGATGCTTTATTCAAACAGTTAATTACTTTTTAATGTATCTAATTAAAGTGAGTAACAATACAAATCATACGCAAATAAGCACGCAAAACAAAGGAAGAGAGAAATAAGGTAGATGCACCATTTGAAACTGTGCTAGAGAAGTCATGTAAGTATGTCAGGTGCTTCAACAAACAAGACTTCTGTATAGGATGCACCTATGTTTTCTCTCTAATGATGAAGCATTAGACTACTGAGAAGTTCGCATGCAAAACCAAAATGGGCGTTTACCAATCAGTGGCCAATTTCAAACTACAATAAATGTTTTTCAACTATTTTTCAACAGACTTGCTAAACCACCCCACCCCTAAACCAAGCCCCCAGTGGATTAGAGCAAATCAGGTAAAGCAGTTGAAAATGCCCATTGCGGTTTGAAAACGCCCCACTGATAGAGAAACACCCACTAGTGTTCTGCAGAGATACATGCCTGAATGATCTTGTGCTCATCAACTACAAATCACTGTTAGTTCAATGTCACTGTCTCCACCCATGTGTGCTGTTGGCTTTCATCAAAATTCCAATACTGATCCAACACACTTTAAACACTGAAATGTCAATCTCAACCCAAATTATGGTCTGGATCAAAACTCAACATTGTATCAATGTCCCCATGCTATCTGTGCGATTTATTTAAACACTTTACTTACTTTGAAATTTAATGTATGTTAATAGATTTAGTAACAATAAATAAAATGTAAGTAAAAAGCATGCTAAAAACAGAAATACATTATATGCACCATTGTTTGAAACTCACAGAGTTCATGCATGTCAAACACACAAGACTTCTGGGATGCACCTTGTGTTTTCTCTCTAATTCATGGATTTCATCTGGTCCCTTTCCACAGGTGTATTAATCAAGCACAATGCAGTCTGCATTCATAATCTAGGTGCTTGATTTTATACACCTGTGGAAAGGGACCTGATGAAACCCATGAATAAGGAAGCATCCATTAACTACTGAGAAGCCCACATGCAAAACCAAAATGGGCGTATACCAATTAGTGCCAATTTTCAAACTACAATGGGCTTCATGCACAGCTGCACTACTTCCTGAACTTCAGGCAGGTCCTTTGTTTCCTGTCTGACATTATTGGACAAACTGATTAATCCAGGTGGTCAGGCACACCTGGATTAATCAGTTTGTGCAATAATGTCAGACAGGAAACAAAGGACCTGCCTGAAGTTCAGGAAGTAGTGCAGCTGTGCATAAAGCCCATTGGTGTTTTTCAACCATTTTTCAAAAGACTTGCTAAAATCATGAGGGCCCACCCCTAAACCAAAACCCCCAGTGTATTAAAGCAAATGAGGTAACACCATTGAAAGTGCCCATCATGAACTGAAACGCCCCACTGATTGGGAAACACCCAGTAGTGTTTTGCACAGATACATGCCTGCAAGATCTTGTGCTCATAAAATAAGACTCACTGTTAGTTCAATGTCACTGTATTCACACATGTGTGCTGTTCCCTTTCATCAAAATTTAAATACTGATCCAACACACTTTAAACATTGAAATTTTGATGTCAACCAAAATGATGGTTTGGATCAAAACTCAACATTGAATCAATGTTACCATGCTGTCTGGGCCTCCACTGTCAGACAGTGTTTAGCTAGCCATATTAGCATAATGATTTAAAATGAACAGGTTAAAATGCATCACATTTTGCCTGAGAAACTACAATTTAATCTTATATAAAGGCGGGCATACACTGTGCGATTTTCGTCCGATTTTGAGCCGAATTCTGACTCGTGCGACTCTTTTTCGGGTCGGACCGATTTTCAGCTTTGTCGTTTGTCGTGCAGTGTTCGTGCAGTGTACAGGGGGAAACGAGAGGCGATTAACCTCTCACGACCGGCAATCGGATGGTCGGATGAATTTCTGGCATGTTAGAAATTTTGGTCGCTCCTCGTGACTATATCGCACAGTTGAAGCAGAGCTACGAACCGATTGCCCTAAACTCAGTTTTTTTTTTCCTCACTGCGCCTGCGCGAAAACAGTTTCCTCTGCAGCAAAAAAAAAAAAAAAAAAAAAAAGGGAGATCTTTAAGTTCCCTTTCAAGGGAACTCCCGTTGCGTCGAAACTGACGCTATGGGGAACGCTTTGCGTGATGACGTCTTGAAGCACATGTCAAATCAGTCCAATGGTGTGGCGGAACGTCAGAGGCGGGTGACGTCACGTACCAGGAAGCTATAAAAGCCGGCCCGAAACAGAAAACGAAAGCTTTCTGAGTCTTCAGTTGCGCTCTGTGTTGAATCTGTCCCTGTTATTTGGTGTTGTCTGTATCATTATATATATATTCAGTATGGCGAGCAAGCAGCAGTTTAGAGTGTGTGTCCATCCCTGCCCGCGTTATTTAACGGGAGGTGATACTCACACTCTTTGTGTTGTTTGTTTGGGAGAGGAGCATGCCCAGTCAGCACTCGAGGGTGGTGACTGTGTGCATTGCGAGGCGCTTCCATTGCGTACGCTCCGATCCCGCTTGGCTCGGTTCAATCCCGACCACGTTCCCCAGGGCTTGGGTCCCGCCGCTGCCGAGGCACGGCGTCGATCTCAGACCTGGGGTTCACAAATGGATTTATCAGTGGATGTTGAGACGGGCTCTGCCTTATCTCAGCCTCCTTCTGATAGATCCAGTGCCTCTCATCAGGGTGTGGAAGCACGCGTTGCGGTTTCTTCCCCCCCGGTGGAGGCACCAGTACTGCAATTGTCCAGCTCTGAGGAGTTGGACGTTGTTAGTATTGAAGCTGAGTCTGAGGATTCGCCACCTCAGTCTCACGCTTTTGAGGAATTGCTCGATGTTGTCACGAGAGCAGTTCAAAGACTATCTATTGAGTGGCCAGAAGATAGGCAGGACGTTCGTTCGAAAAGTAAGCTAGACGAACGCTTCCTGCCATCTCGTGCTCAGCCTCAGCGCAGAAGCCTTCCGTTTTTCCCCGATCTCCACACCGAGGTGTCGAGATCGTGGGGAAAACCAGTGTCATACAGAGTTTACACACCACAAACTTCCCACTATTCTTCCATACATAAATATAGAGAATATGGTTATGGGGAGATGCCGAAGGTGGAGGAGACGCTTGCGAGCTATCTCTCTCCAGCAACGGCATCTTCCCTGAAGGCTCCTTCACTTCCCTCTAAGCCAGTAAAATTCACATCATCGCTGGTTCATAAGTCGTATGCAGCCGCTGGTCAAGCTGCAGCGTGTCTGCATACGATGTCTATTATGCAAGCCTATCAGGCAGAATTATTGGGGGATTTAGAGGAGGGCGGGGGAATTGGTCCTGACACAGTGGCCGAACTACGTAGAGCCACAGATCTGTCTCTCAGGGCCACCAAGGAGACCGCTAAATCAATCGGGCGGTCTATGGCAGCCCTGGTGGCCACTGAGAGGCATCTGTGGCTCAATTTGAGCGATATAAAAGAGAAAGAAAAGCACGTTCTCTTAGATGCTCCGGTTTCCACTGTGGGATTATTTGGTGATGCAGTAAACAGTGCGGTAGCTAAATCTCAGGAAGCTGCTAAACAGGCAGCTGCATTGCAAAAAATTCTCCCCCGCCGTTCTTTCATTGAGGCTGCTGAGCGGGAGCAGCCTCACTCCTCTAAAAAGAGCGCTGAACATCGTGCCACTCAAAAACAGAGTGTGTCCTCTCGTGCTCCCCCACAAAAATCTCGGGGACACGGAGGGCGCTCTCAAACCCAGCAGTCTTCGAGGGGTAAAACGGATCTGCGGACCGTTATTACCGCCAAGAAGGCTGCTGGGAAAAGGTCCTGACGTCCGAGGGCTCAGGACAAATGAGGGTAGTTCCCCCCGAAGCAGAGCGGTTAACACCTCTTTTTACGGTGCCCGTCTCTCTTCGGTGCCCTCAGGGGACCGTTCTGCCAACCCTGCCACCTCTGGTGTTACAGGGCGCAGCGGTCTCCGGCGAGCACATATCTCAAGGTCCACCCGGAAACGTAGTGGCCTCGGGATGCCCGCCCCCTCCGAGGAGGGTGCTAGAGCAGTCTGTTCGGTCGTTCCCTGCCGGTGCGCCGTTACAGGGCGTCGAACCGACTACTCAACAGCAACAAAATCCAGAAACCAGTCTCGAGAGGCTGGTACCTCTAGTAGAATCTTTGACAGCGTGGAAGCTACTGTCAAATGTTTCTCGTTGGGTCCTGCAGACCGTGGAAAAAGGGTATCAGATACAATTCAAGAAACGCCCACCTCGGTTTATGGGGGTCCTGCCCACAGTGGTGGGCCCCGAGCAGGTTCTGGTTATGGAACAGGAAGTAAACACTCTGTTAGAGAAAGGGGCCATAGAATATGTACCTCCCTCCAACAGGGAAACCGGGTTTTACAGCCGGTACTTCATAGTTCCAAAAAAGGACGGGGGATTGCGTCCCATTTTAGATCTTCGAGTTCTGAACGAGTCAGTCATGCAGCTCAAGTTCAAAATGTTAACTTTGAGACAAATCGTGCCACAGATCAGGTCCGAGGACTGGTTTGTCACGATAGATCTCAAGGACGCATATTTCCATATTTCCATCCGTCCGTGTCATTGGAAGTTCCTGAGGTTTGCTTTCGGGGGCAAAGCATACCAATATCGAGTTCTTCCATTCGGCCTGGCTTTATCACCCCGCACTTTCACCAAATGCGTGGATGCAGCTCTGGCGCCTCTGCGCCTCCAGGGTATTCGCATCATGAACTACATCGACGATTGGTTGATTTTAGCTCAGTCGCATCAGTTGGCGGTTCAACATCGAGATGTTGTTCTCGCCCACATGAAAGAGCTGGGGTTACGGCTGAACGCCAAGAAGAGTGTGCTTTCTCCACTTCAGAGGACCACTTTTTTAGGCGTGGTTTGGGATTCTGTGTCGATGCAGGCGCGCCTGTCACCGCCACGGATAGATTCCATCCTTGCAGCTGTGAAAAGTGTAAAGCTAGGCCAGCTACTCACTGTCAAACAGTTCCAGAGACTGTTGGGTCTCATGGCAGCAGCTTCCAACGTGATACCTTTTGGACTACTGCACATGAGGCCCCTGCAGTGGTGGCTCAGGACCAGAGGGTTTTCCCCGAGGGGCAACCCATTTCGCACAATCAAGGTCACGCGGCGATGCCTACGTGCCTTGGTTATGTGGAAGAAACCCTGGTTCCTGTCCCAGGGCCCAGTGCTGGGAGCTCCTTGTCGTCGCAAACTGCTAACGACGGATGCTTCCCTCACGGGCTGGGGAGCGATCCTAGAGGGTCGCTCATCTCAAGGTCTGTGGGAAGACCATCATCGTTCCTGGCATATCAATCGCCTAGAGATGTTAGCTGTCTTCCGGGCTCTGAGGAGCTTTATCACAGATCTCAGGGGACACCATGTGTTAGTACATACGGACAACACGTCGGTAGTCGCCTATATCAACCACCAAGGGGGTTTGCGCTCGCGCCCATTGTCCAATTTGGCACGCCATATCCTCTTGTGGTCCCAGGGGAAGTTGCTGTCTCTCAGGGCAGCCTACATCCCCGGGGTACAGAATATAGGAGCAGACACTCTGTCGAGACAGGGGCCGAGGCCCGGGGAATGGAGGCTCCACCCCGAGGTGGTGGAGCTGATATGGAGGGAGTTTGGCCAAGCACAAGTGGATCTGTTTGCGTCTCGAGAGACGTCTCACTGTCCACTTTGGTTCTCCCTCACGCATCCAGCTCCTCTGGGACTGGATGCTATGGTACAGACGTGGCCGAGGCTACGTCTGTACGCCTTTCCCCCAGTGGCTCTACTCCCGGGAGTTCTGGATAGAGTTCGCAGGGACCGGGTCCATCTACTTCTTATAGCCCCGCGCTGGCCGGGCAGAGTATGGTTTCCCGATCTTGTGTCCCTCCTCGACGGGCATCCTCTGGAGTTACCCGTCAGGAGGGACCTTCTGTCCCAGGCAGAGGGCTCAATATTTCACCCTCGGCCAGAACTGTGGAACCTGTGGGCTTGGCCTCTGAGGGGGCCCAGCTCATAGAGTCAGGTCTCTCAACTGAGGTTGTTGAGACCATTCTACAGTCCAGAGCTCCCTCCACGAGGAAACTTTATGCCCTGAAGTGGAGAGTATTCACTTCTTGGTGTAGTGACCGTCGGTTGGATCCAGTCAACTGCCCAATTGGTACAGTTCTGGAGTTCCTGCAGGACCGGTTCACTGCAGGTCTGACCCCGTCCACTTTAAAGGTTTATGTGGCGGCCATAGGTGCTTACCACATTCCTTTGGGTGGAATGTCTGTGGGGAAAGACCCTCTGGTATCTCGTTTCCTTCGTGGCACTTGGAGGCTGAGGCCTGCAGTTCGCTCTAGGGTGCCACCATGGGATTTGTCCGTTGCGCTGCAAGGCCTTTCCCTGGCCCCCTTTGAGCCCATTGAGGAGGTTCCTGAGAAGTTTCTAACTCTGAAAGCTCTGTTTCTTCTCGCCATCTCTTCTCTTAAAAGAATAGGGGATCTCCAGGCATTGCCGGTTGCTCCGTCATGCTTGGAGTTTGCTCCGGGTATGGTCAAAGCTTTTCTTCACCCTAGACCGGGCTATGTCCCCAAGGTCCCCACTAATGTGGCTAGACCTATTGTTCTGCAGGCCTTCTGTCCTCCTCCCTTTCAGAACGCGGACCAGGAGGCTAATAATTTGCTTTGCCCAGTTCGGGCGTTAGACGCTTATGTCCACAGAGCTGCCCTGTGGCGTAAAAGTGATCAATTATTTGTGTGCTTTGGGTCTCCTAACAAGGGAGGTCCGGTGTCTAAGCAAAGGATGAGCAAGTGGGTGGTTGAGGCTATCTCACTTGCTTATGAGGCGGCTGGACAGCCTTCTCCTTTGGCTGTCCGGTCGCACTCTACTAGGAGTATGGCGGCCTCTAAGGCCCTTATATCAGGAGTTTCATTACAGGACGTCTGTGATGCGGCAGGCTGGTCCTCACCGCACACCTTCGTCAGGTTCTACTCTCTGGATTTAGACTCTGCTCCAGGGTCTCATGTTTTGTCTTCTTAGTGCTGCTCACTTGATACACACAGGACAGACATTTGTAGCTATGGAGGCGTTGGTATAGACGTTCCCCATAGCGTCAGTTTCGACGCAACGGGAGTTCCCTTGAAAGGGAACGCCTCGGTTACGACTGTAACCTCGGTTCCCTGTAGAGGGAACGAGCGTTGCGTCGCCTTGCCATATCTCCTTCATGCCTGTCAGCGCGACTTCAGACTTTACGAAGCTTTCGTTTTCTGTTTCGGGCCGGCTTTTATAGCTTCCTGGTACGTGACGTCACCCGCCTCTGACGTTCCGCCACACCATTGGACTGATTTGACATGTGCTTCAAGACGTCATCACGCAAAGCGTTCCCCATAGCGTCAGTTTCGACGCAACGCTCGTTCCCTCTACAGAGAACCGAGGTTACAGTCGTAACCGAGGCGTTCTGTAGTTCAAAGCTACAAATTACTGTTGCTTACCTCCAGTTCGTGTTGCAAAATGGATTAACCATTACCCACTTCTTCCAAGCCACCTACGATGCACACTTTGTCTCTTTTATTGTTAAAAAATATTTTTGAAATAAAGCTGTTTTTACCTAAATGTTTTAGACAATTTTTAATGAGGAGAAGTAAGCTTCTATGTAATATTTTATTATCCTCACAGCGCGTTGGTTATGCAGTGATGCGCTATGAAATTGTTGCGTGGCAATTTAATTATAATAGCCTATCACTTTAATAATAAAAGTAGCCTTCGCTAATAATAATAATAATAATAATAATACAATAATACTAACCTACTAATAATTTTATATATAAATTGGAAATGCTAAATCTTCTTGATATTGATAGCTGATGCTTGTTTTGACAATATCTCTGGATAGGATACATGATATCGTCCATAGGCGCAACCCGGCACGAGGATTTATCGCGCTGATTCGCGCATATTTCACACGTATAGTGTGAGCAGTCAAGTCGCAGCTCGACGTTCGGACCGTACAGTGTGAGCACATAAATCCTGAGCTTTGGCTTTACATCGCATGCGATCTACTCGTTCAGTGTGAGTAGGTTCCTTGCTGAAATCGCACAGACATCGCACAGTGTATGCCCGCCTTAAGTTATATGATTTTATCTGCAAAAGTATAATTACTAATATAGTTTTAGTCCAAAAAATTACATTCTTACAAAAAAATCTGTTTTTTTTTTTTTCTTTATAAAATCTGTTTGTTTTTTTTCTTTATAAAATCTGCATGTACCTATTTACAGCCTTGACAACCATTCATATGGGATCTAGGAGGAAGTGGGCGAATAATGAAATGATCATTGGACTCCTAGCTTGTCCCTGATTGGTGTAATTGGTGGTGTTACAACTCACCCCATGTTAAAACCATACCCGGTCTACCCTAAGCATAGACGGATACCTGCATCTCGCATCTTTTGCAGCATCTCATTCATTTCAATAGAGTGCTGGCGACTTCCGGCGACATGAGCGACAGTGACCATTGGCGACAGAATGTGGGCGTGTCAAGCAGCGTGTCGACACGCGACAAAAGTTCAGAAATTTCAACTTTATGCAAATGAGAAGCGATTTTCGCGAGCGACAACCAATAGGAAAGAAGACTTTCAGTGGAGATCAGCTCACGTCACCGTCTCGAGTGCAGGCAAGAAGAGTTCGAGGGCGATTTCACTGTGTTGAGTTATGTGACTATATTATTGCAGCTGACGTTGCATTCGGAGGAAAAGAGTGGACGATAGAGATGAGCCATCTTTAGCCGTTTTCGGCATATTTATTTCACGAGCTGCAGACACATCAGTCTCACGGTCAGACAGCCTTAATACGGTAAAACATTTGGGACAAACAAACAATAATACAAACGCGTCCTCTTTAGCCTGCACCTTAGTGCCCCCCTGTGGCTCATGCACAATACAGAACAGTAGGCTACTGCATTACATTCTTAATATACAACTGAGGACATTAATGAACATATTTTAACACACTGCTTTATATGATTTGACTGTAACCACACACATGGATATAATAAAATGATGCATGGAAAAGAAACTGTCGACAGTCTCAGTGAGTTTAATTCACACATTTAGTTCGAGTGTTGTAATTTTATGAAGCAAGTTTAGCACTGCTGCAGTTCATTTTACAGTTTCCCCTGCATTATGTTGACTATTAGGGCCAAGAAAAATTAATTATTTGTCAAATTAGAATGACGTTTTAGTAATTTATGACAGTGTGAGTTAATTTGTTGATTGATCAATCGTTAATCTAGTAGGCTAAATGATTGAATCCACTGAACACTGCTGTGGTAATATAAAAACACTCTCCCAACAGCATACTGTTTCGTTTAGCCTAATTCCTTGTCAAATTAAAATGATATGGTTGTACATATCATTCACTTGTGATGGTATTTTGTATAGATATGGCCAGACGTGCAGTCTACCAATAACATTAGAGCGACAGCACAACGAACACCCACAAGCGACTTCACAGTACAGAGACTAGCGACATGCAGCGACAAAATCGCTGGCGGTGTGAACGGGGCTTTAAAGCGAAGTAAATAACTTATCATCAGTTGTTGATTTTCAACAACTGAAGCCATAAAGAAAATGGGTAAGAATCTATTTACATTATGCATATTTGTTGCCTGTTGAGAGCATATGGGCGTGAGGAGAAAATATTATCATTCTCTGTAATTGGGTGAAAATTGTACACTGTAAAAACAATTCAAACCTCTCCAAGTCAAAATTTTCTAGTGACTGGTCACATCTAAATTTTTAAATTGGCCCAAGTGCAATTCTTGTTGCAATAGTCTGTTAACATTGGCTCAATGAGAAATAATACGTCAGACTAATTGAAAAATTTAGATGTGACCAGTCACTAGAAATTTTTTACTTGGGGATGCAATTTTTTTTTTACAGTGTAGAGATAAAATCCAAAAGGATTTTTCACATGTGTCCTTAACTACAGTGCATATCACAGGGATTTTTGTTTAATTGATGGTATCTTTCTTTCTTTCTTGTTTATCTTTTATAGGCCTACTTAGACATTTGAGACCAGGGTTGGTGGGCCCAGAGACTGCATAGGGCACATTTTACCCACACTTCCTTTGGCTTTGAGTTGCCAAATGGTTTCATACAGACAACGTAAAAGTTTTCATTCTTTGCGGTCTCACCACTGGCTTTCAACATTGTCATCGCAACTGATCTGACTGACCTGCCCTTTACTGAAACGCAATCAGTTCCTCTTTTTTTTAAAACACTGTCTGGCACACATCTGTCATTCTTTTCAACTGTATAGGCATTCTGTAAGATTATTAAAAATAAGCTGTTCTTAGTTGTTTTAAATTTTTCAAATATGTGTTACAACCCCTCCACTGTCAGACAGTGTTTAGCTAAACGTATTAGCATTATGGTTTAAAATTAGCAGGATAAAATGCAATTTCCTGAGAAACTACAATTTAATCTTATATAAGTTATATGATTTTATCTGCAAAAGTATAATTACTAAACAAAATATAGTTTTAGTCAAAAAAAATTACATTCTTACCAAAAAATCTTTTTTTTTTTTTACTTTTTTTTTTATAAAATCTGCATGTACCTATTTACAGCCTTGACAACCATTCATATGGGATCTGGGAGGAAGTGGGCGAATAATGAAATTATCATTGGACTGCTAGCTTGTCCCTGATTGGTGGAATTGGTGGTGTTACAACTCACCCCATGTTACAACCATACCCGGTCTACCCTAAGCATAGACGGATACCTGCATCTCGCATCTATCATTTAACAAAAATAGGTTCTAAAAACATTTTGCCAATGTTCTCGTTAAGTTATGAAAACGCTATTTCTGAATGTCATGTTCAAAACGTTTTGGTAACACTTTACAATAAGGGTGCACTAATAAGCATTAATTCATGCTTAACTAATGCACAGATAATACTGAATTAATGTATTACTAATGATTATCTAAGCTATTCATTAATGATTGCCTCATTAGCAACTAATGAAGAGTCTGTCTGGTTAATATATTAGTTCATATATGAATTGTTATTAATTAAATGTGTAAGTGTGTATTAATTCCATAATACCTTATTTTATTAACTAATAGTGTTAATTAATTTGTTAATTACCACAATGAGCCAAAGCCTTATATTTCAACTTCCAGATAATACAGGTAAACTAATATGCATTAATACATTATTAATTACAGCATTAGTAGTGTGTCAATTACTACAATGTTTTTGGAAACCAGTGTTTAATAAACAGCTTTTATAAACTCTAGTGATGGTAATTAATGATTAATTAATCATTAGCTAACAATCATTATGTTGTGACTTTACTTATTGAGGCACATCATTATTAACTCATCATCTAGTAATTGTAGTAATTGACACACTACTAATGTTGTAATTAATAATGTATTAATGCATATTAGGCTCATTGTGGTAATTAACAAATTAATGAACACTATTAGTTAATAAAATAAGTGATTATGGAATTAATCCACAATTACATATTTAATTAATAACAATTAATAAATGAACTAATATATTAACCAGACAGACTCTTCATTAGTTGCTAATGAGGCAATCATTAATGAATAGCTTAGATAATCATTAGTAATACATTAATTCAGTATTATCTGTGCATTAGTTAAGCATGAATTAATGCTTATTAGTGCACCCTTATTGTAAAGTGTTACCAACGTTTTTTTCTTGGTTGTACAAACGTTAAAGGAACATTCCATTTTATCATTTTGCAAACATTGTGGGGAATATTATCTTTGAATGTTCTCTAGACATTCTGAAACATAGTAACATTTAGAAACAAAAAACACAATGGTATTTCTAACAGAGAAACCGTGTTGCAAGTCAAATACCACAACATGTTTAATTTGCATGTTTTTGCTCCAGCAGAACCAACTCTCACTGCATTGTTTTCTCCTTGTTTATTTTTTATTTTATTTTTTTATATATATATTTTTTTATAAGGTGCACCAGTTTGGGATATGATAATCTGATCACTGTCACAATGACACAGGTGAAAGAGGGTTTGTAGAGCATCCAGATCTTTGTTATCTTACAAGTGTATAGTTGATAAACTTTTGAAGCATATTTCTCAACACCATCCCAACGTCAATCTTTAAGAGAAGTAAAGGGGAACTTATCATCAGTTGTTGATTTTCAACTATAACAGAACTTGCAAAGAGGTTTATATGGGCCTGAAACCATAAATAAAATGGGTAAGAATCTATGTACATTATATGCATATTTGTTGCCTGTTGAGAGCATATGGGTGTGAGGAGAGAATATTATCATTCTCTGTATTTGGATGAAAATTGTAGAGAGATTAGAGAGATTTCCAAAAGGATTTTTCACATGTCCTTTAATGCAGGCCATGTCCAAGCTGGGTTTAAACTTTTCTTCTTTTTTTTTTTTATTGATGGTTTATTTATTTAGTACTTTTAAATTGCCTTTTATAGGCATATATATATATATATAAGGAATTATTATGGTCATAATAAGGAATGGCTGCACACACCATTTAATATTTACCAGAAAAAAAATTGGTAAATCGCTTGTGGACAAAATAATTTTCGACCGTCTTATAAACTGTAATTTTGTCATCTTATGTGAAAAGTGTGAACATTGTATTTTAATTTTATGTGTTTGCGTTTTTGTATTGTAGATACAGTTCATGCTGTTGAAACGTTAGGACAAAAAAAATGACAGAATTATCATTTAATGCAATCCTGTTATCTGTTGGACATTGCAGAATAGTAAAAACTTGAAAATAGAAAATTACATTAATTGATAAGAGTGTTAAAGTATAGGCTTGGAATGGCATCCTGGGGTAGAAAATGTGTTGCATGTGAAAAGTGGCATAAAAACACATTCAGAGTCCAGAAACCAAAACTCACGTATTTTCTTCTCTTGTTTTCGTGTAGCAACCACTACTTTTGGATTTCAAAACGTGACCAGATTCATTACGGACAATTCTACAGTGCAGACAGAGATCTCAGGCATTAACATCTTTATCATATGCATTTAATTTGCCATACCTGCTGTAGGTCTCATTGGAAACAGGCTTGTCATATTTGTAACTGGTTACAAAATGAAGACGACAGTCAACTCCATTTGGTTCCTCAACTTGGCGATTGCAGACTTCATCTTCTGCTTAACTCTAATCATAAACATCATTTTAGGCGTACGCAATATGGTTAAGGATTTTGGTTTCTTCAAGTGCATGTTTCTCCGCTTTATGATTTACCAAAACTCATTTGCTAGCATTTTGCTGCTGATGACTATTAGTCTGGACCGATGCCTGTGCACATGGATGGTTGTGTGGTCTCGAAATAATCGAACCCTATTAAAAGCCAGAATCATCTGCGTGATTGTGTGGGTTTTATCCATTGGCTGCTGCATCCCTGTAGTTATCAATCCCTCAACAGCGGACCAGTCTCTGGTCATATGCAAGTTCATAGTGGGCTTTCTCATCCCCTTCCTGATCATTGCATCTTCGTATATAGCTATCTGCGTGCGAGTCAAACGTCTCAGAATGGAAAACCAGCTCAGGTCTTACCGGATCATTATAGCTGCGGTCCTGGCCTTTTTCATATGCTTGCTTCCTTATCATCTCTACAATTTTTATTGCAAAAGTGCAGAAGAAAATCAGTGCAGTTACTCTTCTAAAGCTATAGCTGACTTCCTGGCTCATCTCAACAGCAGTCTGAACCCCATTCTCTATGTGTTCATGTGTGAGGAGTTTAAGAAGAAGCTGAAACAGTCTCTACTACTGGTGCTGGAGACGGCATTTGCTGAAAATCATCTGGACTTCAAAGTCTCAAAGCAAACAAAAGATACCATCATCTCTATCTCTGCCAGCTGCCAGGATAACAAAACAAGCGTTTAAGATTATATAGACATTTACAACTTCACTTTTCTGCTTTGATGGCCACCCTTTTATGGCATGTCCACATGAGGTTCAACATATTAAACAGCCATAAACTGCATTATACACATGAAGATGTTGAGACTCAATTTGCTCCATAGCAATTGTACTGAGGAAAAAAATTATTATGGTCTAATTAAAATTAAATACTAATTAATCTGGCTAAATCTTGTTGTCTATTTTAATATGACGTGAATCTCATTTTATCTGCATTTCATGGTATGCATAGGTAATAGAAAAATACTTTCCTTTTCCAATGGTGGACCGTACAATGTAGTTTAACTTTAATTTAACTTACTTTATCAAAGTATCGTATTGTGGGAAAATTTTATTTTCACTTCAATATACATCTCAGTAGCATAGCCACAAGTGGGCATGGGGTTGTGTTCTGATTGCTTAAAATAAAAAATTATGGAATGTTGATTTGCCAGCCTAAATGATAGATCATCAGACCAATGCTGCGCAATAAAATGCTACGGCTGTTTTCAAACTTATTGGTTTGATTATGGCACGTGTTTTACTGAGAACTAAATAAGACAAACACTGTTGCCATTAAGATTTACAGTACAATTACTGTATTTCAGTTTTACAGTAACTACATGGTACTGTAATTGTGTAATACAGTGCATTATTGTAAAAACCAAGCTAATCAGTACACTACTGTCATAGTTTTTATTTGTACTAAATATAAATTAGATTTCATAATTTTTATATATAATTAATTTTAAGTACTACTGACATACAAATCAATTAGACAAAATTATTACAAAATACCATTTTTTTTTTTTTTTTTTTACATTTCATATACATCACAAAATAAACAGTCTGCCAATGCTGGAAATTATGTGTTACATTTTTACACATTAATGGGTGTGTTTAGGGACAATTAATTTTGTGTTAATTTTAACTCATTCATTGTGTTAATGATTTTAACAAACTAAATATGTCAGAAAGGTTAGCACAAAGATGTATAAACGTGTTAAATTAACACATTTTGTGCTGTTCTTCACTGTACACATTGTTAAAAAACATACATAAAATCCTAAACAAAACCTTAGCATTTGACTAACTGAATGTACAGTCATTGGTTCTCTTACGAGAGGTCTCTCGTACTGTGTAAGTATCTTACGCTCGGGGAAAATCCCTTTTCCGCGAGATATTGAAGCCAAAAAATTATCCTTAATTTTGTATTATTGTAAAATGCTTTGCGGCAGCACACAGACATAGGCAAGACGGCTCGTGTGCCTATTGGCTGTTCTGCGGCAACTGCAGCAGCCTATCAAGCGAGGCCTAGCGTGACGTCAGACCCAATGAGGGTGCTTCGCGCCCACTGCGTCACGTCCCGCCGAAACGGGCGTGGCTTAGGCCTATAAATCCAGCTCGCAGGCAGCTGATATCTGATTTTTCATCTCTTCAGCGAAGCACACGCATCGCTGGATCCGGAGAGAAGCCGCGCCGTCTGAGGAAGCCTTTGCAGTGGGACGAGTCGTCACTGAAGTCGCTGGCCGCGCCGCCTTCAATCGCCTTCCCGCTGCGCTATCCGGCGCCTATATCCTTTACACTCTCTGATGTGTGTGTGTTCGCCGCCGCGACACACACTCTCTAAAAGAGCTTGCGTCTTTTTAAAGATGCCTTCCTGCGGCTCGTGCAGAGCCACACTCAGCGACGGGGACCGCCATGTCATCTGCGTTTCCTGCCTGGGTGAGGATCATGCAGCTCTCGCGCTCGCTGACGGCGGCTGCCATCATTGCGAGCTACTGCCTATGGCGACTCTGAGGACTCGCCTGGCATATTTCGCTGAGACTGCACCTCCGCCCGCTGTAGTGCCGCGCCGTAAAAAGCGCCGTGCTCAGCGGGTCCCGGAACCTTCCTCCACCCGTCAAAGCTCGCCGGTTCGCCCGCCAGCTTCACCGACTTCATCAGTGTCTCCTCCTTCCGTCGACGACGCTGATGAGAAAGCCGCGTCGGGGGAGGATGATTCCTGCTCTATCCTGGCATCGGGCAGTGAGGATTGGGCGAGCTCTGTGGATCTCGCGCCCTCTGCCCGCGCATCGTCAGGCAAAAGAGCAAGCATCGAGTCAGAGCTGATGCGCGTACTCGCAGCGAGCCTGGGCCTCGAGTGGTCTACGCCTGAACAGCCTGCTCACAACCGGCTGGATGGATACTTTCTTCCTGGGGAGCGCGCTTCGCCTGCATCCAGACCAGCGCCTTTTCTTCCTGAGTTACACGAAGAAGTCGCTAAGTCTTGGAACGCCCCCTTCTCAGCTAGAATGCGCTCTTCTGTTTCGCTAGCATTCTCCGCTGTTGACGATGCTAAAAACAGAGGGTACCATTCGCTGCCGCCGGTCGAAGAAGCGATAGCAGCCCACCTATGCCCACCCTCCGCTGGACGGCGCGCTAAGCTGGCGCTACCTTCGAAAGCTTGCCGCATGACGTCAACCCTGCTCGGTCGCGCTAGGCTGCGTCAGCGCTGCATACTATGGCCACACTGCAAATTTTCCAGGCCGATCTCCTCCGAAAGCTGGACGAGAAAGGACCAGATGCAATTTGCGTGCCAGACTTGAGAAGCGCTACGGACCTCGCTCTCTGCGCTACTAAGTCTGCTGCACAGGCCATAGGACGGAGCATGGCCTCTCTCACTGTGACTGAGAGACACCTGTGGCTAACACTCTCTGAGATGTCTGAGTCTGAGCACGCCGCGTTCCTCGACGCTCCGCTTTCTCCTGCTGGCCTCTTCGGGACTTCCGTCAAAGATTTCGCGGAAAGATTCGCTGAGGTACAGAAAGCGTCACAGGCTATGAAGCACTTCCTGCCGAAGCGCTCCAGTTCTGCAGCAGGCCATGCGAAACCGTCTGCTCAGAGCTCACAGCCTCAGCCTCCGCCCACCGCCGCCACTTCGCAGCGCCGACAGGCCCGAAGCGCGAGACCGCACTCTCGCTCATCTGGCCGCCGCCCCGCCCCGTGTGGGCCGCGGCCCAGGATTGCGGTAAAACCCGAGGCCCCGAAGTCGTCCTAGCACGCCTAGGGAAACGACGGTGTTCAAGCCCCGCCGCGGCCGGACTTCCACCAAAACTCATCGCTCGTTCAGTTCCAAGAAATGTGACTGTTCCAGTGTATTTTGCAGCCAACAAGCCGGTTCCACTGCCCGCTTGCCTGCACACAAATGCCGTTTTCAGGGCTACCCAGATAAATCCCACAAAGAGCGTATTTTCTGGTGTCCCGGCCACGGCCGATGGTGTTATGAGTGTAGACAAAATGACCACTGCCCAGTGCTCATTCCTACACACAAGCACAGCCCGTCACACAGGGCTCGCGCACATAAAATCGACCCAGTTAACGTAGCAGATGTGCCCACTGCCCAGTGCCCACAATCACTACGTCCTGCATGTCTCGAGGTTTCTGTAAAAACGAAACCAACGTGCATTCGCTCTGTTCATGCGGACAATGCTCTCGGTGTGGTAAATGTGCCCACTATCCCGCGCCCACATCCACACATAGACATGACAAGTCCTACGGGACTCGCCCAGCCCTCCCCCTCTCGGTTAACCACCGCAGAGGAGTCGAGCGCGGGCAATCTGCCCGCTGTTATCAGCGCACCCTCTGCCTCAAATGCCATAAGCGCGACGCTTATGTGGCAGCACACCGAAGCCCTTCTGTCGCTAAGCGACCAGAGCGCGCTTCGCATTCAACCCCTAGCCATTCGTGCAGATGCATAGGCAAGGCTACCCGGGGTTTCGAAGTGGGTGCTAGACATTATAGAAAGAGGCTATTCGCTACAGTTTCTGCGACGCGCGTCGAGACCACGGTAAAAACAGAAGTAGCACACCTACTTCGAGCCGAAAATGTTTAACTGTTGAGCAAAGGGGCCATAGAGCCGTTATCTCAAGCTCAGAGCGAAGGAGAGCTATACAGCAGATACTTCCTGGTACCGAAAAAAGACGGGGGTCTCAGACCCATACTAGATTTAAGGCAACTGAACAGAGTGCTTGCAAAGCGACAGTTCAGAATGCTCACGACCAGAAAAATCCTCGCGCAGATTCGCCGAGGAGATTGGTTTGTGTCAATAGATCTGAAAGACGCGTATTTTCAAATACAGATAGCGTCACGTCACAGGCGATATTTGAGATTCGCCTTCGAGGGCCAGGCATATCAGTACACAGTCCTACTGTTCGGCTTGTCCCTAGCACCCCATACATTTACGATGTGCATGGACGCAGCACTCGCACCCCTCAGACTACAGGGCATGCGAGTGTTGAACTACTTGGACGATTGGCTGATTCTAGCTCAATCTCACTCGGTGCTCATAGAGCACAGGACCATTTTACTCGATCACCTTGAGAATCTGGGTCTCAGAGTCAATTGGGCGAAGAGTTCTCTGTCCCCCAGACAGATAATATCTTTTCTGGGCACAGAACTGTACTCACTGTCTATGATAGCCGACTGTCACCACAGCGCGTACTAGACATTCAGCGCGCAGCGAGCTCTTTCCGCTGCGGCGCATATGTCCCGCTCAAGAAATTTCAGAGGATGCTAGGTCTCATGGCCTCAGCATCATCAGTACTTCAGCTGGGCTTGCTTCGCATGCGCCCGCTACAGTTCTGGCTGAAAGCGCGAGTGCCGCGCCGAGCGTGGGCTTCCGGTCTGCTTCGTCTCAAGGTCAATCAGAAATGCATCGCAGCTCTGAAACCTTGGAAAGCAAACAACTGGTACCAATCAGGTGTAAGCCTGGGGACTTCCTCGAGTGTGAAGGTAGTGTCTACGGACGCATCCACCTCGGGATGGGGAGCGCTGCTCAAGGGCAGACCGTTCTTCGGCCAATGGTCAGAAGGGGAGAAGCTTCTACACATAAACTGCCTTGAAATGCTGGCAGTAGACAACGCGCTGACGCGTTTTTGTCCCCAAATACGAGGACACCACGTCCTGGTCCGCTCGGACAACATGTCAGTGGTGTCCTACATAAATCGCCAGGGCGGCCTCAGGTCCCGAAACCTGCACAGGCTGACAGAACGCCTCCTGGTGTGGGCTCAGCGCAACCTGCTCTCGCTGAGAGCAGCGCATGTGCCAGGGCTCCTAAACGTAGGACTGGGCAGACTGTCCAGGAACAATGTTCCGACAGGCGAGTGGTCTCTACACCCACAGACAGTCCAGCTGCTGTGGAAGAAATTCGGCAGAGCGAAAGTAGACCTGTTCGCGTCTCAAGAAAACGCTCACTGTCTGGAATTTTTCTCCAAGAGCAGGGACGAGCTGGCTCATGTATGGCCCCGCCGCCCGCTCTATGCCTTTCCTCCCGTCTCTCTCCTGCCTCAGGTGATAGAACGGATCAGGGAAGAAGGATGCTCAGTGCTACTCGTAGCGCCGTTCTGGAAAAACCAACCCTGGTTCCCAGTTCTGATGCAGCTAGCGAGCACTGCCCCATGGCCAGTGCCAGTGAGGAGGGACCTCCTCTCTCAGGCCAAGGGCTCGATTTGGCATCCGCGCCCCGAGCTGTGGTCCCTTCATGTTTGGGCCATCAACGGGTACCCGCTGACCTCCCAAGCGTAGTGTTAAACACAATCACGCAGGCTAGAGCTCCGTCTACGCAACGTCTCTATTCCTCGAAATGGTCAGTGTTCTCCAGCTGGTGCACAGCTCGTGGCGTGTCGCCCCCAGACTGTGGGGTGATGGAGGTTCTCTCCTTCCTACAAGAGCTGTTGGACAAGGGCAGGACCCCTTCCACGCTCAAAGTTTATGTGGCGGCCATAGCAGCGTTCTCAAAAACAACGCTTGGTCAGTCAATAGGAAGGAACGATTTAGTCATCCGCTTCCTTAGAGGAGCTAAGAGACTGAATCCTCCCAGACCTCCCTCAGTCCCTGTATGGGACCTTTCTACGGTGCTGGAAGCCATGAAAGGTGACCCATTCAAGCCTTTACAGACGATTGATCTTAAACACCTGTCTTTCAAGACAGTGTTTCTTCTGGCTCTCGCTTCAGTGAAGCGCATAGGGGACTTACACGCGCTCTCAGTAAGCGCGACGTGCATAGAGTTTGGGCCTAATGACTCAAGAGTTATACTCAAACCTAAGCACGGTTATGTTCCAAAATCCCTCAACACACCGTTTAGGGTGCAGGTAATTTCCCTGTCAGCCCTACCGGTCTCTGACGAGGAAGGAGACGCGAGCTTCCTTTGTCCAGTCAGGGCATTAAGAGCTTATGTGTCTCGCTCATCTGTCTTCAGACAGACGGAGCAGCTCTTCGTTTCGTTCAGCGGACGTTCCAAGGGACTAGCCACGTCGAAACAGAGCCTATCCAGATGGATAGTTGACGCCATTGCGCTGGCGTACACTTCCAAGGGTATGCAGTGCCCGTTGGGTGTCAGAGCGCACTCCACGAGAAGCATGGCTTCATCGTGGGCCTGGTCAAGTGGGATTGCCTTGCAAGATATATGTATGGCGGCAGGCTGGGCCTCCCCGTCTACATTTATGAGGTTTTATAACCTAGAGGTTCCCGCCTTACAGGCCAGGCTGTTGTCGGTCTAAATATACCAGTACTGTCTGTTCTGATGCTATTGGTTCAGAATACTGTGTCTGCTGAGCACTGCTCAATGAGCACTGCTCGCTGATCGACCGCAAAATGCTTATGGGCAAATGAATAAGACCCACAATTTTCCATCAGTTCAGGCCGTACTCTGCCCTGTCTGTATGATGTAATTTGCATCTGAGGGACGCTGCTATATGTGGAAGAGCGCGGCTCCGCCTCTCCCTCTTCCCGGACTCCCTGTGAGTTTCCCTGGTGATTATGCACTATATGAACCCCGGGCTTTCGCCCTTGGGACTTTGGTGTCAGATCCCAGCATGCACGGCGTTTTACATTGGGTCCCCTAGCGTAAGATATTTACGCAGTACGAGAGACCTCTCGTAAGAGAACGTACTCAGTTACTAACGTAACCTCGGTTCTCTCTAGAAGAGGGAACGAGTACTGCGTATCTTGCCGTGCATGCACACGCTCTGGTTAGCTTCGGCGATGAAAAACCAGATATCAGCTGCCTGCGAGCTGGATTTATAGGCCTAAGCCACGCCCGTTTCGCCTTAGCCTCGCTCGATAGGCTGCTGCAGTTGCCGCAGAACAGCCAATAGGCACACAAGCCGTCTTGCCTATGTCTGTATGCTGCCGCAACGCGTTTTACAATAATACAAAATTAAGGATATTTTTTTGGCTTCAATATCTCGCGGAAAAGGGATTTTCCCCAAGCGTAAGATACTTACGCAGTACTCGTTCCCTCTTCTAGAGAGAACCGAGGTTACGTTAGTAACCGAGTATGTTGTTTAGCTTATACAATGAATCTTTAGCTTATACAATTATCCTAATGAAATATCAACCATTAAAACTGCAGAATGTAAATACATTTTTAAGCAGTCAAAGAGGAAATGTCCAACACAGGATAAAACACAGTTCTTTTTACAATACATGACACACAACCCCACCTTCAAAATTTCACTTATTTCCAAAAATGTGTTGGAAAATGTCTGACTGTTTACTCCTCCATCTTTTCCACAGCATAGGAGTAAAAGTCATCATCAAAATAATCTTTAAAAAGCCAACACAATGTTTTTGTCCACCTTTGCGAATAAATGAACTTCTCCAAAGATTGGATCCTGTTCAGAACTTGACTGACAACATCAGAATGTTCCCTGGTCTGTATGCGTGTCCACAAACAAAAATGTACTCAGTCCTTCAGAGATCCCGGTTCCAACATTATAAAACAGAGAGAGAGGGGAGAAAATTCCATATTGTCAAATTATTTTTAACCTCCTTTTTTTTTTTTTACATTTTAATTATTATTTTTTACTGTAACTTAAGAATATATATTTGTAAAAAGCTTTTTGTCAATAGCATATTCAAACATTTCAGCTGAACTAAGTTAAATTATGCCAGATTCAATTTTAATACTTACATATCCTAAATTCTGTCTGTAATGTCCTTTGACGTAGTCTTGTGTTTATATTGTGCTGGTGATTGTTTTCTCCCTTCCTTCTATCTCTCTCTCTCTCTTTCTCTCATGCAGCACTCCAAATCGTCAGCAGCTGATGCTAATTAGCAGGAGCGTGGCTTTCTGTTGGCAGCCTGTATAAAGCAGCAAAGAAACCGTGATCAGGAGGAATCTCTCTCCAGCTATTCCAGATGCTGTTGTGTTAACTGCTGTTGAAAAAGAAAACTTATATTCTGTTGTGAAATCTGTTGTACAACGACAATTTAGACTGTGTGAGTTTAAATTATTAAACCGTGTAGGGAGATGGGCGCCAATTTATTTGGATTATCCATCCCTAAACTTTTCTCCTGTTTATTTCTCGCTAGTCAGGGAGAGAGGTAAGATAACTGTCTTTAACTTTTGATTTCTTTTGTTAGGTAATTTATCTGGGTTTAAACTTTAGGAAGCCCTTGTTTTGTTTGTTATTTTGGCCTGGCCCTCTCCTGACGGTCTGGTTATTATTTAAATTTGTTTGCCTGTTTGTTGATCTTTGTTTGTTTTATAAATATATTGGTTAAACCTTTAATAAAGGAAAAACTCATTAAGCATACTCTTTCAGTTTCCTTTTGTGACAAGGTGTAAATCAATGGGTCTTGTGTAGCCTTTTAGATATAAATGTGAAAAGTAATTAGAGCTGGGATAGATGGAAAGGAGATTTCTCACGTTTATTTATTTATTTTTGTTACATCATTTGTTACTCCCTCTTTAAATCCCCTAGACTAAAGAGGGAACGTAGCATGTCTAAAAATGCTGAGATCCAGAGAGAAAGACTGAAATCGATGATTTTGCCCATTTTAGCTTGTCTGCAGTGATGAGGGGTTCCTGTTTGAGACAAATACACAGTAAGACACATGCAAGAAATCACTATATGTGATGATCGTTCTCCTTCCTACAGTAGTTAACCCACCTGTGCGCTAATGTTAGGACCTTCCTGGTCAGTTGCGACTGCAATGGTAGAGTCTTCTGAATTGGCGCTTTGTTGCAGAACTTAAACGCATAAAAAAATTGTTGCTCGTTGGCGTATTTTAACTCTGAATTCAATTATCTAACAAAGTCTGTAAAATGAAACGTTAGAGCAGTTTACCGTGGTAAATTTCGTTACCTCCATGTTGAAGAGTATAACCTGAGGTGCAAACCTGCAACGCACACAGAATGTTTTTTTTTTACCTTGCTAGCTGGTCTCTCTCTCGGTGAAGTGAATTTCATCTCTATCCCTGGCGAGACATGAACGGCACAAGTCAAATGAGAAGAATGCTGCACATACTTGTAGGAGCTAAACATGTAAATGAGGCTATGTGTGATGACATCCTTTGAGAATTTAGGGAGTTTTGTGATTTGGCTGCTCTTCAGGCTAAGTTCAGGGAATTTGACCCGAAAAACACTTGAGTGGACACCCTGTTGCATGAGACAATGGGGACAAAACCATCATTTTCCAAAGTGTGGGATGTTGTGAAGATTCTGCTTGTCTTGTCACATGGACAGGCCAATGTGGAAAGAGGATTTTCCATCAACAAAGAGTTAATCGTTGAGAATCAGAGGGAGAGGTATCTGGTGGCTCAGAGGCTCATTGTTGACCATGTCAGATCTGTAGGGGGCATAACCAAGGTAGAGAACACAAAAGAGCTGCTTCTTTTGGCTGCAGGAGCCAGGCAGAAGTACCATGGCTACTTGGAAGAGAAGAAAAAGAAAGAACAGCAAGCTGTTGACTTGAAGAGGAAGGCCCTCACAGATGATCTAGATGATTTGAAAAAGAAGAGGGCTAGAATGGAGGCAGACATTTGTGCTCTTGAGATCTCAGCAGATGAATATGCTGAAAAGGCAGAATCTTCAAGCAATCTCACTTTTATCACCAAATCCACAGTTCCCGCCGAACTGCAAAAGAAAAGAATGCGTCCCTGCAGAAAATTGGAAAAAAGATTGATGCTTGCAGAAATGAAAAAAATAAACTCAGTTGATTGTTTTTGGGGAATGGAGAATTCAAATATAGATGTTAACTTGTTAAATGGTTATCCAGTGAAGTTAAATTTCCTTCAGTTAAAGTTAATGCAATGTTGCTGGACACTTATTTATTTTATTTATTTATTTTTCGGTTTTACATTGTTGTCTCCCATTGATTTATGTTAATAGCCTCCTATGGATTTGGTAATAAATGTCTAAGGAGTTGTCAGGGTTTGACATTTATTTATTTTTATTGTGTTACTGCGTCAACATTATTTAAAGAAATATGTATTTTGTATTAAACCGCATTGCTTGTTCATTTATTTTATTCAAGATATGCTGTGGTAAATTTGAACATGGATTTTTATTCTTATTTCACATGCATACATGTTTTATGGAACATTAAGTCATGAATATTTACCTTTAATTAAGTCATGGAAAAGTCATGGAAATTTAATGGTAAAAATGTGTACGAACCCTGGGTCCAACAAAAGACAGTCAGAACCCAGTGATATTGCACTGGATGCTCCGCCGCGACACAACAAATCCCAGACAGTGTAAAGTGATGCCCCGTTATATTTCTGACGTACGGTACTCCGAGTCCAAGCTCTCGCGCTATTTCTGACAAAGGACAAACAGGTTGGCATTTTGCATTAATGGTTCAGTCGCGTCAATGTGTCCAATATAGACCGCCTCTGGCTGTTATAGCGTTGTAGACACGCGGTGTAAGGCAAACAATTGGAAATAAAAAGCACGATGGAATGGTGCCAGCCAGAGAGGCCATTACGTAAAATACAGTAGTATACAGCAAACTTAAAAAATACAGTCTCTGTATGTGGTGTTTGACGTCACAGAAAATTCCCATGATGCAATGGGAATCACAGTTATTTACTGTAAAGAGAAATAGCAGTATAATACTGGGTGATTTAAAGTAAATAACTGTAGAAATTACAGAAAAGTCTAACAGTGTATTTTGCTTTTTATCTTGTTTCTCTTGTTTTGTCTTGAGTGTTGTCTTGTGTTGGTTCCTGCCCTGCTCTCTGTGTCCTTCCTGGTCGCTGACTCTCCTGATCTGGCTGCCAACTCTGGTGCTTCAGCAGTTACTTCTCTCCATGCCAAAGCCTCTGGTTCCTCAAACTGTTGCCTTGTTGCTATAGTGTCTGGAGCTGACTCATCCACAACCAGCCTGTTCTCCAGTTGTTGCCTTGGCCTATAGTTTGGACTGTGTTCCCACCTCACCTATCTTGTACTGTCTTCTGTTAATAAATATCACTCCACTGCTCATTCTGCATCTGGATCCCCTCTCTCTGAATCCTGACATACATTTGAGCCTATTAAAATGTCTGCATTAATCTTTCTTATTATTGCTGACTAATGACTACTGGGTAGAATAAATAAACAGTTTGAATCCATGCTTTTTATTTTGAATGCTTAAAGCTGCAGTCTGTAGCTTTTGGCGCTCTAGCGGTTATAGTTTTTCTCGATTGCTTAAACATTTCTTGAAATTATGCCTCGTATTCTCAAAACAGTAAACACAAATCAATAACGTCTCACCCAGTTCCCCAAACATCCTATTTTCAGGTCAAAATGAAGCTTTACTCTCAAAACCATTCACTCTTGCCCTCAGATCATAGTCTAACACACTGGTGCAATAAATTCAAAACAACATTTCCAAAACTGGTAAGTTATGTTGCTTGTGGTTCTCCCCCTCACAAACCTTTTCACGTGATGAACACAAAAGACAACCAATGGATACATTGTCACATTTTTATTCATTCATGTTCTACACAGTACAACACACACACACACACACACACACACACACACACACACACACACACAAAACAACAAATTATTCCACCTCAGCATCCCGTCTTTGGTCTGGGTCAGGCCAGAGAATCTCGTCCACATCACAGGCTATAGATTAAATGGCTTTATGGATATAAATCCACTTGCATGCCTTTTCCCCACATCAACTGAAATATTTTGCAGGCTTCTTCCATTTCATCGTCTCTGTGTCCTAGAAAAATAGAAGTACTGATTACTGTAACTGTAACATCCTTTTTACAAAATGGAAGCATTCAGAAAACTCCATCTGTATGTGAAGCAATTTGATATTTCTTTTTATTACAGTAGTATAGTGCAACAGCTACAGTATATCGGCGATTCCATCGTTTGGCACGTACACGCTACGTTAGGTAAAAGTAAGGTGCACAGTCACTGCTTTCCTGGTGCTCGTGTTTCTGAAATCGCTGCTCGCGTTCCCGAGATGAACGATGAACGGTGACGAGTGCATCGGAACTGTGGTCCTGCACGCGGGAGTGAACGACATCAGGCTGCGCCAGACAGAGGTTTTGAAGAAAGACTTCAGGAATCTGATCGATACGGTACGCAGCACATCGCCTGAAACAACAATCATTGTGTCAGGACCGCTTCTCACGTACCAACTAGGGCATGAAAAGTTCAGCAGATTATTTGCGCTAAATGAATGGTTAATGTCATGGTGCAATGAGCAGAAACTGCTCTTTGTAAATAATTGGAATCTGTTTTGGGAGCGTCCTAGGCTTTTCCGTGCTGATGGCTTACACCCAAGCAGATTCAGAGCAGATCTTCTGTCGGATAACATCTCCAAAATGTTAAATACCCTTTGACTAGAAACCAAAAGTCCAAATCATAGTCTCTGCTGCACCAATTTAACTGATATAAATACTAGTGTAGAACATTGCATAGAAACCGTGTCTATTCCTCGTTTAGTGAGATCAAATAATAAATCTACTGCAGGATCTAGGAAAAATCTAATTGTTATTAAAACAGAAAATGTTGCTATTAGTAAACAAAAACAATTTCTAAAGCTAGGTCTTCTAAACATTAGATCACTCACACCTAAGGCAGTTATTGTAAATGAAATAGTCACAGATAATAGCTTCGATGTACTTTGCCTTACTGAAACCTGGCTTAAACCAAATGATTATTTCAGTCTAAATGAGTCTACTCCATCTGGATACTGTTATAAGCATGAGCCCCGTCTGATTGGTCATGGCGGTGGTGTTGCAACAATCTGTAGAGATATTCTCAATGTTACTCAGAAAACGGGTTACAAGTTTATTTCATTTGAAGTACTTGTACTAAATGTTACACTCTTAGATGTTAGAAAAACATCCCTATTATCTCTAGCCTTGGCTACCGTATATAGACCACCAGGGCCTTACGCTGATTTCCTAAAAGAGTTTGCAGATTTTCTCTCAGACCTATTAGTCAATGTCGATAAAGCATTAATTGTTGGAGATTTTAACATACACGTAGATAATCCAAATGATGTGTTAGGGGCTGCGTTTACAGATTTATTAAATTCATTTGGGGTCAAGCAAAACGTCACCGGACCAACTCATCGTCTTAATCATACACTCGATTTAATTATATCACATGGAACCGATCCAACCGATATAGATATCATTCCACAAAGTGATGATGTCACTGATCATTACATGGTAACTTGCATATTACGTACTGCTGTAATATGTCATGCGGCACCGCGTTATCAACCAGGCAGAACAATCCTTCCATCCACCATAGATAATTTCTCAAATTGCTTATCTAATCTGTCTCAGCTGCTGCCTGAACCCAAACAAACAGATGAACTAGAAGAACTAACTAGCACTATGAGCACCATTCTCTCTAGAACATTGGATGTGGTTGCACCTATTAAATTAAAAAAGGTCAGAGAGAAAATTAAAGCACCATGGTACTGTTGTACTACGCATGTTTTAAAGAGAGAAACCCGTATTTTAGAGCGTAAATGGAAACAAACTAATTTAGAGGTCTTTAGAATCGCGTGGAAAGACAGTATGTCACGTTATAAAAAGGCCCTAAAAGCGGCCAGGGCTGAGCACCTCCGCAAACTAATAGAAAACAACCAAAACAATCCAAGGTTTTTATTTAACACCGTGGCTAGACTAACAAATAAACAGACGTCACCCGAACAAAATATCCCGTTACAGTTCAGTAGTAATGATTTCATGAACTTCTTCACTGAGAAAATAGAAAGCATCAGAACCACAATTGTAAACGTTCAATCTTCAATTGCGCCTTATAATTCAGCTTCAATTATCACCCCGCAAGAACAATTACAGTGCTTTACAACTATAGAACAAAAAGAGTTAAATAAACTTATCACTTCATCTAAAACAACAACATGTTTATTAGATCCTATACCAACTAAACTACTGAAAGAAGTGTTACCTGTAGTGGAAGAGCCTCTCCTCAATATTATTAACTCGTCTTTATCTTTAGGTCATGTTCCAAGAACATTTAAACTGGCAGTTATAAAACCTCTCATTAAGAAACCACAATTAGATCATAATAACCTAGCAAATTATAGACCCATTTCAAATCTTCCATTTATGTCTAAAATATTAGAAAAAGTGGTGTCCGCTCAACTGGGCTCTTTCTTGCAACAAAATGATATCTATGAAAAGTTTCAGTCTGGATTCAGACCGCATCATAGCACTGAAACTGCGCTCGTTAAAATCACAAATTATTTACTTTTAGCTTCTGACCAAGGCTGTATCTCAATACTAGTTTTACTTGATCTTAGTGCTGCGTTCGATACTATAGATCACACAATACTCTTAGATCGACTACAAAATTATACTGGTGTTCAAGGACAAGCATTAAGCTGGTTCAAATCATACCTATCTGACCGCTACCATTTTGTCTATTTAAATGGAGAAAAATCTATCATAACTCCAGTAAACTATGGCATCGATTCCCAACAGGGGGGTCGCGGCCCACAAGGGGGGCTCAGCGAGCTCTGTGGGGGGTCGCGTCGTATTTTGAATAGTTTTGAGCAATGAGAATTAAATAAAAGTCCTTAACTTTTTTGTTCAAAATTTACAAAATGTATAGAATGAGCGAGTTCATCATGAATCCATTTTCCAATCCGTGTTTTTGTCTTATCCTAAACCACTATGGTACACCTATAATAAGTGTTTACATTGGGACTATTTCACACTGGTTCGGATCGCTGCCGCTGCGGAGTAGCCCAGTACCTGCGTGACTCGTCATAGACGTACACAGAGAGAAGTAGTTCCGGCTACAATGTTCTTCCGAAAGACGCATTATTCTGTTAAAGTCCGCGTGAACCGGAAGTTGCAAACGACTTTTCTCCAGTGTTGTGACGTATTTCCCAGTGAAAAGGAATATTGAACAGAAGGCAGGGTTTTACTCTAGCGCTCCTCCTCTCCATCTCTGCTTATAACAGAGTAACGGTTTGAGGGGAGTGGTTAAGCGTTTCCCAACCCAAGCCGTCAAACCTACATCATCAGACATTCCAGACCGGAAGTAACTTTTCAGACTTTGATTAAAGATTACGACAGCAAACAATTTTTTTCTGGTTTTTATTAACTTGCACGGATTAATTTTTCACCACAAGACTAGTAATATGCGCTAACAAAGTAAATAGGGTTAATTTTGATTTCAGTTGGACTTTAATAAACGCAAGTTTATTGTCGCTCGCTATAGCGCCAAAAGCGTCAAAAATAAAGCCTCACATTGATAGAGCCTCACAAATAACATGCAAGTATTGAGGTCCCAGACAGCAGTCATTTAGTAATAGCCTATATACTGTATTTTTTTTTTTTTTTTACCTACACACCAGTGTGAATATTTTTGTTATTGCATTTCAAATAGGGCCAATTTATAGGCTACTCCTAGGCTTACGTTTTTAAACTACAAAGGGCCTACTGATGTTTTTGTTATGGTATTTTCAATATTATAGGCTATTATTTGTGCATAAACATATCTGGTTATAGTAAACATACCGTTTGCTTGAAAACAACATATTCTGTCATCCTGTCTGCAAGCTTACAAGAGCGATAATATCATTAAATGTGAAGGGGGGCCCTAAAATATTTTCTTGGGAAAAAGGGGGTCTCAGACAAAAAAAGGTTGGGAACCACTGAACTATGGAGTGCCGCAGGGATCTGTGTTGGGCCCTCTGTTATTCTCAATATATATGATGCCACTTGGAAATATTATAAGGAAACATGGAATTAGTTTCCATTGTTATGCTGATGACACTCAAATATATATTTCATCACGGCCAGATGAAAACGCAAAATTTTCCAAATTGACAGAGTGTGTTAAAGATATAAAAGACTGGATGACGCGTAATTTTCTTTTATTAAATCCAGACAAGACAGAGGTAATACTTATCGGTTCAAAAAACCGCCCACAAAACCTCGCACAATACAACTTTAACATCATAGGATGTCCTGTTACTTTATCCTCTACAGTAAAAGACCTGGGTGTTATACTCGATTGCAACCTGTCTTTTGAAAATCATATTTCATATGTTACAAAAACAGCCTTATTCCACCTAAGAAACATTGCTAAGCTACGTAATATGCTATCAGTTTCTGATGCAGAAAAGTTAGTTCATGCATTCATGACCTCGAGACTGGATTACTGTAATGCTTTATTAGCTGGTTGTCCTGCATCCTCAATAAACAAGCTACAGTTAGTCCAAAACGCCGCCGCTAGAGTTCTTACTAGATCAAGAAAATATGATCATATAACACTGATTTTATCATCACTGCATTGGTTACCTATAAAGTTCCGTATTAATTACAAGGTATTGCTACTGACTTATAAAGCCCTAAACGGCTTAGCTCCAGTCTATTTAACGGATCTTCTATCGCCCTATAATCCATCGCGCTCTTTAAGATCACTAAATTCAAGGCTTTTGGTCATACCTAGGATATCCAGAACCACCAAAGGAGGGAGAGCATTTTCACATTTGGCTCCAAAACTCTGGAATAGTCTTCCTGATACTGTTCGTTGCTCAGACTCGCTCTCCCAGTTTAAAACTAGATTAAAGTCGCATCTCTTCAGCCAGGCATTCATATAATATTTTTAATCTTACAGTTTAAACTACAATCCGGCCTCTAGCTCATAAATGCCAGAGGAGAACTGGCCCCAACTGAGCCTGGGTTCTCCCAAGGTTTTTTTTTTTTTTTTTTCATTAGGTCACCTGATGGAGTTTTAGGACACCATTAGGTCACTTGATGGAGTTTTTCGGTTCCTTGCCACTGTTGCCTTTGGCTTGCTCAGTTGGGGATATTTTGGGGATATTTAATTTAATTTTATCAATCAATAAATTCCACTTGAAACAAACCTTGTTGTATTATTTTAATTTAATACTGTGAAGCTGCTTTGATACAATCTGTATTGTGAAAAGTGCTATACAAATATACTTGACATGTAGCATATGTGTTGTAACAGCACAGTGTACTGCACTCAAAAAGTTACATTAGAGAGCAGTGTGAAGTACATCTACTGTACCTGTTTATCTCCCAGAAGGTTATGATCGAGGCGACGGTGAAGCGACTCAAATTTGGCCTTCCTCGTAGCACAGCCTCCCTCATAGTCATACCATGGACAAAGACATGGGCAACTAGAGTGGCACGAATTTCATCCGAGACTTGTCTCCTTGTCCTTGCCCTCGCCCTCCTTGGACCAACTAATTTTGTACTTAAGTTATGTCACAATTGCCTGAAATAAAGTGTTGAAGGTGGGTCTTAAAAGCAAACTAGGAGGCTCAGATAACTCAAAAGCAGGCAGTCTTTCCTTGATCTCAGTTTTCAAATACAGACAAATGGGCAGTCATAGCTTTACAAAACAAAGTAAGCCCAATAGCAACAGAGCAACAGCACTTAACTATTCTAACTCAGGAAATCCAGAGAGGGTAGGCACACGACTGAACACAGCTCAACGAAACTTCAAGGGGTGGTTTCCCGAACAGAGATTAAGTCTAATCCTAGACTAAAACTGCCCTTTAAAGCAGACACTGTAAAATGTGTCAAAATATATGCTTTCTGGCCTTCATCAGCTCCTGTGGCAGATGATGATAGTGAGGAGGATCAGGAGAGAGATGAGTGAGTGTAGACTTTCAAAACTTTCAAAACACTTAGGCTATGTCATTAGTGTAGGAACCCATAACCCAGTTACAGATTATTTCCACATCTGCATAGTTGACGATTACCGCAATTCACTAGAAATTTAATGAGAGGCGTTTGTAAACCATGTTTTCCGCCAAAATAAAAGATCATGTGCTTATCTCTTTCAAGTATAGAAATTGGTACAAAACTAATTATGAAAGTTTCCTTTATTTTTTTGTGCATTTGTTTTACAAAATATGGCTATTACTTTCATTGGATTAATATTATATAACTATTATTATGTTATAATTATTGTTATATTATTATGCCCCCAACCCCCCCAGAAGGCCCGAGGTCCACCCACCACAGTTTTACCAAAAACCCTGTGAGAAACACTGGTATTGCTATGCCAATGCAGCTTATAGCTTGTTCATGGATTCATCACTGTGGAGTATAGTTCAACTGTATTAATAAATGTCAAATTTGTACTTATTTCATCTGTTAACTCTCACTCGTTCCTATACTCACTCATTACATGGCATTAGTGGTTTTAAGGAATAGGAGTTGGTATGCATATATTTTAGGGCGTGCAAAGATGGGTGGTGTTTATGATCATATAGTGGGCCAGTCTGGGCCAAAATGCCAGGGCCGATTTTTTGTCCCAGTCCAGCCCTGGCAGGAGCCCACGATTAAAAAGAGCCCAAACTCAATATATTCCATCAATCAGATCTAAAGATATATTCCTCTTGGTGTTCTAACACAAAAAATACCTCAGACACTCCTATCCTAGTATATAGTACTCGCGTTTGGTTTTCACTTATAACTTCACGACGCATGCACAGATCATAGAAAACTGCACATCATTATCACGATTAAAAAGAGCCCAAACTCAGCAAAATCCATGAATCAGATCTAAAGATATTCCTCATGGAGTTGTAACACACGAACTCCCACAGGCGCACATAGATCTTTAAAATAGATGTAGCACTTATGTCGCGTTTTAACTCATAACTCAATGAAGCATGCATAAATTGTGGAAAATGGCACATCATTATTTACAGCAGATTGTTAAGATTAAAAAGAGCCCAAACTCACCATAATCCATAACTCAGATCTAAAGATATTCCTCATGGCGTTCTAACACAAAAAATACCACAGGCGCAACTATGAAGTAGCAATAGCAGTGATGCTATGTTGTTTTGATGTGACGTTTCAGCTCATAACTCAATGAAACATGCATGGATTGTGAAAAATCGAACATCTTTATTGACAGCAGATTCTCACGATTACAAAGAGCCAACAACATAATACATACAACATACAGCATAATCCATTGCTTTGATCACGAGATATTCCTCACGAAGTGATGCATACTTGGCTAAAAAACAAGTCTCTCATCCTTCCGGGGTGCAAAGTGTTTTCCAATTTTCCCGGAACCGTCCGTGCTAGTTTTCAAACGTGGAATAACACAAAATATGTATTATCTTAAAGCTTAGAATCTCAGCTTTTTAAAGCATCCAACCACTTCGATCAACTCTGAAAGACAGCTGACTAGTCGTTCTAAACCGGAGTGTACCGCCCGCGGGCGCCACCTAGCTGCGAAAATATTCATTATCATATTTTTCAAAAATATTGCCTAGATTAACACAACATTGGTGTCATTTGAAAGCTTAGAGTCTGAACTTTACAGTGAATGTAGCCAATTTGAAAAACTCCTAAGTATTGCTGAGTTATTTGCTGATAAATAGAATAATTTTTTTCATAATCTATAAAATGCTTTTTTGTGTATGTACTATGTACTGCAATGTGTCAAAAACATCATACATCTCATGAAACATAAAAAAAATCGTTGAAAATGGCACTTCATTTTTTACAGCATAGTAATACAATTAAAATGAGCCCAAAATGTCTGCAGTTTATCAGACATGACCACTGACTTAGAGGTTCCTGCTCTGCAGGCTCAAGTTCTTTCTGTATAAAGGCCTTGGCCTCGGGGGAGCCCAAGCCTTTTACTACCCCTCTGTGAGGCCCTAAATGGTCCGGCCCCCATTGGATTTGACTTTAGCTCTACAGTACTATTAACCTTGGGCTTCGAGCCCTAGGTGATAGTCAAGGGCGAAGTGTTAAGTTGATAGCATGGCGTTTTAAAATGGGTTCCCATAATATATAGCTACGCAATACGAGAGACCGTTCTCGAAAGGGAACGTACTCGGTTACTAACGTAACCTCGGTTTCCTGAGAGTAAGAGAACGAGTATTGCGTACCCTGCTGTGCTATTACGCTTGGTACAGGTGCTGTCGCTTCAGTCGATTTAAACCTGATTCCTATGGCGAAATGGGCCGCTTATATAGCCAGAAGCCACGCCCATTCTGGCGAGGCGCCGTTTCAGTAACTAAATATAATACAAGAAAACTTGGGAAACTGAATGGTATTCAAACAAAAACTGCTTCTGTGTGCGTTACCTGATTGATGACTCTGTTCTTTGAAGAGCAGCCGTATTCGAGAAGAATGGCAGCATTTATCACCTGGCCTAAAAACAATCATATACATACACAGTAAATTACATCATAATAAAACTAAGTACATGGTAGATTTCAACACTTAGAACATGGAAACACACAAAATAAGTGAAATTCACACTGCACTTTAACAAATATGATATATTTTTAAGTACGTTGCTAAAACACACCTTTTCTGCCTTGTCTGCCTCATGAATCAAAAGTCAGCTGCAGTTCTTCCTTCAGAGCTGTTTTTGAAGCCTCTGAGGACAGTTGAGAAGAAAGTGTCTGCTGATTTGCCAGAGGAGAATATGTTAAGATTATGAAAATTATTATAATAAAAATGAACAGGGTCATTTTTAAATCCTTTTTTTTAAATTCAGCTATAATTTCGACTAATGTAAACATATGTTAAGTGAAAAAGCTTAATCAGGGCAGTACTTAAAAAACAACAGCTCCCTATTTATTTATTTTTATTATTCTGCAATGTGATATAAACTTTTGACCACAACTGTATGTGTGTGATAGAGTCAGTACTGCAGGCTAACATCAGTGAGATCTCATCCTGTGGAAACTGCCACTGTTGGTTCAAAGGGTTCTCATTGCCGCAGTCCTACAGATTAATGGTTGGGGCTGGGAACGGAGGATCCTGTGATTAAAAAAATAATAAAAATAAATAAATAAAGCTGCCGTCGGCAACCCTGGAAGATTGAGTGGACTTAGCCAAAATTTTGAATGTTTACAACTCTCATGCCCCTCCCCCACTATCAACGAATACCCTCCCATCGAGTTCGTGCTCGTCAGTGCGTGTGCACCAGATTTTCTGTAAATGCGCCCGTCTCATCAGCATCGATCAACACCATGGAGTACTCGGAGGTAGGCTGCCTTGGCTAATCTACCCATAGATTGCAATTGCTAACGTCATTTATACTCTAAATGAGCTTATTTGATTTGTTAGTGTTTTGAAAGCGAGATACAAGTCTCGGATGAAGACTATGGCGAGGGGGGACTCGGAGTGGGATCTGTGGTGTGTGCACGACCTGTGATTGACAGTCAGATCTCACACCCTCCTGCGCTGATTGGACCCGATGATCCGGGAGCGGTGGATTTTTGCAAAACAAATAACACGCTCCAGGTGGAGTTAGAAGCTCGGGTTTTTTTCTAAAACCACCTTATTTATGTTGCTCTGTCGGATTATAGTGTCGATTTCACTGAATATGATCCATTTTTTTTTGCCGACGGCAGCTTTAAAGGGATAGTTCACTTTGAAATTAATTTTTGGTATGTTTTAGCTTACCTCAAGGGCATCCAAGATGTAGGTGTCTTTTTTTCCGCAGTAGTTTCAATTTTGATATTTTTAGGTCAAACCGTTCTTGTCTGTCAGTCATATAATGCAGGTCTATGGTCACTGTCTCAAAGAGCATGCACAGAGTCCAAATTAAAACAATTCCCCGTCGTCCAAATTAAACAATTCCCCATCGTAAGTACACATTGATGGCCTAAGACACGAAACGAGCGGTTTGTGTGAGAAAACGAACAGTATTTATATCGTTTTTACCTCTTATACACAGCCATGTCCGAGTGATCTGATCTGACGTGTACGCAGACTGGTGCATAGATATATACACACTAGATGTCGCCTTGTCTACGGCAGTTCATTGGAACGAATGTCTTTAAGGCGACATCTAGTCTATGTGGCGAGTAGGAAGAAGCTGAGGGCCGTGGGAGAATGGTGCGAGGCCAGTGGCGTGATTACTGATGAGCGACACCTGTGAGACGCACCTGTCTTGTATCGCTCACGGAGGAGTGGAAGCATAAAAGGGGGAGCGACGACAGTGGAGATCGAGAGAGGCCTAGGCCTGGATTTTATTTGATGTTTGTGTTTTATTTGATGTGACAGCAGTCATCCGTGAGGGGCTGCTGTCTTTTACTTTAGTTTTGTATTTGTTTTTATTTTTTATATATTAAAGTTTGTTTGAATGTTCGCCGGTTCCCGCCTCCTTCCCACAATAACGAACTTTGTTACAGATGGAAATCAAAAGTTTGATAGTAATGGTATTGTCATGAATCAGACCTCTGTGGCTCTCTCTGATGGCCACCGGAGGGCACCCTCACCTGAGTATTGACTTTCCCGGACTACATTTCCCATGCACCCCGTACAGAGACTAATCACCTGCACAGGTGTTTTCCATTATCTGCTCTACTTAAGCAGCATTCACACTCATACTCATTGCGAAGTCTTGTTTTGCCCCGGCTGACATTTCTAAGCGTTTACCCTGATATTCTGTGACCCTTCTGTGTATGATCTTGGATTGTTAAACTACTGTTGATTCTCTGCCGCCTGCCCTTGTGATCTTGCTCTCTGGAACTTCGACTGCTTTGCTGCCTGCCCTGACTCTTGCCTGGTATCGTTTCTGTTTCTGCTCTGCCTCTGATATTCCTGCCACTGTTGTTTGAACACTGCCTGTTTGACCCTGATCTTGATTATTAAAGATAATCTGCAAATGGATCCACATGCTTCCGATCCCTCATTACAGGTATTATGAAAGGCAAACATTTAAATAGATGAAACAGTTGAGTAGTGAAAAGGATACTTTGTGATTTTGAAAACACAATTGAAAACATGATGAAATGCCTATAAAAAGTGCACTTTTGATGATCTGTTGTGATATAAACACCTTACTTGTGAAAATAGTATCAAAGCGAATAAAAAAAAAAACTGTAAATCATAAGAAGCCTCAAAACATTGCTTTCAAAGAAAAAAAAGATATATGACATCAAATAGTTTGCTAAAGCATTATGTAAACATGACCAAACAAATTTCCCATTCGTGCATCACAGCCTCAGAACTATTCAGTTTTGTTCCTGGTAATCCGCTGCAGTCATTCCTTTACTGCTAAAAATGCAAAACCTGAGTATTTACCCTTATGAGGAAACTAGGAATGACTGACATTACTCATTTTTATTCTAATTTTTATTCTAGATCACAGTGGAAGGGTTCTCTTTCGAGAGATTTCAAGGATGAGTCAGGGTAAACTGTGTGAGCAGAAGTGTGTCAGGAAATCTGTGATAGGGTAAACTGTGTTATAGTCATTTCAGTTTGAATATTGGACATTTAACTAAATACATAATAACAAAACTAAATTCAGACAAAAAGAAAGTTACATAGTGTACCTTTAAAATTGCTGTTATAATTGCATGTGAATGAACCCAAGTGTATGATTACTTCTTTTCTGAGTGAAATGATGTGATCTTAACAGTATTTGCATTATATTTTTGCTTCATGCCTTAATACCTTTTATTCTTGCTGCATCATTGAACTTTATCATGACAATTAGTGTCTTGTTTTCTGAAAGCTTCTGCAGATTCTCATGTACATAGGTCTTAGCATACACTTTTCTGCCTTATTCAAATTAACTTTTTGCTTGTTTCATGATATAAAAAGGCCAAAAGCACAAGTCTGTTCCTTCAATGCTATCACTGACTTAAGAAGACTATTTAAGTGCATGAGCCATATCGACCTCTTTTATGGTGCTTTTTGTCCATTTCGAAGATAAATTATTAACTAGTCTCAATGGCTTAAAAGGTCTGGCCTTTTAATAAGTTCACACTTATTAGTTTAGCAGAAGCTTTTAGCTAAAGAAGCGGCTTACAAATGAGCAATAGCCTACAACAAGCTATTCTTCCTAGCATGAGAAGAACTGTAATGCCAAGTGCAAAAATTGTAAAACAGTTTATGTAAAAGGTACATCATGCAGAAATATTTGTATTTGTTTGTTTAAATAAGCCAAAGAAGGGTTTATTTATAAAGGAAGAATATAAAGTGAAGATTATAGCCTCTAGATGGCATCCTCTGAACTGCTTTTAAACACTCAAGAAGAAAGATTATCAACAGAATGTGGCACGTCAAATTTGCATTTGTTTTTACATAATATTATAATCATGTTCAAACCACCAATATATGTATACTATATGTATCTGCTCTGCCCTTAATTCTTAGTTGCTGTTGTCATAAACATTTGTATTTTTAAAATTATTATCTGGATATCTATATTATTATCTATATTATTATCTATATTAAAGTATATGATCCTATTTTAGGTTGCTGCATGGAAGACTGTAAATTTAACCTTTGAAAGCTGATATTCAAAATAGTTTTCTACAGAAGCATAGTTCCCTTGTCGCTTGTGGGTGTTACTCCACCCCACTTTCTCTTTCACACAAATGAAGGGGAAACAACCACCAATTGTTCATGTGAAGACGTTGTTGTGAGCTTTAATAACACACACCTGCAGAAAGAACAGAAGGAAAGGACTGAAAATGGGTAAGAATCTATATCTACGCAATATTCCTGTGGCTATGACTATGTTTATACTAATATAATATAGCAAGCTAATTTCTTTTTTATTGAGACAGATGTCCTGTGAAAAGAAGTGGGTGATGTGGGCAGTTTATGTTTGCTGCAATGCCTTTTCAAAATGACATGCATTTTTTATTCCTCCACCCCTTGGTTGAGTTCACTATCTTGACTTCTTTGAATTGCTGATTTGATCAAGATTATGCAGCATGGCGTTGAGTTAAAAGCTTGGACTCTAATCCAACAGAAGTCAAAAAGAGATCTCATCATCCATCCCTGCTGTTGTTTATCAGTGTAAACCACTATTTTAAGATAAAATAATAAAAAAAAAAAGAAAAGAAAAAAGATTGCATCTCTGGCTAGTTTTTGAGACTAAAGTCACGTGTGCAATACATGCCGTGTACGTCAATATTGGTTAAAAAGCTGTGGTCATAAAGGATGTGTCATTTGCAACTTTATTTACTGCTTAATGCAAAATGTATTTGCTTGAATGCAAAACTGGCTGAAAGCATTAATGAGACCAGAATAGCAGGAAAATTATATTTTGTCTTTTCAATGTTCAGTTTTGTGGTCTTATGTTGCATGTGAATTGTGCAACAAATTTTGCTGACAAAGTCTTTTAACCTACCAGCCACAATTTAAGCTGTAGACAGCAAAAATACTTTGTTGGGTTATAAGTACTTTTGTTTATTCTTTTAAAAGCGTAAGAGCATATTTTTTTTGTTAAAATACCCAGTAAAAGATACACACATCATGCATTTTATAGAGAATATAGGACACGATGCCCCCTGGTGGCATTATAGTAAGACTGAGCAACTCCTTTTATCATAACCTCTAAATTTGCAAACATTTATTCCCCATAATTCTGACAAATAAAATGAGATTATTCATTAAATATAATTTAGCCTAATCTTGAGCATGATTAACAATGAACGGGTAACTAAGGTTCTAATTTGAACAACAATAATAAGATTCATACTTAAAATCAGAGCTGTAATAACTATCCCAAAATTATTTTAAAGACATTCATCTGCTTTATGCGCAACTGGAAATCATTCATTTCCAACTCCAGTGAGCCGTTAACCGCTGCAACCGGATTGCTGAATCAGTTGGATTTCTGAATGAATCCTTCTAATTCAGTTTTCAACCAAAATCAAAAGAAAGAATCGGAAATGTTATGACTTTCTTTTACAGTTTGCTTTCTCTCTCTCTCTTTTTTTTTGTTTTTTTTTGCAGCGAATGCAACCTTTTTGAGTGCAGTGAATGGGACCAATGCAACCCAGATGGAAGCCTTTTCAAGCTTTGAAATCTTCAATATATGCATATATTTTGTCGTCTTTGCTCTGGGTATCGTTGGAAACGGGCTCGTCATATTTGTGACTGGCTACAAAATGAAGACGACTGTCAACTCCATTTGGTTTCTCAACTTGGCGATTGCAGACTTCATCTTCATCTTAATCATCATCCTCTACATTGTTACTGCCTTTAACAAGTTGGCTTGGCACTTCGGTGACTTCTTGTGCAAGTTTGTCAGCTTCGTGGCGGTGCTCAACATGTTTGCCAGCATTTTTTTGCTGACCGCTATTAGCCTGGACCGATGCCTGTCCACCTGGGTGATTGTTTGGGCTCAAAACAAACGAACTCTGGTCAAAGCTAGGATCATCTGTGCATTTGCATGGGTTTTATCCATCCTCTGCAGCATCCCCTTTGTCATCTACCGCTATGTAAATAATAACCGGTGCATTTATTATGATGAACCCTTCAAGTCTTTGGTCGTATACAGGTTTATGGTGGGTTTTCTCATCCCCTTCCTGATCATTGCATCTTCATACATTGCTATCGGAGTGCGTGCCAAACGTCTCAAAAGGGGGAAGAAGCTCAAGCCTTTCCGGGTCATCATATCTGTGATCATGGCCTTTTTCATATGCTGGTTTCCTTTTCATGTTCAACAGCTGTCCACCGTAATTGTAATGGAGAATAAGTGGAGTGACTTTGGAAACGTACTAGGACACATAGGACCTTTCGTAAACTGCCTGGTTCATCTCAACAGCTGTCTGAACCCCATTCTCTATGTGTTCATGTGTGAGGAGTTTAAGAAGAAGCTGAAACAGTCTCTACTGCTGGTGCTGGAGACGGCGTTTGCTGAAGAACATCTGCCTTTCCGATCATCTCGCCCTTCCACTTGTTCAGGCCTCTCAGAATCACAGGGTCTCAAGATGAACGACACAACCTTTTCATCAACTGGCAGCAGCCAGGACAACAAAACATGCGTTTAGAAAATCAGTCCCAGAGATATTCATTCCTTGTATTAGTCTGAAGTGATCCGATAAAGCATTAAGAAGCTTTCCACTTTGCCGCCTTGAACCCCTCATCCCATGTCAGATAAGCAGTGATTCAAATACTTGTATTTGACAAGTTCTACAAAGGTGTAATTCATGCACCATTAAAATGACATTTCAGGCAGGTTTCTCAGACATGCCCCATGTTTTCCATTGGTTGGACTAACAGATAGCTCTACCCCAAACTCATGCCATTGGTTGAGTCAGTGTTGTTGCATCTATACTGGTTAAAATGGTAAAAAATGTTTTGTATAGTTTATGCTTTTTATGGGAAACCTACTGATGTTTTATTGTATACTCATGGCTTTGGGGAAATATTTCAACATACCTGTAGATATAAATATTTTAAACATTTTACATATTATATGTTGATTATATATATTATATATTATATATGATATGTTGTACCTTTTTAATGCATTTCTTTTCCATTGACTTGTTTTACACAATCTTTAAGCCACGTTGTAATAGGCTGCTAATTTAGTTATATTATGTTTATATAGTAGCCTACTATATAATGTTTATTCAATCACCAAAACTGAAGTAATTATGTGTGTAACATGCTGTTTGTAGTCTTCCCCTTTTTATATATAAATACAAAGAAAAGAGTTTGGCTAAAAAGATTTTTGGTTAAGATTTTTTGTGTTTTTCTTCAGTCTCTTCGACAAATATAGTCAAAATGAATAAGTACAGCTGTGGTTCTTACTAAAATGACATAGCAGTTTCAATGAACAAAGTTTGCAATATCCTGTTGCACTTCTCCACATTTCTAATTAAATATCTAGAAAAACAATGAGCATATATTATGAAAATCAACCATATTTTTATGATATTAAAAGTGTAGTAACCATAGTCCTGAAAGCGAGGATAATTTGCCTACTTATTTGGTTAGCGTCAGTCGCTTGCTGCCTGCCTTTAGTCATCTCTCGGAAAACGTTTTCACCTTCTGCACAACAAACGCTGTGCATTCATGACATTCAGGATCTAGAAATTCATGACATTCAGGACATACAAGAGGCAGGTAGTGTACCGTTTTGTGGTGGGTTTCCTCCTCCCGTTCATCATAATCTCCGCTTCGTATGTAGCGATCGGAGTACGAGTACGAGTTAAGCGCCTCTGGAAAAACAATAAACTAAAACCATTCCGTATCATCCTGACAGTAATCCTGGCCTTCTTCTTCTGCTGGCTTCCCTTTTATGTTCACAAATTTCTTGAAGTGCGGTTGCATGAAATGGATGCAACCCATCGGACGAGCTGGCCAGCTTCAAGGAGGTTTACAACCAGATAGGGCCCTCCACAGTCAATCTTGTCTACTTGAACAGCTGCCTGAATCCCTTCTTGTACATATTCATGTGTGAAGATTTTCAGAAAAAGCTCAAGCACTCTTTAGTATTGGTGTTTGAGAGTGCATTCGCAGAGGAACAACTGTCTCTCCTCTCAAAACATTCCCAATCCAAACGCATATCTCATTCTCAGGGTGGAACAGGAATGGAAATGACCCAATCTTCAACACTTGAAGTTTAAATGAAACATAGAATCATAGAAGTTCCTTTGTTAATACATAATTTGTTACACAGAACTTTATTATATTAAATATCAATCAAAAATGATTCACACCTTCACAAAAGCAAAAAAAAAAAAAAAAAAAACATTATTTATAATAAGTTTATTTGATTCACAGCTTATATAGTGTTTTGACCTCGACAACCCAACTGCATTTTACCGCAAACTTGTGACTACTTAACTTTCTAAAGAAGGCGCAATCGCTTGTTTGCTAAGGGGTAAAAATGATTGTTTTTCCTGGGTCAAAATTGGTCTTTGGTGGTGGCCGACGGACACCCAGAGCCGTCGCATAGACTGTGCGAACTGTGCAACCGCACAGTGCCTCGCACCTATAGGGGGCCTCGCAATCCTGCTGTTTTTTGTTTTTTGTTTTAATTTAATTTTTATTTTATTAATACATAAGTTATGTATGATTTTGTATCAATGACATGTCTCTGAAAGGTCACATAAAAATAAATAAATAAATAAATCCAACAAATTAAGCAGGTTTTTCATTGCGCTATGTTATTACGTAATGCGTCCTCAATGAAGACGGGAAAGGGGGAAAGGAGCTAAAGCGAGGGAAAGCCAACATGTCAGCTGCAAGAGAACCCGATTTCGCAAGTACGAATCAGGTTCTGAAAAAAGGGAAAAAATTTAAAAGAAGGAAGACCTTCATAAGTCACTGCGGGGATCACTGTTAATAAACAAACCACATTCATCCCCCGCACTTTTGAAAAGCTTGCTACGCCCCTTCCCCAACGTATATTCACCGGGCCCACCTATTAATGACGTTCTGTATCCGCCACTGATTCAGTGTTGGACAGATCAGTTTTTTTTTAACCAATCATTAAATGGAATCGGTTCATTTGTTCATGAAACGGATGTGTCATTAGTGGACTTGTACGCGTTTGTGTTATTATCCCGGCAGATAAGATTTGTGCCAACACAGAAAACATTTCATCACTGGATAGTTTTTATGTTTTATTATTTTTTTATTGAAAGTGTTTTTTATGTCCGCTGAATGGGACATTTTTTTGAAGACTTTTTTTTTTTTTAGCTCAACCCAGCTAACACAGTTAGTGTTTTTGATGTCCGCTGAATGGGACATTTTTTTTCAGACTTTTTTTTTTTTAGCACAACCCAGCTAACACAGTTACGTTGTGAAGACGTAACCAGACCAGACCATATTCGTCATAGCGACGTAACGCATAACGTTCAAGCGACGTAACTTTGTGATTCCCATAATCGTCGTGGCGACGTTATGTTGTACGTCGCAAGAGCGTGATGAGGACGTCTTAATGACCACACTGGCATGTTGCGAGGATGTAACATCAAAGGACCATATTAGTTGTAACGACGTACCACACAACGTTCCAGCGACGTAACTTTGTGATTCCTGTATTCGTCGTGGCGACGTTATGTGGTAAGTCACAAGAACGTGATGAGGACGTCTCAATGACCAAACTGGCAAGTTGCGGGGACGTAACATCAAAGGACCATATTAGTCGTAGCAACGACCAAAATACACTGCATAGGCCTACATTTAATCAGCATTTATTCAGTGTGTTAGTTAATGACATTTCCCAGATAATAAATAATAACATATAATTTTTACCATTATATAAATTTTAAAAGTTAACAAAGTTATTGAGAAGTGACAATTTGGCATCAATTTTAATTAATTTGATCTTGGAAAAAAATTTAAACAAATTTCTACTGAATCAAAAAGTCTTATTCGTCTTCAAAAAGTAGGAGTATTTCATCATCATCATCATCATCATGCTGCTGCACACCTTTTCTCTGGTCCTGCTGCTGCAAAATGAAAAGTAGATTTCAGTTTTATACAATTAATTGCACATACGTTTTTTTCATTTGACTTTTACATTTGTTGAAATTAAGTGTTAGATTCAGTTGGGCAATATAATTTATTTAAAATATGATGGTTTAATTATATTAATCATGTAAGATAACTATACATATACTATAAATCCATACATAATAATTAAATAAATTAATTAATCTTAATAAATACATTGAAAAATGCAAATTTTAAAATGAACAAATGTAATTGTATTTACTAAATGGCTCAAATGCAGGAAACAAATAAATGCAATAGTGAGTTTATTAGGATAAGTGGATTAAAAAATAGGATATAGGGATTACGTGAGAAAACCATAGACAGTATATAAACTGGACACAGCGACCCCATAGGTTTCAACGGAGAAAAGTGAACTCAATTAGAAGCTCTCACTTCCTGATGGCTGACCGTACTGCGCAGACTCAAACTGAGCTTGACGATGTAGATGTGACGTGAGCAACCTGTCTGTCTTCTAGTAGCTGTGCCAAGAGAAATCTGAATCATTCCCTTCCGAAACTTGCAGAGACTGAGAGCGTGAGTAGGAGGTGTCCATGAGCTAGGAGCAGGAGAAACTTTTGCTAAGTATTCTGATTTAATTACTTTGTCATTTTGCCTCCACATCCCCCCGATTGCCCGTGAGCTTCTCCTCCTGTCCATATGGTAATCTCTCTACAGTGCGACAGAGAGTCGCATGGTTATGACGCAATCATTAGCCTATTGTTTACAAAAACTGCTTCTACTGGGCCATAACGTAAGATACAAGGTAATGGAGCCTTTTATACATTTTCGTGTTTCTTTAGAAATAAATAATGGACAAATGGAGTCTTTAAACGCCTCAGATGTAAAGTTATTCGCTGTCAAAGTGACGCCAAAATGAATGGGAGTCAATGGAATGCTAACAGCAGGTGATGGTCTGCTAATCAATGGCGGCACCCGGGGAAGCTTCAATGTTTTCCGAAACACTGCCCCCCTGGAGAAAACCAGTTATCTTCACACTTCATAACAGTAGGTGGCGGCATGCACCTATGATGTTAGTTTGCAACCTGCCATTAAACCAAATGAAGAAGAACGGACGGTTGTTCGGCAGTTGGTGAACCAAGAAAAAAACTGCAGCTGCGCTCTATGTGAGTAACCATGAATCATATCTTTCATTTTAATATTTTATTTGTTACTATGAATGTCAGATGTCAACTATATGTAAATTATGACGAGGTGAGATGCGCTAATCATGTTAGCTTATAGCACGAGATCCATGTTTGGCTTTATTAGACTTCATCACTGGTAAGCGTTGGTCACTATGTTGAACAGGAGGGTATTTTCAGTTCACGTATCGCGGGCACTACATATTAATTCGTGGGAACGTGATATGTTGTGGCCAAGATATGATGTAAGTTACATAGCGTTTTGAGCAGCATTTGCAGACTGTCATGCTGTTGGCCATATTATGCCACTGCAGTAGACGCATATCGCAGTATTAAGGCTAACGATTAATCGATTAATTGATCGTTAATTTAAACAACGATCGATCATGGGAATTTGTAAAAATTGACATCCCTAATAATAACTATTTAACAGAAAACTGCACCAAAGGAGTTTACATTCTGACACCTTGCTGGAGCATGCTTAAGTGTGTCTGCCACAATGTCCTCCACTGTTGCTTGCCGGATTTTAGGATTGGACATCATCACTGCCTCTGTAAAATTATATTCCATAAATATACAGCAATGGTTTAAAAAGTACTGGCAAGACAGGTTTTTTGAGTCACTAACATATTGGACTTACTTTTTATGACCTTCATAATGTTCAAGTTTAGTAGTGGTCTCTTCCCTTTCAGACTAAACTCCTTCCAAACACTGTAGGAGGCCAGTGCCCGCATCACCCGCAGGGTGTTTTCCCCAGGGTTTGGACCTCCAACAAGACTTAATTGGTGTGTCTACAAGATGGAATACATTTTCAAAATGGTAATAACTTTTGTTATTTAACTTAATTCGGACACTTTTTTTTTTTTTTTGCCATTTCACGGATAGTTCACTATTAACATACCACTCTATTTCCGAAATGTCTCCTCTTTATTTTTTTCTTCAAGAGAGAGGAGTTCCTCCATAGTGCCACACACATCAAGGTTCATCTCCTCCACTCGCTAACTAGTCCCATCACCCAGGGCACGAGCATAGAGTTCATACAGGGATGCTGTTGAGCTCCTTATCGCCTTCATCTCACTGTCTATGCTGATGATTCTCTGAGTGAGTAGGCTCAGGAGGGGATCTGGGAGAATCAATATTGATTCATTCAAATAAAGGTAAAAACTAAGTTTCAAATTATGTTTTGCATTTACCATTCTTCTGGGTTTCTCTAGGAGGCGCTTGTCTTAATGTTGCATCAAGAATGGATGTTGAATCTTCAGGTCTTGAAGGCGTTAGTGTGGTTGGTTTGTTCGGTTTAAATGCTGGGGGAAATGGCAGCTGAGGTTCCACTGTAAATTAGAAGTTAATTACAAAAAAATAGGAACAAACGAATAGCTATAAAATGTACCGTTATTGGTATCAATCAACTAATGAAATTGTGGTATTCTGAAAACCCCCAAACACTTTTAATATGAAAATGTGCACAAGTGATAAAGTAAAAGAATTAAAACTAAGAAAGGCCTACCAGTTTTTGTACATTTTACCCGGCTCTTCTTTTTGGGGTGAGGTACTGAAGTATCTGTAAAAAAAAAAAAAAAAAAAAAAAAAAATATATATATATATTTTAGAATTACTTTAATTGTTACTTATTTCACATTCTCAGGTTCATACCTTCATCAGAGCTGCTGAGACACACTGGACATTTTTTCCTCTTGGGAATGTCATCAGAGCTCTCCACAGAAGACTGCACAGCTGCTCTTTTGGACCACTTTTTAGCAGTTTCATAGTCACCTGAAGTACAAATACAGTGAGTATAATTTAGCATTCAGTAACAGTAGTTGCACTAACATTTTGTTTGAATGATCTTTAAAGTAAAATGATATACCTGTTTTTGCAAACCCTCTGACCCTGTGCCTGGTCCAATTTTTTTTATTAGGAAGTTCAAGTCTTTTAATTTTTTTGGTCACATTAATTGGTGGCCAGTAACAGTATTGTACCTGCATTAAAATTGTACAATTAAATTATGAAATAAATATTGTAGAAGTAGAAAATAAATTCAAACTGAAATGAAAGCAAGAGTAACTGGAAATCTAACTCAAGTAAAAAAGTTAGATGTAAATGTTAATAATAGGCTCCTTGCACGTAACTCCTTCCTTACCGGAAATGCGGCCTCGTCTTTTCCGGTCTAAACATGGCGCTATTCTACACTAGATGTTTACAAGAGTTGCCGAAACATACAATAACGGACGTACATCGCCTTTGTAAGTCCTCCTCCAAATCACCTACCAGCAAATTAGAGAAGGGCTTTAAAATGTATGCCTCTTCATATATCCATGGATATGAAGGTAAGTCTATATATCTCAAACTTTATGGCTTACGTTAGCTTGCTAGCTTACATTAGGCTAGGCTAATAAACAATCCCGGTCTGACAGAATATGCGTGTTATAATGTTGTACTGTTTTCTAGTATTAGGCGGAAAATGTCTACGTTGTGTCTGTACGCCTTCATGCATGTTCCTAACTTCTTATTGTGTTAATATGTGATTGGCATTAGTGTCAAACAAAGACAGGGCCACAAGTGAAGTCGCTGTAAAGGCTTTCTGCTTCAGATCCATGAAGAAGCACGAAAAACCTCATTGTGTAAATGTAGGGCTGCACTTGTAATTTGTGTCAGAGTTCCGAGTTCAGCAGTTCCAAAAGGTTCGAGTTCAAGTTGTGTGTTGTGCTTAACATGGTCATGTTACATTTTGACCTTCGTTATCGCTTTGTATGTGCTCAACTTCCAAAAACTGCTCAAGCTGTTCAAGCCTTTGGCCACTGTTGCTGCCTTGCATGTGCTAAACTTTTCCAAAAGCTACTCAAGTTGTTCAAGTCTCTGTTACTGCTTTCTGTGCGTTTTATTATGATGTGTTTGAATGGTATTGTGTTTACAGTGTGCAGCTTTGGATGCCAAAATATCATTATTTATGACTTAATATAATGCCATACTTGCTGCACACCACTTCTCATAATTCCTTTTAAAGACATCTATTTCTGTGTTAAAGGTTGTATCAAAATCCCTTTTTTCTGGCCCAAAAGAAGGGATTTTCAAAAAAAAAAAAAAATTTATATAAATATATAATATAATATAATATAATATATTATTATTATATATATATTATTATATTAAATATATTATATTATATATTTATAGAAAACATAAATTATCACATTCATCTAATCTTTCCTAACGATCCGCTAGCAGCCTAGGCTCCGAGATCTGTACACAAAAACACTTGTTATCAACAAGTGTTCACCACCCACTCAAAAGCAAAACAAAGTGTTCCAACCAATAACCAACGAGATGCACATTTAGGAGAGTTTCAATTGCACGGAAGGGAGGGGGAGGGAGTAGCGAGCTAGCTCTCTGTTTTGTTTGAACATCAACAGAGTGACGTAGCAATTGATGAATGTGATGATTTATTTTTGGGCCAGAAATCGGTGATACAACCTTTTAAGAAGGATACATTCATGCCAACAGTTCACAAGTCCAACATGACCATATAGAGTAATTACGACTGATCTATCGACAGATGGTCCTCAGGGACACAGATCCTGTAATTATGGTGCGGTGCAGATGCTCATGTGTGGCGGGGACAGCTCTGTGCAACCACACAGTTGCCCTATTATTCCAGACAGCTCACTTCTCCCAGCTGGGTGTGCCAGTGGTTCCTCCTGTACACAGCTGTACAGAATCCGAGCAACAATGGCACAAACCCCGAACAGCAGTATGTTTCATAGCAAAGCATGGTTCATATGGGATAGTTTGCATAGATGTATGTCATGCAATAGTATGTACCAGTAGCTGCAAAATAGAACCTCTGTTTAATAAATTCTCAAAATTATGAGTGTATTTTAACATGTATTTTATCACAATTTCACAGGGTGTAAAACCAGGTCCAGTTGGGAAGATGGTGGTTGTTAAGCCTGTGCAGGGTCGGATGGGTAAAGGAGGATTACGGTAAATAAATATTAACTTAACAATTATTTTCATGAGTTGTTTCCCCCATTGTTATGTCAAATTAAGTACCTCTTTATGATATTTTTTATTAAAAGGAGCACCCTCTACAGAGGAATGACTGGCCCTCTTCCTGACCTGTCGGTACTTCGTGTGGCCGAGGTGTACAGCGGCCTAGATCCACTGGATATGCCCCTGTGACAACAATGGGGATGAGCATTGACAAGCCTCTTGTGGATTCTGAATTTGGACTGGTACAGAGGGATAGTGTGGCAGCCGAAACTTCTAACACAATGCACAGAGCTGCATAAGAATGCCCCGGGTCCTCCATGTCTTCCCCTTATTACTCATCAGCTGTCACCAACAGAATGTGTGTGGGTATGCACAGAGGAAGAACATTTGCATATACAAAGTTTGCAGCTATCTATTGAGATGGCTCACAAAATTGAATTGTCGACACGGGGTCAGAGCAAAGATCCAGAGTGGCACGTGCTGCGGCGAATGAGGATAACCTCCTCAAGGTTTAGGGAAGTTTCCCATGTTAGAGGTTACAGTAGTGCTGAGCATCTTGCAGAGCGAATTATCAGGGGCACCAGACAAACTGCGGAAATGAGGAGAGGTTCAGAAATGGAGTTTCAGGCAGCAAAAGAATATGCAGATTGTAATTGAACAATGTCAATTACTCCCCTTGTGGACTTGTGGTTCACCCACAGGCTCCATGGCTAGGGGCCTCACCGGATGGCCTTGTTTATGATCCCAATGCAACACCCGCTTACGGTTTGGTTGAAATTAAATGTCCAAATGCTAAAAGTTACATTGACTGCAAGTACTTGCACATGTCAAATGGTGCTTTTAAACTAAAGAAAAGCCATGCCTATTTTTGGCAAATACAAGGCCAGCTTTTAATAACTGGACTTCAGTGGTGTGACCTTTTTGTCTGTGCAGAGGAAGATTTCTTTGTGCAGCGACTGCACTCAGACAAAGAAGTTCAAGAAACAATCAGGCAGAAGTGTGATCATTTCTACTTCAGCATTTACATGCCAAAGTATCTCTCAATGAGACGATCACAACTGATTGGCAGGTAAAGAAATCATAATCTGATTCATTATGTATTTTATTAGGACTATGAATTTGACTTCTCATTTACGTTACATTTCCCACTCGTACCTACAATATATATATTTCGCCTGGAACTGATTGATAAATGATGTGATCTGGGATAAAATGTGTCTTCAAGCTTGTTGCTTTTAAAAAAAAACAAAAAACAGTTGAATAAGTAATGTCAGATTTATTCATGGACTTTATACAATATGGCATCATTTTACAATAAAAATCATTGTTTATAATGTTGTGTGAGATCACATCTGTTGTCACTGTATGAGAATTTATTCAGAGATAAATGATTAATACTTACATTTAAAAGTTGTAGGTTTCTGTAATGTAAACTTGTCAGCACTACTTGGCCCATGCTGTGACAAGATGTTTATTTTGATAATTGCTAAGCAGGCAAGCAACGGCAAAAATTTCATTAATGCTTCCAGCAATTGATAAAGGAATAACAGAATCAAAAAGTTTATTCTCCTTTACCCTTCGGATGACTCGCTCAACGTGCACTCTTACACGAGCAATTTTCTGTGTTTGGAGGACACTGGGTGCTGGCATCTGGCTTTTTTTGTTGAGAAAAGGTGGACAGTACACTTTACACTTCACACAGTCAGTGATCAGGAAACCCACAGGCGTAACTATCGGTAAGCAGGGTAAGCGGTTGCTTACGGGCCTGGACCAATCAGGGGCCCGCCCGCGTTACTGGAAGATATTGATTGACAGCCGGGTCCCCCTATCACATTTTAATACTTTTAGTCTGATCGCATTTACATTTTTTGCGAATTGATTTGAATAAATAATGACAACAACATATTTGACTGATCATTAAATAAATGTTTGAAACGAACAATGATGAATTTGGTGTAATTTGTTTCGAATTGGGACTGGGGATCCCCGGGTGAACATGCGCATTGCGTGCAAAACCGTAAAAAAACGTTGAACTTGAGACAGATATGGAGTCGTCAAATTTTAAACACAAAAGTGGCTTTCAAAAGCGCAAATGAAAAGAGGAATTTTTGATTTGGAATGAATAAATTACCAAAAATAGGAAGCTTCTTTAAAAAGATGACACAATCGAGATTGAGATGGAGCAAGAGAGTGAAGCGAGTAAAGCACCTGAAGCGACCGTTGGTAGTAGCAGCTCCGTGGTTAAATGCAGCTATAATGTAAGTGAGCATCTTTTTTTTATGTATTTGGACCTAGGCCTATGTGTATATAGCAGTAACAGTAACAGTGTTATGGTGCGCCGTCCCCAGCATTTTTTTTTTTTTTTTTTGGTGCGCGTTGCGTCATCACGTGTTGTAGTAGGGGGGCCCGCCTTGACAATCCTGCTTAAGGGCCCGGTGTTGGCTCGTTACGCCACTGAGGAAACCTTTATCAACCATCACGGCCATGTCATCAGTTAAAAGGTCAGCCAACCCTGACCGCCTAAAGAGTTCTTTATCACTTATTGACCCCTCATAGAGTGAAGAGATGAAGGTCACTGGACCATGAGGGGCGATCCCGATAAGTCCTTTCATTGTACAGTGAGATTTGTACTTAGAAAACATCTCACTTTGGAGGAGAGGCGAGGATGGCGTCTGGCACTTGAGCTCTGTACAGTCAACTATTATCTGAGTATCGGAGAAGTCTTTGAAATCATCAGGAAGGTGAGCTTTAACATCTTCAGGCTCAATCCAGATAGCCACCGAGCCCAAGAGTGTGTACAGGTAGTTGGTCCACGAACAGATAATGCGGCTTACAGTAGAGATGTGAATGTTGAAACGGTTTGCCAAGTCCTGCTCCTTTAAACCAACGGACAAGTACATTAGGAAAAGGACTAGCTCATCGATGGGTTGCAATGATTGTGTCTGGTGAGAAAACACACACACACACAAACATCATTAAACTTAATGTAACCTCTCTAGTCTAATAGATAAAAGGATGTGCAATTATCATTACTGCTGTTGGTCTATAATTAAAAATACAACAGCAATAATACTCTACATGTTACTGGAAATTCCAAATGTGGGACTGTGTAATGATTCCTGTCTTGTGTTTCCCTCGTCTTGTGTGGACTTTAGTTATGTCCTGTTCTGTGTCATGTTTTGTAGTCCTTTGTAGTTTTTCTAGTTTATTAGTATCCCCAGGTGTTTCTAATTAGCCACACCCCCTTGTTATCTTGTTTAGCTTGTTGGTCCCTGTGTATTTATAGCCCTTGTGTTTCACTTGTTACTTTGTCAGTTGTTGTACATGTAAGGGTTGCTTATAGTCTTGTCATGCTCGTGGTTTTGTTTCTTTATCCCTGAAGTTCTTTATTATTTGTTCTATGTCTATTTCATTAAAACCTTGCGTTTAGATCCTCGCTTCCGCCAGGGGCCTGTACCATGAAGCCGGTTTAGGTGGCTAGCCAGCTATGTTTCAGTTTAGTTTCCGCCAACCCTGGGTTTTAGGTACTATGAAAGTAGCTTGGCTTGAATCGGTGTTCGTTGCCATGGTATCTTACGCTGCACGGCTAACCTGCTCCGGGCCAGGTTATGTTCTGGATTCAAGATCTCAGACTGAAGTTTGACCAATCAGCTGAGAGCAAAGAAACATATAGGTGACGTAACTTATTCCCAGTGTCTGTTGCAATGACTTCACCTTTTCTTCCAAATCCTGTGACATCTCAGCGCAAATTGTTTGACGAGCACTTCGTAGAGAAAGAGTTTTTAGCCAGACAAAATCCCCTTCCTTTCCTGATAGTTACTTGTATGAAAGATACAGATTTTCCGCGGAAGGAATGTCTTATCTTTGCGAACTTCTTGAGCCGCACATAAAGAATTTAACACGTTGAATTCATGCACTTACTGTACCGCAAATATTGCGTTGCGTTTTTTGTTGTTGCAAGTGGTACATTCCTGCACGGTGGGTGACGCACAGAAGCTATAGGGGAAAACACGGTTTGTCGAACCATTCGTAAGGTGGTCCTCGCTCTGCAAGAGTACATGAATAGTTTCATTAATAGTGTTCCCCGGACATTTATCGGCCATGTCCATAAAAGAGGGCTTTTATAAAATTGCCGGTAAGATATATTGATAGGGTGACATCACATGAACACATTTTATTTTATTTTTTCAAAAAGCAAATTGCACAAATGTACTATACAATATAATACATGTTAAGAATTATTTGAAATCTTTATTATTATTCTGTTAATCTTATGATAGGATTCCCTAGCTTTCTTAGTAGTACAAATACGTTCTATATTTATGTAAAATTATGTATATGTATGTGTAGCCTATGTGTAATATAGCCTATAGCCTATTTTTATAATATATAAAAAATGTGCATGTATCATTTTTTATATATTATAAAAATAGGCTATAGGCTACACATACATAATTTTACATAGCCTAAATATAGAACGTATTTGTTTAACTTACACATTAACAATCAGCAATCTTTCTCCAACAGTCTTCTCTTGCTTTGGCAGCAGAGACCGTATTGTTTCGAGCTTGAAATACATATTCAAATTCATCGTAATTCTGAATGATTATCTCTGGCTCCTCCGCGGGAAAATATATCCCTCACGCTCTACCCGCGATTGGTTGTTCAGCGTCGACGTCACTCTTTTATGTGCACGCGCGCGTGGAGTAATCATAGCTTTAGGATCAAAGCCTGAGTTGACAGAGAAAGTTGATGAGCTGCATCATGGTACCAATAAAGCCTGATTGCATCGGTTTGGTTTTGTCAACTCAAAACTAATCCTGTAACCCCGAGTTTGTTGAGCTACCTTCATGGTACAGGCCCCTGCTTTCTCCGGCACGTTACAGACTGTGACTGCAATAGGCTACTCAGGCACCTTACTTATTTATTGATTTATACCTAGGGTGACCATATTCTGAGAATCCAAATGAGAGGACACCCTCCCCAGCATGGGCGTGACTAACGACCCCCCCAACTCAAATCTATAAATTAATATGGATTCAAGTTAGAAAATACTCAATCTAATATCAGAATGTTGAGGTAAATGCAGTCAGATGTCATTTTCATCTCTCACATTAATTTGAAGGTTTGCTTTGAACAACCACCATAATAAATCAAATAAACTAAAGAATATTTATTTATATTTGCAGAAAAATATTATTAATCATTAATGATTCTCATTAATGACAACTGCAACAACATTAATGACAACATTATTATTAATGACAACTGCAAAAACCAACCGTGTGTGTGGGACGGACAGATGTTACTGCTTCATTCAATTTTTCAGCAGCTTTGGCCCTCGACGCACGAACCATTGTATGCACCGATGGTTCAACCAATCTCCAAAACAGCATAAGGTTATGGTAACTGGGAAATCTATGGGAACGGAACAGAAAGAGTACACAACGTTACAATATGTGGTCACGTATGGTCCAAGTTACTAAGGTCAGGGGTATCTTGTTCGCACCTTACCGTGTATAGAATCGAATGTCGTCGTCAGAGTGGGCGAATCTTTGTAATCCAAATTTACAGCTAATTTTCAGCTCCTGTATCTCTTTCTTTAATGAGTCATTTTCTTCTTTTAAATTCCTGTTTTCGTCGATTACCGAGTCCATGAAAGCGGGTTCTGGGACAGATGAATAGTCATGATCAGCAGCAGGAGTGCAGTCCATATGTTGCCCATCTTCTGCTGATGCCAGCTCAGGCTGAAGTTTGCTTACTCTGTCCCAAACGCTCAGTCTTGGTGATGGGATGGAGTAATCATTCCACTGGAACAATACCGGGACAGCTCCTTTCTTTAGTTGCCTTTTCCCCTCCGGTGTTTTCGGCTGAATGATCTGCTCCGGTGTGAAGTGCAAACTACAGACTTTGCTGTGTCCTGTGACAATGAACTCATCACGACGAATATTCACCAGCCACCGCTTTCTGAGTTCAACATCGCTGGGAAATCCGTGGTAACTTAAAACGCCGTTGAATTTAGATGATGACGTGCATGTGGGAACACAACAATGTTCATGATATTTTCTACTGTATGTTGCCTCTGGAAAAAAACTCTATCTTTTTTAAGGCTCATTTTCCGCTGTTTACGCCGCCGCCATATTTCGCCAAACAGGAAAAGAGCGGGCCGTATTTACCCGTTGCGGATATGACGTCAGGTTGCTATGTGCAAGGAGCCTATTGAGAATTGTACTCAAAACATGCTAAATGGAACTGACATTCATTGGGAGAACAATGGGTTAAATTTGAAAAGAGAAAGATGAGGAAAAAAAGAGAAGAGTTGTTACAAGGAGGGCATGAAAATAATTTTGTAAAAAAAGATTAAAAGGGTTTACAAAAAAAGTGCATGAATAATTTTAAAAATGCACTGTTATGTTCCATAAAAGAAAGAATTATCAATTTTGATTTTCGTGGTGACTGTAAAGATATTTGTTAATGTATGTTGTTGATACAAGTGAGATTTAATACCTCGTCTTCTTCAAAAAGCCAGGTCTGTAGAACCAAATCACAAGTCCCCTCCTCTAAAAATTCAACTATTGCATACATTCTGCAAGAAGCAAGAAAAATCATTATAAATGGAAAAGAAGCTGATTATATTTACTAATCGCCTCATATCACATCATACGACAACCTATTACCTTTGATTATAACTTATAGAGCAATGACAGAAAAATCACACTCATGTCTTCTGTATTCATCTTTATCGCATGTTTTGTGAGTTCTGATGTTGGAATCCATTTAATAGTGTTGTTTTTTTGGTTGTACGTGTAGGCACCAATCAAAAATGATGTGCATGGGCTGTGGAACCGAGGGTACGGTTTACTGTACACACGGCAAAGCACTCTTTCTTCCTTGTCTGCCACTTGAAGAATCTCACAGTATCGGCCCCAACTGGGGATGTATGCACAGTCTCGGGCCTTTGTAGAGATTTTCTGTACATTTGTTTTGTTTGGAGTTTTTTTCTGTTTGCTCATCTCTTCCAGTCTCTTAGAATCCTGAATCAGTGGGTGTCTGCCAGAATGCACCATCTTCTTCAGTGACTGCAGGTAGTTTTCAAACATGAAGGCACTACAATTTTCCAGACAACCAAAGTTTTCTGCATCACTTGCTATGTGCAGCATGGTATGGGTGTTGTACACGAGGAACTCCTGTCCACAGAGTGTCCTACCTTTTTCCACAAAGTATTGCAGCAGTTCATTGGCATATTTGGAATGTTCCTGCACAAGACTTGGACATACTAGGATTGCCATGGCCACATTGAAAGAAAGGAAGTGTAAGTACACGTCATCTGGCAGTATTCCCTTTAACACAATCTTCCCTGTGTATAAAAGGAACTGACGAAACTCGGTTGCTTTCCATCTGTCCAGCTCCTCAAGACCCCTAGGCTTTCGCACAAATGCAGATGGTATGCAGTCCCGAAGAGACAGCAGTCTTGCACTAATCTCTTTGTTTTGGCTGGCCGAAACCCTCACAGCTCTCTCTCCTCTGGTCCAGATGAGCAGTAGCCTTTTCATTACACCGAGACAAGCCTGGTGCATGTAATCAATGGGAAAGCACCTCACCATGTCTATGGGGAGGTGAGACACAGGTGTGTTCCCATGGTGATGCTGAAATTGTGTTTGATTTCTGAATGCTTCATCTGTCCGGAGTATGAGGTCAGCAGTCTCTTGGTACGTGACTCTGTTTAACCACACATCTTTTTGCTCACATCGGTCACAGCCAGAGTACCCGGAATACTGTTTGATATTTTTCACTAATGCACAAGCTGGAGCATCACACACAAAGCACCTCAGATTGACTTTTATTTTTCTTCCCATGATGGAAATCCCGTCATTCATCAGATGACCCAGGTCCCTTACATTGTCGTCAAAAAAGCCAAGATCGGTTGGTCGACTTGCACCACATGTCAGAGCCGTGGGGAAAATGGTAACAGGATCTAGCATGACGGCGCAAAGGACTGCCCACATAGATGTTTTGGAGCTTTTGTACAGTGGCAATCCATCAACGTTCAGGGATAAATCAACAGAGTGTAGATTAACTACTTCATCAAGTGGGTAACTTTCTAATGTTTCTTGTAGTTCCTGTTTAAGTGGAAAGTAAACGTATTCCATTCCAGATGTTTGCTGCGTGTCAAGTTGCCGGGGAGTGTGCAAAAGGGTCCGGGCAGTTGAGGGTAATACACTGTGTCCATGCCTTTTTAACATTTTAAGAAGGTTGTCATGTGCATTTTGTTTTATTTGGTATTCTATGGCCCAAGTGGACAGCTCTTCTGCCAGTGACATGTCCTTACTGTCGTCGTCTACAAAGGTAAAAGGCCAAGGATTCATTTAAGCTGTTAATTACTAGGGGTGGGGGAAAAAATCGATTCTTCGATGCATCGCGATGCGGACGTGGACGATTCTGAATCGATTCACAAATGTCAAAAAATCGATTTTCAAAAATATATATATATATATTTTTTTCTAATAACGTAATATTGACGGAACGCAAAAGGCGGAACTATAAGCGCACGTGCAGTGCGCGGACAGTCTGTGGCGTGCACATAACAGAGACGCGCACATAACCAAGCGGGAAGGAAGTCGACCGGAAGTTGAAGCCGGCCGCGTGCCACCATCTTGTAGCAGAACTTCACCTGCTGTTAGCATCCCATTGACTCCCATTCATTTTGGCGTCAATTTGACAGCGAATAACTTTACATCTGAGGCGTTTGAAGACTCCATTTGTCCATTATTTATTTCTAAAGAAACACGACAATGTATAAAATGCTCCATTACCTTGTATCTTATGTTATGGCCCCGTAGAAGCAGTTTTTGTAAAAGTAGGCTAACGATTGCGTCATAACCACGCGACTCTCGGTCGCACAGTAGAGAGATTACCGTATGGACGGGAGGAGAAGCTCGCGGGCAATCGGGGGGACGTGGAGGCAAAATTACAAAATAATTCATCAGAATACCTAGCAAAAGTTGCTCCTGCTCCAAGCTCATGGACAGCTCCTACTCACACTCTCCGTCTCTGCGAGCTTCGGAAGGGAATGATTCAGATTTCTCTTGGCACAGCTACTAGAAGACAGACGGGTTGCTCACGTGGTCCGTGTAACGCTTTGCTCGGTTTGAGTCTGCGCGTCAGGAAAGGAAGTGCTAAGAAATCGCTAAAAATGGGCTTCACTTGTCTCAATTGAGATCCAATGAGATGGCTCTGTCCACTTCTTATACTGTCTATGCACATAACAGAGTCGCGCACATACATAACAGACTCATGATGGCTGAGCCAGAGCCATAGAGAGAAAGAGTTGCGACACTCTTTGATGTCGCCGCTATGGCTGTCACGTGGTTCATGTAAGCCCCAATAGTTCCAAAACATACGCTGGCTGTCATGTTCTTCTATGGGACAGACAGCAGCGATTGCATTATTGAACGGTAAATATAAAATAAAACACACACCCAAGTACTTTTTCAGCTGTTATAGCATTATTGCATTTTGTTAATGTCAGTTTTGCATTTGGAGATAAGTTTTAGGCTATATTTTTGGAGGGAAAAGCTTAGTGTTCATGTTCGCATGGGTAGTAGCACTGGCTTTAGCGGCTCTAACTTAACTTTTCCATATCATTCATCTGATGATGGACGTCTCATGATATTTATTTTAGCACAACTGGGCTGTATTAGGCTATTGATTCCCGTGATTTTGCTTATAAATTCCGATTCAGCCATTAGCCTACCTCCGTGATCACGCAAAGAGGTCTGCCGTGGCGGTCCGTTCAGAATTCGCTTAGAAGCTAGCTCACTTCTTCTGATGAAAGTGGCCACCCCCAGGACCACAACGTGAAACATGATCATGTTAAGACTAAGAATATAATTTTAAGATTAAGCCATACACATATTATCAAAACTATAACAGATTAAAAACGAATTTACGCTTTATGTTTGGGTATATAGGTAAGTGCAGAGTGAAGATTTTTCTCTATGGCTCTGGGTTAGTGTACAGAGTAGGCTAAGAGTAAGGGTAGCAATTAACTAACAAAACACTTGAAGACAAATGAAGGTTTTCAAATAAAATATTTTTTATTAAACAATGGCAGAAAACAAAAACCAGGGGCAGGTGATCCATGAAACAGACAGGACTGGTGATGGCCATAACAATCCTAAAGGTCCAGCATTGTTCTCACAAGCCGCTTCACTCAAGACAACAAAACATAATGAAAAGTTAGTATATCCCCAAAAAATGTATTAAAAAAAAGTTGCTATAAAGGTGGTAGCGATTCATTACCGAACTCTTACTGTCACAGCTGACGAAGTCGCGCTAGCTAGCAGGCAGTGCTTGAAAATTGGTTGAAACAACCAACATAAAATATAAATAATTACGCTGTGCATGTACAAATGAAGACCAGTATAAGCATCGCAAAGGGCCTCTGATACAATATAGACAGTTGACAATTCAAAAGAGGTCGATATTTCAGCAACTTACCTCTGGAACAACTCGACGCGCAGCAATGTAAGTGAATGGTGTCCAACGCTCAAATGACAGTGTTTGGAACTAATCCGATCTTCATATCCCGGAAGTAGGCGGTTAAAAGCGCCGCCATTTTTTACAACGGAGGTCTATGGGAGTGTCGCAACTCTTTCTCTCTATGGCTCTGGGCTGAGCGCCAAATTCGAACGGCACCTTCTTCGTTAAAATCTAACGTATGTAAAATTGGCAATTTTATTGTTACCTATTTAGTATTTTTGTATGAGAGCTGCTTTCTGTATTGTTTAGCTTTCACATCAGTACACTGTGTAAACCGATCTGTTATATGTACGTTATACTGCAATATGTGCAATTTCAGTCACAAAAAGTTACATTTTGACTGTGCTCTCTGCAGATGTTCTTTCACTTTTTTTTGTATAAGCTGTTTTTGATTGTAGTATACAGCAAACATTTCAAGTCATAACTCTTTATTATTTAGTTGTGTATAAGAGTGGCTTTGTATGTTACTAATTGAAGCTACAGTAAGTTGTTCAAAAATGTTCATTTTGTCTTCTTAATGATTAAATTGGACAATTTTCTTCTAGAAAGACAAGGTGTTCAGGTGGAGAAAAAACGTTTTCTTTACCTTGACATGTTTCGACTGCAACCTGCAGTCTTCCTCCACCTGAACACCTTGTCTTTCTAGAAGAAAATTGTCCGATTTCTACAGTATGTTGGTTCTGATCTACTTCCTAAAGGAAATAAGCCTTTCATTTATTTGTTATTGTTTAGTTCAACTTGATGAGTCACAACACAATGTGATGTATTCATTTCTGTGTTCTACTACAGAACATAAGCTACATACAAATAATTCTGAAGTTATAACTACACGACACAGAAAGTGCTTTGAGTTGTTGTTACTCAATAAAAGAGTTAAGTAATTCAGCAGCTGACTTTTTTTAATACTGCAATCACTTTGTAGTGTATTTTCGTTTACTGTTGTGAAATGGAAAATCAATAATCGCTAATCGAGAATCGTTAATAATCGAAAATCGACTGTAATCAAATCGGGACTTCAATAATCGTAATCGAATCGAATCGGGAAATCAGACAGATTAACCACCCCTATTAATTACCTCCCATGTTGTTTCTATTGGCTGTTCTCTTGCATTTTCAGAGTGCAAATGGTGTTCAGTGTCAGATGCATATTCCCCACAATTCTGCTCCATATCAACTGACATTACTACTCTGTCAGCACCTTCTGATTGTTCTTCAAGTGGAAGATCAAGTGATTGTACTTCAACGGCTGGATTAGTCTCCAGCTGAGATGGCGATCTGGACAATGCCTGCCTTGTGGCTCTCCAAGCATGCACATATTTCCTGTGTATCTCTCTCTTTTCAAAGCTCGCCATAGGAGAGTAGCATTTATTTAATTTATATTTAATTTGTACACTCTTTTGTTATACCAAATCTGAGCTTTCAAGTCAGCTAAATTAATGTCAAGATTATTTTTCTAAAATATTTAGGGACCACCTATTAACAGATTTTATTTAATTATTAGATTTTTTTTATGTTTGGTCCTTTTGTGATCTTTCACTCTAAAAAGTGCATATGGCTTGTCATTAGTTTAAAGAACTTTTTATACTTGATCTGACTCAATAAATTCACTTTTCTGGCTTGTCGTTGGTCTAATGTAATTGAGTTTAGTTGTCTTGAAGTAAAACAAATTTTTTGGGTGTAATTTAAACTAATTGCTTTAAATCAAATTACAATTTTACGTCCACGTCCAAACCATGTGACTACTGACGTCATCAAGCTTGGGTCGAGAATTTTCTGTTCGGCCGCCATCTTGTTTTGCTGTATGAAGACCGTTGCGGATCCACAGTATTGGTGAGTAATCATAAAAATACGTTTTCTTTAAGTTTTATTTCCGTTGATATACATTTGTATAATATTAAAGTAGAATTCAATGCATTTATGCATGTGTTTGGTTGAATATCTGTTTTATTTTGGTCAGAGTCATCTGATATTTCAAGTGTACAGTTAATGTTAGCTATAGGCCTAACTGTTAGGCCTAGTAACGATGGATAGCCATTAATAGATACTTAAGTAACGTTAGATAATTTGTGGACTTTTAATTACATTATTTATTTGAGTTTTTCCTGCTTTGAGAATTACAAGGCGACCGCCTCCGTCAAGTGGCGTGCCCTATCCGGCTGTCCTCAAAACTCAGACAGGCTCAGATTAACGTTAGGCCTGTCGCGATAAATAATCAGAAATATTGTTACTCAATCATTCACAAATTCTAATATAATGATTTAAGTGGTGTAAAGCCATTTCATATCTTGTTGTGAGGGACAGAAGAAATTTTACATCGTTAAATTAAAGTTTACGCAAACTCGTCTTCCCTCCGCTGCAGCTGTCAATCATTCTCCATTCAGCATTCAAACAGCGCGTCGCGGTAAAACGACTCGTCTAGACGTCTACCAAATTTAATAATCGTGACAGCCCAAGTTCAGATACCTATTTTCCAAGCAGGATTTTACCACCTTCAACTCATTTTGATCCAGGAAAAACCCTAAAATAGTATATAATTTTTACTATCGGTAGAGATTGTAACGTTATAATACATTGCGTATCTGCATTTCGTTCATTGGATTGCATAACGTTAAGTTTCTGACATTTGATTGATGTAGAAACATTGGTGAATGAGAAAAATAAAGTAGCAAGAGTGGTTAATACTTTAAAATGAGTCAAGCAACAGTTAAGTTGGTGTGATGATCATGCTTCAAATCAAATGACAAGTTTGCATTCTGTTTAAGCCACGTGACCACGGATGACCACGCACGGACTAAATTCTTATCGACCATCATCTTCTGCTGCAGGATAACCTCATGGTGGACACAAAATTACATATGGTGAGTAATCTTACAAATTAAGTTAAGTTTGTTTCTATCATACATTTATAATCACATGAGGATCAGTTAACTGATTAATGCAAACGTGTTTTATCAAATAATTCAAAGTTTGTATTCAAAGTGGACATCAGAGAATTTACACTTATCAATATATTGCACAGCACGGAATTGAGTTCTTTTTAGTGTCATATGGCGTTTGAATGGTCATAAATATTTTATTTTAATTGAAATTGTCTACCTTGCCAAGTATTCACTTTAACACATTTGGTTGTGTCTTAAACATTTGCCAAAAAATCGAGTTTGTCTTTGTTGGTATGTGTGTTAATTCTTAAAGTGACAGTAGCCTCATATATACATACTACTGTATGACCTTAAAAGAATAAATATATGGTAAATACTTGATTGATCAATTACGTTGTTGACGTTTTAACACACTGCAGTAGGTTCTGATTACGTCATAAAAGTTGAAACATGCATACACGCACGCAATGACCTATTACATAATACGTTACACAAAATACATTATTTTATGAAATCTGTATGACATGACATCTTCGCAACTTTGAAAATAATTATTGATAAACGTTCAAATTACACCAACTTATTTAACGTATTATTTATAAATATCTAAACGTGCAAAAATTTTGGCTCTTAGGTGCAAAAGCATATCCATGCATTTTAATTTTCTTTATGAAAGTTGGTGATTGCTGTGTTTGTCTTTTTTTAAGATACAGATGTTGAAAGACAACAGTTTGGAGTCATTGTAATCCAGTCAGAAGATAACTGTAAGTAATTGGTCTCTTTTTGGTAAGAGCAGTTGAATTTATGAATTAGCTCTCTGAGTAAGAATTGTTTCCTTTTTTTTTTTTTTTTGCTTGTGTGTCTTTCAGATTTTGTGCTCTGTGAAAGTGATGGTCTAAGCACTCCCCTGGACATCAGCATTGTCATTGATGGTACTGAGGTTTTACATGAGTTGTCCTCAGTTGCATCTGCTTGTGCCATGATGTTTGGAATCACGTACTGAGAACTTGAGGTATCCTGAAGTACTTAAATATACCTTTGAGGCCTTTCAAAAAATTGTCATGGACATAGCGAAGATGCAAATGGATTTTAAAGGGTTAATTCATCCAAAAATGAAAATTCTGTCAGTATTTACTCACCCTCAAGTTGTTCCATCCCTGTAAGACTTTCGTTCATCTTCTAGACGTGTTCACAAAAGCAACACAACGCATGCGCAAGAACTGAGAAGATGCTGCGGATGGGTCTCGATGTAGTGTTTAAAATGGTTCTAAAGTGTGCATTTACTGGATGTCCAAATCGTGAGAAACCAACGAGAAAACTTATAAGTTCCTTGCCAATGCTGCTAAATGAATGGCTTACCTTTCAGCCTTTCCCATCAAATGATCGTGAGCGTCATCTTCTCAGTTCTCGCACATGTGTTGTGGTGCTCTCGTGAACTCACTCAGACCCAAACTCAAGAAAATTAATAGTTGAATAAAGTCGAAAGTTTTGTTTGTTTTTTTGTACACAAAAAGTATTCTCGTCGCTTGATAAACTTGAGGTTGAGTCACTGTAGTCACTTGGACTATTTTAGCAATGTCTTTACTAACTTGTCTTGGCCGGCAGAATGAAATTACATAGCAACCTATGAAGGAGTGAGACAGCTCTCAGATCTCATTAAAAATATTTTTATTTGGTGAACTAACCCTTTAAATGTTCCTGCATCTCATGTCTTTTAAGGAGCTTTCAATGTTGATTTGTTTTAATGTTTTTTTTTAATTATTTTTTTAATGAATTGATGTTACACTGAATGATTTATCAATGCCTTAAGGGCTTTTCAATGTTTTCTGTTACATTCCTAAATTTAATGCAAGATAATCTGAAATGTCAAGTGACAATTTTACTATAGCAAATGGAATTGATGTATACATTTATTGATGGATGTTTTTTTTGTTGTTGTACAAAATTACATTGTTGACGGTTTTATTATTGAATGTATTTTTTTTTTTTTATTAAGTCATGCACTAAAACGGTTTCAGTATTGACTTTTGTAAATCAAATGAATTCTTCATCAAATGTTTTTAGAACAAGTGGAAATTCTGGTTTCTGTGAGTTTGTTGGAAGATTGCACTAAATAAACAGTTAAATGTTTGATTCCAGAGTGTAAAAGGCTTATTTTTTCAGACAAAAATTCGGTGATATTTCATGTTTGTAATTTTGTTTTGTATTTATTTTGATATTTAATATATAAAAGTTTTAAAAATTAAGTTAATCCAAAGCATAATTTATAATTTAATGCTAATTAAACAAATCTATTTGGTTGAAAGAGTATTTTTACTTTAAGTTGACTATAGAAATGTGATTTGAGTAAATGAATTTTTTTAAGTTGAGATAAAGTAAACCGATTACTTGTAACAAGTTGAAGTAATTTTTTTACTTTGATCTAACGACTCATTTTTTTCAGTGTTTGTAAATATCTTACCTTGTAGTGTTGAAGGCAAAATGAAAGAACTAGTGGATAAAAACGTACTCGGTTACTAACGTAACCTCCGTTCTCTCTAGAGAGGAAACGAGTACTGCGTAAATCTTACGCTAGGGGAAAATCTCTTTTCCGCGAGATACTGAAGCCAAAAAATTATCCTTAATTTTGAAATAATGTAAAACGCGTTGCGGCAGCATGCAGACATAGGCGAGACAGCTTGCGCGCCTATTGGCTGCCCTGCGGCAACTGCAGCAGCCTATCGATAAGGCCCTATCGTGACGTCAGTACCAATGGGGGCGCTTCGCGCCCAATACGTCACGTCCCGCCGAAACGGGCGTGGCCTGGGGCTATAAATATAGCATCGAAAGGCTAGCTTACCGGTTTTTCATCGCCGGAGCGAACCGGAGCGTGCGCAGGCACGGCAAGATACGCAGTACTCGTTTCCTCTCTAGAGAGAACGGAGGTTACGTTAGTAACCGAGTACGTTCTCTTACGAGAGGTACTCTCGTACTGCGTAAATCTTACGCTAGGGGAAACAGTGTAAAACGCCGTGCATGCTAAGATCCAGCACCAAAGTCCCAAGGGCAAGTGCCCGGGCTCATGTAGTACATGATCATAAGTGACTCACAGAGAGCCCAGGAAGAGTGGCTAGAATAGCATCATTCCTATAATGTAGCATCCTATAAGAAACAGTTATAGTGATGGTATTTTATTCAGTCAGGGCGACCCCGGCCTGGACTGATGAATATAGTGGGTCTTACACACTGCCCATAGAGCTGCGCGATCGAGCGTTGCTCAAGCCATTTCGGTATTCTGGGCCGGACGCACTCGGGGCAGACAGTACCGATTTTTAGACTGAAAGCAGCTTAGCTTGCAGAGCGGGAACCTCTAGGTTATAAAACCTTATAAATGTAGACGGGGAGGCCCAGCCTGCCGCCATACAGATATCTTGCAGGGCAATCCCACTAGACCAAGCCCACGACGAGGCCACGCCTCTCGTGGAGTGCGCTCTGACACCTAATGGGCACTGCAAGCCCTTAGAGGTGTAAGCCAGCGCTATAGCATCGACTATCCATCTGGATAGACTCTGTTTCGACACGGCGAGTCCCTTAGAACGTCCGTAGAGTGAAACAAAGAGCTGCTCCGTCTGTCTGAAAACAGACGTGCGGGACACATAAGCCCTTAACGCCCTGACCGGGCAAAGGAAGCTGGTGTCCTTCTCCTCGTTAGAGACCGGCAGGGCAGACAGGGAAATCACCTGGGCCCTGAACGGTGTGTTGAGGGATTTAGGGACGTACCCGTGCCTCGGTTTGAGTATGACTTTCGAGTCATTTGGCCCAAACTCCATACACGTCGCGCTCACTGAGAGCGCTTGTAAGTCCCCTATGCGCTTCACTGAAGCGAGAGCCAGAAGAAACACCGTTTTGAAAGACAAGTGTTTGATATCTATTGATTGGATTGGCTCAAATGGGGCACCCTTCATGGCCTCCAAGACCGTAGAAAGGTCCCATATGGGAACTGAGGGAGGTCTGGGAGGATTTAACCTCTTAGCTCCTCTAAGGAACCGAATGACCAGATCGTTCCTTCCTAGTGACTGACCAAGCGTTGGTTTAGAAAACGCTGCTATAGCCGCCACATAGACTTTGAGCGTGGATGGGGCTCTGCCTTCATCCAGTAGCTCTTGTAGGAAGGAGAGAACCTCCGTCACTCCACAGTCCAGGGGTGAAAAGCCGCGTGCTGTGCACCAGCTGGAGAACACTGACCATTTTGAGGAATAGAGCCGTCTCGTAGAGGGAGCTCTAGCCTGCATGATCGTGTTTAACACTCCCTCTGGGAGGTCAGAGGGTACCCGTTGATGGCCCACGCATGTAGGGACCAAAGCTCCGGGCGAGGATGCCAGATCGAGCCCCTGGCTTGAGAGAGGAGGTCCCTCCTCACTGGTATTGGCCATGGGGCAGCGCTCGTCAGCTGCATAAGAACTGGGAACCAAGCCTGGTTCTTCCAGAACGGAGCCACTAGTAGCACTGAGCATCTGCTTTCCCTGATCCGCTCTAATACCTGAGGTAGGAGCGCGATGGGGGGAAAAGCATAGAGCGGGTAGCGGGGCCAGACGTGGGCCAGCGCATCCTTGCTCTTGGAGAAAAATTCCGGGCAGTGAGCGTTTTCTTGAGACGCAAACAGGTCTATCTTTGCCCTGCCGAATGTCTGCCACAGCAGTTGGACTGTCTGCGGATGCAGTGACCATTCTCCTGCCGGAACATTGTTCCTGGACAGTCTGTCTGGTCCCACATTCAGGTGGCCAGGCACATGCGCTGCTCTGAGCGAGCGCAAATTGTGCTGAGCCCATACCAGGAGGCGTTTCGCTAACCTGTACAGGTTTCGGGATGTGATGCCTCCCTGGCGATTTATGTAGGCTACCACTGACATGTTGTCCGAGCGGACCAAGACGTGGTGTCCTGCTATTTGGGGACGAAAGCGCCTCAGCGCGTTGTCGACTGCCATCATTTCCAGGCAGTTTATGTGCAGAAGCTTTTCCCGTTCTGACCACTGGCCGAAAAACGGTCTGCCCTCGAGCAGTGCTCCCCATCCCGAGGTGGAGGCGTCCGTGGACACCACCTTCACACTCGAGGAAGTCCCCAGGCTTACACCTGACTGGTACCAGTCGGTCGCTCTCCAGGGTATCAGTGCTGAGACGCATTTTTGATCGACCTTGAGGCGAAAGAGACCTGAAGTCCACGCTCGACGCGGTACTCGCGCTTGTAGCCAGAACTGCAGTGGGCGCATGCGAAGCAGACCCAGCTGGAGAACTGTAGATGCTGCTGCCATGAGACCGAGCATCCTTTGAAACTTCTTTAGCGGGACTATAGTGCCGCGGCGGAAGGTTTCTGTCATGCGCTGAATAGTCAATCTGCGCTGTAGCGATATTTGAGCTGTCATTGACAGCGAGTCCAGTTCTGTGCCCAGAAAAGATATTCTCTGACTGGGAGACAGTGAACTTTTTGCCCAGTTGACTTTGAGACCCAGATTCTCGAGATGTTCGAGTAAAATGGTTCTGTGTTCTATGAGCTCTGTATGTGACTGAGCTAGAACCAGCCAATCGTCCAAGTAGTTCAAAACTCGCATTCCCCGAAGTTTCAGGGGAGCGAGGGCTGCGTCCATGCACATCGTGAATGTACGGGGTGCTAGGGACAGGCCAAACGGTAGGACTGTGTATTGATAAGCCTGGCCCTCGAAGGCGAATCTCAAAAATCGCCTGTGACGTGACGCTATTTGTATTTGGAAATACGCGTCTTTCAGATCTATTGACACAAACCAGTCCCCGTGGCGAATTTGCGCGAGGATTTTCTTGGTTGTGAGCATTCTGAACCGGCGTTTTGAAAGCGCTTCGTTCAGTTGTCTTAGATCTAGAATGGGTCTGAGACCCCCGTCTTTTTTCGGAACCAGAAAATATCTGCTGTATAGCCCCCCTTCGCTCTGAGCTTGAGATAAAGGCTCTATTGCCCCTTTGCTCAACAGTTTCGCAATTTCGGTACGAAGTACATTTGCTACTTCCTTTTCTACCGTGGTTTCGATTCGCGCCGCACAACGGCGGGGACGTCGAGCGAACTGTAGCGAATAGCCTCTTTCTATAATGTTCAGCACCCATTCTGATACACCGGGAAGCTTTGCCCACGCATTTGCATGCATAGCTAAGGGTTGAATGAGATCGGAGCTCTGGCCGTGACATAGTGGCGGCCGGGGAGCTTCGGTATGCTGTATTATAGACACCGCATTTGCAGCGCTCGAGGCGGGGAGTGTGTTGATCACAGCGGGCGGTTCGCCCGCGCTCGGCTCTCTTACGGCAGGTAGCTGAGAGACGGCGAGCGTGGGGGAAACCGAGGGATTCGTCATGTCTGTGAGTGAATGTGGGCGCAGGACAGCGGGCACATTTGCACTGAACACACCATCGGCCTGAGTCGGCTGTATGTGTGTTGGTTTCGTTTTTACAGAAACCGAGAGACATGCAGTGTGTAGTGTTTGTGGGCACTGGGATGTGGGCACGCTCACTACGTTCTGTGCGCAATCGACATGAGTCGATTTTATGTGCGCGAGCCCTGTGGGGCGGGCTGTGTCTGGGTGTAGGAATGGGCACTGGGCAGTGGGCATTTTTACTACACTCATAACACCGTCGGCCGTGGCCGGAATACCAGAAAATACACTCTTTACAGGATTTATCTGGGTCGCCGTGAAAACGGCGTTTGTGTACAGGCAAGCGGGTAATGTAACCGACTTGTTTACTGTCGAGTACACTGGAACAGTCGCATGTAATGGAACTGGACGAGCGAGAAATTTTGGTGGAAGCCCGGCCGCAGCGGGGCTTGAACACCGTCGTTTTCCTAAGCTGGCTAGGAAGACTTTGAGGCCTCGGGCTTTATCTCAATCTTCGGCCGAGTCCCACGCGGTGGGGGGCGGCGGCCGGCAGAGCGAGAGCGTGGTCTCTGGTCCCGGGCCTGTCGACGCTGTGAGGCGGCGGCGGGGGGCGGCGGCTGCGAGCTGCGGGCAGACGGCTGTTTTGAGCGGCCTGATGCGGAGCTAGAGCGCTTTGGCAGAAAGTGCTTCATGGCCTGCGACGTCTTTTGTACCTCGGCGAATCGGTCCGCGAAATCTTTGACGGACGATCCGAAGAGGCCAGTAGCAGAAACGGGGGCGTCGAGGAACACAGAGCGCTCCGAGTCCGGCATTTCTGAAAGCGTCAGCCAGAGGTGTCTCTCAGCAACGGTGAGAGAGGCCATGTTCCGCCCTATGGCCTGTGCAGCGGATTTTGTAGCGCGGAGAGCGAGGTCCGTAGCGCTCCTTAAATCCGCCACGTTGACTGCTTCCGTGCCTTCCTCGTCCAGCTTTCGGAGAAGGTTAGCTTGGAAGATTTGGAGAGTGGCCATAGTGTGTAGCGCTGATGCAGCCTGCCCAGCGGCGGTGTAAGCGCGACTGTGCAGGGTAGAAGTAGCGCGGCAGGCTTTTGACGGTAGCGCCGTCTTAGTCCGCCGTCCAGCAGAGGGCGGGCAAAGATGGGCTGCTACTGCCTCCTCCACCAGAGGAAGAGCGAGGTATCCTCTGTCTTTGGCACCGTCCACCACGGAGAATGCCGCTGAAGCAGAGGAGCGCAGCCTGGCTGAAAAAGGGGCGCTCCAAGACTTTGCCAGTTCTTCGTGAAGCTCAGGAAGAAACGGGGCGGGTCTTGAGGGCGTAGAAACGCGGTCCCCTTGCAGGAAACAACCGTCCAGACGGTTGCGTGTAGGCTCGGCGGGCGCGGACCACTCGAGGCCGAGGCTCTCTGTGGCCTGTGTGAGCAGACGCATCAGCTCAGCTTCAATACTGGCCCGTTTTCCTGACGACTCGCGGGCAGAAGAAGGGGGGAGGTCCACAGAGCTCGCCCAATCTTCGCTGCCTGAAGCCAGGATAGAGCAGTTGTCCTCCTCGACAACTGCCGCTTCTTCTTCGTCATCTCCGGCGGAAGCGGCGGCCAACGGCGGCCACTGTCCGGGAGTGAGAGACTCAAGTGAAGCAGACGGCGAAGCTGGCGGGCGAACCGGCGAGCTTTTCGCGGTGGGAGGAGGCTCAGGGATCCGCTGAGCACGGCGCTTCTTACGGCGCGGCGTCACAGCGAGAAATGCAGGCTCGTGGAAGGTTGCCATGCGAGTCCTCAGAGTCGCCATCGGCATAAGCTCGCAGTGAGGGCATCCGCCGTCGGCGAGCGCTAGAGCTGCATGTCCTTCACCCAGGCAGGAAACGCAGATGACATGGCGGTCCCCGTCGCTGAGTGGGGCTCGGCACGAGCCACAGGATGGTCGAGACATCTTAAAAAAGACGCTCTGCTCTTTTAGAGAAGGAGTGTGAGTCGCGGCGGCGAACACACACTAGCAATGAAAAGGATATGACGCCGGATAGCGTAGCAGGAACGGCGGTTGAAGGCGGCGCGGCCAGCGACTCCAGGTACCGTACTCGTCCCGCTGAAAGGCTTTTTCCACGGCGCGGCTTCTTCTCTCTGGATCCAGCGATGCGTGAGCTCCGCTGAAGAGATGAAAAATCGGTAAGCTAGCCTTTCGATGCTATATTTATAGCCCCAGGCCACGCCCGTTTCGGCGGGACGTGACGTATTGGGCGCGAAGCGCCCCCATTGGTACTGACGTCACGATAGGGCCTTATCGATAGGCTGCTGCAGTTGCCGCAGGGCAGCCAATAGGCGCGCAAGCTGTCTCGCCTATGTCTGCATGCTGCCGCAACGCGTTTTACATTATTTCAAAATTAAGGATAATTTTTTGGCTTCAGTATCTCGCGGAAAAGAGATTTTCCCCTAGCGTAAGATTTACGCAGTACGAGAGTACCTCTCGTAAGAGAACTGCAACACATCAATGTGAATGGCTTGTTATTTTTAGGCACTTGCAATCGATATTAATTGGTAAAATGTTAGTTTGCTATATATTGAACAATTCACATGAAATTAAATTGCAAATATATAAAATAAATCTATCAAGTTGGAAGTTTTGTTTAAATTATAATGGAGAACACATTTAAGTGAAACTAAGGAAATTACTTGCCTTGAAATAAAATAAAATACTCAGAACAGGTAGCAGTGGAGGATGATCTAAAACTAAAGAAATCAAGGATGTCTGTTTGCAGACAAGGAAAAGAAAAACTGTTTAGTGACTATATGAATATTTCAGTATCAGATATTACATGAGTCTGAATTGATAGATGTGCCGGAGAACTTTTAAATGCCATTAAATAGAAGAATTCAAAAAATATGTCTGATTGTTAGTCAAACATATACTTACAAATCCAAAGATGATCAGTGCTAGGGCTCTTAAAAGAGCCTTTGGGGTGTAGTTGGCTCACTGTTGACACAAGGAAAGGGGAGAAAAAATCATAACATGAATATGAGTGAGATATATCTGTATGTTTTAAAATGCATTGTTTTCATCAATGATATTTGATTAAACAGGGTGACTGCTTGATATACTGCTTGCTCACTTACAATAATCAGATGGCAATTGATACTGGAAAAGAGAAAAGAATTTGTTTTATGGTATACATTCCAAAAGTTAATAAAGGCTTTTGTCTAATACAATGCTTAGTCTCCTACAATATGTGTACAGTACAATAATAATAACATAACAATATCCAGAAATCAATTTCAATAGTACATTGGGATTCATTTGTTGTTGTTACTATTAGCATTGTTAGTGCTGAGAATGTTTTACGTGAATATATATTTATTTATTTATCAAAAACGAATATGTTCATCAGTCAAGAAGGGACACGTTTGTGTGCATTTTTGTTTTGTGATTTCACCGGAACGAATAGAGAAGTCTCCGCAACAGCGTTACCCCTTATTTACACTGCACACGTCTGTGACAAGGTTTTATTCCGTCCTCCACGCGGGGCCACCAGGGGCCGGTTGCACCAGCTGTGCGCAAGTTATAACTTAGCCTAGTTTTGACGTAAATGGACACTAAGTTACGACTTACGCACTTCTAAATATTTTTGAGTTGCACCATTAAACTTAGTTGAAGCGTAACTCTACATATAAACTAAATATTTACGGCAGCTTACGATCAGGAGTAACGGATGGAATAAAATATCAGACAGACTGAACTGCATCAATAAGCTCTTCTTTTACCTGACAGACTTCAGTTCTTTAGACATATATGATTATGCTGACATTTACACTCGCTTACATTTTAAGAGAGAGAACATTATGTGAAAAGATTACTTTGTTAGCGGCTATCTTTAACACGAACCCGTCCTAAACAGCGCGCCGCTGTGTGCATCGGTCCATGTTGAGCATGTCAAATATCAGTCATAATCAATAAACGTAATTTCTTATGTTTTTTGTATCAATATTTATTTATTGATCCTTATTCATTTCATTTCAAATACAGTTTCTGAATGTTATTTACATATAAAAACACTTCTATTCATGATCAAGTATCGTATTTAATGGAAACTTATTTTTACCGTTAGTAACGTGAGGCAAAAGAATGAAGGATAAACTGAAATTCACAGCATTTCAACACAACATCTGCTCACGTATTTGAAGGCTGGATCATCGAGGCTAAACGTCATATTATGCGACTACGCATTACTTTTCGGAGAGCTTACGACCTACGTTCTGCCTTACGAACAAATGGTGCAACGGAATAAAGTTCAGAGTTAGTTACAAACTAGCTAGTAGTTACTAAGCCTCTAGTGTGGACTTTACGTTCCAATTTAAAAAAAAGAACTTACGAACGGCTGGTGCAACCCTACCCAGGAGCGTTTCAGAGGCGGAGCGACTGGATGCGCGAGACCATGTGATTTCCCTGTCCCACGTGGTTTTTCTTGATTTTTGGGTTTATAGTATACATAGGTTTATACCAAGGATATTGGTGTGTAATACAATTGGGAGTTTGCACAGGGTGTTTATTTTGAATTTGACAATGTTTTTTGACTTTTATTTTGTATTTACGGTGCGGCTTGGACGCGGAATCCGTCAAAAATAGACTAGGCGCCTATCTTTAGCGAAGCGGCACAGAGAGCCCCTTCTGAAACGCACACAAGCATTGACTAGAATGGGCGCGATCAGCTCCGGTAGCCGTGTCGCAGCCGTAATGCGCAGCAAACGTGTGCAGTGTAAATAAGGGGTAATTGAAGCTCGCGTTCGAGTGAAGACTGCGCGAGGACATTGTATCCGCGCAACTGATAGCAGCGGCAATAATGAAGGTTTTTAGAGCACAGATTAAGGTTAACGAAAATGTAAGTTAACGTCATGTAAGGATGAGATGCTATTCAATGTGGAAGGGGCGGGAAGTGAAACTTACCTTAGAAAAAAAACTTTAGTCGATATCTTCGGACTGGAGAAGCGCATGTATTTTGCGCATGATGATGATTATTATTGTCATTATTAATTTAATTTCCGATCATTATTATACAGGTGTTCAAATGTTTTAAAGATGTCCTCATTTGGCTGGTTTGGAAGGACCAAGTGTCAGCATTACAAGAAAGACACAGATTGGTGAAAGATGAATGACACACAAGAGTGTTTTACTCCAAAATAGTTTATCCCCCCCCCCTCTCTCTCTCTCTCTCTCTCTCTCTCTCTCTCTCTCTCTCTTTTATTGGTCCTGCTTTTAAAACTATTTGCAGTTATTTATTTTTTAATGCTGTAAAAATCTTTGTTCTGTTATTCCTATTTTAATAAATCTTTTAAAGCCTGTTTGTGTAGTTGCATTGTTTTATTTAGTCATTACTTTATGACAACGTTGTGAGGACGTCGTGGTAAAGTTCCATTTTCTTATAATCTTGGCTAACGTTCCAGAAACGTCGTGGGCACGTCCTCAAAAGACGTCGCTAGTTTATCCCATGGAGAACGTTGTAGAAACGTGGTCAACTTGTCTCCAGATAACTTTCAAGAAAATTGCATTACAAGTATTATCCTAGAGATGTATGCCATTTGGATATATGGGAAAGGTAGCCTACTTAATTCATCAAAGATTTTATTAAGTTATCTGGTCACCAGTTGACCACGTCTCTACAACGTTTTCCATGGGATAAACTAGCGATGTCTTTTGAGGACGTGCCCACTAGTGATGCGCGGGTCGGCTTTTTTTCCAACCCGCGGGTCCCGCATTTATGAAATTATTTGGCCCGCCCCAGCCCGCCCCAGCCCGCCCCGCACCACTGTATCTATTTTTACAACCCGCCCCGCCCCGCACCGGCACCGGCGACCATTAAATAGACATGCATTGTAATGGAAATGAAAACAGCCTTTATTACAGCCTGAAAGTGCAGAAACATCGCCCTGTTAACTGACAGCAACAGACGATTAAGTATGAATGAATGAAATGAACCATTTATCAGGTCATGTGATAACATTTTTTAAACATTTACAAAGCAGCGTTTGTAATCATCTAATAGGCTGGCCAACAATTTACATCCTAGTACGCTACATATAACCAATGAACTATTGATTATTTAGCACATATGGAAATGTTCATTTGGCGTTTTTGCGTTCGCTGTGCAAAAAAAGAATGGCATCCACTGTACCGGGGTTTAATCTATTTCTCCTAGACTCCAGCACCCGGCCAGCAGAGCTGAATGTGCGCTCGCTTGATGCGCTTGTGGCCGGGATACAGAGTATCATTTTTGACAGCTTGGAAAGCACAGGAAAGGCGATTGACTGGGACTGCCAGAAGCTAAGAATGTCCTCTCCGTCCCAGCAGAACTGTCCCTCAATGTAGCGCTGAACCTCGTCTTTCTCGGCGGCAACTTCACTTTCATCCTCCCACTCACTAAACGCATCTCTTTTTCTTTTGACTCGCTCGGCTTCGTCAACTAAAAATAAAATATAACAATATTTAACCTTTAAAACATACATTAGACCACTATAGCTAAAACGCCTATGTATTTGCTGGTGTTACAATACTCACCTCGAGGCACCGGCTCTGGCTCCCTCAGACTTGCTGGAGGTGTAAGCGGCGCACTGTTAAATTCCCTGACAAGTTTTCTGGCCTGGTCGTACACAGCGTTTCTCTCCTCCGCTTGAAACATCTTCAGGGACTTAAAACGGGGACAAAGAAACGTTCCAAGCTTGTGGGTGACGCTGATGGACATTTTCTCATTTAGCAGCTGCGTTGCCTGTGCCCGAATATAAACCATGTAGCCTACTCCGGATCACCGTATTGGGGCTCGCAGTGTTTCTTCAGTTTAAAAAACCAAAGCACGACCAGCTGAATAGTTGGATACGTATCACCCTCCAACTCTTCACTCGCAGTTCTAAAAGGCAGCAAAAACTCAGTAACTGTGTTTAACACATCCAGCTGAATGCCATCCATTCTGTGGAGCTGATCTTTCTCCTGCAAGGCCTGTTGGATTTCACGATACTGTTTACTGACTGACTGCATCATTGCAACTTTACTGTTCCAACGGGTTTCACATTCCTGTGTCACAGTGTGTGGGAGTTGTACTACAGTCCCGGATTTTTTCAGGTATGTCACAAGGCTTTTGCACTTTGCAATGACATCATTCACGTCGCGCATATATGTTGGCGTGTTCTCTTTTACATCAAATGTGTGTTTGAGAACGATGTTAATGACATGGGCTGTGCACGGCACCCACTTGTAGCTGCGAAGGGCAGCTTTTATGTTTGCGCCCTGGTCACTTACAAACATTACTTTTGATATGCTGGCAGGTTCAATACCAAAGTCATGCAGCTCCTTAATAATTTGCTCGTGGATGTTGTGCGCTGTCTTTTTGAGAGTAGAGTCAAATTCAGCTGTGCTTATGACACGGCTCTCCAATTTCCAGTCGTCATTAATGAAGTGACCAGTAAACGCCGTGTATGATCGTTTGTTGAACTCATCAGTCCACATGTCAGTGGTAATAGCTATGCCACAATCCAGAGCTTTATTTATCTTCTTTGAGAGGATTTCTTTTTTTTCTTTAGCGGTCGCTTTGGCTCTGTCGCAAACAGTTTGCCTGTGAGGGAGTACACTGCTGGCATCCACACGTCCGTAACGTGAACCAATGTTAATTAGACACTGGGCTACGGTATGAAATCCATCTCCAGATACTATGTCGAAGGGCCGCAGGTCTCGACAGCACAATTCAACACAAGCGTCTGTGACCTCGGACTTGACATGTGCTGGTACTACTTTACTTTTGAGGAAAGCGGTAATATTTTGAGACGTGCCAGTGTCGTCCTTTTTCTTAGACCCCCCACAAACATGTCTTGACAGGCTCGAAGTGCCCGTTTTGTGGCTCTCGTGTTTATATATTTTCTCACACGAGTTGCACTTCACGTAGCCGATACTGCTGTTGTCTCCTGCTGCAACTATTTCTGAGAACCGGTCCCAAACATTAGATTTAGCAGCCTGACCTTCTTTTCTTTTAATGATGTATATTCCCAACCTCAATTTCTCCCTCACCTCGTCTTCCATCTCCACTTTTATTTTTTCCTTTTTTGTAGCTGGCGGTGGGAGGCTGGGAGGCTGGGAGCTGTTTGGCGCGCCGCTTTCGTGACGTGTCACGTGACGCCTGGGCAGTGGGCAGTTGGGAACATCACACAAATTTTTCCGTTGCGGCAACCTTCATATTGTAACCTTATCAAATAACCTAATAGAATATTAAAATAGATATTCGCAAATATTTAATAAAGGCTGACATTTTTTTATTTTGTTTTTAATGACCCGCCCCAACCCGCCCCGCAAATAAAGTGACAATTTCTTTACCCGCCCCGACCCGCGGGTAACCCGCGGGGTCCGCGGGTTATGAGACGACCCGCGCATCACTAGTGCCCACAACGTTTCTGGAACGTTAGCCAAGATTATAAGAAAATGGAACTTTACCACGACGTCCTCACAACGTTGTCATAAAGTAACGTCACGCTGACCAAATGACAACTAACTGACGACGTTGTCACAACGTACTGTGTTAGCTGGGAATTCACACCCAGCGGTAATTCAGTAAAAAAATATCTGAATGCTCCACGTGAAACTTCGGTCTTCCGATCTTTTACCATCGTGTCAATTCTCAATTGATTTTGCTTAATATGCGAGAGAGAAGACAGTTTGAAGACGGTGAGAGTGCGCGTGCGACCGGGGCTCTCTCTCTCTGCTCGTTCTTTCAGTAACATGCGCCCTATTGCAAGCGCAGCAATCATCTACATCACTCACCGATCAAATTCGCAACTTGCACAACTACTTCCGCGTTCTACGTATTACATATCACTCGTTTCTGGTTATGGCAATGGCTACTTACTACACTCGCTGTCTCCAGGATCTTCCGAAGATCATCGTTAATGATGTTCATAGTTTTTGCAAAAAAACAAGCAAAGCCCCATCAAACAAGCTAGAGAAAGGTTTTAAATTGTATGCCGCCTCGTATATACACGGTTACGAGGGTAAGAAAAAAACCTAAGGTTCCAAAGTTTTCAATGCTATTGTGGTGGGACGTACCGAGTTTCGTTTTTAATTAGTTTAATGCTCGTGGGTAATGTAGTGTCTAATTATATTCCGTGAGGGAGCGTATTAAAAGGGATTTGAATGCACTGTTTGTGTGTGTGTGTGTGTGTGTGTGTGTGGTCACCGCCTGTGCGTCATTGCCGGGACCGCCCATTCCGGTTTGTTTAATCCCTTCTGCTTGAGGTATGTGTTTGGCTAACTAGTTAGCACATATATTTGTGACTTTATGTAACAGTCATTTGGTTTATAGCATTATGGCGGATGGTTCGTTGCTGGGGGTTGTTGGCGGCGGCTGTTCATATGCCCCTCCTGCATTCCCGTGCTTTTGTTGGCATGGCAATAGTCTTCTGTGTGCGTGACTTGGATTTGCGACCCGCTATGAAATGAAGGTACGTGTAACTACCGCTACTGTGCAACGTTCATTCATAGTTACGTTGGGAGTAATTTTATGTTTAAATTCTAACAGGAATAATCTGTTCTCGGATACCATGTGTTCCGTGAGGCCTTCCTGTTCGCAGGAGGGATGAGATACTTAGTAGACTGTCCTCACTCAATAGCTGGTTGTCTAAGTGGTGTCCGCAAAATAATATAGAATTCATAGACAATTGGAAAAGTTTTTGGGGCAGACCTGACCTGTTGAAAAGAGATGGTATTCATATCTCCTGGGATGGTGCTGCTCTTTTCTCTAGTAATATGGCACATAGTCTTAGAGCTCAAACATGACAATCTGGGGCTCAGGTCAGGAAGCAGACAGACTGGCTAAACCGACCGTCTGCTAGCTGTCTCACGTCACCAAGGTCAGATAAATCCCATCACATAGAGTCTCTTTCACCTAGATATCATCATATAGAGACTGTGTCTGTTCCCCGAATTAGGACATACAAAAATTGTACAAACCCATCTAAGGGTAAAAATGTAATTGCTGTTCAACAAATAAAGAAACAGATATAATACAAATGAAAAAAATGATAAAGCTTGGGTTGCTGAATACCTTACTTCAAAAGCACTTATTGTTAATGATATGATTACAGACTATAATCTAGATGTGCTGTGTTAGACAGAAACCTGGCTAAAACCAAACGATTACATTACTTTAAATGAGTCCACCCTGCAAGATTACTGTTATAAACATGAACCTCGTCTGAAAGGCAAAGGGGGAGGTGTTGCTGTAATTTATAGTCATATTTTTAGAATTACTAAGAAGTCTAGTTTCAAATATAATTCTTTTGAAGTGTTGGTGCTTAATATAGCAATATATAGTGTAAATTATAAATCACGTTTGAGATTTGTGCTGGCTACTGTATACAGGCCACCAGGGCACCATACAGACTTTATCAAAGAATTTGCTGACTTTCTATCAGAGTTAGTACTGGTTGCAGATAAAGTCATAATTGTTGGTGATTTTAATATACATGTAGACAGTGGTTAAAGTGGGATTTGGCAGGTGGGGGAACCCTCAAATTTTGTGTAGGTGCAACAGGGGAAAATGACTCACCGTGGGACAACATATTGAGTATTGTGGTATAGCAATACTTTTTGGGACAAGATTGTCACTGTGGCACCAAGTATCACAATACTTATTTAATACTTATTTTAATGTTTTTATTTTGGTCCATCTACATCTACACTGATATGATGACGATACCATGTTAAAATTGCTGAACACCACGATATGGAACACAACCTTGTTTTTCACAATGTATATTTAAACATAAAAATGGGAAGTCCAAAACTGAGTGAAATGTGCGGTAGTTAGGGGGGTTCGGGGGTATGCTCCCCTTAGAAAATTTGGATTTATCTGACCAACATATGTGCAATTTTGGGATTTTGAAGGCCCCCCAAAAAATTGCTAAGAAATAGCTTTAAAACTTTGTCATTAAATTATTTGTCAATACCTGCTCTCTCCTCATCTTCATCTTTCTTTTTCTCTCAGTCTCCTTCTGCCCTAATTCTTCCCCTCCTAAAGCTGAACTTTGACTGATAGTCTTTTCATTTTCGTCTGTGTCAGTGAAGAAAGTAAACCGGCTTAACTGATATTTATATGTTTTATGAATCATTTTCTGAGACAAGTTAATTTACTCACGGCTACCAGGAAAGCTGTAGCCTAAGTCAGTATTGCCAATAGGAACCTTCTACAAGCTTTGGAATTTGAAAACGTCTGTTTTTAAATGTTAAAAGTTGTAGCAGCCCTTGGGTCCTTAATAATGGCAGGGAGTCTCTAACGGGTGCAATCATTTTATTCTTTGAGATTTAGCATGAGCACCGTGAAAACTAGAAGTAAACACAAAAAATTATTTGTTACTGAACTTTTGGCATGACACAAATTTACAATAAATCTTCATCTTTTTACAGTACATCATCATGCATTTGTATAAATGTGCAATGCACATTAAAAATAACAACACAAACGATAATTTGCTCCCTTAACACATGCAGCTTTCCTGATACATTATAAACAACAAAACAATTTCCAGTAGCAGTCAATAGACATTTTACATCCTTAAAGTCTTATACATTGAGCTAATTAGTACACACCTCGCTCCGCTCACCAAGGGTGCAAACTTTAGATTTGTTGCTTTCAGGAATTAGCCGCTAGCTTGACAGTCACAGAACTAAAACAGCACATAAAAGTGGACACAAGAAATAAACTTCACAAAATAGCATGAAAACGGAATTACATTAATATTGCAAACTGAACAGGATTCCACAATCTGAGTTAACTTACATCTGTCCATGCGCTTCGGAGATCAGAGAAAACAGAAGAGAGCAAAAAACGTCGATCAGCTATACATGTGTAAACAGCCTCAAACCCCGTCACATGTATGACCCGACTCAATCCATCACCTCTAGCGGCCTCCAGTGGCCACTTACACTCCCACCAATCATGTTATGATAAATGAACTCAGCAGGGAAACAAAAACAGTTACTCATAAATGATTTCTAGACTATATTACTGGCTAAGTATAGAGCTATAGGTGTATATGTCACAAAAAAAATAAATAAAACTATTAGACCAACATGTCTGATGTAAGCGTATTTCAGATTGACAGACCATTATTCGTTTTCAAGGAGAAGCACCAGCTTTTGGATCGGCCGTTCGATGATGGAGGGCTTAACTCGATGGTTCTGTTTCTGCGTTAGTTTCCGCTCCCCAACTTGTACCTTCACCCGACGAACTAAACCATCTGACCCTTCTGTAGTTTCAACCACTCGTCCCAGTTGCCACTGGTTCCTTGGGAGTGTATCTTCCATTATAATGACTATGTCATTCACTTTCAAGTTGAGCCGGGGTACATGCCACTTTTGCCTAATTGACATATTCAGGAGGTATTCTTTCTTCCACCGGCTCCAGAACTGTTCGGTTAAGTATTGTACTCTACGCCATCTTTTTGCGGCGTACACATCCTCCTTTACGAACTTTCCGGGAGGTGGTAAGGCAACCTTAGCTTTCATCAGGATAAGGTGGTTTGGAGTCAGGGGCTCTGGTGCCATAGGATCATTGATTCCATCAACGTTTAATGGGCGACTGTTGACGATGGCCATAGCTTCATAGAACAGCGTTCTAAGGGAGGCATCATCTAGTCTACCTGAACACTGAGAGATCGTAACATTCAGCACGTTGCGGATGGTCCGTATTTGTCGCTCCCACACACCACCTGCGTGACTCGCTGAAGGAGCATTGAGAATGAACTCGCACTGTTTGTCCGCCAGAAAGGCTTCCACTGCCTCTGTATCGCATTGCTTGAGGGCTTCCTTGAACTCATTCTTCGCACCCACGAAGTTTGTGCCCTGATCACAGCGGAGTTGGCAAACAGCTCCTCTAAGGCTAATAAAACACCTTAAAGCGTTAATGAAAGCGTCCGTGGACATGTCTTCAAGCATTTCAAGATGGACTGCTCGAGAAGACAGGCATGTGAAGATGAGTCCATATCTCTTGCACTCTTTGCGACCTCGCTTGGTGACAAATGGGCCGAAGCAATCCATTCCACAGAACATGAAGGGAGCTGAGACTTCACAACGTTCACTGGGGAGATCAGACATTCGTTGCTCCTCAACTGGTCGTCTGAGCTTCCGACATTTCACGCATCTATGTATTAACTTGGCGACTAGTTTACTCCCACCAATGGCCCAAAATCCATTTGCCCTGAGTTCCATTAAGGTCTGACTCCGACCCTGATGGCAGATCTGGGCATGGTAGTGTGACAGGATAAGCTTGGTGAAGTGGCTGTCCTTTGGGAGAATGATGGGGTGCTTTAGTTCTTGACTGAGGGATGATCCCTTAAGTCTTCCACCAACACGAAGGAGTCCCCCATCCAGAATGGGGTCGAGACAAAAGAGAGGGCTTGATCTTGGAATAATGTCCCCATGAGGGCTCCTCTGCAGTGCCTTTAGCTCTTGAGGGAAGGCTTGCTGTTGAACGAGCTGAATCACCATCTCAGCAGCCCTCCTACGTTCCTCAACAGTCAAAGTTTCAACACGATATTTTAGCTTAGACCCTAGTCTTTTGATTCTTGCAACCACCTTAACAAGCATTGTCCAGGTGGAAAACCGGCTCAGGCGGCTTAGAATGTCATTCCAGTCACTGACTTGAGTTGCAAACACTTGAATTGATTTAACTTCCGGATCACCTGCGAGCAGCTCAGTTGAAGGCTTGGGTGTAGGGAGCACTTCCTGTTCCCATAGAAACTTGGGCCCTGATAGCCAGCGAGTCGAAGAGATGTCTGCTGCATGAAGACCTCTAGAGGCGTAATCAGCTGGGTTTTGAGCTGTGTCTACGTAGTTCCATTTATTTGGGTCTGTAATCTCTCTTATCAGTTGAACACGGTTTGCCACGAACACATGGAACCTTCGTGCCTCATTGTTGATGTAAGCCAGCACTACTTGTGAGTCTGTCCAGAAGAGTTCCTGTTCAATTTTCATCTCAAGTTCCGCCTTAAGCATAACACTCATCCTGGCCGCGGTGACTGCGGCTGAGAGTTCCAATCTTGGTATGCTCGTGATCTTCGTAGGTGCAACCCTCGCTTTGGCCATTACAAGACTGCAATGAATCTCGTCCTTGTCGTTCTTATATCTGAGATAGGAACATGAACCATATCCTGTACTGCTGGCATCTGAGAAGTGATGCAGCTCCACTCTAACAATCCCACCAAAGTTTTGAGGATGGTAACATCTGGGTATGGCAACTTCCTTTAACCTCTGTAAACCATTCTTCCACTCCTCCCACCGTGAACGCAAGCTCTCAGGAATAGGATCGTCCCATCCAATACCTCTACGACAAAGCTCCTGTAGGATGCACTTGCCACTCAGAGTAAAGGGAGCTACAAACCCGAGTGGGTCATACAGAGATGCCACGACTGACAATAGACCACGGCGAGTTGGAGGGTGGTCTTTTGCGTCAATGTTGAAGCTGAAAGTGTCGTTTTCTGACGACCACTGAATGCCAAGTATGTGTCCTTCTGGTGTAGCGTCTGGGTTAAAGTTTAGGGGATCAGTGGTCACTGCCCTTTCTGAGGGGGCTACACAGGAGAGGACATCCATTTGATTTGAGTTGAACTTGTGCAGACGTAGACCTGCACTTCTGCACAATTCCTGTGCTTCGAGAATTAGTTCCTTAGCCTCTTGAATTGTTGGAACACTGGTTAACCCATCATCCACGTAGAAGTTCTTCTCCACAAATACTGAAGCTGTCGGGTGGTCAACCTTGTGTTGCTGTGCCAGATATTTAAGACCAAAATTGGCACATCCAGGGGAGGACGCAGCACCAAAAAGGTGGACTGTCATTCTATACTCCTGTGGTTCTGTATCTAAAAGTCCACCTTCCCACCAGAGGAACCTTAGGTAGTTGCGAACTTCGGGTGAGACACTGAACTGGTGGAACATCCTTTCGATGTCACAGATCACAGCAACTGATTCCCTTCTAAAGCGACAAAGGACTCCTACCAAAGAGTTAATTAGGTCGGGGCCTGTCAATAGAGTGTCATTTAAAGAAATCCCTCGGAACTTTGCTGAGCAATCAAACACGACTCTTAATTTGCCTGGCTTCTTGGGGTTGTAAACTCCATGATGTGGGATATACCATACAGTCTCACCCTCCGAAAATGGAGGAGCTGGCTCGGCATCACCTTTTTTGAAAGTTTCTTCCATGAAGGCGGTGTAATGGTCGAAATACTGTTTGTTGGCTTTTAACTTCTTCTTTAGATGTTGCAGCCGAACAGTAGCCAGCTTCTTATTGTTAGGGAGAGCCGGTGGACCACTGCCCTTGAAAGGGAGGGGAATCTCAAAATGACCATCCTTTGTCTGCTTAATGTTATCACTAAGGAGCTGTATGAAGTGAACGTCATCCTGCGACACGTACTTGTCCTCATAGCTCCTCTCGTTGAAATCTGATTCCAGTACTTTCAGCACATCAGTGGCCACTGGCACCTCTTTCGCTGCAACACGATGCACAAAGCTCTCGTTTCCTTGTCTATCCAAGTGGGGATTGGCGGACCCTATAATGCTCCAACCAAGCATTGTCCTTTGTGCGAAAGGTTCATTTTCACCACCTGTGATGACTTCCAAGGGAGCTAGTGCTGACGGGCAATCATAACCAATTAGCAGTCCAACCTCGCAATCTTGGAGTGGATGTAACTTGTTTATTAGATGTTTCAAATGAGGCCACTGAAGTGCTGTATCTTTAGTAGGGATGTGAGACTTGTCGACTGGAATGAAGTCTCGTGTGTAGGTCTGCTGTAGTTGGATGTAAGTTTCAGAGTGGAGTCCTCGAACTTGTAAACCATTGACGGTCTTGCTTGCTATGACTGTATTAACCGCTGTCATAGTGCTAAGTTTAAGTTGTACTGACTGAGTGTTCACATTTAGTTCGGTGACCAAATCTTCCAAGATGAAAGTTGAGTCGCTCTGTGTGTCGAGTAGAGCATAAGTAAGAATTTCTTTCTGGGGCTCTGTTGTTGATGACACAAGAACTGGAACAATGCTAGAGGTGGCAGAAACGTGCTGTGTCAATGCATGGGCCATCGCCTTGTGAATTTCCTTGCTTGCATGGTCTCCTTTGGCTATGGGATCTTTGCTTGCCGATTCTACTGGATTTCTGTTTCTTTCTATGTGCAAGCAGGTTGGATGACGTCGACCACATGTACTGCAGGTGTGTCGCCTTTTACAGTTTTTGGTAATGTGCCCCTTTCTTAAGCACCCAAAACACAATTGGTTTTCATGAATAAAGGCCTTCCTTTCATCCATAGTCTTTGCTGCAAAGGTTGGACACTTCACAACACCATGTGTTTCGTCGTTACAAACTAAGCAAGGTGGCTTTGGTTTTGAGTTTTCCAGAGTTCCTGAGTTGGAGTTTTTCATTTGAGTGCTTGTGTTGAGCGCCTTGGCTCTCTTTGGAATCCTCTCGTCTGTGTTTTTAACGTTCATCAGAAGGGGGGAGGCGATTGGGTTACAAGCTATACGAGCTTCGGTTTGCATAAACTCTGTGAAATGTTCAAAACTTGGATAGTCTCCAGATCTGTCTAGCTCTTCCACAACAATACGACTCCATCTGCGCACCATCCACTCCGGCAACTTTTTAAGGAGCTTGTGATTTTCCTCACAATCATTTAGAATACCCAGACCCTTAACATGAGGAATGGCCTCAACACAACCTTGAAGGAAATCTGCAAACTCTCTTAATGCAATAGGGTCATTCACAGCTATCTTTGGCCACCTCATGAGCTTGTCCCTGAAGGCCCTTTGAACAATGAATGGACTTCCATACCTATCTTGTAAGACTGCCCAGGCACCCTGATATGCCTTCTCTGAATTTCGGTAGAAAAATCCTTCAACAGCTTTGCGGGCTTCCCCAGCAAGATAACTCTTTAGATAGAGCATTTTCTCGCTAGCTGGAAGGGGCTTCTGGTCAAAGAGAGCCATAAAGGATATCTTCCAGTCTATGAACTTTAAGGGGTCACCGGTAAACGTGGTTGGTTCTGGGACAGGTAGACGGCTTAGGGTAAGTGAGCTTGCAATTGCCTGGGCTAGGCTGACCTCCTGAGCTACTGGCTCCTCTGAGTGTGCGGGATGTGGCTGAAATGGCATAGCTTGTGGATTTAGTGGGGTTCTGAATCCAGCATTTTGTCCACCATAATGAGTTTTATGGTCAGTCTCTTCCTCAAAGCTTTCTAAGCCATCAAAATTGTTGTACGCTCTCACCCGAGCTGCTGCTACCTTCACTTCATTATCCGCTTGTAGCTGTTGTAACCTTGTTTTTTCCTCTTCTAGCTTTAGTTTCATTTCAGCCTCCTTTTGCTTGATTTCTGCTATCATCTGTGTTTCCTTGAGTTTCCATTCACTCTCCAGTTTGTCGAGTCTTGCCTGTTGAAAGTGTATTTTTTGCATAGCTTTTGCCTGTTCTACCTTGGCGGCTAGTTCTGCTTCTGCATCTGCACGTTTGCTAGAGGACCTGGAGGTGGCGCTTGAGTGGTTGCCTGATCCTTGTGATGACTCTGAAATTACTGTTTCTGTTTTCGTATTTCCAAAGACTGACCCATACTCATCCTTATTCAGCACTATTCTCACTCTCTCTTTCTCTAGTTGGTCATTGAAAGCCTCATCTATGTTCTCTAGTCTTTTACTGATAAGGTCACAAATCTCAGCTGTAAGAGTGTCACATGCATCCATTCTTTTGACAATATCTGGAGTAGTGGTATGATTGCGTCGAATGGGCTCATAATTTTGGTGTACTTTAGCTTGTTTGGAATTAATGCTAGTTTGAATATTATCAAGGTCCTCAGATGAGCAGAAAGTCTTCAATTTTACTCTAAGTTCCTTTGCTGTGTGTTTCCAAGAATCGTAAGCTTTGTTGAATGCCTTTTCATTCCTCTTCGCTTCCTGTTCATGTAATTCTTGACCCTTTGTTGTTAAACTACGGTCAAGTGAGCTCGACCTGACTTGTTGTGCTTCTGGGATTTTTTCTGTTTCCTCAGCAGGTAATGACATTTTGTTGGTCTAATGGATCTGTTTGTACTTTAGAGCCTTAGAGCGTTTAATGTCTAGACTTAAATTTGGACGAGTGGTGACTTTAACTTATCTTTAACACTATATATTACCACTCACATCAGACATCTACACTTTGAGAACACATCAAAGAGAGTAAAGTAAACAGAAACAGCTACCGAATGTCATAAAACGAGAATACTGCTGATAGTCGTCAGTCCTTTTACCACGTTGGTTTTAATGAAGTGCTTCTGAAAGTGTATTTGCGGTCGTTTTTACCCACTTAGTCAGAAAAAGTCTCTCACTCCAGCTGTGGCATTCATATATTGGCGTGCAACATCAGATGATCTTGTATTTGCTGGCTGATGAAGACGTCCGGCATTGGTGGATGACTCAGCGGCGAGTTTTCACTGTAGCAGCCCTTGGGTCCTTAATAATGGCAGGGAGTCTCTAACGGGTGCAATCATTTTATTCTTTGAGATTTAGCATGAGCACCGTGAAAACTAGAAGTAAACACAAAAAATTATTTGTTACTGAACTTTTGGCATGACACAAATTTACAATAAATCTTCATCTTTTTACAGTACATCATCATGCATTTGTATAAATGTGCAATGCACATTAAAAATAACAACACAAACGATAATTTGCTCCCTTAACACATGCAGCTTTCCTGATACATTATAAACAACAAAACAATTTCCAGTAGCAGTCAATAGACATTTTACATCCTTAAAGTCTTATACATTGAGCTAAATAGTACACACCTCGCTCCGCTCACCAAGGGTGCAAACTTTAGATTTGTTGCTTTCAGGAATTAGCCGCTAGCTTGACAGTCACAGAACTAAAACAGCACATAAAAGTGGACACAAGAAATAAACTTCACAAAATAGCATGAAAACGGAATTACATTAATATTGCAAACTGAACAGGATTCCACAATCTGAGTTAACTTACATCTGTCCATGCGCTTCGGAGATCAGAGAAAACAGAAGAGAGCAAAAAACGTCGATCAGCTATACATGTGTAAACAGCCTCAAACCCCGTCACATGTATGACCCGACTCAATCCATCACCTCTAGCGGCCTCCAGTGGCCACTTACAAAAGTAATTTTAAATAATACAAATTATAGTCTACGTTTAACGCAGTTGGTGGAATTGGCAGACGTTCCCTTAAGCATCATGCGCTGTGGAAACACGTCAAAGCATTCTCAGGTATAAATATAATATATAATATAATAATAAATAATAAAATATACAAGGGAAAACAAATTGTGATGGGGCGCATAGCTACCGTCACGGCAGCGATGCGCTACCTATTCCAGTTCACAAAGACTGAGTGCAAATGTTGCATTAACAGAACACATTGACACGCTAGACAAACAAATACAGGATTTGTTTGTCTAGCGTGTCAATGTGTTCTGTTAATCCTCATACGGTTTCAAATCAGCGGTTAACCTAGCCTTTCATCAAAACCCCCACAGTAATCCCGTAGCTTTCGTGTGCACACTTTTAACATCTAATACTACAGTGATTTATATGCTATAGCTACTTCTATCAATACATATCTTACTGTTTAAAATCATGCCATTTACTTCACAATCATAACCAGTTTCAATAACCACACAACACATGTCTTCGTTAATTATGCATCTGTTTATTTAGTTTAAAAGGAACATAGCTTTGACATACCATCTTTGCGTCTCCGGTTTGTTTGTGTAAAGGAATTTTTGCCGCAATTGTGGGGTTTAAAGGACAAGTTCGGTATTTTACACTTAAAGCCCTGTTTACAGATCGTATCTGATGAAATAGAACGGTTAAGATTAAAATTTGGACACATGCTCCTGTCCCGAGAATTTTAGGTTTATTTCGCTTTTGTGGACCTATTTTGCCAAACGCGTCACACCCGTGATTCTTCCGTTGAGAGCTAGAATAATAGACACTCCAGCCCAGTTGGTGGCGATAATGCACCTTTGCCAATTGCAAGCAAACCACGGGCATTTCATTGAATACACAGAAGAAGCAGAAGAAGAAGCGGCGGAGTAATACCGTAAAGGTGCTGCGGGGAAGATTTTCTTATAATCTTGGCGGGGAAGCGAAATAAACCTAAAATTCTCGGGACAGGAGCATGTGTCCAAATTTTAATCTTAACCGTTCTATTTCATCAGATACGATCTGTAAACAGGGCTTTAAGTGTAAAATACCGAACTTGTCCTTTAAATGACGCTATGACTTTTCCCCTGAAACTAAAGTTCTTGGCCAAGGTTTTTCAACATACTCTGATTGCAGCTTCATTGCCCTCAGGCTTCTCAATCATAATGGTGTTTCCTATTTGGTTGCAGTTCACAGAACAGGTCTGAACTGTTCTAATCACGCTTCCTCTGATTTCTTAATAGATGTGGCTGCTGGCCAATCATACTTTGAAGCATTAATTTGCTCAGTTATTCTTCTAATTAGGTGCAACATTTAGTAATTTATATATATGATTTATACACTGTCAGGTTACTGATTGGTTACTGACTGATACAGGTCTACATTGGTATTTAAGGTTTTGAGAAAGTGAGTAATGGTTTAAAGAAATGCATTGTAGATATTGTGACGGCCCCAGGGCCTTGGCCAGGGTATTTGTGTGTGTGTGGAGTGAGTCCCAATTCGCCTACTTATACTACGACCTTAAAGTATGTACTTTTTTTGTGAGGAAAAAGTACATACTTTTGAGTGTGTAGCAAAAGAGTATGCGCGTTCTGGGACATACTTCGATGACGTCATGCAATGTGAACGAGAACGTGGTTGCCTAGTTACGCACACCGCGACTGTTAACAAAACATTTTACATTTCATTCATTCTTATATGTCCAATATAATTTTATTTACTATTCCCATTTTTTTTTCCTGATCGTTTTTTCCACAATACATTTAAGTTACAATGTGTTCTACCAAACTGAGGAGTGAAGCAGGGCGTCGTCGTAGAATAACCAAACGCAGGTCGTTTGTGAGGCAGCTGGTTCTGACGTTCATGTGCAATGTGTGTAACGAAAGCTACTTAGTTAAAATATTTAAAGTTTATAGTATAACTATTGTTTAACGTATTTTATACTTAATTGTATACTTATGTATAATACTCAAAAATACCCCGATGAAAATGAACCATGCTTTTGCTATAGTAAAAGTGTAGTAACCATGTTTCTTTGGTTGGACTGATAAAGTTAACATTTGTACGGCCACAGTATTACTACAAATAAGTCAGTGTTAAACTATGGTTAGTGTAGTAAAAGGTGTTTATTTTCATAAGGGTCTATAGTAAGGTATAAATCTACAGAAACATCAAAAGAAATGCATAAAAAAAGACACTTGCATGACACTGTACTAGAGCCTTTTTATTTATTGTTTTGTAGCCTGATAACCCCGCACCATGCTGTCAGCTGAATGCAACGGCCCCCATCCTGAGGATGTTTTTGGACAGGGAGTCTGACCTCCGCCCCTATCTGCGCCTGACCAGACAATCAATTAACAACCTCATAGAGGCACTGCCTTATCAGGTTGACCATGGATGGTCAAAAGACATAGAGGTGGTGATGTTCTTGTACTGGCTAGCCCATGCTGCGTCCTATAAGGTTGTGTCCTCAGCATTCGACATCCCTAAATCGACTGTGCACAGGGTTGTGCACAAGGTCAGCAGGGCTATCCTTGGTCTACTAAAAATGATGGTGCGTCTCCCTCAGGGTGAAGAGTTGGAGGAGGTTGGTGCAGGGTTTGCCAGGCTTGCAGGCTCTCCTGCTTTTCGGATGGCAGTTGGAGCCATTGACGGTTGCCACATCCGTATAAAGCCCCCAGCAGTCAATGCAGCCTGTTATTTTAACAGGAAATTATTCCATTCAGTCCAGCTCCAGGCTGTATGTGATCACAGAGGAAAGTTCCTAGACATCTGTTTCGGCTTTCCTGGATCTGTCCATGATGCAAGGACCCTAAAGAACAGTGCCATTTACAGCAGGCAGTTATACCCACCTGAAGGCCGGAGCATCCTGGGAGATGAAGGGTACCCCTGCCTGACATCACCCATCACCATCATGACCCCCTACCGTAAACCTGTTGCCTCTCCAGTTGAGGCCCGCTACAACAGGCATCATTCCAGGGCCAGGTGCGTGATCGAGAGGGCCTTTGGCATGCTAAAGACCCGCTGGAGGGCCATCTTTTTTAAAGCTCTTGAGGTGAGCCCAGACTTCACCCCCATCATTGTTACATGCTGTGTAATTTTACACAACATGTGCTTTGCCACCGGTGACATCATGGAAGCAGATTTGGGCGATGATGATGATGATGATGATGATGTCAACAACGAGGACAACGCTGACACCAACAGAGAAGTTGTGTGCGGTGATTTCATGAGGAACCGTCTGGCAGCAGCAGTTTCCGCACCCGACATCCACATTCCTGCAGTAATGGAACATGACTATGTTTAGAGTCATCCATCTTTACTCTCCTTTGTTATAAAGTATATATTGTATTGTTTTAAAGTTCTATAGAAGTTATATTTTATTAAACCACATTCTCAGTTAAACAATTAATTCATGATAGTAGTAATAAGCACTTTTGTATTGTTAATATAAAAAATATTCCAATTAACATACAATGTCATGGGTTTCATTATATTATAGTAACACAGGTTAACATCTGTTTATAGCTCTAAAATCGTCAGCAAAATTGTAGCCAGGAAGAAAAATTAAATCCTATGGAATTGGGAGAATTTAGAAAATGACTCACCCTCCACAAATAATCACTACCTCCTCCTGTCCTGGATGCTTCTCCAACCACTACTCAACCCTTGATTTCAGATGTTTACTATATATGAAAAACAATACTCTGTGTAGTGTGTCAATCAAATTTGTTTCATAAACTCAATCAATTGTCAACAACTGAATACAGTGGCAATTAATTTATATATTAACCCTTTCAGATTCTGCATTCATTTCAATGGACATAATTAACTGATATTAACTATGGTTGACTGCGACAGAGGGTATAACTAAATATATGATATTATATATATAGCCTATATATATATATATATATATATATATATAAACATCTGTCTGTCTGTTAACCGCATATCTCTCGAACCGTTAGTCCGAGGGATTTCAAACTTGACAGGTGTCTTGCTACAGGCACCAGTGAGTGCAGTGCCAAGTTTGAGATGCCGTTGTTTGGATGAGAAATGCAAATTATATCGTTAAATATATCATTTTTAGAGGGCTGTGGTTTAAAATAAACATTCTGACATTAGAGGGTTGTATCTGTAAAAGAAGCACAAAGAAAGGTTGTGGTTTAAAAATAAACATTCTGACATAAAGACTCTGTCAGCTGAACATTAAGTCAGCTATACTGTTTACTTCTGAATATTATATTTTTACTCAATTTTCCACATTTATTTTATGTCATTATGTCAGGATCAGTATTTGCTTTCTACCATAGACAAATAAAAATGTCACAGAACTTTTGCTGTGTAATTGTAACCATGAGCTCTCAAACACACCAAACCAACAATTACTAAAAACACACACAAAAACTGATTTTGCACGGGCATTTTGCACTAGTATATATAAAATGTATATTATCAGTGGATTTTACATTTACTCTAGAAATAAAGAATGGTCATATTTTTGTTCCTGGAATATAATTTAAGCCAGAACGAATTAATACCATAATCACTCAGAATGAAGAGAGAGAGAGAGAGAGAGAGAGAGAGAGAAAAGACTTGAAAAGGCTGAATTGCAGTTGTATTGTGGAAATGAGCACAAGTGAAACCTTACAGTGTGTTGGTGAATATACAAGTGTGGGAATTGTGTCCTGCTGTTCACTCGCAGTCACAGCTGTTCATTCCTCTCCCCGCCTGAGTCCAGTGAAGAGCCTGCTGAAGCTTGAAGAGCCTGCTGAAGCTGTGAGTTATACGTACCCTCCATTATCTGTCTGAGGCTAGTGAAGAGCCTGCTAAAGCTGTGAGTTATGCGTACCCTCCATTCTCCGCCTGAGTCCAGTGAAGAGCCTGCTGAAGCTGTGAGTTATACATACCCTCCATTATCTGGCTGAGGCTAGTGAAGAGCCTGCTAAAGCTGTGAGTGATACGTACCCTCCATTCTCTGCCTGAGTCCAGTGAAGAGCCTGCTGAAGCTTGAAGAGCCTGCTGAAGCTGTGAGTTATACGTACCCTCCATTCTCTGCCTGAGTCCAGTGAAGAGCCTGCCGAAGCTTGAAGAGCCTGCTGAAGCTGTGAGTTATACGTACCCTCCATTATCTGTCTGAGGCTAGTGAAGAGCCTGCTAAAGCTGTGAGTTATGCGTACCCTCCATTCTCCGCCTGAGTCCAGTGAAGAGCCTGCTGAAGCTTGAAGAGCCTGCTGAAGCTGTGAGTTATACATACCCTCCATTATCTGGCTGAGGCTAGTGAAGAGCCTGCTAAAGCTGTGAGTGATACGTACCCTCCATTCTCTGTCTGAGTCCAGTGAAGAACCTGCTCCCCGAAAAAGAGAATGCTGAAGAGACTTTTAAGATTGTTTTTATTATTTAATAAAGAACATTTATTTTTAATTCTGTGTCTGCCTCCTTCGTGTCCACGGTCTGCTCCTCAGGGGCAGTGCGCAAGCTAGGGGTGGACGGCCCGCTGGCGTTCGCCCCGGCCTGTGACAATATCATTGGAAGTTTTTGAATTTATAAAGCAAACACAGAACATGTGTTACTAAGTTAAAACCTATGAGTATCACTTGTAGACCGTAGTAATAAAACAGACATTAAATGAGAGTGTTTAGAGCTCCAATAATTCTCACACTAACTTACTCCTTTCTAAAGCTATTTAAGTAAACACATATCCATATCATTTCTCCTACTGAGCACACTTTTGGACAAAAAAACCCAGAGGAAAATTTTACAGGACTTGTACAGTGGATGTATTTTTAATTACTCACTATAATATTTCTAAAACAAATCAGAGGGATAGACATTGGGACAGACTTTTCCTACATCCTCTGATAACATTTTACACAATATAACAGTAAATATATAAGCCTATGACACATAACAAATAAAGTAAAATACCAATTACTACAGCATCTACAAAAGCATACAAATATCAATGACCGCTACTTACTCAAAACCTTTGATTGCCGCGTTTCTTTTCCCTGTGAAAAGGGCGTTATTGGCAATGCGCCAGCTAATGAGGCGCTCAGTATCTTCATCGGACCCTACAAGATAAACACGATACTTTTTTGGCACAACATAAACCCATTAATATTACGAGACAATAAAATATAACTTTAATTAGGGTTAAACATTTGAATTCTGACACTTAAAAACTGAGGGCGCATCTCCGCTGCTGCATCCGGCTGCCATGTTTACATCACCACAAAACTCCTCCCTCCCGTACGCAATGGGCTGTGGGCAATATTAGCCGTTAGAGTGTGCATTGATCTGCACTTCGAATTCTTACCGGAAATAGAAGACCATCCGGGTATCTTTGGAATACTCATTTCAACATACTACGATTTGGGACATACTAATTCTAGTTTCGCATACTGTTTAGGACGGATAGTATGCAAATTGGGACTCAGCATGTGTCTCTGTCTGTGTTTTGTTACAGGGTGAACTTCCGGGTGGAGTGGAGCTGAGGCCATCAGGCAGATCAGAGGCAGCTGGCCACTGTCTCCAGATGGCATAAATCCCGCCCCTTTCCGATTGTTGCGGGCTTGGCTTGGTTTGTTTCCTCCTGGTCCCCAGTACGATGGCGTTTTTTCTTCGCTGTGTTTTGTTTGTTTAGTGCTTAGTTAACCTGGTATTATGTTTTGCCAGCCACATTTGTTAAGCTTTAAAAAATAAATGATTTGATATATATATATATCAATTTACTTTTGTGAATAAACATCCTTTCCTGGTGATCCCTCGAGCGTGGTTTCCTCTATTTGTTGTGGTCTTTGAGCCAGGCCATAACAAATTGGGGGCTCGTCAAAACTTGAAAATTATGCTGTTAACAGAGGTTAATTTATGTTTTTTTGCCGTTAAAATGGTGAGTGAGAGCGCGCTATGGTAAATTCGTGCCTTCCTTGGATGTCGGCAGGAGGGTGACTTAGTAAATTGGTGTTTTTCCGGATGGTGACGTCTTAGGGATGTAACGATATCAAAATCTCACAGTACGATACAATTTCGAAATTGACCTCACGGTACGATATTTACTGCGATATTGTGGAAAAGCTCACAGTATTGTTAAATAGCTCACGATAGTGTTTGTGATGATAATAGCGAAAAAATACTGACATTTATTCTGCTTTTGCCAGTCAACAGGCAATTTATTGTTGTATTTATGAATCATGACAACATAAAACGCTGATCACATAGTGCTTTTAAAGTGCAAGTTGTAGTCAGGAACATCAATATTCTGTATAGTAATATTTGGTTGCATAACTGATTCTTCTGTGCAATGTTCAAGTTAAGAAGCAACTAGAACAATTGTAAACAATAGGGAATTCCCTTTAAGTGCAAACAAAGATCAAGTTAAGTCAGGTTTAAATGTGCAAGGCAAATAAAAGCAGCCTTTTAAAACTGGTATTTAGGAACATAACTTAAATAAAATAGTCAGTCAAAAAGCCTTTTAAAAAAACACTGACATATCATTTAGCTTATGTTCACGTTTTTCATCAGAAAGATTAAAATATCTACATTGCAAGGGAGAAGAAAAAAAAACAGTAAAAAAAAAATCCTTAAACTGTCTGGCAAAAAGCCTTCTGAAAAACACTGAACTATCCTTTAGCTAATGTTCAAGTTTTTCTTTAGAAAGATCAAAATATCTACATTGCAAGGGAGAAGAAGAGACCTCTGGGCATTTACAATATCCCCTGCTGTTGAAAATACCCTTTCACTGGGCACCGAGGTAGCGGGTATACACAGGTAGGTCTTGCTAATGAAGACAGAATAGGATACCGCCCTGCATTGTCTCTCCACCACTTAAGAGGGCAAGCAGACAGAGAAACTAATGCTTCTTTGCAGTAAGAGTCAATTTCTGCCTGAATTCCACCTGTGACTTGATTACTGCTAAAAGAAGAGCCAAGGAGGTCCTCAAGGGCATGCTGCTTAAGAGGAGGCACAAAGCTCGCGCTGCTGTCGTCCAGATCTGCTGGATGTGGGCTCCTGGGCAGCACATCTTGGTCCTGGTTCATAAATGATAAAAATACATTATATTAGCATTTTGTTACATTTTATTGTATTTCTCTCAATTTTCTCTATGGCACAGCGTTAACATTTTTTACCTGTTGTTGCATCTGTGATGCTTTGAACTTTATTCTTTCAAAGACATCCTCTCTCTCTCCACTGCCTAGATGTTGCAAGGTCCGAAAGCGTGGATCCAAAGCACTGCTCTCCTGCATGAACTTTTCATCCTCTCCTTGGTATCTGTCAGTAAGATCCTTCAGAATGGCTGCCTTCATCTGAGCAATGGCATTTGAGTCGTGATTATCTGTGGCCATGCTGTCTTGAATCATTTGTTTTAGTGGTGAAATGAGAGATATTGTTGGTTGCGAATCATCACAGAGAACAGTTGTGGCCTTTTTTATTGGTAAAAGAATCTTCACAAGATCCTCTGCATTTGCAATGTCAGATGTGTCCAAAGTGTCAATTTCACGTGACTTGTGTCTCAGTTCATCACTCAGTAGGGCTGCAGCAACAGCTTGTTGTTGTTCAAGGTAGCGCTCCACCATGTCCAGAGAGCTATTCCATCTTGTCACTACATCAATAATGAGTTTATGTACAGGGAGATTGAGTAGTTTTTGTTTGGTGGTCAGCACGGCTGTAGCTGTAGAACTGCGGTGAAAAAAACTTGCTACACGTCTGACTCTACCGAGGAGGCGGCTCACTGCGTTGACCTTTAAACCTGCTTGGGAGGCCAGGTTTAGTGTGTGCGCAAAGCACCGTATGTGAGGGGACAGTTCGGCTTCTTTTACTGCTACTCACATGTTGCTTGCGTTGTCAGTAACAACAGCGATCCTTGTTCCAATCTTGTCCAGCCCCCACTCTTTGACTGCAGATTTAAGGACTTCGGCTATGTTTACGCCAGTGTGTGATTCGCTAAGCTGTCTAGTTTGTAAAACGTAACTCTGCATTTCCCATTCACTCGTCAAAACATGTGCCGTAATAGTGATGTAACTGTGAGTCGCTCTGGAAGTCCACCCATCAGTGGTAATAGCAATGCACTCAGACTGTTTAAGGTTCAACATGACACGTTCTTTTGTCTCACGGTAAAGAGCAGGGAACACAGTTTGACTAAAATGAGCCCGCGACGGCATTTGATACTTCGGCTCAAGCTTGGCCAACTAACCTTTTAAATCCTTTGCCATCTACTGCAGAAAAGGGACGTAAATCACACGCTATGTATTCCGCGATGTACCTCGTGATTTCTTGAGCCCTTGCGCTGTTGTGTGGCATAGTTGTTGAAAATGCCTCCTTCAGGGTTTTTTGACCGGACAGGACTTTCTTTGTGAGAGAATCTGCAAACTTTTCGGGATGATGGGTCGTCAGATGACTTCGCATGTTGCTTGTGTTTCCCGTGTTGTATCGCAGTTTACTGTGGCAGTGCTTGCACATAGTCCATTGTCTGTCCACCACCTTCTCTCCTTTTGCGTTTTTTTGACACGGCGAAACCAAAATGTTTCCAGACATCTGATTTAAAAGCTGCAGGGGCTGGCACAATCTCAACTTCGGGGTTGTTGTTTTCATCCATACAAGTATCGCTGTCGGCCATGCTGGCTTGCTGTGAGCTTGTGTGGACAGCGTGCAGCGTGCAATCCTATTGGCTTAACAACGGTTGTTGTGACGACGCAGCGCAAAGGATCATGGTCTATGTAGTTAACAATGATTTGTTCCGCGGGACTGTGTTTATCTCTCTTGCTTTTTGACGGACACCTGCCCTTTTAATATTGTAACCCAACCACGATGATATCGAGACACGTTTACCACCGCGATATCGTCAATATCGTTACATCCCTATGACGTCTAGTCTGGGATTCCCTTGGTTGCGCATTAGTTAGGTCAATACTATACATTATTATTTTTGTAATAATTTTTTTTGATTGCTGTTGTGCATTGGTCAGGTGGTGTTAATCATGGCAGGAGTAGATGATTTCATTGCTATTCCTTTTGTGGCACGATGGTGAGGCGGAGAGCAAGATGATAGCTAAGATAAGCAAAAGCTCACATGAAGATACTCAAAGTCTTAACTGTAGCCAACTACGCCACCTAGGGACTTTCACCCCAGGATATACTAGTACTCAGAAAATCTAAACCCCAGGTTCGTTCTTTCCAGAGAGGACTGCTCTGCCAATTAAATTTTTTTTATTTCATTAAAATATAATGCACATGACAGTCACTAATAAGTACCTTCAATACATTTACTTTTTACATTACCGACACATACAAGAAAAAGGTACTTAAAATAAAGAAAAGAAAGATTTAAACACTACGGGCAGCACTTGGGTTGTCAAAAGCCAAGAGCCCAGAGCCTTTAAAGCCAACCAACCCCGTGACGTCACATGTTAGAATACTGCACAATGGCGGCGCCCTGGCCGCGAAAGATATAACGGTTTTTCTTTTTTTCTTTTATATGTTTACATTTGTCATGTTTCTTATATAATTGTTGATTATAGTGGAAATCCATTTTGTAAATCATGTAAACTTGATTGACTGCTTCATTTCCCCTTTAAAGTGCAGTTGAAGGTATGTTTCAAGTATATAAAATGAATACCTAAGGACATTTTTTTGGTATGCTTAAAGTGTAAAAATAATATATAAATAGTAAACTAAGTATGATGTTATGTTCACTTAAAGAAAACGTACAAGTATCCTTGAGTATAAAACTACTAAACTAGTTGTTAACTGAGAGTATACTTCAAAGTGTATTTTCATAAACTAAAAAAAAAAAAAAAAAAAAAAAAGGACTACTAGTATAAAAATAGCAAACTACTAGTATACTGTTCACTTGTATTACAGATGTAGCTAGTACAAATGAAAAACGTAGTTGTGCACCTAAAGTTTACTACTGTTACACTTATAGTGCACTTAAACGTATACTTTTATTTACTAAAAGTGGGCAAATTTAGTCCCAAGCAGTATTTAAATAGTACACTTACAAGTTTACTACTAGTACATAGACATTAATATAGTTACTACATAAAGTATACTTAAAAAAATATACTTGAACATTACTTAAGTATACTTAAGTATACTCATAGACACACAGACACACACACAATAAATAAGTTGAAATAAGCCCAACTAAATCAGAAAATTATTTTTACTGTGTAGTCTATCATATTTAATGTTGCCTTTAATTTTTATATAAAAAAAAAGTTTATTGAAATAGTTAATTCTACATGGGATTTATTCAAACAATCTGCAAAGCAAAGACAATCGCCTACATTTCAGTATAGAGAAACCCATGGAAATTAGATACAATATGGTGCAGGCAAGGGAAGAGGAGCAGAGGATCTCCATTGCAGCAGGTTTAGTTTATTTAGAAATAAACACAAAGAAGGCGATCCAGGGGCCTGTTTCAAAAAGGAGGTTCAACCAACTCTGAGTTAAAACTTGAACTCTGAGTTGACTTACCCTGAGATGGGAAACTCTGAGTTTTTGGTTTCAGAACAGCTGAAATGAGTTAGTTCAATCAACTCTGAGTTGACTGACTCTGAGTTAAGCGCGTGCACCACAACTATAAAAAGCCATTATCAATGGAGCGCAGATATTATGAGTCACCATGGCAACAGCGGCAGACAAAAAGAGGTCTTCATATTTCTCACCAGCAGAACTGGATGTGCTTCTGCAAGCATATGGAGAGTACGAACATTTCGTTTATAAGTTATACGTTTACATTTTAATTACTGTTATACAGTGATAGGTGTAATTAATTACCAAGTAATCTAAATACTGTAATTTAATTAAAGGGCTTACTCTTAATTCTTCTGTAATTTAAAGTTAAATCTCATGTAATTGTATTAGACTATAGAGCTGGTAAGTCCCGCCCCCTCCGTAAAACCCCGCTGGACCTCAAAGTTGAAAAACCGTCAATGCAAGTGAATGGGAGAAAATAATTATTTTCTGGTCCCGTTTGAATTGTGCCATGAATGTGAACATATGTTGTCTGTGAATTTTTTATATAATCTTTCGTGTGAAGAATGCTACAATTTAGCGGGTAGAAGTTTGATACGGGTAGACTTTGTGTGAGAGCACTTTGTGGACTACAACTCTCGACGCGTTTGAAACGTCAACACCACTAGCACACGGCTCCAGCTCACGGATCCTGCTAAACATGGCTGTGTCTTTGGTGCACTTCACCGCCTTCTTTCAGGGAGAGGACAAAATCGTTGAGGTTGGCGAAAACCACGGGTAAGTCAACTTTATGGGGTGACGTCACATAGGCGACATGTAGTCTTTCTCGTTATGTCTTTTCCACAACTGCTAGCCGACGAATCATACCATATACTGTCAAACTTGTAACATGAAAGATTATATAAAAAATTCACAGACAACATATGTTCACATTCATGGCACAATTCAAACGGGACCAGAAAATAATTATTTTCTCCCATTCACTTGCATTGACGGTTTTTCAACTTTGAGGTCCAGCGGGGTTTTACGGAAGGGGCGGGACTTACCAGCTCTATAGAACAATTCTGTATAGGCTATTTAACATACATTTTTAAAAGTTATATTTTTAATGTAACCTTCTCCCTCTACACACTTTGGTCAATTCAAGAATAATTCATGCAATTGTATTTTGTTTATTTGAAAGCATTAAAAGTGCAGTTTCTTGTCTCTCCTTGTATTGTTCAAGTGTTTAAGGTTGACATGGGATTTAGTAATTAGTAATAAGTAGACCAATAATTTCTAAAGATAGTCATTATTACATTAATCTAATTACACTGTTGAAGATGTCATTTGTAGTTAGTAATACAAGTAACTTACCCAACTGTTATAATATCAGAGGTGAAACTGGAAGAACAGTATGTTATTCAACCTAATTTTTTTTTTTTTTTTTTTGCAATCCTGCAGGCATTAAAAGAACATGGCAGCAGCTGAAAATTAAATATAAAAACATAATTCAGTCAAGTAGGCTTGAGCATATCATAGGTGTAGGCTACCTGACTTTACAAACATTTGAGATATTAAATAACTAAAGCATCCAGTGTCTAGCAGTGCAGCAGCATTTTTGGCTGAGAGAATTCCTGGACGGACTTCAGAGCCAGTCCCAAAGATCCAAGGGCCTTCATAAAATGTAAGAGGTTTACATATGTGTTATTTTTTATATAGGCTATTTTTGATATTTCCATTTATTTTACTTTGGGTTAGGATTTTTGTTGGTCCCAATAGATTCTGATGGTAATATCTGTCTTTTGGAGCCTCCTGTCCCAACAGAACCCCAGGCAGTTGTAAGTAGCCTACTCAATACACCAGAAGTTATGACAAATAGTGTTATAAAGTGTACTCGACCAAATCCTCATCACATGGGGATAGCTAGTTTCTGCTGCCACAGAGAGGCCTACAGAGGTAATGTTAACATTATGTGTCTACACATCAAACAATCTACACATTCACATTTTTTCACATTTTTATGTGGAGTAGCCTATAGAACCTAAGTTTAAATCTAAGTATAAACGGGTATTCGTATCTCTCCCCGCGCCCCCAGAGTGTGGAAGAACAGCAGGAGGACGGTCCATCAACTTCTGTTGCACAGATGAACGTTCAGTGATTTTCAGTAAATGCCACAGTTTAATTCTGTAGAATTTGTTTAGAACTACATTATGTAACTCTAATCTACTACTGTATTTTCTGTTGCCAGTTAAGGAGTTTTATAGACTTCATCTTTGTAAAAACAAAAACAGCAGTAAAAATTGCAATATTTTATTTATTAATAAAAGATTAATTTTATTAATAAAAATGTACTGAAAGAATGAATGAGGTGTTTAAACACCACTTCCTCTTTAAAAAGGGGAGGAGACCGAAAGAAACTCTGGGTTTACAGAAGAAAACCTGCTCCCGACCAGGTTAGGTTCACAGAGTAAGTTACCATGGTAACTGACTCTGAGTATAAGTTACCTCTCTTTCAGAAACAGGCTTGACTTACTCTGCTTTCTCAGGTTTAACATACCTCCCATTCTGAAACAGAAAACTCAGAGTTTCCCTCATTTCAGGGTTAACATACTCAGAGTTTTCACTTAACCTCCTTTCTGAAACAGGCCCCAGGAGGCATGAATCAACATCACAGCTCCACAAACATAAAACGACAGTGTAAGACCAAGAGAAGTACCAAAATGAAGGCTTAAATACATGGCTAAATGAGGAACCAAACAAGACTCAGGTGAACAAACAAGTAACCAATGAGTAGCCATAGAAACCAGCTTTCAACAAAACAAAGGGAAAAGGAACGGGAACGGGAACCCAAGGAAAAACAACATAAGAGTCCACATAAAGAACATAACTCATTCAAATACACAATACAATGACCAATTTCTAGTTAATCTGGTATATCCATATTTGAAACTTTATAAACTATAATCACTGGCTTCCAACAAAGGTCATACAACGTGTTCACAAGACAGTTCAGCCCGATCTCATCCCAAGGCGTCATATACTGACGCTTTTGACATTTCGTCTACATCCAACGCACATGGCACCCTTTAGCGTCAATATGAGACGCAGATAGATATGGGCCAGAAGGCGCCTCCTAGCGGTCTAACCCTAACCCTACCCCAGACCTAAACCTACGAGTGCGTGTCATATTGACGCTAAAGGGTGCCATGTGCGTTGGATGTAGACGAAATGTCAAAAGCGACGCCCTAGGATGAGAATACGTTGGACAGTTACATGGTTTTCGCGAGTGGCGTCTATTCTAAACTAAGCTTGCGCTATGCCTACGTCATACATAAGGAATAATGTACATCCAGCCGGTGGTTCTCTCAAAATAACCCCTGACAGGGTGATTTGGACTCCGAAGTGAAGCAGAGGCTGGATGTACATTATCCCGCTTATTACACGGCTACTTGTAGTAAATAATTAGACTCAAAATATTGATCTGAGTTGAAATATTTTATTAAGTCTTTAAACGTAAAGCTTCGAAGAGAGCAGTTGCAGAGTGGCAAGTTCAAACTAAACAGACATTCAAGAGATACGGTTTACAGTCATACCACTTATTTGCCTACACAGCATTTCACCACATAAATAATTATGGGGATAAGATATATTGATTTCAGATTAAACTGTTTTAAAATCATACCTGTTTGTATCTCATAATCCAATAGTGTACAAAACAATAGTTACAAAACGGCAGCAGCTGCGTTTGTATGAAACAGGAGAGAGCAAGTCCACGATACTGGATGTGGATGGCATAATTAATTAACTGTGCACAAAATATGGATTCTACTGAGTTTTACTACTTCATTAGCTCACCAAACGCAAAACTCCCACAAAGAAAAAACATTCCTAGCGCTGCTGACTTCAGTAACCCGGATGAACCTGCATTATCTGTTTTGAGCGGTTGTTATCTGGGAATAACATACTGCTGGATGGCTGTTTCTTTTATTTGGATTTAATGAATGGATTACTTTTATGATGGATGGATGTGCTTTTTGGAGTTTTAAAAACTTGGGCACTATTACACGGCCAGCAGCCATGTCACCCTGTAGCCCAAGACTGGTTGCCCACTAAAGCTAAGCAGGGTTGAGCCTGGTTAGTACCTGGATGGGAGACCTCCTGGGAAAACCAGGTTGCTGCTGGAAGAGGTGTTAGTGAGGCCAGCTGTGGGTCCTAAAGCCCCAGTATAGTGACGGGGACACTATACTGTCAAAGAGCACCGTCCTTCGGATGAGACATTAAAGCGAGGTCCTGACTCTCTGTGGTCACCAAAAATCCCAGGATGTCTTTTGAAAGAGTAGGGGTGTAACCCCAGCATCCAAATTTGCCCATTGGCCTCTGTCCGTCACGGCCTATATATATATATATATATATATATATAATTATTATTATTATTATTCAGTGTTTCCCACACATAGACTAATTCGTGGCGGTGCGCCACAGAATCAACACCTGCCGCCAGTGGCGTAACTTTGTTTTAAAAAGTGGGTGGGACGATGCAAAATCATAAATCAGATGTATGTACAATAACATTACGATGTCCAGCAATCGATTTAAATAGTAGATCCGGTTTAATTTGGTATATGTTTGGTATAGGTTTGATATATGTTGTTTGTGGTGAGAATTTTCATGTGAATAAATACATAGATCCATTATGTAAAGAGTATATTTAAATGGTCCAGTGGTAGAACTTTTGCCAAGCAATGTCAGAGGTTCTGGGTTCTAATCCACACTCATATAGGTTTTTATTTTATTTTTTTTATCAAAACCGATTATGTTTATCAGTGGTTGTATATCAGGCAAGGATACGTTTGAATGCATTTTGATTTGTAATTTCACCGGAACGAATAGAGAGTCTCCACAACGGATTGAAGCACGCGTCCGAGTGAAGACTGTGCGCGAGCCACTAGAGAACACAGTATCCGCGCCACTGATCGCAGCGGCAACGAGCACTTTGATCACTTTATTTCAAAAACAACACATTTCAGCGCTAGATCGCCTCTTATTTAACAAACGAATTAAATGAATGCTCTGCTAGTTAACTGGAGATGTTTTATTTATTTGTATCGGTACATTCGTGCCGCGAGATGTTTCAAAAGTGGTGGGGACAATATCGACCTTAGTAAAAAGTGGTGGGGACATGTCCCACCCGCAAATTACGCCTATGCCTGCCGCCACATATTGCGTTTTGTAATTTTTTTATTTTTTTTTCATCCGGCAAAACCTTATGGGCTACTTGCACTGAGCCTCGTGACGCACTTCCGCTTTATAGTAATACATATCACTTATTTCCGGTATGACCGACATGACCGAAATGTGCGCAAAAAAAATAAATAACGTTTTTAGATTTCAGTAACAGCAGAAGAAAACCACTGAATTTTGTTGTGTTCCACTATGTACTGCTTGTTCAAAGTTCAACACAACTTTAAGTTTTCACAGCTTACCTGTCGATGTCGACCTTAGAAAACGGTGGCTCGTGAACATACGCCGAGACTGTTTTTCTGCTTCCAGTCACACGAAGGTATGTAGCAGACATTGCAGCGATCAGCTTATTGAACCTCAGACAACAAATGGTAAGAGAAGGTTACGGTACTGGCACCTGGTATGGTGCCAGTACTTTTTGAATGGAATGAATACACTATTCAACGACCACGGCCCAGTGTGTGGGAGAGGAGAGAGAGACCTGTTGATGTTGTTGACGCTGAGCCTGTGCCTATCGATATAATGATCGATCATGATTAATGTGACGTTCCTGAGCCATCATCATTACACTTAGCTTGTGCTAAAATAGAAGATCTCTCCCATGAAGTCGAGAAGCTGAAGAAGCAGCTACAAGAGGTAAGTTACAGATTCAGCGCGATTTCGGATTGCATAGGTTTGCTGGCTCCGACGAGGACATTAGACTTTACACCAGGTAACGTTAAATGGTCATATAACAGACTTCTCCCTATTTCAGTTCCATATACTTTATTCTCCTTTTTGCCCTTTAAATCTCTGTTCAGTGTTTAATGCTTTTGACTGATCTTTGGCGTTTTGCCATGTCATTTTTTTTTTTATTACTTGATTAGGGGTGGAGAGGCACCATTGTGTACGCTGTGTCAAAAAGAGAGGACCACTATCTGAAAACCCCTGACCTAATCTAATGGTTTAAACGCTGGTCTATATAGCATACACGGACGACCGCATCTCACAGCTTTTGCAGCATCTCTAAATATCAGATAAAAAAAATTTCCCATTAAGTTTCTGAATGTCATTTTCAAAACATTGTGTTTTTTCTTAGTAATACAAACGTTAATTGAACATATAATTTTATCATTTTGCAAACATTGTGGGGAATATTACTGAATGTTCTCTAGACATTCTGAAACATGTAGTAACATTTAGAATAAATTACACAATGGTATTTCTAACAGAGAAAATGTGTTGCAAGTCAAATACCACAAAATGTTTAATTTGCTTGGTTTTGCTCCAGAACCAACGCTCACTGCATTATTTGCTCTTTTTTTTTTTTTTTTTTTTTTTGGGGATAGGGTGCACGAGTTTGGAATATGACAATCTGGCCTCCGTCACAGTGACCCAGGGGAAAGAGGGCTTGTCGAGCATCCAGATCTTTTCTTTTTGCATTTACATCACCATCTTTGTCGTGGGCTTCATTGGAAACGGTCTTGTCATATTTGTGACTGGCTACAAAATGAAGACGACAGTCAACTCCATTTGGTTCCTCAACTTGGCAATTGCAGACTTCTTTTTCTCCTTTGCACTAGTCATGCACTTGGTCTTGGTCTTTGGCAAGCCACTGGGTTACTTTTTGTAGAAGCTTCTCTCTTTCATGACGGATTTAAATATGTTTGCAAGCATTTTGCAAACTTGCCTGGTGTCCCTTTAACAGAGATAAAGGACGCAGACAGGGCAGCTTTTCTCGACTCCCCTATCTCCATCACCGGTCTGTTCAGCCCAGCAGTCAAGGGCTTCACGGAGCGTTACACTGAGGCTCAGAAAGCATCGCAGGCTATGCGTCACTTCCTCCCCAAATGCTCCAGCTCTGCTTAGGGCCACCACAAGAAGGCGCTGCTCCCTCAGCCATTAACCCCCTGAGGTCGGCTATCGCGCCGGCACGATAGGCTCGTTTTTTTTCAGATCAGTGCAAAAGAGACTCAAAATACTCTGTTGATTTTGATCTTACATGCTTATGTTGTACATCAATAAAAACAGTTAAATGTGTTCTTTTATTTGTGTACACTCATAATAAAAACAAAATGTTGTGTTTTTCGTAAAACAAAGAAAATAAACATGATGCGCGTTCTGCCGTCTCTCTCAATGTGAAACTTGTGAAACGACAGAAAATGACCTGTAACTTAGGGAATGTTTGTCACATAGACCTGAAACGCATGTCTATACAACGCTTGGAGTCTCTATTTTTAAAGTATGTAAATTATTTTAAAAACACATATTCTCTGTTTAAGTAATCCGTATGAAAGCAGCGGCATGTACAGTTTCTCAAACGCGTCCTAATTAACTCTAATGTGACCACGCCCAAGCGTGCACGAGCGATTGACATGCAAATGATCCACGCGACCAACGCAGAGCTGTAAACGCCCTCATTACCTCATTACCTCAGAGACTTCGGTAACTTACTCCTCTGCTTTTCATCGAGTTTGGAAGACTGTGTTTGTGCTGTGCTCTGCTGTTTCACTTGGATTTACCTCAGAAGAATTAGAAGAATGCGATTTGAAGACAAGAAAGATGTAAGGTAAGAAATTATTAATTATTAGTTTATGTTATTGTTGCATGAACTTCACATTGCAGTTGAAAAGGGGGAATTGTAATGGAAAATTTTGTTTTTCTTTGATTTACAGTATTGATTTTCATTTATTTGCAGTAAGACATTGAAATTATACTTTTGCTGAACTGTCTATGGTCTGCAGGGAACTGTATCTGACTGATTGAAGTTTTACAATGAGTGAAGTAATTGAGACATCAGGGGAGACAGCTTAGGCCCCTAGGGTCAGAGGTGGTCCAATTTAGGACCAGAGGAGTTTGTAAGCATAAACTCAGCAGAATTAGATCACTAGCTAAGAAACCTTCCCTTCTTTAGATAAGAGAGCCTGTAAGCAGAAACCTTGAGAAATGATATAAAAGCTGCTCTGCCCCTCCCCTCCCTTCCCTTCCCTGTCGCACTTGCTTCACAGATTGTAATTGTGTGACTTCTGAGGGCAACTGGGCCTATTCTTGCAAGAATAAAATACTTTTTGAACGATCATTTGATTTCAGAGTGTCTCTTACGCAGTGATGACTGTTTATTGAGAATTTTTGCCACAACAAGCCCCATGGCCGATTTCGCTGAGGAGAGACCTCCTCACACAGGCGAACGGGACGATCTGGCATCCCCATCCTTGTATGGCCCCTCAACGGGTATCCAGGGACCTCCCAGAAAGGGTGCTGAAAACCATCACTGAAGCAAGATCCCCCTCGACCAGGTGTCTTTACGCTCTAAAATGGTCAGTGTTCTCCGGCTGGTGTACTGCACGGAGACTGGAACCCTACTCATATGGAGTGCCTAAGGTGCTTTCCTTTTTACAAGAGCTTTTGGACGCGGGGCGCATGCCCTCCTCGCTCAAAGTATATGTAGCGGCCATAGCAGCATTTCACGCTCACGCTCGCTGTATTAGTAAATGGAGGCTGGAAAAAACACAACCAGAAATATTTTGTGGAGAAATAATTCTTACCCGTCTCTGTAGTATAAGTTTCTGTTCTCGTTTTGACAACACACTAACTACATGAACTATTGAAAGACATTATAGCATTAGTTATACTATATATTTTGTGAAACAATATCACACCAGATGAGCGCACGCTCTTCTCCCTCGTGCTCTCCCGATTCTTCCTCGTTCAACTTTGCCCTCAATTCTTCCTGCCCCCTTCACCTTAATCTAGAGCATTGATTGGACACCCAACATGGACAAGTGAATTCGATTGGATAAACAATAGAAATATCAAAATACAAAAATAATAAAATAATAAATATCAACTTAATTAACATAGAACTTATTCATAACCATATACATATATAAAATGCACATGAAATATACACTGGGTTACAAGTTTAAGCACAATTCACCATAACTATAAGGCCCGATGTATATCTGGTCCTGGTTCAACCCGAACTACGGTTCTTTATACATTATAAATAAGGGGCTTGGCCCTTTTTAAGGCCCATTCCTTGGTTCCCTATATGAGGCTCGTCACTGGTCTGGCCTCTATTAGGACTCATAACTTTACTCTTCTATGGGCCTCGGGCGCTCTGCCCTAAGCTAGTATGGGGCGAAGTTTTAAGCACGCACTGCGTTTTGAAAGGGGTTCCCATAGCGTAAGCTACTTACGCAATACGAGAGACCTCTCGAAAGGGAACGTCTCGGTTACTTACGTAACCTCGGTTCCCTGAGAGAAGGGAATGAGTATTGCGTAAACCCACAGTGGTACTGTGCTTAGATCAGAGGATCGCTTCAGTCGATTTAAACCTAATTCTATGGCAAAAATGGGGACTTGTATAGCTATAAGCCACGCCCATTCCAGCGGGCTCTGACATGCCTGGGCGCGAAGCAACCTGATTGGTTCGTGCACATGAGCCGCCTCACCATAGGTTCGTGCAGTTGCTGCAGCACAGCCAATGACCGCGCTAGATGCTCAGCTAGTTGTCTGCTGTGCAGCTGCACTGCGTTTAAAAATTTGGCTTCAATATTCTCGAGAAAAGGAGTTTTTCCCATAGCTTAAGCTACATGAGCAATACTCGTTCCCTTCTCTCAGGGAACCGAGGTTACGTTAGTAACCGAGATGATTTCTGTTGAAGCATATTTCTCTACACCATCCCACCATCACTCTTAAGCCCCGTTCACACTGCCAGCGACACGCAGCGACAAAGCGACATAATCCCATTAATTTCAATGGAGTGCTGGCGACTTCCGGCGACATGAGCGACAGTGACCGTTGGCGACAGAATGTGGGCGTGTCAAGCAGCGTGTCGACACGCGACAAAAGTTCAGAAATGTCAACTTTATGCAAATGAGAAGCATTTTTCGCGAGCGACAACCAATAGGAAAGAAGACTTTCAGTGGAGATCAGCTCACGTCACCGTCTCGAGTGCAGGCAAGAAGAGTTCGAGGGCGATTTCACTGCTTTATATGATTTGACTGTAACCACACACATGGATATAATAAAATGATGCATGGAAAATAAACTGTCGACAGTCTCAGTGAGTTTAATTCACACATTTAGTTCGAGTGTTGTAATTTTATGAAGCAAGTTTAGCACTGCTGCAATTCATTTTACAGTTTCCCCTGCATTATGTTGACTATTAGGGACAAGAAAAATTAATTATTTGTCAAATTAGAATGACGTTTTAGTAATTTATGACAGTGTGAGTTAATTTGTTGATTGATCGATCGTTAATCTAGTAGGCTAAATGATTTAATCCACTGAACACTGCTGTGGTAATATAAAAACACTCTCCCAACAGCATACTGTTTCGTTTAGCCTAATTCCTAGTCAAAGAATCTATGTACATTATGCATATTTGTTGCCTGTTGAGAGCATATGGGTGTGAGGAGAAAATATTATCATTCTCTGTAATTGGGTGAAAATTGTAGAGATAAAATCCAAAAGGATTTTTCACATGTGTCCTTAACTACAGTGCATATCACAGGGATTTTTGTTTAATTGATGATCAAAACAGATGGTATCTTTCTTTCTTTCTTGTTTATTTTTATCTGTCTTTTATAGGCCTACATAGACATTTGAGACCAGGGTTGGTGGGCCCAGAGACTGCATAGGGCACATTTTACCCACTCTTCCTTTGGCTTTGAGTTGCCAAATGGTTTCATACAGACAACGTAAAAGTTTTCATTCTTTGCGGTCTCACCACTGGCTTTCAACATTGTCATCGCAACTGATCTGACTGACCTGCCCTTTACTGAAACGCAATCAGTTCCTCTTTTTTTTAAAACACTGTCTGGCACACATCTGTCGTTCTTTTCAACTGTATAGGTATTCTGTAAGATTATTAAAAATAAGCTGTTCTTAGTTGTTTTAAATTTTTCAAAGATGTGTTACAACCTACCCCTCCACTGTCAGACAGTGTTTAGCTAAACGTATTAGCATGGTTTAAAATTAGCAGGATAAAATGCAATTGCCTGAGAAACTACAATTTAATCTTATATAAGTTATATGATTTTATCAGCAAAAGTATAATTACTAAACAAAATATAGTTTTAGTCAAAAAAAAAATTACATTCTTACCAAAAAATCAGTTTTTTTTTTTTCTTTATAAAATCTGCATTTACCTATTTACAGCCTTGACAACCATTCATATGGGATCTGGGAGGAAGTGGGCGAATAATGAAATGATCATTGGACTCCTAGCTTGTCCCTGATTGGTGGTGTTACAACTCACCCCATGTTACAACCATACCCCGTCTACCCTAAGCATAGGCGGATACCTGCATCTCGCATCTTTTGCAGCATCTCGCAAATATCATGTAACAAAAAATATGTTCTAAAAACATTTTGCCAATGTTCTCGTTAAGTTATGAAAACGCTATTTCTGAATGATATGTTCAAAACGTCCAGTTTTTTCTTGGTTGTACAAACGTTAAAGGAACATTCCATTTTATCATTTTGCAAACATTGTGGGGAATATTATCTTTGAATGTTCTCTAGACATTCTGAAACATGTAGTAATATTTAGAAAAAAAATACACAATGGTATTTCTAACAGAGAAACCGTGTTGCAAGTCAAATACCAGAAAATGTTTAATTTGCATGTTTTTGCTTCAGCAGAACCAACTCTCACTGCATTGTTTTCTCCTTGTTTATTTATTTATTTATTTATTTATTTTTATAAGGTGCACCAGTTTGGGATATGATAATCTGATCACTGTCACAATGACACAGGTGAAAGAGGGTTTGTAGAGCATCCAGATCTTTGTTATCTTAAAAGTGTATAGTTGATAAACTGTTGAAGCATATTTCTCAACACCATCCCACCGTCAATCTTTAAGAGAAGTAAAGGGGAACTTATCATCAGTTGTTGATTTTCAACTATAACAGAACTTGCAAAGAGGTTTATATGGGCCTGAAGCCATAAAGAAAATGGGTAAGAATCTATGTAAATTATATGCATATTTGTTGCCTGTTGATAGCATATGGGTGTGAGGAGAGAATATTATCATTCTCTGTATTTGGATGAAAATTGTAGAGAGATTAGAGAGATTTCCAAAAGGATTTTTCACATGTGTCCTTTAATGCAGGCCATGTCCAAGCTGGGTTTAAACTTTTCTTTTTTTTTTAAATAGAAGCCTTTTATAGGCATATTTAGACATATATATTTTGTCTTAGACCCAGACTTTCGACCTCTAATATGAAAATGTGAAAACCCATTATAATAATTACATTGTTTAAATACACACACACACACACACACACACACACACACATATACATATATATATATATATATATATATATATATATATATATATATATATATATTCTTTTTTTTTTATGGTCATAATAAGGAATTATTATGGCCATAATAAGGAATGGCAGCACACACCATTTAATATTTATCATAAAAAAACTGGTAAATTGCTTGTGGACAAAATCATTTTTGAGCGTCTTATAAACTGTAATTGTGTCATCTTATGTGAAAAGTGTGAACATTGTATTTACATTTTATGTGTTTGTGTATATGTATTGTAGATACAGTTCATGCTGTTGAAACGTTAGGACAAGAAATTACAGAATTATCCTTGCAATCCTGTTATCTGTTGGACATTGCAGAATAGTAAAAACTTAAAAAAAGAAAATTATATTAATTGATAAGAGTGTTAAAGTATAGGCTTTGTATGGCATCCTGGGGTAGAAAATGTGTTGCATGTGAAAAGTGGCATAAAAACACATTCAGAGTCCAGAAACCAAAACTCACGTATTTTCTTCTCTTGTTTTCGTGTAGCAACCACTACTTTTGGATTTCAAAACGTGACCAGATTCAGTACGGACAATTCTACAGTGCAGACAGAGATCTTCTCAGGCATTAACATCTTTATCATATGCATTTACTTTGCCATACCTGCTGTAGGTCTCATTGGAAACGGGCTTGTCATATTTGTAACTGGTTACAAAATGAAGACGACAGTCAACTCCATTTGGTTCCTCAACTTGGCGACTGCAGACTTCATCTGCTGCTTAACTCTAATCATAAACACCATTTTAGGCGTACGCAATATGGTTAAAGATTTTGGTTCCTTCAAGTGCAAGTTTCTCCGCTTTATAATTTACCAAAACTCTTTTGCTAGCATTTTGCTGCTGATGACTATTAGTCTGGACCGATGCCTGTGCACATGGATGGTTGTGTGGTCTCGAAATAATCGAACCCTATTAAAAGCCAGAATCATCTGCGTGATTGTGTGGGTTTTATCCATTGGCTGCTGCATCCCTGTAGTTATCAATCCCTCAACAGCGGAGAGTAAAGTAAACTATAAATATCCTAAGTCTCTGGTCACATGCATGTTCATAGTGGGCTTTCTCATCCCCTTCCTGATCATTGCATCTTCGTATATAGCTATCGGCGTGCGAGTCAAACGTCTCAGAATGGAAAACCAGCTCAGGTCTTACCAGATCATTATAGCTGCGGTCCTGGCCTTTTTCATATGCTGGCTTCCTTATCATGTCTACAGATTTTATTGCAAAAGTGCAGAAGAGAATCAGTGCAGTAAGTCTTCTAAAGCTATAGCTGACTTCCTGGTTCATCTCAACAGCAGTCTGAACCCCATTCTCTATGTGTTCATGTGTGAGGAGTTTAAGAAGAAGCTGAAACAGTCTCTACTGCTGGTGCTGGAGATGGCATTTGCTGAAAATCATCTGGACTTCAAAGTCTTAAAGCAAACAAAGGATACCATCATCTCTATCTCTGCCAGCTGCCAGGATAACAAAACAAGCGTTTAAGATTATATAGACATTTACAACTTCACTTTTCTGCTTTGATGGACACCCTTTTATGGCATGTCCACATGAGGTTCAACAGTATTAAACAGCCATAAACTGCATTATACACATGAAGATGTTGAATCAATGACTCAATATGCTCCATGGGAAAAACATTTTTATTAAATTGACTAATCTGCCTAAATCTTGTTGTCTATTTTAATATGACGTGAATCTCATTTTATCTGCATTTCATGGGATGCATAGGTAAGAAAAAAATACTTTCCTTTTCCAATGGTGGACCGTACAATGTAGTTTAACTTCGTCACTTTTCAAGTGGGTTATCTGTAGCCTATGCTTTATCAAAGTATCTTATTGTGGGGAAATTTTATTTTCACTTCAATATACATCTCAGTAGCATAGCCACAAGTGGGCATGGGGTTGTGTTCTGATCGCTTAAAATAAAAAATTATGGAATGTTGATTTGCCAGCCTAATTGATAGATCATCAGACCAATGCTGCGCAATAAAATGTTACGGCTGTACGGCAAACTTATTGGTTTGATTAGGTCACGTGTTTTGCTAAGAACTAAATTAGATAAACACTGTTGCCAGTAAGTTACTGTAATTAAGATTTACAGTACAATTATTGTATTTCAGTTTTACCGTAACTACATGGTACTGTAATTGTGTAATACACTGCATTACTGTAAAAACCAAGCTAATCAGTACACTACTGTAATAGTTTTTATTTATACTAAATATAAATTAGATTTCATAATTTTCATATTGAATAAATTTTATCCTACGTAAGTACTACTGACATACAAATCAATTAGACAAAATTATTATAAAATACCATTTTTGTTATTTAAAATATTTCATATACATCACAAAATAAACAGTCTGCCAATGCTGGAAATGATGTGTTACATTTTTACACATTAATGGGTGTGTTTAGGGACAACGTTTTTTGTGTTAATTTTAACTCATTCATTGTGTTAATGATTTTAACAAAGTAAATATGTCAGAAAGGTTAGCACAAAGATGTGTAAACATGTTAAATTAACACATTATGTGCTGTCCTTCACTGCACACATTGTTAAAAAACATAGATAAAATCCTAAACAAAACGTTAGCATTTGACTAACTGAATGTAGAGTCATTGGTTATTTAGCTTATACAATTATTATAATGAAATATCAACCATTGCATTCATAAAACTGCAGAATATAAATACATTTTTAAGCAGTCAAAAAGGAAATGTTCAACACTGGACAAAACACAGTTCTTTTCACAATACATGACACATAACCCCACCTTCAAAATAAAAATAATTTCACTTATTTCCAAAAATTTGTTGGATTCATGTACACTGGTGGCCAAAAGTAGTATTTAAGTGTCTTAATGTTTTTGAAAGAAGTCTCTTTGATGCTCAAGAAACATTTCTTATTATTATCAATGTCTTACTGTTTACTCCTCCATCTTTTCCACAGCATAGGAGTAAAAGTCTTCAACAAAATTATCTTTAAAAAGCCAACACAATGTTTTTGTCCACCTTTGCGAATAAATGAACTTCTCCAAATTTGGTTCCTGTTCAGAACTTGACTGACAACATCAGAATGTTCCCTGGTCTGTATGCGTGTCTACAAACACAAATGCACTCAGAGATTACATGATTACTGAGTCCTTCAGAGATCCCGGTTCCAACACTATATAAAAGAGAGAGAGAGAGAGAGAGAGAGAGAGAGAGAGAGAGAGAGAGAGAGAGAGAGAAAGAAAGAAAGAAAGAAAGAAAGAAAGAAAGAAAGAAAGAAAGAAAGAAAGAAAAAAAATCCATATTAGTGTCAAATTATTTTTAACCTCATTTTTTTACATTTTTATTATTTTTTTACTGTAACTTAAGAATATATATTTGTAAAAAGCTTTTTGTCAATAGCATATTCAAACATTTCAGCTGAAATGAAGCCTAGCGCAAGTTCTGCCAGGAAGACTCAATCGTTCTCGTCACTTATACCTTCTCATCTATCCAATCATATCTTAATAGCCCAGTATAAAAGGGTGGTACTTACTCATGTCTGAGTTCGCAGATGCTGTCGCTTCAACCACCTCCATCCTCCCCAACCACCACTAAGACGGGACCTTTCCTCCATCCCCCCCACACCACCATGTTGGGTCCTCCCCTCCATCCTCCCCAACACCTCCAGACGGGCTCTCCCCTCCATCCTGAAGACGCCAGGATGTCCTCTTCCTCCTTCCACCCCACCACCACCAGATGGCCCCCTTCCTTACTTCGCAGGGGGTGGGCTGCGCCCCTGCCTTCGTCTTCAGGCAGGATATGCAGATTCCGTGCCCTCGGAATGCGAGTTACGGACGGGGCCTACGCCAAAGAATTTGATTGTTTGCTGAGCTCTTAAATAAATGTTCATTGTCACAGTATTAATTCTCCCGAGTCTTTCTGGTAGAACTAAGTTGAGCCAGATAAAATTAATACTTACATATCCTAAATTCTGTCCAAAGATGCTGAGATCCATAGAGAGAAAGACTGAAATCAATGATTTTGCCCATTTCAGCTTGTCTGCAGTGAAGGGGTACATGTTTGAGACAAATACAAGTTCAGTAAGACACATGCAAAAAATCACTGTGTGATGATCTTTCTCCTTCCTACAGTAGTTAACCCACTGATATTAGGACCTTCCTGGCCAGGTGGGACTGTAATGGTAGAGAGTCTTCTGAATTGGCGCTTTGCCTTTAAACACACAAAAATTGGCGTAAATATAAAATTCCATAAAAAAATTAATAAAATAAAAATATAATATGTTATAGTTTGCAAACTAATGCTAAAACCAGAAAGGTGGCCGCTAACCATAAAACTTGTTAGCTAACATACAATGTTATTTTCTCATCAGTAGGCCAACATTATCTACAAATAAAACAGAAAAACATTTCCAAAACTGGTAAGTTGTGTTGCTTGTGGTACACATAGTACACATAGTACAGCTCTTAAAAGTTACAGTAGAGAGCAGTCTGAAGTACATCTACCCGTTTTTCTCCCGGAAGGTTCTTATGATCGAGGCGACGGTGAAGCGACTCAAATTTGGCCTTCCTCATTGCCCAGCCTCCCACATAGTCATACCATGGACAAAGACATAGGCAACTAGAGTGGCACGAATTTCATCCGAGACTTGTCTCCTTGTCCTCTTGTCCTCGCCTCCTTGGGCCAACTAATTTTGTACTTAAGTTATGTCACAATTGCTTGAAATAAAGTGTTGAAGGTGGGTCTTGAAACCAGGTTTGCAAAGGCAAACTAGGAGGCTCAGCTAACTCAAAAGCAGGCAGTCTTTACTTGATCTCAGTTTTCAAATACAGACAAAAGGGCAGTCAGCTTTACAAAACAAAGAAAGCTCAATGGCAAGAGAGAAACAACACTTAACTCTTCTAGAACTCAGGAAATCCAGAGAGGGTAGGCACTAGCCTGGGAAAACCCAGACAACTTCCGGCAAATTTAGATTTGCTCTGCAAGTAGTCTGGCAAAGAGCTCATTCAAGCCCATTTCTAATCCCTCGAAATCACGGCACCAATCAGAAACGTTGAGGCGGGCTTTACACGATGACGATCGCTCTGATTGGTTTTAGGTCTATCCAATTACGCCCAGAGGCATTTGAGCGACGTCCGCTGGTGAAGCGCAGCAACTTTTAAATGCATTATTATATTCAAATTGCAAACACATGAGGACAGTCTCCATGAAAGACCCACTGGATGAACGTGCTACTACATTTCTCTCCGAAACGGTAGGAATTAAATTAGATTTAATAGAGGATTTTAACTGTGACAAGATGATTGACAGGGCAATTTACGTGACAGGATGCACGCGACAGATCCGTCCGATAAAGATGACGAAGTAGTATGTCCCAAAGCTTGCCTACTTTTTTGCTATACATTCAAAGGAAAATACCTTTTCTTCACAAAAAGAGTACATACTTTTATGGCGTAGTGTAACTTAGGCGAATTGGGACGCAGCATATGGCTTTACACGATGACGATCGCTCTGATTGGTTTTAGGTCTATCCAATTGAGCCCAGAGGCATTTGAGTGACATCCATTGGTGGCGCCCCTTTGGAAATGAGTTATTAATGAAGCTTTGCCAGACCATAACTCAGTTACTACTGAGAATGGTCTGGTTTTAACCAGGCTAGGGCTGCGTTCCAGTCCAAAATTGTAATGCCCTTCACTTGCTAACTTCCCTCCGTCTCGTTCACTCAGATGTACGTCATTGCGAGTGCCCACTACTGGCGGAAACTGCAATGGGCTGAATTGGAACGTCCTAAGCCCTTGATCACTTGGAATCAGCTATGTAGTTGATTTATTATTTACATTTTCCCTTTAAGAATTTGTTTAATGCAGCATCCAAATGTATATATGGTTTTTGAGTTGTTTTCGATTAAAAAAATTAGAATTAATATATCATAGAGTTGTTTGTTGTGGTGGTGATTAGATGAGATCTGTGGTGACGTCACAATCGTACTGCATTGTGGGACATATAGGTGCCTGAAGTGTACATATGAAGTAGACTCGCTCCCTCTGTCCAAATCGAGGGAACGAGGGTCTGTCCATCTAATCTTCCCTCGTCCACTTCACGAAGTGGAACACACTTCAAAATGGTGGCAGGGATTCCCCCGAGGGGAAGTGCTTAGGGAAGTTTGAGAGTGCGTGTCTAAAAGTGGACTGGAACGCAGCATCGGTAGGCACAAGACTGAACACAGCTCTTCATCTTCTTTCTGGAGTTTTTTTTTTTTTTGGGCAGTTGGCACACAACGAAATGGTGCATTACCGCCACCAACTGGTATGGAGTGTGGATCTGAATGACTACTACTTATTTTATTCCAAACAAAACAAAACAAAAACCGAATCAAAAAAACAAAACAAAATCAACAAAACAAAAATAAAGACTCAAATCCTCTCAATCATATTGATTATTCTAAGATAATGAAAAACGATTCCATAGCACTTATCTCTTGAGTTCTTTCTAAGAATTTCTATTAAATCAAAATGTATTCTTTTCATTCTAAGGTTTTGGATTATTTCCCACCTTTTTCCCTCATATTTCTTACAGTGTACCATGACGTGTTCTATTGTCTCTTGTTGCCCACAGTATTCACATCTGCCGGTGTTATGTTTACCTATTTTAAATAAAGTGCTGTTTAATCCTGTGCCCAAATCTAAGTCTAGATATAATTGTCTCTTCTCTCCTTTTCCTTCCTGCACATCTAATTTCTCCCACTCTCCTCTGAATTTTGTAAAACCACCGTCCTTTCCTCTCTTCCCCCCCATTGCTTTTGCCACCTTTTCTTCAACCTCTGTTTAATAATGCTCTTTATTTCCATCTTGATGTTTACTGCCACATCGATGTATTCTCTTTTTGTGACCTCCTTTGCAGCCTTATCTGCCATTTCATTTCCTTTGATTCCAATATGTGCTGGCACCCACAAAAATATAACTGCAATGCCCATCATTTGAATTCTATATAATGTTTGTTGTATTTCTATCAAAATATCTATCAATAAATAACTCTCAATGGTCTTATTTCCTCTATCCACTGTACTGCTAACCGAATTGCTAGCATTTATCCTGTGTATACTGATACATTATCGCTAATCCTCTTCAATATGAAACTCTGGAACAATAAAAGCTACTCCTATCCTATTAACTAAACTCTTTGATGCATCTGTGTAAATCTGGATATAACTGTAGTAACTATTAATATATGCCTGTATAGTATGTGAATTCAAAATAAACCCCCTGTCTTTGTTCTTCTTTCCTATTATTGTAAGATCTACTTTCACTTCAGGTAGTACCCAGGTGGTACCGCTGGCAATGGTACTGTTGGACTGAATTTTAATTCAGTTAATCTTAACTCTGTTGCTTTTTGTATAACTGTCCATCCAAAGCTTTTTGTCTCACTCTTCTCCTTTTCCCAACAATGTTTTATAGTGATTTGTGCTGGGTGATCTTCATTATGGCCCTGTAAATTAACCCAATAATTCAGAGATAGCTGTATTCTTCTTAACTCGAGTGGAATTTCTCCCATTTCCACCTCAGTGCTGCCGTTGGAGATGTTTTAAATGCCCCTGTACATAATCTCAAAGCCTGAAACTGAATGTTATCTAATTTTTTGAGGGACATGCTTGATGCCGATCCATACACCACACAACCATAATCCAGTACTGATCTAATTAATCCACAATAAATTGCCTTCAGTGCTGTTCTGTCAGCTCCCCAATCACTTCCCACCAAACACCTCATAACATTTAACACCTTCCTACATTTGTCCATTACTTTATGGATATGTACATCCCATGTTATTCCCTCATCAAACCATAACCCCAAAAACTTAAAGTGTTTCACTCTTTCCAATTCTTGATGATACAACTTTAGTTTTACCTCAGTACCAATTCTTTTCTTTGTAAACAACATTATCTTTGTCTTATCTACTGAGAATTTAAACCCCCATTTATATGACCACTCCTCTATTTTCGTAATAGCTTCCTGTAGCTTTTTAACAATACATTTCTGATTTCTTCCCCTCTTCCAAAACGCCCCGTCATCCGCAAAAAGAAAATCCCATTCTCTATTTCCCTGAAAACATCATTTATTATTATGGAGAATAATAAAGGACTTATTATACTCCCTTGAGGTGTTCCGTTCTCAACCATATATTTTCTTGAATAACTCTTTCCTATTCTAACTTGTATTAATCTTCCTCGTAAAAAGTCCTTAATCCATCTATATATTTGTCCTTTGATTCCTAATTTACACATTCTAATTATCAATCCTTCTCTCCACATCATATCGTATGCCTTCTCTATGTCAAAGAAGACAGCCACTACACTTTCGTTGTTTACTTGTGCTTTTCTAATTTCATGCTCTAAACATAGCTGGATCAATTGTATTTCTTCCTTTCCTAAAGCCACTTTGATATTTGGCTATATATCCTTTCTTTTCCATATAGTACGTTAACCTTTCATTTATCATTTTCTCCATTATTTTGCATATGTTGGATGTCAAAGCGATTGGTCTATAATTCCCCGGATTTGTACAGTCTTTCCTGGTTTGCGTATTGGCACTACCACAGCCTCCTTCCAGTTCCTGAACACAGCTCAATGAAACTGCCAAACTTAAATAGGGCAAAATACAGGTGGAACACATTAACTTGATGAGCAGTCCTAACTAAAGAGTTCACAGCAGGTGGTGCCACCTAGTGGCTGGGAGAGTAATTGCAGGAGGGAGCAGACAGCTCACCCTAGTGGTCTTACAAGTTATCCAGAAATAGAGCTGAAGTTCAACTAAAGATATACTTAAGTATATTTGACTGTCCTAAAGTAAAACTATTGCAAGTATACTTTAGGTACACTTTAAATATCTTATATTTAAAAACGAATATTATACAGAGATGATACTATTCTTACTAATAGTGACATTAAAACACACGTTAGGCTTAATATTAAGAAATGTGCATTGTGCAATAAAAAAGTACTCCAAATAAAGTTTAATTATAATATTTATATCAGTAAGTCTCAAGCGATATGTCAGTAAATATGTTACACATATAACCAATGTAAGCCCGTCCATCGGTCCAATGAACAGTCTCCAATAATATGGGTGAAGGTTTCTACGTGTTACTGTCTTTCCTTTTACACAACACAACAAGATTAAATGAAATACATTTTCTCATATGTATTGACTCGTTTTTTCATCTGACTCCATAAATGAAAAAGGTTTTAATGATATCTGGTCATCATTAAAAGTGAGTGAATGTTTGATCAGTCTTTTTTAACTATTTAATTATGTTTTACCCGCTCAGATCTGATTCCGCAGGTCTCACGACACAATCTCGCCAGTTTTGTTCATCAAACAGAGGTCATTTCCTGAGATCGGTCACATTCACATTTACACAATCAAAGATATTTTTGTATAGCCCCATGGAATAGCATACTTGAATTTAATTTAAACGTTTTCTTCAGTAGCGTTAAGGCCACTATTACAGATATGAGTTGACCAATTTACTTCTCTCATAATAGCTTTGGCCATTTTAGCCATGGTTTCCCACGTACCCTTATCTAAAGTAACATTAAATTGTTGATCAAACAGCATTTGCTGCCCTAAACGGAAATAACTTGTCTCTGCAAACCAAGTACACTTGAATTGATGTCAAATATTAGTCGTCACTAATCTGACGCAATCTTGTGGGAATATACGAATCCGATAATCTACTTGGGAAAACAATCTTAGAGTGAGTCAGAATAAAATCAAATGTTTACAATTTATTGACCAGGTAATAGAACAATAATTCAAGAATAAAATCATCGGTCAATCAAATATAATAACATGTAACGACTATGGCTCGATGGTGTGAGCTTCAAAGACATTACTGACATTTGAGTCACATAAGGAAACCCTGTTTTCTTAGAATCCCCTCTAAAACCCCCATTTCAGCTCTGGACTCCCTGCGACTTTTACAACCTCACAGACTCGTGACATTCCAGAACACACACACACGTACACACACACACCCACACACGAAAGCCACTAAAGTGCAACGTCATGTAGAAATATGGCTCTTGAATGTATACCTTCCGATATGTATGTGTGTGATTAGCTTTGCCTTATAATAGAGGTGTGTTTTGCTAGAGTAAAATCTTTAATTCTGAAGATTCATTGAAAGAATATTCACTCCATAGTGTTGTAACCCTAACTCAGACCATAAAACTTTACGACCCAAGCCTCAAAGGCATTCCAGAACACACACACACACACACACACACACACACACACACACACACACACACACACACACACACACACTCTGGAACTTTGGAAACAGATATTCTTCCACATAACAAGCCACTGAATGTTGATATGTATTCCTATGTTTCTCAAAGTGTCGTCACTTGCCATAACGGAAACACTGACAACTTTATTGTGTGTTTAATCAAACTTTATTTGTGTGTAATTATGCATATAAGTGTAACGTTATGTGTCCCCAATCTTTACCTGTCATAATTAATATCTCTGTAATCCTCTCCCTCTCACGGAGACGAATCTTGACTGCAAGGTACAATAATATGCATTTGATTCCAGGAAATATCATATTTCTAAGTATGAATCCTTTCCCTCATAAGACATATGGTAAAAGGGGGCGTGTTTTTCTTCACACAAAGAAGACTTCTTCCCGCTACAAATCAGAAGTTTTGATTCGCTCTGTCCCCAAAACAGGGCGTAAACAGATGTCTGTTAAAAGGAAGATTCTCTCTTCTCTTCTCTCTCTCATCCTTCCGCTTCCAACTCATCCAACTTCTCTTGATCCTCTCCCCGGCGCGGCGTTTCTCCAAGGAACATCTGAAGGAGGCCCTGGCCTTCTCCATCGAACGAACCCATGTTCGAGTCGTAGCTGCCGGTCTCTGCAACTAAGATTTCCAGCCTCTCCCATCCCGGGAGACGAATCTGAACTTTCTCGGTAACATCACATTCAGTGAGCCTTTCAAGCTTCCCGCGACACCGGAAGACGCAGCAGAAACAGGACACCATCCTCGCTTCTTGCATCAGCTTCAGCCTGACCAAAAAGAGCACTCGCAAGTATATTGATTCCTATAAAAGCTGTTCCAGGTGTCTAGGTCTTAGGTCTGTGATTTAAGTTACCCTTTATCTTCCCTCTATATCTTTCTTTCTTTCATTCCATTTTCATTCCGATCACGTCATGTTTGTTTAAATGTTTATGTGTTTGTTTGCATTTTTACGTACGTTTATATTTGTAGTTTATAATCTCTAGCGTGTGCCATTTTATTAATAAACCCATCTATACTTTTAATTGTCTCTGTGTTTGAAAACCCACCTTATAAAAGTCAATGAAACTTCAAGATCTAAGCTACAAGCTCGATATTGACTACCTTGAGTAGTTTTAATTCATAAACTCAGAAAGTTTGATATTCGCGGCCAGAAGATAAAACTTTCGTGGAGTTTAAAAGGGATACCCCTTCTTAACTGTAATGATCAGACAGTACAGAACAAGGTAATCTCGAAAATTGATAAAATAAATGTACATGCGACTTATGAATTATGACCATGCGTTATAAATATTAATATTCCCTATATTCTTGAGCTAATTCACATTAACCCAGAGGCATTTACGTTACATTATTATGGTGGAGAATCCAAAAGCAGTTTCAAACTTTGTTTGGTGGACAAATTCAGTTTCAGTTGAATGTGTATTATGGCTATTTAATAATTGTACGCGCGTTTTGAAGTGTGAGATAAGTCGCCAAGGCGAACTCACCCAGCTGATCGCGGGCACAAAGCCAGCTCAGCTCTGCTAAAACTGCAGTCCATGACATTACATCTGTCTCTGTAAAGACGAAGCAAAACTCTTTGCAGTTGATACATGTAACATGATTTAAACCGACTAAATGAAGACGAAGGATCTCTTTTAGGACGAAGACGTAAATCTGATAGTTTTCAGTCGTAATAGGCCTTATGATATACAATACGTTAACGATAACTCCTGGTCAGAAATTGGCCTCGCGATCCAATTTCGTAAACCTACGCAAAAATCATAAAAGTGCTATTTTGATTAATGCTTATGGGAGATGAGCAGATGATAAGTCCTGCTCACAGCTGTTCTGATGCCTGGTGTGCTCACAGCTTAAGTAAATAGATGTTCAACGCCTGTTTGCTCACAGTTTCTAGTGATTAAAACACGAAGTTTTAATACCTGTTGTTATGTAAACCGTTTTATATGTATAATATGTAATTGGAGGCCAGTTTTATGAATTAAGAAAACGGATGATAATCCCTGTTCTCCTTCTTTAAACCGTCTCATGTGTATAATATATAATGTGTAAATTGGAGACCAGTTTTATGAATTAAGAAAAGATGATAATCCCTGTTCTTATTCTAAAACCGTCTCAATGTGTAATGCATAATGTGTAATTCCTGTTAGTCACATGTTGTGAAACTCGCGTCAGTCTTCCGCATGCAACAGAAGCGCAAAACACCACGTGATTCCAAAAAAAAAAATCTGCTGAATTACGCCACTGACCGACACTAGAGGGCAGCCTCTAGGTCTGGGGCAGTTCTCAAATTACGCGCCCCCAACCGACGTCATCCTGCGTGAGCGTCGCCTCCCACTGACGTCAGCCTGCGCGAGCGCAACTACGCCATCTCGTGGCGTTCTAAGATAATACTTGCTTTCAATTTCTTTTTCTCTCTGCATTCATTTTTCTCTCTCAAATACTTAACTGCATTCAAGCTTAGCTTATGCTGATATTATTTGGAGTTAGACAATTCCTTTTTCTGTTTTCGACGGTCACACTTTAAGTTAAGTTCGAAAAAAAAAAGGAAAACTTTTCGAATTAAAAACTTAGATTCGATTCACTCAGTTCATTGATAGGTCCGCCTAGGAAGAAGCACGCCACCGTGTGGCGATCTTGGGTCGACTTATCAATATCTGTTTAACCCCCAGTCTGCAATTGAAGTGTCTCCTTGCTCCCCTTTTCGTTTGATTATTTTTATGATCCATACTAATAACCTCAGTGTTATTGTAAGGATTATAGGAAGTCATTCTGAATTTCAGTTTTGATTATTTTTAGTATTGATACATCACTGTTATCATTCTAATTTTCTTTCCTTCCTTATTATTATTATTTTGGACCTCTCATTGCATGCTTATTTGAATTTTAATTTAAACAAGTTTGCATTTTTCAAATTGTGTCTATTCAACCAGGTGGACCACTGAGAGGAAACACGGCCCTCACCCTTGTGGCACAAACCCACTGCCGGGGCCTTTTCCTCTGCCTGCGTCTCAAACCTGTGTTGTTCATTCAAATTTTATTTCATTGATAATTATTTTTCTCTTCCCTCTTTCTCCAGTCTCTCCAAGGGGGGGGGGGGGGGGTAGGTTATTCTGATAATTACAACCAATTATCGTAATTTCCTTTGTTGTATCATTATTTTAGTAAAGCCTTTGCCTCTGACTCCTGCATACCTATTTACTCAATTTGATGAAACCAGAAAGCCTTAATTTACTTTAAGTCTAACATTTTAATCCCTCATTGTGTATCTATTGGCAGGACTCAGTCAGTGCACTGTGGTGATCCGAAAGTCATCCCTGGTGGTTTCCGGTGGGCGGGGATCATCTGTCCGGCGTTACTGACACTGCGCTCTGTCTGGTGTTGGAACCGTCGGAGGGTCTGACCGCGCCCGCTGGTTTCCGCCTGGATGACCTCTATTCACCCCAGGTAAACTAAAATTTGATAGAACCCATCCACTTATTATGAACCACAGAATACTAGCTATTCCTTCGGGGTATTTTAAGTGCTTAGACCCACCTTTCTCTCTCTAAGACACACCTTCTTTCGAGGTCCTGTCCCGATAACCCACGCATCTCCTGGCCCGATCAGGAACTCTCGCAGTGTTAATAAGGCTTAGGCCTCTTTATTTTATTTTATTTTATCTTATTTGATTTATTTTCCTTAAATAACGCTCCCCGTGTTATTGTTTGCGACATTTCATTGCAGACCAATTCACTTCCTTGTGTTGTGTTTCCCTCTGATCTTCCCTACCTTCAACCTTGTCTATTTCTCCACTCTGTTGTGATTTGTTTCTTTCATTTCACTTAGACACAGAACCTAAGAGAGACCCCAGGAAAAGCTGAATAATAGAGTGACGATCAAAGCGGGCGTCGCTAGACGACCCCCCCAGGCTACCGCCTGTCCAAATTTCTATTGTGGGTTTCATCCATACCCACGAAATTGGCTCAGCTAACTGTCGGCATCAGTTAGCACCGAAATTCTCATAAACGGCATAGCCCGTATGAGTATAGCTCATTTGACCCTAAAACAAACTTGCATTTTGTCTCTTTTTGTGTGTGTGCTGTGCTTCTCTCGCCAACAGTAAGCCGAGATGTCGAGCTCACCCTGTCCTGCAGTCCGCTGGGACGACCTTGAGGCATGGCTGAGGGACATAACAAAGACCGTGCTGCCCCAGGACCCACATCGCTCGAGCCAAGAGCAACGGGACACAGACCTGAGCCAGTTCGAGTCCCATGATCCAGCCCAGACATACAGCCACGAGCAGCTGTCCAAAATCTTCGGAAACCTCGCACTCAAACTCGTCGCCAGGGCCCGGGACAGCGAAAGGAGCAACGCCGACCTGCAGCAGAAGGCAGCCACACTACAGCTCCAGGCCACAGAAGCCCGGAAGGACCGAGCCCACACACAGAGTCGGCTAGACCAGCTAATCTTCCTGACCGAGGAAGAGGACGAGACGGACACAACGCTACAACAGGAAGTTGAAAGACTTCAAAATGCCCTGGACGATCTGCGTCGGCACACAGACCTTACCACAGAGAATCAACACCGTTCCAGGCCAGCAAATGGTGGCACGACTGTGACGGTGCCCGTCCAAAGCGTCGGACCGACCGCTCAGAAAGATTCTGGAACCAGCACCACCCGCCGTCCAGAACTCCAAGCCCAGACCGTCGAACCTGTAACCACTCTCTCCAGAACACTGGTGAGCCCGAGTCTTCTTACATCACAGATGAAGACAGTGCAGCCACGTCTGACACAGACACAGAAAACGAACACTGACACCTACTGCTTCAAGGTCCTGACTGACCTGCAGTTGAGTAACCAAACCAATGTCTGCGCCACATACAGACAACCCACCCACCCACCCTAACCATTGCAGTGATTACACAGCACAAACGAACTTTACCAACTACATTGCACGCCTCAGAGCCGCTAAAACGCTACCTCCGCTGTGTACAAAGAAAGTCATGCGGGCCTCTGATGAACAGACTTTTCCTATGCCACCACTTACCCCTCCACCACCCTCGCAGGCCATCCGAGCTCACTGACAACCAGTGCCTCAGACAGCTGTCTGCCACCACGCACATGTTGCGTTCACAAGACTTCAATACGCATTGTGCACCTGTTGCCATCACAGCGCCACAGCTCGTAAAGCCACAAAGCACAAGGGGGGGGGCCAGGCGTAACAATGACGCCACATGTGCCAAAAAGCCATGCATGGGACATCAAAGCATGTGGCATACCAACCTCAGCGAACCAAAAAGACTGTCCTAAACCAACTAAGGACCTCCATCGCTGGATTTTTTTTTTTTCTCCTTCTCTCTCTCTCTCTCCCTATCGCCTCTAACAGGATGCAGGCCGCAGTGGTTCGCGAGAAAGCAGCCACACTCACCAGGTCTGGCATCCGGCATCGCACGGAGAGAGCAACCCTGAGTCCTGAACACCAAGGCAGGACTCGCACTCAACACAGTCCCTCCAAGCATGGGCAACCGCCCAGCCTGAACACCTCACCTGTGTCCATACCTGGACCGCAGCTGACGCTGCGCTGTGTACCTCCACAGCAACCGACCACGCCCTGACTCCCGTCTTGGCTTTCACCCTGTACCAGACCCTACCAAATGTGAGCAGCCACAGCAAAGCTCACAAAGCCGTGTCTGGTGGTTTCCTATGGAACCGCAAAAAGGGGGTCCCGATCCGGGGCTCGCCTAAACCTCATTTGACCTGAGTCCTCAGTCATCAGCCGCTTGCCATCGACCATTGCGCTAATTTGTTGTTCGATAAAGTCCTTCCGAGGTCTTTATCTAACAAAAAGGGGGATATGTAACGACTATGGCTCGATGGTGTGAGCTTCAAAGACATTACTGACATTTGAGTCACATAAGGAAACCCTGTTTTCTTAGAATCCCCTCTAAAACCCCCATTTCAGCTCTGGACTCCCTGCGACTTTTACAACCTCACAGACTCGTGACATTCCAGAACACACACACACGTACACACACACACCCACACACGAAAGCCACTAAAGTGCAACGTCATGTAGAAATATGGCTCTTGAATGTATACCTTCCGATATGTATGTGTGTGATTAGCTTTGCCTTATAATAGAGGTGTGTTTTGCTAGAGTAAAATCTTTAATTCTGAAGATTCATTGAAAGAATATTCACTCCATAGTGTTGTAACCCTAACTCAGACCATAAAACTTTACGACCCAAGCCTCAAAGGCATTCCAGAACACACACACACACACACACACACACACACACACACACACACACACACACACTCTGGAACTTTGGAAACAGATATTCTTCCACATAACAAGCCACTGAATGTTGATATGTATTCCTATGTTTCTCAAAGTGTCGTCACTTGCCATAACGGAAACACTGACAACTTTATTGTGTGTTTAATCAAACTTTATTTGTGTGTAATTATGCATATAAGTGTAACGTTATGTGTCCCCAATCTTTACCTGTCATAATTAATATCTCTGTAATCCTCTCCCTCTCACGGAGACGAATCTTGACTGCAAGGTACAATAATATGCATTTGATTCCAGGAAATATCATATTTCTAAGTATGAATCCTTTCCCTCATAAGACATATGGTAAAAGGGGGCGTGTTTTTCTTCACACAAAGAAGACTTCTTCCCGCTACAAATCAGAAGTTTTGATTCGCTCTGTCCCCAAAACAGGGCGTAAACAGATGTCTGTTAAAAGGAAGATTCTCTCTTCTCTTCTCTCTCTCATCCTTCCGCTTCCAACTCATCCAACTTCTCTTGATCCTCTCCCCGGCGCGGCGTTTCTCCAAGGAACATCTGAAGGAGGCCCTGGCCTTCTCCATCGAACGAACCCATGTTCGAGTCGTAGCTGCCGGTCTCTGCAACTAAGATTTCCAGCCTCTCCCATCCCGGGAGACGAATCTGAACTTTCTCGGTAACATCACATTCAGTGAGCCTTTCAAGCTTCCCGCGACACCGGAAGACGCAGCAGAAACAGGACACCATCCTCGCTTCTTGCATCAGCTTCAGCCTGACCAAAAAGAGCACTCGCAAGTATATTGATTCCTATAAAAGCTGTTCCAGGTGTCTAGGTCTTAGGTCTGTGATTTAAGTTACCCTTTATCTTCCCTCTATATCTTTCTTTCTTTCATTCCATTTTCATTCCGATCACGTCATGTTTGTTTAAATGTTTATGTGTTTGTTTGCATTTTTACGTACGTTTATATTTGTAGTTTATAATCTCTAGCGTGTGCCATTTTATTAATAAACCCATCTATACTTTTAATTGTCTCTGTGTTTGAAAACCCACCTTATAAAAGTCAATGAAACTTCAAGATCTAAGCTACAAGCTCGATATTGACTACCTTGAGTAGTTTTAATTCATAAACTCAGAAAGTTTGATATTCGCGGCCAGAAGATAAAACTTTCGTGGAGTTTAAAAGGGATACCCCTTCTTAACTGTAATGATCAGACAGTACAGAACAAGGTAATCTCGAAAATTGATAAAATAAATGTACATGCGACTTATGAATTATGACCATGCGTTATAAATATTAATATTCCCTATATTCTTGAGCTAATTCACATTAACCCAGAGGCATTTACGTTACAAACAACAATTCAGAAATCAAGGAATTAAAGAAACATTTACCTGGCAACGAAATGTGGGCACGTGCCCACCCAGATTGAACGGTGGCCCACCCAGTCAGATTAATAAAAACAATTTAAATGTTTTATTTTAATAATAATAATAATGAATTAATAAATAATTTCATTTTAATAGTTTCCTGAGGACATTTGTGTACAGTAGCTACGAAAAATAGCTACAAAAGAAAAATATTATGTCGGCATATCACGTGTCAGTCCAGTGATGCTATCACGCAACACCGCGTTAGCTAAGGTAGCGCAATGGGGTTTTTTTATGCTGGCCCGCCGTGGCATTACTGCTGTTTCTGAAAGGATGGTCTGATATGATTTATTTTTATTAATAGGCTATTAAAAGCCTATTCATGTTCAGTTTGGGTGTAGCAACTCTTTTAACGAGTTTTATGCAATGTTAGACCTGTTGTTGTTTCTTATTTTATGTGTGGCATCATCTGCCAGGCTGTTATCTGTGTTATTCTGCCCACTTTTTGTGTTGTAATGTTCACCGTCTCCTGCTTTGTCATTTGTTTACGTTTTGTGAATGCACTTCTGGCTCTGTGTCTCGAAAAAAGAGTATATTTCCATAGCATACCTGTTTTCTTCTGTCATGATTCCTTTTAAAACACAGAATCAGCTCGTTCTCCTGTGAATTTTTTTCTGCACAGGTCGGCCACACGCTCTCCGTGCGCGCACTGACGTCACTTAACGTTGTGACAGTCTATATGCGAGTCGCGTGTAATGACAGACAGATGACCTTCAGGTTTAAAGCAGGCGGGAGGGCTGACTGACATGAGTACAAAGCATAGGCCTATTTAAATTCACTACCGAAGTACCGATCTGCTATAGACATATTTATCAGGCGTGTATATAAGCTTAAAAAACCGAGGCCCCTCCGTATATTCACCAGGCCCACCTATTAATGACGTTCTGTATCCGCCACTCCACTACGCTACTTCTGACGTCACAAGTTTCGTAAGTTGCATTTAGGCGCAAGTAGACTGAAGCTAGAATTTTACTTTGTAACGTGTTAAATATGAATATTTTTCTCATCGCTTTGCTTCAGAAGGCCTTTATTAACCCCCCGGAGCCGTGTGAATTGTTAAAACACTAAAAAACCCATTCTCTGAACCAAATTTTCAGTAGCCTAAACCAATTGGTTGAATAAATCACTCTTTCTGTAAAACATTAAACAAGTTCAGGTAGTTAAAACACTGTTTGCTAATTTCATGCACTCTTTTTGCAAAACTCTGAACACATCCTCACTCACTAAAACACATTTCGCACTGTGATGCATTTATGTTTCAAAACTCTAAACACAGGCAGGCAAAAGGCAGGCAAAAGTTAAACACAACTACAACGCAGTTGTCATCGTTTACACACAACGACTCAAAATTGTTCACACTTATTTCTAATGATGTGACCAAACCAACTGTGCAAAATACAAGTCAGTTCAGAGTGCCAAAATTGACTCAAAATGGTGCACTGAATGTTGGTACCAAGCGTGCCGCACAAGCCCTGAAAAGTGAAGCCAAAATGTCTCGATCGCCCCCTGGTGATTGGTCCTAGTATAGGTAATAAGCCCGCCTCCTCGTGTTATTCAACTGGACTTGAGACCAACTAAACAATTTACAGTTTTTTTCAGTCGCTAACAAGCGTTTGTCCAACCAGTTGTCACATTTTCAAAACTCTAAACACAATTAGCACAGCATCGGTCTTTTGTGGCCATACCATTCACACATTTCATGTCGTTTTCACACAATATGCAGTCAGTGAACACATTTCCACAATGCTTACATTTTCTTAACAGACAAGCTATACCTCCCAACAAAATTATGGATTGTTTTTGTAGTATTTACAAATGTTAACACACAACATCCCACAATAGCAAAAACAACATTCCAAACCTTAGATACAGTATAAAAACCTCTGCTTCTGCAATGATATCAGTTCAAAAACAATATATCTCAGCTGATAATAAACAAATAATTGAATAATTTACACTTCTATTACATTGACACTTATACAGTAAAAGGAGGACTTTGAGGAGTGATGTTTTTGGAAGTGAGAGGTGCAGGGCCAGGGAGAAGTGCAGGCCCAAGGAGAGGGCAAGGTAGAGGTGTAAGAATGCGTGGTGGTGGCATTCCAAGGGCTGCAAGAACAGTAGTCAGTGATGAAATTCGTGCCACTATCATTGACCGTGTATTCAACCATTGTCTTTCACTAAGAGAGGCTGGTGAAAGAGTGCAGCCCAATTTGAGGCGGTCAACGGTCGCCTCCATTATACACATCTTTCAACAAACCAACAGGTAAGTATTGCATTTTACATGGATTGTTTCTATTCTCACTTGACATGTCAATAAGGTCATACAGTAATGCATATGTTGAATTTTTTGTCCCTCTAAAGAATGCAACGTCTTCCACCCTCTGGGGGAAGAGGAAAGCTCCTCAATAATGATCAAGAGCTTGCCATTGTAGAAATGGTTGTTGCAAATAATGCACTAAAACTACATGAAATTCTAACTAGAATTGTGGAGGACCATGAGAATATTTGACCATTTTTGTTCAGAATGCTCTTGTGTGTTGCATGGATATTTTGTTCACTGTAAGCAATACTGTAAAACTTTTTCTGTTCTATCATACCGTGTTTCTACTGTACCTCCTGTAGTAAACAGTAAAGGAAAACAAAACTGATTTGCATTTTACTGGAATGCTTTTGAATGTGAACATTACTGTACATGTGGACATACAGTTCCCAACAAAGAAATTTTGTGTAAAAACGGTGGATTGCATGTTTTGCATGCAAATACCTGTAAAACTGAAACATAAAAGTCTGTGCAGTTTTTGTAATGTCAACAATAGCCAGTATTTTGAAACCTGGTGTACTTTGATTGACTGCATGTACCTTGTGAAGTGAAAACAAGTGTTATTCTTTGACAGAATAATTTCATTTTGAGTCAGATTTCCAGTGTTTTGGTAAAGTTAGTGTGTGCAGAGAAAGATGTGTTCTATTTTGAAATGAAGAGTTAGTATATATTTAACAAAATGTGTTTTTGAGAAGAAAATTATCCATTTGGCCAATTGTGTTTTGTAGGTGTGAGTCTGTGTTAAGAGTTTAGAACAAGTATCTGAAGTAAGGGCAAGCGCTTGTTAGCGATTGAAAAAAACGTCTCGGTTACGTATGTAACCCTCGTTCCCTGAGTAGGGAACGGAGACATTACGTCGGATGACGACGAATGGGGTTTCCCTTAGAAAGCCTATCACCTTCGAGTATATAAAACGAGCCAATGGCAATGAAATGCCATGGGTCTGCGGAATTTGCATAGCGTAGGTCCGCCCCCCTCTGGGGTATATAAGGAAGTACGCCGGCAACATGCAGATATGTCTTCGCTGAGGAGCCGAGACTGAACTCAGGCGTTCCCAGCGGCACAGCGGAAGTGGCAGGGAGACGTAAGCACGGAGGGCGCGTACTGGACAGAGCAGTGCCAAGGCTGGGTCTGCCTCCTCCAAGGGCAGCGTTTGCAGGTTCACTACCTGGTCTCGAAAGGGTGTGGTAGGAACCTTGGGCACATATCCAGGCCGGGGTCTCAGGATCACGTGAGAGTCAGCCGGCCCGAATTCCAGGCACGCTTCGCCAACCGAAAATGCCTGCAGGTCCCCTACCCTCTTGATGGAGGCCAATGCAACCAGGAGCGCTGTCTTAATTGACAGGAAGCTCCACTGATTGCAGAGGCTCAAAGGGAGCACTCTGCAGGGCAGTTAAAACCACTGAGAGGTCCCAAGAGGGTACAAGGGGAGGACAAGGAGGATTCAGTCTCCTCGCTCCCCTCAGGAACCTGATGATCAGGTCGTGCTTTCCCAGAGACTGTGCAAAATACAAGTCAGTTCAGAGTGCCAAAATTGACTCAAAATGGTGCACTGAATGTTGGTACCAAGCGTGCCGCACAAGCCCTGAAAAGTGAAGCCAAAATGTCTCGATCGCCCCCTGGTGATTGGTCCTAGTATAGGTAATAAGCCCGCCTCCTCGTGTTATTCAACTGGACTTGAGACCAACTAAACAATTTACAGTTTTTTTCAGTCGCTAACAAGCGTTTGTCCAACCAGTTGTCACATTTTCAAAACTCTAAACACAATTAGCACAGCATCGGTCTTTTGTGGCCATACCATTCACACATTTCATGTCGTTTTCACACAATATGCAGTCAGTGAACACATTTCCACAATGCTTACATTTTCTTAACAGACAAGCTATACCTCCCAACAAAATTATGGATTGTTTTTGTAGTATTTACAAATGTTAACACACAACATCCCACAATAGCAAAAACAACATTCCAAACCTTAGATACAGTATAAAAACCTCTGCTTCTGCAATGATATCAGTTCAAAAACAATATATCTCAGCTGATAATAAACAAATAATTGAATAATTTACACTTCTATTACATTGACACTTATACAGTAAAAGGAGGACTTTGAGGAGTGATGTTTTTGGAAGTGAGAGGTGCAGGGCCAGGGAGAAGTGCAGGCCCAAGGAGAGGGCAAGGTAGAGGTGTAAGAATGCGTGGTGGTGGCATTCCAAGGGCTGCAAGAACAGTAGTCAGTGATGAAATTCGTGCCACTATCATTGACCGTGTATTCAACCATTGTCTTTCACTAAGAGAGGCTGGTGAAAGAGTGCAGCCCAATTTGAGGCGGTCAACGGTCGCCTCCATTATACACATCTTTCAACAAACCAACAGGTAAGTATTGCATTTTACATGGATTGTTTCTATTCTCACTTGACATGTCAATAAGGTCATACAGTAATGCATATGTTGAATTTTTTGTCCCTCTAAAGAATGCAACGTCTTCCACCCTCTGGGGGAAGAGGAAAGCTCCTCAATAATGATCAAGAGCTTGCCATTGTAGAAATGGTTGTTGCAAATAATGCACTAAAACTACATGAAATTCTAACTAGAATTGTGGAGGACCATGAGAATATTTGACCATTTTTGTTCAGAATGCTCTTGTGTGTTGCATGGATATTTTGTTCACTGTAAGCAATACTGTAAAACTTTTTCTGTTCTATCATACCGTGTTTCTACTGTACCTCCTGTAGTAAACAGTAAAGGAAAACAAAACTGATTTGCATTTTACTGGAATGCTTTTGAATGTGAACATTACTGTACATGTGGACATACAGTTCCCAACAAAGAAATTTTGTGTAAAAACGGTGGATTGCATGTTTTGCATGCAAATACCTGTAAAACTGAAACATAAAAGTCTGTGCAGTTTTTGTAATGTCAACAATAGCCAGTATTTTGAAACCTGGTGTACTTTGATTGACTGCATGTACCTTGTGAAGTGAAAACAAGTGTTATTCTTTGACAGAATAATTTCATTTTGAGTCAGATTTCCAGTGTTTTGGTAAAGTTAGTGTGTGCAGAGAAAGATGTGTTCTATTTTGAAATGAAGAGTTAGTATATATTTAACAAAATGTGTTTTTGAGAAGAAAATTATCCATTTGGCCAATTGTGTTTTGTAGGTGTGAGTCTGTGTTAAGAGTTTAGAACAAGTATCTGAAGTAAGGGCAAGCGCTTGTTAGCGATTGAAAAAAACGTCTCGGTTACGTATGTAACCCTCGTTCCCTGAGTAGGGAACGGAGACATTACGTCGGATGACGACGAATGGGGTTTCCCTTAGAAAGCCTATCACCTTCGAGTATATAAAACGAGCCAATGGCAATGAAATGCCATGGGTCTGCGGAATTTGCATAGCGTAGGTCCGCCCCCCTCTGGGGGTATATAAGGAAGTACGCCGGCAACATGCAGATATGTCTTCGCTGAGGAGCCGAGACTGAACTCAGGCGTTCCCAGCGGCACAGCGGAAGTGGCAGGGAGACGTAAGCACGGAGGGCGCGTACTGGACAGAGCAGTGCCAAGGCTGGGTCTGCCTCCTCCAAGGGCAGCGTTTGCAGGTTCACTACCTGGTCTCGAAAGGGTGTGGTAGGAACCTTGGGCACATATCCAGGCCGGGGTCTCAGGATCACGTGAGAGTCAGCCGGCCCGAATTCCAGGCACGCTTCGCCAACCGAAAATGCCTGCAGGTCCCCTACCCTCTTGATGGAGGCCAATGCAACCAGGAGCGCTGTCTTAATTGACAGGAAGCTCCACTGATTGCAGAGGCTCAAAGGGAGCACTCTGCAGGGCAGTTAAAACCACTGAGAGGTCCCAAGAGGGTACAAGGGGAGGACAAGGAGGATTCAGTCTCCTCGCTCCCCTCAGGAACCTGATGATCAGGTCGTGCTTTCCCAGAGACTTACCATCGACTGCGTCGTGATGTGCGGCAATGGCGGCACATACACTTTCAGGGTGGAGGGAGACAGCCTTCGCTCCAACCCTTCTTGCAGGAAGGAAAGCACGACACTGATCGGGCATTTCGTGGGTTCTTGATGTTTAGAAGAACACCAGTTGACGAAGAGGTTCCACTTCAACGCATAGGCATGTCTCGTGGACGATGCTCTAGCGGAAGTGATGGTAGCCACCACCGCTGGTGGTAGGGTACTCAAACCTGCCTTGTCCCGTCGAGGAGCCACACGTGGAGGTTCCAAAGATCGGGACGAGGGTGCCAAAGGGTGACCCGTCCCTGAGAAAGCAGGTCCTTCCTCAGGGGAATTGGTTCAAGACGCGCAGGTCGAGGATTGGCCGTAACCCACCGGATTTCTTCGGTACAATGAAGTAAGGGCTGTAGAGGCCGGACTTCATTTCGGCTGGAGGGACAATCTCGATCGCACCCTTCGCCAGTAGGGTGTCGACCTCCGCTCTCATGACAGGGGCATTGCCACCGACCATAGTGAAGCGAACTCCCCTGAAGCGGGGAGGAGACCGCGCGAACTGAATCGCGTAGCCGAGCCTGATGGTTCTCGCGACCCAGCGGGACAGCCTGGGAAGCTCTAGCCAGGCTTCCAGAAACTGCGCCAGCGGGGTCATTCGAACCACAGACGTACCGTCGGTGGTGCAGCGAGGCGGAATGACCGGCCCAGGCGAGGGTGGCATAGCGGCCCTGTGCGGAGGCACGGTCATTAGCCGCGTCCTCCCAGAGGAGGCCAGGGGAGGACCAGCGTCCCACGGGGGCGTGCTCTGGCAGGGGTCTGGCGACAGAGGGGGATGAGAGGAGCGTGGCTCGTGGGCGGCGCGTGCTGTCATCCGATAACTCTGTGACAGAGGAGGACGATAGTGGCGGGACCCGTGGGCGGCGCGCACTATGGTCCGAGAACTCTGTGTGCTCAGGGTTGGGGGAACCAGTTCTTTCTTTAACCCTCTGAGGTCTGAGCTGTTTTCTGGCCCTGGAGGTGTTCTGACATGCTCTGACATTTGTGCTTATTTCTGTTACTTGTGACATTTTCATGGCTAAAGTCTTATTACACTGTATTTAGCACAAACTCTGCTACAATAATATATCAGCAGCATGTATGTAAAAGTTTGTAGTTTTGAGATAATGACATTTATGCGTGGTTTGTGAAAATACCCAAAAAAAATTTCACTGAAATAAGGCCATGAAATCCATACTGATTATTTCTTCACAAGACTTTTGAAAATTGTATCACGTAGCCTAGAATATTTGCTCCAAAACTATGTGAAAATCACCCTGACTGCTCATTCAGATAAGACAATATATTGATTTAAAATTTCTAAGACGTGTTTTGTGTGAGAAAGCCATATGCGAAGAGGCGTGATCATCTCATGAATATGTAAGCCTTCAACACCTGAGGAAGACAAAGACACTCCCCTAACTGCCCTATTAGGAGCTATCAGGCCCTGTCATTCAGAGCAACCTTGCAAAAAGAATGAGGAGATTTAAAAAAGAATGGCTTTTAGATTGTTTGGATTTATTTACAACACAACATAATCCAAAGATACACAACAAATGACAAAAGAGCACATTGAAAACAATGATCCAAAGACAGAGACCTTTGTGCCATTCCTAAAAACATTGTACATACCTTTCATTTCCAAGGTGTTTGATTTTCACTTTACCATGTTCATAGCAGGACTCAGTGGCATCTGGTCCCTGAAAGAAAAGAAAAAAAGTGAACATACTGGTATCAAGAGAAACTAGGCCTGCACGATTTTGGGAATAAATTTTAGATTTTTCTGGTTAAAATTGCTTTTTAAAATTCACAGAATACACACACAAATGTTTCCAACAATATATAATATAATGAACACCAGGTTTGTTGTGCCTTGTAGGCATAGGCTATGCTCAGTACTGCATAAAATAATAACAATAGCCTATAGCAGCCTATAAATCTTTCATAAATCTAAGAATTTCAGTAACAACTATGCTAGAGAAAAATATATTGATTATCATATGTTACTTCAAATGTTTCCATTCGTTATGATGATATGATATGAAATGAGATAATAGTAAAAATATAAAGCCTATTGTTTGGTGCATTTTGCTTTTCAAATGCGATCATGCTCCAAAATATGATACATTCAAATGCGATCGCGCTCCAAAATATGATACATTCAAACACGATCGCGCTCCAAAATATGATACATTCAAACGCGATCGCGCTCCAATATATGAAACATTATGGTTACCATATTTTACATATCTACGTTTGAGCAGATATCCACAAACAGTATTTAACAGTAAACACGGGTCTAAATATTATAATATTCACCATATATCTAGCAACAGTTCAACTGCAATGTGAAGTTTATGCAACAATACCATAAACTAATAAGTAAGAATTTCTTACCTTACATCTTTCTTGTCTTCAAATCGCGTTCTTCTTCTTCTGAGGTAAATCCAGTAAGCTCACAGCGCGTCTTCCAAACTCGACGAAAAGCAGAGACTTGTGAAGTGTTTTGGTGTTTTGTGTTTGAGGTAACGAGGGCGTTCGCGTTCCATGTGGAGATTTGCATGTGAATCTCTTTTGCGCGAGTGGGCGTGGTCGAATTAAAAAAGAATTAGCAAGCGTTTGAGATACTGAACATCCTGTTGGTTTTATACAAATTACATAAACAGAGAATATTTGTTTTCAGTTTGAATCCGATCATTTAAAAGTACACACTTAAATGTTTATAAAGGTATATGGCTCATAAATGTGTGAGAAGTATTCGCTGAGTTTTGTTTCAGTTTATAGACGTGCTCAAGAAAAAAAAGTTCACCGCGACGGAGAGGCAGAACGCACAACCTGTTTATATTCTTTATTTTACAAAAGCACAATGTTTTGATTTGATTGTAAGTGGACACATACAAAAGTAGAAATATCACAGATTATTTTTTTATATTTCTTTTTTCTGTATGACCATAAATGACGGAGTAATTTAAGTTTATTGTACTACAATGTGAAGAAAATCCAGCAAAACGCGGGGGCGCGTTTGCCGACCTCAGAGGGTTAACCACATTAGGGTACTGCTCGTCGTTGTACGAGCAGCGGGGAGTGGAGAACAAAAGATTCTCCCCCGGCCCTCCACCGGGGGAAGGAGTGGCCCTGCTACCACCTCCTGCGAAGAACTGATTGTCAACCCTGAGCAGCCCGTCTCAGGGGCGCCGCTTAGCCTGGCGTTTAGCGGGGCGCGGGGCCGGAGAGGGCTGTGGCGCCTTCCTGCGGCTTCCTCCACGACGAGGCCCAGATGGAGGCTGCTGCTGGGGCCGTGCGGGAGGGGCGGGAGCCGCAGGAGGGCGCCCTCGGCGGCGAGCAGGCTGAGGATTCTGTGCCGCTGGCTGGGTGGAGGCAGCAGCGGGCCGTCGGGGCAGAATATGCTTAATCGCCTCAGTCTGCTTCTGAGCGGTCGAGAACTGTTGGGCAAAGTCCTCGACTGCACCGCCGAAGAGGCCGGCCTGGGATATGGGGGTGTCGAGCAGACGAGTCCGCTCGGCCTCCCGCATATCAGCCAGGTTCAGCCACAGGTGTCTCTCCTGGACCACAGCTGTGGACATCACCTGACCCAGGGAGCGTGCGGTCACCTTCGTCGCTCGGAGAGCAAGGTCGGTGGCGGCACGCAGCTCATCAAAGAGCCCCGGATCAGTCCTGCCCTCGTGCATGTCCTTGAGCATCCGGGCCTGGTAGACCTGCAAGATGGCCATGGCATGCAAAGAGGCAGCTGCCTGTCCCGCCGCTCTGTAAGACTTCGCCACCAGGGTAGACGAAAATCTACAGGCTTTGGATGGGTGCTTAGGGTCGCCCCGAGAGGAAGCGCTTGCCGGACACAGCTGCATCGCGACAGAATGCTCCACCGGGGGAACCCCAGTGTACCCACAAGCAGCAGCCTTATCGAGGGGAGGAAAGGCGGAGGAAAGGCGGAGGAGGTCTACGAACGATCGCGGGAAGACAATGGTGTCTTCCAGGACCGTGTGACCTTCTCATGCACATCCGGGAAGAAAGGTATTGGGGTTGGACGCCGACGAGGGTCAGCGGCCGCACCCAAAAACCAATCGTCCAGCCGCGAACGCACTGGGTCGGGTGGCGGGGACCACTCGAGCCCAATGGCCGCGGCTGCCCGGGAAAGCATGGCCGTCATCTCGGGATCAGACTCGGGCATATGCTGGCACACACGAAGGTGGCAGCACAGCCGAATCCTCACTTCCCGAGGACTCCTGCCCACCTTGTGATGCAGCGATCGACATTGCATCCTCATCTGGAGCGCCAAACGAGATTCGCGGGGCCTCCGTAGAGGGACCAGCGGTCTCAGTTTGGACACTCGCGGGTACCAGCGCTGGAGAGGGGGGTGTGGACCGTGGACGAATCGGCGGTTTGTTCCACACCGTCACCCTCAGGTCACCCTGGCCACCAGCCAAAGTACAGCCTCTCGGGGAGACCGTAGATCGAGGTGTAGATGAGGGGACTCTCGCTCGAGTGAGCTCATTGAGTCTCGACCGAAGCGCGGAGATGGTCATGTTCCCACAGTGAGAACATGAGTCATCCACAAGCACTGCTTTAGCATGATCAATGCCCAAACACACAAAGCAGCGATTGTGCCCATCAGAAGAAGACACATTGCGACCGCAACCAGAAGTGCACGGGCGAGGCATCTTTAAAAAGACGTGCCGTGTGCAATGCTCTTTTGTGAGAGGAAAAACTCCGCGATGTTGAAGCGGCCAGGGAGAAACACACTATCTGTCAGATCACTGAGCAGATCAGCAGGGTAATGTGCACTCGCTGGAGATCGCCGTCACACCAACACCGGAGAGTTCGCTCGTCTCGAAGATGAAGAGAAAAGAGATAACTCAGGAATCAGGCTTCTATGTGGAATGAAGAATAGCTCTCGGCTCCGAAGCGAAAACATATCTGCATGTTGCCGGCGTACTTCCTTATATACCCCCAGAGGGGGGCGGACCTACGCTATGCAAATTCCGCAGACCCATGGCATTTCATTGCCATTGGCTCGTTTTATATACTCGAAGGTGATAGGCTTTCTAAGCGAAACCCCATTCGCCGTCATCCGACGTAACTCGGAGTGACCACGAAAGGGAACTGTAATTACACTTCAAGAGAGCGAAGGGGCGTCGTCCATATTTTTTTACAGTCTATGGTTGGTACCATCAATGGATGGAAACAATATAAGAGGGAGAGGAGGAAGAGTGTAAGAGGGGGTGAACAAGGAGGAAGAGGATGAGGACGAGAGAGAGAGACCACAAGCAACATAACTTACCAGTTTTGGAAATGTTGTTTTGAATTTATTGCACCAGTGTGTTAGACTATGTTGTAGTGTGTGTTTGTGAGGGCTTGTGTGTCAAAAGTTTTTTTTTTTTTTCAGCAAGAGTGAATGGTTTTGAGTGTAGAGCTTCATTTTGACCTTAAAATAGGATGTTTGGGGAACTGGGTGAGACGTTGTGGATTTGTGTTTACTGTTTTGAGAATACGAGGCATAGTTTCAAGAAATGTGTTTAAGCAATCGAGAAAAACTGTAAACAAGTTCAGGTAGTTAAAACACTGTTTGCAAATCTCATGCACTCTTTTTCAAAACTCTAAACACATTCTAACTCACTAAAACACATTTTGCACTGTGATGCACTTATGTTTCAAATTGCTAAATACAGGTAGGCAAAAGTTAAACACAACTACAACACAGTTGTCATCGTTTACACACAACGACTCAGAATTGTTCACACTTATTTCTAATGATGTGACCAAACCAGCTGTACATAATACAAGTCAGTTCAGAGTGCTTAAATTGACTCAAAATGTTGCACTGAATGTTGATACCAAAAAAGGATGGAAACAATATAAGAGGGAGAGAAGAAAGAGGATGAGCAAGAGGAGGTGAACAAGCAGGAAGAGAATGAGGACGAGAAAGGTGTGGAGAATGTTGTCAAGGCTGGATCTGGCTTCAGGGTTTTTTCCTTTGCCTGCAGAGATGACATTGTCTGTGATGTGGACAAAGTCCTCTGGCCGGACCCAACATGAAGACGTGATGCTGAAGCAGAATCAATCTCTCTCACTGACCTTGATTCTGCAGTTGCACAACTCTTCTGAGTGACTGTAACACTATACTTGCAGTGCATACAGTATACAATTTTTTCACCTTACTACTGTAAGTTGTCATTACTATACTTTTTTACGTGATTGCAAAATCTGTTTACTTTGTTACAATATATGTTATACTTCTTTTCTGTAACTGCATGCTTTGAATTCGGTATTCTCCATTTTTTGAGGCAATTGTTTGATTTTGTCCGAAGAGTCAGAGTTTCTCTGAATGTGGTTTGAAAATTTGATTTTGTGTTTAAGGTTTTGAGAAAGTGTGTGATGGTTTCAAGAAATGTGTTTAAGCAATTCAGAAAAACTGTATTCCTTGATGAAAGTGTGAGTTTACAGTTTTGTTTATTCGCTTTGGTACTATTTTTACAAGTAAGGTGTACATTTTCAAAACTCTACAAAAATTCAAAATGATCACACTTGTAACACAGCTAGTCATTATTTTAAAACCTGATAATGCTTTCATTTAGTTGCACATATTTTCAGTCCACATAATCATTGTTTCAAACACAAGATTATTGTAATATGTAATGAGAACATTTGGTTTAAAGGAGAACTCCGGTCAATTTTAACATTGAGCAAATTTTTTTGTAAATTTGGAGTGCTGTCAGTACAGAGAACAACAACAAAAATCAGTGTTGCCTACAAAGTGTTATCCTCTTTTAAAAATTTGCACCCTGTTGACTTCAATGGGGCAAGTTTTAAACCTGCTTTTAGCCTCTTAACATCCTTGATGTGAATAAAGATGTCGAGTGAATAAAGATGTTCGACCTGTTGTCGAGTGAATAAAGAGTGAATAAAGATGTTCGACCTGTTTTCGGTCGAAGTCCACAGTAGTCGATTGTCGAGTTCACGTGCGTGATCATATGTACTAAACCTATGCGCGTGAACTCGACAATCGACTACTGTGGACTTAGACTGAAATCAGGATGTAAATACAGGTATGTGCGCTGGCTGAATTAACATCACTTTTTTGAATCACTCACATGGCTGGGCACTTGTAATGACACATCAAGGATGTTAAGAGGCTTAAAGCAGGTTTAAAACTTGCCCCATTTAAGTCAACAGGGTGCACATTTTAAAAAGAGGATAACACGGTGTAGGCAACACCGATTTTTGTCGTTGTTCTCTGTACTGACAGCACTCCAAATTTACAAAAAATTTGCTCAATGTTAAAATTGTAAAGGAGCTCTCCTTTAATCACCGAAACACAACAGTATGATCTTCTTTCAGTTTCAGTCTTTCAGAACCTGCACTGTAAACCCTAATAAGTTTGAGGATAAATGATTTGAGGAAAGTGATTGCATAAGTTTATTTGAGTAATGGGAAAATTTTAACTCAAATAATTGAGTTGACCTAATGTGGTCTTCTCATTGAATTACAGTTTTTTTTTTTTTTTTTTTTTTTGCTAAGAAGCATTTGCCAATTCTTAAAATACTTTTTCTAAACTCTTAACACAGCAACACACCTACATCACACAATTAGCCAAATAGTAAATTTTCTGACAAAAACACCATTTTCTTAAATAAATACAAACTATACATTTCAAAATGCAAAAAATAAAACTTTTTCAATATACACTAACTCTATCAAAACACTGCAAACCCGTTTCAAAATCAAATCATTCGGTCAAAACTCTAGTACTCATTTTCTATCTAACATGAACACATGGTCAATCATAGACTGTCAAAATACTAACAGTACGTGGCATTACAAAAACTGCATTACTTGTCATGTTTCAGTTCTATCTGTATAGAACATACAGTATGAAATCCATTTTTTTTTTTACTATTCATTCAGCTGTGTGTGTGCGAATTCATGGTGCATTAGATAGTATGTGTACAACATAATATCTAAATGTGAAGTCAATGACAGTCTCGACTAGTCGAGCCACGAACGTCGTGCTACGTTAGATTTCACAAACGTACTTCCTATCGACCAGCTCACGTAGCACGGCGTTCGTGGCTCGACTAGTCGAGACTGTTTTCCAAGATGACTCCTGCCTGTAAATGCGTAATGTACCATCTTTATAAAGTATCTTCTTATTAAACTGTCTGTACACTTACAAAGTTCTCAATGCTTCGGTTTGCATGTAGGGACCCTCATTATGCTACCGTGTGTCATGGTGTGGGTTTTGTGTCTTGTTCCTTGTTCTTGTCTGTCATGTGATCCTGCCGTGTGTCTTGTCCCATGTTCAGCTGTTCCCCGTTATGTTGATTAGTCTTCCCAGGTGTTTCAGTTTACCACGCCCCCTTGTTATCTTGTTTAGCTTGTGTTCCCTTGTATTTAAGCCCTCATGTTTGCCCTGTGTCTTTGTCTAGTATTGAATGTTTCTAGTTGTGTTTATGCCGTGTCCAGGTTCTTGTTTTGAGTTACTAGTTTACAGTCTTTATGTTTGATTATGTTTATTATAATTAAAGTTGCATTTGGGTCCGCTCCATCTTGCCTCCAGAGGATTCATTCGTTACAGAATACTAGACCAAACCATGGACCCAGTAACTAAACTCTGCTCCATCTTCCAGGATGGCCACCCCATAGAGGACTATGTGGGTGAGTTTGTGGCTTGTTGCCACCTGGCCCTGTAACAATAGTGATTGTTTAGCATGTGAGAATGTGCTATGAGGCGGATCCTTGATAATATATTGTGGTCGCAGCACGGACCGTTTAGTGAGTTGCACGCAGAGGCTCGCATGTTATGCTGTTGCACTGGTAATTCTCTATGTATGTGTTCAAACATATTGCTTAATAAACCACCACCCGTTGGGTGTTAAACAAGATATTCTGCAGTCTGTTAGTATAAAGACCAGAATATAACATGGTGGCAGCGGTAGTGGACTGAGGCCGTTTAACGAGACAGTAACGGGGACGTTAGCAGAGTTGCTAACCGTGAGCATCCCCGTGTGCAACATGGAAGGATTGAAGCCGCCGCAGACATTGTGTTTGGACTCCAACGATCTTTCAAGGTCCTGGAAGACGTGGAAGGATGAGTTTATGCTTTATGTGGAGCTAACAGTGAGTGACGACGATGAAAAGAAAAAAGTGACACTTTTCAGCTATCTTGTTGGCGAAAGCGGCAGAGAATTAATGGACACACTAATGAGTGACGCCGCCAGAGATACATGGAGGTTAAAAGACATTATCGACAAATTTGATGGACATTGCAACCCTTGTGTGAACGAAACTGTGGAACAATATCGCTTCTTCACCAAGAACCAGAGGTCGGGTGAGTCTATTGACAGCTATGTCACGGAACTAAGAGTACTGGCGAAAACATGCAATTTCGGACAACTGAGAGATTCGCTTATCCGCGACCGCGTTGTGTGTGGATTAAACAGCACAAGCATGAGAGAGAGACTGCTGCGTGAGAAAAATATGTCGCTGGACACGTGCATACAGCTGTGCAGAGCTGCAGAGTTGTCGCGGGAGAACTGTAAAGCCATCTCAGGACCGATGGTGGAAGAGGTGCATGCACTACGAGGAGCAGTGCACCAGAGACGGACAAGTGACACAGTGGACTGCAAGTTCTGTGGTAAGACGCATGATAAAAACAAGCTGAAATGCCCAGCTTATGGGAAAAAGTGCAAAAAATGTGGAAAGGACAACCACTTTGCAGCTAAATGTAGAGCTCGCCCAGAACACAGAGAAAAGACTATTGTACATAAGGTAACAGAATGTGAAAGTGAAGAATATGAGGAAATTCTGTGTGTGACTGAAGCACAGGCAGAGGATGTTAATGCAGTGGGCACGAGCAGAGCAGATGACACCCAGCTGTTTGCAGGCATGCTTCTTGGGACAGACATGGTGAAATTCCAAATTGACTGTGGTGCCACTTGCAACATCATTCCGATCCATTTGATTAACCCGGACACAAAACTGGAACACACAGACAGTGTATTACTCATGTACAACAAGAGCAAACTGAGACCACTAGGAAAATGTAAAGTTAAGTTGAGAAATCCTAGAAACCAGAAACTGTACCAGCTCGAGTTCCAAGTGGTAGATGGAGATGACGCTGTACCGTTGCTTGGTAAAAAAAACAAGTGAGGCCATGAAGCTCATAAAGGTGCATTATGAGAATATAATGGCAATAGATAGTATTGTCACCACAGAGAAACTTACAACTGGAAAGTGGTGCATGGAACAAATCAAAGATGAGTATGCTGATGTATTCACTGGAGACGGATGTCTAGAAGGAGAGTACAAAATAGAGGTAGATAAAACTGTAAGGCCAGTGCAGTTGCCCAAGAGACGTGTGCCAGTCTCTATGATGAAACCACTCAAAGCGGAACTACAGGATCTACAGCGCAGAGGAATCATAACACCTGTCGAATGCAGCACAGACTGGATCAGCGGTATGGTTGTTGTACAGAAACAAAATGGAAACCCGAGAGTGTGCATCGACCCCAGGCCATTAAACAAAGCATTAAAGCGCAGCCACTTTCCACTACCCACTATTGAGGACATTCTCCCAGACCTGTCCAAAGCCAAGGTATTCACAGTGTGTGATGTCAAAAGTGGTTTCTGGCATGTCAAGCTCCATGAGGAATCCAGTTACCTTACGACATTCGCCACCCCGTTTGGGCATTACAGGTGGCTGAGGATGCCTATGGGAATCAGCCCGGCACCTGAAGTTTTCCAAAGGAAACTGACACAAGCTTTAGATGATCTGCCTGGACTGTACATAATCGCTGATGATGTACTAATCACAGGACAGGGTGAGTCACAAGAAGCAGCTGAGCAGGATCATGACAGAAAACTGCGACTGTTTCTGAACCGGTGCAGACAACAGAACATTAAGCTGAATGCAGAAAAGTTCAAGCTGAGACAAAATGAGGCATCATACATTGGACATCGCCTCACAGCTGATGGACTGAAAGTGGACCCAGAAAAGGTACGAGCCATCACACAAATGCCAAGACCAACAGATGTGAAATCAGTTCAGAGACTGTTAGGCATGGTGTGTTACCTGGCCAAGTTCTGCCCACATCTCTCTGACCAATGTGAGCCACTGAGAAAGCTGACACATAAAGACAGTGAGTGGAACTGGACAGAGCAACATGAGGAGGCATTCCACAAACTGAAAGACACTATTGCACAGGCTCCAGTGCTGAAGTTTTACAGCCCAGATGAGGAACTGACAGTACAGTGTGATGCCTCAGATACAGGTTTAGGTGCAGCACTCATGCAGAGGGGTAAGCCTATTGCATTTGCAAGCAGAGCACTAACACAAACAGAACGTGGGTACGCACAAATAGAAAAAGAGTTTCTAGCTTTGGTGTTCAGCATAGAAAAGTTCCACCAATACACCTATGGACGTAAAGTGATGGTGCAAAGTGACCATAAACCCTTAGAGGTTATAGTAAAGAAACCGCTACTCAGCGCGCCCAAACGACTGCAACGAATGATGCTACGGATACAGAAGTACGACTTGGAGGTAGTGTATGTACCAGGTAAAGATATGCTACTGGCAGACACTTTGAGCCGAGCATACCTACCAGAATATTCAGCTGATGGCTCAGTGGAAGCGGAAATAGAAACTGTCAATATGATAAAACACCTACCGATTTCATCAGACAGGCTCAACGCCATCCGCTCTGCTACCACAGAGGACAAAACACTGCAGATTCTTATCAACACCATGCGCAAAGGATGGCCAAATGACAAAAACAAGACACCGTGGGAAATCAGGCAGTACTTCTCATGCCAGGAAGAACTGACGTATCAGGATGGAGTAGTGTTCCGGGGTGAACGTGCTGTTATCCCTGACACACTAAAGAGAGAGATCACTCACCGTCTACACTCCTCTCATCCAGGTGTGGAAGGCTGTTTACGAAGGGCTAGGGAGTGTGTCTATTGGCAGGGCATGACAGATCAAATTAAGACATATATTGCAAAGTGTGACATCTGCAGATCAGTGGACAATAGACAACAGAGAGAAACATTACAGCCACATGAGATGCCAAGTAGACCATGGGCAAAGGTGGGAACAGATCTCTTTAATTTTGACAACAGAGACTATCTAATCACGGTAGACTATTACTCCAACTTTTGGGAAATAGATCACCTGTCTGATACAAAGTCGACAACAGTGATAAAGAAACTGAAAGCCCATTTCGCTCGTCAGGGTATCCCGGATATTGTAATTTCCGACAATGGCCCACAATATGTATCCGCAGAATTCCAGAGATTCAGTCGACTTTGGGAATTCCAACACAATACGTCATCCCCAGGTTACCCTCAGAGTAACGGCAAAGCTGAGTCAGCCGTGAAGACAGCAAAGATGCTCATGCGCAAAGCCAAAGCTGCAGGACGGGACCCGTATCTTGCTATGCTAGACCACCGCAATACTCCATCACAAGGCCTGATGTCCAGTCCAGCACAGAGACTGCTTAACCGCCGTACCAGAACACTGTTACCTACAAAGACAAGTCTTCTGCAACCACAAGTCATAAGTGCACAGGAGGATCTGATCAACAACCAACAACGTCAGTGTGCCTACTATGACAGATCAGCGAGAGATTTGGATGAACTGGAACCAGGTGACCGTGTGCGAGTACAACCATTTGCACCATACAATGTCTGGAGGCTAGGTAACATACAGAGGCCCATTGATGCAAGGTCCTACGAGGTCCTTTTAGACACAGGCAATGTTCTCAGGAGAAATCGGAGACACCTCAGACGGGCTCCGGGAGCGACCCCCAGCCGACCCCCAGACATAGACACGGATGACACTGGACACTCAGAGACCGCCTCTCCCCTCTGTACCTCTGAGAATGTCACACCCTTAGATAACACCAACAGTGATGTGCCTGTCACTACCAGGTCTGGCCGCATAGGGAAGAAACCATCGCGTTACATGGACTTTGTAGCACATTAAGCTTGAAGGAACAGCACTTTGAATGTTACTATGTTTTGAATGTTCCAAGGGTATGTCCGATGCAAGCTGATGTTAATTGGTTAAGGGCAATCCTGTTTATTTTATTTTTTTGTATACAGATATATATTTTTGAAATGGGTATGTTGATAGTCTACAGAGAGAAAACAAAATAGAATACTATATTTATGATATTTAAGTTGTGCTGGCATTAAGAAGGCACCTGGAGTCTCAAAAGAGAAAGGATGTAACAATAGTGATTGTTTAGCATGTGAGAATGTGCTATGAGGCGGATCCTTGATAATATATTGTGGTCGCAGCACGGACCGTTTAGTGAGTTGCACGCAGAGGCTCGCATGTTATGCTGTTGCACTGGTAATTCTCTATGTATGTGTTCAAACATATTGCTTAATAAACCACCACCCGTTGGGTGTTAAACAAGATATTCTGGAGTCTGTGAGTATAAAGACCAGAATATAACAGGCCCCGCTGGATGACAGGGAACTTAAAGATTGTTTTTGGATGGGACTGGATCAGGACGTGAGTCTTTATTTGCCTGAGGTTGACCCGAGATGGACTCTAGCTCAATATATAGATTTTGTTTTGCTATTTTGTGGGTCTCCCTTCACAGTGGGCGAAGCTTAGCCCACTCAGCCCGTCAGCCCTGTCAAGCCCGGTAAACTAGAGCTCCGTAACCACCCTGGATCGGACGCTGGGATCATCTGGCCCCGAGCCCGTAGGCTGGTGTCGAGTAGCGCCGATCTGTCGTCAAAAATGTTCGACCCAGCCCTTGTGTCTGTCAGGGGGGCCTTCGGGTATGCTACTCCAGCTGATCCAGAGTCAGTCACCAGCACTAGCGAGCCTGCACGTCACGCCAGTCCAGCCGAGCCTGCACTTCACGCCAGTTCAGCCGAGACCGAGACTGAGCCTGAGAGCGTCATGCCCGCCAAGCCTGGGACTGGGAGCGTCATGCCCATCGAGCCTGGGACTGGGAGCGTCATGCCCGCCGAGCCTGAGACTGAGAGCGTCACGTCTGCCCAGCCAGAGACTGTTCACGTCACGTCTGCCCAGCCAGAGACTGTTCACGTCACGTCTGCCCAACCAGAGTCTGTTCACGTCACGTCTGCCTATCCAGAGACGGTTTACGTCACGTCTGCCGATCCAGAGACGGTTCACGTCACGTCTGCTCAACCAGAGACTGTTCACGCCATGTATGCACCGCCTGAACCCTCAGTGACCGCGACACTGGCCATTATGGCCACAGCCATGTGGTGTGTGTGGGCTGTGCACACACTCGAGCCGGTTCCTGTTCCCGAGCCGGTGTCTGTTCCTGTTCCCGAGCCGGTGTCTGTTCCTGTTCCCGAGCCGGTGTCTGTTATTGTTCCCGAGCCGGGGTCTGTTCCTGAACCGGGGTCTGTCCCGGTCCATAACCCCATAGCTGGCCCCAAGAAAAGTTTGGGGGGGGGGCAGTAGGTCCCCTGATGGGACCATGGCCACGCCGCCATGGCCGCCTGAACTATCTGGTCCTCCCTGGCCGCCTGAAGGGTCCTCTCCTCCCTGGCCGCCTGAAGGGTCGTCTCCTCCCTGGCAGTCTTCTCCGCCGTGGCCGCCCGAAGGGTCTTCTCCGCCGTGGCCGCCCGAAGGGTCTTCTCCGCCGTGGCCGCCCGAAGGGTCTTCTCCGCCATGGCCGCCCGAAGGGTCTTCTCCGCCGTGGCCGCCCGAAGGGTCGTCTGCAGTTCCTGCTCCGCCCTGGTTGCCCACGCTTCACGACCCAGGTCTGCCATTATTATGCCCTGGTCCCATTCCCCTGCATGGACCTGGCCCTCCATCCCTCCCCCAAGACCACCTCCGCTTCACCACCCACCTGATCTATTGTTTTTTGTTTTTTTTGATGTGCGTCGGGAGCCGCCCATAGGGGAGGGGCTATGTCATGGTGTGGGTTTTGTGTCTTGTCCCATGTTCAGCTGTTCCCCGTTATGTTGATTAGTCTTCCCAGGTGTTTCAGTTTACCACGCCCCCTTGTTATCTTGTTTAGCTTGTGTTCCCTTGTATTTAAGCCCTCATGTTTGCCCTGTGTCTTTGTCTAGTATTGAATGTTTCTAGTTGTGTTTATGCCGTGTCCAGGTTCTTGTTTTGAGTTACTAGTTTACAGTCTTTATGTTTGATTATGTTTATTATAATTAAAGTTGCATTTGGGTCCGCTCCATCTTGCCTCCAGAGGATTCATTCGTTACACCGTGTTAGTGTGAGGCTATTTTGAGCCTTGTTAGTGGTATTAACTAGTGATTTACTTTTACTTACACTATGCCCCATATACTAGTGTTATAAGCGAATCTGTTTTTAGAGATAAAACTCTTTACATTCGATTATCATGAAAACGCATCCCATGGAACGATCGACTCGGTAACCACGTGTTAATTACCCCTAGGTTCATTTTTCACCGGAATTGTATTTTAATATGGATATGGATTATGGATAGCACCGCCCCATGATTATTAACCGAGAAGTATTTAGAGTATATAAAGGGCATCCCTAGGTTAGCAGGATATTGCGTCATTATTGCGTCATTTGGGCACCATGGTTGCCGGTACTCCACTGCTCTGTGTTTGAGGTAGGTGTTTGTTTGTCATGGCTGGGCGTCTATATTGTTTGTTCACTAACTTTTCTGCTCAGCTAGTGTGTGTTCGTGGGTACTTATTGTACTGCTTACGAGGTTGGTTCTCCTGCGTTGCTGCTATAGTTCCAGTTTGTACAGCGTGGAGTGCTGTGGGTGACTGCTGCTCTTCTGCTCGGTATGTTCATTGTATTGTTCATGTGCGTGCGTGGGACTATTGAGTTTATTTGGTGTATATGTATGACTGCGTTATTTCTCTCTTTAGTAAATTGTATGAGGGATTGGTTTGCCGGATATTTGACGGGAAGTCCTGCCTGTCGGTATGTAAACCCACTCATGTATGACCACTTTAAAGAAAAAGTGTGTCATCTAACCTTGTTTCTTGTGTATTTTAGGCCTGTATATTGGGCGTTTGATCGCGACATGGTGTAGTCTCGACGCTGCTGTTTTGTTTTGTTTTGGTTCTGCTTTGTTTTGTTTTGTCTTGCTTTGTTTTGCTTTTTGTTTTGCTATGTTTTGCTTTGCCTTGGTTTTGACTTGTGTCACGGCCGGCTCTGAGCCGCGACAAATAAGGGAGGCAACGAGAACGAAAGCGAATTAAAAGTATTTATTTAATCAAACATAACCAAAATAAACACCACGGAAAACATTCCGTTCAGAGAATCAACATAAAGAATAAGCTACATAATAAACAAAATGTATACTCCAAAGAATACAGGCCTGCAAACTTCCCAAACTATAACTAATACAAAGCAAACGAATAATAAATAAATAAAGCAGCAACTCAAAACAACAGATGACAAAGGGGTAACCAAAAAGGCTGAAGTCTGTGACTCCTCACCTTTTATCATTATCTGCAGGTGTTTCACATCATGATTAGCTCAAACCCCCCCCCCAACACTCATTACAATAATACGGGCCCAGAGGCACGTCACACACCCTCCCTTAAAAAGGTAAACCCCTATACCACACACACCAACAAAAACAAAAAATATATATACACAAACATAATTCCAATAGGGTACATCCCAACCTCCTAACCAACATCACAAACTACCTAAAGCCTCTCTAGTCTTCAGTGGCTTGCCGAGCTCGGGGCGGCTTTAAACACTAAACTCAGCATCCTCAACAATCCCATAAACAGGACTGCCGAAGGACACTGAAGTGTACCCCCACTCAGGATTACCACCCAAAACAAAAAAAAAAAAAGCCCCACCCCCCTCTAACTAAACTGGGATGTACACATACCAAAAAATATAAAAAATAAATCTTGACTAGAATTTATAACTCCCAAATAACTCCGAAGTCACATCTTCCAGAATCCACTCATCTCCCCCTACTACTCATCAACCTCGGCACCTAGGAGAAGAGACAGGTAGGGGAAAGAAACAGAAAACCAGAAGACACAACATTGTAGCAACACATTATACTCTTGATAGAGCATCCGCAATCACGTTTTCGGTTCCCTTGATGTGTCTTATATCAAGATGATACCCTTGTAGGAAGATACACCATCTCATGAGTCGCTGGTTTGGATTCTGCAAGGAATGAAGGAATGTTAGAGGGTTGTGATCTGTAAAAATCACCAACGGTCCTACACCTGAACCCACATAAACTTCAAAATGGATTAATGCCCAAATCAAAGCTAATGCTTCTTTCTCAATAACTGAATAGTTAAGTTGATAAGCATTAAACTTTCTAGAGAAGTACCCTACCACACGGTCGGCACCATCCTCTGAGGCCTGCAGTAACACAGCTCCAGCTCCCACATTACTAGCGTCAACTTGCAATTTAAAGGGTCTATCCAGTCTAGGTGCTGCCAAAATTGGAGACACAGTGAGAAGAGACTTAACATCCTCAAATGCTCTCTGACACACAGAAGTCCACTCAAATTTGATCTTATCTCGAAGCAGGTTGGTAAGAGGAGCTGCCACAGTAGAAAAATTCTGACAGAATCCCCTATAAAACCCAACCATCCCAAGAAACCTCATTAACTCTTTTTTAGTTGTAGGAGTAGGAAATTGATCGATTGCGGCCACTTTAGCTCGAACAGGACATACATGGCCCTGACCTACGACCTTGCCCAGATAGATTACAGTGGCCTTAGCAAATTCGCACTTGCTCAAATTAACCGTAAGGTTAGCCGCAGCCAGACGATCAAACAAAGCTCTAATCCGACAAAGATGTTCGGACCAAGTGTCACTATAGACGACTACATCGTCTAGATAAACTGCACAACCTTCCAGGCCAGAAATAACTTGATTCATTAATCGTTGAAACGTAGCTGGAGCGTTTCTCAGGCCAAAACTCATAACCTTATAGGAAAATAGGCCTGACGGAGTAACAAATGCAGAGATCTCTTGGGCTCTAGCTGTTAAAGGCACCTGCCAATAACCCTTTAGCAGATCAAATTTGCTAACATAAGTGGCAGACCCAACCTGGTCAATGCAATCTTCAATTCGTGGCAAAGGAAAGGAATCAGGTTTAGTTAGTGCATTTACTTTCCTGTAGTCTGTACAAAATCTAAAAGAGCCGTTAGCTTTTCGAACCAGAATACATGGAGACGCCCAGCTGGAATAAGAAGGCTCCGCTAACCCATTTTTTAACAAATACTCAACCTCAGCCTCTAGATGTCGCTTTTTCTCCAACGGAACACGGTAATAGTGTTGAAGAACGGGTTTTGCGTCACCCACATCAATATCATGTTCGATTAAATTCGTCTGTGTGGGAGTATCTGGGAAAAGAGAGACATACTCATTTATTAAGGCAGTCACATCAGAGGATTGAACGTCAGGGAGATGCTTCAACATCACGGCCAAATTTTTAAGTGCCTCTGTGTTTTCCAAACAGCCCTGTGTAACAGATTCACCCGGATCTAGACCCTCATCGTCCGAAACAGACACCGCCTGAACAGCTCTTGAAGATGTTTCCACCCTTGCACCAACCACAAGCACAGGTTTCACTTGGAATCCTTCTGGAATCTCCAAACTCAAAGTGGAATTAGCATCCCCTTGGGTAGCATCTTTAACAGCATCACGTACATAATAGGGTTTCAGTAAATTCACATGACAAACACGAACCTTCTTTCTCCTATCAGGAGTTTCAATCAAATAATTCAAGTCTGAAACCTGACGCAACACCGTATAAGGGCCTACAAATTTAGCTTGAAAAGGAGAACCCACAACTGGCACTAAAGCGAGTACCTGGTCACCAGACTTAAATATTCGAACCTCTGCCCGACGGTCAAATAACCGCTTCATTCTATCTTGTGAATGCCCCAAATTCGCCTTTGCCTGTGCACAGGATTCATACAATCTCCTACGAAAATCACTTACATAATTTAACAAATTCTTCGGTGGATTGACATCCTTCAAATCCTCAGACAAAAGTGACATTGGACTACGTACCGAATGTCCAAACACAAGCTCATTCGGACTAAACCCTGTGCTTTCCTGTGATGCTTCCCTAGCAGACATAAGAAGCCAGGGCAAACCGTCTTCCCAATCACCCTTCATGTGCGTGCAATAAGATCTTAGCAACGACTTCAGTGTCTGGTGGAAGCGTTCTAGCGCCCCCTGACTTTGAGCGTGGTATGCGCTAGCTTTCTGATGTTTAACATGCAACTGCTTTAATATTTGAGCAAATATTTTCGAAGTAAAATTTGATCCTTGGTCCGTTTGTATGACCTTAGGAATTCCAAACAGAGCAATGAATTGCGTTAAGGCTTTTAAAACGGTCTTTGTAGTAATTGAGCGTAACGAATATGCAGCTGGAAACCTAGTGGTTTGGCACATTATCGTAAGCAAATATTTACTACCTGCCTTCGACTTGGGTAAGGGACCCACACAATCCACAATTAAATGTTCAAATGGTTGGCTAACCACGGGAATAGGAAAAAGCGGTGCTGGTCTCAAGATCTGATTGGGTTTTCCAGTCAACTGACAAGTAGGGCAGGTTTTAATGTATGCAGACACGTCTCGTTTAAGCTTGGGCCAAAGAAAACTTTTCAAAATTAATTGATACGTCTTTTTAACACCCAAATGTCCTGAAGAATCATGAGCGGTCATCAAAACAAGATCACGGAGATTTTTTGGAACAACAATCTGAACAATCGGGTCTCCTACAAAATCTTTACCATGGGGCACCCACTTTCTGACTAATATTTCTCCATCCAAATAATACCCTGACGCTGTATCTTGCAGGACATCTGGAGACAGAAGCTTGTCAAACAAGTCAACAAGCGAGACATCTGCCTGTTGTTCTCTCACCAAATCACTACGTGAGATAGTCAAAACTGATGGTATTTTAGTCAGTGTCTTACAATCTCCCTTAACATCTGACTGAGTCCCAGATAAAGATTTACTCCTAGCACGAGTCACAACAGAAGATACAAATACTTCTGGAAAACTCTGGGCATTTTCATCCTCTGACCCCTCTGAAATCAATACAGAGGGAGACACTATCAAAGCTGGGGAACCAGCAGACCACACTCTACCTCCAGCTAAATTGTTTCCAAGAATAATGTCTACACCTACCACTGGTAAACAGGGACGTACCCCAAGTGTTACCACTCCCTGAACCAAATCTGAGACCATCATCACTTTATGTAAAGGAACGGATACTACATTCAGTCCTATTCCTCTAATCAAAACATTGCTTCCCGTATAAGATTCACTGGAAAAAGACAGAACATTCTCAGAAATAAACGATTCCGTCGCACCGGTGTCTCTCAGAATTTTTACTTGTTTTTTCTCGTTAGAACCTATTAGTGAGACACAACCATCTGTGATAAATGGAGACAAACTAGAATTCAAGGTTTCGCAATCACTTTCAATGGCTGGTTCGGATGACGGATGAATGGATGTTACTAGTCCTACTGATTTTGCTCCCAACAGCACATTTTGGGGCTTTCTATTTCCTGATGAATATTGAGCTTTGGCTTTTAGCATTGGACATTCATTTTTCCAATGCCCTTTGGCCTGGCAATAATTACACACATCACCTAATTCAATCTCCCCAGATGAATGTAACGATCTTCCTCTAAACATATCCGGACTTTCCCTACTCTTATCATGTACAACCCAACCCGGTTCTCGTCTAATTTCTCTGAATGCCTTCTGTCCAAACTGATTTTTGTGAATTAAAGCATATTCATCTGCAAGAACTGCAGCATCATACGCCGTACGAGCTTTAGCCTCGGTTACATAAGTAGCAATACGGGGTGGAACTGAATTTTTAAACTGCTCTAACAATACTAACTCTTTTAAGTCACTTAAAGTTTCGACATTAGAAGCAGAACACCAGCGGGTAAAATGAGTTTGAATTTCTCTCACAAATTCCACATGCGTTTGTCTTTCAGATTTTTGCCAACCTCTAAATCGCTGTCTATATGCTTCTGGTACCAATTCATAAGCTTTCAAAACGGCTGATTTAACGCATTCATAAGTTTCCGCATCCTGCGTACTTAATGAAGAAAAAACCTCTTGAGCTCTTCCCGTGAAAACGCATTGCAATAGCAAAACACGCTCTGAATCAGACCAACCTCTAGTACCAGCTACTCGCTCAAACAGTGAAAAAAAGGAATCAATTTCACTTTCATCAAACTTGGGCACCAGTTTTAAATTTGTGACCACATCAAAATCAAGCAAATCCTGGTCACTACCCTCACCAGAAGATCTTCTGGCTCCTCTAGAAATTTTCCCAGCATTTATCAAATCCAATTTATAACGCTCAAGCTCCAATCTCTTGTTTTCAATATCATGTCTTGCTTCAATTTTTTGCTGTTCGATTTTTTCCTTAGACTTCATTTCTATCAAAAGTAAATCCTTCTGTTGCTCATAAGTCAAATACATTCTGCTAGTTTGAACAGTAGACACTGTCTGTTTTTCTTCAAGAACATTCTGTTCTATTAAAGCAGCTGTCAAGAACGATTTTAAATTTTCCTTTAACCGTTTATCAGCAACAGAAAGCACAACATCATAATGACTCGCAAGCGCTAACAACTGATCCTTTGAAAACTCATTTAAAAGATCTTCCGACGGATTATGAATGAACTCTTCAATATTGGAAGTCATATTTAACTTTTCAGCTACCCCTAACGAAATTACCAAACAAACAAAACCAATCACTAAGCAAAACAACAACAACAAAAAAAAAACACTGATAAATACATATATTTGTACACATACAATCAAGTTATTCAGTTAATTTGTAACTTACCAAATTCGTTTCTTCTACAGTCCAATCAATACGCAACAGCAACTAGGCTATATTAACTTACACAAAGTGTTTTTCAAATTCAAATTATAACCAAAATCATATGCTTATTCTCCAATCAACTGTTACTCGTCTCGAAGCCTCCCAAACAAACTAAACAGCGCACGCTGTACACTCGTTCACAGAGTCGGAAATAACCAGGAAATAACCAACCGGTGTTCCTGATTACAACGAATGGCTGGACGAGCCCCCATATCTGTCACGGCCGGCTCTGAGCCGCGACAAATAAGGGAGGCAACGAGAACGAAAGCGAATTAAAAGTATTTATTTAATCAAACATAACCAAAATAAACACCACGGAAAACATTCCGTTCAGAGAATCAACATAAAGAATAAGCTACATAATAAACAAAATGTATACTCCAAAGAATACAGGCCTGCAAACTTCCCAAACTATAACTAATACAAAGCAAACGAATAATAAATAAATAAAGCAGCAACTCAAAACAACAGATGACAAAGGGGTAACCAAAAAGGCTGAAGTCTGTGACTCCTCACCTTTTATCATTATCTGCAGGTGTTTCACATCATGATTAGCTCAAACCCCCCCCCCCCAACACTCATTACAATAATACGGGCCCAGAGGCACGTCACACTTGCTTTTGGTGATTTTGTTTTCTTGTAGTGTTCGTCAGCTCATATTATGAGCTATATGATTTCTTTAGTCTAAATGGTTTTCCTTCTCAGAATTCTTTTTGATTTAATAATATGTTTGTAATTGTCTCCCTTGGAGGAGGAGGAGGAGGAGGAGGAGATGAAGGTGAAGGTGAAGGTGAAGGAAGTGGATGAGGAAGGTGAAGGGGAAGGGGAAGGGCAAGGCCAAAGAGACTAGCAGTGCCACTCTAGTTGCCCATGTCTTTGTCCATGATATGACTATGAGGGAGGCTGGGCAACGAGTACAGCCAAACTTGAGTCGCTTCACCGTCGCCTTGATCAGATCAGAACCTTCAGGTAGGAAAACAGGTACAGTAGATGTACTTCAGACCGCTCTCTACTTTAACTTTTGAGTGCAGTACACTGTGCTGTTACAACACATACATGTACTGTAGCTGTTGCGCTATACTACTGTAATAAAAAGAAATGCATCAAATTGCCTCACATACAGATAGAGTTTTCTGGTAACACTTTACAATACGGGTGCACTAATAAGCATTAATTCATGTTTAACTAATGCACAGATAATCATGTGTTAACCCTCTAGGGACTAAGCCCTTTTTGGTCCGTTTTCTCTATTTTTACATTTGGGCTTATAAACCATGTAATGGAGATGGGAACACCATGTGTTTGGTATCTATGGATTCAGAAGACCCTAAGCTAACATAAGAATGCATGTAATGTGTTTATAAAGGAAGTATGAGTAAAAAATGTAAAATAAACTAGATAATTTCAAAAACGAAAATTTTATTTGAGTAATTTATTACTGAAAATCACACCTTACACAACAATAGTGAACAGTTTTTTAACAAAATATATATTTGTCAAACCCTTTACTTGACAGACATTTGTAATTGTTCAATCAAAAGTGTAAAGAACAATGAAATAATTAACTTTATATACAAACAGTCCCAGGCGTTTTTTCTCAGGCATGCCAGTGATTCGAATTTCTCCTTGTCACTTTCCAGTAACTGTTAATTGTTCCAGAGCTTGTTCTGAGGTAAATCTTTTTCTGCTTGCCATCATAAAAGTGCTAAAACAATAAAATAATAATGCTATAATTGCTAATATGCTATATATATAAACATTATAATCGTTCTGTCTCTCTCATATAAATTTGTGTGTGTAATTCTACGCTCCGTTCGCTCTCTGTCTCCTTCTCCACTCGACGCTGTTTGCGTCATATCACTTACTATAGTACCACCCCTTGCAAGGCTACAGAGTCCTCTGATTAGCTAGAATACGTCATGGTAACCTTCCTCTGATTGGGCAAGAAAAATATTCCTCCCAGCGGCAATTTTTCCATTGGTCTTTGCGCGTGGAATATTCCTAACAACATCGATTTCATTGGCCTTATACGCAGTGGTATTGCGCAACAAGGATGTGTGTATACCATATACCACTGTTTTCAGCGGAGTCTGAGGAAGACGGCAAAAAAGACCGCATCTCTCTATCATCAATAGTTTTTAAGATAATTACACATTTGTAAAAGTACGCCATTTTGGGCGGTACCGCCCAATCCGTCCCCAGAGGGTTAATGTATGACTCATGAAGAACTAAACCATTAATTAATGATTACTGCATCAGTAACTAATAAAGATTCTAAATGATTAATAGATTAAGTAATATATGAATTGTTATTAATTAAATGAGTCATAATGTATTAATTCCTTAAAACTGCAAATAAGCATTTATATGCTTATATATCATAAAAACGTCTCGGTTACATTTGGTAACCCTCGTTCCCTGAGGGAGGGAACGGAGACGTACGTCGTGGTGAACGACGAATAGGAATCTCGCTAGAGAGGCCAATCTACTTCGAGTGAAACTAAAACAAGCCAATACACATTGGCGTGCAATCATTTGCATCAGCTGCGCAGCCTCGCAGTGCGGGTATTTAACGAGCAGCTGGTGTGATTGCACTTCAGTTTTTTGCTGAGGAGCCAAGCCTGAAAAGCTGGTCGCCCCGGCGGGTAGCAGCAGATGTGGCGACGGGACGTACGTCTCCGTTCCCTCCCTCAGGGAACGAGGGTTACCATATGTAACCGAGACGTTCCCTATCGTCCGGTCACTACGACGTATGTCGTGGTGAACGACGAATAGGAATCCCTACCAAAGCGCCACAGCTGCTGCACCCCATCCAGCACCCCGTGTAAGCCTCCACACCTTCTTGCCTGGAAGGACGATAGGAGAGGGCTTACGTCGAGAGTATCCGTCACTGTTGTTCCATGATAACCCATACAGTGAGATATTGGATAACACTGGGAAAGCGTGCCCGAACTGAGGGAGGGGAACACTGCGGGAGCCACATTCTTAAGGAGATTTATGTGGGAATGGACATATGGACTAACCCGAGGGTTGTACTGCATATGAGTAATGGGTGACTTAGCCCAAGGGAAAGACACGGGCTTCCATTTAGGAGCAGCCGTGGAGAATATACACATATGGGATCCCCGTAGGGTCACACACATGGGACCCAGCCTAGACCCGGTTCTCAAGGATTCAGCGGACAAGGCCTGGCACCGGACACTCCGCCATGTCCGGGCCGAGGGTGTTTGGAGGACTCAACAGGTTTTGACTCTGGAGTAATAAGGGTGCACAGTAGGATGCAGCAAGCCGACAGAGCCGGTACTCACAGTGCTTCTACCCGTTTAGGGTGAGAACACGGGAGGACACGGGCTCTACACGTAGGCTATAGAATCTAGCGAACGTGTTAGGTGTCGCCCAGCCTGCAGCTCTACAGATACCCGTTAGCGAGGAGCCACGTGCCAACGCCCAGGAGGATGCAACGCCTCTCGTGGAGTGTGCATGCAACCTGAGCGGGCAGGGCACGCCTTGAGCTTGGTAAGCCAAGGCGATGGCATCCACTATCCAGTGGGCCATCCTCTGCTTGGAGACAGCCTTTCCCTTCTGCTGGCCTCCGTAACAGACAAAGAGCTGGTCTGAGGTCCTGATGCTTTGAGTTCTGTCCACGTACATACGCAGAGCGCGAACGGGACAGAGCAAAGCCAGGGCTGGGTCTGCCTCCTCCAGGGGCAGCGCTTGCAGGTTCACTACCTGATCTCTAAAGGGAGTGGTAGGAACCTTGGGCACATAGCCAGGCCGGAGTCTCAGTACAACATGGTTGTCACCCGGCCCGAACTCTAGGCACGATTCGTCGACCGAAAATGCTTGCAGGTCCCCTACCCTCTTGATCGAGGCCAGTGCAATCAGCAACAAAGTCTTCAAGGAGAGAAGCTTTAAGTCTGCTGACTGCAAAGGCTCAAAGGGAGCATCCTGAAGTGCTCGAAGCACCAGGGAAAGGTCCCAAGAGGGTATGGAGGGAGGACGAGGGGGATTTAATCGTCTCGCCCCCCTAAGGAACCTGACGACCAGGTCGTGCTTTCCTACTGTTTTGCCATCTATGTGGTCATGATATGCTGAAATAGCAGCAGCATGTACTTTAAGGGTGGAGGGAGACAGCCTTCGCTCCAACCCTTGCTGCAAGAAGGAAAGCACTGACCCTATCGAACATCTTCGGGGGTCCTCTCTACGGGAGGAACACCAATCGACGAACAGGTTCCACTTCAAGGCGTACACACGTCTCGTAGACGGCGCTCGCGCAGAAGCGATGGTGTTAAGTACCTCTGGGGGTAAGTCACCTAGAACCTCCGCGTCCCGTCCAGGGACCAGACATGGAGTTTCCAGAGGTCCGGACGCAGGTGCCATAGGGTGCCCCGTCTCTGAGTCAGAAGATCCTTCCTCAGAGGAATGGGCCAGGGAGGGACTGTCACGAGGAGCATGAGTTCTGGGAACCAAGTCCGGGTGGGCCAATAGGGAGCCACCAGAAGGACCTGCTCCTCGTCCTCCCTGACTTTGCAGAGGGTCTGTGCAAGTAGGCTGTAGCGTCTGGACCAATCAGACACACAAATTATTCATTTATTTAATGAATAATCTGTGTAAACTCACTCTCCCAAATAAGGCCTGTGAAACGTTCCCCAAATGAAGCTAACACACTGGCAGGACGCGGTGTCTTGTTACAGGACACACACTGAAACTGATTTTACGAGCGAAAGGAATGTCCTGAGAGCTGCGACTCTCACTTAAACTCTTGCAGAGGAAGAGAAATAAAAACCCTGTTAATCCTATATATATTCTATATATAACCACTTGATAAATGTGTAAACATGTATCTAATTTTTCCCATCTCATGATTTTCCCTTTTATGTGGCGTTTGTATTCTTGTAAACTCAATTGGGTTAATGTTTCAGACTTTGCATATTATGGTTAACCAACATTATATGTGCGGCATTTTTGGTCTCTATAAACTCCAATCTTCATCCCCGTTTTGTTAATTTACATTACATTCTGCTAACTTTGTGACGCATTAGTATTATAAGCATCTTAAAGATTCTTGTGTTAAACATCCAATCAAATTGCATGTTCAAAGGGACAATGGGTCGTAAAAATGTCCCTCCAAAGGGAAATCTTCTCATTGGCTCACACAGCTCCAGAGGTTGTGCCATCTTCACGCTTTAAAGTCACTGATCAGCTCTTAGCTCTCTCTTAGTCCCTTTCTGAAATGCTGTCGTGAAGATGATGCTGAACTAGAAGCCTCTAAGGACCCACCAAGCTTGTGCCAGGCTGTGGCCTTGTCTTTCCATTCACCAAAGATACTCTGAAAACCACTGGTTCTCTCTCATCAAGACCACATCAGCAAAGATCAACTGGAGCCTCAACAAATTGCATCAGGACATTTTAATTCAAATGGGCGAGACATGCAAGTATCAAACTAAGTCTCATTATTTGATACATTAAGTATCCTTACCCCTTTAAAGAAGGGTGTTTTAGAACTAAACTGATGGTTTGCTCAAGGCTGTTGATCTGCTGACAAACAATCATTTCAAACAATGCTATAATTTCTTGCTTTCCTGTATTCTGCTTCAGCTCTCTTTCCCTTGGTAAACTGTATGCATGTATGTGTGTGTATGTTAGAGTAGTTTAAGTGTTTAGACTAGTTAATAAAATCTTGTTTATGCCACACGTAAAGTTGTCCTTGTCTCAAGCTCATAACTGGAGTCACTAATCATTTAGATCTTGGTTACTGCTCTTAGTAGTATTGTAAATTAAGAAAGACATTTCCCATGCCCCGGAAATGTATATTTCTTAGAGTTAATAAACAATTGATCCTGAGTGTTCATGGGACAAATAGGTTCATTGATTGTAATATTAATTTACGACAGTAAATTAATTATATTAACTAATCCAAATATTCATAATCAATTATAACCAGTTATTATTGATTATTAATATTTCATATAGAGCTAATTTGCTACATTATGGTGGAGGATGAATAGGGCATGATTAAACAAAGGTTATGAGCTTAAACCACTGTCAACCTAAAAGTGTGTATTTGATAATTCTAGTCAGAATAGGACACAACATGCGATACCGCATTAAGGTCGCTAGTTGCTGGCTTGTTTAAATGCGGATAAATGATGATTTGAATTGACGTCTCTACTGTAATTGAAAAAGTCTTAACACATTTAAGCATATTTTCAAATGGTATCAGTGTAAGGTTAATATGATTTTAGCGAAGAAACCCTAATTTCAGTATTAAAGCGTAAGTCTGTTTTGACGAAGGAATCTCAGCTCAGCGGCATATAAACTGTACCAGAATTGATTATTCTGCTTTGGTTAAAGAATTCCAAATGCAGTATTGCTTAACCTGTTTCTGATGAAGGAATCTCAGTACAGTGTTATATAAATGTAAATATGGGCGATGCTCCCCTTTTTACAGTGTAGAAGCCTTACAAATTATAGTTAGATTGATGTCATTCATCTAAACTTTATCCGTGCATTTAAAAAGCATAGCTACCTGGTGATCAAAACTGTGTCTCACTCACTGAAACTCTGAAGTGCATTGGTTCCCATGACAACGACTTGTCACAGGAAGTGCTAACTCTAGATAGCACATGTGTTACCTTCTGACGCCATTTTGTAAACAAACAGCCGAAGTGGCTAAGCTAAGCCAACCTAGCAGCCCTTCAGCTTAGGCTAAGCTAACTAATAACTTCAACAGTTAGTTGTTAGCATCATTTACATGAAGCCTTTAACTACAGCTTGTGTGTATGCAGTGTGAAGTGATCTAAACCATTTTCCTTTAACCCCATTTCTGGTTTCTGAATTCTTACTTTCTCTTTCCTTAACTTTAATTCTTCTCATCTAATTTCACCTGCACTTTTCAGGTGCATTCCTTACTGAACGCTGTTCAGCTAAATTTACAGTTACTTTGTTAATTAAATCTAAACTTAATTACATGTAAACTGTTTAGCTCGAGAAGAATTTTTATAGTTATTCGGAACTTTCAATGGCACGTTGACTAAACTTTATGGAGGGACAAACACATGGTATGGTCTTGAACACGCAGCAGCTGTGACCAACTATAGAATGATGTCCAAAGCAAATCTAATGGTTCATCATAAGTGCAATTGATTATTCCCAATACTAGATCATTCAGCTGTTTTAATCACTTTAAATCTTTTTATTAAATTTAATCATAATAGAAGTCAGCCATTCATTTTTTTCATTTAACCCACTTGTTCTAGTGTGGTTTTATTTCCCCATAAAACCGCAAAAGTAACTAGACAACTTTCCTTCTTGATTTGTTTATTTTCAACAGTTGCTTCAATTTTATGAGCCAGCTACACAAGTAATCTAGACGATTGCTATGGCATAATTTTGAGTACCACTAATGAACACAATCTAATCAGAAAGCTCTGCTCTTCCTCTTTCTTTCTCTTCTTCATTTGTTCAGAGATCAAGCCTGTTGTATGCTATCAGTAAGTTCTGAGAAATAATTTGACCATAAGAACCATCTTAAGTCATTTATTAAATCTAGGCTTACGCTCTTCTAGCAAAGCCTTTAGATCCACACAAATCTGAGCATCCTGCTATTTGCAGCTAAGATAGTAATAATCAGGTACACATTTCACTTGCTAACCACACCTGGCAAAACCTAGCTGTACATTATACACCTAGCTGTCTCACTTTGCCTTTAGCTCCAAATTCTGTTTGATCTTGCATTAGTCTCTTGCCCTTACTCTCACCACAAGTGTGCCAGAATGTTGCAGATGCTCAGCCTAACTGCCCAGATGGCAGACCAAAAGGACTGGCTAGGTGTTTTGAAGAACATCCTTTTACCCACGGCTGCTGACGACCTTCAGCACAAGAGCCAAATGCAACTGGAAAACAAGGGAAGGCAACTAATGAAAGATGACTCAAACCAGAGGTATGACCACAAATATCTGACTGAGGTTATCTTCCTGGCCCACAACCTCACAGGTTTGAAACAGGAGGTAAACAACCTCAAACTCCAGATCACAGAGTCTCAAAAGGAGCTGACACATGCTAAAAGCCGCATAGACCAGCTAGAGATGGAGGCTCAGGACAGACACAAGGACCCTGGCAGAAGAGAGACACAGGAGGAAATCCACAGTCTTCAAACCGCACTGACAACTGCTAAACAACAAGAGCAGTTTGAAAAGACAGCCAGAGAGGACCTGGAAAAGGAACTCTTTCACACAGAGTCACTGTTAAAAGCAGAAAATTCTGAAATCTTGGAAAAAGATGCCAGAATCATGGCCTGTGAAGGTCAACTGAAGGTGTCCAGAGCTGAAATTGAGGCACTGACCCAGCTGCTGGACAATACCAAAGATGAACTTGACATGGTCCAACGAGAACTGAGACACTCTTACCTGCTGCAAAAAGAACCACAGCAGGAGAGACATCTCACTCCCCCACTTGCAATCAGCAGAGAAACCTCCCCCAGCCAAGCACAGAGTTACCAAGGGGGGAGACAAACCCCTCTGCTTAACATGTCATCGGACAATTTCCTTAAAGCTTCTGCAGCCGCAGAAGGAAAAGGACTGATTCAAACGAATCCTGAAACGACACATGTAGTGACACTCAAAGACCTCAACCGAATGGCCAGACAGATCCCTGCATTTACACCAGAGCTTGCAGGAGACAACGACGTTTACGCTTACCTGCGAGACATTGACTTTCACCTGCAGTCTTTGATGAGTGTGCACCATCAAGATAGACTCTATCTGATCTGGATAACATCCAGCCCAGAGGTGCAACGCTTTCTGGCTCGGCAGCCAGAAAACATCAAGTCTAACTACCAGCAGCTGAAACAAGCCATTATAAAGGAGTTCTCAGAGTTTGAAAACGGACTGATCGCTGCCCTAGATACCAAACAGGGTCGGCATGAAACTCCCTATGTTTACTATCACAGACTCAGACGAGCTTACTTCGGAGCTCGCAACGAATCTGGGATGGAGGAGGACACCAGCTTCAAGAGCCTTTTCCTCCGAAACCTCCATCCTATCGTAAGTCATCATTTAGGCATCATGGCCTGCGCCAACACAATGCCTATCCACCAACTGCGTGACCTGACACAGAAGGCCTTTAACCCTCTGAGGTCTGAGCTGTTTTCTGGGCCATGGAGGTGTTCTGACATGCTCTGACATTTGTGTTTTTTTCTGTTACTAGTGACATTTTCATGGCTAAAGTCTGATTACACTGTATTCAGCACAAACTCTGCTACAATAATATATCAGCAGCATGTATGTAAAAGTTTGTAGTTTTGAGATAATGACATTTATGCGTGGTTTGTGAAAATACAAAAAAAAATTCTCACTGAAATAAGGCCATGAAACCCATACTGATTATTTCTTCACAAGATTTTTGAAAATTGTATGACATAGCCTCGAATATTTGCTCCAAAACGATGTGAAAATCACCCTGACTGCTCATTCAGATAAGACAATATATTGATTTAAAATTTCTAAGACGTGTTTTGTGTGACAAAGCCATATGCGAAAAGGCGTGATCATCTCATGAATATGTAAGGTTTTAACACCTGAGAAAGACAAAGACACTCCCCTAACTGCCCTATTAGGAGCGATCAGGCCCTGTCATTCAGAGCAACCTTGCACAAAGAATGAGGAGATTTAAAAAAGAATGGCTTTTAGATTGTTTGGATTTATTTACAGCACAACACAATCCAAAAATACAAATGACAAAAGAGCACATTGAAAACAATGATCCAAAGACAGAGACCTTTGTGCCATTCCTAAAAACATTGTACATACCTTTCATTTCCAAGGTGTTTGATTTTCACTTTACCATGTTCATGTACAGAGACTCATGTGAATGTTGAAGTCAGCAGGACTCAGTTGCATGAGTCCTGCTGACTTCTTTCCCTGAAAGAAAAAAAAAAAGAAAAAACTGTGAACATAATGATATCAAGAGAAACTATAGGGCTGCACGATTTTGGGAATAGATTTTAGATTTTTCTGGTTAAAATTTCTTTTTAAAATTCACAGAATACACACACACACACACACGTTTCCAACAATATATAATGAACACCAGGTTTGTTGTGCCTTGTAGGCATAGGCTACGCAGTGCTGCATAAAATAATAATAACAATAAATTAAATCTTCCAAAAGATTTCAAGAACAACTACGCTAGAGAAAAATATATTGATTATCATATGTTACTTCAAATGTTTCCATTCGTTATGATGATATGAAATGAGATAATAGTAAAAACATAAAGCCTAATGTTTGGTGCATTTTTCCTTTCAAACGCAATCGCGCTCCAAAATATGATACATTAAAACCCACAGCGCGCTCCAAAATATGATACTCAAACCGACAGCGCGCTCCAAAATATGATACATTCAAACGCCATCGCGCTCCAAAATATTAAACATTATGGTTATACATATCTATGTTTGAGCAGATATCCACAAACAGTATTTATCAGGAAACACGGGTCTAAATAGTATAATATTCACCATATACAGTATCTAGCAACAGTTCAACTGCAATGTGAAGTTTATGCAACAATACCATAAACTAATAAGTAAGAATTTCTTACCTTACATCTTTCTTGTCTTCAAATCACGTTCTTCTTCTTCTGGGGGTAAATCCAATGTAAGCTCAGACGTGTCTTCCAAACTCGACGAAAAGCAGAGACTTGTGAAGTGTTTTGGTGTTTTGTGTTTGAGGTAACGAGGGCGTTCGCGTTCCATGTGGAGATTTGCATGTGAATCACTTTTGCGCGAGTGGGCGTGTCGAATTAAAAAGTAATTAGCAAGCGTTTGAGATACTGGACATCCTGTTGGTTTTATACAAATTACTTAAACAGAGAATATTTGTTTTCAGTTTGAATCCGATCATTTAAAAGTACACGCTTAAATGTGTATAAAGGTGTATGGCTCATAAATGTGTGAGAAGTATTCGCTGAGTTTTGTTTCAGTTTATAGACGTGCTCAAGAAAAAAAAGTTCACCGCGACGGAGAGGCAGAACGCACACCCTGTTTATTATGACCGCCGCTAGCGTAGCTAGCCGGTCATATAGGGATTGTCAAAGTTTTTTTTTTTTTTTTTTTTTCGTCACCTTACTGAATTTTTCGTCAACGATACCAGGGACACCGAAGCACCGGGGAACATGAAATTTGGTGGGCATGTAGCCCCACTAGACTTCTAAGGAAAAATTTCGTTTTGGTCCCCGGGGGCCACTCCACCCCCGCGCTGGGCCCCCCCAAACCCCCAAAAATGCAGTTTTTCCTAAATAACTACCTGAACCGTGGCACCGAGGATGAAGAAATTTTTATGGTATGTTGGTCTACTAGACTTTTACGGAAAAATTTAGTTTGGTCCCTGGGGGCCACTTCCCCCCCCGCGCTGGGGCCCCCTTAAATTTTTCGTCAAGGATACCAGGGACACCGAAACACCGGGGAACATGAAATTTGGTGGGCATGTAGCCCCACTAGACTTCTAAGGAAAAATTTCGTTTGGTCCCCGGGGGCCACTCCCCCCCCGCGCTGGGCCCCCCCAAACCCAAAAAAATGCAGTTTTTCCTAAATAACTACCTGAACCATGGCACCGAGGATGAAGAAATTTTTATCGTATGTTGGTCTACTAGACTTTTACGGAAAAATTTCGTTTGGTCCCCGGGGGCCACTTCCCCCCCCCCGCGCTGGGGCCCCCTTAAATTTTTCGTCAACGATACCAGGGACACCGAAACACCGGGGAACATGAAATTTGGTGGGCATGTAGCCCCACTAGACTTCTAAGGAAAAATTTCGTTTGGTCCCCGGGGGCCACTCCCCCCCCGCGCTGGGCCCCCCCAAACCCAAAAAAATGCAGTTTTTCCTAAATAACTACCTGAACCGTGGCACCGAGGATGAAGAAATTTTTATGGTATGTTGGTCTACTAGACTTTTACGGAAAAATTTCGTTTGGTCCGCGGGGGCCACTTCCCCCCCCGCGCTGGGGCCCCCGTAAATTTTTCGTCAACGATACCAGGGACACCGAAACACCGGGGAACATGAAATTTGGTGGGCATGTAGCCCCACTAGACTTCTAAGGAAAAATTTCGTTTGGTCCTCGGGGGCCACTCCCCCCCCGCGCTGGGCCCCCCCAAACCCAAAAAAATTCTGTTTTTCCTAAATAACTACCTGAACCGTGGCACCGAGGATGAAGAAATTTTTGTGGTATGTTGGTCTACTAGACTTTTACGGAAAAATTTCATTTGGTCCCCGGGGGCCACTTCCCCCCCCCCGCGCTGGGGCCCCCGTAAATTTTTCGTCAACCATACCAGGGACACCGAAACACCGGGGAACATGAAATTTGGTGGGCATGTAGCCCCACTAGACTTCTAAGGAAAAATTTCGTTTGGTCCTCGGGGGCCACTCCCCCCCCCGCGCTGGGCCCCCCCAAACCCAAAAAAATTCAGTTTTTCCTAAATAACTACCTGAACCGTGGCACCGAGGATGAAGACATTTTTATGGCACATCAACCTAGCCCATAATCACTCATTTGTGATTTGCGCCCCTCCCATAAAAAATGAAAATGCAATATTATTCTGCTTTAATCGCCCCTATCTTCAGTGGAGATGTTCAGAACTGCACCATATTTCATGTGTATGATTAACTTGACAACCTCTGGGGGTATCCTCTGCTAAGTTTTGTAGAATTTCATCCATGGGGGGGTATAAAATAAATTCATTTATGTGCACATTTAGTGACTGTACACTCATCGGCCTGTAGATGGTGCTGTTGAGCGAAGGGTTGCTGGTTTAGGATGATACTGTCACACACACACATGCAGGAATACAAACAAACGCAAGCATGCACACACACTGACATCCACACGCACAGACACACACCCATACACACACATACAAATCCACATGCACAGACACACACACACACAAACACACACGCGCACACATGTACGCACACATACATACACGCACAGACACACACACACACAGACACACACATACACAAATACACACACATACACACACACACACACACACACACAGACAGACATGCACATACTATTACTTTTTTTAGGTATATACATAAACACGCAATACAGCCAAATTACTCCACGTCATTTATTTTTGTGGAAAGCCAGTGCAGGCCTGAGCGGCGGTCATATTTTGTACCGCGATGCGGTACATCTAGTTTTCTTTATTTTACAAAAGCACAATGTTTTGATTTGATTGTAAGTGGACACATACAAAAGTAGAAATATCACAGATTATTTTTTTATATTTCTTTTTTCTGTATAACCATAAATGACGGAGTAATTTAAGTTTATGTTGCTGCTATGTGAAAAAAATCCAGCAAAACGCGTCGGCGCGTTTCTCGACCTCAGAGGGTTAACAAACACAAGGCCTCCTCAAAAAGGGTTTGTAAGATCCCAGCGATTCTGAACGGCAAAATCCAGAATCCAAAGCTGGCACCAGAAGGCACCCAGCATTTCCACAATGCAAGAGCCTTTAACAAAAAGCTAGCCAGCAGAGGGCAAAACCATCACCATGGCCATAGATCTAGACTCAAGACCAACCGCTGGGAGGAGCCATGGAAAAGAACATTCTCACCCAGCAAACACCACAGGACGTCCCACAGCAGTCTTCAACAACAACATCCTCCTCCACACCTTTCACACAGGTGCCAAACAGAGGCTGCACAAAGACAGCTGGACACGCCTGCTTCTGAGTTACAAGAGCTGCTAGCACTAGCAAAAGAGCTCCTTGATCAGAACTCCCCTGAGGAGTACTGGGAAGAACGAACCTCTGACTCTTGCCCAACACAGCTCGGGCAAGCTTGAGTCAGCACTGCAGCCAGAGCAGAGTAACACTGCAGACTTCAGACTCCTGGTCCCTGGGTGCAGAACAAAGGGCTAATGACCACCTGCTGCCCTTTTGCTACCAACACTAGGTCAGTCTGAAACTCTCTTCACACTACACAATACCCATAACCACTCCCTGCAGTCACAAGCAACCACCTGCCTCAAAGGACAGGTGACACACTTTCAAGGCACCTGCTGCCTCGGCACCTGCTGCAGAGACCTGGACTTACTGTCTACATCACCCGATGGAACGACCACCGCTCCAGGAAACACAAACAACCAGAGGCCACCATGGCCTTCCAGCCTTGTATGACAGAGGTGTGTCTGATCTTTCTGCACTTCCAACGTCGTTCGTGGTTGTCCTTGAGAGGGACAACAACGATCGAAAGGGGGGAATATGTAGCGTCTGGTCCAATCAGACACACAAATTATTCATTTATTTAATGAATAATCTGTGTAAACTCACTCTCCCAAATAAGGCCTGTGAAACGTTCCCCAAATGAAGCTAACACACTGGCAGGACGCGGTGTCTTGTTACAGGACACACACTGAAACTGATTTTACGAGCGAAAGGAATGTCCTGAGAGCTGCGACTCTCACTTAAACTCTTGCAGAGGAAGAGAAATAAAAACCCTGTTAATCCTATATATATTCTATATATAACCACTTGATAAATGTGTAAACATGTATCTAATTTTTCCCATCTCATGATTTTCCCTTTTATGTGGCGTTTGTATTCTTGTAAACTCAATTGGGTTAATGTTTCAGACTTTGCATATTATGGTTAACCAACATTATATGTGCGGCATTTTTGGTCTCTATAAACTCCAATCTTCATCCCCGTTTTGTTAATTTACATTACATTCTGCTAACTTTGTGACGCATTAGTATTATAAGCATCTTAAAGATTCTTGTGTTAAACATCCAATCAAATTGCATGTTCAAAGGGACAATGGGTCGTAAAAATGTCCCTCCAAAGGGAAATCTTCTCATTGGCTCACACAGCTCCAGAGGTTGTGCCATCTTCACGCTTTAAAGTCACTGATCAGCTCTTAGCTCTCTCTTAGTCCCTTTCTGAAATGCTGTCGTGAAGATGATGCTGAACTAGAAGCCTCTAAGGACCCACCAAGCTTGTGCCAGGCTGTGGCCTTGTCTTTCCATTCACCAAAGATACTCTGAAAACCACTGGTTCTCTCTCATCAAGACCACATCAGCAAAGATCAACTGGAGCCTCAACAAATTGCATCAGGACATTTTAATTCAAATGGGCGAGACATGCAAGTATCAAACTAAGTCTCATTATTTGATACATTAAGTATCCTTACCCCTTTAAAGAAGGGTGTTTTAGAACTAAACTGATGGTTTGCTCAAGGCTGTTGATCTGCTGACAAACAATCATTTCAAACAATGCTATAATTTCTTGCTTTCCTGTATTCTGCTTCAGCTCTCTTTCCCTTGGTAAACTGTATGCATGTATGTGTGTGTATGTTAGAGTAGTTTAAGTGTTTAGACTAGTTAATAAAATCTTGTTTATGCCACACGTAAAGTTGTCCTTGTCTCAAGCTCATAACTGGAGTCACTAATCATTTAGATCTTGGTTACTGCTCTTAGTAGTATTGTAAATTAAGAAAGACATTTCCCATGCCCCGGAAATGTATATTTCTTAGAGTTAATAAACAATTGATCCTGAGTGTTCATGGGACAAATAGGTTCATTGATTGTAATATTAATTTACGACAGTAAATTAATTATATTAACTAATCCAAATATTCATAATCAATTATAACCAGTTATTATTGATTATTAATATTTCATATAGAGCTAATTTGCTACAAGGCTCACTGGGGGAAATGCATATTTGCGGAGGCCCCGGGGCCAGCTGTGTGCCAGTGCATCCGTGCCGAGTGTTCCCTCGGTCAGGGAGTAAAACAACTGGCAGTGGGAGGTCTCTGAGGAGGCAAACAGGTCTACCTGAGCCTCTCCGAACTCTCTCCAGATCAGCTGAACCGCCTGGGGGTGGAGTCGCCATTCTCCCGGGAGCACAGCTCGTGATAGCTCGTCGGCCACACGGTTGAGCACACCGGGGACATACATGGCTCGAAGCGACCTCAGATGCTTCTGACTCCAAAGGAGGAGATGGCGGGCGAGTTGTGACATGCGACGGGAGCGTAGACCACCTTGACGGTTGATGTACGCAACGGTCGCAGTGTTGTCCGTACGGACCAGCACGTCTCTGCCCTGAAGCGGCCTTTTTAAGCGGCTCAGAGCGAGACGTACTGCAAGCAACTCGAAGGCAGTTGATGTGCCAATGCAGTTGGGGGCCCGTCCACACCCCTGATACTGCATGCCCGTTGTACGTGGCACCCCAGCCGGTGGCAGAGGCATCTGTGAACACCACAGCATGCCTGGACACCTGTTCCAAGGGGACTCCTGCCCGAAGGAACGAGGGGTCTGACCACGGACTGAAGGTCTGGCGGCGCTCCGGTGTGATCGCCACCCGGTGAGTGCCGTGATGCCACGCCCATCTCGGGACTCGGCCGTGAAGCCAGTGCTGAAGCGGTCTCATATGAAGCAGCCCGAGCGGAGTTACCGCTGCTGCCGCTGCCATATGCCACAGGAGCCTCTGAAAGAATTTCAGTAGGACCGCCGTCCTACCTTTGAACGTGTTCAAGCAGTTCAGCACCGACTGAGCGCGTTGCTCTGTGAGGCGCGCTGTCTGTGCGACCGAATCCAACTCCATACCGAGAAAAGAGATCCTCTGCACGGGGGCGAGTTTGCTCTTTTCCCAGTTGACCTGGAGGCCCAGCTGGCTGAGGTGCCTGAGCACGAGGTCCCTGTGTTCGCATAACTGATCTCGAGAGTGTGCTAGTATGAGCCAGTCGTCGAGATAGTTGAGAATGCGAACGCCCTGTTCTCTCATGGGAACAAGGGCCCTCTCCGTGACTTTCGTGAAGACACGGGGAGACAGGGCCAGCCCGAAGGGCAGGACCTTGTACTGATATGCTCGACCCTCGAACGCAAAGCGCAGAAACGGCCTGTGTCGAGGAAGAATCGAGACATGAAAGTACGCGTCCTTCAGGTCGATCGCTGCAAACCAATCTTGGGGACGAATGCATTCGAAAATGCGTTTCTGCGTGAGCATTTTGAACGGTAGCTTGTGAAGGCTCCGATTCAAAACTCGCAGGTCCAAGATCGGTCGTAACCCACCACCTTTCTTGGGTACAATGAAGTAGGGACTGTAGTGCCCTGACCTCATATCGGCTGGAGGGACCGGCTCTATCGCGTCCTTCGCCAGTAGGACTGCGATCTCCGCGTGCAAGACATGGGCATCGGCTGCTCTCACTGTAGTGGAGTGGATGGCCCGAAACATGGGGGGACGCCGGGCGAACTGAATCGCATATCCGAGCCTGATGGTCCGAATGAGCCAGCGAGACGGACTGGGGAGCGCTAGCCAGGCTCGCAGAGACCGTACAAGCGGGACCAAAGGGACCGTAGGCGTACCCGGAGTGGGGCAGCGAGGTGGAACACAGGGGCTCGGCTCGGGAGGCTCTCTCTGGGAGGCGGCCCGTAGCGGAGTCTGAGTGTGCTGTGCAACACTTACCTGGTTCCACGAGGCCGGAGGTGCAGGAGGCGGCTTGGTTGCGTTCTCGAACTGCACACTGCTGCCTGCTGGCGATAGAAGAGGCGGATGAGAGTGGTGAGGATTCTCTCCCCCCACTGCTCTTCGGACCCAGAGACGGAAGAAACTGCTCTTTTATTGAAAATTTGGGTACCGCTGGTTTTGAGGCCAGCGGCGGAACAAAAACAAAAGGAAACCAAGAATTTTCCACCCGGCCCTCTTCCGGGGGATGGAGCGATGCGGTCATCGTCTCCTGGAGAGCAGTCCCTGCCATCTCTGGGTCGCCCGTCCTAGGGCCGCTTGCTCCTGGCTTTGCCGCCCTTCTTAGCGGGGTCCTGGACGGGCGGGGCGGCCCGCCTGCGACTGGCTCCACGGCGCCGTTTAGATGGAGGCTGCTGCGGCGGCGCGGTAGCAGGGGCAGACGCAGGAGGCCGCCCTCGGCGACGAGCAGACTGAGGGGCCGCAGGCGGTGGGGTGGGGGCAGCAGCTGGCCGCCGCGGCAGGATGTGCTTGATGGCCTCAGTCTGCTTTTGTACAGCCGAGAACTGCTGGGCGAAGTTCTCGACCGCGTCGCCGAAGAGGCCGGTTTGGGACACGGGGGAGTTAAGGAACCGGAGCTTGTCGGTCTCCCTCATGTCGGCCAGACACAGTCAGAGATGGCGTTCCTGGACCACCAAGGTGGACATCGCACGGCCCACCGACCGCGCGGTCACCTTCGTCGCACGAAGCGCGAGGTCCGTCGCGATGCGAAGTTCCTGAAGAACTTGGGGATCGTGACCACCCTCGTGCAGGTCTTTCAGTGCCTTGGCCTGATGGACCTGCAGCAACGCCATAGCGTGCATGGCAGAGGCAGCTTCCCCACTGGCCTTGTAAGCCTTGCCGGTTAAATCCGACGAGTACTTACAGGCCCGGGAAGGAAGACACGGTTTTCCACGCCAAGTGGAGTTAGGGCACAGTTGCATCGCAACGGCCCGTTCCACTGGCGGGATACGCGTGTATCCCTTAGCCGCCCCGCCATCAAGGGTGGTGAGGGAGGAGGAGCCACCGGGACGGTTTCTGGCAGTGAAAGGTGCCGTCCATGTCCCCGTAAGCTCCTCATGCACTTCCGGGAAGAAAGGCACTGGGGTGGGTTGCTGAGAACCAGCACGCGCCACCCCGAGATACCAATCGTCCAACCTCGAGGGTTCGGGACACGGTGGAGGATTCCACACGAGCCCGACCCCTTTGGCGGCCCGGGAAAGCATGGTCATCATCTCCGGGTCCGTCTCAGGCACCGCTGGCACACCCGAAGGAGGCAGCGGTGCCGAGTCGTCGTCCGCAGAGAAGTCTGACCCACCCTCCGATGCAGCGATCGACATCTGGTCTTCAGGGGGAGCCCCAAAGGAGACAACCGGTACACACCGCGAGGATGGTCCAGCTCTCTCCAGTGGGGGCTCAACTGGCTGCGGAGCGTGAGAGGGGTGAGGGTTCCTAGGGGGTTGGTTCCCCGAAGGAGACGCGCTCACCGTAATCCTCAGGTCACCCGTGTCACTGCCCGAAGCAACCCTCTGAGGAGGATTGGATCGAGGCAGAGGCACGGGGACTCCGCCCCTTTGCAGGAACGTGAGTCTCGACCGCAGCTCCGCGATGGTCATCTTCCCACAATGGGTACATGACTCATCCACCAACGCTGCCTCAGCGTGTTTAATGCCCAGACACACGAGGCAGCGTTGGTGACCATCCCGTGAACCCAGGTAACGACCGCATCCAGAAACACACAGATAGAAAGTCATCTTTAAAAAGACGCTGTCTATCTGTGTAAGCTCTTTTAGGGACTGCTCTCACTGGTGCTGAAACACGCAGGGGAACAGTCACTGCGAACACAGACAGGAATGTGCACCTGTCTGTGCGCTGTCTCTCTCTCTCTTGCTGGCAGGTCTTACCAGCTGTAAGAACAGCTCTTTAGCGCTCTAATGGCGCACCTTACCAGCTGTTATAACAGCCTTTTTTGTTTGCTCAGTTTGAAAAACAAAAAAGACATTGAAAAGAGGAGAGAAAGAAAAAGACTGCTCGCGCTGCCGTGCTGTAACGCCCGCACCGGGAAGGAGAGGTCCGAAAAGGCTCGTCTTGAAGTCACTCTGTTTTGTAGACTGCATCGAAGTGCTTGGCTCCGAAGCAAAAAGCTGAAGTGCAATCACACCAGCTGCTCGTTAAATACCCGCGCTGCGAGGCTGCGCAGCTGATGCAAATGATTGCACGCCAATGTGTATTGGCTTGTTTTAGTTTCACTCGAAGTAGATTGGCCTCTCTAGCGAGATTCCTATTCGTCGTTCACCACGACGTACGTCGTAGTGACCGGACGATAGGGAACCGATATGTTACAGACAAAATATGAATGTTTAGACAAGATTTCGTCGATTAGTTTTGGACAGATTATAAAGTTTTTACTGTAAAAAAGACTACTGCCACATCAAATAAGCTTTTGTTCACCAATTTCTGCTCATATGTTAAATATTTAGTATGGAATGTTTTGTCAAAAATAAAGTAGGTATATGGAATTATCAACTAAGATGTTATTATAGTGTTTGTTCCAATATTCAAACTAATGAATCCTTAACTTTGAAATACGTATGATAAAATACATTTTTCACTGAAGACCACACTTTTGCTAGCCCTAGCATCGGTCAAGCGAGTGGGTGATTTACAAGCGCTCTCTGCACGAAGGTCACCAAGCAGAGACTATCACGATGGATAGTAGACGCTATCGCTTTAACCTACGCTTCTATGGGCCTTCCTTGCCCCATTGGCGTCAGAGCTCATTCCACGAGAGGCATCCCAGACAGCAACAGTGTCGCCCAGATCAAGCCCACATCTGTTACGCGTGGAATCCACATGTACTAGATGTGGCCCGGATCTGGGCCGACACTATGTTGCTGTCTGGGATGGCCTCATCTTGGGCCTGGTCCAGTGGTATACCAATTGAAGACAACTGTACGGCGGCCGACTGGTCCTCGCTGTCCACATTTGTAAGATTTGATCACTTAGAGGTTCCTGCTCTGCAGGCTCAAGTTCTTTTTGTATAAAGGCCTTGGCCTCGGGGACCCCAAGCCTTTTACTACCCCTCTGTGGGGCCCTAAATGGTCCGGCCCCCGTTGGATTTGACTTTAGCTCTACTATTAACCTTGGGCACATTTTATTTGATGTTTGTGTTTCATTTGGTGTGATAGCAGTCGTCCAGGGGCTGCTGTCTTTTACTTTTGTTTTGTATTTGTTTTATTTTTGATAATAAAGTTTGTTTGAATGTTCGCCGGTTCCCGCCTCCTTCCCACAATAACAAACTTCGTTACAGATGGAAATCAAAAGTTTAATAGTAATGGCATTATGAAAGGCAGCTACTGTAAATGAAACATTTAAATAGATTAAACAGTTATGTTGAGTAGTGAAAAGGATACTTTGTGATTTTGAAAACACAATTGAAAACATGATGAAATGCTTGTAAAAAGTGCACTTTTGATGATCTGTTGTGATATAAACACCTTACTTGTGAAAATAGTAGCCTACCAAAGCGAATAAAAAAAACTGTAAATCATAAGAAGCCTCAAAACATTGCTTTAAAAGAAAAAAAAGATATATGACATCAAATAGTTTGCATTGCATTATGTAAACATGACCAAACAAATTTCCCATTCGTGCATCACAGCCTCAGAACTATTCAGTTTTGTTCCTGGTAATCTGCTGCAGTCATTCCTTTACTGCTAAAAATGCAAAACATGAGTATTTATACTTATGAGGAAACTAGGAATGACTGACATTACTAATTTTATTCTAGATCACAGTGGAAGGGTTCTCTTTCGAGAGATTTCAAGGATGAGCCAGGGTAAACTATGTGAGCAGAAGTGTGTCAGGAAAGGAGTGTCCCACAAATAAACATTCTGCAAAGCCTCCCCTGACACCCTCCAACCTGCAAGTTTTGAGATGTAATCTAATTTTTCTATTCATTCATTCATTCATATACTTTATGTATGTATACTTTATGTAACCATAGCCAATTTAGTAAAAAGGGTTTTACATTAGTTGATTACCTTTTTTTAGTTTTACTAGTTGAAAAGTGACAAATAAATAATCTAAATTATTTATCTTTCAAGTCTGCTTCAGTGACTGGCTCAAACAAAGAAAACCCGAAAAAGGAGAGAGAGAAGAGGGAGAAGCAAGTGGTATTATCCCCAAAAATACAAGATGTCATAAAAAAAGAAAAGAAAAATGTAATGTAAAATGTATCTCTATAATTCTGTTATTGTTCTCCTTTACGGTTACTATTATAGTTTTTAGCATTTTAATCATTTCAATTAATGATTTTGTACATTACTGTTATGGGTTGTTTTAAGGGGCTGCAATATCAAATAAAAGGAATTTGTTTGAATGGTTGCCTGTGCTTCTGAAGATTATTTAAAGTGTACTTGGAATTGTTTACATTATTTGTCACAACACCCAGTGGCAGGAAAAATAGAGAAGACATAGAGTCAGCCAGCCTGACCAGCTAAAACCAGCTAAGACCAACAATGACCAGCTAAGACCAGCCTGACCAGCTAAGACCAGCCTGACCAGCTAAAACCAGCCTGACCAGCTAAGACCAGCCTGACCAGCTAAAACCAGCCTGACCAGCTAAAACCAGCTAAGACCAGCCTGACCAGCTAAGACCAACAATGACCAGCCTGACCAGCGAAGACCAGCTTGACCAGCTAAAACCAGCTAAAACCAACAATGGGCAGCTAAAACCAGCCAAAACCAGCCTGACCATCTTAGGCTGGTTTAAGCTGGATTTTTCAGCAGGGATATAGGCCTATGTCAACTACAAAATTTGCTTTGTAAAATGCTATACTTTTATATAGTAATGATAAAGAATCAGGATTTTTTTTAAACTTTTTTTTAGCCAAATATGTCAACCACCCAAATACGGAAACAGGAACTAGGAATGAATCCGTGGATGGCTGTACGAAAAACAAGAAAAACGAATAAATAAACATAATTTATAATATAATATAATAATAAATATATAGGCCTACTTTCTGCCAAGATCTTGCAAAGTAACTATTGTAAGCAATTAATACATGAAGGATGATAACATGAGTTTTATGGGTGTTGAGATATGAAAATTATCAGGATAATGTGTGGTTTCAAATGTGTCCACACAGCTCCTTGAAGGTCAAAGGAGGTCAGGGAAATCAAAACTGAAACCAAAAGTGAAAAAAATAAAAATTATTTTTTTCCCCCTTAAGAAAATCCTAAATAAATGTGCTGTTGTATGGGGTGGACTGGGACAAAAAATCGGCCCTGGAATTTTGGCCCAGACTGGCCCACTACATATGATCATAAACACCACCCATCTTTGCACGTGTTACCGGTCTCAAACAGGGAAGGATGAGATATAGTAACTGTATAAAATGATGAGAAACACACATTAGTGTCTGCAGCGTTCTGGCGCTTTCTTTTAATGACTTTGCCCTTTGACCAGAACGTCATTTCTCATCGCTCTAGTGCAATGCGCCACCTACAGGCCTATTTCAGAATAAACTTAAATCTATATAACATTAGAATAACTTTTTTAGACTCTTGTAAATATTTAAACTGAAGAAAGAGAGAAAAAAAATAATTTGGGGGTACCTATTATAACTCAATACTCTTATCTTTCACTGTAATATTTTCAGTCCGTCACACTCTCCCCTATTTTTTTTATATGACTCCTGACATCAATACTAGGTAAGTCTATTTCCTCTCAGTCATTCATCTAACAAGTCCAGATAGGTATTGGTTGCCACCAAGGAACTGCATTAACTACCTGGTAAGTCATTGGACTTCTCAGAATCATGTAAGGCTGGACTGCATTTAAATGACTTTGTCTGTAAGTCGGTTGACCTAATATGTCATAAGTCAGTATTGCTTTTGGCTTTGCTTGTCTGTTTGATCTTCACAAAGTCTCTTGATCCTCTTCATCAACACTCTCACATTGCTCATTTTGCCTTACAGGTGATCCTTGACTTGACGGAGGTAACTCTTCTGGGCCGTATCTGACAATATCCTCTTCTTCTAGAACCTGCTCCTCGCCTTCTGCTTGATCGTCCTGTATGGTCACTGGTTCCGACAATGGTGTTGCAGAAGGGTAAAACTCTCTCGCCATCGGTCTTAACTGAGATCTCTTTTCAGTCTGGGACCTTTGTAGTAGTTCAACGTGGTCATGATTCCCTGCAGTCATTGGTAAGTAAGGATAGTACCATTGTTCGTCCTCCGAGCTATCCTCTTCCTGATCCACACTCGGCTCTGTGACTTTCCTCTTATTCAGTTGTCTTTTCTTTACAGGTACATTTAGAGTGTGATCTTCAACAGGTAAATCATTCACTGGTAGTAAAAGGTTTCTGTGTAATAGTCGAATTGTCTTTTTACCAGTTTCAGGTTGGATCTTGTACACGGGCCCCTCTTTGATCCTCTCCACTACTTTGTGCACTTCCTTCTCCCAGTAGGGACGAAGCTTGCCTGGACCTCCTCTCTCAGAAAGGTTCCTTACTAAAACCCGATCACCTGGCTGGAGAGGTACTCCTTTCACCTTCCTGTCATAGTACTTATTTCCTTTCGCAGATGACTTTTGGCTATTTTCGGATGCAATCTTGTAAGCTTCTTGCATTCTGGATGCCCACTTCTCAGCAAACATCAGGTGGCTTTGAGTCTCTTTTTCTGGTTTTAGGTTAAGCGTCAGGTCAATTGGCAACCTGGGGGACCTCCCATACAGTAAAAAGAACGGTGAGTATCCAGTAGCTTCGTGTCTGGTACAGTTATACACATGAACCAGATGTGGAAGGTGTTCTTTCCAATCAGCCTTTTTCTCTTCCTCCAGAGTGCGAAGCATTTGCAACAAGGTATGGTTTAGCCTTTCAACTGGGTTACCCTGTGGGTGGTAAGGAGTAGTCCTTGAATGAGAAATCCCTGCCAGTTGTTGCAGTGTCTGGAACAAATTATTTTCGAACTCCCATCCTTGATCATGGTGTAGTCTCTCTGGATATCCGAAGCGTGGTATGAAATCCTGAAATATCTTCTCTTCAAGCGTTCTAAGCTGATCGCTTTTCATGTTGTCCACGATGAATTCAAAAAGTTCAGGTTCATTGGTACCTGTCACTTTAGGAACCTCCAAGCCTCTTTCATCTTCCAGTGACGAAGCAAGACTATACAGCTGTTCTTCACTCAGCAGATGAAGCTGTTTTTGGATATCCCATAGAAACGCACGAAGAGGAACTGAAGACGCCATCTTGACTGGAACCCAGAAGACTTGCACTCACAAGGTGAACAAACTCACAGCATTCCTTGTAGCTCAATCCAGAGGGTCACACTGGTCTCCCACGTCATCAGTCTCGAAGCTGATACCAAGATCCTAATCCCGGACGAGCCCCCAAAATGTTACCGGTCTCAAACAGGGAAGGATGAGATATAGTAACTGTATAAAATGATGAGAAACACACATTAGTGTCTGCAGCATTCTGGCGCTTTCTTTTAATGACTTTGCCCTTTGACCAGAACGTCATTTCTCATCGCTCTAGTGCAATGCGCCACCTACAGGCCTATTTCAGAATAAACTTAAATCTATATAACATTAAAATAACTTTTTTAGACTCTTGTAAATACTTAAACTGAAGAAAGAGAGAAAAAATAATAATTTTGGGGTACCTATTATAACTCAATACTCTTATCTTTCACTGTAATATTTTCAGTCCGTCACACACGCCCTTAAATATGTATACCAACTCCTATTCCTTAAAATCACTAATGCCATGTAATGAGTGAGTAGGAATGAGTGTGCACCGAGGTGCTCAAACTGTTGGAAAAGGGAGCTGTCGAAGCAGTCCCCCCCTCACAAAGTAAGTCAGGCTTTTACAGCCGCTACTTCCTCGTTCCGAAGAAGGATGGCGGCCTCCGGCCCATCCTAGATCTCAGACACCTGAACAAAGCGCTGATGAAGCGCCCGTTCAGAATGCTGACAACCATACAAATCCTCGTGCAAATTCGCCCGGGGATTGGTTTTTCTCAAGTGGATCTGAAAGATGCTTTTTCATATCCAAATATCGCCTCATCACAGGCTGTTTCTGAGACTTGCCCTGAGGGGCACTACCGTTCGGCCTATCGCTGGCACCTCGTACATTACGAAGTGTATGGATGCGGCACTTACCCCCCTGAGACAGCAGGGAGTGTGAGTACTACCTCGACAATTGGCTGATTATAGCTCAATCAGAGGCACAGTTGATAACTCACAGATCCTGGCTCCTCAGCCATTTAGAATGCTTGGGTCTCAGGATCAACATTTCCAAGAGCACACTATCTCCCAGCCAGAATATTTATTTTCTGGGTATAGTGATAGACTCTATACAAATGAAGGCGCGCCTCTCATCAGGGCGCACGCTCTCCATTCAACGCCTAACGGCATCTTCAGAGCGGGCGCCTGCGCTCCCCTCAAAAGATCTCAGAGGATGTTGGGTCTCATGGCCTCAGCATCAGCAGTACTCCAGCTCGGACTACTGCACATGCGTCCTCTCCAGCACTGGCTAAAACCCTGTATCCCAGCCCACGCATGGCGATCTGGCCACTTACTAATCAGAACGAGCGCCGGCTCGCGGTTCCCTGAGATGAGGGAACGAGTATTGCGTAACTCGCCGTGCTTGTGCTTTGATCAAGGAATCGCTTCAGTCGATTTAACCTAAGGTCCCTGACGGACGATGGGCTCAATTTATAGCCTCTGGCCACGCCCATTCTGGCGGGCTCTGATGTGTCAGGGCGCAAAATGCCCTGATTGGTTTACACGTTAGTAACCGAGACGTTCTTCTTATCACAGGCTCTACACTTTCTCATCTCTCTCCTGATCCTCTTCACTATCATCATCATCACTGGAGCTGATTAAGTTCCTGCTGCTGCAGAAAACAAAGCTATATTTTGACACATTTTACAGCGTCTGCTTGAAGGGCCTGTATCTATTTTTCACGCTATTTCTCTGTACATTCCTTGCGTTTCTTTCTTCTCCATCTCTCAGACTATTTTGACAGATACACACTTACACTGCACGCTCGCTCAGAGCCCAGAGGGGGAGGTGTTTAAAGATGTGATTGGCCCAGCCCAGTGTCAATGAAGTAAAGAACCAATGGGCCGCTGAGCTACGTGTTTCATGGGCCGCGTCTGTCAGAAGGAAAAAAAAAACTATGTGATATTTTTGACTAAAGTGTTTTGGGCCAGCAGTGTCAATTGAAAAAACATTTTCTAGGATCTAGGCCTACCACTTTTATGGGCCGGCTCATGGGCCAAAAAAAAAAAAAAAGTTTCGGCAGTCTGCCCAAAAAGCACGTCGGCCCACCGTGAAAGTGCCAGATGGCCAGTCCGCCCGTGATCAGGGTATGTCACGGTTCATGGGTTCACTGTCTGGCCCTTGCCGTGTGCAAGTGTTGTGGCCGTGACTCGTTATCGCGGCTGATCAGCGCCAGCTGTTCCTCATTTAGAGTCCTATTTACTGTCTGTGATTTTCGTCCTGTCTTTGTCAGATCGTTGTGAGGCGATCATAAGAAGCCTGGATGACTGGACCTTGAGCACTCTTTGTCTGCTGGTTCCCGTTCGAGTGGTTCTCGTTTCCCGGATCTCCCGCGAGCTGACTGGATCTGCCTGGATTCCCTCTGCCCATTGCGTCCCTGCATGGCAGCAGTGTCTCACCTGCTTCAGTCCTTCGCCTCTGACCAGCATTACAACTCTCCCTGTTTATAATAAATTGCTGTTTCTTGCAATTGGATTCTACTTGCCTTCTTTCTGTACAATCTGTGATAGGGTAAACTGTGTTATAGTCATTTCATTTTGAACATTGGACATTTTACTAAATACATAATAACAAAACTAAATTCAGACAAAAAAACAAGTTACATATGTGTAGTAGAGGATGGATACCCGACCCGAGCCCGACGGGACCCGTCGGTACCCGACGGGCCGGGCCGGGTTCGGACAGATATTTAGAAATTATGTTCGGGTTCGGGTCGGGCTCGGTCACATCAGCTCGGTTAAAACAGCTTATGATGTAGGTACGTTAGCCAATGTGCCTGATGCTTTCACTTGATGCAAACGTTCATTTTTTGTGATTAAAATGCATGTAAAATTGTACCATAACATCTGTCTTCCTGTGTGCGCAAATTTCAAATTTGTTTATGTAGCCGTGACAACCAAACACGTGCATGCGCGCCCATGTTAAGTGCGCTTGTTTCTCCGTGCGCGCTGATGCACTCATCCTGTTGACATTTCCGAATGCCTTCCTTCAGTTGCTTAATAAAAGCGGGCTTTCCACACAAACAAACGTACATGTGTCATTAGTATGAGAAAAAAAAAGGGATTTTAACTGTCGGTCTCGGGTCGGGCTCGGACATAAATATCTTTATGCCTGTCGGGCCCGGGTCGGGTTCGGTTACTGCTCTGTCGGACGCGGGCCGGGCTCGGACAGAAAAATTCGGCCCGATCCGCACTCTAATGTGTAGGTCTACCTTTAAAATTGCTGTTATATGGATGTGAATGAACCCAAGTGCATGATTACTTCTTTTCTGAGTGATCTTAACAGTATTTGCATTATATTTTTGCTTCATTCCTTAATTCCCTTTATACTTGCTGCATCAATGAACTTTGTCATGACAATTAGTGTCTTGTTTTCTGAAATCTTCTGCAGATTCTCATGTACATAGGTCTTAACATACAAATTGTTTGCTGTATCATGATATTAAAAGGCCAAAAGCACAAGTCTGTTCCTTCTACAATGCTTTCACTAACTTTTAAGTGTAACTTGCAGGTAACATTTTTCTCGAAGAAAATGCAATAAACATAAAGATAAGAACCGCCCACCACTGTTTTGTATGTTTTTCATACCAAAATGCTGAATATAATATGAAAAGTTGGTACTTTTTAGTGGTTTTAAGCACTCCCGCTCCCTTCCACTAGGCTGGGCGTGACGTCATTTAAGGAACTCCAAGCCTAGAGTTACTGTAGTCTAATGGCAAGTAGGCTAGCAGTTATATTGAAATAACTCAATTGTAAACATAATCGTGTGTGCTGGCTTCAAGAGTAAGCTATTCGCAAAACAAACGGGTTCAGGCAGCATGCACGCAAAATTAAACCGAACTTTTATTTTGACGGGTTGCCGTGAAGACCTTTGAGTTTCTGTGCGTGTATGATATGACGATAGTTTTTCTCAAATGAAACGGTAAAATGACTCAGAGTGGCTCTGGAGATGAATTTCATCATGTCATCATATCGTGACTGGCAGCAGCTAGACTGAAAACAGCGCGAGCATCACTCGTGCTTCAGTGTGTGTGGTAAATGACACGCGCGTCTGCGCCATTCATTCACACAGAGACAAACAGAACATGCAAGGTTAATATTTAAATAGTATTTCTGCAGTTTAATATGACACTATATCGTGGTATATATCGGCTACAGTGCTCATAGTAATGAAAGTTAGTCTGGAGCCCCGTGCTTAGATAAACATGGAAGTGACTTAACGCAGCTGCCTATTACTGGTTACCGAATATACCCGGTACTACAGAAATGCTGGTACTGTCACATTTTCAGTACCGAAGTACCGGTACTTTGACAACACTAGTTTCCCACCTCCTCAGTCTCCCAGTCGTTCTCTATAATCAAGCCACAAACAGTAGGAGTCTAGCAGAGTATGGTTGCAACTTCCTTTTATGACGTCATCACCCAGTTGCTGTAAAAACACGCTACCTTTGAAGAAACCCCAAAAAAATGTTATTTTAACGCATTTTAAGACAGAAATTTTTATATATATACATATTGAGCACTTTAATTTACACATGAATTGGTTGTGGTGGTTAACCTGCAAGTTACACTTTAAGAAGACTGCAGTGCATGAGCCATATCGACCTCTTTTATGGTGCTTTTTGTCCATTTTCTTAGATAAATGATAAACTAGTCTCAATGGCTTAAAAGGTCTGGCCTTTTAATAAGTTCACACTTATTGGTTTAGCAGAAGCTTTTAGCTAAAGAAGCGGCTTACAAATGAGCAGTAGCCTACAACAAGCTATTCATCCTTGCATGAGAAGAACTGTAATGCCAAGTTCAAAAATTGTTTAAAGTTAAAGATACATCATGCAGAAATATTTTTATTTATTTGTTTAAATAAGCCAAAGAAGGGTTTATTTATAAAGGAAGAATATAAAGTGAAGATTATAGCCTCTAGATGGCATCCTCTGTACTGCTTTTAAACACTCAAGAAGAAAGATTATCAACAGAATGTGGCACGTCAAATTTGCATTTGTTTTTACATAATATTATATAATCATGCTCAAAACACCGATATCAAACTGCAGAACTATATTTATCTGCTCTGCCCTTAATTCTTAGTTGCTGTTGTCATAAACATTTGTATTTTTTTTATTATTATTATCTGGATAATGTTAATAAAGTAGGCTATATGATTCGATTTTAGGTTGCCATGGAAGAATGTAACTTTAACCTTTGAAAGCTGATATTCAAAATATTTTTCTGTAGAAGCATAGTTCCCTTGCTGCATCATCACTCCACCCCACTTTCTCTTTCATGCAAAAGGGGAAACAACCACCAATTGTTCATGTGAAGACGTTGTTGTGAGCTTTAATAACACACACCTGCAGAAAGAACAGAAGGAAAGGACTGAAAATGGGTAATAATCTACATCTACGCAATATTCCTGTGGCTATGACTATGTTTATACTAATATAATATAGCAAGCTAATTTATGTTTTATTGAGACAGATGTCCTGTGAAAAGAAGTGGGTGATGTGGGCAGTTTATGTTTTCTGCAATGCCTTTTCAAAATGACATGCATTTTTTTTTTTTTTTATTCCTCCACACCTTGGTTGAGTTCATTATCTTGACTTTTTTGAATTGCTGATTTGATCAAGATTATGCAGCATGGCGTTGAGTTAAAAGCTTAGACTATAATCCAACAGACGTCAAAAAGAGATCTCATCATCCATCCCTGCTGTTGTTTATCAGTGTAAACCACTTTTTTAAGATAAAATATATATTGCATCTCTGGCTAGTTTTGAGACTTCAGTCACGTGTGCAATACATGCTGTGTACGTCAATATTGGTTAAAAAGCTGTGGTCAGAAAGGATGTGTGTTTTTGCAACTGTATTTACTGCTTAATACAGATACAAAATGTATAATACAAATACAAAATGTATTTGCTTTAATGCAAAACTGGCTGAAAGCATTAATGAGACCATCAATGTGCAGTTTTGTGGTCTTATGTTGCATGTGAATTGTGCAACAAATTTTGCTGACAAAGTCTTTTAACCTACCAGTCACAATTTAAGCTGTAGACAGCAAAAATACTTTGTTGGGTTATAAGTACTTTTATTTATTCTTTTAAAAGCGTAAGAGCATATTTTTTTTGTTAAAATACTCTGTAAAAGATACACACATCATGCATTTTATAGAGAATATAGGACACGATGCCCCCTGGTGGCATCATGGTAAGACTGAACAACTCCTTTTATCATAATCTCTAAATTTGCAAACATTTATTCCCCATAATTCTGACAAATAAAATGAGATTATTCATTAAATATAATTTAGCCTAATCTTGAGCATGATTAACAATGAACTGGTAACTAAGGTTCTAATTTGAACAACAATAATAAGATTCATACTTAAAATCAGAGCTGTAATAACTATCCCAAAATTATTTTAAAGACATTCATCAGCTTTATACACAACTGAAAATCATTCATTTCCAACTCCAGTGAGCCGTTAACCGCTGCAACCGGATTGCTGAATCAGTTGGATTTCTGAATGAATCCTTCTATTTCAGTTTTCAACCAAAATCCAAAGAAAGAATCAGAAATGTTATGACTTTCTTTTACAGTTTGATTTCTCTTTTTCTTTGTGCAGCGAATGCTACCTTTTTGTGTGCAGTGAATGGGACCAATGCAACTCAGATGGAAGCCTTTTCAAGCATTGAAATCTTCAATATATGCATATATTTTGTCGTCTTTGCTCTGGGTATCGTTGGAAACGGGCTCGTCATATTTGTGACTGGCTACAAAATGAAGACGACCGTCAACTCCATTTGGTTTCTCAACTTGGCGATTGCAGACTTCATCTTCATCTTAATCATCATCCTCTACATTGTTACTGCCTTTAACAAGATGGCTTGGCACTTCGGTGACTTCTTGTGCAAGTTTGTCAGCTTCGTGGCGGTGCTCAACATGTTTGCAAGTATTTTTTTGCTGACCGCTATTAGCCTGGACCGATGCCTGTCCACCTGGGTGATTGTTTGGGCTCAAAACAAACGAACTCTGGTCAAAGCCAGGATCATCTGTGCATTCGTGTGGGTTTTATCCATCCTCTGCAGCATCCCCTTTGTCATCTACCGCTATGTAAATAATAACCGGTGCATTTATTATGATGAACCCTTCAAGTCTTTGGTCGTATACAGGTTTATGGTGGGTTTTCTCATCCCCTTCCTGATCATTGCATCTTCATACATTGCTATCGGAGTGCGTGCCAAACGTCTCAAAAGGGGGAAGAAGCTCAAGCCTTTCCGGGTCATCATATCTGTGATCATGGCCTTTTTCATATGCTGGTTTCCTTTTCATGTTCAACAGCTGTCCACCGTAATTGCAATGGAGAATAAGTGGTGTGACTTTGAAAAAGTACTAGGACACATAGGACCTTTCGTAAACTGCCTGGCTCATCTCAACAGCAGTCTGAACCCCATTCTCTATGTGTTCATGTGTGAGGAGTTTAAGAAGAAGCTGAAACAGTCTCTACTCCTGGTGCTGGAGACGGCGTTTGCTGAAGAACATCTGCCTATCCGATCATCTCTCCCTTCCACTTGTTCAGGCCTCTCAGAATCACAGGGTCTCAAGAGGAACGACCAGTAGCGTACCGTGGGGTTTCAGTCAGGGTCTTCAGTAACGATCTAATGTGTTGTTCAAGCTGAGTGCTCGTTGCCGCGGATACAGTGTTCTCTTGTGGCTCACGCACAGTTTTCACTCAGATGCGCGCTTCAATCTATCGCCGTTGCGGAGACTTTCTATTTGTTGAAATCTTACTAAACAAAATGCACACAAACGCCCTGCTTGATATACAACCACTGATGAACATATTCGGTAAAAAAAAAAAAAAAAAAAACTATACGAGTGTGGATTCGTACCCAGAACCTCTGACATGCTTGGCAAAAGTTCTACCACTAGACTATCACAGTACATGAAAGTTTTTTAGTATCAATGCATTTAGTCACGTGGAAATTCTCGGCATTAACAATATTAGTAGATCTAGAATGACAAATGTACCCAAAATGACCCAATGTACTAATGAAACTGATTTCTGGACATCGTAATGTTATTTTTCCTGAAAATTGTTATTGTACACAAACATGTATTGTATCAGCCCACCCACTCGATGACATCAGCGCGGGCTAGCCGTCGACACATCGCTGGGCCTCTGGGGCGTTCTGTCATACGCTTCACAATTTGATTGGCTGATAAAACACGTCAGTCAAAGTTATGATCAAATGGAAAATGGCAGCTTCAACGGAAGGCTAGCTATACAACTAGTGCTGGTCCACGGAGCTGCGTTTAGATGACATATGGAAAATCCAGCTCAGACTCACAAAAAAATAACCATATTCTTTCTGGAAATATAATCGTAACGTACTGATAGACATTAATTGAATTTAGACATGTTCAGACACACATTAATTTAATTATAGAAATTTTTTATTTTTTTTATTTTGACAGGGCCAGCAGAGAAGGCCCTGCTGGCTCTGACGGCACACCACTGGGAACGACACAACCTTCTCATCAACTGGCAGCAGCCAGGACAACAAAACATGCGTTTAGAAAATCAGTCCCAGAGATATTCATTCCTTGTATTAGTCTGAAGTGATCCGATAAAGCATTAAGAAGCTTTCCACTTTGCCGCTTTGAACCCCTCATCCCATGTCAGATAAGCAGTGATTCAAAGACTTGTTTGTTCTAAAGTCAATCCAAAGGTGTAATTCATGCACCATTAAAATGACATTTCAGGCAGGTTTCTCAGACACGCCCCTTGTTTTCCATTGGTTGGACTAACAGATAGCTCTACCCCAAACTCATGCCATTGGTTGAGTCAGTGTTGTTGCGTCTATACTGGTTGGGATGATACACATATTTTGTATTGTTTATGCTTTTTATGGGAAATCTACAGATGTTTTATTATATAAAAAAATATTTCATACATTTGTAATGCATTTCTTTTCCATTGATTTGTTTTACACAATCTTTAAGCCACGTTGTAATAGGCAACTGCTAATTTAGTATACTATTATATGTTTATATAGTACTATGTTTATTTAATCACCAAAACTTCCTCTTTCTATGCTGTCTGACCTTTATTATTAGGCATAAAACAAAGTCACAGTGTTAAACTTTACCATGCTTTTACAATGACAAATAATAAGTGTTGGGTGTAATTTATTGCAAGTAACGCAAGTCAAAAAGTAATCAGAAAAGTAATCAAGTAACTAGTAAAGTATTCATTACTTTTAAATTTACAACAGGTGATGTTCAAATAAGTAATGCAAGTTTGTTTTCCCATGTATTGACTGACAGCTCTCCTGTCCCCATGTTGTGTGTGCTGTGTGTGAACATGATGCTATTGTAGTTCTAGACTAAATGTGAACATGCATTTACTCATCTCACTTGCACAAAAACACATTCAGTATTCATCCAAATAAATAATACACCAAACCCCATACATCAATGGAAAGATTATGTATTCAGCTTTCAGATGATGTATAAATCTCAATTTAAAAGAAAATACACATAAGACTGGTCCAGGGTCACAAATATACTTTATGTATTTAATCTCACTTTAATAACCAATGTCTTTGCTGTTGACCTTCAATGATCCAATTAAACCATACAAATAAGCAAAAATGATTTTCTTTCTTTCTTTCTCTCATTCTTTTTTTTCTTTTTTATCCAAGAATGGCAGCACAGATGAAAGGTTTGTTTGAGCTGTGCCCTCTACTGCATGATTTTGCATTTGCACTTTTACATTTGAAAAAATAATAAAGACAAGCAAGCAAGCCCAGCCCAGGTGAGAAAAGGTAATGCAAAAATAGCACATTACTTTTCATTAGAAGTAATTAAGAAATGCAATTATTTACTTTTTAATAGAGTTACACAATAGTGCAATGCATTACTTTAAAAAAGTAACTTTCCCCAACACTGCAAATAATAATATTTTGAAGGGCAGCTCAAACACTGACTATATTATATGGGCTAATTGTTGTAATTAATAATAAGAATAAATAAAATACAGAAGCATAAATCCATCCATCTATCCATCCGTCACCACATGATCAGAACCATTTATTTTCAGACTTGCAAAGTGAACAGAGAAACTTGAGTTTCTTGTGCAAGAGCAGTGTTTACCAACCTTGAATAAGCACTATAAATCACCAAGTCTGACGTGTGTTTGTGGAGTACCTAAAATCAACAACACATTGAGAATTGGCATTACTAAAATACAATTCCTCTTATGGCGAATACTACTAAAGCAGGTGCTGAAAGAAAATATAAACCAGACAAAAAAAGAATTGCTATCTTTCAATTGCTTGCTCAAGGAGGAATGTATACAGTATGTCTCAATGTTGTTGTTGTTGTTTTTTTGTGTGTTTTTGTTGTTGTTGTATGTTAGTATGTTGGTACTAATATGTTAGAGTAATTAGAATTATATTCCTAGTAAGTCATGGCGACCTAGTTTATTTCCTAAGAATGAGCCGAACGCCTGAATTTCTCATTAATGAGCCGTGACAGAGTGAACTTGGACAGACTTCAGAAAGCATGATGCAATTGATTATGAAATCACAATTTCTGAGTTTCCAGTGAATATGATAAGCGAAAAGACCATCCCCTTCTTTCTTACTCTTACAAGAATATTTAACTGTGATCACGGATAAGTAAAGAAACATGTACTGACCGCTTTCCAATCAACTCACATTTCTTATTATTTACCAGGACAACAGGTATATTATTGGCCTTTTCACTTAAGTTTAAATGTTTAGCATGTTTAACAGTTTCTGCATTGTATTTTAATTCATTTACACTTTGTATTTTAGTTTTTGTTAAAAAGTGTCTTAGTTTTCTCACATTTTCTTCCTTGATGCTTTCCAAATGAATTAAGTGGATTATAATTTGTTTCTTTAACCCTATGTATTTTGACAATTATTTAAATTCAGGCTCAAATGTTGACAATGCTCTGTTACAGATATAGTTTGGCTAAAAAGATTTTGGTTCATATTTTTTGGGTATATTTGTTTCAGCTTCTTCCACAAATATAGTCATAATGAGTAAGTACAGCTGTGGTTCTTACTAGCAGTTTAAATTAACAGAGTTTGCAATATCATGTTGAACTTCTCCACATTTCTAATGAAATATCTAGAAATACAATGTGCATGCATACTTGTCTTTGTGTGTTTCTATCCATTGTCTTTTTATATTTCAGACCAAACTATAGCCCCATCCAATATGACAACATCAACCAGCAATGCAGTTGTCACAGTGAATTCCTTAAGGAAAATCAGTATTATCCTCCACTGTATAATATTTGTGCTTGGTGTTGTTGGGAATGGACTGGTCATCTTCATCACAGGCCTCAAAATGAAAAGCAGTGTCAATACCATCTGGTTTCTTAACCTGGCAGCTGTAGCAGACTTCTTATTTTCATTCTTCCTGATCTTTAATATAATTCACAAATACCGTGAGTTCGACTGGCCTTTTGGTAAATTTATGTGCTTCTTGAGCAGCCTGGTGACCTTGTTGAATATGTTTGCCTGCTTCCTGCTGACAGCGATCAGTCTGGACCGCTGCCTGTCCGCCTGGGTGGTGGTGTGGTCCCGGACCAAACGAACTGTCCTGAACGCAAGGATAATTTGCCTGCTTATTTGGTTAGCGTCAGTTGCTTGCAGCCTGCCTTTAGTCATCTCTCAGAAAACGATTTCCCTTTCAGCACAACAAACGCTGTGCATTCATGACATTCAGGAACCAGAACCATATTACAAGAGGCTGGTACTGTATAATGCGAGTGATACAATGTACATAATGAGGGATAATTTACATCCAGCCTCTGCTTCGCGTCGGGGTCCAAATCACCCTGTCAGGGGTTATTTTGAGAGAACCACCGGCTGGATGTATTATCCCTTACGTATGACGTAGGCATAGCGCAAGCTTAGTTTAGAATAGACGCCACTCGCAAAAAACGCGTAACTCTCTCGTGAACACATGTATGACCTTCTTTGGAAGCCAGTGATTATAGTTTAAATAGTTTAAAATATGGATTTACCAGATTAACCAGAAATTGGTAATTGTATTGTGTATTTGCATGAGTTCTGTATGTTCTTTATATGGACGCTTATGTTGTTTTTCATTGGGTTCCCATGTTTCCTTCCGGTCTTCCTGTTCCTTTCCCCTTTGTTTTGTTGTTAGTTGGTTTCTATAGTTACTCATTGGTTACTTGTTTGTTTTCACCTGAGTCTTGTTTGGTTCCTCATTTAGCCATGTATTTAAGCCTTCATTTTGATACTTCTCTTGGTCTTACACTGTCATTTTATGTTTGTGGAGCTGTTATGTTGATTCATGCCTCCTGGATTGGATTGCCTTCTTTTTCTTTTCTTTATATATATATATATATATATATTACTTTTTCTGTAAATAAACTAAATCTGCTGCAATGGAGATCCTCTGCTCCTCTTCCCTTGCCTGCACCATGATGGTATTGTTATCTAATTTTCATGGGTATATCTACATACTGAAATGTAGGCTATTGTCTTTGCTTTGCAGATTGTTTGAATAAATCCCATGTAGAATTAACTATTTCAATAAACTTAATAAAAATGAAAGGCAACATTAAATCAAATATTAATGACTACACAGTAACAATAATTTTCTGATTTAGTTAGGCCTATTTCAACTTATTTATTGTGTGTGTGTGTGTGTGTGTGTGTGTGTGCGTGCGTGCGTGCGTGCGTGCGTGCGTGTGTGTGTGTGTGTGTGTGTGTGTGTGTGTGTGTGTGTGTGTATAAGTATACTTAATTAATGTTCAAGTATATTTTAAGTATACTTTATGTAGTAGGCTAAGTATACTAATGTCAATATACTAGTAGTAAACTTGTAAGTGTACTATTTCAATACTGCTTGGGACTAAATTTGCCTACTTTTAGTATATAAAAAGTATATATTTAAGTGCACTATAAGTGTAACAGTAGTAAACTTTAGGTGCACAACTATTTCACAACTACGTTTTTCACATCTGTAATACAAGTGAACAGTATACTAGTAGTTTGCTATTTTTATACTAGTAGTACTTTTAGTTTATGAAAGTACACTTTGAAGAATACTCTCAGTAAACAACTAGTTTAGTAGTTTTATACTCAAGTATACTTGTAAGTTTTCTTTAAGTGAACATAACATCATACTTACTATTTATATATTATTTTTTCACTTTAAGCACCTATAAAATGTTCCTTAGGTGTTAATTTTATATACTTGAAACCATTAAAAACATTGAATTATATCGTCATGCTGTCGGGGTTCTTCTCTGACATTTCTGTCAGTCTTGTCTTTATTTAATGTGTCTTTGTGTTGTGCTTGAACACATGGCTCTGTCTTTCTTTGTGTTGGCCATGTGCTCCTGTGTTCCTGCCTCCTTGTTTCCAATTACCACGCCCTCTTGTTTAGTCATTTATTAAGTCTTCATTTGTCTGAATGTGCTCTCACCTGTTCCTTGTCCAGCGTGCTCACCCTTTTCTTATGTTCTCAGCTCCTCTTTTGTGTGAATGGGTTCACCTGTTTCTCGTCTGAGTATTGTTACCTGTTCCACGTGTTTTCTGCTCCCTTTATAATGTATGCTATTTCCCTCATGTTTGGCAGATTTGTTAAACATTATAGGTGTGTTCGACATCGGCTGCGGCTGGTTGTAACCGATCGGCGAGAGTAGCCACGTGCAGGCGGGGAGGAGCTGCAAACAGAGACGTGAAGCCGGACACTTTCTGGTTCCCGCAGTGACCGCTCACGTGGTGTTTGCATACTCTACCACAGCTGCAGTGAAATAAATGCAATATTTGCCAAATAATACACAGATGTTTCAGAGACATTTTCATTCAATAGGCCTACTTTATGTACTGCTTCATACAGCGTCTGTTTGAACAAGAATAAAGTTCAACAAAGCTACTATCAATGAAGTGGAGTCTACTTTTTTTTAATCAGTTTTAATTTGATAAACATGACACAATATAACATGACAACGACATGAAAAGAGTGTTTACTGTTATAATAAACTGATTTGAGAGCTTTAGAGGAACTAAAGGTGTTCGAATAAAGACGAAACACACGTGATCGTTGTCATTCGGTGAATCCGGCCAATCGTAGAACAGCTGTGTCGTCATCAGCCCACGTGCAGCCCAGTGCAGCAGCTCTTGAGAAGCTGCGCTGGCTGAGTTCTCTGGCTACTCTCGAATTGCTCTCGCGGTACTTTGATGGCATCCGTCACAGTCACGTGGCGTCGGCGCTGTATCAAGTCGGACAAAATTTCTAACCGGCATGCACTGCTTCAAGTCAGCCGCCGATCGGTCTGCGCAGAGCTGCATGAAGTCGAACAAGCCTTTTGCCTTTGTGTAGTGATGGTGAAATGAAGCTTTGTGAAGCACCGGGGCTTTCCCCTCTGTATCTTAAAATGGTTCATTACTCGAAGCTTTTCAACATGTTGCACACTAACAACATCTTGTGGTCAAAAGGTGGAAAAGCTGTCTTTCTGTCCCAGAAGACCCATACATTTTTTTGATGGTTTCATGTAATACATCACTTTGTGCTCTGTAAACCACAAAGCAATAAAATTAATCATCATAATTCATGTGTTTGTGTTGATGTAGTTCTTACACGATGTATGAACAAACAATTGTATGAATGAATTTATAAAAAAAATAAAAAAAAAAAAAAAAAAAATATATATATATATATATATATATATATATATATATATATATATATATATATATATATATAAGGGGTGTGACGAGACGCTTACTCCACGAGACGAGACGAGACACGAGATTGGGTTCATGAGAACGAGACAAGACGAGATTTTTACACAATTTTTAAGAAATCCTCAATGATGAAATATATGAAAGGAAAATAGTCTTTTATTCAACTGAAAATCACAAAATGCAAAACAATTTAGGTGCATTTTGAAATCAACTTGTAATGAATGTTATTTTACTTCTATTTTAATTAATTCTATGCAGTAAAGGACATGCAAACACTGCAAAATGTTTTGCTATAAACTCTACCGTCTGGCTTCTCCCCTGTACGATTTCACATGAGAAATCTAACTCCTTTCCACAAATCGAACATAAAAAAATAAAACAGTATAAATAAAATAAATATAAATAACTGAAATAACACTTTAAATGCAAACAGTAAGTGTGTATCCATAATCAAAGTACTGCTCTCTCAAAACTACAAGTTCAAACAGAAAAAAAAATGTTCTTCAAGCATGAAAAAGAGATAAATTAACTATACACAGAACAGCCTAAGATTATGGTCATGTTCTTTTTCAAGAATATAAGCATGTCGACGATTTCTGGCAGCAGTTGAGACCTTTGGGCAGGGCTGCACGATATGAGGAAAAGCTGCGATGTGCGATAACATTGTTTAATATTGCGACGTCGATATGACTTGTGATGTTAGCTATACTGTTCCCATGTCTTAGTGCTTTAATAGGTTCTTTGCGTGATAGGTCAAATGTTTATTACCTGCCTGGTTCAGATTACACGATTTTAGCACGATTTTGGCACGATCCGTTTCGTGGAGATTCGGACAACGGGCGTCGGGACGCAAGATTCGATCGTTTAATTTCGTATAGTGTGTCATAGTGGGCGATAACCTACGCGTCTGCGATGCTTCAGGACATCACGACAGAAAGACTAGCATATTTAATTTTAACGTGAGTGAGCGAGGGACACGTGTGTGTGTGTGTGTGTGTGTGTGTGTGTGTGTGTGTGTGTGTGTGTGCGTGCGCGCGCGCGGAGTGTGTGTGTGATTGGCCCGCGGCACACAAATGATTTAATAGTGGCAGGGGCATCTTCAATACTAATTTCACCCTCACGCTCCATCACTGACATCACAACAACTCACGAGACAATAGGCTTGTTTGAGATGAGCAAAATCTGCGCAGAACCGATCACCGGTGATCAGCGCGAGATGCATGCCGGTTAGAAATGTGTCCGAGTGCGGACCGCCTGGCTCTGATGTCATGCTGACGTATGTCAAAAATCTCTCGCGAGCGCAAGGCGCACGTGTCGGATTTTGCAGTCGAGCGCAGTTGCTCTCCACCGACTGCGCTGATCAAAAGCACGATGGGAAACGACTTGCTGACGACACAGCTTAATGCTCATTGGTTTAAACAACTGTGATGTATTGTTCTCTTTTAAAATGTTTGATTTTAAAACTCTAATATCAGGTTTTATGTGTATATGTTATGTGTGAATATTCCCAAACTATCTGACAGTGCGATCTCTTTGGGTTATGTAATTTAATTTTTATAAAAAAAGAAAATAAATAAAAACACATATGTCTGTATTAAAGAAAAAAAATATTGATAAACATGTATTTGGAATGGAATTAAATAACAAGTACTTTGGGTGTCTTGTTCATTTTTATTTATTTTCATATAAAAGCAACATAACTTGAATTACATCCAGTTTATTAGCAACACTGCACAAGCGTGAATCCCGCGATATCCATCTTTGATCTCGCAATGGTCAAATCCACTACGAGAAGAGAGATCTGTCCGGCTTGCCTGCGCTTTTTTCACTCCTCCCCTCACTGCAGCCGCCTACTCTCGCATACATTTCAGGCGAGGCAAGGCGCATCTCAAACAAGCCTAAAGTTTCACCTCGACGAGAAATCTCGTCGCGTTTTAATCTCGCGAGATCTCGTAACACGAGATCTCGTCACACCCCTAATATATATATATATATATATATATATATATATATATATATATATAAATGGGACAAATAAGCAATTCTTATGAATCTGCGTTGATCAACAAATGCAGCCTTATTCACATAAACTTCAGCCTCAGTCCTAATCTTACGAGTTCATAGGCAAGGCTCATGTAGGCATATATAATCAAAATAAAATAAAATTATTGTGGAATGGTGAAGTGCTTGTGAACTGGGGAGCTGATATTTTATTTTGTGGGTAATTTAAGAAATTAAAGATTTTTTATTAAGGAACAGGACTTGTTCAACAGTGTGAGGGCTAAGTCTATTTCTTTTTTTTTATTTACTACTACCGAAGGGCATGACACTCGAAACCTGCTCAAGGGGTTCGCGCTATTTTTGAATCTGAATACGAAGCAGTCACGTGACGTGACCGTAGGTTCTTCTCAATATCCTTCCTCGTTTCCTCGCTCCTCCATCCTACCGCCCGTCATCTTGAGCTAGTTACAGCGGTTGCTCCTCCTGCTTACCTGTCATCATGTCCTGTTCCCTGTCTACTGTTTGGACTGTTATCACCCCCTCTTCCTTACTATCTTGTCTCGTCTGCTGTTTTGTCAATAAACACCTGAACACTAATTCTTCATTTGAGTCTTCCCTCAGAGATCCATGACACATGCATCCTTTTTAATCAACACTTGAATGTGGGTAAGTTTAATAAATAAATTAAAAAAAGTCAACACTTTAAACAAAAAGCAGAGAAAATTGCATTTTTGTCAAAGACTTTGTTCGGAGGGGATTCAGAACGATGATCAAAAAAGATGCAGTATCGAGTCCATCAACACCCCCAAAGCTTCACAGTCCTACACCTCGTCCTGGGTCGACATTTCAATCTACTATTAATTGTTTCTTCTTCACCTGTGTTTTGATCCAGAGATTCTGTACTCTTTTAGAAGATGTGTAATAGTGCCCCTATCGTATAACAGTGAAAACACTGATAGCCTGAAATTTCAGTCAATGGCGGGGGAAAAGTTAAGTAGATTTTAAGTAAATTCCCAAGTACTCTACCAGTGGACTAGCCTACACACAAATTCAAGATACGTAGAATTAGGAACATATCTGTTTTCTTTATAGAACATATCTATATGACAGTATGTAAAACTATGTGAAAAAGTATTTACAGTTTTTCTGAATATCTTAAACACATTTCTTGAAACCATCACTCACTTTCTCAAAACCTTAAACACAAAACCAAATTTTCAAACCACATTCAGAGAACCTCTGACGACTGTGGAAAAATCAAACAATTGCCTCAAAGCCATTGTATCTGTGCTCAAAATTAAACAGTGCTTTCAGATCATACACACAATGATTCAATATTATAAACACTACAAATCATTCATTAGACACTACATAAAAAATTGGAGAACACAGAATCCAAAGCATGCAGTTACAGAAAAAAAAAAGTATATTATAACAAAGTAAACAAATTTTGCAATTACGTAAAAAAAAGTATAGTAATGCCAACTTACAGTATAAAGTGAATAAATTGTATACTGTATGCACTGCAAGTATATTATTGTACTGAATATTGTATAGTATTGAATGTCTGTATATTCAGCACTTGTATACTGTGAAAATACAGTGATCCAAAAAAAGCCAAAAAGGTTACAGTAAAAAACTCTAAATGAAAAGCATGTTACAGTCACTCAGAAGAGTTGTGCAACTGCAGAATCAAGGTCAGTGAGAGAGATTGATTCTGCTTCAGCATCATGTCTTCATGTTGGGACCGGCCAGAGGACTTTGTCCACATCACAGGCAATATCATCTCTGCAGGCAAAGGGAAAAATCAGATCAGCAGCACCAGCTGCGGCTTATCAGCTCTGCTATTTAATGTCTTTGCCATCCGCCTTGTGTTTGTCAGATTATTTGGAGTTCCCGGTGTTCTTGTCCTGGTCCTGGCTGTCTTTGTGGTTCCTGCGTTTCGTGTCTGGATTACGGTATCTGTCTTCCTGGTTGCTCTTCCTTGACTTTCACGGAGGACTGTGTTGCCCATTTGCGTCCCTGCGCTGCCAAGACAGACTATTCCCGGGCACCTCTACACTGTAAAAAATGATGCAGGGGGGTGTTAAATTCAACCTGTGTAAATTAGTTATATTTTACTTAAGTATATTAGTTAGCAAGAAAAATATATTAAAATGGGTACATTCTAACTACACTACCTATTTTTTATCAGTAATATCGGCAACCTTAAAATAATGAGTAAAACATACCCCCAATTTATTAGTTCAGTGGTCGCAAATTGCACATGCGCCAACTTCAACGTCCAGGCGGGAATCACGGAATTCAAATTCAACGTCTTATAGCGAGACCACGAAGCTTTGAGCTCAAGGTAAGTTTTGTTTTGTTTGTTATTGTTGTTGTTTATCGTGTTGATATAACATAACGCATATGTTAACTTATTTAATGGTAAGATTTAGTGTACCAAAAGATTTGTGTAATGTGCTCGCTTCTGTGTCGGCGCGGCCATAGACAGTATGGGCGCGGCGACACAACCATAGCTGAGGATGGTCGATTTCGCGTAGTTCCAGGGTCATATACACCTGCAAATGCGAGTAAAAATCTACATTCATGAGTAAAATATTAGTGTTATGTACATGGCTGAAATAAGTGAACAAAGAGCAGCGCACATTGCATCTGTGTTTGACAGAGAGAGACTGTTGACGGGTAACGTTAGGCGATCAAGGCAGAGTAAAACTGTTTGTGGTGTGCTGGATAATTATTTTTAAGGTTTCCTTGCATTTATATGATGATCTCTGTGTTAGAAGGGATCAAATCATAAATTACTTTTATTATTGTTATTTTTTACGGAGATATGATCATTATTGTGTGCATTTCTGTTGGATTATTTCACTTAATGTATGTCAAAAACGGTAGCTTAGTTATGTTAATATATTTGGGCAATTTGTACATGTTTTCACTTGGGTTCGCGATGTGATTAATTCGTTATCCATATCCTCATTTAACGTAACGTTACACAAAATTGTTCACATATTATGCTAGCATATCACCTAACGTTAGCTTTAACTGCTGCTCTCCTCTTTTGATTTTGCATCATGCAGATGTAATTATGCATCATGCAATAGCAGTGTTGTTTTTTTAAGCAAGATGCAGCTTACAGTGATCTAAGCCTAAATGCAGTTCATTTATGTCTTGATTAAATCTATAATCAAAAATTAATAATTAAAACATTTCTTACTTTCTTTTTCTTCCACAGAAAGATCTTTATGAAAACATTTGAAGACCGTGCAAGAATAATATTATAAGTTCAGCCACAGACTGTTTCATCCCATGAAGGCGTTTATTTTGAATGGGAAGTGTTGAAGAAGTTTTATAACGTAAGTGGTAAAACTTTACAATAAGGTTTCATTTGTTAACATTAGTTAATGCATTAATTAAGATGGACTATTAATGAGCAATACAATATTAATCTTTACTAAGATTTACAGTCGTTCATTGTTCATATTAGTTCACAGTGCATTATAATGTTAACAACTTTTTATTATAATAATTAATTGATAAATGCTGAAATTAACATGAACTAAGATTAATAAATGCTGTAGAAGTGTTGTTCATTCAAAGTAGTTAAAGTGATAGCCTAGTTCACCCAAAAATTTAAGTTATGTCATTAATTACTCACCTTCATGTCGTTTCAAACCTGTAAGACCTTCTTTTATCTTCAGAACACAAATAAATATATTTTTAATGAAATCTGAGAGATTTCTCTCCCTCCATTTACAGTCTACAACTAACTCATTGACTCTTCAAAAAGTTCATGAAGAGATTGTTAAACAAATCCATATGAATTAAGTGGTTAAGTTCAAATTTTCTGAAGAGAGACGATCCCTTTTTATGATAAACATATTCAATTTAGGCTTTTATTCACATAAACATTGTTCAGCGAACAAATAGAAGCTCATTGGTTCTTGCTGAAGCTCAAATGTGCTCCGTAACACGAGAATGAACCTCATTGGTTCTCGCACATCAAGGGAACATGTTTGAGCTTCCGTTTACCACAACTGATGTCTGAGTTGATGAATGTTTATATGTGAATAAAAGCCTACATTTAATCTGTTCATCATATAAAGTGATTGTCTTTCTTCAGAACATTTGCACTAAACCACTTAATTCATAAGGATTAGTTTTACGATCTCTTTATGAACTTTTTGAAGCTTCAAAGTTGTGTAGACTGCAAATGGAGGGACAGAAATCTCTCAGATTTCATCAAAAAGACCTTCAGTTGTGAACATAAGTCTTATGGGTTTGGAACGACATGAGGGTGAGTAGCCTAAATGATGACAGAATTTAAAGTTTTGGGTGAATAACCATTTAACTAATGTTAACTAATGAAACCTTATTGTAAATTGTTATCACGTGAGTGAAATGAAGTTGTATGTCGCTTAAAATTGGATGTTGAATAATGGTTATTTGTTTACCTACATTAATTTGTGTTAAGTTTATAACAAATGTAATGTTTGTTTGTATCCATATTACATGTCAGTCCATTAAGGTAAATGAGATCTGTTTGAAATAACAAAATGTGAGAGAGATTTAATGTTGCTTTTAATGTATATTCTGACTTCCCATTATTTTTAAATTGAAAGTTTTGAAGAAGTTGTATGTTATATGAATGTAAGAGGGCTCTTTTGTAGTTCCTTTGTTAGTTTGAAATGTTTGTTTTTTGGTCAATAAAAAAGTAATAGATGAAATATCCTGTGTCTGGCCATTTTTAGGTAAATTTAACCATCTCTGAATAAGAATTTTTTAATTATTTCTATTGACTTATTATTATTAATAAAAATTAAATAGATGGACTTTTGCCTGCTAACAATAGAGTAATTATTACTCAGTAATTAGTTGTGTAATGTATTGAGAAATATTAGGTAGACTTTACCTAATTTTGTTTAGTATGTCATAGCCATTAAATGTAGGTACTCTCTATTCAAAAATATGGGATGAAATCTACCCAAACAAAGTGAGTGCAAATTGTTACCTCAATTTTATTGGGTAGATTCTATAGGTTTGTTTTTACAGTGTATTCATCTGACCCACGTCATCTACTCTTATTGTTTTCTTAAATAAATACTGTTGTTTTCACACTCGCTACTGAATCCTCTTTCAAGGATTGAAAGAGCCCTCCACCCTGGTCGCCCGCACTGCCTGCTCCGCCCTGGTCGCCCGTCTCCAGGTCCTCTTCCATTCCACGGACCTGGCCCTCCATCCCTCCCCTGATCCACCTCTGCTCCACCACCCTCCTTGACCTTTATTTTAATTTTTTTTGTGGAGTGTCTGGAATCCACTCCTTAAAGGGGGGGCTCTGTCATGATTCATGTCTTGTGTTCCACTTGTTTTGAGTGTACTTTTGTCATTTCCTGTCTTGTGCTAAGTCTTGTAGTCCTATGTAGTTTCATGTTGATTAGTCTCCCCAGGTGTATCTTGTTTCCTCATTTCCTAGTTAAGCTTATTTGCCCCTGTGTATTTATAGCCCTTGTGTTTCACTTGTTACTTGGTCATTCTCGTGGTTTTGTTTCTTTATCCCTGGAGTTCTTTATTATTTGATCTGTGTTATTTCATTAAAACCCTGCAGATAGATCCTCGCCTTCGCCTGCTTTCTCCAGCACGTTACAATAACTGCTGGAATTACAGCATTTTAATGTGACTGAATTTGGTCTTTCTTAAATATATTTGCATTCTGAATTGTGACTGATCTTCTTTATTGCATCTAACCACCTTTACACTGCAAAAGTATAGTGCTGCTAATAAGTGCATTTTTAAATATTACTTATTGTTTTCAAACCCCAGACAGAAACTCTTTTGTGGACTCATTGCTTTGATTTACAAATCACTCATGAACATATCTTTCACAATTTGTAATATTTCACAAATCTCCCTAAAATCAAGTGATGAAATCTAAATTGTTTGTTCAAACACAGTGGTCAATATCCGGTACTGATTGCCATGTAATGCGTGAGGACAATGCCCAAAGTTTCTTATTCAGTAGCATGAACAGTCTCCTTATACATGACAAGACAAAAATATTTCTTTAAAGATGAAATCAGACAGCAGAAATTATGTGAATTACCGTAGTTTATGTTAAATATCTTTGTCAGTTTATCCAAACATAAATGTTCTTGGTTCTTATCACGTTTTATTTAGGTTTTTTATCCCCCAAATCTCAAGAAAATAGCAATGTGGTGTGTTAGCCTAAACTGCATGGAAATACAGTATTATGTTGCACAAGAAACACCACAATGTTAAGGTAATGCATCCGAAACAGACTCAATAAAAGCCCTCACCTGTGTTTTCTCTCTTTTTTTTAGAAGCCACAAGTTTTGGACCTGAAAACTTTACCGGAGGCACAACAGATTATACCACTATCCAGCCTGATGACTCAAGCTTTCAGATTTTTTATATATGCATTACACTGTCACCTTTATAGTGGGTTCCATTGGAAACAGGCTTGTCAAATTTTTGACTGGCTGCAGAATGAAGACGACAGTCAACTCTATTTGGTTTCTCAACTTGGCGATTGCAGACTTCATCTTCATATTATCCGTAATTCTTATGACATGTATTGACTATTTTTAATTGAACAGGTTCTTTATGTACACTGTAAACCAAGATTTTGTTTCTAATTAAACTTACGAATGATCATTACTTATTATTTTATGTTTAGTAAAAACCTGCTATCATTACTAAACAACATTAGTTGTTTGTACTATTTAGCTGAAAGATTCATTGCACTAATCAGGTTTAGCAGAGATAACTTGGTATGTTTAGTTTCATAAGGAAGGGGAGGGGCCAAATCAAAAACCTGCCTGGTCACGTGAAAAGACCCGCGTGACCCGCGTCTAACGTGCGTCCAAGGGGCTCTACACCTGGCGGGACGAGTATTGAGAATTGTATTGAGTATTGAGAAGCAGACGGTATTGAGAATTAACAGAGGTTTAGATGTTGATGAATTATTGTTTAATTTGTAGTCACCATAATGGTGATAAGTGTTGGCTTTAGTTGGGCTCTTGCCCTTGACAATTGAACATTAGTTTTTCTTTGACTGCTTTACCTGTGTGTTTAAAAGGCACAATTGTTATAGCAAAAAAGCCAGGAGTATAGTGATCCAGTAATTAAGACTGCATATTGATGTAGTCATCTATAAAGATTATAAATCATCAGCACCTCATTTCGTCTGTTTAATCTCTTATTGTCTGGGTCTTTCCACATGATTGATATGAATGTTAATACCACTCAACATGTTTAGTTTCAGCTTGTGTAAAAACTAAAGTGGTATAGGGCAACGGGTTTCCACGCGATTTGCGAGTAAAGTCAACTAATTCGGGTTAAGAGTGTACATGGTGGTGAACATACATCGGTTTGCTAGCACTTTTTTCCTTGTAGTTATCAGTCTGGACCTATGCCTGTGCACATGGATGGTTGTTTGGGCTCAAAATAAACAAACTGTACTTAGAGCCAGGATCATCTGCATGATCGTGTGGGTTTTAATCATTAGCTGCAGCATCCCTTTCTTCATTGAGAATGTGATTCCTGATAAATTTTGGGGGGTATTTTTATTTTCAGTCGGCTTACTCATCCCCTTCATGATCATTGCTTCTTCACACATTGCTATTGGAGTACGAATCAAACGCCTCAAAATGGGGAAGCAGCTCAGGTCGAATAGGGTCATTATGGCTGTTGTCCTGACTTTTTTTTCCAGTCAATGTTTGCATTATTTGTGGAATGACAGCAGAAATGGAAATGGAGTGCCAGTAATATAAACTACTAACTACAAAGATATTTAGTGACTATCTGTTTTTTCTAAACAGCTGTTTAAACCCCATTCTCTATGTGTTCATGTGTGATGAGTATAAGAAGAAGCTGAAACAGTCTCTACTGCTGGTGCTGGAGACGGCATTTGCTGAAGATCATCTGGACTTTGGAGGAAGGCAGAAGGACGAGCAGAAAAAGACAAACACCTTTGAATTATTAGATATGTAAAAAACAAAAAACAAAAACTACTGTGGACTTCGACCGAAAACAGGAAGAAAATACAGGTATGTGCGCTGGCTGAATTAACTTCATTTTTATTCATATCTTTCACATCTACTGCAGTCAGATTCACCGCGTTCACTCTGAAGGAATCACTCACAATGGCTGGGCACTTGTAATGACACATCAAGGATGTTAAGAGGCTAAAAGCAGATTTAAAACGTGCCCCATTGAAGTCAACAGGGTGCAAATTTTAAAAAGAGGATAACACGGTGTAGGCAACACCGATTTTTGTCGTTGTTCTCTGTACTGACAGCACTCCAAATTTACAAAAAAATTTGCTCAATGTTAAAGAGTTCTCCTTTAAGAGCCTTCCTCATACAACAGACCAATACATGAACTTTTCAAGATATTTAGACTTAAATTTAATGTATAATGAAGACCTGTAGACAAAATTGTAACTTTTTTTTTTTTTTTTTTTTTTTTTTTTTTGAGGGTGGATAATGGAAGCTGATGTTCCAACAACAACAAAATATAGTTTTATTGTTCCATAAATATATAAATAGCTGAAATGCATGCCTTATTAAAGGAATAGTTCACCCAAAAATGAAAATTATCCCATAATCACCCTCAAGCCATAGGTGAATATGACCATCTTCTTTCAGTCGAACACAATTGAAGTGATATAAAAAAAAATATCCTGGCTCGTCGCAGCTTTGTACCTAATAAATGCCTTCTGAAGCAAATCGACTCTTATGTTGTTTTTCCTTGGGTTCCCATGTTGTCTTCCTGTGTTCCTGTTCTTGTTCCATTTGTTCCGTTGTAAGTTGGTTTGTATGGTTACTCATTGGTTAATTGTTTATTTTCACCTGAGTCTTGTTTGGTTCCTCTTTTTGCCATGTATTTAAATGTCCCATATTGTCAAAAATGATAACAAAGGTCTAGGGGCTTTTTTCATGATAACAAAGGTCTAGGGGTTATGAAACTACCATATAAGTTTCAAAACAAATCAATCCACAGACAAATGCACACAGCCTGCATAAAGTAGATGTGCCTTTTCACGAGCCGTTCAGTAAAAATGGATGTCAGAACTACTTAGTCACCGCCTTTGAGATGGTTTTTGATATTTATACCGCAAATATATATTCTTAAGGACATCAAAACCTAAAATAAAACTTCAGAAAGGTGTACAATATGGGACCTTTAAGCCCTTGTTTTGGTTCTTATCTTGGTGTTTTTATGTTTGTGAAGCTGTTATGTTTGATTCATGCCTTCTGGATTGCCTTCTTTGTTTTTTGTAAATAAACTAAATCTGCTGTAATTGAGATCCTCTGCTCCTCTTCCCTTGCCTGCACCATGATGGTATTTGTATTTCCTTTTCATTGGTTTCTCAAGACCTCAAACAATTGACTATTCGCAAAGACCCGCCCCCTTTAGTTACTGTTGCTATGTCTGAAAAGCTACGTCGCTCTCACGCCCCACCATGTTCTCACGCAGTGAAAAATACATCGCGTAGCAGAGAGGACACCGATAACGCGCTGACCGACAGGACAGACCAGGTTACTTTTGATATGAAACAAAGTCTCAACTTTCAAATTTGGTTTTTTTTTTAAAGAAATTTAAACAATAAATTCCATTTTGTGGCTCTTTAATGTGTCTGACAGATCGCTGTAGAGCCTCAGTTAAAGCTGCTCGTGAATCGATAATCTCTTCCTTCTAGTTATTTATAGCATCAAATAAACATGAATGAACATAAGAAGGAATGTTGTTTTAACCGCGGAAAGACGTCAGTACTCCGTTTTTCAAGTTCAAATCCTCCAATGTTAATCTACCAACTCTCCTGACTGCTTTGTCGGACAAAAATGGCGGATTCTGCGGATGGCGGATTATGATTGGTCAGATCGCCTGTCAATCAAACTCCCTGCAAAGGGTCAATTGGACCACGATTCTGAACTTATGTTTGTTTTACATATAATGAACTGAATATAGGCTATGGCCTTTACTTCACAACATTGTTTGAATAAATCCCATGTAGAAATAACAATTTCAATAAAGTTTATTTTTTAACAGTAAAAATATTATATATTATATTGGTATCTAATGAATAAGTACTAGTTACTAATGAATAAGTATTAGTATATAATAAATACGTTCTAGTACCAATTTTATAGCCACTAGAATCTTATGAAGTACTAGTACTACTAGTAATGAATAAATACCAATTACCAATTTACAGTTTTTCTTGATTGCTTAAACACATTTCTTGAAACTATGACTCACTGACTCAAAACCATTCACTCTTGCTGAAAAACCAAACTTTGCCCTCAGACAGGACACACAAGCCCTCAAAATCACACACACTACAACATAGTCTAACACACTGGTGCAATACATTCAAAACAACATTTCCAAAACTGGTAAGTTATGTTGTTTGTGGTTCCCCCCTCACAAACCTTTTCACATGATGAACATAAAAGACACAACCAATGTATACATTGGCACATTTTTTATCCATTCATGTACTACACAGTACAACACACACACAACAAAACAAAACAATTTTTTTTTTTTTGCTGTTTTACTGGGTTTTTTTTTTATTCTCTCCTCTAAAACATGTGTATATTTACTTACAGTAAGATGTGTGTGACCATCATATGACAGTAAAAGAGCACACACAAACCTTATTCTAATATGGAATTGTATTGGAATGGTAAAGAGTGTTGGGTCGTGACAGGAGGGCCTCCACTCAAGGAGACAATATGATGAACACATCTAAGAATGTTCCCCATATGGTTGAAATACCATCATTTGCCTAGAAAGATAACATTCTGGGAGTCAAGACTATAAAGGAGAAAGGATGCCCTCCCTTCACTGTCACACTCTGCAGCCACTCTATGTGACTGTACGAATGCTGGCCTTTTCTTGCAAGAAAATACACCTCATCAAAGACTATTGGAAATGTTTGTCTCATTCAGTGAAATAATTTTGTTTGCCACCACACCTCCCTGAAGGTTCTCGAGGTGACGGTAAAGCGACTCAAATTTGGCCTTACTAGCCTCCCTCATAGTCATACCATTGACAAAGACATGGGCAACTAGAGTGGCTTGAATTTCATCTGAGACTGCTTGTCTTGCCCTTGCCCTTCGTCCTCCTCCTCCTCCTTATCCCTCTTCGATCTGTTCCTTCATGTCTTTCTGGATCCATTGTTCCAAAACTCAATAAACTGATTTGGGCCCTTTTATCTATCTATTGAAGGATCTGATTGATGCGTATTTAATTTTGACTCTTAGTGTTTCCACTTGGGTAATTGTGTGCTAACTGAGCTGAAGCTGTGCTGACTTGAGTGAACAATATTGAATGCTAGTGCTTTCTAAATGACAACATGGTGTAGGCAATGATAAATGAAGGGATTTGTGTGTAAAGTTTTGCAGTGACAGTTCAACAAATCTGACTCATGTGTCAAAACAGGGAATAGTGTTTATAGTTTAGGGAAATGGGTGTGCTTTTTGATAAATGGTATTATGGTTTTGAAATTTTAGTTCAGCCTGGTTATAGTGTTTAAGCAACCGAGAAAAACTGTAATAGGCACTAGAATGTAATGAATAACTACTAGTATCTTTTACAGTTTTTCTCAATTGCTAAAACACAATTTCTTAAACCTCGCTCCTTTTTCTGAAAACATTAAACACAAAACCTCATCTTCAAGCACTATTTACAAAACCTCTGACTCCTCTTGCAAAATGAAACTTTCGCCTCAAAACAGTTTTACCTGTGTTCAAAATCAAACACTGCTCTCAAATCATAAACAAAGTGATCAAAATGATATACACTATCAAGCAGTCAGTAAACAATACACCAAAAAATAGAAAACACATTGTTCAAAACATATAGTTCTCAAAAGATATCTATGAACTGCTATTCTGTTTGTAGACTTACCCATGACACCTTACTGTACCATCAAAAAGTTCAGGGAGAAGTACATTTTTAATCTCAAAATAAATTTCATCTTTTTCTGTCATTGTCTTTTGATGAACGAAAACATGTTCTATCATAGTACCTCAAAATTGATCAGAAATTACTCTGCTTTGCTCTTTGCATTTTTTTTTTTTCTCCTCCTTGTATACCCCTATTTTTACAGTACTGTACCCTGCATCTCACAAACTTGTCCTTTGTCTCTATGATACTGTAATTCTTGTTCTTTGTTGATATAAACCTGCAACCAGTCAAAATATATTGAGCAGTCAGTACTGTTAACAAATGGAAAGCACAATGTTCAGGGCCATACAATTTGTTTATTGTACACAATATAATTGTTATATTATATAATATTTATATAATTGATATAAATCAACACAAAAATGTGTTAGGGAGCACAAAATGAAGCTTCTGCCATGACCATCCCAGTTCCCTGACCTGATGAGTGGAGTGAACTGAAGAGAAGAAGCATCAACATGGATCTGGGAATCTGAAGGATCTGGAGAGATTCTGTATGGAGCAATGGTCTCTGATCTCTTGTCAGGTGTTCTCCAAACTCATCAGGCATTATAGAAGAAGACTCAGAGCAGTTATCTTGGCAAAAGGAGATTGCAAAAAGGTATTTACAGTAAAAAAACTGTAAATACCTTTTTGCAATCTCCTTTTGCCAAGATAACTGCTCTGAGTCTTCAGACACATTTCGCCAGGACACATTTATCAATACTTAAGTCACTTTTTCAAAACTCTTCACACAGTGAGCACACCAGGAGTATATGTGGGCTAAACTGTGGATCATTTATCATTGCTTTGGCACAAAATGCATTCAATGACTACATCTTTCAAATTACATTAACTCTTTTCTCACTTCGACACAACAACCGCCAAAACTCTATGTACCTACAGGCCAATTTGCACATGCTTACATACTGTTTTCAAAACTGTTAAACTTATGTTCAAAACAATAACATAATACAAAACTGAATAAGACAGCAATTTGCTCCATTTCTACAGTAATATTTTAATGAAATATATTTTACAGTAAAAGAGCATCCATCCATGAAAAAGGTGCATCTATCCATGATAAAAGTGCATCTATCCATCATAAAAGTGCATCTATCCATGATAAAAGTCTATCATGAAGATAGCCTTCTCAAGCGAAGCGATGCGTTTGTGTAAGAAAAATATCCATATTAAAAACTTTATTGACTAAAATAACTAGCTTCCGGTAGACGGCCGTATGCATCTATTTACGGAGAAGAGTAACACTTTAGTTACATAGCCCGGCCTGGGATGCAAGATAGCCTTAATATCGCCTGGAGCAAACTTCAGACACCACTGTCTGAGATAACAGGTCCCATGTGGGAACTCTTGTACGAGCGGCAGGTCTCATCCTCCAAGCCCCACGGAGGAAAATGTACAACCAGCTGATGTCTCCCCAGGGGCCCATCACCCAGAGGAGCGTGGAAAAGCCGCAATGGCAGCCACGTACACATTGAGTGTGACCTATGTCAAACAAGACTACATGGACTCTCATTGTAGAAGTAGAATGATATAGTTACTTACCGGTTTTCCCTCTGAAATGTGCGGATAATTGAAGCCACTGTGGATCTGTTTATATTGGGCTGAACTCTCTGCCCAGCTTCTCTCAGTGAGAGACCATGATTTATGACATGGTCAATAAGTGTGGCTCTGATTTCATTTGAAACACGTGTGTACCCTATCCTTCTACCTCTCCTCCCTCCTCTTACACCTTGCCCTCCTCTTCCTCTCTGTCCATCTCTTCTTATATTTTCAGAAAATTTCACAAAAATGCTTGTGATCTTTGTGAAGACCAATGAAAAAGATGCAAATGTTTTTCCTGATATATTAAAGATTTGGTTGGCTGTATGAACTGCTGTGATAACATTAGCGAATTTTGTGCACAGTGTTTTGAGAAAATTATGCTTTTGATTTGTAATTTGTATGAAATGAAGGAGAATTTTCTATCTGTATAGGACAATTACAAAGTGTTAGATTGTAATTACAAATTACAAATTAGATCACTGTGTTAAATGTTTTGAGAGCAGTTACCTGAGTTTGGAGAAATGTACCAAATCGATTGAGAAAAACTGTAACTTTGCCTGTGTTTAGCGTTTTGAAACATAAATACATCACAGTGCAAAATATGTTTTAGTGAGTGAGAATGTGTTTAGAGTTTTGCAAAAAGAGTGCATGAGATTTGCAAACAGTGTTGTTTTTTTTTAAACTACCTGAATTTGTTTAATTTTTTCCAGAAAGAGTGATTTATTCGACACATTGGTTTAGGCTATTGAGAATTTGGTTCAGAGAATGGGATTTAGTGTTTAGCAATTCAGAAAAACTGTAAACACAACTACAAGCCAAGTATACTTAGAATACTTAATTATACATTTAAGTATATCTCGATCAAAAGATAGGTACAAGTAGGCTAAATATAATTAGACCTTTCTGTCAGTGTAAGTCAAGTATACCCACTGTAAGTGCAGCTTCAGCTCAGTTAGCACATATTACCCAAGTGGAAACACAAAGATTCAAAATTTATCACACACCAGTCAGAACCTTCAATAGATAAAATGGGCCGAGTCAGTTCATTCAGTTTTGGAACAATGGATCCATAGAGACCTGAAGGAAGAGGTTGAGAACACTGGAGAGAAGGAGGAGGAGGAGGATGAAGAGTAGTAGGGGGTGGAGGAAGTGGTGAAAGAAGAGGAAGAGTTTGAGGTGGAGGAGGAAGAGGAAGAGTATAAGGTGGAAGAAGTGGAGGAGGAGAAGGAAGAGTAGTAGGGAGTGAAGGAAGAGGACAAGGAAGGGCAAGGGCAAGGAGACAAGCAGTCCCGGATGAAATGTGGATTTTACCCCCACTGCCTGGCTTGGGCCAATTTAATGCTGACGAGATTCTCTAGCCTGTCCAAGACCAAAGACAGGTTTTTTTTTTTTATGTTTGTTTGTAAATTGTGCAACTAAATGTAAGAAAGTACTTGGCTACAAATCAGTTTGATAATTATGAGTTTGAGGGTGTACAACATAGGCTACATTATTTACTGTACATAGAATAGTGAAAGTTCTCTCATCTAAAGTACTGCTACCGTGTACTTTATACACGGTTAAACCTTTGCAAAAATTAGAGTATTTTCATGTATTTTTTAGAGGAGTTTTGCAGACAACATTGTGTGTGAAAACAGAAATGAAATTAATGGTTTGGGGAAACTGGGCCAACTGAATCAGTTATAGTGTGTTAGCAATCAAGAAAAACTGTAATCTGAAAGTAACAAAAATACCAGGCTATGTTTGGTCTGAAGTAATGCTTTATGGTGTGTCCTTTAATCTTTACACCTTTTACCTATTTATTTATTATTCTCAGGTAGGTAAGGAAAGTCGAATCTGGACAAAACTATAAGCATTCCAAAAAGTACTTACAATTTGCTCAGCAGACTTCCCTGTGGTCAGTTCTTGCTTAAGGCTCTTAAATGACTACTCTGGTAGACAATAACTTGCCAATAATATAATATAAGTTTTATTAAAGTTAACAAAAGTTATATAAAAGTACAATAGTAAAGTTACAATAATAAGTTTCAATCAAGGTACAATCAGCTGGTTTCAGGCGTCGAGGGACACTGCGTTATTCAGTATCCGTCCGTTCAGTCTCTCTCTCAGTCTTTTATACTTCTGATGTCATCACATGGAGTGCTGCCAAATCCTCCGCCAATGCCTTCAGTTCTTTACGGTGCATTCCTTTCCAGTATCTTCGAGCCCGTTTTCTCTTCTTTCTTCTCTTGATCGTCTATAACATATACCTTAACTAATACATTTTCCATTTATCATAAAAACTATTTCTAATACACAAGTGCTTTCTACTCTAAATCATTTAATGCAAGTAAGTAGCTTTCTTAATAATAGTGAAATCACACAATACATATTCTGTGCAGCATTAGTAATTGGGTAACATGCATAAAGCAATAAAGCAAAAGCATTATTAATATTTAGGTTACATCAATATAAAGCAAATCAAGCATTAATCAAGGCAGTATAATTGCAAAATCATCATCTCCATTAACAGTAAAAAGGAAACATTGATATCTAGAAGCAGACAAAGACAAGTGTGTATGTTAAATGTTTATTGAAATATTTCATTAGCAATTCGTAGAATTACCACAGGATATTTTGAAATGTTGTTATGAAATTTGCAGTCACTTCCCACCTTGGGGTCAGCCCTATGTTCCCACAGCCCTATGTTCCCACGGCCCTATGTTCCCACATTTCTAATAATTTTGTTTTTACTGAACATTTTTTAAATTAGGCCCTATGTTCCCACAGCCCTATGTTCCCACAGCCATATGTTCCCACAGCCCTATGTTCCCACAGTCCTATGTTCTCTCATTTAACTATGTCCCCTATGAAGGGTAGGATTTAGTGCTTGTGCTGGTACAGGGATAGCCCAGTTACATCCCAGACAAGTCTCCCTCCTGTGAGGGGTAGGTTTTAGGTATGTCAAACAATCAAGCCTAATTCCCCCACGAAGGGTAGGTTTTAGTGCTTGTACTGGTACAGGGATAGCCCAATAACATCTCAGACAAGTCTCCCTCCTGTGAGAGGTAGGTTTAGGCATGTTAGGGTTAGGGTTTGGGCTGTGGGAACATAAGACTGTGGGAACATAGGGCTGTGGGAACATAGACATGCTCCCATAACCTTCTCATCTATTCCGTTCCCTCGGATTGCGAGCTACGGACGGGGCCTACGCCAAATAACTTTATATGCTTGCTGGGCTGTTAATAAATGCATACTTGTTACGTTATTTTGCCTCCCAAGTCTTTCTGGTAGAACACAGTTCATCTGGTCTGGCACAGTTCTGCGGCATATGTAAAAACAGCAACAATTCCACTAATTCAGATAATTTGATCACATTGGTATTAAACCATTATGAATAACAGTTTTTCTCGATTGCTTAGGTAAATCATTTCTTGAAATTGTGCCTCCTTTTCTTGAAACTCTAAACACAAATCCATGACTTCTCACCCATTTCCCCAAACATCCTATTTTCAGGTCAAAATGAAGCTCTCCACTCAAAAACATTCAATCTTGCTGAAAAACCAAACTTTGCCCTCAGACATCACACAAAAGCCCTCAAAAACACACTACAACATAGTCTTACACACTGGTGATATCAATTCAAAACAATACTACAAAAATACACGAGTTATGTTGCTTGTGGTTCTCCCCCTCTAAAACCTTTTCACATGTTAAACACAACAAAAGACAACAAATGTATTGACGACTGCCTAGGGGAGGGAGAGAAGTCTTAGTCAAAAGACTAAGAAACTGTTAAAATATGGCAAATATGGTCATTATCAGTGTGTTTATTTTACTGTACTGTAATTGACATATACTGTTGTATTGCAGTTCCATGTTCATGTTCAATTCTTTGGTATTTCAACTTCTCCTTTCTAGTGCTTTTCATCTACTATACGATCTCTTTACAGTGTAATGAAAATAAACTTTTCTTTAAGCTTATTGTTGAATTTCACTGTATGTTTGTTGTATACTGTAATAGACATTTCTTCAATATCTGACGCACAAAGCACCCTTTAGCGTCCATATGAGACGCATAACCCTACCACAGAACTAAACCTACCCATAACCGAAGCGTCACATATTGACGCCAAGGGTGCTTTGTGCGTCGGATATTGACGAACTTTCGAAAGCGTCAGTTACATGACGCCTAAACCTACCCATAACCGAAGCGTCTCATATGGACGCTAAATTTAAGGGTGCTTTGTGCGTCGGATATTGAAGAATGTTTGAAAGTGACGATTTGGGGATGAGAATGCGTTGGATTTTTGTAACAGTGTTTTGAATTGATCTCACCAGTGTGTAAGTCAGTGCTGTAGTGTTTGTGTTTTTGAAAGTTTGTGTGTCATATCTGAAGGCAACGTTTGATTTTTCAGCAAGATTGAATGGTTTTGAGTGGAGAGCTTCGTTTTGACCTGAAAATAGGAAGTATGGAAATTGGGTAAGAAGTTATGGTTTTGTGTTTACAGTTTCGAGAAAAGGAGGCATATCTTCAAGAAATGTGTTTAAGCAATTGGAAAAAAAACTGAAATCACTGAAATATAATTGTATTATTCATTTCACCTTGGCACTGTTTTTCAAAACAACTTACAGCATATACATGTTTATCAGTATTTGAATTGAAGTCTAGCACCAAGCTCTGTGTTTGAGCTTCAGGAACATTATGTGGTGCAGGAAAGGTTTTGCTGTACATGCCCACTTCATACTGTGATGCTAAATAAAGCTGTAATCATTTCATCAAGTCTGATGATGGCCACTATGAGTAAAAGCCAACCAGTAGGGGATGTACATTTGCTGTCTGGTATAAAGCCAACAATCTGTCAGCAAGACTGAGAAGATACCAATATCAAGACTCGGCTTGTCCCAGTGCATTAACAGCTCAAAAATGGGTAAGAACTGAATATGTGTATTATTTATATATTTATATTTATATGTTTTTTTAAACACCTCTCAATAGTTAATGCAAAACTGTTTAAGAGACAGTCATTACAAACAGATAGAGTGCCTGCTAAAACCAATCAGACCATCAATAAGTATATCATGCCATATAATTAAGATATAATATTAAATAATATTTAAAAAGTATTTTAAGAAAATAGTTTTTAGTCTGTATGAAAATGTATCCCATGAATATATTTGCCTCACAGTTTAAAAATTACACTTAGAGTATTGTTGAATGTACAAAATATATAATGTTCTGTTACATTTTTTGCATTTACAAAAGGGGCATTTTATTCTTCAAATGAATAAAACTGGACAAGAAATAAATAATAAATAAATAAGAACAAACATTAGATTACAGATTATGAAGGTATTAAATACATTTTGGTGCCAGCAACATTTGTCCAAACAATGTCTTCAAAATGTAGCCTATAACTGCTGGATTAACAGCAATTTATTGGGACTGAATTTGGTCTTCTTTCTTAAATATATTTGCATTCTGAATTGTGACTGATCTTCTTTATTGTATGTAACCACCTTTACACAGCAAAAACATTAAAAAAAAAATAATAATAATAATAATAATAAAAAAAAATATATATATATATATATATATATATATATATATATATATATATATATATATATATATAGTACTGCTAATAAGTGCATTTTTCAATATTATTTAATATTAAGTATGTTTTCAAAACTCAGACAGAAACTCTTTTTGTGGACTCATTGCTTTGATTTACAATTCACTCATGAACACATCCATCACAATTTGTAATATTTCACAAATCTCCCCAAAATCAAGTTATGAAATCTAAATTGTTTCTTCAAACACAGTGGTCAATATCCGGTACTGATTCCCATACAATGCATGAGGACAAAGGCAAAAGTTTCTTATTCAGTATTATGAACAGACTCCTCATACATAAGACAAAATATTTCTTTAAAGATGAAATCAAACAGCAGAAATGATGTGAAGTACTGTAGTTTGTTAAATATCTTTGTCAGTTTATCAAAAAATATTTTTTCATTTTGTATCACATTTTATTTTACACAAAATTGCATTTTTGTGTGTGAAACTGCACGGAAAAATGAAGTTGCTCATGAAATGTGTTTCAGAAATGTGTTTCTCTCTTTATTTGTTGTGTAGAAGCCACAAGTTTTGGACCTGAAAACTTGACCAGAGGCACAACAATATATACGACTATCCAGCCTGATGACTCAAGCTTTCAGATTTTTTATATATGCCTTTACACTGTCACCTTTATAGTGGGTTTTATTGGAAACGGGCTCGTCATATTTCTGACTGGCTGCAGAATGAAGACGACAGTCAACTCTATTTGGTTTCTCAACTTGGCGATTGCAGACTTCATCTTCATATTATTCGTAATCATTTATATTTTTTTGTACATCAAAACATCAAATCATCAAAACTTTTTTTTGCACATGTCCTTTATGTACGTTTACTACGTGATGATTACACTAGATCTATTTGCTAGCGTTTTTTTCCTCATAGTTATCAGTCTGGACCGATGCCTGTGCACATGGATGGTTGTTTGGGCTCAAAATAAACGAACTGTACTTAGAGCCAGGATCATCTGCATGATCGTGTGGGTTTCATCCATCAGCTCCTGCATCCCTTTCTTCATTGAGAATGTATTGTCTTCTACGTTTCTGGTCACATATTATTTTTGTGTGGGCTTTCTCATCCCCTTCATGATCATTGCTTCTTCACACATTGCTATTGGAGTACGAATCAAACGCCTCAAAATGGGGAAGCAGCTCAGGTCGTACAGGGTCATTATGGCTGTTGTCCTGACTTTTTTCATTTGTTGTTTTCCATTCAATGTTTGCCGGTTTTATAACATAACGAGTGCCAGTGATGAAGTACCTCTGAAAGCAAAGATATTTAGTGACTATCTGGTTTTTCTAAACAGCTGTTTAAACCCAATTATCTATGTGTTCATGTGTGATGAGTATAAGAAAAAGCTTAAACAGTCTCTACTGCTGGTGCTGGAGACGGAGTTTGCTGAAGATCATCTGGACTTGAGGAAGGTAGAAGGACGAGCAGAACAAGACAAACCCCTTTGAATTATTAGATATGTAGAAAAACTTTTCACAGTCTCTAAATGATTATGACCACCATAACTATATGAATCTCACAATTACAACAACCACTGAAGAAGTCCTTATCTATCAACTTATCAACAACTTATGCTTTTAACAAACAGCAATTTCAAAATTCATGTTTATGGTACGAATGTATAATTTGTGTTGTAGAACCAAATGGGGAAAGTATTTCCTAATGATTAAGGGATTATATATGTTTTTGAAACTTTTTATAAATCCAAATATGCAACAGCTAATTTTGTTTTGCTGATTTATGTTAGAACTTTATTCTGAATAAAACATAAAAAATACATACATTTGATTGTAATTTCCTTAAGGATTTTTATGATCTCACAGTATCTTAGTAAGGTTAGATGTAGCGCGACTTTATCAGCTCACAAGGTGCGTGGAAGCAGACAATGTAAAAAGTTCAAAGGGCAATAGCAACGTGTGTGGTAAGGGGAACTATTTTCTAAAAAAATACCAAGGCTTAAGAGCCTTATATGACACAATACATGAACATTTAAAGATATTTAGATTTAAATTTAATGCATAATGAAGCCGTGTAGACAAAATTTTAAGAGTGTGTTTTTTTGTTGTTATTTTTTTGTGAGGATGGATGATGGAATTTGATGTTCTTCACCACTTGAAGTTTAAATGAAACATAGAATCAAATATTTGCATTATATCAAATTACAAAAATAAAATAATATGCTAATTTAACATATAAAGAAGCAGTGTAAACAAAATAGTGTTCTGTGTTGTTGGTTTTTTTTGAGGATGGATGATGGAAGCTGATGTGTCAACAAAAAATATAGATTTGTTGCGTCATAAATGTATTGAAGGGGGTGGATTGGAATCCACTGCTGCTTCAATGTATATGTAATTAGATTTTAGATTTTACTTTGTTAGAGAAGTTACCAGTGTGATTACTGAAATGTTCTTTTCATGTATTCTTTAATGTCAGTATTTGATATCTGAATGCAGCTTGCTTTTTTATCCCGGCTTCCAGAAATGAAATAGGGGCATGCTTTGTGTTTGAGAAAGATCTTCAACGTGTTAAAACATATAGGGGTCACTGAAGTCTATAGTTTAAGGGACCATTTCTCAGTTAAAGCCTATATTTTCCATTTAGACTAAAGTGTCCTATCCTGAGAGAAAGAACTTGTTATCTTGATGTTTTGAGACGAGACTCCTGTTTAGAGCCTGGCCAAATCCAACCTTGGAAAAGCTGTGTGTCGGTGTGTGTGTTAGTCTTCTTGGTTACAGGTTAAGGAACCACTGGCATTATTGGAGATTGACTGAGTTGTTGTTCGGGACATGCTGGCGCCCAGTAACCCAAATCTGCGACCAGGAAGGTCACAACATGCCTAACTTCAGGGTCCGAGTGTCAGTTGCATAATCTATGTAGATATGCTTCAGTCTATCTGTATATGTGTGGAAAATTACTATGTTTATCTATTTTTTAGCCAATGAGATTGAATCATTCAACCTGTAAGCAATGACGTATATAGACCTTGGTGACATTGGTGAAGGGTATAACTGCTGTGATCTTTGTAACTGTAAGGGGGGCGGCCTACGAACTCCTGTGTGAGTCTTGAAGCTGACTTCTGCTGATGAAACTGCAAACTATCTTCAGTAAAACTTTTCTTCAATTTATTATAATTCTGACTCCGGGTCTTCTTTCAAACATCTGGTCCTTGGGTCCTAAACTGTTAACCCTAACAGTATAAATAGCTGAAATGCATGCCTTACCAAAAGGTTAGTTCACCCAAAAATTTTAATTATCCCATGATTTACTCACCCTCAAGCCATCAGGTACAGTATATATGACTTTCTTCTTTCCACCGATCACAAAAGTTATATTAAAATAATATCCTGGCTCTTCCCACTTTTGTAATAGCATTTACAGTTTTTCTTGATTGCTTAAACACTATAACCAGGCTTTTGAACTAAAATTTCAAAACCATAAAACCATTTATCAAAAAGCACACCCATTTCCCTAAACTATAAACACTATTCCCCTGTTTTGACACATGAGTCTGATTTGTTGAACTGTCACTGTGGATGAGGAGGGGGAGGGGAGTAGATGGGAATGGAGGAAGAGGTGAAGGAAAAGGAAAAGTAGGAGGTGGAGGAGGAGGAAGAGCAGTAGGGAGTGGAGGAAGAGGTGAAGGAAGATGATGAGGAAGGTGAAGGGGAAGGGCAAGCCCAAAGAGACAAGCATGTCTTTGTCCATGGTATGACTATGAGGGAGGCTGGGCAACGAGTACAGCCAAACTTGAGTCACTTCACCGTCGTGTCGATCATAAGACCCTTCAGGGAGAAAAACAGGTAGATGCACTTCGGACCGCTCTCTGCTGTAACTTTTGAGTGCAGTACACTGTGCTGTTATAACACATACATGTACTGTAGCTGTTGCCCTATACTACTGTAATAAAAAGAAATGCATCAAATTGTCTTAAATACAGATAGAGTTTTCTGAATGCTTCCATTTTGTAAAAAGGATGTGTTACAGAGACAGTAATCAGTACTTCTATTTTTCTAGGACACAGAGAAGATGAAATGGAAGAAGCCTGCCAAATATTTCAGTTGATGCGTGCCAGCGGGGAACAGGCATGCAAGTGGATTGTATTCCCCCACTGCCTGGCTAGGGCCAACATAGCCTGTGATGCTGACAAGATTCTTTGGCCTGACCCAGACCAAAGATGGAATGCTGGGGCAGAGTAGTTTTTGTTTGTTTGTTTGTTTGTTTGTTTGGTGTATTGTACTGTATAGTACATTAAATAATATAAAAATGTGCCACTGTATCCATTGGTTGTCTTTTGTGTTCATCATGTGAAAAGGTTTGTGAGGGGGAGAACCACAAGCAACATAACTTACCAGTTTTGGAAATGTTGTTTTGAATTTATTGCACCAGTGTGTAAGACTATGTTCCAATTCCTTTTAACCTCTCGACGATGCTCAATGGCTTCTTTAGTTTAGCAAACAAATCGCTCGAGTGGGTGTAAATACCACTCACTTTCAAGTTTTTTTTGCACAACCTGCAAAAATCGCTCGATGCCATTGCTGCTTCTGCAAACTGACCAATGTTACAAACCAACACGTTTGTTGGCACGTTTCCTGCCTGGAGTTTTCGCGTCGCTCTGCAAAGAACTTCACCCGGATTGTTGGTCTGATTGGTTGAAGGACTATCCAATTGCGTGCAGGGTCATTTGAACTATGCCCGTTGATCACGCCTCTTGTGCAGTAGAAATTTACAGAGCCGACTCCCCAGACTACTGTTCAATCTTAAAAGATTGAGCTTGGTCTGGTGATAGCCAGACTAGGATGTTTGGGGAACTGGGTGAGATGTTATGGATTTGTGTTCACTGTTTTGAGAATACGAGGCATAGTTTAAAAAAATGTGTTTAAGCAATCGAGAAAAACTGTAAATATCTGGATAAACAATTAACAGGAACACTTGTCTTTGCGAGTTTCTTGACAAAAATGTTTGTGTCTACTATGACAAAAAAAAAAGCCTACTATGTTTGTGACTTCAGTGTAATCACTGAAACCTAATTGTATGATTCATTTCACATTGGCACTGTTATCTAAAACAATTTACATTGCATTTAAGGTATATACATTTGTATCATTTCATGCTTTCAAATTAAATTCTCGCACCATGCTCTGTGTTTGAGCTTCAGGAACATTCTGTGGCGCAGGAAAGGCTGTGCTGTAATCATTTCATCAAGTCTGCTGATGACTGCTATCAGTAAAAGCAAATCAGTCTGCAGGGATGTAGTACCAGGGTTTGCTGTCTGGTATAAAACAACAATTTCTCTGCAAGACCGGGAAGATATTCCAAGATCAAGACTCAGCTTGTCCCAGTGCATTAACAGCTCAAAAATGGGTAAGAACTGAATATGTGTATTTTTTCCCCCAAACACCTCTCAGAATGTAGTAAATGCAAAACGGTTCAAGATACAGACCATACATGCAGATACAGTGCCTGCTAAAACTAAAATGAGATAATACATTTTATAATATAATAAAACTATTCTTGATTCTGTATCTAAATGTATCCCATGAATACGTTTGCCTCACAATGTAAAAAATACATTTACAGTGTTGTTGAATGTATAAAAATAATGTTACATTTTTATAATTTATAAAAATGATATTATTATTATTATTATATATAATGAATAAAACTGGACAATAAACAAATCAATATATAAATAAATAAATAAGCACAAAAGTTAGATTACAGATTTTGGTGCAAACACCATTGGCATTGTTTTATATTTGAAATGTAGCCTATAACTGCTGGAATGCCAACATTGTAATGTTAGACTAAATTGCATTTGGTCTTTTTACTTAAATCTATTTGCTTTTTTTTATTGTAATTGGTCTTCTTTATTGCATCTAACCCCCTTTACAGTGCAAAAAAAAATCTTGAATTTATTACTGCTAATAAGTGCATTTATTTTTTTATATATATTTTTTTTAATGAAGTTTTATTAACTAAGTTTGGGAGGAGCACGTTCAGATAATTAACACGAGTGGATAGCACTCAATCAATGATAAGAGGGTATATATAGACTCAGCAGTCTTACCTCGATCCATTGACAGTTTTCAGTATTCCCCCCACCACACCCCTTCTCCACACTTCTAGTTCTAAACACTTACATGCGGGGGGAGTACTCTGGGTTCGGGCTGAATTCCGAGCTCGGAGCCCTCCCTCCGGACAGCACGCCAAATACGCATTAAATCTTACTCCCTCAAAATTATATGTAAGTGTGAACTCGTGAATTTATATTTTGCATGTTTTAAAACTCAGTAAGCCGTGTGGACTCATTGTTTTGATTCACAATTTGTAGTATTGTCTCAATAAAAGTCAACTGATTAAGTGACTGATTTCCACATTAATAACTTATTGCCACAGTAATGGCCAAAAGCATTCGTACAATTCCAAAAGTTTCTTATTTAATAGCATAGACAGAATCCTCACGACAAGACAAAACATGTTTATATTAAATATCCTTCTTACTTGTCAGTTCTTCATGAAATATAGCATTTTTTGTTCTTCAGTGGACAATGTGTATGTGTCATCTCTAGAGATGTGAAAAAATCTACTTCCGTTTGGCCGAAATTCTCCCAATGAGGCTCTACCACCTCAGGGTGGAGTCTCAATTCCTAGGGCCTCAGCCCCTGCCTCGATAGGATGTTTGCTCCCTGATTTAGATACCTCGGGACGTATTCTGCTCTCAGAGAGATCAGCTTCCCTTGGGCCCACAGGAGTATCTGGTGTGCCAGCTTGAATAAGGGGCGCGACCGCAGACCCCCTTGATGGTTTATGTAAGAGATCACCAATGTGTTGTCTGTGCGATCAAGAACGTGATGGCCCCTTAGGTATGGGAGGAAATGTTTCAGAGCCTGAAACACGGCCAGCATTTTAAGGCAATGTGCCACGAGAGATGATTGAGCTTGACAGATCTTGAGCTGAGCGACCACTCATGATTGCCCCCAACCTGAGAGGGATGCATCCGTCATTAGCGTGATGCGACGACAAGGAGCCCCCTGCACAGGTCCTTGGGAAAGCAAGCAAGGTTTTTTCCACATGACTAAGTCATGAAGGCAGCGCCACATGATTTTGATCATACAGAGCAGATTTACCCTCGGGGAATACCCCTTGGCTTTGAGCCACCACTGCAAAGGTCTCATGTACAGCAGGCCAAAAGGTACCCGACACAGCTACGTTTCCGGGAGGAAGATGGGATAAGCACTTGATGGGAACCGCTGCGGCCCGAGACACACGAGATGGCGGGATTGGCAGAGCGGCCCCCTGAGGGCACTTGTAGGGCTGAGCAAATATGGGCAGAACTCTTTACTGCCCTAGTACTTCAAAAAGCCTTTTAAAGGTATGCATGTGAATTAAACATCGCACAATGGCCTTCATCATCACAGTATGCTAATGATTATCTAGTACAAGGGCTTCATCAATATGCTGATTGAGGACAGTTGGGACACTCCAGGCACAGAATGGTTCTGTCGGGAGAGACAGAGTTGTTTGCACCTCAATGACACGTCTGTACCATTTGCTTCACAGGACATATGCTTTCAACTACATACTGTTTATTTACTAGTGTGTTCTAATATGTAACTATGCCATGTTTGGTCTCATCTGACAGCCTATAAACTGAAATGAATGGTGGTGAACTTAATAGAGATATTAAAGTATCCTAATGTACAATCTAGGTACTATTGGTTAAACATGCATTGAGGAGAATATGTTAATGTTCTTCTCCCCCTCTTGATCACTACCCATTTGCCTCATGTTTGGTTTCCTGTCGGTTGGGTTTGGTGTTGGTATTCCACTCATGTTTAACAATGCTTTGCTCAGGGTATAAGAAGGAAAGGTAACTGTTGATCTAGGAGAAAGGCTTTAACCCCACCACTCCCGCACCCGGTGCGTAACCTCATACTACAAGAAAGGCTTTTACAGCCTCTTCTGAACAACAGTGCATTATTTGTTACAACTAAGTTTCTATACAGTATGTTGTTCCATTCTACAGTCTATATTTTTAAACGTAATTTTGCCTGCTTTAACGGTTTTGAGAATCTTTCCTTTTATCACTGATTATGTTGAAAGCTAAAGTGATCATAACTTTCGTTATCTAAAGGTTAAAAGGTTCTAAGAAAGACCTTTACCTTTAAAGAATAAGAGGTTAAAGAATAACAACAACTTTAATGGAGTCAGATTAATTTTATTGGAGTCAGATAAATATTTGAATTATACACGTCATTCTTCAACTGCCTTTTGTTTCCGATTATTGGTTCAAAATAGCAGCGTAAGCTTCCAGCCTTACACACTGTATAATGAGGTGGAAACTGTCTTCCCCCAGAGGGGTCTGCCCTCAGAAGCATGACACTGATGGCATCAGGACTTTTTCTTTGACGAAGCCCCCTTAGCAACAATAACAATCCTCGGATCCGTTTTGCCCTTCGAAGGCTTTGCCTGAGAGCGCTGCCCCACATCCCAAACTTTTTGCGGGGGAGTACGGGTCTCCTGGTCCGACTCCGGAGAGATAAATCTGCTGCTTGACGCAGTTCGCTGATTACGTCAGTGCTGACCTTCTCACTGTCACCCAGGTCTTTAAGCAGGTCAGCATGGTATGCCTGCAAGATAGACATTGTGTGCAGATTGGACTAGTTGCACATGCTTCCAGAGGCGTAGTCTCTCGGAAGGGAACAACTTTTCGGGTCGTAGCTGTGGTCCTGGTCTTTTTCGTATCTTGGCTTCAGTCGTTTTTTTTTTTATATGGCATTTGCAGCTGAAAATAAGTGGCTTGAAAGTGTTTCAAGGCTATTTTTTAATAACTGCAGCAATAGCTGAACACCTGATTATGTTGAACAGCTGTCTGAACCCCATCCTATATATGTTCATGTCTGAGGAATATAAGCAAAAGCTTAAACAGTGTCTGCTGCTGGAGACGGCATATACTGAGGAGCATCTGAACTTCAGGGTCAAAAAGCAGACAAAAAGCACCAGCACCTCCACACCTAACAGATGCCAGGACACACAAGACTTTGAGAAAATCACTCAAAATGTGCTTTGCAACATAATCATTATACACCACTTCTATGTACCTTTAGCTATTTTGTTCCCTTTATTCTGAATAAAAGCATGTAAAAAAGCTTTGAATGGGACTCTGGTATTAAAAACACTGCATAGATGTTTCCCAATAGTTTCATTAATGTGCTATCTCAGGATATTACGCATGCAAATAGGTGATAGACAAACACTGAGCATTGAAATAGCTAAGGGTAAAGAACTGTCATAAAGAATTCATTCAATTTATTCAATAAACACATCAAATTCACTTTCAGTACTGTAGATTTATTCGAAACCCATGTGATTTTTTTTTTTTTTTGTATAAAAAAAAAAAAAAAAAAATCATTTACTCACATATTTTATGCTAAAGTTCAGCTCAGTTCAACATTTTGGTTACAACTATTTCACTCTCATTGAAGGCTTCCTGCCTGGACATTTTTGTTTAATTCCTTTAACAGATTTTCTTCAGATACACTAGGGATGCATGTGAACTAACGTTCATACATTTCCTTAAGGATTTTTATGCTCTCGCTGTATCTCAGCTGGTTCTTGCTAGACGCCTCCTTCCACCTAAAACACACAAGAAACAAATGATAAAGAACATATGCATAATTTCATTTGTAAATACCCATCCCACATAAAAGAAAAGAAGTGGAAATGAATGAATGATGAGAAGTTATACTTTTGTCTAATTTTCTTCCAGCGTTTGATGTGACTGAAGATAAGAGTTGAGGTTCCTGCTGCAGTGTCTATGGACTGAAAAAGAAAAAGATCTTGCAAATACCAAAATCACAAATGGATATGGCCACATGAAGCACACAATTTAGCAACATTACAGTATTGCAAACTTTAAATAGGACCTGGTATGCCCTTATACAAAGTCTTGATTTTGTTTTGGGGGTCTACAAGAATAGGTTTTCATGGGTGCATGTTAAAAAAAAAAACATTTTACATTGTTGCAGCACCTCTCTACTTAGTCTGTCAGTAATGTTCTGGGGTGCGTTTCCCAAAAGCATCGTTAGCAAACTATGGTTGGAAGTCCCGTCGTTAGCAGCATAGTTCAACGAGTCGGAACTACTGTTTCCTGAAAACATAGTTCCAACGAACAATCGCAAACAGCATCGCAGAGTCGTGTGGTTGGAACAACAGTTCTCGACCTGTGGTTAGAAGCATAGTTTCTTGTTTGCATGACATGTGGACTCAAATACTTATCTTGAGCCAAATAAGCAAGCTGACATTCAGTACAATCTGTATATTTTATTTAGAATACATACAAATGTCATTTGTGTCTTTTAGTTTAATTGATTTAAAGCGTCATTTTTGAATAGTGCACATGCGAACGGTGCTCTACTACGTAAGAACGAGCCTATGATTGAATCTGGAAATAAAGCAAAATAACTGAGAAAAATTAGAATTAGTCCTCAGGTGCCATGTCCATAATTTATAGCAAAACATCTAGGTTAATTCGATCTCAAACAGATTCATTAAAAGTAGTTATTACTCCACCACCTGTATGACATCATTAACCAACGTGGTTGAACGACCAATTTGCAACAATATGGTTTCGGGAAACAGTTGTGACTTGCTAGTTGATTTCTTCAACGACGCATCGTACTATGGTAGTTAAGCAGCGAGTTGCATCGTTGTACAGGAAACTAGGGCTGGGACAATATATCGATGCATCGCCATTCGTGGATCGATTCCAATTTTTTCCCAAATGCATCGCGAATCGATTCTGAGCTTAGTTTTTAACAGCACGCTCAAATGCTCACGTCACGCCCCTTACCATAACCACAAGTTTCACCACACTACTAACGCAACTCAACCAGGCCTCAACCGCATTATTTTGCGTATGCCTTGGGTGGGAATTATTTAATTGAGGAATCTCAAGACTACAATTGAGGTGTTTCAGGGAGTTCAGAATATAGAGAATAACTCCCTTTGGAGTAACTTTGTGCTTTATGACTTTGCAGAATTTCTTCATGCTCAAACAGCAACATTACACACTAAAGATACCTGAAAATGTAAAAAAGCATAATAGGTCCTCTTTAAATTATGAATTCCGTCATTAACGTGATGAAGAACCAATCAATTCAGTATGCAAACAGGTTTACTTATCACATTCCTAACAAAGATTGGTAAAGGGTTAAGCAGAAGTGTTTGACGGCAACTTTATCTTCTGTCATTTAACAGTTCCTGTCAAAAGGATTGTTTGAATGCAGATCCTCAAAGAAAGATAAGTGTTTCCTGTACACCATGTGCGGCACAATAGTTGCTATAGCCCACCTGGCTCTCTGTTGGTTTCTCTACAGGTGGAATCCTGAGATTAACAGGTTCACCAGCTGAACCTACTGGACAGGAAACAGGCGGAGGAAGCCTGTACAGGTTCTGTCCTTTGCCATTCAGCATGTCAGTCATCTGAAACAATAAGAATCAAAGAGCAGTTTCCCTCAATTGTGATGCTTGTTGTAGCATAAAATACTCTATTTTTCAAAGAAGTGAAGCCAAGGACAATCCTTAGTGGTGAAAGGAAGCCAGGGAAATTCAATGGAAAAAGATGAATTTATTTATCCCCTGGGTAATTGAAGTCAGAAGGGAGAGTCAAGCCAGATGTTGCAGGATTATTAATAAAAACAAACTCTGAAGTTCACAACAAAAAATTTAACTAAATATGTATCTAAGATATTATACTGCAGTGGGCCAAGACATGTTTATAATTATTATTTTGCTCCAAGGACAATTCGAGAAGAACGAGGTGAAGGTCAAGTTAAATACAACTCAAGCAGTCTGACATGATTTACAAATATACTGATTTTGTAAAATCAATTATAAATGCTTTTACAGGGATGCCCTTGCAGAGAAAGTCTATAGTGCAACAATAACCAGAATAAACACTAAAATAACCATATGTAAGGGTGCTTGAATCTGTTTACATCAGGGGTACTTGACTTTTCCGAGTCATTAGACTCTATGATAATTAAAAAAAAATTTTTTTTTGATAACTCTCACATAGTTTCTAGTCAAAGAAATACTGTTTAACAACAAATGTATCTTGACTGGAGACATTTGAATGACTATTTTTGGTCTCGAAATTAAATTTTTGGAAATTTCCCGTTTCTTGGATCGTGGCGTGGGAACTTTTTTACAAGGAACTTCATTGCCAGAATTATATAAACAAATGTTCATCCACCAAGAAAAATAGTCCCACTTCAAAAAGATGATTTAGACAAACATTTTAAACCTACACATTTCAAACACAAGTGCTCTAATAAAAATATTAACTTCACAATTCATGATTTCCCCAGTAATTACATAAATGTAAGCAGGATTTTGTTTGTCATTTTCAGTGGCAAATAGCAATGTCAGAGAGAGTTTATCTTGCATTTAACTTGGAATATGCCTATCTTCAAAGTACAGTCATAGACCAAAATACAATGGTGTTATTTTGAGTAGTTCAATGATCTGAAAAGGATTTGTATTTAAAATAATTGCGAAGTGAATGCTGGGTGTGACCTCGTCCTCCCCGGAGCTGTGAGGGGGGCTGGGCGCAGTTCTCTCTCGCACAGAGGGGTTGTTTCTCATCCATGCCCGACAAATGGGATACAGCGGCGTGGTAGTGCTGAACTGAGCCAAGTCCACACTGCGGTCAAATAACTTGATAATATACGCATCTGATGGAGAAGATGAGATGTGGAGCACATAAGAAAACAGGAAATGGGTCTTTTGAAATGAAGATAAAAAAAACCCCATCCAAATTAAATAAATTTCTCTAGAAATCCCTCAAGCCACCACAGAATGTTCTCTGATATGAAAACCCAACAGCACTTCTCAGAAATGATAAAACATGTTATTTATCTTAAAGATGCAAAGTTACCAATATACATTTATATCATTAATTTCAAATTGACCTGAATTCATCCTATATCATAATTTACTTTTTCCCTTATTTTGTTATTTTGACTAAATATAGATACACACAATTATAAAATAAAGATAAGTGAGCAGCTGCCTGCAACAACAGCTAGTAGATCAGGCAAATTTACTTGCCAATGTGAAAACAAAATGCCCTAGTTTGGCTGTTGCTGAGTGTTAATTTCCCAAAATGAGAGCAGTAGACAAAGCTGATCTATTAATTACTTTGTTTGTGCTGGTTGGTTTCTGCCAGACCATCATCCATCTCTTTACGCTTCTTCCTTCTGTGTTGTGGGAATCGTGATGATGGTCTGTGAATGAAAAAAAGAGGCTCTTACAGGAAACTCTACCAAACCATTTAGGAATGAATACTTTATTTTAAGTATTACTATTGTAAATATTTACAAAGCACCCTCAAATGCTGAAGAGCTTTAAGTGGTTAACACGCAGCTGGTAGTAAGGCTAGGCGACATATGTTGATTGATATATTGCAATGATTTTGCTGCCGATAGAAAATTAAAGGGTTTGTTCGCACAGAAACAAAAAATTGTCATCAATTACTCGCACTGTCATGTCGTTCCAAATCCGCAAGACTTTCGTTCATCGTCAAAACACTAATGAAGATATTTTAATGAAATCTGAGAGATTTTTGTCCCTCCATTGACATTCTACGCAACTACCATATTGTAGCTTCAAAAAGTTCATTAAGAGATTATAAAACTAGTTCATATGAATTGAGTGATTTAGACAAAAAAAAATTAAGAGACTCAATTGCTTTATATGATGAAAAGATTGAATTTAGGCTTTTATCCACATGTAAACATTGATCAGCAAACATAAACAGAAGCTCAAATGCACTTGCTTGACATGCGAGAACAAACCTCACTGGTTCTTGCTGAAGCTCAAACATGCTGCGTAACACATGAGAATTAACCTCATTGTTTCTTGCTGAATCTCAAACATGCTGCGTAACACGAGAATGAACCTCATTGGTTCTCGCTGAAGCTCAAACATGTTGCGTAACACGAGAATGAACCTCATTGGTTTCTTTCTGAAGCTCAAACATGCTGCGTAACAAAAGAATTAACCTCATTGGTTCTCGCTGAATCTCAAACATGCTGCGTAACACGAGAATGAACCTCATTGGTTCTCGCTGAAGCTCAAACATGTTGCGTAACACGAGAATGAACCTCATTGGTTCTCGCTGAATCTCAAACATGCTGCGTAACATGAGAATTAACCTCATTGGTTCTCGCTGAATCTCAAACATGTTGCGTAACACGAGAATTAACCTCATTGGTTCTTGCGGAAGCTCAAACATGCTGCGTAACACGAGAATGAACCTCACTGGTTCTTGCTGAAGCTCAAACATGCTGCGTAACACGAGAATGAACCTCATTGGTTCTTGCTGAAGCTCAAACATGCTGCGTAACATGAGGATTAACCTCATTGGTTCTTGCTGAAGCTCAAACATGCTGCGTAACACGAGAATGAACCTCATTGGTTCTTGCTGAATCTCAAACATGCTGTGTAACAAAAATTAACCTCACTTGTTCTTGCTGAAACTCAAACATACTGCGTAAAAAGAATGAACCTCATTGGTTCTTGCAGAAACTCAAACATGCTGCGTAACACAAGAATGAACCTCATTGGTTCTCGCTGAAGCTCAAACATGTTGCGTAACACGAGAATGAACCTCATTGGTTCTCGCTGAATCTCAAACATGCTGCGTAACATGAGAATTAACCTCATTGGTTCTCGCTGAATCTCAAACATGTTGCGTAACACGAGAATTAACCTCATTGGTTCTCGCTGAAGCTCAAACATGTTGCGTAACACGAGAATGAACCTCATTGGTTCTCGCTGAATCTCAAACATGCTGCGTAACATGAGAATTAACCTCATTGGTTCTCGCTGAATCTCAAACATGCTGCGTAACATGAGAATTAACCTCATTGGTTCTCGCTGAATCTCAAACATGCTGCGTAACATGAGAATTAACCTCATTGGTTCTCGCTGAATCTCAAACATGCTGCGTAACATGAGAATTAACCTCATTGGTTCTTGCTGAAGCTCAAACATGCTGCGTAACACGAGAATGAACCTCACTGGTTCTTGCTGAAGCTCAAACATGCTGCGTAACACGAGAATGAACCTCATTGGTTCTTGCTGAAGCTCAAACATGCTGCGTAACACGAGAATTAACCTCATTGGTTCTTGCTGAAGCTCAAACATGCTGCGTAACACGAGAATGAACCTCACTGGTTCTTGCTGAAGCTCAAACATGCTGCGTAACACGAGAATGAACCTCATTGGTTCTTGCTGAAGCTCAAACATGCTGCGTAACATGAGGATTAACCTCATTGGTTCTTGCTGAAGCTCAAACATGCTGCGTAACACGAGAATTAACCTCATTGGTTCTTGCTGAATCTCAAACATGCTGCGTAACACAAAAATTAACCTCACTTGTTCTTGCTGAAACTCAAAACATACTGCATAAAAAGAATGAACCTCATTGGTTCTTGCAGAAACTCAAACATGCTGCGTAACACGAGAATGAACCTCATTGGTTCTTGCTGAAGCTCAAACATGCTGCATAACACGAGAATGAACCTCATTGGTTCTTGCTGAGCTCAAACATGCTGCATAACACGAGAATGAACCTCATTGGTTCTTGCTGAGCTCAAACATGCTGTGTAACACGAGAATGAACCTCATTGGTTGTTGCGGAAGCTGAAACATGCTGCGTAACACGAGAATTAACCTCACTGGTTCTTGCTGAAGCTCAAACATGCTGTGTAACACGAGAATTAACCTCATTGGTTATTGCGGAAGCTGAAACATGCTGTGTAACACGAGAATGAACCTCATTGGTTCTTGCTAAAGCTCAAAAATGCTGTGTAACATGAGAATGAACCTCATTGGTTCTTGCTGAAGCTCAAACATGCTGCGTAACACAAGAATGAACCTCATTGGTTCTTGCTGAAGCTCAAACATGCTGTGTAACACGAGAATGAACCTCATTGGTTATTGCGGAAGCTCAAACATGCTGTGTAACACGAGAATGAACCTCATTGGTTCTTGCTGAAGCTCAAACATGCTGCGTAACACGATAATGAACCTCATTGGTTCTTGCTGAAGCTCAAACATGCTGCGTAACACGATAATGAACCTCATTGGTTCTTGCGGAAACTCAAACATGCTGTGTAACACGAGAATGAACCTCATTGGTTCTTGCTGAAGCTCAAACATGCTGCGTAACATGAGAATGAACCTCATTGGTTCTTGCTGAAGCTCAAACATGCTGCGTAACACGAGAATGAACCTCATTGGTTCTTGCTGAAGCTCAAACATGCTGCGTAACACGATAATGAACCTCATTGGTTCTTGCTGAAGCTCAAACATGCTGCGTAACACAATAATGAACCTCATTGGTTCTTGCGGAAACTCAAACATGCTGCGTAACACAAGAATGAACCTCATTGGTTCTTGCGGAAGCTCAAACATGCTGCGTAACACGAGAATTAACCTCATTGGTTATCGCACGTCAAGCAAGCATGCTTAAGCTTCCATTTAATATAACTGATGTGTGCACTGATACATATATACGTAAATAAAAGCCTAAATTCAATCTGTTCATCACATAAAGTGATGTCTCTTCAGAAAATTCCAGCATATGGATAAACATATGAACTAGTTTTTCAATCTCTTTATGATTAACTTTTTGAAGCGTCAAAGTGGTAGTTGCGTAGACTGTCACAGTTAAAATAACTTAATTTGTGTTTAAAAAATGAACTCTTGAACAAAATGAACAAAAATGAAAGTCTTACGGGTTTACGGATTTAAAATACTAGCCAGAAGATTTTCCTTGCCTTTTCCCTGCAGAAGAAGGTGACAAATCCCTGCAAAAAAAAGAAAAGAAAAAAAAAGTGTGCATTACATATGACTGTTAAATTAACCTTAATTAAACATTTACATATTTCTAGCTGGGAGAAGACTGTGTTTATAACAGTAACGTAAACATCCTGTATGTGCATACTTGCTCAAAGAGTCTGCCACCATTTTCCCAGAATCCTCTTCATTCTGCTCTCTATGCAGGAAAAGTAAGGAAAAAGCACAGCCGATTATACAGATGCCAATTTCCCCAAAACAACTGCTCCTTAATTTCTGAAAGCCATTTATTGCCAATATTTACACAATTTGCTTTTCCTGAATAATTTATCTGAATACTTTGCAAGGTTCTCAGGGAACAAATTAAAGCATTAGTGCTGATGACCATTAATGTGATTTTCCACGAAAACATGCTAAGTAAACCCATCTCTTCCGTGAGCACTTAACCTCATTAAAAATTAATAATAATAATAATAATAATAAAAATAAATAATAATAATTAATTGTTTAATCCTCCCTTATTGGGCTTATGCTACTCTGAACAATGCCTGAACTTCGTATTTTGAGCACTTCTTGCGTTGTTTTTGCCTCTTCACGATGACTCGCTTAATGTAGTCCTAATTTGTAAGTCGCTTTGGACAAAAGCATCTGCTAAATGACTAAATGTAAATGTACATGTACATGTAAGAGGGTATTTCCAGAATATAATTATAGCATGGATGGTAATTATTCAGAAATCTGAAAAACAAATGGATTGTAACAAAGAAATTAATCAATAGTATACTAAGTACTTTTTTGAGCTCAGTCACAGTGGAAAAACATAACCTCTGAAACACCATAATTGGTAATTATGTTCAGAGAATCCAGACTCCCTGAATCACTTACAGTCACGTTTAACAGATTAGAGCTGGCCATTTACATTTTTTACGACAATATAAACAATCAACAAGCTGAGATTTACTCTATAGCAGACACGGATGAGTTAAAACATTATGACCAGTCCCAAGTGAAGCGAATATCATTGATCATCTCCTAACAAGGCCACATATTAAGGCCTAGGTAGATTAGATGAGAAGCAAACAATCACATTGGATGCAGGAGAAATGGGCAGGAATAAAGATCTGAGTGACTTTGACAAGGGCTAAATTGTTATGGCAGGGCGACTGGGTCAGAGTATCTCTGAAACAGCAAGGCTTGTGGATTGCTCTCAGACAGCAGTGGTGAGAATTTACAAACAGTGTCCAAGGAGAAACAAACCACAAACCGGCGACAGGGTGTTGGGTGCCCAAGGCTCATTGATGCACGAGGGCAATGAAGGCTATCCCGTCTGGTCCGAGCCAACAAAACCCTCTACGGACATAATGAAGCTTGAGTCGCCATTAGCTAGTACATTTTTTATTTTACTCCCCAGATTTTTCACATGAATTACATGAACCAATCAGAGTGCCCATGATGACCCCTGTCCACTGTGGAAAGCGCCAACAATGGGCATGTGAGCGTAGGAACTGGACCTTGGAGCAGTGGAAGAAGGTCACCTTGACTGATGAATCCCGTTTTCTCTTACATCACGTTGACGGCCGTGTATGTGTGCCGTTCACCTGGGGAAGTGATGTACCAGGATGCACTGTGGGGTGATGACAAGGAGCAGGGAGTGTAACAATGTTCTGCTGGGAAACCCTGGGTCTGGCCATTCATGTGGACGTATTTAAACATTGTTGCAAAGCATGCAGGTACATCCCTTCATGAAAATAGTGTTCCCTGCTGGAATTGGCCTCTTTCAGCAGGATAATGCACCCTGTCACACTGCACACATTGTTCAGGAATGGTTTGAGGAATATGATGAAGGTGTTGCCCTGGCCTCCAAATTCCCCAGATCTCAATCCAAATGAGCATCTGTAATGTGCTGGACCAACAAGTTCCATCCACAGTGTCTCCACCTCGCAACCTATAGGACTTGAAGGATCTGCTGCTGACGTCTTGGTGCCAGAGATACCACAGAACACCTTCAGGGCTCTTGTAGAGTCCATGCCTCGGCGGGTCAGCACTGTTTTGCCAGCACACGGAGGACCAACAGCATATTAGGCAGGTATATATCATAATGTTTTACTTTTGGCTCATAGGTGTATCGCTGTATGTGAGTATACTATATGTATGCAGGTAAAGTTGTATGTATTTATATAAAATTTTATATATAGAATTGTACAATAATATAGTTCAAATTTAGCAACAATATGTTTAAGTAAAACACTGTGATGAATGATGCATAAACACTTATTGAATATAAAAGTCTAGGCACTTACAATAGTCACTGATACTGTAGATCATACATCAATCATGTTCTGATTGGCTGTATTTTACATCTTGCAGCACTTAACAGAAAAATTACTATACAGTACAATATTATAATGTTGCACCTGGTTAGTGGTTAAGACACAGGTACTGTTAAAGGAAGTGCAGTTTCAGCACAGTCAGAACAAACTTTACAGCTGTGCCATTGCTCAAACACAATGCAATCACTAATGTCAAATAACAACAAAAGGACACAACAGATTTATGTGGGAGTACATCGTGTGATTATGCTATTAAATATTGCTAGACATTCTGGATAACTGACAGTTTTCAAAAGTAGACTCATCACTAATGAGCTTTAATTGCCTAAGGTCCATTTGCAGCTTTGTTGTTACAGCCTGGAGCTTTCAATGCTCAAGGCACATTAATGCACTAACCTCTCACTGTCACTCCTCTCAACCAGACCTTGCAATACTGCATCAAGGCGGTTTCGAGCCCCGGCATCTGCAAAAGAACCATTTCACCACATAAATTAAATAATTATTTTCAGGGACACACCACGTACTGAAACATAAATGTAACAAGAAACAATTGTTTGCAACCTCACCTGTTTTTTCAGTCTTGATTTTACAGTGAAGCATTGTGACAGAGTGATCCTCACACAACAGGGATTCTTTACCTGTAATATCATTCAGATGATTTAGTGATTTGGTACTTACTTATGACTAATATAATTGAAATGGGTTCAATTAAATGACAATGAAATTAATATAAAATCAAGTGGATGCGCTCCAATTTGATATGCTATCTTGAGGGCATATTACAAATATGAGGCACCTACATAATAGGTATATAAAAAATGTCCCAATCATTGGGGCATTTTTGGCACTTTTGATGCCCCAAGCCCTAGTTAATTTCAGACCCTTCTTTTTTACATCTGCAATTATTTCAATTATTATTACAATTATTTTAAACAATTATATTTGTATGTATGTATGTATGTATGTGTGTGTGTGTGTGTGTATATATATATATATAGTTTTTTTTTTTTTCGGTAAATCAATAGAAAAGTTTGAAAAAGGAAAATCACAGGGGTCATGAAAAACAAAAACAAAAAAAAAACAGTAACGTTACTATTTTGCTAATCAGCTAACGTTAACAGTTAAGTTAACGTACAATGATATAAACAGCTGTCGTTAGCTAGCTAGAAAACCACTTAAATCCCTGATTAACGGCATTTAAACTCTTCACCGACTTCACAAACGCCTTAACAAAAACATAATACAGTAAATAATATAACTTGGGAAGGTAGAAATACTTTATAAACACCAAACAACACGTCATTCACCTTTCAATCCTTAGCAGAGAGACTGACGACGAGACGCTTCTGTCACAATCCGACTTTCCTCTTCCGCGCGCAATGAGATTCCCGGCTCGTCATTGGCTGCAGCGGACGAGAGTGCATCGCTCTTATTGGTTCAAATGGCTGTCGATCACAAAATACTAAACGTGATTGGTTGGACAGCTGTTTTCGACAACAATGTAAACAACAGTGTTCGGACTGCATATCCCAGGATACAACACGGTCACACAATTCGAAAAGTAAGCGGAGATACTTTCTTGAAGCAATATCTGACTATACAACAAATTTGCAATAAGATTGTGTTTATATTCGGATATGTGTTGTTTTTAAGATTTAAAATGGTGTATATCTTAACAAATACTGTGCTAAATGACCGTTTAATTATCCCTTAGTAACGTACTCACGCGACGGTTAAGATACAGTCCACGCTCGTGCAACATAAACACTGTTCTTCGAATCAAAATGCAGTTTCACTAAATTGTGTCTTTATTTAGATATTCATGGATCCTACATGATGAAACTCCACTTGCGTCTTTTGTTTTTATTGAGTAGAACAGGTTTGCATGAAAACTATGAGATCAAGGTGGGTTGGATGTCAAATGCTGTCAGAGTATCAGATTAAACTGGTTTACATCAGGTTGATTTAAACACTTTCTCACTTTTATTAGCAGTGGAGCTGTTTTCACAAGACAGAATCCATTTCCTCCAGACCCTCCTTTGTCCAGGAGCCACTACAGCCCATCTAGATCCAGAAAAATCCCAAAGCAACAAAGAAGGCTGGTTAGAGAAGTGACTTTGCATTACACTTTGTTTTATGTTTCTTTAAGTATTTTGTGACACTTTCAATGGTTGTAGATTGCAATTGGCAGACAAATGTTTGGAATAGCATACTACTATCTGTAGGCTATAATGTACACAGCATGTGCATTTTGAATTTGAAACAAAATTTATTTTAAAGTACAAAAATGACTATATGGTAGAGTATTACTGCTTGAAACCATTGCATAGTGACTTGTGGTTCACATACTTTTTTTAATAGTAGGCAGTATGCACTATATACTGTGCACTATTCAGTAAATGGTAAACTTGATTTCTATTCAAAAGAGTCCTCATCTGAACATCAAGTCATCATGAAACGAAAGTTGCGACAGTCTTTTTTTCCCTGTTGTGACGTGTAGTGATGGGTCGATTATGAACGATTTGTTCATTTTGAAGGAATCTTTAATATGACTTTGGAACTATGAGTTGTCTCAGAGAGTGATTTGTTCATTTGGTGTTGACCGCACATGCACAACATCTTATAGGTTTTGTACAGGAAACAGAAATGATTAGCCCACCTCCTGAGTCTTCGGGTTTGGGTCCAAGTCGGTCGCTCATCCCGTTACAGTCCCATAGAGGCTATGCTGTCTGTACCGGAAAGAGAAATTATTAGTTCACCTCTCGAGTCTTCGGATCTGAGTCGTTCGTTCTTTCGCGACAGCTGTATTGGATACAGAAATTAGTTAATAATTTCCAAACTTCCTTACAAACAAGCATGTGGTCAGTTTTTTTTTAAACTCTTACAGTTACGTGTCTTTCTTGTATAACTGTAACAGATGCGCTTCTGGTCTCAAATTGTAGCTTTTTTATTTCTTACAGTTCATACATTTGTGAATTTCTGTCATGATGGTTCCTTTCCATAGCATTGAATGTGGTAAAGAGTTGGGAAATGCTTTAAACTTTATTAGTGTGATGGGTAAAATCACTTTGATAAAGCAAAGATACCCACATTTAATAACAACACACAGTAACTTGACAAAAGAATGAACGACAGGGTCTTCAAACCCAAATACTCAAGAGGTGAACTAAGCATTTCTGTTTCTGGTACCGACTACATAGCTTCAGTTTATGGGGATGTGATGTGACAAAAGAACGAACGACTCGGATCGGGTAGTGAGGTAAACTAACAGACTTCATAGCCTGAAAACCCAGATAAGCAATGAACAAATCGTTTTCTGTTTCTTATTATTTGGCCTTGGTTGTATTATAGTTTTTTTCTTATTCAAAATGTGATCAACAAGTAGATGTGTTGGGGGGTATTTGGCCATTTTGTTCATTCTGCTGAAATGAACAAAATGACTTTGGAAAAAAGATAAGTTCATTTTGATAAACGAGATTTAACGAGTCAGTACAATGATCCAAACTTCCCACCACTAGTAACGTGCATCAGTGCGGCGGCTTCTCACAAACTAGAAAAAATGTAGGGCATTTTGTCCATTGGGAATTGGATGGTGGGATGGTTGTGGTTTGCTATTGGTCGATCTCGTGAGTGACAGATTGTCCCGCCCTCGCAGCAGTAAACACATTATCAGAGAAAAGAATGTCACAGCAAGAGGGAGGGGAAGTTATTTTGATTAAAGATTATGGGGGCACATTCATTAAAAAAATAGACTGCAAATATTCCATAAAAAACCCAATAATTGTCCATTTTGATTTCATGGTGACTTCAACAAGTGATTGGTATCTCAATGCAATGCTAACTGCTAACTGCAAGTGCTGAGATTAGAAAAACATGGCTTTAACTGACTTTTTTTGCATTGCACATTGCAGGCCTTGAGTCCTGTCCGGTTTGCTGAGCCACCCAGTCTTCCAGATCCTCCTACTCGGATATCACCGTTGAGGACGGAAGACCAGGTTCTCCATGAAAGGTCACGTAGTGTCCTGCTCTGCCCTCCTTCGTCTAATAAACGCCAGCTGAACTTCTCAGAGTCTTGGCCTTCTACTGACCCGAGTTGCTCCACAGACGACACTGACGCTTCTCCTTGCTCTGAAGCTCAGATGCAAGCCATGAGAAACATGGTTTCACCAGTGACAACGGGGGCAAAGGAACCCTCAGTTCTTGCAAAGTAAGAGACATCTCTATTGGCAATATTACCATTGATTTTAAATAAACTAGTGCTGTCAAATCGATTAATCGAGATTGTTTATATAATGGTGCTTTTTCACTGCAAAAGTTTTTCAGCAATTTTAAAGGTGCTCTAAGCGATGTCAGGGATGGATGAGGAGGAGGGAGGGTCGACAACAAGAAGTGACGTCACCCAACATCGCTTAGATCGGTCTATAATCCCACCCACTTTAAAGCGGTACTAAACTGCAGTGGACAAGCAAACCGAGCTAAAGCGAGCCGAGTCAGTGGTGCCGAGCCGTACCATGCAGTGGAAAAGCGCCATAACATAGAAATTTTAATATTTCTCATGAAATTTGTTTTAGATTTGTCATCTTTGTTTTCAGGCTTAAAGTAGACTTTTGAAGAACAGATTTTACACCTGGTTATTCATGTGTTTTTTCACATGACTTCTTTACTATCCGTTTTGTTAAAAGTGTCCCACTTACACATGGCAACATAACTGCATCTCTGCAAATCTAATATTAATTGAATTTTTAATTCATGTTCACGTCAATGAGAGCAAGATATGAGCTGCATTTTATTTATCATTAGCTAATTTCAAGAGTGGCATCAGCACTGGTATGATAATTTAGTGTCACTACTTTTAATGAAGACAACTGTGTGTTGAGCTTCAGGATGTGAGCTAAACTTTCAGTTTCATTTGCGGCAGTTTGCACGTCGGCTTGCTGAAGAGATGCTCAGCCATATCTGTGGCGATGCGTGTTACAGCAGCGCTGTCACATCTGTAAACCGGAAGCCGTTATAACGCGCTCTCGCATGTACATTTTTTACCATTTTGGGAGGAGTAAAATGTACATGTATGTGACTTCAAGCAGATGTATTTTGTTCAGTTTCATCTGGGATATGAAAAAGTGTCCTCTGAGGGCATTTACCTCACGATTGGATTTGAATAGGTTTCCGATATACACAACCGTTCAAAAGTTTGATGTCAGTACGATTTATTTTTTTTAATATAAATTATTTTATTCAGCAAGAATACATTACACTTGAAAGTGATACTAAAGACATTTATAATGTTACAAAATATTTCTGTTTCAAATAAATGCTATTCTTTTTAACTTTCAAATCAAAGAATTGTGAAAAAAATGTATGTAATCATTTCCCATAAAAATATTATGCAGTACGTAGTTTTTTTTAACGTTGATAATGATACAAATGATTCTTGAGCATCAAATCATATCAGAATGATTTCTGAGGGATCATGTGATACTGAAGACTGGTGTAATGATGCTGGAAATGCAGCTTTACCACCACAGGAATAAATTACAGTTTAAAATATATTAATAATATATATTTACTGTATTTTTGATCAAATAAATGCAGCCTTGTTGAGCATAAGAGACTTCTTTCAAAAAAACATTTTAAAAATCTGGGTCACGGTTGGTCTGTTTTAACATTATTATTATAAATGAATCGCTTTTTAACATCTGGAACTGGACTTTGGACAGTAATTTCACACACCATTTTGTATGTAGTAAACCATGCAATTGAAATGTCAACAGTAGCTTTCCTTATTAAAGGAAAACTGGTGTTGTAGAGTAATGTTGCCACATGTGGTGAGTCTGGTGACACATTAATTCTCAGATGAGCAGGTCCGGGACATTTAATACAACCTTTTGTCTACATTTAAGAATATATTGTTGCTTGTTCATTATGTGACATCCTTCTTGCAATTAAATCCTTCAAGGTACATTGAACGCTTCCGCTTTGGAAGGCCACAGAGTCGCGAGGAAAGACAGCTTCAGGCAACAGAGGGAAGAGATGATCAGCCGTTTTGGTGGATGTCCACATCCCCTCTATCCACTTCAACACCAACGCAAACATCAGAAAAACATATCAGAGGTGTGCTGAACCCAGTTGATTAATACAGGCCTATACTACTTCGAATAATACATCTGTTTTTTTTATTTTTTTTTTATTGATAAAATAAAGTATTTGAGATCACACATCACACTTTTCCTTTGTGTGTGTATATCTTGTGTTTAGATCCACTTGACCTCATGAACGATGGCCCTACCAGCTCCCAGAGCCCAATCTCAAAGCCACAGCATGATGAAACCACACTGTCTCCAGCTAGACACATGCTTGACCTCAGTATGCTGGTAGGTTTTGCATAAATTTGAACAACTGATTTGCCTGAAAGAGCTGAAGTCATTTTGACCGTATGTTAAAGAGAATGCTAAACGATTTACAGTTTGTTATATTGATTATATTGATGTAGGTCTTATATATGTTGCCATTGCGGTTGAATTGTGTTTATGATGTATGTGAGAAGAAAACTAGGATATTTCCTCATGTTGCCAGATGTGGTTAGGAAGTGTGGTGGATGATTGTTGCCATCTAGTGGTGGTAGCTGGGAAATCTCCCTCCATGGGGATTCTTCATTTAGAGCAGGATGTGACCCTGGACCACAAAACCAGTCACATGGGTACATTTTTTGAAATTGAGATTTATACCTCAACTGAAACCTGAATAAATAAGCTTTCCATTGATGCACGGTTTGTTGATAATACAAACCTATTTGGCCGAGATACAACTACTGTATTTGAAAATGTATCTGGAATCTGAGGGTGCAAAAAAAATCTAAACATTGAGAAAATCGCCTTTAAAGTTGTTCATTTATGTTCGCGAATGTGCTGCATTCACTCACACAAATAAATGTTTTATATATTTACGGTAGGAAATGTACAAAATATCTTCATAGAACATGATCTTTACTTAATATCCTAATGATTTTTGGCAGAAAAGAAAAATCGATCATTTTTAACCATACAGTGTATTGTTGGCTATTGCCACAAATATACCTGTGCGACTTGTGACTGGTTTTGTGATCCAGGGTCACATATGTGTACTGTATAAAGCTTGGGGTCAGTGAGGTTTTTTTTCCTTTTTTTCTTAAGAAATCAATACTTTTATTCAGCAAAGATCCATAAAATTGATCAAAAGTGACAGTAAAGACATTTATAATGTTACAAAAGATTTCTATTTCAAATAAATGCTGTTCTTATGAACAGTTACAGTATTTTAAATTGTAATGATATTTCACAATATTACTGTTTTTACTGTTGTTTTTTTTAAACAAGTGTACTTTGTCTGTGTGTGTGTATGTGTGTATATATATATATATATATATATATATATATATATATATATATATATATATATACACATACAAAACAAAATTGCACAGATTGGCAGGAACGATATTGTAATGCTTTGTGGAAAGGAAAGGAATTGGAAAGGACTCTAGAATACCTTAGCATTAAAGGAAGAAGAACTCGCTCTGATAATCAAACCACCTGATATAAAGCAGTGTCTATTGAGCATCAAATGTTATGTATTTATAAATTCCCCACAACAGAGAGTTGTTATGCAACCCTTGGCACACATTCCCTGTTTTGAGTTGCAGGCCGTCACTCGTGGTCTTGTCCTCAGCAATGATTTAACATGCCTGATGGAAACTATCCCAGGCTGTCCTTAAATGTCAGTAGTCAGTGGTGCCTTAGTGACTGTTTTTACTGGTGACAGTATTAGAGTTTTTGATAATCTTATGGATCTCCACCACAAAATTCTGTCCAGACATCATCTTAATTATCTGTTTTAGGCCTACATTTTAAAATATATTAAAATAGAAAGTTATTTCAAATTGTAATATTTTACAGTATTACAGTTTTACTGTATTTTGGATCAAATAAATGCAGCCTTTTTGACTGTACCTATTTTCTATTTTAATACTTTTTAAAATGTGATTTTTTTCCTGTAATCTCCACCACGGTGTGCTACCAGTCATTATCTGAGTCATCGCACTGTGACCAAGAAGAACCAGAGATACTGCAGCTACAGGAGCGGGCCAACCGTTTACTGCAAAGAAGGTAAGACCCCCACCACACATACTGTAAACACACACTCATTCACTCAAGGGGGGAAATGTCATTTCACAAGCGATTAATGACCACCAACATGTTCAGTTTCCTGGACTGAATGTTCTGTGTGGAAGTCAATACAGGAGTTTCACAATCAAGTGAGCTGTATTATTTTTATTTAGCAAACATGCATTACATTGCTCAAAAGTCAAGGCACCTTTATTTATATAGCGCTTATACAATATACTGTATATTGTTTCAAAGCAGCTTTGCTGTGAAAATAATGATTCAATTCTGCTGTAAAGCAGCTCTAAAAAAATGATGTCATTGTTTAGCTGAGGTCAGTTCAGTGTTGATTTAGTTCTGTTCAATAACTGTGCAAAGATCGTCAAATTATGAAATAAGTTTAATTAATCTATAAAGCAGCTCTGTAGAAAGACAAGTGACAATAAAGACATTTATAATTACAAGATTTCTATTTCAAATAAATTGTATTCTTTTGAACATATATTGTCATAATATCAGTCAAAGGTGCCGATTCCGTGAATGGCCGAGCACCCACGGAAAAACACGAGATATTCACCATTAATTTTATCCAATCAAAAAATCTGCTGAGATTCGGGAACCTCTCTGATTGGTGGATCTCACATCGGTCCCGGCAGGTCTTAATACACACAATTCTACCATTCAATTTAGCATTACAACATAACAACCAGACACAAAAAGCTTGTGCTTTCTGTAAAAAAAAAAGTACACAATAGTAAATTGCATTTACGTAATTAACTCTAAATCATCGGGTATATTAGCGAGACGGTGACTTGTGACAACACTCGTGGAAAGAGTATGTTTTTGTTTGGTTGGTAATGTATTTGCAGTCCGAGTGTTTCTCTTAAAAACACTCTGACAAAGACTGAACTTTTGAAAAACACCAAGTATAGCCCATTTATTCATGGAAAGCAGATGTGAATAAAGATGTTTATATTTGGTTGGTAATGTATTGTGATGGCAATTGACCAAATCAAAGTCCAATTGACTAGTTTAGATTTTAGACATTTAATTCTTGTGTTTTTAGCGAGCATTCTCTCAGCAGTGGCTCGGTGCCTATCAGCTCTGAGGGTTTGGGCTGCTCCGATTTCTCCTCCCCCGTGAGCACTGATGAGCCGGTCCGAAGACCAGTCGTGCCCACCTTAACTGGCTCAATCAACAGTAAGTAACAGGTGTAACACACACAAGAAAAAAACATCCACACATTTAGTATATGTCATGTAACATGCCGCACACTATCTATCCTTTTCAGAACATCTTTGTGTTGCCGATTTCAAAAACACATCCTTATATTATAATTCACCGACACCTCTTACCACAGATGCTGTAAAAAGAAGAGGTGGTTTTGTAAACATGCTCAGTTAACTAAAAAAACAAACTGAAAGGGTATAATTGCCGTTTTGGCCTGCAAGGTATTTATATTAGAATAATAAAATTGCATGAGATATTTTTGTTTGTTTGTTTCTGTCTCTTAAAGTAGTTTTAGAGCCCAGTTTGTGTGAGGGAATGTCTTTTCCACCAGCAGTCGGTTCTGAGGGGTCAGGTGTCCGTCGTGAAGATGACATCCTGTTTCAGTGGCGTCTAAGGAGGAAGATGGAACAGGCCAGACGATGGAGTCAGGAGGCCCCTTCCCATAATTCTCTTCTCCATATACCTCTATCACACACTATAGTAACAAACCAGGTGAATGCCTGATGCCTCAGTGCACATTAGGGTTACTTTGTTTATTTTGTATTAATATGTACCAAAAAGTCAAATGATTATTTTTTTTGTTGTTGGTTTTTGCAGTTCTTTATATTGCAGTTTCCTATAATATAATATGATATAAAGTGCCATTTTAACTTATTAATTTTTTTTGGGACATTTTTTGTATGATATGATGCATTAATATTTTTTTCACTTTTCTTTTTTTAAATAACATGGGAATTGTTTGATTACTTGTTTTGCTGTCATTAAAAGCATGATTATATATGGCTAGTATTGTATGGTTGTATAAATTGCATTTAACATTGTTTTTCCTCCTAAATGGGACCCAAATAGAACCTGTGACACACCAGTGTTAGATTTTCACTTTTTCTTTCTGCAAACTTTAATGAATACATTTTTCTTCTGTTTGCTTTCAGAAGGTACAACATAGCACTTTAGACAGCACGCCTCATCAGAGAGCAAATCTCTCATTCACTCCGGTCACCTTCGCTAGCCTCGAACCTCCAGTCCCTGAGTCTGCTCTCCCCATTTCAAGCCCCAGCATCTCCAGACTTCAGCCTGATGTCACCCGGGAGCAACCAGACCGCAATATCCAACCCAAACCCCTTCCCCAGCGCTCCAGGAAGACTGTCAAAAAGAATCTTGAAACCCCTTCTGCCCAACCACAGCATCACAATCAAATCAGAACACAAGTCAGCATCCCAGAAACCACAGAAAAGCATGGCAGATCGAGGAGGTCCTCTTCTCCATCTCCTCAGACTTCTGACAGCACAGAGGACCGGTGGGCGGCAGTCACAGCAGTCAAAAGACAGACTGAAAACGAGAGACGTGAGAACAAACCTTCAAACCAAAAGAAAAAATCTGAACGGTACTTTAGATGTTTTACATAATTGTCCTTAAGAGACTGTGACCAAACCAGGCATAACATGGCAAGTGTTTAATAACATGTAATTGTACTATTAATGTTTAACATTAAACATTTCCTAATTATTTTCTTACATTTCTAGACATAGTGGCGAGCGAGGCAGCATTCCAATGAGGGCTAGAAATTCTAGGGGTCATGAAGGGGTCAATCGCAAGCCGGAGGAGCCGAGTGTGAAAAACAGGTGGCAGGAAGAGGGTCAAAGGTCGACACGAGGAAAACTGCCTGGAAATCAAGCACCACCACCCTCACCTATACACAATGTTCTAGGACAGGTTTGTGTGTTTGTTTTATGACACATTAAAAGATTTGAAGATTAAATTCAAGTCTCGATTTTATTCACAATCTCCATTCAATTCATTTCCATATCGATTAATTTAGATATTTATCAGTTGCATTACATTGCATTGCACATAATGCAGTTTTTATAATAATAACATTATAACAATAACTTTTTAATGATTTTTTTTTTCTTCATTTTTAGAAATATATTTACTCGGTGGGTGGCATTAAAACTTGTTTTCATGACAGATTTATTCAAACATGATTTAAATATTGAAGAACAGATCAAATAAAAAATATGATGTATGTGTAATAGTGTCTGTATTTAACAATGCTCCTCTCAAGAGTGTTATTCTATCTTTCCTGAGGTAAAAATCTGTCACGCCACATTAAAGATTTATTGTTTGAATTTTGTAATAAAATTGAAAGAATTCGAAAGCTGAGACTTTGTTTCATATCAAAAGTATCAAAGCACAAAGCTTATTGTGATAATTGGATGGGAGGTGCGCTACAAATAATGTTTAGTGAACGTTTGGTCACGCATCAACTGAAAACAGCAGAAGACTAAAAGATTGATGCTTGGGATTTAAGAATACAGTTCATCAAAATGAGAATCGATTAAAATTGAGAAATCAATATTTTTCAATATTTTCATCCAACTAGCTGTATCTCATCCTGTTTATTATACGGTCAACAATGGTAACTGTACGTGATCTCTTATATTCTTGTGAAATAGACTAGCAAATAGTAAAACGCTGTTCTTGACATTGACAGGTTGTCTCTGAGGTGCTTTTTGCAGAGACAGATTCCCCAACCCTGTACAAAACTGAGAGTTCTTCAGATTCCCCAACATTTACCCCACCTCCACCCCCACAATCCCCTGTTGCCTCTTGTTCCGGTGTGCAGCAACCCTTGGAGGTCATAGATCAACTCATGCAGGATGCAGAAGGTATGACAGCTCTAAAACTGTATGACAACATGTGTTTAACTGGTCACATAAGACTAGAGTTGCCTGAACCTGTTATAAATAGCACGACTGACCCGTCTAGGTGTGCTTAGAACAACAGAATTCATTAACGCTAGTACATTGTATATATGTCAGAAAATGACAAAATATTGTACAATTCAAATGTTTTGTTTTTTCAAATTTTTTAATGTTTTACTTTACATATGTTAATATTATTTATTTTTCCCCTATTTATTTGACTATAAAACAACTGATTTTTTTTATGGACACTGACGTTTAGGGGTGTTTTTTGTTTGAAAGATGTCTCTAATGCTCACAAAGACTGCATTTATTCAACCATACAATAAAACAGTAATACTGTAAAATATTGTTACAATGTAAAATATCTGTTTTATATTATTATATATATTTTATAATTAAGTCCTGTGATGGCTAAGCTGAATTTTTATCAGCTATCAGTGTTGATTTGATGCTCAGGAAACATTTCTTTCTATTATCACTGTCGAAAACAGTTTTTGCTGCTTAATATTTATTATATATGTGGAACCGTGATGTTTTTTTCAGGATTCTTTGATGGATAAAAAGTTTAAAGGGGTCATCGAATGCCCATTTTCCACAAGTTGGTGTGATTCTTTAGGGTCTTCGTGTAAAGTTTATAAAATGCATAAATTGCTCAATGGTTGTGTAAAACAACACCCTTTTTACCTCCTCAAAAACAGCTCTGTTCACAGCGACCTGTTTCGGTGCATGTCTCTTTAAATAATAATGAGCAACTGCTCACCCCACCCCTCTCTTCCATGGGGGGTGTCAACACAAGACTGCCTTGGTGGACAGTATACAAATGGCTGAGGGGGAAATATGCTAATACGGGACAGTCCGTCAATGGTTGTGGGCGGAGCATGAGCAATATGACATCATAGTGCTCAGAAAATCCAAAGGCTTGATTATTGAGATTATTTAGGCTTTTTGTGGATTAAAAAAAATAAAATAATAATTTTCATTGTATGGTGGTTATGTCCACACATGGCAAAGACACATTTATATGCAAACACAATAAAAAAGTGAATTTTGCATCCAATGACCCCTTTAAAGAACAGCATTTTTATTTGTAACAGTCTTTTCTGTCATTTTTTTACAATATATATATAATTTTTTTCTTTTTTCTTTTCTTTATTTACTGACCAGAAACTTATGTATGGTAGTGTACATAAATATAGAAACAAATGTTTTCACTCTTCCCTTATCCTGATATCACATATCTTACATAACAGACTCAGATGGGCAGGAGTTTGAAGACGATCCTTTGTTGCAAGTCCTCAGAGACCAAAGGAAATGGGTGATGGAAAAAATTTGGTGAGAATATCTACACTTTATCTGTTAGACACAGTGTTGGAGGTAATGCGTTACAAGTAATGTGAGTTACCTAATCAGATTACTTTTTTCAAGTAACTAGTAAAGTAACCCATTACTTTTAAATTCACAAAATAATATCTGAGTTACTTTTTCAAACAAGTAACGCAAGTTCCTTTGTTTTCTCATGTATTGACTGACAGCTCTCCTGTCCTCATGTTGAGAGAAATCATGAGTAAGTGCAGAGGAGTTGTGTGAACATGGTGATTATTGTAGCTCTAGACTAAATGTGAGCATTTACTCATCTCACTCGCACAAAAACACATTCAGTATTCCTCAAAATCATGTAGATAAACATCACATTTGTGTTTGATTATTTTGTTTTTATTGCTGAGAGTGTTGAATTTTCTCCACCTGCGTCCTATTCTTCTGCAATCCAGAATGGCAGCACAGCTGAAAGGTTGTTTGAGCTGCGCCCTCTACTGTAAAGATGTGAATTTGCATTTCCTTCAGCCTTCAAGCTTATTCATTTCAACAACCTTTACATTTGCCAAAATAGATATTTTTTTTAATTGAAAAACAAGCAATCCCAGCCCAGGTGAGGAAAAGTAACACAAAAGTAACGTAATGCATTACTTTGCATAACAAGTAACTTAGTAACACAATTAGTTACTTAGGGAGTAGCTCAATATTGTATCGCATTACTTTTAAGAGTAACTTTCCCCAACACTTTTTGGACATACATTTACACAAATCTGCATTAGTGAATTACTGCAACTTTAGTGACTTGATTTTTGTTTTATTTTCCAGTGAGGTTGACATGATGATATCCAGCAGCTCTGAGGCACACGTTTAATATATCAAAGATGCAATTATCAGTGACAAACACATTATCATGTTTATTTTTGCTACTATTTATTAATGCTGTTTCATGTTGTGGATTCATGTACGAATGTATTTCTAAATAAAGACCTTAGCAAATAAACAAGCATTACACTATATTTATTTATATTCAAACTGTACATCACACAAATATTAGATGAACAAAATAACATAATTATTAAAATTTTAAAAAATATGTACAATCCCCACAATGAGCAAGTGTGACATTATGCGAAACAAAATAATTTGGGTTTGTATGTTTGACTGTGTATGAGCTTTTGGATCAGGGGATCCGGTTAACATGCGGACTATTGCAGGCTGTGTGCTAAACCGACAGCAAGTGAGAAGAAAATGTGATACAATCTTCTTGTTGGCTTGGAATCAAGTATGTTTGGAATTAGCTGTTGATTTGAGGAGTCCACTGCCACAAGGGGGAGTGAGAGGAAGCAGGTCTGTTTTGGTCTTTTTACCATTGCATTATGTGAGAAACCGAAAAGATGAGCGCTTTAAGTGCCTTGCATTAACATGTTAAGAGAGCAAAGAATCCAAACGTGTGTGTGTGTGTGTGAGAGAGAGAGAGTGCGCACATCATGGTCCGGTGTGATTTAACAGTCTGGAATTGTCTCCTTGTGCCAGAGGTGCTGAGATGACTAGCATTCCTTCCGGTGACACGGCCGATTCCAGTGCCATGATGTCCACTCCATTTGGGATCCGGTATCGCCGGTTAAACTGACGTGTCACCATTCCTGAACCATCCTAGGATTGAACGAACACATATATCATGCTCTTAAAAGTCATGTCTCAAATGTCCAGTACAGAGTGTTTTATTGGAGGGGTAACATCTGATAATCCTAAGGCATGTTAATGCATCAGCGTTACAAAGAAACGCTGGGTGTCTTACCTTTTTTTGTTCATGTTTTCCCTCAACCACAACATAATCTCCAACCACTTTAACCAGCAGCTCCTCGGGACTGAAGTGTTTCACATCAACTTCCACAGTAAACCCGTTCTGATCACAGGTAACCTGAAAAGAAAGTGAATTTACATTTTTAACTCTACTCCATAGAGAGAGAAAAAATTCATCCAAATTTTGGCATTTCTTGTAATGTAAAAAAAAAAAAAGTAAATTTTTTTTATAGACTGTAGCTTTTTCTTTTTATTACCACTTGTTCTGTCCTGTTACTAATTCTGTATCTAATGTATTTTATATCAACTTAATTTAAAAAGTTTATTTACAATTTACTTTAGAGAGAGCAAATTTTCAACAAGTAGGCTATATTTGTCGTTTTTAGTTGTTTAAAAAAATAATAATAATAATGAATGTATCTACAGTTAATGTAAAACACTTTAATTTATTCACTTTTATAAATGTATTTAATAAAATATTCATTATTGTGTGTTTTTTGACAGTTGTAGCTAATAACAAGTCACCACAGATTTATCTTTATTGTGGAAATAGTTTCCGTGGTGAATTTTTATAAGAAACAGGATTACTCTACCTGTGCTGCTCCGGTGTGTTCGGAAACCGGGATTAATAGTTCAGTCGGGGTCCATGAGTAAGGTCCAATCGTCCCGTTCAACCGGGGAAATAACGGCGGGAGAACCCTGTCCCATGGGATGCCGCTCAACGGGAGAGGAGGCAAGTCGAAGTCCATTCTTTTGGGATGAATGTGGAAAAATAACCACCACCAAATAGACTAATACTGCTTCAGAGAAATCGGAGTGCTTGGTTATTATAATGGGAGTCTATGTTGTCGCGCAACTCTGGAATAGTAAAGCAGGAAAGCACTTGCTCTTCAAGTTTGATCTCACTTAGGAGGTTTATAAAGGCTTAAACGCCGCCCCTTCTCGTGAGTTCTTCCTCAAATGCCATAAATAAGTGGATTGATGGTGCTGTCGAGATCTGAGATACTTAATCATGGAGCACCAAATGTGTTTTAAAGCTGCATGTTGTAGCCTAATGGAATGCCAATGACAGGAGTAGGATTTAACCCCTCCCCTTATTCCCATGATATCCACATTATGTAATGATTCGATGTGGAACATGATGGTCTTCATTCAAACGGTTACCTTCTCTGTCATCACCTTGCCTGTTTTATATTAAGCAAAGAGAGACATTCAAAAACTGAATGTGCGACTATTCAATGTCAAAAGGTCGTAATGTGTGTGTGTGGCCGGCTATAAATAAGTAGGAAAGAGTGCAATCGCGCTGGTCCACATGACATAGCACGTGAGGGTCAAAAAGTAAAAAGAGGGGTCTTAAAAGTATGCAATGCATTATTTTTCTATACAAGAGCGAGTATTTACATTTCCAGCAAAGTTTTCAAGCACTTACAGTAGGCCTACAAAATAAAAAATCAGCGGTCAGTAGGCTATTCATTTGTTTTCACTTTATTGCACTTTTATATTTCGCAAATAGCCTACATCACAAAAAAATTCTTTTTTATATTAATGTTTGCGTTGGGGCGCCAATTGTACAATTTGGTCGTGTGGAGACATGAAAAAATCCTGACTGAAATTCTTTTAAATTGTCGAAAATTAAACAACAAAACACTGCTGTAGATAACACACATTTGTCTAATTAGACTTTTGACTCAAAACTTAGGCTATAGATACCTGACATATAGCCTTGTGAAAAGAAGTTAACTTTGTTTTTGTTGTTGTTTGTCTGCTTGCCTTGGTGTAGGCTACCTTACGAAAATGGTTTTAGGCTATTGTAGTAAAAGTGTCCCAGACAGCAACATAGTGTCGGCCCAGATTTGGGCCACATCTGTTAGTGGATTGGATTCCACGCATAATAGATGTGGGCTGGATCGTGGCGGACACTATGTTGCTGTCTGTCTGGGGTAGTAACCATGTTTTTTTGCCACATTGATTACTATTTGTTTTACTGTGAATACCATGGTTTATCTATGTTAATCCATGGTAAATCTATAAAACCATGGTTAGTTATGGGGTGAATTCAGCAAAAGTGGGACATCAGCTAAAATGGGACAAATAAACGTTTTGGTGTAGTGCTCTTTAAAAAAAAATTGCGATCATGGTAGGTTGCCTTGAAATGTTGTCACAACAGTACTTAATTTGAATATCATCATTTGATTGGTCAAATATAAACCATGGGGCTGTGGATACTACTCAAGAGCTGGAAAGCATGTTAAGTGTCCATACATATAAGTCTAATTAAATTGTTAAGGTTTAAATTCTAATACAAACAGCTTTTCAATATTACATCTGTTCATGTGATAATTACATTTTATGCAATGATGTGCAAGTTTATTCGTTCTATTTAAAAAAAAATAAATCAAGTTTTGTTACTGACCCAATTTACCTTAACATGTTAGATAAAATGGGACAGTATTCAACTAAAGTGGGACATCATATAAAATAAAAGATAATACATTGCTTAATGTGAAATGTTGTTTTGTTTTACAGAAAATGTCACAAAGCTATAGGCAGAAAGGGAAAAATGGGAAAACACAGCCATTAGGTACAAGGTGAGAGGGGAGACAGGCCAGGAACCTTGACTTTGTTTTTTGGCCAGGGCATGGTGTGTTCCAAAATCCACCCTTGAAAAAAAGAGCGAAAGGTGTCGTGAGCGCAATGTAGTCTTGCCTCTGGCAGATAACCATTTTTGTCAGAGTTGTCTGAGAAGGAAACATATTAAAGCTTTGAAGAGATGTGCAAAAAAAAAAGTTTTTGAATATGCAAAAGATATGGAATTAAATGTTTTTTTCTGAAAACAAATACAAAGCAGTTTATTGCTGGTTCCTACGTATTTTTAAAAAGGAACCCAGAGCTGTGCATGAAACATCATCATCATCATCATCATCATCATCAACAAGAACACAATCCGCTAGTGTGTATGTTTTAATAAAGTTTTTAGAAATTTTGAACAAAATTCTATAAAAAAAGGGATTTGTACAATATCCTGTTGCAAGCAATTGTATTATCCAAGCACAAACTAGATGAAAATGTGTGTCCCACTTTACCTGAAAACAGCTGTAGAATAAAAATGGGTTCTTATCATTTTTTAATCTCTGTATATTTTAAAGGGGTGGTATAATGCCCTTTTCACAAGATGTAAAATAAGTGTTTGATGTCCCCAGAGTGTGTATGTGAAGTTTTAGCTCAAAATACCCTACAGATATTTTTATATAGCATGTTAAAAGTGTTAATTCTTGAGGGTGAGCAAAAACGCACTGTTTTGTGTCTGTTCCTTTAATAGCAAATGAGCTGCTGCTCCCGGCACAGAGGGCGGAGCAACAACAGCTTGCACTGAAAATTTCTAAACCTTTTAGCCTTTTATGTTCAAAGCGGAGTCAGACAATGATGGAGAGACTCAAGAAGTGACAACATGTAGAATGCAACAGGACATTTCTGAATGGTTAGTTGATGAATTTATATAGCAATGTGTAGTTATCTTCTAGTCATTGATTAGCATATTCTGTCTTGATAATCTATAAATCGCGTTCCGGGGGTGGGGTTTATGTCAATTTTAGGGTTAGTGATGTCACTAACCCGGGAGGAATGTCGTGTAGTCCCAACCAGCCGTTTGTTGTAGTCCTTAAAAAGCAATTTCTTTAAAAGCAAATATCTCCCTTTGCTTTGAACTTTGAGCGTTGTAACTTTGCAGATGTTGTTTATGCTCAAACAGCAACATTACACACTAACTAAAGTTAGAAAAGTGAAATCATAATCAACCACCCCTTTAAAAAAACACCTATATTCCTTCAAAAACCATAGTTGAAGGTACAAGAGACCTTAAGCATTTGTTTAAAACATTAATAGTGGAGGTAGAATAGATTTATTTGTATTTAATACACAGTTTACCAAAAAGTGTCCCGATTTTGCTGACCCTGTTAGTCATTTTACACAAGCTAATCTGCAATTAAATTAAACCTGAAATTATAAAGTAAATAATGTTACTTTTATTCAAGCAGCATTGAAGTAATTTAACTTGAGGCTATTCTAGAATCTGAAATTGTAGTTATTCTGCAATATTGAATGGACACTCCCGCTGCCAGCCTGCCAGTCATTGGCATTTTCTATCTTAGTGTTAATGAAATGTGGTTGGCAGGCATTCCTAAGAAATGCATGATGCCATATCGCTATTAGTCTGTTTATCAAGTAACACGTTGAATGCCATTACATAATACAAATCCTAAAATGTAAACACATCTATTAAAAAAAAGTCCTGAGCTAATGATGGAAAGCATTTTGGGCCTGATTCATTACGGGAGAAGTCTTTCAGTAAAAAGGCAGCAAAATCTACACATTTTGACATCTGTTGAAAAGTTTTCAATCTGTCCAGTCCGATGGATTCATATTAACAGTATTATGTCACACTAAACACATTGTCCTACTGCTGACCTCCAACAACAGAATAACTCACAGCTCATTTCTAAGGACATCTTCTTCACATGGATCTTCATCAACTGTCTAATGACCACACGTGGCCTATGAAAGGTACTTTCTGGCCCTTGGATTTAAATCATGACCAGTGTACTGGCAGGAGTGCAAGTCATTGGAGCTGAGGATAACATGTCCTTCTGCTGTTGCCATCCGCTGGTAGCAGAAGCAGAACTTTCTGTCCGTGCACTGGCTATAGGCGACTAAAAACAGCACCCAAGAAGATCCACGAGGGGCTTAGCGTTCGCTCAAAAGTTGGATCGAATTTCATAATAGGCGCCTGTAAGGGGTTACAAATGAGACAGAGGCTTCATGCGTCGATATTACAGAGTCTGGTATGCAGAGGGTTTAAAATGATTGCAAGCTGTGTTGATTAGTAAGCAAGAGAACAAGGGAATTCATTCATCGTGTGGATTTTGCTAGAACCCTCTTGGCCATTTGATGCTTTCATTTTCCACTCACAACAAGCTCTAAAAATGGAAAATGAGAGATAGATTTTCTTTTCAACGTTGCACTTTTTTAGGTTAAAATATATCCATTTGTATCAAGAAGTGTGTATATTTGTGCTCTTGTTAAGATTTTCATCACTGATTTCTTACCATGTGACATTTTTAAAGTACAAATATTCCATGTAGTTTCTCATATTTAATATCATGATTTATATTTGTACTTTTAAAAGTAGTTTTAGATGGAGTTATATCACACACCAGGACATAAACAAGGTAGAAAGCCATGTTGACATATTGTTTCTAACAGTGATAATCCTATATGCTGCATGCACATAAATAAGTAAATTATGACTTATTTTTGGCTTGTTAATGCCCAAAATCTTCCAACACTGGACCAAACAAATAATAAAATTTAAAAAAAATAAAACTCTGCCTCTTAACTTACAAGCTTAAAAAAAAAAAAAAAAAAAAAAATTATTTAAATAGTTCATTTTCATATGATAAAGACAGTGACACTGCAGGACATTTTCAGATTTTATTTGAAATGGTGCAAAACAATTTTTATTAATGGACAACAGAGACAACAGTGGTCAAATTAGCGAAGGAGCATCATGTCGATGGGAGGAGAATTTAAAAAAAAAAGAGGTATTTTAAAGCAGCGCCATCTGATCAGGCTGTGCCGAGCGGAATGGTGAAGGAGAGGTAATCTCCCACCTCACCCCACCGTGCTCTGAAATGCTGGAAAATGGTGATCCACGTCGTCAGCACGGCCACCCACAGTAAAAGCCCCATAGCTGACTTCTTTACATCTGTTGAAGGCGGAAGAAGAAGCAGTATACATTACATCCTAGATGTCAAACACTGAAATGCATATACACCAGTCATGTCACGGACAGCACAGCAAACTCTATTAGTCGTGGATAACTGTATTTAACCTTATAAAAGCCTACTATATCATATCTGATACGCCTCTAAATTATGAACACGATTAAAAAACGCGTCTTTTTGCTGTGAAATCTATCGATTTTTGTAAAGTAAACATTTATATTGTTTGTAATATTTCAAGAAGAATACTGGACTGAAGCACCTAAAGTTTACTTGAATATTCATACATCATGTTTAAATTTGAGTATCAAATATGATACAACAGGTTGAGGAACATTTATTTCTCAATCATCGCATTACATGTTTTGCTCCTCACAATTAAAACTACACTTCAATCATAAAACTAAGCAATTCAATTAAACATCTTACTAAAACATATTATTGGGAGATAAGGAGTGACAACTATATTTATACGCATTTTATGCAAGTAGTCTGCTATACTGTCAGAAAGAGCTCATTGATTTACATTACAAGCCATCAGAATCTTAGCCATATAAATATCAGCAACTGTACTAAATTGCATATTTTTGCTCGGTTTGGACTTCTGAATAAAACTTAGATATTTTCCCCCTCCTATATATCATACTATATGCATAAAATATGATAAATAAACAAATGTACGCCTTTTTTTTTAAAGATATGGTTATATATTATACCTAGTAAATTAAATGAACTGTTCCATATAAAAATATGCACAAATACAATATTTTAAAAAAAGGTATAAGGCAATTCACCTATTCCCTTGTGTAATACACATCTAACTGTCTATAAAGGGACACTCAGCTGGCTTAAAAAAATTGTGTTTTAATGAAATATTGTGCTATTTACATTTATGCATTTGGCAGACGCTTATATCCATTTTATCAGTTAATAAATTCACTATATAGTAGCAGTTGTTTAAAACAATGCTCACCATAATGCAGAACAATATTCACAATGCAGCATGATTTCTCAAACCTTATTGCTTAAATATAGCATTATATTTAACACAAGTGATTGATGAACACAAGTAACTCCTTAAAGTATTTCCTGGACTCAAAATATGCCCTTAAAAGTATCACGACGCTTGCATATAAACACACTGGAGTTTACACAAACTCGGCTCAAGAATTCCAGCGAGGGAACAGCATCTCTGGCTTGTTCATCTTTGCAATGTGAATATCCTCTGGAGGGTTTTTTTTTTGCAAATCAAATGGCAACGAGACTCCCTCCTGACCTAAAATCTGAGTTTAGACTTTTTTAAAGAGACATTTTAAAACAGGTTGTGGGAAGAGTTGTAAGGAAGAATATCACCCACAGCAATGCGGTAAAACACAAGTTTTGTGAAAAAGTGTGACTCATGACATGTATTGTCACATACTCACAAGATTTGAGCTGTGGTTGTTCTGTGTACGCGGGTTTTAAAAAGGCCTCTTTGAAAAACCACATCACATTAACCAGCCAGAGAAAGGGGAGGAATGCAAAACCACCTGAGGAAAAAATGAGCACATTGAAGACAACAACACTTGTACACAAAACATTGAAGCGTGTCATGATATCCCATTGTCACAGCTTACCTAGGTAGTATCTTCTGCAGAGCTGAAGCTTCTCTTCATTGGGAATCCGTTCAAGATTCATAGTTGTGATTTGTTGTGATGGTGGTGGGCTTTCTGTGAAGAAAAGAGTTCGTTGATAAATCCAGACGCGGAAATCTAAGTGAACTGATCAATATCCTGAAACATTGCTGCCATCTGCCTATTCAAAACAGTACTGCCATAACACAGTGATTCACATGATCGCTACAGCTAAAGGAAAATGGGGATTACTGTGAAACATCATGCATTTAAGCCCCCGTCACAGCTTTGTCATAAAACCTAATCATCTAATCATCAATACAATTAAGACACTGCTTGGAAAACAGTCAAAATGACCAGAGCAATAAGGTGGATTTTCTAACCTACACCTCAGTCAAAAACAGCTTTACTGGACTGCGAGCAAACAAAAACCGATCGCATACGTCAGACTGTCTTCTCTAAAACCTTAAACTGATCGTTTGTTTTAATGAAGGTGGGTTGATACCTTAACAGCCGAGCTCAGATGAGAAAACGGAGGGTTTAACACAACAAAGGCGAGGGGGGGAAACAACTTTTATGGTTCCGCTTCCTGATGAAAACTATGACGTGACGTCACTCTACGGCGTTGCATGATGGTTAATGGAGTTTTCTAGGACAGGCGTGAAGCGCGTGACTGGTATTCAAATCATGGGTTATACAGTATAACTCTTTGGTCTAAAAGCGTAACTGGCGAATGTTACAAAAAAAACACGTTTAGGTCGCATTTCACCCCAGATTCAAAAGACACAAAAAACTATATATATATTTATATATATATTTTTTTTGCTTCAAAGCAATGTTTTTTGTTGTTGCTATTTTCCATTATTTTCATTACAATTCCCCGTAAAATTATCTGTTCTATAATGTGTCCAGATGCTTCATTTTTAAATTGCCTTTATTCTTACAGTATTTATTTTTACAGTATTACAGTAAAAACCATTGTAACTACAATCCAATAATATTTAAAAGCATAAATAACAGTAAATACTGACATGATGTAAATAAACACCTATTAATAATACTAATACTAAAAATACTATATTTAAATATGATTTAATATTTAAATAGTATGCTAGTTATTTTTGCATTACAATAATGCAAATATACATAAACAATGTGCTGATTGTGAAATCAATAAAAAAAAAAGTTTTAATACTAGATGTTAAAAAATACATGCATGGAAAAGGATTAACCTGATTCAACACAGGAGATGCGCACGGAGGCTCTTTTTTGTACATTTTGTCTATTCAAATGCTTAAAATCTCTGAAATGTTATAACAAATGAATGGAATTAACTATAACAATATTATTTTCCACACTAAAAGCAAGGCCTTACTTCTTCTGACCAATAGAATCATTCATATTCCAAATAATATTTTTCCCCACAATTATCTATTAAATAAGAAATAACAATTATAAATACATTATGTGGTTTAATAAATACATAAGTAAATAAATAAAAACTTTGTATGTATCAACTTACATCCATTCTTGTATTGTATTGACAAACTTTTTTATATATATATATATATATATATATATATATATATATATATATATTTTTTTTTTTTTTTATAAAACAACGATATATTAGAAATAATGTATATTCAACATTTGCCAGATGTTGTGGAAGTACACTTCATTCCCAGCCTACACTTCCCATAGTGCAGCGCGCGTCCTCCCCCCTCCCATCAGCGCTTTCCCTCTTCTCGCAGCCTGAGTTTCTGTCTATCGGTGTTGTTGTTGATGCGATGATGGCGGCAGCGGGATGCGGATCAGCAACCGCGGCTGCCGTTGTGGGCGCAGGCGGTGTGGGCGCGGCGCGGGGTCGCTTCCCCGGTCGGCCTTGGTCGTCGCGGAGCCGTTTGCGTTCGGAGAAGCGATGGCAGCTCGGCCGCTCTGGCACAGATCTAGACGAGATCTCCTCCAACGGAGGCCCGAGGCCCACCTGCCTGGTGCTCGCGCTGAACGAGGACCAGTCTCACTTGCGCCTTCTCGGGCTAGAGGCGAGCTACAAGAGCCTGGGAGAGGCTGGGTACAGCTCGAGTGGGAGCGAAGAGGTGAGTGCATGGCTCAAACTGGCGGTTTTTACTGTAGCAATCAAATGCACCAGTGCGAGCTTGTTTTTACGCGACCGTGTTTCATATGAAGGAATAAGAATACAAGTAGCGCGAGCGCAGTGACTGCCGTATAGCGTTACATTAAAACACGGAGGGGGAGGGGACAGTTACTGTAGCATTGTAGCTCACAGCAGATTGTGGGTCAGAGATCATGCAGTTTGAATTTTTATGATTTAATTGAATACTGTTGTAGGTGCTGCATATAAACACCACTGTATGCGTTAACTGATCCTCTTTGCACGTGCATATTGTCTTTCTATGCATACACATACACCAGTTGCAACACCCAGTTTACTGGACTTGATTCTTGTGACAGATTGCTGATAAGAGCATTCAGTGCTGCTGGATCACCTGCAGTGAAGAACAATGATGTTACTTTAATGCTTAGAAGGTCATTCCACGGCAGTCAATTAATATATATGTGGGTATCTTTATCAATGCATAGCAGACACAAACTTTCACTGTGTGTTACTTATGCTTTGTGGGATTTGTCTTAACACATCAGACAAAATCCAGTAAATTAATTGTATTTCTTATTTCATTTGCATCTTCTTTTTCTATTATGATGCATATTAGTCTGTCCCTAGTCAGTGTTTCCAAATTCCCCTGTGTATTAGCAACAAATTATGTAAATTCATATTGTAATTGTAAAAAATATGTAGATTTCAGTCATAATATTTATGGATAATTATATTGGTAGATTTTAGACCTTTTATATGTTGACTGTAGGTATAATATTATATTAAAAAGAAATACTTCCCAGGTTACGGTATATCTAAGGTATGTCTTCTTACCTTCATTACCAGCAAAACCTTATTCTATTAATTCCTATGATGACATCACGTCTTGTTCCGATGTGAACTTTATCACACACATATATTTAGTTAGGTGTGTCACTAGGTGACGATTTTAAATTGTGAGCCCTTTTACTATGGTTTTGTACAGTAAACAACTAATTATCAAAAACTGGACATTTGTAGCAAATACAAGTGTTTTTTTCTGTAGCATCATCATAACCTTGTGCGCAAGGCTACTAAAAGAACGATAAAATTGACAAAACTGTTGTGTTTTTAAAGGCATAGCTATGTCATATCAACATAAAGGCCTATTAAATGTTGAAAACTGATGTATTTGATGTGGATTGATGTGTTAAGACACTGTGCTGGTCAGTGTTATGTACTGGGTTTCCACGATAATGGAAAACCTGGACATACTATGAGTTGTAAAACTGTGATTTGCACACCTGTTAAATTCATGGAAATGTGTGTAGTTTAAATACTTGGCCTTGGCCAGAAATTGCTCTTTGTGAGTGCAGTGTATGAATTCTTTCTAAAAGTCCTTATCCTGTAATCTTGAACGATGAGAAAAGTCACATGAATTCATTGGTCAAGAGGCATGGGAACCCTGTATGCAGCTTTTTTTTTTGGTGCACTTGTTTCACCTATGCGTCATGTATCATTGGCATGGTAATGTGCTATGGTTACTTGTGTTGTGTTTCCTGAGCAGAAAGGTGCAACTGAAAAAAAAGAAGAAAAAAAAGTTGATCAAGGACAAGGTCAAAGTTTTGTGGACTTTGAAGGCTTGAAGACGCTCTGACACTTATGTAGATACATATAAATACATTGTCTGTGTATTAGCTTCTGTGAGGTTTACGGTTTCGGTTTTCGGTTAACAACTTCTGTAAACTTGAAGAAATGTGTGCAGATTTTACAAGTTTGCAGGGTAACTCTCTGCCAACATGCTATCTGTTGTAATATTGTGTAGCCTTTAGGATGTGATATCAGTCAGTGCAGAGACATATATTTGACTATGCTGCGTGTAAACTTATCAAAAGACATATTTTTTATGTTTCAAATAGATGTTAAAATAACAGAGATTGTGAGTAAACAGTACTTTACCTGAGGGCTTTTTCTTAATACTAAATAATTAATCAGTTATTTTCAAGTTTACTAGGGTGGTTAACAGCAGAGTTGTTCCAGTTGCGTTGTTTCACACAACAGAATAGTTGAGTTGTTTCAGTTCAGTTCTTTCTTTGTCATTGAGCATGACCAGTGTTCTGTGAAGTGTGAAACAAGAGAGTTAGCCTGTCTTCTACAGTTCAGTGTTTTAAGTCTTGTAAGGCCTAATTCTAATAAGGCCTTAAATCTTTGTCAAACACAGAAATGGCATTACTTTGTTGTTGTGGTGTTCTGTTTCAGTACATTATTGACAAGGTGAATCTTAAACAAGACATTCGGCTATCCTATGATGCTCATTTATGCAGAAAAGTGCCACAAAACGTTTATAAATAATAACCCCTTTATAAATGCTCAGTGGTCTCTTAAAAATATGTACTACCTGTTTTAAAGCGTCAGCAACATTTGGTAAAATATGCACATTTTTATATATGTCTTGTTTTTCCTTTTTGTTAAGCCTTTTTAACTGACGTTTTCATGTACACTACCATTGATAAATGTGGGTTCTGTAAGATTTTTAAAATGTTTTTGAAAGAAGTCTCTTATGCTCATTGCTCACCAAAGCTCCATTATTTTATCAAAAATACAGTAAAACAGTAACAATTTAAAAGAACAGCATTTAAACATGTCTTTACTGTCAATTTTGATCAATTTAGTGTGCTCTTGCTAAATAAAAGTATTAGTTTCTTTAAAAAATACCCCAAACATCTTACTGACCCCAAACTTTAGAACTGTAGTGTATTTATGTGACGTGTACTATATCACAGTAAATGATGTAAAAACAAGTAAAGTGTAGACTTGAAACAAGTTACACATGTTAAATTCAAATCTCTTTTTGACTTTCAGGGAGCTGAATTCAAAGGATTTGATGTTCAAAACGAAAATAGCAGCGCCCCAGTTCGGGCTGGACGAAATCCATATAAACGTAAGTGTGGCTTTAAATGCAAATAATTCAGAAAATCCCAAAGTCTGTGTTTGTATTGTTGCTTTTTTATACCATAAAATTATAAAAAAAAAAAAAATGTTAGTAATTTTTCATCTTGTACAACAGAGCGTACTTCATTGACTCGAGAACAAACAGTGTTGGCATAGCTCATTTAAAAATATACATGTTCTTATTTCAGTCTCCACTTGATAGTCTCTGGAGCTTAAGCCCTAACATGTTTGAATCACTTGACCACTGTGGAATGAATATAATTAAATTAAATTAAATCTTGAATGGTCTGTTTCAGGTGATCGTGCTTCAGCAAAGTCGTCAAGGAGGATACGTCAAAGGCTGACTCTTCCAGTCTCTCCTTTAGTGGAAAACACAGGTTCAGAAGATCCTCAAAATGATTCATGTTCTGTTCAGCAACTACACAGTCAAGAGTCTCTAAAGGACACATCAGTAGATGATGATGGTGGTGATGGAGGATCAGAGAAGCCCACCAGGAGAAAAAGGGGGTCAACAAAACGGGAGACCCAATCAACTCCAAGGATCACAATCAAGTTGGTGGCCAAAAAGACAGTGGTTAAAGTCCAACGTAGATCTGGTAAAAAACAGAAGGAAATCAAATCTGAAGTTACAGAGAGTGAGTGTGCCCAAATCTCAAATGCTCATGTGAAATTAAAGACAAACAAACCAGCCAGTGAAATCAATGCTGGTGAGGCAAAGGATGAGGTTTGTACCAGAAGGCGAGGAAGATCTGCTGACAAGAAATTAGAATCCCCTCCACAAACAGATCCTAAAAAAGAGACCAATGACCAAAAACTCAAGCTGAGGAAATCAACTCGAAGGTCTCAAAATCCACCTCTCAATGAAACTATGGAGCCAAAACCTGATGATAAGTCAGAACAAGAGGCATCAGAGGTAAATAAGCTTGTGATTAGGAGACAACGCAGAAGGTCCTCAAATGTTCCACGGGAATCTGGAAACCAGAGTTTAGCAGAGTCGCTTTTGGAGGTCTCAACAATTGATGAATCCAGGTCACCTTCAAAGAAGAAAAAAAAGAAAAAGAAGAAGAAAAATCGTAAAGAATCTGAAAGGAATCAGGAGCCTCATTCACCATCAAAAGATCTAGGCCACTCAGCTGATGATCCTCAAAAACTCTCTTTTGACAATGACTTTGTCGGAATTCCAGGTTTGAAACTGACCAGAATACGAAACCCCAAAGCCCGGTCTCGCAAGAAACGCTGCAAGTTTGTGTGGACTCTTACACTGGTGAAAAGCAAAAGCAAAGATTCACACATCCAAGAGAATCCAAACAAAACCCAAGAAAGCAAAAGCAAAAATTCCCAAGTCCAAGATGATCTCAACGAATTGCAAGAAATCAAACCCCAAGAAGTCCAAGAGAGTCCAAGCAAAGCAGGTGAAAGCCCCAGTACAGAGGCTGAACTTGCTTCTAAATGTGATGAGGAAGTAGATGTTTCTATAGAAGCAGAATCCATATCTGCTCCTTCCAATTCCTTGGAAGCTAGCTCTTCTCAGGAGTTACAAAACATAGAAAACACTGCCAGTGATCTATTTCCTGAAAGCCCAGAGAACCCTGTGGCCATTGAGAAGGTTGAGGAGACCCTAGAAAAGGAAAACAAGGAGGCTCTTGAAAAGTCAGAAATTGCAACAGAAGCACATCCAGATGAGGCCACTCAGACGGACCCTGAAGATCTGATAAGTAACGATACCGTTCCACCACTTCAAATCAAAGTTGTCTCCTCACCAGGTAAAAACAACAGTTTAAAGCAATCCTTTTTAATTCAGCAAGTTACAACTTCACCTGAAATAAAAGAACCTGCAAAAGTCGAAGACCATCAGCATTCAGAAAAGACTGAGAATGTGTTGGAAATTACTGCTACCACTCCCGCCCCCAAAGTAAGGAACAAGCTATGTCAAAACACTGCTCGGAAGAAACGTACAAGACGCAATCACTGGACAATTTACAGACGAAAGTGCAGGCGGAAGGGCAAATTGAATGAATCTCAAGAAAACCCTGCTTCTGAAATTGCAACTGAAACTGAATCTCAGGTGGAGGAATTGCCAGTATCGCCAACAGCAGTGCCAGCACCTGTAGAATCCAAACCAAAAAGGCATTTAAGTAAAGTTGCGCAGAAAAAAGGTAAAAGGTCCATTCCACCAGCTACAGAACCATTACCTGAAGCAGCCGAATCTCAGGTCATTGAACAAACTGTTGAATCACCTCCAACCAGTCCTTATCTTGGGACAGAACCCCAGCCAGAGATAAAACTTGAGACAGCATCAATTGAAACTGAAGAGGTTCTAGTTTTAGAGCCTTCCGTGAGAGATCACCCACAGGTACCTCGTCCCTCACATAGGCAAATAAAACGGGTCAAGCGTAGAAGAAAGTCTTTGATTGGACGGCGAATAAGAAATCCGAAATTGCAAAAGAAGAAGTTGGTTGAGGATAGGGACGATAGCCCAACGATGACGGGGTCTGAAGTAGGAGAGTCTAAACTAGTTGGTATATTCTCAACAAAGTACAAGAGGAAACAGATTTCGAGTCTTCAGTCATTAGAGGGGAGACGGAAAAAAGCTAAGCTCTTATCCAAGCAGTTGGAGAACGCCAGCGGTGATCAACTTTCCGATCAGGCAGAAAAGGATTCTGTGAATGTGAAAACAGACCAAGATCAAGACATCCAACGCAGCAAAACGAAGTTCGTGAAAACCATCAGACATTTCATAATGCCAGTTGTTAGTGCCCGATCCTCTCGGGTTATCAAAACACCAAAGAGGTTCATGGATGATCTTGGTATGTCAGATCTTCCCCGCAAGAACTCCCAAAAGAAGCTTGGTCTACAACTGAAATCAAAGAAACCTGAATCCAATGAATGCGGTGAACTTGGATCTCTTCAGTCTCAGGATGAAGACGAAGTGAGTGAAACTGATCTTGATTTGTCTTCCGCTTGGGACTCAAAACCTAAATCACCTGATGATGATGCTGAGATCTTCAGTGAGGAGAAGCAACCTGGGAAAAGGCGATCGCTACTCAGAGATCCGGGTTTCAAATGGGGAGTGCTGGAGCCTGCCAATGATGATGTGTATACCTTTGATGAAGATCTTGACAAGGAGTTGGAGACCTTGCTATCTGCCAAAGATTTTACAGTGGACTCGTTGCTTGATCCCGTCCAAAAGAAGAAAAAATCCTCAAAATTCAAAGCGCAAACTTCAAAATTTAGATTCTACAAAAAGCTTAAACTCAAACAGAGTCTCTCAAGGTGTAAAAAGACCCCAAAGGACAAAATAGGCAAAGTTGTATCATCCCCTGCCAAGACACAGAAGAAGGAGTTGGAAGAAGGGGCCAGTCTAATAAAGTCTCTTAGAGACATGAAGAAGGAGAAAGCAAAACTCAAGATTGAGGATCTCAACACCCCTGGGGTTGTTCGCAAAGTCTCCATCTGTGTCCGAGCTCTGAGTGCCAAGTTGCTGGCGCAACACCAGGCAAAAGACATCCAAGAGGATGACCTGCCAGATGAGTTTTCCATTCATACAGACATCTCTCTTCCCAATAAATGCAAAGGTAGGCAAATATTTTATTTATCTAAACCTTTAATTATAAATAAATGCTGTCTACCTTAAAATACACGACACCAGAATAGACTTGTAAAACATATTCCTGGTCTCATTATAAATGAATCATCAGTTCACTTTATTCCAAAGAATTTTCTTCCAAATTTTCTTTCTAAAATGTTTCTGTTAGTTAACAGTTAATTTAACACAGTTCATGGTTGCTACAACCATTGAGTATTTTATGTCAAATAATGCCATTTCATGTTAACTTCAACGTTTGTTAGAAAGTACTACTTGGCAGTATTTTGTTCTCAACATGTCCATACACATTTGGTCTTTTTCAGACTTTGATAAGATGCATCTCACAGAATCAGAAGGACTGGTTTCTGAGGACACTCAGAAACATGCCGTTGACATTGAGGAGAAAACTACCACCCAGCGCCCTCGCCTGACAGGAGCCAACAAGCGCATGTTCAACCTCCTCAAGAAAGCCAAGGTTCAACTCATCAAAATAGATCAGCAGAAACAGCTGAAATCATCTGGGGTAAGTCCATTTATCTAAATGTATACCTTTCCATTAAGATTTACTGTAATCTTATCATGGGGTAATGTGGATTTTTTTCTTTTTATTCAGTAAGGATGCATTCAACTGATCAAAAATGACAGTGTCCACAAAAACATTAAGCTGCACTACTGTTTTCTACATTGATAATAATGAGAAATGCAGCAAATCTGCATATTGGAATGATTCAGCTTTGTCATCACAGGAATAAATTAAATTTAAAATGTATTAAAGTAGAAAACTGTTATTTTAAATTGAAATAATGTTTCACAATAGTAATGTTTTTGCTGTGTACAATAAATGCATCCTTGGTGTGCAAGAGAGCTTTCAAAAACATAAAAAATAATGACCTCAAACTTTTGAACAATAATGCATGCTTTAAGAAATTCAGCAGTTGATGCTTTTTGACCATATGTATAATTGAAGTGCTATTAATATTGTTTTCATCTGTTTTCACACCTTGTTTGTGGTAGCTTTTGCCAGAGGGTAGAATTACTGCAACAAAGAGACAGAGACGAAAACCGAAAGAACGGCTTGAAAATGCCTGCCCCAACAAGACTGATGCTTCTCCAGAGCAGGTATCAGGTTTTTCCTTTTTTTTTTTTTATCAAATAAGAAGAATCCTACTAAATAAACAGAGTTTTGTGTTGCTTTCAGTAAATGCACTAGAATCTTATTTGATTCTTATTTTATCTCATTATACTTTAGTATTGGTATTAAAAATATGATAGAAATTCCATGAGCAATGTTGTACATGTTCTTTTAAGATTTTACTAGGTCAGTAGGTAACTAGGTTATCACATAGTAAATATGTGCACACTAATTGTAATTATTGACATAATTTTGGCAAATATGATGCCAGTCAAACCAGTGTGATAACAGAACAGAATTTGATGAGTGCTTTTGTTTTTATACTTTCCAAATCTCTCCATAAGGAACCTGCCAGAGGGGGGCCTCGCATTAAGCACGTATGCAGAGCTGCAGCTGTGGTTTTGGGTCAGCCTCGTGCCATGGTCCCCGACGACATCCCCCGGCTTAGTGCGCTACCCCTGCACGAGAGATCGGACATATCCCCTTCACCTGCAGAAAAAGGTACCATCACTTACTCTGCAAACTGCAAAGATTACCAATAAACCCAAGAGAGGATCTCATAATAGACTTCAGTTAGTGTAACTTTTTATAAACCATTCTTTTAGATGTGTTTCTACCGATATTTATAATTTAGGATGCTTTCTTGTTAATCTGCTGTTTACTGTTTATATGTTTAAAATACATTTCTGGTCTGTTCCAAAGCCTTGTAAGCTACTAGACAGCATTGTATTTGCCTTAAAAAGTTATTGCACTAATTTGTTGATAGTATTTGATACCTTTTGTTAATTATGTATCAAGACTGTGTTTTGAAATTTTTTATCACTGTTGCAGGAGTCGAGTCTCATTCTGACCCGGAAAGCCCTGTATTACAAGAACACAGGACACCAAAGTTTCGTCGCGGTAGAGGTCATTTCTTTGGGAACCGGTCCCGACGGTGTGGGGAGTGTAAAGGTTGCCTGCATGAGGAGGACTGTGGCAGGTGCATCAACTGCTTGGACAAACCCAAGTTTGGTGGCCCCAACACAAAACGGCAGTGCTGTGTGTAAGTATGTTTATGTTATTTTACCCAGACTACTTGACACTCAGTTCATAGTTTAGTCTTTTTCAGGCACTGTAGTTCATGGGAGAAACCAGCTTTTTCCCCTCACTTCTCATTTTATATTAAAGGTGCTGTATGTAAATTTATGATTGTACTGAAGCATACAAATATCATATGTTTGCAGAGATTTAGGAAACATGCTAAGTTCACATACTTGTTTCTCTGAAACACAATGCTACAGATAGTTATTCTACTTTGAAAAGTGAGTCCCGTGTCGGAATGTCTGTTTTTGTTTTGGTCTGTGTGATCTCGCCCGCTGCCAATTTGCCCAATAGTATTTCGACACCCCGGATTGCCAGTTGGCGGGAAACATAGGTTATTGTAGCCATGGAAACCAGTAAACGAACTGGGTCAGAGATCGCAGGTTCTACCTGACCTAGAAAGCCTCAGCATCCATCTAAAAAGATCTATGACCAGAGGCATATCAAAACACAGATACAGTACATTAGCTGATCAGCTTAGAGTGTAGGGTTTGTCAATTAAGCTTGTTCGTGTTGTGTGTCCTCAACCTGGCAACTCCAACATTTTGAATTTGGACTGCAATACCCATTTCAAACACTAGCTGTCAATATTGCATAATGCACCGTTCAAGTGGGACTCTTTCAATTTTGTAAACAATAATATATATATATAATTTTTTATTTTTTTAAATTGAGGAAAAGGTTACTTTTCACTACTAGTTTTATTTGAATATTATTTATATACTTTCAGTTTTCATTTTTATTTTAGTTTAATTTTTAGCAATTTGGTTATGTGCTTTTGTGTTTTTTCTTTTTTTCTTTATATCTGTTTAGCTTTAACTTATTTTCATTCCTGTTTTAGTGGTTTTAGTACATAAACATTTTTATTTCAGTTAATTGCCAACATTTATCATTTTCACTTAATTTCAATTTACAAAAACACTTTGTAATAGTTTTAGTTTTGTTTAAAAAATAACAACATTGTCAACAACCACCATGCATACAGGTAAAATGTGTTCAAAGGAAATACCAAATTATTTGACAAAAAAGGCAATTATGGTTAACATTCTATATTAGGAATATACATTAGTAATCAATGTGTTACATATCAAACCATTCTAATTAATCACAAATTACATTTCCATTAAGTGCCCACTTTCGTTACTTAATGTACAGGAATCCATCTAAAAAAGGGCATTATCAAACCCATTTGTTTTAGTTTGTTAGTTTTTTTTTAACCTGTTTTTTTACAATACATTTTTTTTTTTTTTATGTCTGCCCCTGTTATAATTACATTTTCTACAACAATTTTCTTGCTTTTGTTTGATTCAAGGTCCTCATATTTTTCGAACTTGGAATCAACGCAGTCCTGTCCAAATTAAACTACTCTTTCTTATTATTATTATTATTATAATTTTTTTTTATTTTTTTTTTAAGATACAAGAGATGTGATCAGGTTGAAGAAAGGAAGGCCATGAGGCTAAGTGGCAAGCTCCAAAAAGGTAAGAACGTGTTTTAGAGTGAAAGCCGGCATACAAAATGAAATGCTATGTTTATTCTTTGTACGTCTGCTATAAATGTGTCATAATTTTCAGGGCATGGGAAGAAGCGCCGCTCCTCGATAAGTGTGGGTTACTCAAGTAATGAAGAAGGTGAGGGCGGCGAAGGGATCGGGCGGATGTTTCCACCCTCTCTAGGCGACAGTCCATCTGTGCGGAAACAGCCGCGGCGACACGTAAAACCACGTTCGTACTGCGACCTGTTGGATTACGACTCCGACTTCGACTGGATAGGAGCTTCAAATTCCACTTCCCCAGGCCGCAGGAGAACTCCTGGTCTTCGAAACTCGGGTTAGACCTTAGTGATCTGGAATCTACAAATGTTTTTTTTTTTTCATAACTGGTTCCGTTTTTTTGAAAAGTGGAATTGAAACCAGAATCTTAGTTATTTACTTGCATTATTGCTCTCAAAGTCACAGTTCTGTTTGTATTAAATGCACAGATTTTGTGTCATTGGACGACTTCATTGGCGAGGCTTTTGACGAGGGAGTGCGCCATCGCAGGCCTGGCTTCCACAGGGTTCCACCCATCAAACGGAAAGTCGAGAAGGTATTGATGTTGTTGATGCCGGTGGACTCTCTCAAAGAGTCCTGTCCTCATTCAGCCAAAATGTCATTGAAGCATCGAAAGCAGCGTCCATTGTTCCTTTGTTTACAGAGCCCTCAGGAACAGACACCACCCAGTGTCCTTGCAGCCCTTGCCAATGGTTTCGCAGAGAGAGAACAGGAGCCTGCAGAACCCACACATAAGATCCGTGTTGATTTTAAGGTAGATATCTATGTTCCTTTACAAAACGGAGTATAAAAATCAAGTTCTGTTTTATTTGTAATCTACACAGATCTTCAGATTTCAGCACTGCAAAGGTTTGCCACATGATGGCAGCACTGGATTCTGTTATGGAATAATCAGGGCGTGATCAAAGCATACAGCAGAAACTATGTGGTGCTAAAATTTCCTTACTCCTTTCTTTTTCTCTCCACAGGAGGACTGTAGCGCGCAGAGCGTGTGGTCGACCGGAGGTCTGAGCATCCTCACATCTGTACCCCTCGTGCCCCAGTACGCCTGCCTGCTGTGTGCCAGTAAAGGCCAACATGAGGTACGTCCTGACTGCTTTTCATTTCAGCAACACATTAAGAATGTAAAAAATGTTTTAGTTTATCTTGCCACAAAACATCTTTCCAAGTGAGTTTTACTGGTATTGTGAAATCCTGGAAATAAAATCTTATGAATTTTCATGGCAACCTTATGTTGTGCAGATGCTGTACTGTCAAGTCTGCTGTGAGCCTTTCCATCGCTTCTGCTTGGACCCTTCAGAGCGTCCACTGGAGGAGAACAAGGAGAACTGGTGCTGTCGTCGCTGCAAGTTCTGCCGCGTTTGTGGCTGCAAGAATAAAGAATCCAAGGTAGTTTGAGACACTCCAAAACACGACACCAGAGGATGATAATGTTGTGTTTGTTCCAAGCGCAGTTTTGTCTTCTGTCGCTTTAAATGCTCAAGCTCTTTAATGCTGGATGGATTCTGGTTGGCTGTCAATATTTATTTATTTTTGTTCATCAGCTGGAAAAGAAAATCGTTCTGAAAATGATTCCAACAATATCGTTTCTTTGTGCCATTATAGTTGTGGTGTGAACTCTTAAAACAATTTTTAGAACTATATCTTTATCGTTATAGTTATTGCCCTTGGTGTGAACGGACCTTAACCCTAATTTAAAGGTTATAACTGAAATGGTCATTTATAGAACTGATAGAGTTTAAAAGAACTGTTGCAGCTGTTACTCCAGTCTTCAGTGTCACATGATCCTTCAGAAATCATTCTAATATGATGATTTGCTGCTCAAGAAATGTTTCTTATCATTATCATTGTTGAAAACCATTGTGCTGCTTAATATTTTTGTGCAAACTGAAAAAAAATTCAGGATTGTTTGATGAATAGAAAAAAAAAACTGTTTATTTGAAAAAGAAAACTTTTATAACCTTTTAGATGTCTTTACTGTTACTTTTGGGCAATTAATACATCGTCCCTGAATAAAAGTAGTAATTTATTTGGGGGAAATAATCGTTTTGGGTTCAAAATTTTGAACAGTAGTGTACACGTGTTCTCACAAGAGGAACTTGTGACATTAGTCACTTTCGATGGAAACAGATGGTCTGTAACAGCTTTGATGTCACTGGTAAATGTTTTTTGCAGCCTCTGCTGGAGTGTGAAAGGTGTCAGAATTGTTATCATCCTGCCTGTCTGGGTCCAAACTACCCCAAACCCAACAAACGTAAGAAGCCTTGGGTAAGTTGTCCACCGAGGGACTTTCCTCCACTTGCAAAACCTGCAAGGAAGTCTTCGCTTCTATGACATTGCCTTTTCTTTAGAATTTCAATGCAAACAAAAAAAAGGTGCGGCATAAGAAAGATAGCACTTCAGTTAGTATCAGGGGAAATAACAAATGCAAGACATTGAAGTATAAATTTGTGTTTATATTGTATAATTCAGTTGAAAATTCTGTACAAATATGTACACACTGTACAAAACCCTATTTGTCTGAGGAATATCTGACAGGAACATTTTGAACAAACATTTACAGTGGCCAGAATTTCAAAAAGCACCATAATAATAGACTGTACACTATGTATTTTTTATGTATATATATCTTTAGATTATTTATATAAAATGTTTATAATGACATGTTTTTATCAAACTGTCATTGTACAGTTTCTGGAAGATGTTTAAGTTTATGCAGGAAATGTTGATTGAGGGACATTTGTTTTTTTTAAGGTTTGTATGACATGCATCCGGTGCAAGAGTTGTGGTGTGACTCCAGGAAAGAGCTGGGACACTGAGTGGAATCATGACAAGGGACTTTGTCCTGACTGCACTAGGCTGTTTGATCAAGGTGAGACTTGTAGCATATTTTATATATGCCTATTATAAATTATGTTGATAAAAAAATTATATATATATATATATATATATATATATATATATATATATATATATATATATATATATATATATATCAGCTGTTCCAGGATCTTTCAGAGTGTCTGTTAGATATTTCATCACCCATCCAGTCAGATTAGCTCAAGCTACAAAATAATGTACCGTTAATAAATACAAGTCCTTGAGGATTTTTTATTCTTGGCATAACATGATGATTTAATTTGGCCTTTGCCTAAACTCTGCAGTAGAGTTGTCAAAAGTACCAACTTCGGGACTGAAATTAAAAAAATGTGACGATACCAGCATTACTCAAGCATTTTGAGCGCTGTTGAACGGATTCCTTAACACCTCTGATTGGCTCAAGGCTATCATTTATTTGATCGAAAAAAGGGAAAAATATTGTGAAATATTACTACAATTTATAATGATGGTTTTCTATTTTAGTATACTTTAAAATATAACTTATTTCTGTGATGCAAAGCTGAATTTCCAGCATCATTACTCCAATCATCAGTGTCACATGATCCTTCAGAAATAATTATTATATAGTCACCTTCCTAAAATAATTGGCCAAGTCATTTTTTCAGGTTTCTCAGAAAACACAAAAACGGAACCAATAATTGAATATCGTCACCTTCCTAAAATAATTGCCTAAGTCATTTTTTCAGGTTTCTCAGAAAACACAAAAACGGAACCAATAATTGAATATCGTCACCTTCCTAAAATAATTGCCTAAGTCATTTTTCAGGTTTCTCAGAAAACACACAAAAAAAAGAAAAATAACTTCAGAGGTTCGTTCTTCTTGATGCAGCTCCCATCTTGAAAAGCTTGTAAAATTGCCTTTTAAAATTTTTAAATTGCTAGTAAAATCTTTTGACTTAGGCCAAATAAAACAGCCTAAGTCACACTCTTGACATAGGCCATTACACTACAGGGGTAGAACTGCATGATCTGTTCAACTGAGGATGTGGGGATTTTACCAGAGGTGGCCAGCATCATGAGGAGATGACTTATGCAAAAAAATCATTTTTGTCAAAAAATGACTTGGCCAATTATTTTAGGAAGGTGACGATATGCTGGTTTGATACTCAATGTTGTTTTATCAAAGTTATTATCAATGTTGGAAACAGTTGTGCTGCTTAATATTTTTTTGGAACCTGTGATCCCTTTTTCAGGATTCATTGATGAATAAAAAGAACAGCATTTATTCAAAATGGAAATCTTTTCTAACAGTATAAATCTTCGCTATCACTTTTTATCAATTTTACACATCCCATCCTTTTCAAAAATAGAAAGAATTAAAGAAAAAATTACTGACCCCAAACTTTTTTTACAAAAGATTTCTATTTTACGAATTGAGTTCCCTTTCACAACTTCTTGCGCTTGAATATTTAAATGAGCAAGGCTTAAACTTTCGTGACGGTACAGCACTGGCCTGTCATCTGTCCCGAGTGTCGTTCATTCACACTGATGTTCTCACAACATTGCAGTGTTAGGATTCATAAAAATGTTACCGGCCAACAGGTGACTGATACCGTTCCATATACTCAATTTTACTTTCATTTGCCGCTTGACAAGTGTTAATATTAGGCCCTGGCTGTGAAGTAAATCTCAAATGGGTGGTACGATCTCATGAAACTTGTGAACGTGTATTTACAAATGGACTTAAAAAAACAACAACATTTTAGCAGTCTGCCACACTGACCTTTTAATAGCTAACCTTTATGTGAAAATCACCCCATGTGACAGACACATCCACAGTATTTGTTTCTCTGTGTGTAGGTAATTACTGCACCATGTGCTTCAAGTGTTATGAAGATAATGACTACGATAGCCAGATGATGCAATGCTCCACTTGTAACCACTGGGTCCATGCTAAATGTGAAGGTCTGACAGGTGAGTGACCTTTTTAGATCTTACCTTCTGGTAAAGGCTCGGCAGAGTGGGATGGTCACATGGTTTTATTTTATAGATTTTTTTTTATTTCGTTTTTTAACAGATTTTTTTTATTTTTATTAATATTATTTATTTTAATCTTAATTTATCTCATTTTATTTTATCTTAATTTGTTTATTTTTTATCAATCAAATGTAATACATTTGAACTTGTAATCTAAATCTGCGACGTTTTTCTAATGACACTTAACCAAATTCACAAAACAGAAAGCTCCAGAGAACATCGGTTTGTAAATAAATATTTTATACTTATTTATTGTGCATTATAGGATAATTAAATGATTTATTGTGCTTTATAGGAGAATAAATATATTTTTTAATTTGTATGTGGCTGGAATATGAAAGCATCCCTACATAAAATGTGGTTTTCCAAAAAACTTGTCATGGAAAGGAAATTACTTCCACCATCTCAGTTGTTTTTGAACTGTTGTGTTCACAGGCCAAACATTTGCAAACCCATAAACATTGGAAATATATACATTTCCATAGAAACATACTGAGTAATGCGAACTCTTGCATGATTTCACCAACGCGAATGAATTGAATGAAGCATTCTCAGGGAGTTGCTGAGGAAAAACAATTAGACACCGATGACTCTCAATATTTAGTGAAAATGCTCAACTCTGAATCATCAATGGGAAATCTACCTCTTGCATCTGTGGCTGACTCCTCGAATGTTTGTTTTCTCACAGATGACTTGTATGAAATCTTGTCGAGTCTACCCGAGAGTGTGGTGTACTCCTGTCAGCCGTGCTTACAAGAGCAGCCCAATGGAGAGGATGTTAATGGAGCGGGGTGGAGGGAACTGCTCAACCAGGAGCTGAGGACTGGCTTAGAGAGGGTGCTGGATTGCCTGCTGAACTCCACCCTCACCAAGCACCTGGTCACCTGCAAGAAGGTGGGCATCCGATGATCTCTCCTAAACCTAGTATGCTGTACTTTTAAAGCTGCAGCAACCAGATACTGTTGATTGTTCAAACAGCAGCTAGGATTGCATAAACATTTTGATAATATGATAAAAGTAGTTCCAAAATGTTTATTATTACAAGCATGTTCCTTCCCAGGCTCAGGGTTTCCACGGTCCTGAAAGTTATTGGAATGTATAGTCTTTGACAATCAAAGAAAACTCATAATTCCCGGTGTTTCCGGTTAATAATCAAGACTCTGGCAGCCCACCAATGTGTTAATCTGTCCTGTCCCATTTTCAAAACATTTATATAGTGCTTTATACAAAACCGATTGTATCAAAGCAGGTTTACATTGATAAGACATTATTGTCATTATTCATCAGTGTAAAGTTCGTCAATGAACCAAAGTCTCACAATTAACCTAAAATACACTTTTCATTATGACATAAATGGTTTTGTCAAAGCATCTGTAAATTGAACTAAAATCAAAAGCGTGATATGGCTTAGTGCCCTTATTAAATAGCAAAAGGATGCGATTTAATTAAGTATATAGGCTGTTTTGCTCATCATGCGTTCAGCATGTGATCCAATGTTTTCCATGGCCCAGTTCACAGTGAGTGCAGAGAACTCGTGCATTTGGGAAAGCAGTGGAACCAATTATTTTCACATTCACATACTTTTCAAAAATGTTTGGACAGATGATTACAGCATTTCACTAGATTTGTTTTGAGACGCGCCGGTTATACAGAAACTGCCATTTTCTGCTAAAATTGAAGCTCAAGAATTTAACTCTTGCTAATGAGGAAATTAAGTATACTTATTAAATTATTTTACACAGCTGTATTACAATAGTAATACATTACTGTCTTAGGAATAATAAAAGTATTATTATTAATATATTCAAATGGTATTACTTCCTAAAACTTTACACTTTATCACAACTCAAAAGTGGTTTAAATCCACTTTAAGGTCAATGCACTTATTATTAAGGAAGTAATAGTTAAGACTGATTACTTTGTTGGATGCTGAAAACGGGTTGGAGTTCTTAAATTTGAACTCTAGTTCACCAGATTGATGCTTTTAACATTCCAGCCCTGCCTCATGCCTAATTAAGAGGAAATGTCATTATATTGTTGTATTTTGTACAAAACATTTGAAAATTTATGTGTAAACAGTTTACTCAAAGCGGGGTAATTTACAGGAAATAAACTGGATACATATAAAAAGGAACATTAAAGGTATAGCAGAGGATGTTTTACTTCCTGGTGGGTAGTCTAAACTAGTGGTCCTCCTAATTGTCAATCATTCTGGTGAATCAATCAAACTTTTCAAAAAGTGGAGAGGGCGGGTCTTATCTAAAATTTGGAAAGATCCTCCGCTATACCTTTAATCATTGCTTGATTAGTTAGCAATTCCTAGTGCTTTGTCTTCTTTTGTAGTGTGCCGCACTGGGTTCTCCGGACTCTGGAGTCGAAGATTTGCCTGTTTGTGACCTCCGTGCTATTGGAAAGAAGTTTGATGAAGGCCTATACACATCCTTGGTCAGTTTCTCTGCTTTTCAAGTCACTTGAAAATGTGCTTGTTTTAGGTCTGAGATCAATTTGAGACCCCCAAAAAGTTGAAAGAATTCTAACCAAATGGGAATGTAGGGTTGAAAAGTACCATCATAAATTGCTTTGTTTACACTGTAGTGCTTTTACCAAATATTCAGTCCACGTTCCTTGGTTCAGTGTGGCTGTGCAGCTTCACTATGCTTTTCGAGTGTGTGGTATCCCACATTGTTCATAAACTAGGGATGTATGCGTCACTGAGCAATTACTGTAAATGTGATTTTGACATGTCAACATTTCAAAAACAAAAAAATTCCTTTCTCTTGCCTGATAATTGCTAGTATCTCTGATGGCACACATTAGCTAGTCGACCTCAAACTGAATCCTCAAATTATCAGGATCATTTTGTGTTTTGGTTTCAGAATGAACAGGATATCGAAAGGAAATATTAATTTGATTTGTGGTTTTGTTAAGCAGAAATCCTTCCACGAGGATGTGGTGAAGGTTATTCACAGTCACTTGGAGGAAGAGGATATTTTACCTGAGGACCAAAGACCCACTGCCCTCGCCCGCTCACACTATCTCACGGTCAGATTATTGTGTTTTTTTTTTTTTTTTAAGTTATTTTCACTCAACCAGTCAGAGTAGCTTAGGTCATCTCATGAAAAAAAAATGGACTAATGATGCACTGTTTAAATATGCACTTTTTACATTTTAAGTTTACATTTAAAAAAAAAAAAAAAATTGTATTCTAAATATCAGCCTAGAAATACTCATAAGATACTTATTTTTTTGGATTCTTCAACTTGGCTTTATATTTGGATGCATTTATATAATTTCAATCCTTTTCAGATCTTAGAGGAAGTTTATGGTTGGTTCAACAGTCTGGACCCTAAAGTATGGGATCCACGCTCTAAACATCTGCCAGCGTAAGTGTCTAATAATTCTTTCCAGTCTCATTCTTTTCAGAAACATTGTATATTTTATTAATCACACTTGCCTTCCTTTCCATTCCTGCACTCTCACTTGTGCTGCAGTGGGATGCTTTCACATGCCGTGATGCCACCAAATTATGAACATGTTTATGCTCAATGGCGTGAGAGAGATGGCTGCAGCAAGGCTTTGGACGGCACCCCAAAAATAATGGGAAGACACGTGGATGTTAAATTGGGAGAAGAAGAGGATCTGTCCACACTTTTGGACCATAACCCTAAAGGTCATTTTATGGACATAAGGGCATTACGAATGAATATGAAAGGTAAATAAACACATAAAGTATAAATTTATATATAAAGTATAAAATGACAATTGTAACCATTGTTTCTAAACATATGGAAAACCTGTGTTAAAAGCATCCTAACTTGAGATTTTTATGCTTTCTCTCAGGGAAAAAGGGTCGGACAGCTAAAACCGAGCTGGACACAGGCTGGTCGAAAGACGACGAGAGACAGTGCGTTCTGTGCCAAAAATATGGTGATGCAAAGTCCAGCGTAAGTACTTTTTTTAGACAGTAACTCACAGTATACTCCGTATTCTACCTCATAATAGCTTGTTACTACAAGATCCTAATAGGTTTTTAGGGATGTTACAATGGTAATATCATGTTTTCTAAGTGTTCTGTGTTCTTTGTAGTACCATGAAGTACTATGTAATTATTGTGGTTTATGAATATAGTAATCATAGCTATCAATATGGTATGCATAAATGTAAGTATCATGGCATTGCCATCTGATAATACCGCTGTACCATGGTACTGTCGCAGTTCTTTTTGTACGGGTGCTTACAAAGTTGTAATTTTCATAATATTATAGCATAAAAGTCTTACTCTGATCTGTGAAAGATATTATTAGTGTCAGCCAAATCTATATTGCAACCCTTTGTATTATACATTTCTCTTCCCAGGATGCAGGGAGGTTGCTCTATCTTGGGCAAAATGAATGGGCTCATGTGAACTGTACCATGTGGTCTGCAGAGGTGTTTGAGGAGGATAATGGCTCACTTCTGCATGTCCACAGTGCTGTTGCACGAGGTCGTCTAATGGTATGGTATTAATCTCATTTAATTCTGGTTCAACAGATCCATTGGTGATGCTTTACACTGCCTTGAATTAATAATTAGCAAATATCATACTTAATGGATTTTAACTATATGCCATACAAATTTTATATGTAGTATTTAAACAAACAGTATACTTGCATCTGTTAAGCATAATATAATGTTTGGCTTTGCTAATGTTCCAACTTTCCTTCCACAGCGCTGTGAACGGTGTAACCGAACTGGTGCAACGGTAGGTTGCTGCCTTTCTTCATGCCAGAGCAACTACCACTTCATGTGTGCCCGCTTTCGCAACTGTGTCTTCCAGGATGATAAAAGAGTCTTCTGTTACAAGCACCGTGACCTTATAAGTGGAAAAGTAAGCTTTGTTTAATTGCGTTTAATTTAGCTAAATAGCTGCTTATTTAGTTGTGGTTTGTTATAGTAGCTTAAAATTAAGTCAAATAGAGGCCTTATGTGCACATTACACAGCTGGTTTGTGAGAACAGTTTTTATTTTTTTTCTGTATTTTACCAGGTCATCACTGGTCAAGGGTTTGAAGTTCTTCGGAGAGTTTATGTGGATTTTGAAGGGATAAGTCTCCGCAGAAAGTTTTTGACTGGATTGGAGCCGGAGTCAATTAATTTAATGATAGGTTGGTGTTTTTGTCTTTTTAAGGTTACAAAAAATAAATGTGCAATATGTAAATGTAATGCATTGTTGTACAAGGAGGTTTGAACAACGTTTTAAACATCATTTTTTTCAACTGTTAGGTTCTTTGCTAGTAGAAAAGCTTGGAAAACTGAGTGAGTTATCTGCCTGTCATGGAAAACTATTCCCTGTGGGTTATGAGTAAGTAGCTTCTTGAGATTTCTTGAGGAGTTTGCTCCTCACGTAATGGATGTATTAGACTTAGCATTTCCTTTTGCTTGCACATCAACAGAGTTTTTGTTTCTTCTACTTTTAAGATGCTCTCGCTGGTATTGGAGTACTGTAAACCCCCTTCGTCGCTGCAAATACACATTTCGTGTTACGGAGGTCCGGCCACCTGTTCAGGAAAAACCAGTGGAAGAGTCGCCCGATCAGGGAGAAAATTGCACAATTGCCCACAGTCCATGCCCGCAGTCAGGTGAGTACTGCATAATGTTACTTCCTGCAAAGTGATGTCTTGTACATTTTTGAATATTGAAATTCCAATATATATTTCCATTAGAATCTGAAGCCCTCGAAGTGGATTTGTCCTCAACAAATCCTTCCAGTGAAACAAATTCCACTTCGGTAGCTGTCTTTGCCAAACCAGACCTTGGTGCCCGCCCCAAAATCCCTTCATACCCCCAAAACAGAAGACCTGCCGGAGGACTATCCAGACCACTGCCTTCTCCTGGTAATCCAAATCAATTTAACAAAGTAGCGTTGCACATTTGAATTGTCTTCACAAAATTCATATAAAACATTTTGATCATTGATTATTTAATTTTTTTTTTTTTTTTTTTTTTTCAGGAGCTGCCCCATCCAAACCTCACCACATCCTGACTATCAGTGATTTGGATGACACTCGAAGGCCACGAAGGCATAGCCCACACACCCAGAATAGCGGTACCCGCAGTCACATGACCTCCCCTACTCTTGGATCCCATGCAGGCCCAATTGCATCTAGAGCAGGTGGTTCCCACCACCTTAAAACCTCCCAGCCTACCTCCCCAGTTTTCCCCCTTGGTGCTACTGAAAACCTGCTGACCTCTTCCTCAGCTCGGCCTGTAGGTCGAAGTGCTTCCTCAGTCCGGGGTTCTGGAATATTGACACCCCATTCTACCTCAGGACTATTTTCACAGTCCACAAGGCAAGTTGGCATTGGCAGCACCCCTTGCACCAACCGATCCCTTACATCTCCCACCCATTTCTCCACAAGACCACGGCCTTTTGATTTTAATCAGATAGACTCTGTAGAACTTCCACACAATTTTATAGCATCACCACAGGAGCATCCAGCAGAAAATGGTGCCTTGCCATTAGGTGACCCTTTGGGTACACAAAAAGGTAATCATCTAGACAGTGAGAGAGATTTCCCTTACACATCCTTCCACTTAGAGGCAGACCTGACTGAGGCACCTGAGCTGAGGACCGAGCTTGAAATTGAAGAAACAGTGCTGAATGAAGGTGTAGCTATGAACTGCAGTGCACAAATTGTAGTTGAAGGTGAAGACAACCAGGAGGACTTCTGGGAGCCAAATGAAGAGAAGTCCAAAATGTCTACGCAGAGATTGTCTTGCACTGTTGATGCTTGTAGAGAAGACTGGGGTAATAGTTCTTCTGATGAGGACATGGAGAACTACTACAACTTCACTCGCACAGTGGTTACTTGCAAGGCTCAAAGGGATGCCTCTCAGACACCTACATCTCCATCTTTGAGGCATATTTCCCAACTTGATGGTGTGGATGATGGGGCAGAGAGTGATACAAGTGTGGCTAACAATGACCAGGGTGTGAAGTTGTCAAATCAAGCCCAAAAGTCACACAAATCACTCAACTCTGTACCTCATGAACAGACAGCTAGCAATGGGCTGTGTTTGACTTTTCCAAGCCCTGTATCTGATATTTCGTCCATTAGTTGTCGGTTAGAACCAGTGTCCAACTCCGAGGCTGCTGCTGGTCAAAATTCCTTTGGTCTAACCCAAACATTGCAGTCAAACCTTGGGGTGGTTGTACACACACAAGACCCTATTACTCATTTTGTTGAAGCAAAGTCTTTAAACCCCTCATTTTCCACATATGAATTCCAATCCCCTCATTTAATTGTTGAGCCAGAGATGCCTTTAATTCTTGAGAGATGTGAACCTCTTTCACCTAATGCACATTTCACAGAGCTGGTCCCAGTCCAGGATTCTCTTGGTGACCCACAAGAATCTAAAGAATTGTACTTAGATCCTAGTAGTGGCCACTTTGTGTCCTCTATGGATGACTCTACAGTTTATCCAAACAACCACTTGCAAGAAGTTTCTCCTGACTTGAGCCAAGTTAATGGAATTCAAACTCCACTGCAACCAAATCCTGTTCCTTTCACAGAGTTGCCCAAATCTGCATCCACTTCTGAACCTTTATCCTCAGATTCCTCTGTGCAACTTCCTTTTGCAACATTCCCAAATCAGGCACCTGCTGCAAATGTTTCCTTGTACCCTGTCCAAACTCCTGAGGGTAAGACTGTCTTGCCGCCCATGGAGAGTTTCAGAACCAAATTACACCCACCTGCTGAACCAAGGCATCCTGCCCCTGCAGTTCCTGGAGGTGCAATGCCATCTGTCCCCACAAATGTACCACAGAAACCAGAGTCAATGTTGTCTGTGCCGTCAACCACTGGTGTACCCCTTGGGACTTATGGGCCAGTTTCTGGTACAGTGTCTGTCCCATTGCATCCCACTTACCCACAGCCTGTCGGCTCTACAGCAGTTGGTGTAGTCTCCTCGTCGTCTTCTGTATCTTCCCAACCATCAGTTCAGTGCCAAGCAATGCCTACTGCCATTCAGACAGCCTCTGCTCCAGGTGTCATCAATGGATACAACACCACGCCTATGCAAAGAGAAACTGCTCCAGGACGAACTATTTCCATCAATTTTTCAACCCCCAGATCAACAATTGAACCCCAACAACAGTTGGTTACTCAAGCATTACCAGGTCATGCTATTCTTACTGTAAAGGAAGTTGGTGGACCTAATGTGGATCCCACACCACATGTTTTACTTGTTAACCGTCTTGGTCAAATTTTTGTCAAAAACCCAGAAAGCAACACCTTCCAGCTGCCGACTCCACACTCCCCTTCATTCAACTGCGTTACCCAAATCGCCAGCCTCTTGCAAAGCAATGCCTTGTCGGCAACACTTGCAGCAGCTGGGAACTTTCCCACAGTTGCGGGTGCCACCGTTCCAACCCAAATCCACCAAATTGTGACCCCATTGGTTCAGACCTCCAATACCATTACCCAGCTACTTACCACCAGTAGTAACGGAGCAGCTTCACTACCAGCAGATGTTAAGAAACCACGTAGGAATGCCAAAGCTTCTGGAGATGGAGTGAAAAAAGCACGAAATAAGAAGGAGTCTTCCACACCTAGAAGGACAAAGTCTGCTAGCACACCTGGTCCCTCTAGCAAACAATCTATGAGTCAAGTAACAACCTCCTTAGATACATCTAATCAAGCAGAGAGTGCTCAATCTATCATCAACCAAGCCATGGCTGGCTATTATGATCCCAACAAAACCGTTTCCCATGTTCTTACTCCCTCATCACCTCGTAACACTACCGTTGTTGGGCGAACTCAGAAAACAAGTTCAGTTGTTTTACCTGAAGGTATCCTTGTTGAACCAGAGACAAAGACTTCCCCACCAGCTACACCAGAAGCAGCACCTCGACCAAAGCAGGTTCGAATGAAAAGAGTGTCCTCTCTATCTGACCGTATTGCCACCAAGAAATCAAAATCAGACTTTCTGGACCTGGGCCGCCCAAGTGGATTGGAAGAGCCATGCAAGTCAAACTCTGTGTCAGCCAGGTAAATGTAATTTACTTAAATGTAAGGATATTTTCTGTTATTTCAAACTCCGCAAGGAATATTCAATTGACTATTTTCCACTGCAGGTATGGAGTTCGCATTAAAACCCCAACCGTCAAGGGAATTCTAGACTTGGACAAGCTGAATGAAGAGCGAAGTAGTGACTCTGAGAGTGCAAGGTGAGCCTTTGAATGGAAATTGAATTTGTATTGCCCGTTTTTTGCAATTTTTAAAACAAATATGAAAAGTGTTTTTGTTCAATATCAGCAGGACCTACCCTTAATTTTGCTTTTCAAACGCTAAATGCATTGCATACAGTACATTACATTGCATGTCTGTTTAAAAATTCAAAGCAAGAATACTAAATACTTTCATAGTAATAATAACAAATACCACAGTATTTATTTAACGTGGGTAATTTGTTCCACCATTTCCACTAATTTATGTCATTCGATTGAGTGGTGACTATATTATTGCAATGGAAAGAATATGTCAGACACTTGGCCTGACTAAATGGCCTGACTAATCCATTAATATGTGACCTATTATTGATTTTATTTTAGGCCTGGGCCTTGGGATCGCCTTTCATTGCCTCGAGGTGGAGACAGCAACAAGCCAGCAACTTGGGATCCTGCTAACCGTAGTGCATCTGACTGGAACAAATACTCAGGTATATTTTAATGTAATTTAAATGTAATCTTTTTTTGTTGTTGTTCTATTTTATTTAATTTTGCTCACTTTAAGGTCTTTCAATGGATCAAAGAATGAGATGTTAAAAGATATATTCTTTCTTTTTAGGGATGCTGTCCTGCTCAGATGATGAGATGCCTCCCTCAGACGGTGAAGAGAATATTCCCCCCAGCCGAGACCATCCCCACCTACGCTTTGAGATCGCTAGTGATGACGGCTTCAGTGTAGAAGCAGACAGCATTGAGGGTAGGTCGTCAAGGCTAATTTAAAGGCTATAGTCTAAAGGCTAATTAACACTGCACTGACCAACACTGTAATCAGATTACAGTACTTCACTTATAAACATATATTAGTTTATTGAAAACCAGTAAGAATTTTTAAATTTTTTTATAAATGCACTTTTTTTCTCTCCCGAAATTCCCAACAGTGGCTTGGACCACTGTTATTGAGGGGGTCCAGGAAGCCCGTGCTGTTGCTGGACTGAGGCAACTCACTTTTTCGGGGTTGAGTGGTGCTCGTATGATGGGAATGCTTCAAGATGCCGTAGTATACCTGGTGGAACAGCTCCAGGGGGCCAAATGCTGCCAGCGCCACACTTTCCGCTTCCACAAGCAGGCCAGTCAGGAGGAAGATCTGCCAGTTAACCCAAGTGGCTGTGCCCGCTCTGAAGTCTACTTAAGGTCAATTCACTGGTTTAACTGTTAAATAATATATGAAGTGGTGGTAACATAGTGATTAATAATGAAAAAAAATTTTTTTAATTGATGATGATGATTTATTATTATTTTACAAAGCGACAAACAATTTACTGACTTCTAAAGTCTCTTTTTGAAATGTCTATTCAATGCTTAACTTGTCTGCCACAATAATATAGTACTGTTACTACTTAATATTGATGATAATTTATTATTATTATTATTATTATTATTATTATTATTTAAGCGTCTTTCCCAGCAGATTGATAGTTGGTTATTTACAGTTTAATTAATTAACTTGTCAGCCGCAATACTATAGTAGTACTACCACTACTTAATAATAATTATAATAATATATATATATATATATATATATATATATATATATAAAATAACCTAGCGAAAGAAACCTAAAATTCTCGGGACAGCAGCATGTGTCCAAAATTTTATCTTAACCGTTCTATTTCATCAGAAACGGATCTGTAAACAGGGCTTTAAGTTTAAAATACTGAACTTGTCCTTTAATTTAAGGGCTTTTCCCAGCAAGTTGATATGTGAATATTTGCTGTTAATTTGATTAATTATTGACCTTATTGTGTAATTATCTCAATTGTTTTATAATTGATTGACAGTCCTAGTTCACAAACTACAATCCAGTTACTGGGATGAACATTGTGCCTTAAGGCGAGACACTACAGGTGAATAGGGTAAAATGTTAAAATAATTGAAACTTGAAACTTCCTCAGTTGATTACTTACACAAGTATATAAAAAAAAAGTATTACAAGTTTTAGACATTTGTATGTTTAATTATGCAAATTAGGCATTATCTCATTAAATATGCATGATTTTGCATATATTTTCGGTAAATAGATCTGAACATATGATAAAGCCAGGTGCAAAATTCTTTTTTCATTTTGTTTACACACAAGATGAAAAAAAAAAAAATTCAGAGGGATTTCAGGATATATGCTTTCATTACCTAGGAAATCAAAGTATACTGTCCATAGCCTTACATCTTTTTTGCCATATTTGTTTGATTAAAATTTCACATAAATCAGGGCAGGAATGATTTATTAACAAATCCCTCTGAAAATATCTTCAGAATATTGCTAAGTGTATAACTGGAAAGTTTGGTGTACATAGGTACACTAGGCTGAGATGTTTATACTGGAGAATGACAAAAAAACTCATTTTGAGAAAACAGCAGTTAAAGATTTAATAGCTCTAAATGATATTTCGTCATTAGCTTTAAATCCCCCATTAGACATTCACGATTGGTTACTGATAGAAAGGAAATGCCCATATTTGGGTTACATAGCGTTGTGCAGGAGACTCAGAGCTTTACAACGATACTGGTCATGAAAGACTTCAGTAAACAGACGGAACTCGGCATGACGCGTTGGAATGCTAACTTCTGGGTAAATTCGGGAGAAACTTACTGCCACAAGTAAACAAAATGTAATAAAATAAACATCTTAATGTAGGTTTTCAAAGTTTTCTTTATAGCAGCTTGAAAGAACACATATTGAAGGAGTAAACTAGCCCAAAATCTCAAAACTGACCACTGCATGAAAAATCAATGTTTTTGCCTGCCATGTCTCACCTTAAATAAGGAACTTTAGAGTGCGTCAATGTAAGGGGTCTGTCCCTATATCATTAGCTTTTATAAAAGGCATTTGCTAAATGACTAATACCTAGCAACAAGGGAGTAGGTGTTTTGCTTCTTGGTTATCTTACCAATGTAAGGAGGGGGTTTAGACATAGATTTGTCTTAGAGAGTAATAAGTGATGTTATCTAGAAGCCATAGTTCCGTGACTTAATATGTGCGTGCCTAAAAAGGGATCTTTTCTGGTTGAAACTGCTCACACCCACTTGTCTGTTTCACAGGAAGTCTACCTTTGATATGTTTAACTTCCTGGCGTCACAGCACAGACAGCTTCCTGACACCGACCTGTATGATGAGGAAGAAGATGAGGTTCTTCTCAAATCCACCAGGTCAAATAAGAGTTAGAATTTTACTGAATGAAAGTTTTGTTTCTTGATATGACACAAAAGCACGTAAAAGTTACGAGAAAAACCTGATAGAGGTTCACAGTAAAACATCTATATTGTTTCAGAACTACTACACTTATATGCATGATGTATACTTTTTCTGTTTTTTAATTGTATTTTTTTTTAATTGTATTTTTAAAGTGCCCCTATAATACTATTTTAAAGATTCCTAATTTAGTTTTAGAGGTCTCCTACAAATAGGTTTACATGCATTCAAGGTCAAAAACACTTTAATGTTCTCATATACACTGCATCGACTCTTTTCAAAGGGTGTCTTAAACTGTTCGATAAAGGATCTGGTCTCCCTAAACCCCTCCTTTCCGAGAGTCTACTCTGCTCTGATTGGCCAATGACCCAGTCTGTTGTGATTGGTCTACTCTGCTCTGATTGGTCAGATTAAGCTAGTCTGTAGTGATTGGTCTACTTTGCTCTGATTGGTCAGATGGCCCAGTCTTTCATGATTGGTCGACTGCTTACAGCTCATCCCAGAAGCGAAAACGGCCATTACCACAACTGAATTTCCACTCCAGATGCTTCCTTGGCACATGATACACAGTAATACAAATAAAAAGTGGATTTGCTTTTTACAGTGCCAAAAACAGCATCTTCTTGACATGTCGACAACACAAACCAAACTAGTCCAGGCCTAAGCTACAACTACAGTGTTTAAGGGCGAGTCAATGTAGATGCTGTTCACGGGCACCCAATGAGGACCATATTATGTGAATTTGTTACAAACCTACGCAAGTTCATGCAGAAAATATTTGAATTACGGTCGACTCATTTCAGGCAGTTCAGCTCTTTCTTTTGGGAGACAATAATGGCATTTGTCGTGCACTTCGATCTTTGAAACTTTGCAGACCTTTTATATTTCAAAACAGCTATAAGAGACACTGCATGAAAGGTAATCTCTGAAAAAGCATAATAGGGGCACTTAAAAGTATTTCAATGGGGTCACCATGAGCACTAAAATACAAATGCTGATATTTTTGCTTTTGTCTTATGGACTGAAAAATATACATTTGCTTTTGATGACTTGTTTTTTGGGGATTTTTTGTCATGACAATGTGCCTTTCATATTCCTTTCCCCTTTTTTAATCTTTCGTCGCTGATTGTAATTACTCTTTCTTGGCTAATTGTCTCAGTATTCATATTTTTGAGCGATTTATTATGCAACTATAGCTTGTTTCACATGACGAATAAAATCATTTGCACTTTACAGACGTGCAACAAGTTTGGAGCTTCCTATGGCAATGCGCTTTAGACATCTGGAGAGGACATCCAAGGAAGCGGTTGGTGTCTATAGGTGAGTTAAAAGTTTTAACCCAATTGAGGAACTGAGTCATAGTTTCTGTTCTCTTCTTTATCCCCCACAATTTGAGCTATATCAGTAGAAAAGTTTAGTTTAGATCGAATCCACCAGTCGCAGGAAGGAGATGTTTAGGTTTTGTTTCCAGGTGATCTCCCAATAATAAACCTGTGAAAAACCCCCTGTTGACATTTTAAGAAATGCACGCCCTGGGATCTATTAGAAATATTTGTCTTCCTTTTTATCCCTGTAATGACACATTCTAAAGTCTGGGTTTAGTCTCTTTGGTTTACAAATGGGAAATGTTTTATCATCTTTGGAGTCTATTCTGCAACCCTTTGCCAGTATCTTCTTTTGCTTTGTTGTATTTGCAATGAATGAATAAAATTTTGGATGATAAAATGTACAATATTTTCCTTCCCGGTTCCTTGGTTGTGTTGCCAGTGTTTTCATTCAAAACAAGTCACATTCACTGTAACTGTTATTGCCGTCATAGGTCTGCGATTCACGGAAGAGGCCTTTTCTGCAAGCGAAACATCGAGGCAGGGGAGATGGTCATTGAGTATTCGGGCATTGTCATTCGTTCTGTTCTAACGGACAAGCGTGAGAAGTATTACGATGGCAAGGTAAGTGGAAAAGTGCTGTTTTAAAATAGTAGTTATTAGGGATGTCCCGATCCGATGTCAAGGATCAGTGTTGGGGGCGATTTAGCATTTATTTAACTGATCGGTATCGGCTATCCTAAGCCTGATCCTTTATTTTATGTCATCTGTCATGCAGGTGTTGTGCAGTAGGTGGCAATATGCAGCTTTTAGTTGGTTTGTCAACCGCCATTAAAGGTCCTCTAAGTGATGTTGGGTGACGTCACTTCTTGTTGACGTTTAATGTATTGTCAAACAAAACTGAGGCTAGCTAGACCCTCCCTCCTCCTCATCCGCGCACTAACCCCCCAAACCCCACCCCCAAATCCTTCTTGTTGGTTATTGGCTGGAACAGTTTATGTTTCGTGGTGCGGGTTAGCCCAGTTTGTTTTTCTTGCCGTTTGTGGAGCCTGGGGTGTATCGCGTTTAGGCTAAAAATAGGTTCGGCGCTTATCACGGTTCGGAAAGGAACTGCATCTTGCAGTACATTTTAAACAAGGAAATATAGCGATTTGGCATGAAACGTTGATGGAGCAGTGAATAGGTTCAGTACACAGCAAAATGACATGACAAACTCTTTTTTTAGTTTTTTTTTTTATGCCGTTTATCGCGTTTTGGAAAAGAGCTCTTCATTTGTTTATATGTCTTATTTATGTTTAGATTATTTACTTATTTGTTTTACATAAATACATCTTTTAGGATCACACTGTACTAGATTTGGGTCATATTATCAGTCTAATACCACTTCTTTCCTCTGTTCTTCCTACCAGGGCATTGGATGCTATATGTTCCGCATTGACGACTTTGACGTTGTAGATGCCACGATGCACGGCAATGCAGCACGGTTCATCAACCACTCCTGTGAACCAAACTGCTACTCTCGAGTCATCAACGTGGAGGGTCAGAAGCACATAGTCATTTTCGCCTTGCGGAAGATCTACCGTGGAGAAGAACTGACCTATGACTACAAGTTCCCTATTGAAGATGCCAGCAACAAGCTCGGCTGTAACTGTGGTGCAAAGCGCTGTCGACGTTTCTTAAACTGAGGAAGAGTGATGGAAAAGTTGCAGTGCAACTGCACAACAATGGAGCTAGACGGGTAAAAACACTGGGCCGAGGCTTGACGGGTAAAGGGGGTCCAAGCAGAGGGTTTCAAAGCTTAACAGCCACCTCTTCAATTTGAAAGTCCTTCATTTAAAAGGACCGCTAACTTTTAAACAGCTGTTGTGGAGCCATTCATGTCCTTGAATCGTGATTCCTGCCGACCCTTAGACATTCAGTCCAGTAGAGCAGATGACGCATGATTGATGATGTGTGGAAACATGATCATGGCCTTTCAAGAACATTTTCCACTGTGCTGCATCCTTTGTGGTTCACTAGATGTTTTTTCTGAATATTACTGGTTTGGAAAAGAGTCTCGGTCTCAGTCATAGCAATTTTCTTTTTAACCAGTTCATAAGCAGCGAAGTAAAACAAAAAAGCGGCACAAAGGTTGAACTTTAGCCAGAGTCGTTATATATTTTGCAGCAAAATTGTGACTACTTTTAAATTATTCCTGTAGGCTTTTTTATGCTTTTTAAAAGCTGAATAGAAATGGCCGCTGCCAAGATTTCAGGACGTTCTGTTCCCGTAACTGTTAAATTTCAACCCTTCTCCCTTTTTCTTCTTCGAGCCGACCTTAAATTGCTGGATTCTCAAGATCTGAACAGAAGTTTTCAGTGCGGACCACGTAGTTTGTGAAAGCTTAGCGGCAGTGAAGATACTCTGTAAAAACATGCATATTACTAATCAAATGATGTGAACGTATTCATTCAGATCTGTATCTATCGACTTAATTTTAGATCACACTTTTGTGTTTAACTGAGAAAGACTCACACACTGCTCAGGACAACATTGTGAACCCCTCAGTATAACCCATGGATCCACTCCTCGTGCATGGCAGTCGGTAACAGACACGTTCTGTTGAAGCATCTAGTGGTCTTTTCATCCGTGCCCGATTTTTCTCTTGAAAACCCCTATAAGGCTTTTATTTTTAACCCTTTCATTTCAATAATTTATTTGTATTTTTCATTACATTTTTATAGTCATGTCTAACACTTTCTGTTCACCAAAAACTGTATAGGTGGTTTTTAAACTTGACCTCCATGGTGCTAAAATCAAACACAAGTCCAAAAGGGGGAACGACTTCCTTCCTCTTTTTCATCTCTTGTTAGATTACTGATGCACGCTATAATGCTGCAACGATACTAAAATAGCAAAGTAAAACCAGTCATGCTTTCTAACAATGTGCCCATATATGTCTATGATGTGTTCAGACCCCATTCCGAATACTCGAAGAGCAACGTTTTAGCATGTTTGTGCTTTTTATACCTCTTGAGAGCCTTGTGTCGAAACAAAATCATGCCTGGAGAGCGTAGAAGTATATTCGTGTTTCTTTTCATCGTGTTAGTAGAGGACACTACTTTAAACTAATTGTGACTAACCGCATCCTCATTGCGTCACAGCTTTTAAAGGTGTGATGACGTCGTGGATTGTTCCTGCAATAAAATCATTTTTGCCACAATTGCACATACAATTGGAGCTCTACATTTACTGCTTAAAGTGTCCTATAGATGTAGGACCGCAAAGGCGATGTATACTGGTGACTTACAGAATCTATATATATTTATAGAAGAGTTATTGAAAGTTTTTCAGCAGATGGTGGCACTCGGCACCTTAATTTTCCTTGAAAGATTTGGAGTTGGTTATCTTCTTCGTGTAGGAAAAAAATCAAGCTGATGCCATCGTTCATCGAAGCGTATAAAAGATTGTTCGGACTTTAGAAGCGTTCTATTTATTCCTGTTTGTCTTTATGGGAGTTTATACCCATAGGTCTGTGCTTTTTGTATGTGACCATGGTCTTATCAGAGTTTTCTTCAGGGTTTTTTTTTTTCTTTTTTTTTCTTCTTCTTTTAAACCTTTTCAACATTTTCTTTCCTTTTTTTAACTTGGAACATTGAGGATGAGTTCTTGCAACGTGGCCTTTTTAAATGAGGTGATGTTTTGAGCCAGCTGTTTGTTTTATGTCTTAATTGTTTGCTTTTATTTAACCTCCTAAACAGCAGTTTTCTTCCCCCTAAATCACGCTATCGTCTCCTGCTTTTACTTTGTTTCGTGTGTTTTGCTTGGAGTGGGCGTCTCCATCAAGAACCTGAAATTTAGCAGATCTCAGATTTTAATCAAACCACCCCAGACTTGCAAGGATTCTACCTCAAGCTGTTCAGACAACGTCAAGTAATACTAATGCAAAACTAGATTTGCTTGGTCTGTTCTGTCATGCAGAGTTGGCTCGTGTGCAATGAAGGATGCGAAGCACTAGTCAGGACCTCCTGTGATGATGCGTTTCCCAGAGCTTCTTGGGAAAAGAAAAATCTGTCTGTTCCTGTGTAGGTTATTTTAAAAAAAACAACAACAACGTTGTGTTGAAAGACTTAAAAAAAAATAAAAAAAATAAAAAAAAGTGTCTTTGCTACCTTGTACAAACGACCCCTAAGTTTGTAAATAGTTGTATACATATTTCTAAACCTGTTTAATTTTTCTATGCACTTTTTTATTTATAATGTTTTTGCTTAATAAAGATGTACAATGTTTGAACAAAGTTCTAGATTTATTGTGGTCTTTGAGCTGAACAGACAAAAAGCATAAAGTGTGCACCACTAATAACCAAAGATAATGCTTATGGCCAAATCCTGATTTTTATAAGATGGAATTAAATGAGAATAATATATAATATTATAGAATAAGTAATATTATAGAAATATATATATAAAATATATATATTTCAGGAATTGTAGTAGTAATTTAATAAAAAGCCAAAATATTAGTTATGCACTGTTAATATTTTGACATACACAAGTAAACATTTAACAAAGTTGAACTAGAGTGAAAACGAGATACAAAAATTGTGCAGTAAAAAACTTTGTTTGCTCCTTTTGCTTCCATTTGTTCCCACAGACACATTTCTTTGTTCCAACACACATCTGTTACCTATTAAAGTAGTTTTCAGTCCAAACAACTCTGGAGGTTCACATTGTGTGCGTCTGAATAACTGTGCTTTAACAACTCGTCATCGAATACTGAAGTTTAGTGTGCAAAAAATATAACGCAATCTCTTTATATATATATATATATATATATATATATATATATATTAGGGCTGTCAAACGATTAATCGTGATTAATCGCATCCAAAATAAAAGTTTGTTTTTACATAATATATGTGTGTGTACGGTATATAATTATTTTCTATATATAAATACACACACATGCATGTATATATTTAAGAAATATTTGCATGTATATACTGTGTATATATATTTATATTATATATCATTTATATTATATATAAATATTTTATATATAAATAACACTTTTTCTTAAATATATATATGGATGTGTGTGTATTTATATATAGAAAATAATTATATACCGTACACAGACATATATTATGTAAACACAAACTTTTATTTTGGATGCGATTAATCGCGATTAATCGTTTGACAGCCCTAATATATATATATATATACCAAAGTGTAGCATGTTAAAATGTTCACTTTTTGGGTGGCTGTTTTCACGTGTGTCCCTTTTTCTGCACAGAGAGCGGAGCTTCAACAGCTTGTGTGGTGTGTGTGTGTGTGTGTGTTAGCAGCTCCAATTACCTCACACAAACACCACTGAAAATTTCTACAACTTTTAGCCTTTTATGTTCAAATCGGAGTCGGACCATGATGAAGAGACTCAAGAAGAAGTGACAACATGTTGAATGCAACAGGACATTTCTGAATGTTTAATTGATGAATTTATGTAGCCGATGTGGAGTTAACTATCTTCTAATCATTGATTTAGCATATTCTGTCATGATAATCTATAAATCGCGTGATTTATGTAAATGGGGGGCAGGGTTTATGTAAATTTTAGGGTTAGTGATGTCACTAACCAGGGAGGAAGCTCGTGTAGTCCCTACCAGCCATTTGTTGTAGTCCTTGAAAAGCGATTTCTATAAAATAAAATATCTCCCTTTGCTTTGAACTTTGAGCGTTGTAACTTTGCAAGTGTTGTTTATGCTCAAACAGAAACATTACACACTAACTCAAGTTGAAAAAGTGAAATCATAATCAACCACCCCTTTAAGGGTACTGCCCCAGTGACAAGCTGTTGTAGGCTCCCCCTAAAAGTAAAAATACTATATAGAGAAGTTTAATACTGCGTTGTTTTCTTACAAAACCATGTTAGTTATTCTTCAACACCAGCAGGGAGCTTTGCCAAAATCTCCACGGCATCGTTGCGACCGATAGCGGTTAACAGCTCAGCAAGGTGGCCGACGGTCCATTCTGGGTTCTTGGTGACGACACCCTCCAAAACGGCGACGAGGGGACTTTTGTGGTCCTTCATGGAATATGCATAATTGATCCAGGCAAAGGAAAAAGAGCACTGGGCGGCAAGGTGACGTGTATTTTTAGCGCCAGAGATGTCCGGGTCTAAAACCAGCACAAGCTCCTCCAGGACATCCAGGTTGTTCAGCACAGTTTTCAAAGGCGCACCCTGGATCTCAGGAGCTATGAATATAAATTAAATTAGGGGTTAAACTTCATTTCGATAGTCCACTGCTAGTGACTTTGCAACTACATGTCAACTAACCCATTCATTTACCATTATTAAGTTAGAGTTAGTAGAATAAGTTGAACTTACTATAGTAAAAAACAGTAAATTAAGCATAATTACAAGTAACTAACCTAAACCAAACCCTAACCGTAACTCTATATTACGGTACTTATTAGAGTAAGTACAATGTAACTACATCACCTTAAAATAAAGTGTTACAGAATAAGTTGACATGTATTTGCAAAGTAATTAGGATGTCTGTAGGGGGACCATTAAAAATAAAGTGTTAGCAGATATTAAGCAGACAGTCTACTAATACTCTAATGACTGCTAGTTAACACAGATGCAAAGTTACTTATAGTTAGTGGAATGTGGACTACTGAAATAAAGTGTTACCGAATGAGATGTTTATGGAAAATCACCACCTTCTCCCAAGGAAATTTACTGTAAACACACCTGAAAGGAGTGGTTTCATCTATGCTCAAATGAAACTAGTTTGTTTTTTCATATACCCACCTAACAGATACGCCGATCCAGTCAAGTGATCGTTATTATCGCTTTCTCTGATCATGTTGTATGAGATTGTTGTATGGGACTGTTCATATCGCTTGATGCCCTTTTTGGACAGGCTTTCTCGAACTGATCCATTACGTTTTTGAAATTCTGTGAAACAAAAGAAATTCCCTTTCTTTAATCTTGTGAAATACATATTGCTTCATAGCACTCAAGCCTTTCTGATGTAGCAATTGCAATAATGTAATACTAAAGAGATAACAGTTAAAGATGTTCTATATTGAACCCCGTTTAACCTTTAAGTGTGTAATTTCTGTACTGCCACTGTAATCACCAAATGGGTTCACAAAATAAATGATGATTGTTTCATACAAGTTTACAAAACACACACCCATATTACATTCCTCCCCCAACAATAAAAATAATAATCCTGCCAAAAACAAACTAAGCCTAGCGGATGTTTTGAGAGAACACACTTCTCGGAGGAATCCGTTTATGAATGGCTTACTTGTTTTGTCTCTGCATGTCAGCATCTAAAACTTATTATGAAACTATTTCTATATAGGCTATATTGGATCAGCCTTGAAAAAACTGCGACTGACCTTCATTCAAATGTTTTGTCCTCCTCTTGATGACCAAGAACAGACATACCAGAATGAGAGTGGATAAAATCCCTAAACATACATAGATCCCTGCAAAGAAAAACATCAAATTTACTTTTGTTTTACATTGAATCCAACACATTCTATTTTTCTTTCTCTCATGGTGTGTGTTTGTATTGAAAAGGCTACATTTTAACATGTACTAGATAGAGAAACAGATCAACACCAGGCACTGAATACTGATACTGTAAATATGTATTCTACTGTTCAAAAGTTTGGGGTCAGTAAGTATTATTATTTATTTATTTTTAAAGAAATTAATACTTTAATTCAGCGACCATTCACTGAAGTGATCAAAAGTGAAAGCAAAGAGTTTTTCGTTGTTACAAAAAAGTTCCATTTCAAATAAATGCTGTTCTTTAGAACTTTCTATTCATTAAATAATCCTGAAATATTTTTATTTTATTTTTTATCAGGGATTCCACAAAAATATCAAGCAGCTCATCTGTTTTCAACATTAATAAGAAATATTTATTGAGCTCCAAATCAGCATCTTAGAATTTCTCAAGGATCATGTGACTGAAGACTGGAGTGAAAATTCAGTATTTTTGATCAAATAAATGCAGCCTTGATGTAGCCTACTGGAAGATATTTCTTTCAAAAACATTTCGAAAAATCTTACAGACCCCAAATTTTCAACAGTAGTATATGTATGGGAAACTGTTGTAGAGATAAAGATTGAAAACACTAAAATGCAAAACAATACCTGTCACATTTATGACATGAGAAGGGCCTTGAGACTGATGGATGTTGGTGCTTGAGTTGCCAACAGAGGCAGAGGCAGCGGCAGCAGCAGCAGTAGTAGTAGCAGTAGTAGTAGTAGTAGTAGCAGTAGTCCTACTCAAAGTCTAAAAAAAAATAAATAAAAAATAAAAACCAGTTTACACTGTGAAAATGGCGTATCAAGCTTTTACTAAAGCTTATATAATATCTCTCAGCTTTAGATGATTGTTGGACAAAGGGAGAGCCAACTCGAAGATAAGTTACAATCTTACTGTTATCACTGTGGTCTGCAACGGCTTATGGATGCATTTTCCATCGAAAACTTGCTCCCTGCAGAAAAGACCATGAACATCCAATAATATCAATAATTATAGGAATAACAGACAAGCAGATTTAAAGCTCACTTTTATCCTACTGTATAGCGCTACTTAAATGGGATCAAAATAATAGGCAAACCGTTATAATTAACTATTTATATAAATAAACTTTAATTAACAATCGGCTATACAGTCATGTTTGTACAAACATAATTTTTTTTTTTTATAAATAATAAATAAAAATCCAAGTAAAACGTACCCTTGTTTACAGCAGATGGTGTCAGATGTTGTGTTACATGCAATAGACGGCGTTGTGCACGAGGAACATTTTTGGCATTTAGCGTGAGATCCGTCGTTATATGTTCCATTTTTGCATGGTTTGTCAGGTGACTGGATTTGATGTTGCTCGTCGGACCAGCCGCAGTTTTCAGTAAATTCGAAACCTGCCGGCAAAACAACTATATGAGATTTTTTTTGTTTCACTTATGTTTCAGTGGTTTTCCAAAGTTTAAAACGATTAAAATGCGCGCATATTTTCGGTCCCAAATTACTTTTACATACGATGTCTAACATATCCACTTTATTATGTTTAGGCTACAACACGAAACAAAAATAGAAATGTTTTATTTGAAATTCTTTTAGAAAGCTGACTATTAAATGACTGCGCTAGAGTCGAAAATATTTGCTTTAGGCAACATTGCTTTGACTAACCTCGCCACGAAATTATAATCATTCGTTTACATGATTAACCGAACACTGAATTTGAGACTTACCTGCTTTGATTTTATATTTAGACTTGCATGGCTCACATTTATGCGGAGCACTATTCCAGAATTCCCCATCTATACACCTATCTGAAGTCATTGACGCTGCGGATGTTGTAGCTCTGTGAACGTTTCCTTGACTGCACTAAACTGAAATTCCGACTGTCTGAAGATAACAAGCAGAGTGTGGAGGAGGAGTTGGGTGGGTGGGTTGTGAACTTTTGAGCAATGGCAACATATAGCCTATAATTAAACTATTAGGCCTATGCATAACCAATTCAGACATAGTTAGGCTACTCTCAGTCAATCAAGGTCTAACGAATCTGTGATATCAGCTGTCTGCTATGATTTTAAAGTTTTTGGTGTTTATAAAAAAATGTTTTTCTCTTAAAATATTAACATCAACTGTTTTTGATTTTGTTTTCATCTGGTTTTCAGTCCTCTTACCTCTAAACGGTTTAACCTGATAGAGAGCTTATGTTCATGAAATGAACTATCCACAGTCGCAGACTGATCTCATGAAATGGCGGATAGCTCAAAATGCGTATAGATAACACGCCACTTTTGACTTGAAAGTGGCGTGTATGTTTACGCAAAGTCATGATGTCATGTTGACAGTCGAGACATCCAGAACGAGGATGTCCTCAGTTCTTGCTTGTGTGACCAGCTGCCCAATGTCCAGTGCTGCACTACTTGGGTAAGACAAACTTCTTTCTTCATTGTGTTCGTGGGGTGCCCTATTTTAATTTAGCCTTGGTCAAAATTGCTAGTAATTCAATAGTCTTGGTTTTATTTTATTTTTCAAAGTACTTTGCTCTATTGAAAGGTTTGTTCAAACATTTATTTTCCTGCTTATTTTTTGATGCCAAAAAATATTTCTTACTCGTGTTTTTGTTTTTCTTTCCAATACAAATATCTAAATATTCTTAAATCAAGATACATTTGTTTTCTGAGAAAATAAAGAAAAATATATATCAAAATGAAGTGAGTTTGTGCTTAAACAATCTGGCAGTGGGATCAGAGAAATAAACTTAATCTACACTGAAAAAAATTTGGAGTAGGATTTACTTGAAAAAAGCTAGGCAACTTTTTCCACTCAGAAAATGCTAGTAAATTTACAAAAGATTTGCCAAGTAAAAACCTAAACATATTTATCAGTAGCTTTAATTAGAAATCTTTAAGTTAAATTTACTTGGAATATGAAATTAAGTAAACTTTACTTAACCTAGTTAAATGAAAGTAACAAAGAAAATAAGTCATTTTAACTTGGCTAGTAAAAGGTTGATTATCAATTTAGTTGAAATTTCCTTTGCATTACATTTCACTCAAACAATAATATTGGATTATACCAGTCATTTATAGTATGTGTTTTACTTAGACTATCTAAGTAATTTATGCTACATCATGTTAGATGTTAAGCATCATGTGAATGCAAAGACCTCAATACTTGGCAGACAATACACAATGACGGTAACATTTGATGGATCGTTTTTGTGTTTGAATGTGTCATTTTGAGCAGAAAATGTACTCAAAATGGCAAGTTACTAATCCTGGCAACAAAAGCAATGATAAAACAGCGTAAATACAGCAGGAAACCAGTGAAAATGAACCTCATTAATTATTCAAGGTCCAGTGCCTGATGGGAACCCCAGTATCAGAAAAGTTGAGTAATTTTTACTTAATTTTATTGAGTTGATATTTATGCTTTCATTTCTACTCGCTTGAATTAAGTACTGATATGGAATTTACTTAGTTTTTTTTTTTATTATTCTTGCCTGAACTAACTTTTTCATGTAAATTACATTGTTTTTTTTTTCAGTAGTATTTACTTCACCAAAAAAACTTTTTTTACAGTGTAAAGGGAGAACAAGATTATTTTTCTGACCCCATTGGCAGATTTTTTAAAGCATAAATTCTCTTAATTTTGATACATTTTTCAGAAACCAAGACTTAAAGGGATATATCACCCAAAAAAATGTAAATAATTATATCCTCATTTCCCTCAGATTTTTCTAAACCTGTATGAGTTTCTTTGTTCTGGTATTACAAAATATATTTTATAGAATATGGGTAAGAGTTTCTGTTCCCCGTATACTTCCATAGAATGAAAAACCTATGGATGTCAATGGGGAACAGAAACTCTTTGGTTACCGACATTCTTCAAAATATTTTCTTTTGTGTCCAATAGAACAAAGAAACTCATACAATTTTCATTTTTGGGTGAACTAGCTATACTGAATAAAACTAGACTTAATTATGCTTGCGCTGACCCACCTAATCCTCAAAGTATAGCCTACAGTCGTAATTTCTGTGGGAAAGTATTTATGCTGCACCTCTGAGCAACAATAAACAGTCCATGTAAATTCCACTTCAGAGGTGCTTTTGTGCCACCAGAATTTAATTTGCTGATGTAGGTTTTACCTTTTAGCAATGTCATCATGTAAAAAAATTATCCATGGTTGCATTTAGCAGTTCAAAAAACCCAAACTGAAATACGCAAGCAATCACAAGTTAAACCCTTTGGCATGCCTGTGTCAAAAGAGTAAAGTTTATTGGAAACTCGTGTAAGCATATTAATGTCTATTTCCTGTTGAGCCAGCAGAGGAAGAAGCTTAGACTATCAGACTGCTTCCTGTAAGGATGTTCCATAGTTAGGCCATCCAGTGCATATTTTTTCCCTTTACAAATTGTTTGACAAACAATTATTTAAAAACTATTATAATTTTGTAAAATGGAAATACTTCTCTAGCATTTAATTGCACTTAAACAGTGATTTTATACATTAACATTATTTCATACTATAGATACATTTTTGACAATCTCTTCTCTTTGGCAACGTTTTGGATTCAGCTTCACCTCCTATAGCATAAAGTAGTGCCATATTCAAAGTGAGGACAGAAGTGCTCCTGTCGCAGATGGCAGAGGAACCTCAGGTGATGCCAGGACCAGACCAGCAACAATCAACAATCTAAAACTCAAATCCAGCTTTGTTGTGTTGAGCAAACCTGGAGATGGAATGCGCCACTCTCCCACAGTGGGTCAAACACGTATTGAAACTGTTACGTAAGCCGCGCTACGGAATTTTTGTTCTTGCGTATGTTGCTGCATATGCGTGTCGTGTGTGTCTGTGTACTTTATTTGTTTCAGGTGTGAAGCTCGATTGGAGAGTCCGCCTGTCAATCTGCTGACGTCTGGAATCGCGCCACCAATCGCCTGTCGCCGTGCAGTTTATGAATGGCTCTAACTTCAATGGCAACGCTGGGTTGGGAAAGAGTATGCACACTCTGTGAGGACGGTTTTCTCGTTGTGCTCTTGATACGTGCTTGCGGTGCCTGCTAAATGTTTGTTGCTGTCATTAAATCGTCATATCAGTTCCGTCCAACATTGTGTAAACTGACGGGAGAGGTTGTGAGTCAGGTTTTCACTTTTAGCTATTGTCATCATTGACTCATTCTTAAAGAGAAAGATGACATCAAAATGAAAATTCAGTCATCATTTACTTACTGTCCATGTTGTTTCAAATCATGTATGACTTTCTTCTGTGGAAGGAAAGACTTAAGATATTTCTCGGTACAAAAAAAACACACACACAAAAAAAAAAAACACACAATGACAGTGAATGGGTACCAATTTTGTTTCTGAAATATTTGCTTTTGTGAGCACTGTAGAAAGAAGGTGATATAGGTTTGGAACATTGAATTCTCATTCAAAAGACATTAAAAACAAAAATTCTATACACCAAAATCAGCAGCATTAAAGTGGTCCATATTGCTTATTTGCTATATTACAAGTCTTAACTTTAAATTACAAGTAATAATTACAAGTAATAATTGTGTGCAATAAAGTACACACTACAGTTTAAGACCTTAATGAATGATAATGACTGTGAAGACCAGTTCACAGCAAGGACTAAAACTATAATGATAACTACTATAATATTTTAATAATATTTCTAATTACATGAGAATAGCAACGTTCACACCACATCTGTAACGATAAAAACACAGTGGAAAGATATTGTTGGAATCACTTTCCAGATGATGAATGATAAAAACATTGACAGCAATCAGGAATCCACCCAAATTTAAAGAGCTTGAGCATTTAAAGCAGTGGATGACATCACTGCACGCTTATAAAAAAACGATGATAGTTATCATTCTTGGTGCCCTTAAAGCCACAATATGTAACTTTTTTGCTTTAAAAATAGCAAAAATCACTATATCTATGTTATATATATATTTTAGTTGTGTACTTACATTATCCCGACTGTTTCCAACAACTTTCAAACCAGGAGAAATTTGAAAATTTAATTCGAGAAACGTCCCGTTTCTTTATTTCCGTTTTGTCGCCGTCAATGGCGTCATATCCGCGTTGTCCCTGGTTTCCGCTCGTACTGCCATGGTAACCAGAGCTATGAACCAGAGCCCTCTGATAGTAACCAAAGCGACTGACGGTAGTTCGCAATGTCTATTTGCACGCTGTTGTTGTTTCGTTCAAACATTATGGACCATGGCAAGCAGACTTTGGATACAAAAGGAGAACTAAAACGAGAATCAATATCAGCGCGGTGTTTTCGAGATGCCTAGAGCTCCCATAGACAGTAGCTGCTATATAAACGAGAGCTCCACGTCCGAGACTTCGGCCGCTTCTACATGTACTTTATTAAACAGGTGAGCACATTTACATAAAACTAATCAATGTTATATAGCTCAACATGATGAAATGTTAGAATATGATCTGTATGTTATCCTAATGTTGATCTAGCTTACTGCTAGTCTCATACAGACAAACTAACACATACATTTCAACACATTCAAATGCAGTTTAGTGTGATAGTGTAATGTTAGACCAAGTGAAACAACGCTGCGTTACCTCACAAGTTTAATTTGTCTAATAAACTGACCTGTGACTGTGAGTAGTAATTCTGCACTCGCGTGTAACGTTAGTTCGGTAGAATGAAATGTCCATATTCCTTATGCGGGACTCGTGTCGCGTGTGGAGCTGATAGCTGTCTCTTCGCAATCCCGAACTGCTTCATGTCACAGTCATGATAAAAGCATCGATGTATTCAGTCATCCAAAAACATTATTAGATCCATAGATTAGATCGGTCGGCTTGACGTTGACGACAAGATCCATAATTCTTAGCAAATGTTGCGTCATCAAACTACGCCTTTGTTATTGTAAATAGGTTAGCGATCCCTAGTGGCGAAACATTCCATACTGTACGTTTAACTCTCACATCTACATATTTACTGTTCCATTTAGCAATCGGCCACAAGATCCAAGAGAATAAATAGCATTTAACGTCACCCAGCAAACATGCTCCTTTGGGGACCGAATGGGGCCCTTGTGGGCAGCCCACTGTGGGCCCAGATACCGGCGTGAAATGCGGGGCACATGTGGGACCCACACTACTGTGGGTACATTGGGTTAAGTGTGGGCATACTGTGGGTACACTGTAAAAAGTGTGGGCATACTGTGGGTACACTGTGTGGGCATACTGTGGGTACACTGTGTGGGCATACTGTGGGTACACTGTAAAAAGTGTGGGTATACTGTGGGTACACTGTAAAAAGTGTGGGCATACTGTGGGTACATACCTGTGTGGGCACACTGGGAAAAGTGTGGGCATACTGCGGACAATGCAAAGATGTATTGTAATATACCTGTGGCCTTAACAAACAACAAGATTAGTTTGGTTGTACTTTGCATTTGCCACAATACATGCAAAATAATTACACTTGTTGAAAGACGAAGTAGTACATTAGAAGTCATATGTTTCAAATAATTTCATTTTTTCACAGTCATGTAAAATATATATATATACACACAATACATTACCGTTCAAAAGTTTGGGGTCAGTACATTTTTTTAAATACTTTTGAAAGAAATCCCTTCATCTCATCAAAGCTGCATTTATTTAATAAATACATTAAAAAGAGTAATATTCTGAAATATTGTTGCAACTTAAAATAACTGTTTTCTGGTTTAATCTGTTTTACAAAGTAATTATTTATGGGATGTTAAAAATTTATGTTAATAATTTATTACAGTAGCCAACATTAATCAATCCCCTCGGATACCAGAAGATCTTTGCCAGATCTCAAGTCTTCTGGTTCTTCTGCTCCTTCCACCATCCCAGTCTCTTGCATTATGATTTAACAGGATCAGGATCAACCCCTTCGGATGCTGCGGCCTGGCTGTTTTTTGTGTCAGTTTTTTCTCTAAAGTGAGAAAAAAACAACAACAATTGAAATGTTAACATAAAAAAATTTACCAAAAAAACTAAAACAAGGGTTGTTCCAAGTGTAATTAATATATGACTGGAGAAACCTGAGAATAATTTGAGTTCCGGAAAAATAGTTACAGGTGTTTATTATTATTAAAAACTAATTTAGGCGGTGTTGTTGAAATAGAAACATACAGAAAGTGAACCAATTGAGGGCATGATGAAATAAGAGCATGAGAACAGTTTACTAAAATTATCAACACAACGTAAAGAATAATTTTGTCAACTTGTACTCACACTCATGTCATTCCAAACCTGCATGATTTCTTCTGTGGAAGATGATATTTTGAAAAATGACTCAAAAAGTCAATGGGATCCAATGGGATTAAATAGAGGGAATGTGTCCGACAGTCAAAAATGTACTTGCACAGAAAAAGAGTGACCTGTGCCTGAGTGGCTCTTTTGGGTTTATTATTTAGCTGTTTGACACACATCACAATTAAGGAAAAAAGAGAGAAGACAACTGAATATTAGTCAAATATTACATAAATCTATACAAATAAAAATGATTATTTTTTCATCAGTGATTATTGACTAATTAATATGTCAGGAGTTCTCATCTCTGGTCCTCGAAGTGCACTGTCTTGCAGTTTATGTCCAGACCTGATCAATCTCACTTGCTCTTTTAACCAAAAGAGCTTGATTAGCTTGTCCAGGCGTGCTGGACCAGGGTTGGTGCTAAAGTCTGCAGGACAGTGGTCCTCAAGGGCCAGAGCTGAGGTCCCCTGCAAAATGTTCTGAACATGACTAGATCGATCACTTACAGCAGTGGTGTCCAGTCCTGGTCATGGAGGAGTTTAGCTCCAGCCTGTCTGTAGTGTCTGCTGATCCTGAAGACCTCGATCAACTGGTTCAGGTCTGCTTAACTGGGGTTGGAGCTCAATTCTGCAATCAGGATTAGACTGCAATAAATACTGAAAAGAGAGAGGACAAACAACATTTCAAATACAGCATTTAATGTTGATCTTAACTTTAAGATTAATAAATGCTGAAGAAGTAATTGTTCACTAATTGTTGGTTCATGTTATCTAAAGCTAACAAAATGAAACCTTATTATAAAGTGTTACCATTTATTAATAATGAGAGAGTCGGCCATACGAGTATAAAATTAATTAATATGAATCTTATCTGGTTAAAACTAGGCTACTGTATTGTATATTCATGTTAATACTAGGCACAAATGGCATTATAGCACTCCTTTCATTTGCCCTCCAGGTGGGCGTTCCTATAATGGTGTGAGTCATGTGACGTCACGTGAAATCAATGAATTAACCGTCCAGTGAATATTTTTAGGTTAAATAAATTAGTTTACTTTCATTCACACATTTGGAAATTGCCAGCAAAACCTTTACAATACTATCAAAATCTCTCATATACTGTACACATACAATGTGATTAAAAGCCTAAATTACAGCTCAAGTTAACCTGCCTCTAGCTAGTAACAGTTAGCTGCTAACGTTACTGTTAACTTAACGGTTGAGATGCTAGCGGACTTTTCCTGAAGACACTAAATCATTTCTATAAAGTAAATATTCAACGGAAGCGTGTCATTTACATGAAAGAATGTGTCAGAAGCATTTGTATGTACTATTTGTGTAAGTTTGGGGACTAAACTTACCTGAAAGTAGTGAAAACAACAGTGAGAGACGGAGTTACTGCTTGTGTCAGTTGAGCTGTCGTCCCGTTTCCATGGTAACACCCTCCGCTCCAGTTCAAATGCGGCTCGCATGTTCAGCGCGAGCGCCCATTAAAACACGTAAAAGTCACGCAGCATTTACATAAACATAGAATTGATGGACGGGAATTATTTGATAATCAGATAAAATATCTTGAAAACTTTGGTTTGTTCCATTTGTTCCTATTTTAATAAAACCTGTTTAATTATAACCTCAGTGAGATCAATTATGCAACATAATAACTTAAAAATATCCATTAGGGAACGTTCTCTATAAGTTACTTTTAGGTTATTTAAAAGTAACCACCCAGCAACATTCTGGGAACGTTATTTTATGGTTGCAAAATAATAACTTAAAAATTACCATTAGGGAACGTTCTCTATAAATTATTTTTAGGTTATTTAAAAGTAACCTCCCATCAACGTTCTGGGAACGTTATTTTATGGTTACATAAAAATAAAACCAAAAAAGAATGTTCCCCTAACGTTAGTATTTGGTTCCCAAAAAAATAACCAAACGGGAAGCAAAAACTAACGTTAGGGGAATGTTCTGTGTTAACTGGGTGGTCTGTCTGACTTTATCAGTCTGTCTGGGAACAGCTGCAACAAGCAAACAGGTAAAGATAGTACTTGTCTTGCTATCTTGTTGACTGTGTGCAGTTTTAGTTAAAGCAGCACTCAGTAGCTTCGGGACTTCTTCGCTGTATTCTCGCTTTTTGCTCGCAGGTTTCTCTCTAGAGCTCCCCCCACAGCTTCGGAATAGATATTTGACAACACTGTCGTAAAAACTCGTTGGTGATTCTCAGACACCAGAGGCTATAGATCAACGACATCAAAGCAGATGGGACGTTCTTTAAAACGTCTTCTTCATTCGGGTTCGGACAGCGTGAGGGAGCGCAATAATGACCGCATTTTAGCAGATTTCTTTTGGCCGTAAAGCAATTGTTTACATCGCGAGACCTGATATCACGCGAGACTTCCTGACGCAGCGGCCGGCGGCCCGCCGGCTCAAAGTTGCAAGTGCGTATTTTCCGCTCACGGGCACCAGGGGGGTGCGAAACGACCACCATTCCACCCGAAATAAGTAATATAACCATTCCAATGACTCCGAAGCTGTTCAGTTAAGGTAAAAAAAGTTACTTAGTTCACCTTTAAGTATGGGATGGACTGTTGAATGAAATAACATTTATGACATTTTACAGGATCGTTAAAATAGTTTGATTAACCCTGAGCTTTTAATCTTAAAACAATGATTTAACTGTACTGTTATGGTGGGTCAATTGCCCATAAACCCTCATGGTGGCCCCACAGTGAAAAACAGCTATGGGCCCCGTATGGGCTAACCCACTGAGGGCCCGTGTGGTTTTCTGTGGGCAGTCCCACAGTGGGTTGCCCACAGTAAATCCTAATGGGGGCCCAAATGGGTAAAACTGCTATGGGCCCCGCATGGGCTAACCCACTGGGGGCCCGTGTGGGTTTTCTGTGGGCAGTCCCACAGTGGGTTGCCCACAGTAAATCCTAATGGGGGCCCAAATGGGTAAAACTGCTATGGGCCCCGCATGGGCTAACCCACTAGGGGCCCGTGTGGGTTTTTCTGTGGGCAGTCCCACAGTGGGTTGCCCACAGTAAATCCTAATGGGGGCCCAAATGGGCAAAACTGCTATGGGCCCCACATGGGCTAACCCACTAGGGGCCCATGTGGGTTTTCTTTGGGCAAGCCCAAATGGGGCCCGAAAGGGTTTGCCCTTGCCCACACTGTCCCACAGAAAACCCACACTTACCCACAGTGGGCCCACACTGGCATGTTTGCTGGGCAATGAACATGTCGTGGTTGAAGCCTCTTCGTGCTTGAAGCCTCTTCGTGCTTTGCATTATTCAAACTTGTATAATATTAAAAGAATTTATGATTTCTGAGGCTTGACGGCGCTTTTCCACTGCATGGTACGGCTCGGTTCGGCTCGGTACGGTTCGACTCGGCGCGGAACGGTTCGGTTCGCTTCGCTTTTCCACTGCTACCCCTTTTCCACCAAAAAAGAACTGGTTCGGAACTGGTGCTGGTTCAAAGTTGGTTCAACTTGCGAACCTTCTCAGAACCTGTTTGTTTTTCCACTGACTACTAGAGCCCAGCGAACGACGTCATCACTGTGTACGTTGCCATAGGCTACATCTTACACCGGACGCGCAGCGCCACGTCTAGTAGGCTACAGCTCTCACCTGAAAATCCGATAACATCAGCAATTTTCTGATTTCTGTAAATGAATATAAAACTAAATGTATATTGCAGCACAGGGTGAAGTCAGTATACATTAACTACGATATGAGACACATGTATGCAAATTTAATATAAAACTATACACGTTAAATGGCGCTCTGTTGCGCGGCAGGATTTTGAACACGGCCCTGAGCCGTTGCTGGGCGCCGCGGACAGACGCCGAAAGGCGCCGCCGGTGTGTGTACCTTACACTTCTAGAGAATAATGTGTTCGAATAAAGACGCGGCGCGGGGCTGAGCTGAGCTGTGCGACCCCCTTTAGCTTTCCAAGAAACGCTTGCGCCAAATTCAAACAACAATTATAATGGCGGACTACATCATCTTTCTGCAAATGTTTCTCCTTGCTTTGCGATCCTATATTGGGGTCAGAAGAAGACGTTTAGAACACATTTGTGCTGCTCGGACAGAGGTTACGTTCGAGAAGAAGTTCGACAATAACCCCGCCCCCAGCCCCCGACGTAAGCATGACGTGGTTAAAGAACGGTTCTAGTCCAGCAAAGAGTTGGTGCCGCTTTGGAACCCATTTTCCTGGCTGAGAACCGGTTCTTTGGCTGTCGAAACACAAAGAACTGGTTCGCGAGTATAGGCACCGGCTCCGAACCGGCACCAGCACTGCCTTGGTGGAAAAGGGGTATGCGTGGTACGACTCGGCTCGGTACGGCACGGTTCGGTTCGCTTTAGCTCGGTTGCTTTTCCACTGCAGTTAGTACCGCTTCAAAGTGGGTGGGACTGATCGTCTCTACATCATCATATTAAATGCGAATTTTTCATTCCGTGTTTCCCCATCCACTCCTCGGCAACCAACGAGAGGAACGTCTGCACCTCTTCCACTGACCACGATTCAGCCATTTCTTTTTTTGAAGTTTATACTCTTTTTTTTTTTTAAGCAAATACTTTTAAAACAGGTGCTACAGCGTTGGCTGTTGTCTACTGGCTTTTTAAATCTTGCGGGTTTAGTGTCTCGTGTCGTAATTACAATGACGCTGGTAGTGATGATTCTGTCTGACCAATCAGTGATCTGCAGTGTTTTCACGTCACATTTTATGGCGCTTTTCCACTGCATGGTACGGTATGGCTCGGTTCGGTACGGCACGCTTTGGCGCTTTTCCACTGCATGGTACGGTACGGCTCGGTTCGGTACGGCTCACTTATGGCGCATTTCCACTGCATGGTACGGTACGGCTCGCTTTAAATGGTACCACCAATGGTTCCAAGCGTACCTTACCGATACTAAAATGTGACGTGAAAACACTGCAGATCACTGATTGGTCAGACAGAATCATCACTACCAGCGTCATTGTATTTACGACACGAGACACTAAACCCGCTAGATTTAAATAGTCAGTAGACAACAGCCAACGCTTTAGCACCTGTTTTTAAAGTATTTGCTTCAAAAAAGAGAGTATAAACTTCAAAAAAAGAAATGGCTGAATCGTGGTCAGTGGACGAGGTGCAGACGCTCCTCTCGTTGGTTGCCGAGGAGTGGATGGGGAAACATGGAATGAAAAATTCGCATTTAATATGATGATGTAATGGCAGTAGAGACGGCAACTATAACGATCAGTCCCACCCACTTTGAAGCGGTACTAACTGCAGTGGAAAAGCAACCGAGCTAAAGCGAACTGTGCCGTACCGAGCCGAGTCGTACTACGCAGTGGAAAAGCAAAGCGAGCCGAACCGTTCCGCGCCGAGTCGAACCGTACCGAGCCGAACCGAGCCGTACCATGCAGTGGAAAAGCGCCATTAGTATCGATACGGTACGCTTGGAACCTCAACAGAGGTGGTACCATTTAAAGCGAGCCGTACCGTACCGTACCATGCAGTGGAAATGCGCCATAAGTGAGCCGTACCGAACTGAGCCGTACCGTACCATGCAGTGGAAATGCGCCATAAGTGAGCCGTACCGAACCGAGCCGTACCGTACCATGCAGTGGAAATGCGCCATAAGTGAGCCGTACCGAACCGAGCCGTACCGTACCATGCAGTGGAAAAGCGCCAAAGCGTGCCGTACCGTACCGTACCATGCAGTGGAAATGCGCCATAAGTGAGCCGTACCGAACCGAGCCGTACCGTACCATGCAGTGGAAAAGCGCCAAAGCGTGCCGTACCGTACCGTACCGTACCATGCAGTGGAAAAGCGCCATATATCATCCAAAACTCCAGTGCAATGACAAAAGTCGCTACAGTGACATTTTCTTTACACAGAATTGCTAAGAAATGCTTAAAATCTAAAAATATTTATGTCATCATCTCCATGTTTTTTTCCAGAGTCTCCCTCAGAGCGATAGTCAACCCTATTCAACAGGTGGCAATTCCCTTCCTTTGCCGAACATCATGCCGAGCCAGTCCTCTAAACCATGCGTGTCCATGCGCCGCCACAAGAGTACCACAGATTTGCCATACAGCCCACAGCGTGGGTACGTCCGAGACCAGAGACCCTCTATCTGCGCCCCCACTGAGGCTGAGCTGGCCATGATGAGGTGTTGCTTCTTACGTGAGGCGAACGTTCGTCCATGTTGTCGCCATGCTCTTAGTTTTCCCAGCATGGCAAGCCAATGCACTAGCCCTCTGTGCAGCACCCCTGTACGGGAACGTGGAGTGCAGTCCTAAAGCATGCAACAATCTAATCGAGAATGAGAGCGCGCAGACTCCTACTTCCCCCCCGGATTTTCGCAAGCAGTGCCGCTCCGTCTCTAAAGATGGGAAATGTCGTGTAGACTTTGCATACGTGGCTGAGAGAGAATGCTTTCTGGCTGACATCTTCACTTCATATGTGGACCTTCCTTAGATGGTTTCTCTTTGTTTAATGATGTGCTATGCAGTCACCTGGTTTATATTCGCAGGGCTTTATTCGCTAAATGCATTCCTGCGTGGAGATCTTGAAGTTCCTGCAGACACTGATGTTTGCTAGCCCAACGTGGATGGTTTGTGTCAGCGCTGCTCTTCAAGGTGGAGACACAGAGGACTATTGGTTATGGTGCGCGCACGGTCTCGCCGAGCTGCTACGGAGATTTGCTTTTGGTAATGGCGCAGTGCATTGTGGGATCCATGATCGACGCCCTCATGGTGGGCTGCATGTTCGGCAGAATTTCGTGTCCCAAGAAACGCGCCGAAATTCTTCTTTTCAGCCGGACTTCAACCGTGATGACCGTCTCTGCCTTATAGTCCAGGCAAAATAGCGTTTTACGACAGACTAATTGTAAAATAATTTTTTGCAGCTTAGATATTTTCTATGAGGTGTCCAGAACAACATACTAAAAGTCCTAAGAAATCCTAGTTGAGGAAATATGTTAAATTCTCATCAATCCGAGATGTGTGCCAGTAAGGCCAGGCAACAATACACCCCAATGGGGCTATTTTTTTTCCTTTACTCCTATCAGAATGAAACTTTACACAATGAAAGTACCCATGAAAAGTAAAAAAATTTGTATTACAAGTTTCTTTGAAAATTAATTTGAATATGCAAATGAGCTATACACTAATTGAATATGCCCAAAATACACCCAAATAGGCTTAATTTTTTCCTTTACTCCTACCACAATAAAACTTTATATAGTAAAAGTATACATGAAAAGTAACTTTTTTTGTATTACAAGTTTCTTTTGAAATGAATTTGAATATGCACATGAGCGCCACACTTATTGAATATGTCCTAATTTGCATAGGCAGAAACACCATTCATATGTATGACAAATACATCAGCCCAATCTTCATCCAATCATCCTACTGCCAATGGGTGATGGCAATGCTGCTTTTAGACCGGCCTCTAACCTGAAAACTGCCTGGCTTGGTAGTACCTGCCAGGGGTATAACCCCCGCCGGTATAGTCTTCAGGGTCACGGAGGCACACAAGCCTCTCCACCACGACAAGGTAGCAACAACAGGGGAGGTTTCTTTCTGGAGTTTTTTTTTTTTTTTTTTTTTTTTTTTTTTTTTTTGCTTTTCTTTAACTAACCTAGATATTGCTGTTGCTAGATTCTCATAACACTGCAAAGCTACTTTACAAACGGTGGAAGTCTGATGTGTGGCCCGCCTGCTCTGAAATACTTGCTAACTACAAAAAGAGAAGCAGTTTTGGTGTCTGGCAAAATAATTTTAAAGAGCTGGAATGTCTGGAAAGTGTGTCTATCTGGTTTTTCATCTGTCTTCTGTGTGAGAGTGAATCGTTTAATTGGTAAGAATGACTTCTGTCTGTAATCTCATAATCTTACCAACAATACCAATCATTTGTAAATCTACCAGCCCAAAATTTAATCTCACCACGTTACTAATGACTGAGATGGCTATTCTGACTTTCTTCTGATGTTATCTGTGGGGGAATGTCATTAGGTAAGGCTTGTTCGCAAAAAAACTGGAGGCAAGATTGTGCAATCAATTCTTAAAGGGTTATTTCACCCAAAAATGAAAATTCTGTCAGTAATCACTCACCCTCGTGTTGTTCCAACCCCGTAAGACTTTGTTCATCTTCAGAACACAAATTAAGATATTTTTGATTAAATCTGAGAGCTGTCTCAGTCCTCCATAGGCTTCTAAGGGGTTGAAACTTGCTGGCCCAGAATAGTTATTAAAGACATCGTTAAAATAGTCCAAGTGACTACAGTGGCTCAACCATATGTTTATCAAGCGACGAGAATACTTTTTGTGTGCAACAAACAAACAAAAATAACGACTTTATTCCACTATTTATCTTCTTCTCTGTGGGCCTGAGTGACTTCACGTAGTGTTTTAGCGTAGCACTTCTGTGTTGTACGTCACACGCATCACACACATGACCAGCGTCGGCCAATAGTGAGCCTACGTGCATGGTGACGTGCAACACAGACGTGCTGCGCTAAAACACTACGTGAATTCACTCGAGGCTCAGAGAGAAGGAAATGAATAGTGGAATAAAGTCGTTATTTTTGTTTGTTTGTTGCGCACAAAAAGTATTCTCGTCGCTTGATAAACATATTGTTGAGCCACTGTAGTCACTTGGACTATTTTAACGATGTCTTTAATAACTATTCTGGGCCAGCAAGTTTCAATCACTTAGAAGCCATATGGAGGAGTGAGATAGCTCTCAGATTTCATCAAAAATATCTTAATTTGTGTTCTGAAGATGAACGAAAGTCTTAGGGGTTGGAACAACATGAGGGAGAGTAATTACTGATAGACATTATATTCCCTTTAAGGTCAATATAAGTCTTTTTGTGGCAAGTGACCTAGGTAAGTGTGGCAAGTGACTTCAGATTTATCGTGTTTATGCATATAGGTTAACTTACTGAATGGACATGAATGTGTTAGTTATTTGGCCCCTGTTTTTTCTAATTGTGACTTTATGGTTTCTTGGCCATAAGTCAATTAGGCCTAGTGTTGAGCTCATTTGCATATTTAAAATAGATATTTCAAAGAAACTTGTAAAACAAAAATGTTACTTTTCATATATACTTTCACTGTGTGAGGTTTGATGGTGATAGGAGTAAAGGAAAAAATAAGTCAATTTGGGTATATTTTGGGCATATTCAATTAGTATATTGCTCATTTGCATATTCAAATTCATTTTCAAAGAAACTTCTAATACAAAATGTTTTACTTTACTTGTAGACTTTCATTGTGTAAAGTCTTATTGTGGTAGGAGTAAAGGAAAAAAATAAGCCTATTTGGGTGTATTTAGGGCATATTCCATTAGTGTATAGCTCATTTGCATATTCAAATAAATTTTCAAAGAAACTTGTAATACAAAAATTGTTACTTTTCATGGGTACTTTCATTGTGTAAAGTTTCATTCTGATAGGAGTAAAGGAAAAAAATAGCCCCATTGGGGTGTATCGTTGCCTGGCCTTACTGGCACACATCTCGGATTGATGAGAATTTAACATATTTCCTCAACTAGGATTTCTTAGGACTTTTAGTATGTTGTTCTGGACACCTCATAGAAAATATCTAAGCTGAAAAAATTTATTTTACAATTAGTTCTATTTTTGGCTCTAAAATGAGTTACTTTGCCTGGACTATTATGTTCCGTCTAGGCCATCGGTTCCCAACAGGGGGGTCGCGGCCCACAAGGGGGCCTCAGCGAGCTCTGTGGAGGGTCGCGTCATATTTTGAAAAGTTTTGAGCAATGAGCATTAAATAAAATCATTAACTTTTTTCTGTTAAAAATTTAAAAAAATTATATAATGAGCGAGTTCATCATGAATCCATTTTCCAATCCGTGTTTTTGTCTTATCCTGAACCACTATGGTACACCTATAATAAGTGTTTACATTGGGACTATTTAACACTGGTTCGGATCGCTGCCGCTGCGGAGTAGCACAGTACCTGCGTGACTCGTCATAGATGTACACAGAGAGAAGTAGTTCCGGCTACAATGTTCTTCCGAAAGACGCATTATTCTGTTAATAAACGCAAGTTTACTATCGCTCGCTATAGCGCCAAAAGCGTCAAAAATAAAGCCTCACATTGATAAAGCCTCACAAATAACATGCAAGTATTGAGGTCCCAGACAGCAGTCATTTAGTAATAGCCTATATTCTTTTTTTTTCTTTTTTTTTACCTACACACCAGTTTGAATATTTTTGTTATTGCATTTCAAATAGGGCCAATTTATAGGCTACTCCTAAGCCTACGTTTTTAAATTACAAAGGGCCTACTGATGTTTTTGTTATTGTATTTTCAATATTATAGGCTATTATTTGTGCATAAACATATCTGGTTATAGTAAACATACCGTTTGTTTGAAAACAACATTTTGTCATCCTTGCTGCAAGCTTACAAGAGCGATAATATCATTAAATGTGAAGGGGGCCCTAAAATATTTTCTTGGGGAAAAGGGGGTCTCAGACAAAAAAAGGTTGGGAACCACTGGTCTAGGCGACCTGCGGGAGAGCCACATGGTGGATGCCAAAGTACATGCTAAACTCATCAAGTCTCGGCAGGTGTCTGAGGGGGAGTTTCTCCCGCTGGAGCAGTCTGAGATCGACCTTGGCTATGAGACAAATATATGAGGCTTCCTGGTGGAGCCACAGGTCATTCAACACACCTTTGAAAATTCATCGTTCCACAAAACAGAATCCCAAAACCTCTGTGGTTTATTTAGTTTTCTTGTGCTTTTGGGTCAGTTATGGTGTACATCTTGGAGTTCTTGCATGAAAACTGAATGTGTTTAGTATGCGTCTTACTGTGCAAGCTGAAACCTCAGTGCCTGTTGCCACCAAGTCTTGCTGCAGGTATTTTGCAGTCACTCAAGGGTTTTTCTGAACCTGCCTTCTCAGAAATCTGGTTGCAGCCGTTGATAGCTTCCTTTTTTTGCCCTGTCCAGGTAATGTAACCACTGTTCCTTTAACTTTGAACTTGTGAGCTATGCTTCCTGCGGTGTCTCTAGGGACATTTAGTTCCTTTGCTATCTTTTTGTATCCTGTCCCTTGTTTGTGATGGGCGATGATCTTCTCTTAACATTTGAACCATTCTTTTTACTTCTTTCTGCCATATTTTTAAATTGGAGTCAAACGTGACACTCAACAAACCTAGCTAGTTCATGTATGTCATGTGTTCTAGCACACCAGGTGCAACTAATGAAGCCCTTGATTATTTGCATCAGGTGTGCTTGAGACAACACCGGTTTTGCAGAATTGTGCTGTTGTGAGGGATTCTATTCAGGGGGTTGAATAATGTTGAGATTGCAGAAGTCATTAAAAGTTGCATTTTCAGTTGAATTTGCAGAAACCGCTTGAAAAATTTGTTGCGTTGAGCTATTTCAATTACTTTTGTTTGATTTGTTCGTTGCAAACAGCTGAAAGTCTTTACATTTTGCTAATAAACCTGAATAAATTTGCAATGGGGGTTGAATAATTTCGCATAATTTCGCAAATATTAAGTTTTTTTTATATATATATGTTTGGGATATTTTATTCTTTTTATTTGTTGAATTTTTACTAAATCTGGAATGTTGAGAAGTGGGGAGAAGGCTTTCCTGTAGCTCAGTGGTAAGAGCATTGCGTTAACAACGCAAGGTTGTGGGTTCGATCCCAGGGGATTGCACATACATACATGTATAGGATAACGCAATGTAAGTCGCTTAGCGTCTGCCAAATGCATAAATGTAAATGTAAACATTTGCCAACTCTCACATTTGTGAATCTAACAGAAACTTGTCATGAATATATTTATAGTAGCTTAGTAAAGTAGTATTTGTAGTAGGCTATAGTGGTTTTTTTTGTTGTTGTTTTTTTTTCATCTAACACTGATATTTTGTTTCTACTATATTTCAGTAGTTTTAGTCAACAACACTGATACAGCAATGAAAATGAGAATTACTATTAAAAACAACAAAAATGAATTGAGAGTAATGTTACAATCAGGGGTGGACTGGCCATCGGGCATATCCCGGTGGGTCGACGTGCTTTTTGGGCCGATACATCTCATACTCATACATCATACATCATTTTTAGGGGCCAAGCACCGAAGGTGCGTAGGCACCTATTGTATCTGTTCCCGTTCTTATTATTATTAGGGGCCAAGCACCGAAGGTGCGGAGGCACCTATTGTATCTGTTCCGGTTCTTATTATTATTATTCTGTTATTTCTTCCGACTGGGCGTCTATGGCAGCCCATAGAACCGATTGCGGGAAAGTTGTTTTGGTTTGACATTCTGATAGAGGACAGTCCCAACATTAAATACACCAATTTTGGTGTTTCTAAGTCATTCCCTCTAGCGCCACCACCTGTCCAAAGTTTCACTTTTGTTTTGCTAATAACTTTTTAACCGTAAAGTCAAACAACAAAATTATTTTTTCCTCTGATACCTGAGCTCATGACGATTCGATTGCACCCTATGACGTCATTTTCCGTCATTAAGATATGGCCGCCATTTTGAATTATTCTCAAAACCTACTTTTTCGAACTCGTCCTAGACGGTTTGTCCGATTTGCACGAAAATTGGACCAGATCATCTTCAGGCAGTGCTGACCAAAAGTTATGGAATTCAAGTTGATTTGTCAAACCGTTTTCGATAAACGCACAAACAAATTTTACGTAGCGCTTGCAAAAACAGACGTAAGGCTGTATCTCCGCAACGGTTTGTCGTATTCAGACCAAACTTGGTACATGTCATCCCAAGCATGACCTGAGGCAACATGCTGCGTTTCGGCACAGCACCACCTACTAGTCCGGAGATATGAAAAATGGCTATTTTTGCTTATAACTTCTGAACAGTTTGTCCAAAAATCATAAAATTGGTCTTGTTAAATTCAGGGCAACATGCTGAGTCGACTGATATCCAATTTTACCATATCGGCCATTTTGACTGTCGGCCATTTTGAATTTTGTGCTAAAATGCTGTATTTTAAGAATGCATAAACGGATTGTTACGAAACTTGGTATGGGTCATCAGCACGATGCCCTGAAGGAGCATGAGAAGTTTCGAAACAGCGCCAACTAGTGGTGAATTTTTTTTTTCAAGTGCTTATAACTTTGGGTGTGGCCGACGTATTTTCACGAGACTCATCTAATTAGACTCCTGAATCCTTGCCGAGTCCTACGATACCAAACATGCTAGGTTTCGCCTTACGGTTTGTGTAGCGTTGTGATTTAGCGCTTAAAAAACATTTGGCTATATCTTCGAAACCGCTTGTCCGATCGAGACGAAACCTCCGTCAGAAGTTTGGAAACATAGGTCGATAGCAAAATGCCAATGCCCAAATGCGAAAATATTGATAGTAAGGGGTAGTAAAATTCAATCAAAGTCATGTGTCAGTCATTTTTTACATGTTTTTTCATATAAATGTCTATAATTCTGAAGTCAATTGAGATATTTTCACCAAAACTGACACACATATGTATGGGCTCACTCTGAGGACACGTAAAAAAAATTGTGGGACTGAGCCTCTTGGTGGCGCTATAATAGAACAAAACATGAAATTCCCATTGACTTCAATACAGTTTTGTGAAATAAAATGCTATACTAAACAAATGCATTGGTGTAATATTACGAAACTCAGAATGTGCCAACAACACCATCCCCTGAAGGAACTCAAAATATTTCGATACATTGCCACCTAGTGGTCAAAAGTTATAACAAAATTTACAAAAAGGCTAATAACTTTTGAATAAATCTGCCTATTGAAATGCCACTGGTCTTAATAGATTCCTTGGGTCAAGCCGAGAACATAGATACCAAGTTTTCCTTATTTGGCCAAACTTCCTGTCCGCCATCTTGATTTTCAGTCAAAACCTACTTTTTCGAACTCCTCCTAGACCGTTTGTCCAATTTTCACCAAAATTGAATCGTATCATCTCCAGACTGTGCTGACTAAAAGTTATGGATTTCGTCTCGATTGACGAAACAGTTTTCGTATAGCGCAGCAGCAAAGTTGAGGCATGATGCTAAAAGCACTATTCAGGCTTTATCTCTGCAATGCCTTGACATATTGACTCCAAACTTTGTATGTGTCATTGTCACTTTATTCTGACCAGATCACATCAATTTTGTAACTGCGCCACCTATTAGTCGAAAGTGATAATCAATTAAATCATCTTTTTAATTACTTTTTATGATTTTTCAGCCATTTCGCCTAAAATCCTCTTTAAATGTCTTTAATTGCTCATTGTTGCAGTTGGTCTGACACCTTCAGCCATGTTGGCATATCCTGTCATATGCTTGCGCTTGGCCCCGATAATTGCTGCTTGCAGCTATATTTATTATTATTATTTTTTCTTCTTTTTTTTACGGCCCATAAAATTTGTACATCGGTGGCCCATTCGTTTTGTTTTGTTTTGCTTAATTGGCGGCGCTGGGTTTGTGCCGGTGTAATGCATTGGTCAAAAAAATAGAGAGATGAGAAAGTGTAGAGCCTGCGGTAAGCAGAACTACTTTCAAAACACTTAGGCTATGTCACGAGTGTAGGAACCCATAACCCAGTTACAGATTATTTCCACATCTGCATAGGCTAGTTGACGATTACCGCAATTCACATAATGAGAGGCGTTTGTAAACCATGTTTTCCGCCAAAATAAAAGCGTGATGCAGTTTGCGTCAAAATAAAAGATAATGTGCTTATCTCTTTCAAGTATAGAAATTGGTACAAAACTAATTATGAAAGTTTCCTCTATTTTTTAGTGCATTTGTTTTACAAAATATGGCTATTACTGTCATTGGATTAATATCAACTATTATTATGTAGTAGGTGTAATGTAAATAGACACTGTAACTAAAAGAGGTTTGAATTTTTCTTTGTTTAATTTGCACACTGAATATGGGTTGGAGCTTTTAATTTTGAACTCTCAAAGTGCACCAGATTGATGAATTTAACATTAAAATGAAGGACCGAGGTCCACCCACCACAGTAAAAATCCTGTGAGAAACACTGGTATTGCTATGCCAATTGCTTGTTTTAGGATTCATCACTGTGGAGTATAGTTCAACTGTACTAATAAATGTCAAATTTTTACTTATTTCATCTGTTAACTCTCACTCGTTCCTATACTTACTCATTACATGGCATTAGTGGTTTTTTTAAGGAATAGTAACTTACAATTGAATGATTTCATGATTTCGAATTAATAAATGAATAAAATAAAATAACCTGGGCATGTTTTCATGATATTCTCATACATATGATGTTCTCACCCAAATAAAATCGAATCTACTGAAGTGGAGTCACAGCTCCAGTAAAGTGATTTATTACATTATAGTGCCATCTTGTGGTCAAGGTTAACGTTACGTTAGAGTGTCACTTTAATAAGACGCAATGCTTTCTCAGATCGTTTGACAACTTTGTTTTGACAGGAAAGGTGTGCCAAGCAAAGACGTCCTATATCGAGACGGAGATCGAATGGGGAGCCAGCTTTGAGCCGTGCATGACATTGGAGAAAGGGGCGTTCCAAGTCGACCTGAGACGGTTCCACAGCACATATATCCGGTGCCTCTTCCGCAAGATGCGCTGCTTCACCTACAGACTTTGCAAGTCGGACTGGAGCTTCAGGAATCTCTCAAAGAGAGTGTGAACTGGAAATTGGGGGGACGATCAAGAAGACGACATCGTGAAACCACCAGGAGCATGTACTTTCACTATACACAACATTCTCTAGTTGTTTTGAGTGCGATAGTAACCATCCACTTTATGGATGGTTTTCATGTCGAAATTACCCAAATTATGAGATTCTAACATAGGCTAAAAAGCGTTGACGTCCTCTTAGACTCTTAGAACTCGTAATTACAACGGGTATCTCCGAATTTTCTGAGCTAATCCTTTTTTAAAACAAATCATTTTGTTTCAATCAAGTGTTAAAAGTTATGGGAACGAGTGTTCTCCTGAACCATCAAAAAGTAGGCTTTACAATCATTAGACAAAATAATGTCCGACTAAAATGTTTCAGAAAAATGTTCCATAAATGATGCAGGCTATATGCCAAATACCATTATTTTGTGCTTATGTTTTGGTGTTATAAAAGACCAGATAACTTTAAAAGATATATATATATTGCTCATACTTTTGAGAGAACCTTGCCAGAATGTCCTAAGAACGTTCCCTGTTGGCATTATGGTAGCTAACACTTTTCGGTTCTAGGACGTTCTGGGGACGTTAGTTTTTGGTTCCTTGTAGTTTCCTCGTTCCTTGAACGTTCTGGTTAAAAAAAACATAAAGTGGGAACGTTCTGTGTTTGCTGGGGACATTAGCCTATTACATTGCGTGTAGGCTATGCAACATTTCTTAGTAGTCCAGCTTCTGGAATGTTCCCATATATTTTCTTTTTAGGCTCCAAAAATATTCAGTAAATAATTCTGTAAAATTAATCAGTGAGACTGAATCAATAATGCCATTATTTTTATGAGAGTGTGTGCTGCTTTTTTTTTTTTAAAACAGGCACTTACCGAATTTGCATGTTGCGCGGTACAACATAGGCTATTCGGTAAGTGGATGCCTGTTTAAAATCTCAGCAAAAGAAAAACACTCATAAAAAGAATGGCATTATTGATCCAGTCTCACTGAATAATTTTACAGAATTCTTTACTGAATATTTTTGACGCTTTACATTTTTGATCTCCGACGCTGGATCCATTTGAAGCTAAAAATCTGAGTCTGCCATACACGATTTTCATGAAATATGTAATAATTGGTAACAATCCTTCCCATGACTATAGTGACCTAAATTAAGTTTAAAGTGCTAAATTTCTCTTTAAAAAAAAAAAAAGGAAAGAAAGAAAGAAAGAATAAATATGACAACGAGAAAGAGACCAACATTTAACAAGTAGTATTTTTCTAGAAACATAACAGTATTTTTCTAGAAATTCTTTTCTATGCTGTTTTAAACAGAATAAATAAATCTATTTTTCACACACACAAACATTGTTGTGAAATGTTTGGTTATTTATTCTTGACCTACAGAGTTGCAGTAAGCTATGATAATCATCAAGGTGGTGTTATATGGTGAAGGATCTGTGGTCGCCAACTAAGAGGTCACACTTTCAAGACACCATTTCGCTTGGCGGTGTGCACGGCTTTTTTTTGTAACAGCGCGCGCGGCTCCGTATCCGAAGATGCACAACTTCGAGCCAATCAAGCCGAGCATGTACGTCTCACCGCACCGGCACCCAGTTTGTGCGTCTTAAATTAGTTGCTTACATTTACAAAATGAGCCTATAGCAGACATAAGCCATTTTAATAAAAATACAGGTCTAATGTCACAAGTAATAATCTCAGGGTTTACTGGATTTTACACGATTATTTTTATAGTGTGGTGGTGATGTAGCCTACTAAAATAAATGTTGTCACTTGTGGACCTTTCTTCTTCTCACCGTTGATTCCTGATGGTTAAGAGGACAATTACCTGAGTCGCCCCCTGTCGTTTCACAGAATAGTACAACAGCGAGCGCGTCGAGTATAAACGCCTTGTCCGTTTGGGGAGGTGCACGCGCACTATGCGGAGACTCGCGCTGCGGAGCCAGACGAAAGTATAAACGAGGCTTTAGGACGTCCGCACACAATTTTTTGGGGGGTACAACAGTGCATTTGCGAGTGACTTCCCAGATTCCCACACGTACGTCTGCAAGATGTCTGTTAAAGATCACTTCATCTGGAAAGCATCTGCTGTTTAGTAACATCGGATAGACATCTTTAAGATGTCAGTTTGACATGTATTCAGTTTAATCATTACATTTTAAAGACATTTTCTAAACGTCTATTTGACATCTTGCAGGAAACGTCCTATAGATGTATTGCAGATGAGCAAACACTCTAAAAAATACGTCTTCTAGATGTAAACACGCACATCAAATAGACGTCTCTGTGATGTAAGTGTTCTATCTGGGTTGAGTGCCTGAAACTAAATGGGCAATTCCACGCAAAACTGTCACATCCATAACGCCAACACAATGCCATGGTATTTAGTTGGCGTTATGGATGTGACAGTTTTGCGTGGAATTGCCCAAATCCACTACATAGTGCGCACGCGCCGGACGCGTCTTTCCGCCCTCATGGCCAAATTACTACTTTGAAAGGCTCGAGCCGAGCACCACGCTCAATTCTGCGAGAGACGGAGCGGAACCGAGCGGAACGCGGTTTACCCGAGCCAAGCTCTATGCATTAATTTGACCTGTTTGTCTGCCCCTGCTGGTTGATGCCACAGCTACACCATTAAGGATCGTTCACCATCAGTGGCCATTAAAAATGTCTGCACTTTCACCAGTTTTATTGTTACTTTGCTAAGCTTTTCATTTTAAAATCTGTTATAATCGTTGTAAATGAGAAATTTTGAATTTGAATTACAGCAAGGATATATAAATATTTATGTAGGCTATGCTTAGATTTATCTTTACAGTAATTGTCAAAAGTGCGGAAAGCTAGAACAATTTAATTCATTCATATCAGTCATGACAACTCTGAATAAATTTAAACATTATTTATTGATAAGAATATAATGTACATAGGCTTTCTTGGCAGACTAGATCTGCTGTTGATGACGAGTTAAAGGGATAGTAAAAAAATTCTGTCATCATTTACTCACGCTCATGTCATTCCAAACCCATAAGACTTTTGTTCATTTTCAGAACACAAGTGAATATATTTTTAATGAAATCAGAGATTTCTGACCCTCTATTGACAGTCTACTCAACTATTACTTTGACCTGAAAATAATCCATATGAATCAAGCTTTTTAGTCCAAATTTTCTGAAGAGACATGATAACTTTATATGATGAACAGATTGAATTTAGGCTTTTATTCACATATAATCATTCATCAACTCACACATCAGTTGCAGTAAACAGAAGCTCATGCATGCTCTCTTGTCGTGTGAGAACCAGATGAGAACCAGTGAGGTTCATTCTTATGCGTCAAGCTCAGTTGAGCTTCTGTTTATGTTCACTGATCAATGATTATATGTGAATAAAAGCCTAAATTCAATCAGTTCATCATATAAAGCAATCGTTTCTCCAGAAAATTTGGACTAAACCGCTCAATTCATATGGATTAGTTTTACGATCTCTTTATGAACTTTTTGAAGTGTCAGAGTGGTAGTTGCGTAGCTGTCTATGAAGGGACAGAGAGCTCTCAGATTTCATTAAAATATCTTCATTTGTGTTCCGAAGATGAAGTGACATGAGGGTGAGTAAATGATGAAAAAAATTTGGTGAACTATCCCTTTAAGGCTTCTGTTGAAACATGCAATAAATACAGTGAATAAAATGTGAGCTGCCGCGAGGAAAGTAGGGAGAATCCCCTAGCAGATTTAAGCAGGTGCCAGGTGGTGATGGGGAAGGTGGAGGGCTTGGAAAATTCCCATGTCGAATTGGTTCGGAAAAGAAAGAAATAGGCTACATAGATTGAACAAACAGATTGATTCCCCAAAAGTGCTCGGCTGACAACAAATCAGCTGCTTGGAAAAGATTCAAGACTAAACCATGTATTTATTCAGAATATAGGCCAACTGTCACACTCTTCTTCATAGGCTTTCATGTAGATTAATTTGCATATTTCCAGACACGGATTAAAAAAAGCCACAAACTCTTTCAGTTTTAATCATAATGCTTTTATTAAAAGATTGCATACAGTGTGTAAATAGATCACATAGTGAGTGCTTAGATAAATGTTTCAGATTTCACCAGCTCAATAAATAAACATGTATTTTGTATGCTATTGTGATGATTGATATTTCACAAAGAAAGTAAGCAATGGCAAATTACAATCTACATCATCTAGACGTCTTCAAAGAAAACATCCGTCATTGGCATAAATGTCCCTTGTATGTAAATTAAATATATTATAACATTTGTAAAATGGCTTCAAAATAGATTCATAAAAAAACGGTATTAAATGTTCTATATCTACACATGTTAACCCCCTGGACTCAAATGTCCAGTTTTTGCATGGTCAGGTGTGGCAGTTGTACAGGTATGTGCTGCTCAGGCTCCAGTCTGGAGGGAAGTCCTGCGTGGAGTGATTCTTCAGGTGTTTCTGCATGGCTGCCAGGCTGCTACAAAACTCCAGGCACAGGGTGCACTGGTACGGTGTGGCGCCGCCGTGAGTGCGCAGGTGCTTGATCATAGCCGAATAGTCACGGGAACGTTGGCCGCACAGCCGACACTCAAATGGTTTTTCACCTGGAAGAATAGAAAATAGAAAAGGTTATAATACTAACTCAATGCTACTAAAACAGCACTGATTCAGATTACAGATCTTATCTTGATACAGTGAAAAACAATGTTCGATTTCTCAGAAAGTGAAAATGTTCAGGATCAATACTCTGCAGGAAGGCTCTGCTCATGGGTTGAAATGTTGGTTGTACCTGTGTGGACCCGGTGATGAGTGTCCAGCTGGTGTTTAAGGCTGAACCTCTTGCTACACTGTTTGCACTGGTAAGGCTTCTCTCCCCCGACACCCCTCCTGAGCGAGCGCAGAGATCGCCTGTCCCGTCCACCTCGGCCACAGAACTTACACCTGAACGCCATCTCCCCCGAACCTGCCAACGGGGTGATGACAGAACAACAGTAGGTGAGTAACTGTGAACAAGTGGACTAGAAATAGAACACTTCTCTGTTATCAGTGGACGATCTTTCTAATGCAGTTTCATTTCAGAAGAAAACCACAGACAAAGAGGTTTGAACAGTCATATGTGGCTCAGTTTACATATAATCTTCAAAGTCTATTTAGCCGTTTTTTTTATGCATTATGTTTTTATTTTGCATGAATGCAGATTCATTTTTTAAAATTCATTTTAGCACTTAATCAAAACCTAAACATTCAAAGGTTTGCGGTCATTACAAAAATTAAATTTTTTTTTTTTTTTGAAAGAAGTCTCTTCTGCTCACCAGGGCTGCATTTATTTGATCAAACACAGGAAAAACAGTAATATTGTGAAATATTACTACAATTTATTCCTGTGATGTTAAAGCTGAATTTTCAGCATCATTACTCCAGTCTTCAGTGTCACATGATCCTTCAGAAATCATTCAAATATTCTGATTTGATGCTCAAGAAACTCTTCTTCTTCTTCTTCATGTTGAAAACCGTTGCTGCTTATTTTTTTTTTATTTTTTTTTTGAAAACTTGTGACTTTTTCCCCAAGGATTGTTTGATTTATTAGAAAGTTCAAAAGAACAACATTTATTTGAAACAGAAGTGTTTTGTAACATTATAAATGTCTTTACTATCACTTCTGATCAATTTAAGGCATCCTTGCTGAATAAAAGTATTATTTCTTTCAAAACAAACAAGCAAAAATCGGACTGACCCCAAACTTTTGAATGGTAGTGTAAGTTTTCAGTTCAAATATATGCCTGTTGTCTATGCATGTTCTTTTAAGACAGAAAGAGTGAACATTCGACTAAAACTCTCAACACATCATCATGGTCTCTGAGGCAAAAACAGTTTCAGTGCTTGACGAGAAAGCAGGGTTATTTTTGGTCTGACGCTGGTCAGCTCTTTGGCCCCTCATATCTGCTCAAATATGTTTAAATTTGATGTGCTGCTGGTGATGATTGTTCCATCCTGTTAAAACACCAGTTAACCACGCGTGAAAGTGAAAGGAGACTTAATATAAAAAATAAGGGTAACACATTCAAATAAGGTTCCATTTGTTATAATTAACACTACATTAGTTAAAATGAACAATGAAAAATACTTCTAAAGCATTTGATAATCTTAATTTCAACATTTACTAATACATTATTCAAATCAAAAGTTATGTTAATATTATTTAATGGGCTTGAGCTAACATGAACTTTTAAGTAACATTAACAAATATTAATAATTGTTAATGTTAGTTAAAACATTAACAAAGGGGACCTTATTGTACCAAAATAATTTAGCTTTTTTTATTACATAAAAAACATTTATAACAATATAACATATATACCAACGTCTGCCTCTATATTGCATTTTCTAATTTAATACAAACATTCCCATTTTAAATGATATCACAGCAATTTGAGTGAACTGAATTTCACACTTTTAGACATTTATTAGTAGGCTAAGCCTTGAATGACAGCAGATCTCGAGCTGCACGAACATTCGCAGGTTGAGCATCTTGATTGTTTCACTAACTTTGTATACAAAGTACATTTTCATTTGGACCACTTTCAAAAGACCACAACTTTATCAGCATTATCGACATTATCGATGTGGTCAATCTCATTTCCAGTCGACCTGAGATGTCTGCACGATGTTTGATTAAATGGTTTGCAGCTGGCCAGAGAAATATGTTGTACAACTTTCTTAAGAAAAATATGTATGAAGAATAATGTATGGCATTTCAGGGCTTCTGTACAGTATTCAAAAGTATTCTTATTAATCTCAAATTCTGTTTAAAATGTTTTTGTTTAAACTATATTCTGTTTAAGACGCTCAACACGTGAATGTTCATGCAGCTCGAAATCTGTTGTCATTAAAACAAAAGTTTTATCTAATAAATGTCAAAGTGTGAAATAAGTTCACTCTAATTGCTGTGATGATAATATAATTTGTTGAGGAAATGTTTGTATTAAATCAGAAAATGCAGAAGATGCATTTTCATCTGTGCTATCAGGCTTATTTTCTTTTTATAAATGTTTTAGCTGCATTTTTTGTTTTCTGTAATCCTAAAACTTTCTCTTAATTTCCATGTTTAAATGAACCTATGAGGACCTTACTATACATAATAGCTGATGCTAATATGCTTAGACATTTAAAGAAAATAAAAAAATAAATAGTATTAACTGTCCGAATGATGACTGAGAGAGATACCAACAATATCTTGACTTGACTAAATGTTTTTTTTGTGTGTATATTTTGGATTATTGTCCTCAAGTCAGACAAAAAAAACATGACACTGCTTGTTAAGGAATCTTCATCGGAAAGAAATCAAAACATGATTTTAAATTCTAGCTGTTAAATATCCAGTTCTGGTCAAATAATAAACAAATCTTATGTTTATTTTATATCAAATGTAAAAAAGTCAAGATTAAAAGTGATTTATGGTCAAAAATAAAGTGACATCTAAGCTTTGGTAGTGCGCAGCCGAGGGGCCCAATTTTAGATAAACACATCCTGTGGCAACTTGGTGTGCGGCCTAGTTTATAGCTCTCCCTGTCCCCACACACACACACACATACACACACACACACACACACACACACACACACACACACACACACACATACATTCACACACCACATCCTCCCCTGTAAAGCTCACAGTGTGAAAAAAAAGCATGGTTAACACTTTCTGCCTTTATATTCGCTAAGAGAGCGTTTATGACAATCATATGGACGCTTGCAAGGTTGTGTAAGCTTACACTTCAGAGCATGCTGAAAAAAAAGCAAACACAAAAGTAATGTGAAACTAAAGCAAACATACGTGCTCATGACAGACATTGTATTCACACATATGTAAACACCCACACATTCCCACATACCCCACACTCTCTCACACAACACTAAACCAGGATGCAGCACAGTAACATAAAACTGCTGTAGAAACTTGCGCCGTTACAGCACAAGTTTGCTGTTTGAATAGGTGACATCGTACAATGTGCCCAACCACTCTTAAAACTGCCGGCTAAAATTATCGAATGCATTTTAATAAAACCAAAACCCATCTGGACACTTTGGAAACTTTGCAGCTGGTACCCTAAAATGACTTGAGTTGGCGTAACCAAATGTTGTCAGGTTGAAAGAGTCATGTGAAGCACATTTTTAGGTTTTGTGACAAATATTTTCATGGAAGTTCATGGAAGAAAATCTTATATTTCAGAACTTAATGTATAGGTTGTTGACATGCTTTTCTTCTAAAATTACTTTAATAAGTATTAGACATGCAATTGCGAATAAATAAGGGACTACATTAGAATATGATTTTTATTTTTTTTTAAATCCACAGGACAATTTCAGTTAATTGCAAAAAAGCTACAAGGTGTAAAAAAAAACAAAAAACCTGCATTCCCTAAAATATACACTTCACCTTTTAATTAATAGAAATATGCATTTATATTTATTTTAAAACTAAAACTACCCACATGTATGTGATAAACTAAATACAGTATAGATTGCATAGTCTGTTAAAGATAACATCTCATAAAAATGTGTTACTATCATTCTCACCCCAAAATGATCCGACGTGCACACAAGCTCGACACATAAAAAGCGCTCTAACCCCAAATTGGATGAAAAAAGAACAAGTCGACACTTCTCGTTTGGTACTGTATTCAAACCACCATGGAGCACAGAGCCAATCAACCGCAGGACTGTGCTGATGCACCACGAGAAGCCACAGTTTTCTCTCGCACACAGCTTTACACCCCAGTTTAGAAGGTAAGGGGTCATTTGGTTCTGTACAATGGGAGAACACTATGTGACCTAGGACAAAGCACAACCAATATTGTGACTACACAGTGACCCCTAAAAAGTATTTGGACTATTAAGTAACTTATAATGCATGAATGTCATTGCATTAGATGCCAAGCGGCATCTGAAAACAAGTGCTGCAGGAGTGTTTCTCAGTAATAACTTTTCATTTCATGAACATTTAACCAATAGGTGTCAATGTGATCTTTTTTTTTTTTTATCTGATGCATGAAGTAATTTCCCTTCAAGTTCACACATTTGTTCTAGCAGATTAACCACAGGTTTATTGCACAGCTTAATTGCATTAATGTCTGATAACGAGAAAAAAACCCCAGAAAACTCTAAATACTGTATCAATTTGAATTTTTTATAAATAAATGCATTAAAATAAAATAAAAATTATAAAAGCAAGTTTGTTATTTGCATTGTTGGGGAAAGTTACTTTTAAAAGTAATGTGTTAAAATATTACGTTACTCCCTAGAAAAGTAACTAATTGTGTTACTTAGTTACTTTTTATGTAAAGTAATGCGTAATGTTACTTTTGCTTTACTTTTTCTCACCTGGGCTGGGCTTGCTTGTTTGTTTTTAATGACACAAATAAAAAAAGGTTTATTAGAAAAAAATATTTAAAAACAGGTTACATTTTATTTTTGGCAAATGTAAAAGTCCTTTCACCAAAAGTGAAATGAATAAGTTTCAGGCTGAAAGAAATGCAAATTCACGCCTGTCCAGTAGAGAGCGCATCTTAAAAAAAGAAGCTGTGCTGCTATTCTGGTTTGCAGGAGAATAGGATGCAGAAGAAACTTCAACTCTCTTACTTCAGCAATAAAAAAAATATTGTGTAGTAAAGCAGAGTCTGCATGGGGAGAGAGAGCGAAGACGAGCGGTGACAAGTGCATGATGATTAACACCTGTCTCTAACTCCAGTAACTGATGGAGAGACAGGATAAATAGAGCCTGCAGACTCTGAGGATATGTTTTATGTGTTGGAAATCTTTGTTACTGTATATTGAATGCGCAAGATCGCTTTTATTTATGAACATTGTTACAGTGGTGCCGAAGCCCGGGGCGAAGAAGTGTGCCGCGCCGCCATGCAGCCAGCACAAATACTACTTGCGGAACTGGTCAAATCGCTCACCGGTCTCCACCAGACACAACACCAAGCCTTTATTGAGCTCAGACTGGAGCGGGAGGATCGATTCCGGGGACACAAGGGGACGTGTCCGAGAGTGCCGGAGCCTCCGTGTCTTTTTCGCCTCTCCCCTCTCTCTGTCAGTCTCTTGGCCAACTTTCTGGCGGCGGGGTGGTGGGAAGGCCTGGGCCTGTCTGCTGGAGATGCAGGGACCCAGGTCATTTCCAGGATAGGTGTCCAGTCATGGAGCTGCGGGGACTTGGATCTGGGTCCCCGACTACCCGCAGGCTGGAACACATCTGCATCTCAGCATCTGGAATAAATGCGCACTGTCCTGAGATCGCTGAGGGTGGCGGGACTCACAGCAAACCCAAAGAAGTGTGCAATTGGGAGTGTGGAGGTACAGTATCTGGGCTTCCACTTGGGACATGGGCAGGCGCGTCCCCAAATTGATAAGACCGACGCGATTGCAGCCTGCTCAAATCCCAAGACCAAAAAGGAGGTGAGACAGTTCCTGGGGCTGGTGGGATATTATAGGAGGTTTGTGCCAAATTATTGGTTTCTCACCGGCCCGCTGACTGATCTTACAAAAAAAAAGCTCCAAATCTGGTCCAGTGGATGGAGCTGTGCCAATAGGCTGTAACCAAAGTGACAGAGCTCTGTGTGACGCGCCACTCTTACAGTCTCCTAACTTTGATCTCCCTTTTTTATTACAGACAGATGCGTCGAACAGGGGGCTGGGAGCCGTCCTGTCCCAGGTGGTCGGAGAAGAGGAACGGCCGGTGCTGAAATAACTTCCAGTAAGTGAAAATCCTGCATAATGCACCTTTAATCTCTTCTCTTTTCTGATGACATGTTTACTGGAGCAAGGGCGGGACAACCCGTCACTCAAGTGAGATCGGCCAGTAGCAAACCACAACCATCTAACAATTCCCCATGGACAAAATCAAGTCTATCGTTTCAGGCCACTGTATGTCTTCTACAAAGTCATTGTAGCATTTTAACTCATCTATAATGCTAGATGCTAGCATTTATTTACATGTATGCATCTGACAGACACTTTTGTCCAATGTGACTTGCATTACATCACAATTTATCAGTAATGCATTCCCTGGAGATCAAACCTATGACCGTGGCATTGTTAGTGCCATGCTGTGCTGTTTGAGATATAGGAATGATAAAAAACCCCCAAAATTAAATAAATAAATTATATATATATATATATATATATATATGTGTGTGTGTGTGTGTGTGTGTGTGTGTAAAATAAATAATAATAAAATAAAGCTGAATAAAAAAGACATAAATAAAACCATTTCCATTGATGTATGGTTTGTTAGTATAGGACAATATTTGGCCAAGATACAACTATTTGAAAATCTGGAATCTGAGGGTGCAAAAAAATTGAAACATTGAGAAAATCGCCCACAAAAATGAATGTTTTATATATTTACGGTAGGAAATGTACAAAATATCTTCATGGAAAATGATCTTCACTTAATATCCTAATAATTTTTGGCTTAAAAGAAAAATCTATAATTTTGACCTATAGGATGTATTGTTGTCTATTGCCACAAATATACCCGTGCGACTTATGACTGGTTTTGTGATCCAGGGTCACATATATAGGTAAATAAAGATTTTTAAAAAATAACAAACTTTGCATTTCACCTCTGCTCTACCTTGTTTCATAGTCTAGCTTTCCACTCTTAGAATAAAATGTTCTATATAGAACCCTAGGGTTCCTGACTTAATTTTAAAGATGGCTTTATACCAAAAATGTTTTAAATGATTGGATAATACTTTCATGTTTTAAATGTTATTTAAATTTTTGTCTACTGAAAAAAGTATATTTATGATCCATTTATTCAAAAAGTTTAATTAAACAAAAAAAATGAATAATAAAACGAAATAATTCATTAAAACTAAATCCATAAAATGATCATATAATGGGACCATCTAAAAGGTTATATATACAGTATGAAGTGCCTGACAAAACACTTTAAGGTTCTATATAAAAATTTTCTTCTAAGAGTACATAAACCTGGCATTGACTATAAATATTGTTTGCCTTTTGACGAATAGCTTTGATCTTCTATTGTAAGATGCTTTAGATAAAAGCATCTGCTGAATGCATAATTGTACATGTGAATGTAACATAAAATAAAACCAAATGGTAAATTCTGGCTGAAAGATTACATAGGAATCAAGTTCAACTGATAGATGCATGAATTTTACATTTCAAAAAACGTTGTCATTTTTTCCACTGTCGTCTATCCTTTCTTTTACTGCTGTCAGAGGAAGGGAGGCAACGGCCATCATCTCTACTTTAAATTGCTTTCAGCTCTTTGAGAGATACACAACATTTACATCCTGTTGCGGGCATCCATTCCTCTGAACTACGAACAATGTCAACGCATCCAAGGCAAAATCAAAATCAGTTTGTGTTTCTGCAAACTTCTGCATGAGTATCTAAATGCCTTCTTTATTCTGTGCAGATACGAGTGTATGCAATTATTCCAGATTCATTTTTGTGCATTTACACAACATATTACCTGAGGTTGATGACCCAGTGGTTGGCCTCCAGGGGTTTTCCAGGGCCGGCTTACCGCAGTGTCTGCAGCATATCTCCCTCTCCTCTTGAACCTTTGGCTTCCTGTGGAAAATGTTGTCATGTTAACGCTTATTCAAAGATGTCCATATTTTCCATGCATAACTAGTGACATTATCTTTTAGGACTTTATTCATCATCAACTTATAGCTTCAAAAACCGAGTCACTGCATTTTCCTCTGGTGTTTTTTTTTAACCACTTGTTGATCTGGTCAGCTAACACCTGCAAACTGAGATCATCTAGAGATGTATTTCAACACATTCAAGTGCTTTAGCTAGACCACAGCTAATTATTACCAGCAGGTAAAGGTCAGTGAGAAACCCACAAGCTTTAAGGTGTTACTGTTGATGCTCTCTGTTAGGTTTAGTGTGTCACATTTGTGCTATTATTTAGGAGAAAGTGCAAAACCAGTTAAAAGTTTTAAAAGACACATGCCTGAATTTGTTTCACATGCTCTTAAAAAACCTTTGATCTAAATGCTGTAAGCAGTTCCTTAGACAAATATAAATATGCCCAGGTATGACTTTCTTTACTACTTTATTTTACCTTTTAATCAAGTAAAGTGTCAGCTTATATGTATATTCCTTCAATGCTTTAAAAAGCATCTCAGGATGCACCTGATCAAGTATAAAAATAATAAGAAATGAGTAGGTGTGAAGAATACGAAGAGGAAATTTATGAACAAAACTCGATATACAGCGCTCTGTAGCCTCACACATGTAGACACACAAGGCGGCAAAGTGCCATTCAAATGCATCTCAAATCTGTTTAATCAAACGATTAAGACTTATCAATTATCAATTTAGACTTACATCACCTCCTTCTGTCTAAAACGAGACCAAAAAGTATAAGAACAAAGGTTTTGCGCTCAGGTAGCAGGAAACAAAGCAAGTCGACAATGGTTTCCTCTGCCAGAGTAAAGCAACCTGCAGTGCATCTACAGTATGAAGAAAAGATCATCTGATTTTATATCCGATTCAAATATTTAGAGCCAAAATAATAATAGAGCTCTTCAAAATATAAGAAGTGATATTCTGTAAGAGCCTTACATTATTTTCGTTTTTGTTTAATCATGAACTTGATGAACTGGTGAGTGGGTGGTTTGTACTGTTTCTATGTATGTGCATGCATAGAAAAGAAAGAAAAAAAGTTTCAATTTTACACTCACATTGAGCAAAACAAGCATAAAGATCTCTGTCTGAATGGGGCACCTGTTTTTGTGTGTGGCGAATTGGGGAGTGGAACAGATTTGGGCTAAAAATGAGCCTGAAATAGAACATCATGCTCTGAGGGTGGAGATGACTTTCATATTTGCTGTTTCTAATGTCGGGGATAATTGGGGGGGCTCCCCTCAGTTTCAGCCTTGATAGTAAGTGTTGTTTTCCAAAACACTCCCCCGACATATCCAGTATTTAGTGCACATGATGCTTCTGTGCTTTTATCCTGGCTCAAACACTTAAAATATCGACTAACATATCGTTATGACCACAAGCATATCTATATACATCATGCATGTCTAATTACGAATAAAAGTAATCATAAGAATATTTATTATTCATATCCATAATTGTCTTTATTGAACTATTATTCCCGTGCCACTGAACCAGAGGCCGTTATTAGTTCCCCTCAATTTAATGGAGCCCGTTGAAAAACTATTCATGTAGGAGGAACAGGGGGCTGGTTGGGGAAAAAGTGTCAGTTGGAAAGTACAGAAAGAGAGCATATACACTACCCGTGAAAAGTTTGACATGCTTGATTGAATTTGTTTCTCAACTTAGCACTAAGACATGCTATAGAATACTGTTGTTGATGTATACAACGCAAATACATCAAAATTTTGAACAAAAACTATTTTTGATAATTATTGTATCTAAAAAGATGGTTGGAGTGGACGGTGAAGAAAAAAAAAGTGCGCATGTGAACTTCAATATGGTTTAAAAAGAATCTCAGAATACTTTGAGTTCTATCAATTTTTTATAAAGATAATTTAGAAACAATCAGGATAAAAGTCTATTTCGAGCAATCAGTATAGTATTGCATAGTAGTAAACCAGTCCTTTTTTTAAAGTAATGCAAAGTTGGATTTTGTGGTGTTTGCTTTGGTTATGACTGTAAATGTGTTGTTGCATTGGTGAAAAACGTGTTTACCAGACTTATGGTGTTCCGCTGAAATTAACTGACTATAATGTGGCTTCCTGCCGAAAATATCGTTGTAAAAAGAGATTTCTTTCACCATGCTGACAATACCCAGATGTCTCATAACCCTGGACTTCTCCCTGAAAAAAAAACTATGGACACTGGACTGCTGAAGGTCAAAGTTTACAATATATATAGTTTCGTAATGTTTAAATGTTATTGAATTGTTACTGCTCAGACATACAGACAGCCCAAAAGTATTTGAACACTTAAAAGAGGTCACTTTCTTCACGAAATATATTTGGAAGGATGTTGGTATCCAAACAGTTTCCACTGTATGAACAAAAAATATTATCAAAAGATAATATATATGATGTTCCACAGAAAAAAAAAGAAAGTCATACAGGTGTATAATTACATGAGGGTGAATAAATGATGACAGAATTAAAATTTGTGGGTGAACTTTCCCTATAAGCCACCCGTTAAACATGAATATCATTGCATTAGATAGCAAGCATCTTAATGTGATCAATATCTATTGTTTACCATTTAAAACCAATTTTTTTGTAAAATGTTTTGCTTGAAAAATGTGTACATTGATATTTATTGATAATTAAGCACGAGTGATAAGTTCAAATGGTAAGATTGCGTTTGTTTAAACCACCTCTCTCTGAACGAACTCATTTTATTTATTGGCTTTTAGTTATTTATCTGTTTATCCATTGATTGAATCATTCATCAATTTCTTTATGTATCTGGCTTTATGTTTTGTCTGTATATAAATAAAAAATATATAATTAATAGTACAAATCAAGCAAAAAATCACTATCAATATGACAATTAAAAAAAAAAAAACCTTTACCTCAAATGAACCGTAGCTATTCTTATTCACTTGTCTTTCTTTAAAATCAGTTTCACATGGTTGGATATTTGATCAAATCAATAACATTTTCATTTCGTTTCAACATCTAACGTTTCAGAAAGTCGTTCCTTACCTCTCTTGACTTTCTGACTCGGACTCTGTTAAAGCTGTACTGATAGAGGTGTTCTTTCCTTTAGGACCCGAAACAAAGGGACTGTCTTGAGTCATCTGAGAAGAGTGTATGAGAGGGTGATAGGGGTGAAGCAACCCGGGATAACCCATAAGTGAGGAAGAGACATGTGGTTGGAGCGAGCGGTGCAGGAAGGGGTACATGGGTGTGGGGTACGGGTACGCTCGGAGCGAGTGGAAGGTCATAATTTCTCTACACACCATGCTACGAGACGGGCTGACTGGGGGCCAACAGAAGCGAGGGGTCGAAGATGGGGTGCTGGAGGAGATGACGGGTTCTCTGGAGAACACTAGAGGCTGTAAAGACACAGGAGAACAGCTTTTCTTGTGTGGATCATGGACCGACCTCTTGTGGTCTTTATTGGTGGAAGAACGCTCTTCTTCTAAAGAACAACCGAGGTTGTCTTTATCCGTAGAGTGGCTTCTTTTGGACAACTCGGTGTGCTTGAATGTTTTGTCGTCTTGGAGTGACTTTGCCACTTTTGTGTCTGTCTTAGTAGGGGAATTTGGACTACTTAGTTGTGCTTGACACTGTTCCACCAAAGACTCCACTTCCAGGTACTCAGCACCCCTCAGCAGCTCTTCCAGGTCATCTTTGGGCACCTCCACCGATTCGCTGTACACATAGTCCAAGATTTGCTTGAGTGTGTGGGGAGAGACACTTTCTATTGGGCAGCTGTACCCTGGACCTGGACCGTGCTGGTTTGTTAACTGACGCTTGAGCCGCTTGCTCGCCAGGGCTAGGATCAGAGCGTGGGCTTTAAATGAAAGGCCTTCCGCGGTGAGAAGCGTGTCACAAAGGGTCCCTGCCTGACGGAGCTGCTCCGTCTGATGCAGAAAAGGCACGTGGTGAGGGTTATGAATACGGATCATCTTCAAAGAGCGAAAGGGGCAGCTGAAGTGAGATGATCGGGTTTGATGTCGAGCTGCAAAATCTCATGTCAGCCTTTGGAAGGGGGGGAAAAAAGGAGGTTAAGTTTGTCAAGGGAAACTTGTTTAAATTTGTCAAAGGAATCGTAGTCGATGTGAAAGAGAGAGAGACAAAAGGTTCTCAGCTACAAATCTTCAAATAATCTCTCATGAAATGAAAATGATAAAAAAATCAGTAATTGCATATCTGTTGTTGTATCTAACAAAATATGCTACATTATTAGAAAATAATGTCTTGACCTGGTCTGAGATGAGATAGCAATATCTCAATGGGATTTTCCTGGCAAAAAAACAACCCCCCCCCCCCCCCCAAAAAAAACGACGTCACAAATAGTAATCAATAAAAACACTGAAAAATATTTAAAATTAAAATATTACATTTTCTATTGATAATTATGTACATCTGATCATGAGTGCAAATGATAATTCGATTTTTTATTTTATTTTTCAAACCCATCTATCTCTCTGATGCAAACTCAATTTATTTATTGGCTTTTAGTTATTTATATATTTTTTTATTTACTTGTCAGGTTGACTGGATTTTTGAAGAAATAGATCATTGATAGTCCAAATCAAGCCAAGAAAAAAATCAATTACCCAATTTTTTTTTAATCTAGTTTCCTAAAATCAAATGAACTGTTTTGTCACAGCTATTCTTGTCCATTCATTTGAGGGCACGCGGTAGAGTGTACAAATCATATCAATCTCTATTCAACAGTCATGTATAAAACAAGAAGATAGTTTAATCCTAACCAGAATCATTGCCATTTTACAAGCACCCAAGGATTAATCAATCTTTCATAGTTAAGGTTTACAGACAGACAGACCGAAAGAAAGAGTGAAACACAGATAAGCCCGAAGCTTGAAACTTTGCATTTCACTTAATTTCAGAGATTGTGAAAGACATATTCAGAAGAATCAGTAGGGTTGTTTTTTTTCGGAACTCATCAGCGTCACAACACCTTCAACCTACTTTCAGGCATCAGGCAGGCAAACTAATTCACAAAATGAAACTCTAGCAATGTTTAATCATTTCTATCTCACAATACATTCAACCATGAACTGGAATTGCATTGTCTAGGTATGGCACAGAGCGGAGGCGGGCATGTCTGGTCATGTCAAGGTGCAAGGGCCTTTCGAATTTTGCATCACCTTTGAAATTCTGTGAAGTACTGCGATGAAGCCACAGACCTCTTCAGAATGTGAAACTCTGACTAATGCCGGTACGCTGAGACTCGTAAGAGTTCAAGTTTGTTTGATCAACAACAACAGTATCAAAGCCATACAGTAGGTCGGTTTAGATATGCATCTACTGTAGTAGCAGTGTGATGTGGTGTCTGGTGGAACGTTTGATTACAGTAGGCCTACATCGCAGCTGTGTACTAATTCCTTACAATCGCACAGATAGTGGACACACGATTTCAATACTCGATCTTGAAGTGCGTGCAAAGAATGACTCTCCAAATATCATTACCATTCTGGATTCAAAAATGGCCGTTTTTAGATATTATCATTGAGATGTACATGGTTCGAGACGCAAGTATCTCAATCGGCGATATTCCTATGATCCATTGTCTGTTTTTGGTCATCGATCTCGAAATTGCGTACAAAAGAAAGTAAGATTACCGAATGCCTGCAAAAACTTGCTGATACGATCACTCCCCCTCAGCGCAGACGCAACGGTGACGGATTGTGGAACATATTGTTCTGAGATGACGATGCTTAATGTTCTAATTACTAGAATTGATGCTAAACTGGCTAAAAGTGAGACACACACACACACACACACACCACATAGCATGAAAGAACAACCGAAACAACCTTAACATTAATACTGTAAAACATTTTTCAAACAGGTGTGTGCAGATACTTCTTTTATCATAACTGTCCAAATTAACTAATGGGAGTTTACACACTCAAAATGCATGTTCTTATCGATGAGGTGTTCTGGAACCAAGTTAGCCTATTTAAAGCGATAGTTCACCCAAAAATTTAAATTGTCATCATTTACTCACTCTCACATCGTTCCAAACCTGTATGACTTTGTTTTCTTCGGCAGAACACAAAAGAGGATCGTTAAAGAACATTGGTGTCTAAAATCATTGAATTATCAAATCACAGAGACATTTTTCAAAATGTTTCGGATGACAAACAAGTGTGAGTAAATGACCATTGAATTTTTTTCGGTGAACGGAACCTTTGACAGTGAATACGCTCGGCTAAAAAACAGAGAAGGCTTCTGTGGTCCTTTGCAACTTTATTTGTAGCATTAGCTTGGGTGTTTGTGTGTGTGTGAGTACCTTTTTTTTTTTTTTTTTTTTTTTTATGAGTCACATTTTAAGCTACAATATTAATAGTCTAGTGTATTGTAATATAAGTGAGTCATATTACTGTACTAAAGCTACACCATAAATGCAGCGAACAGTATGTCGTAATTAGTGTTTAAAAATGCAAACATGAATATCAAATAGCCAAAAGCTACTAAGTTTTTGCTTTTCATAAGTCACAAAAAACATATAATCCAAGCCGATTTGGCAAAAATGATATAGTTATGTATTGTATGTGAAGCATATGGGATATGCTAAGCATATTCTACATTTTAAATCTAAAATAGTCGAATAAACATGAACTGTTTCATGCATTACTGCATTTACTGTATATTCTACAACTATCGTGATCACAGCAACTGCCAAGAAACAGGTCAGAGGTGCAGAAAGTTGTTTCTATGTGTATGACTATAGTACGATTAGTAATGCTAAATGAAATGCATATGGATACACCAATAACTTATTTTGCTTTCTTAAAGTTTTGCTAAATTATTTCTAAAACCAATTTGTTTTACATTTTAATGCTCGGCTATTACACGCTAAATAAAGAGTGTCACATACCTCACCAGTTCCTATTCTTTCTTCGCCCACTTCTAAAGCCCTAGTGCAGTTGAATTCTCATTTGAGCGTGAGAATAAGAAGAATGAAACTGAGGAAAAGGCTATGTAGTCTATCTAAAACTGCAAATTCTGCAGTAGTGCAATGAGCAATTGACTTACCTGCCGTACAGGCCCGTGAATGTCTTAATGTGATACGAAAGTTACGCTCTGTCCCATCACCAAACCAAACCCTTCCCTTCATTGTACGAAACTACAGTACATCAGATGTCAAAACTATTATCCAATGACAGACATTAGCCCAGGCCACAAAAATCTATGAGCGACAAAAAACGTCACCTATAGATTGTACAACAGACAGTCAAATGCAGGTGATAACTTTAGAAAACTGCACAAGTGCATCGGTCAGACCCACATAAAGACACAGCGAGAGAAAGAGGCCCATGAGTAACAGGGGAAAACCTGTCTGCACAGTGACACATCCTCTCCGGGCCTGCAGTCAGAAAAGACCTCAACACACAATCAGACACTTGCACGGATGCTTTTGTAATCAAAAGATGTTTTTCCAGATATAGAAAGCAAGGCACTTGGTGATGGGGGAGGGGAGGATGTAGAGAGACAGCAGACAAGATGAGAAACAGCAAGATGACACTAAACGATGGAAAAGAAGAAGAGCCTGACTCACAGAAACTTTCAAAGACGTACCTATGAGCTCAGGGTGGAGGCTGCGTCCTGCCGCGAGCAAGTCAACAGAGACGCATTACCGCGCATTGCGACCTCAACCAGAGGTGTCATCGACCAGTGGATGCCTACATGTGGGTGAGATATAGCAAGGCCACCTCTAAACTCAAGCCAGCCCCTCCCCTTGCACCTCAGACATCTGTGATTGGTCTTCTCCTTTTTTTCTTCCTTTCTTTCACCATATTTTTTCTAGAAATCAAGTGCATCTGTGCTGTTGACTTATTTATCCATCAAAACCTTTTATGATAGCTGCAGAAATATGGACTTGGTCAAACTCAGAAAAGTGATTAATGATAATATTTCCAATTAAATAAACATTTTATAAGAGTAATACAATAAATTAGTTTTCATTTTAGAAATAGCACATCTGCTCAAACTTCTATGTTCACTTAATAGCGATACTGTCATAGAAACAAAGCAAATATGATTTCCATATTTCTAAATTGTGTTTAATATTGTATCTGATACATTAAAACATATACGATAGAGACATGAAAAATACTTTAACTAATGCCCAACTCACTGTAAACAATATTTATAGTTGCAAATAAAAAAATTTACTTTACTAGTCTTTCTACTTCAAAATTTCATGTTTAATTCAATGTGTTACTATTTGTAATTATTTAATGAATAATTATGAATTAACTAGCAGTTTCTGAGTGAAAAAATTGTTTCAAAGCAAATCCTACACCACATTTTTTTCAATCTATTAAGATTTGTCATGGGAGTGAGGTAAACAATCACTTGTGTTTTAGTTGTTGAACAGGACTAGATTAATAAGCTTAATAGAAGTGAATAGAAATGAATAGTGGAAACGTTGTTTACTTTTACTAATAGGTTTGCCTTAATTTTCACACTTTTTCGTGCCCTTTTTTGGTGCAAATGCCCACTCCTTCCCATGTTCCATACCATAATCACAAAATATCATGTTATGGAAAACAGCCAGTTTAACATGAAAGGAAAGGTGAGATGCAGAGGTAGCTGTTGCTCTGGCCACAAGTGAAACTCGCAAAAAAACTGTTGAAGACTCCCCTCTTCTATCATCATCTCACCTCTCTGAAGATATATCAGTGCACACATGCATCTTCCAGTACCCACGCTGATGATACAATCATATTTTTCAAAATTAATGCCATTGGTTCAAAAGCAACTCAACCCACAAGATAAGAACAATTCCAAGAAGAAAAAAGTGAAAGTGAAGGAGTGCAAATTAAGTAAAATCATCTTATCAGTCATTGCAGTGGAGGCTGCAGATCTTATCAGTTTATGAAGTGCAATACTTCAATTTTTAACGGAAACTATCATTATAATGTGGCATTTTCTTCATTCTAAGGAAAGGCCTGTCTTTCCAATGGTGTTATGGGGTCCCTAGAGGTTACAGTCAGAATTATAATCTCTGCAGAACATGAAAAGGCCAATATAATTAATCAATTAAATGAAAAACAAAAACAAAACAAAAAACCACAACCACAATTGCTCACAGCTGAGTCATCGTTAAATGATCATTTTTCTGTCAGACTTAACTTAATTTCTGTCTCTCATAATTGTCATTTGGCCTGACGTGAATATAGGTCACGTTACAGACCAGACTACTTTTGCTTTTTTTTTTTGTAATGAGGTGACACAACGAGTCAGAGTTGTCTTTTTTATGAACCTTTAGAATATTTAGCAACTTTTGTTTGCTTTGCAGTGATTGAACTTGAATAGTTCAATTTCTTTCTTGAAGACTGTGCTGACAACTTTTGAGCTTGGATTGAGAATTATTGACACAAATTTCATGATTAGATTCATAAGCTTGCGAATCAATCTCGATTTGGATGGATATATGCTAATGTTTCTCAAGAAAAAAATATTTCTCAAATAACGTAAACTACAGGGAATCATGTCAACTATTAAAAGTTAAAATTAATAACTGATTTGCATACAGTTGAACATAAGGTCGTTTTTCTAATAATAGCATGCTATATTTTTATTATAAGAGTAAAAATATAATAAACATAATATAGTGATTTTTTTTGTGCAAAAATACTCTCTAGTAAAAAAAAAAAATTTAATCTTTAATAGTTTACAGTCTGTTGTTTTATTGATGTCTTTCTGCAGTTGAAACACTATTGCACGATTGCATGAGATATGTGATCCATTTCAGTACGTTGTAGGCTACTGTATCTTTTCATCATAACCTTCGGATGTTCATTCATGTATATTTTGTGACAATCTTGATGACAACCAGTTTTTCATAGGCCAGAGTTAATCTAAAATCCGGCAGCTCCTCAATAATTTAATTGCGTTTGAGGAACAAATAAAATAAAATAAAAGCATTTTACTCATTATGTGTGCTTAATTTAAATACGTGACGTAACGTGAATTTTTGTAATGTCATAACATAAAAAGGAGAGGTTCCTTGTGCCAAGTAAGTGACCTTAAAATTGTAATTTAGTTCCGGTTTCTATTGAAAATGAGAATAAAAACGTATAACTAACCACAACTGTGGTTTCGGGGATGTCCGAAACAGTGACTTTTTTGGCCATCAACACACGAAGAGCAAAGGTTGGGTTGTTCAGCGCATCATTGATTCAACCGCCGCATCGCCCTGATTTGAAACTGTAAATAGTAGGCTAAGTGATAATGGATGAATACTGTAGGACGTTTCCCCAGTGCTATGAGTGATTTTGATATCTTATTGCCCTTGACTGAAATTGTGTTCAATGTCTATTTGCAAAATCTTTGAGGGAAGATTGGACTGATATGTGTGCTTGTTTAATTTCATAAAATGAAAAATTTGGATTAAATTGTGATGAATAAAATAACTGAATATTAAAAATCGATTTTACAAGATTTTGCAACCAAGTTTTGCTAACCTTTATTATTTATTTATATATATATATATATAGAGAGAGAGAGAGAGAGACAAAATAAATTGTTTTGTTCATATTTATGAAGTAGGCTTATTTTCAGCTCCCCCTGTCAATGATCTAGTGTCCCCTCAGCATCCTTGTTCAAAATTATCTGGCGCCGCCCCTTCTGTCAGTACAGGTCAAATAACATATAAGTCATAAGGACAATGGCAAAACGATGGCGTAGCAGGTGGCACATGCAGTCCTTAAACAGGAGGCCCTTATTTAAATTCAATACTTTTTAAATATATGCAGGAATTGACAGTCCTGATCACTGTTTCAGTGTTTGATTGCTTTAAGGACTGTTCACACCAAGGACAAGAACTATAACAATAAAGTTTTAAACAAAGTTAAAAACACTGACAGCCAGTCCATCCACTGACTTTGCAGTGCGCTTATAATAATGAACGCTATTATCCATTGGGGTGGACGGATGCTAATATAGTTATAGTTTATAGTTTACTTCTTGGTATCGTTCTTAGTGTGAATGGGACTTTATTCTCTTCCCACTCATTCAACACCAGTAGGAGCACCTGCGTACTGATTATTCACAGTTGCATTGGTGCAAACAAGGTTTTAAAGCTCTTGTTGTAGATATGCTTTTTGGGTTCACTGCATAGGCTATTCTGTTCTGAGCAAATGGACATTAGTTTTGCTCAGTTATGTTAATAATGAACATAATGAAATGAAGATTTGACAGTCCACTTTCGGTTTATATCTGGTTTCGCTCAGGTTCTGGAAACACTTACTTGATGAAACCACAACTGAGAGAAGTAGCTTGTAAAGTAGCTTGCCAAAAGCAACTTTTCACAAACCATATATACTTTTTAAATGTGTTTAGGCTGGGTTTTATGAGTGAAATATGTGCATGTAGGCCTAATTTTTGAGTGCTAGATGCCAACAGTTTTAGGTGGGTGGGTGGGTAGGTGGTTGGGGTTGGGGTGGTGCTAGTGGCTCGTCTGGCAGTTGCAACTTTAATGGTCCAGTAATTTCCAGACTGGCTCCCCCCACCCTTCGAAATAAATGTCAAGTTTTGCATACTGTACGCAACGGTTTTCAGGGCCACATGAACATTGTGATGCACAATGAAACTGTACTACAATGACTGAAACCCCTCAGGGAACCTAAATCACCTTGAAGACACCCTCTACTCCTCTCTTTCTCTGATGTGTTTTTTGAAAGAAGGGTATCCCCACCGCTAAGGTTACATATTTTAGATGTGTTTCTACTGGGGGTCTGCCTATGTCATGTTCATGCTCAGCTTGGGTTCATTTACAATCAACTGTTTTAAGTGAGACAATTGAAAATTTACTGGAAAGCATTAAAGACCCATGGCTTCATATTTTGTCACTACTTGTGAAGCAATACTGTGTAGGTGTAATTTCTATTGAAATGGGAATTTGAGGAAATACACATATTATGTATGTATGTTTATTTGGCTGCCCCCTATTATTCGACTAATCGTCGTTAGTCGATTAGAAAAGTCTTAGTCAACCAAAATTTTATTAGTCGGTTGGTAAAAAAAAAAAAAAACAGACTGTTAACGGCGGGTTCTTGTGGTAATTACAGTATGTCGGGCAGGAAACCCACAAGTTTGCCTATCATCCAACGACCTCAAATATGGCTTTTAATTTGAAACTTTAACCTAGATAAATGTGCCCTATTATTAGGTGCATATGTGTTCATGCGGAGTGTGGAGGGGAGTTAAAGTAGCCTATAGCGTGCTTACTGCATGACATGGAGGAGCTGGCTCGATCACTTGCATTTTTAAGAATCAGGTTTTTTTTTTTTTTTTTTTATAGAGATAATTTCTCTCTCACGATTCTTCTGAATAGACAACTAAACAAAACAACATGTAATTTACTAGAGGTTCTGACAGTAGTAATTTCTGCAGTCTATTAAAAATATTTGATTTTTAAGTATTGTTTTTTAATCGCTTGGATGATTCAATGACTCATTCAAAGACTTTCCCTGCATCCCAATGTCCATACTATCCATCCTAAATAGTATGTGAGATTAGAATAAGTCTGTCCCAAAGCATATGTTGAAAAGAATATGTTAAAAGTCCCCGGATGGTCTACTATTTCCGGTAGATTTTCGAAGTGTGGACAGAGAATGTCTAATAGGAAGAGAATTGGCACTCTCTGGTTACTTCCGGTTTCTGGACTGGCTGCAGTAACACGTCTCTGTCCATGCGGGGGCGCTTGCAGGCGAGTGCAGAATGAATGGAGGTCTATGGCGCTATACCCATCAAATTCCACTTTTCTCAGGATATAATTTTTTATCTAGTAATTTGAATGTTGTATTCGAAAGGAGATGCAAAGAAATTACACATTGCTGGGTGTTAGATTTTTTAGAGTCACTTGTTTGCTTTAAAAAGTCTTTTAAAGTGTCAATGACGTCATACACATCGTACGACCAGAGATACTGCTTTACGGCAATCCTTCAGTCACTTTGGTGCTTTCGCGCTCTGCACTTTCTTTTCTCTCAAGGCATCGACAACACAGCCGACACAGGTAAATACAAGTGCTAGAAGAGTTTTTGTTTTGTTTGTTTCTGGTCCCGCTTCGGATGCCACGATGCCATCAAGCGGCATCTCTGGTCGTAATCAGTCCTTCACTGACCAATCAGCGTTCATTAGCAGAATGCTAGTGTGTTATGGGCAACAACAACTCAGTCTGTAAGAAATCGAAAGGCCATAAGTACTCGTTCATTAAATTTTCGACCTATAACCCATGTTGAACCAGCAAAACCTACAATAAAATCTGAGATTTCTCAACGGCAATCGGGTGAAAGAGACAAATTTAGCCGTCTAGCCCCATAGACTCCCATTCAGTCTGCACTCGCCCGCGATCACCTCCAGTGGAATTCTAATGGAACTACAACCAAGATCGATACAATGGGGCTCTGGTGTGGATCCGTGCACACTCTATAGGCTAATATTGCCCACAACCCATTGCGCTTTGGAGGAGGAACTACAAACACGAGTAAAAAGTGTTAAAAAAAAATACACCGACGTGTATCGTGACCGACGGTGAGACTCAGAAAGGTTTGAGTGACTAATCAGTGATAAAAAAATTAAATAATTATCTAATGTTATCCGTGTTATATTTTTATCTGCAATAACAATGTGGACTTTTATAAAGATCTGTTTGGCTATTAACTTTTAAATGCATCATTATGCATTAATATGAGGAGAGTCTCCGCATGAAAGACCCTCGACTGCAGATCAATGTGCTACTGCATTTTAGGTTAGTAATGCGGCAAAAAGTAAACACAGAACAGAAGCGCACTGTAATCAGTGTACCAGCGGCAGGTAAATACACTTGCGTCATGTGTACCGGCTCACTCGGTTGCCTAGGTAATCAATATCACTCCGCTGCTGCTGTAGACAAGGCTTATGATTACAGGGAACAAATTATAACTAATGCAATGTGATGAAAGGTAAGTTTGATTTCTAACATTATTCTCTCAACGGACATATACATCGATAGTCTAGTGTTATAATTGATTTGCGTTTGGTGCACTGTGGAGTGGGTAAAACGGTTTTTAATGGCTGGCTAACACATATACCATTGACTCGCGCTAGCCTAGCATCGGCTAACTATCCAAATATAAGGACTGGATAATTTTTTTAAAAAAATGTCTCCACTGATGAATAACAACCAGGCTGACTTAAAAATGAGGTCCGATGTCAAAAATCCCGAACCACCCCTTTAAAGACGCAATTGTATGACGTGATAGTAGGCCAATTTCCCAAAGCTTGTGTATTATTTTGTTACACACTCAAAAGGATCTACGTACTTTTTCTTCACAAAAAGAGTAGGCTACATACTTTTAGGCCGTAGTCAGGGCCGGAGTGGCTTTATTTCGACTTTATTTCACGCAATTCTGACTTTATATCTCGCAATTTTGAGAAATAAAGTCAGAATTGCGAGATAAAAAGTCGCAATTATCTTTTAAAATGTTTTATTCTGTGGCGGAAACAAGCTTCCATACCTCCTCCTGGCCTCTTTCTCCCATCCATCCTCCCTGACGCGTACCGTTACGGTAGGGCCGGCCCAGCTATCGGTAGGCGGTGCCGCGGTAGCCTACCTGAGAAAACGGTTTGGAAGGAAAAGACGGGCTATGGACCCAACCAACTCTATAGGAAGGGAGGGGAGAACTTCCTCACATGGTACAACCCATGCAGAGGCTGCGCGCTGCGGTGTCAGAATGCGGAACGTGTGTAGCCTAATGTAACTAACGTAACAAATGTGAAAAAAAAAATGAAAAAAAATGAAAACTTTTTTTTTTTCTCGACCGGCCATAAAGTTAAGCGGCCCACCGGGAATTCTCCCGATTCTCCCGATTACCCACCCCGGGCCTGGCCGTAGTATAAGTCGGCGAATTGAGACACAGCATACCTTCATTACTGGATGATTCAACGCATTCTCATCCTAGGGCGTCATATACATAGTTCCAGAGCCCGTCTACGGAGAGCCTTGGCACTTCCTATTAGCCCCATTGTATCAATCTTGGTTGCAGTTCCATTAGAATTCCACTGGAGGTGATCACGGGCGAGTGCAGACTGAATGGGAGTCTATGGGGCTAGACGGCTAAATGTGTCTCTTTCACCCGATTGCCGTTGAGAAATCTCAAATTTTATTGTAGGTTTTGCAAGTTCAACATGGGTTATAGGTCGAAAATGGAATGAACGAGTACTTATGTCCTTTCGATTTCTTACAGGTTGAGTTGTTGTTGCCCATAACACGCTAGCATTCTGCTAATGAACGCTGATTGGTCAGTGAAGGACTGATTACGACCAGAGATACCGCTTGATGGCATCGTGGCATCCGAAGTGGGACCAGAAACAAACAAAACAAAAACTCTTCTAGCACGTGTATTTACCTGTGTCAGCTGTGTTGTCGATGCCTCGAGAGAAAAGAAAGTGCAGAGCACGAAAGCACCAAAGTGACTGAAGGATTGCCGTAAAGCAGTATCTCTGGTCGTACGATGTGTATGACGTCATTGACATTTTAAAAGACTTTTTAAAGCAAATAAGTGACTCTAAAAAATCTAACACCCAGCAATGTGTAATTTCTTTGCATCTCCTTTCGAATACAACATTCAAATTACTAGATAAAAAATTATATCCTGAGAAAAGTAGATTTTGATGGGTATAGCGCCATAGACCTCCATTCATTCTGCACTCGCCTGCGAGCGCCCCCGCATGGACAGAGACGTGTTACTGCAGCCAGTCTAGAAACAAGTAAGCAGAGAGTGCCAATTCTCTTCCTATTAGACATTCTCTGATAGTTCCCACATGACGTCACAACATACGGGCATTTGCCGACCCGGCGCCATTTCTGTGGGCATGCTGTGGGCAGAACATTAGAAGAAGAAGCTGAAATGAGTTAATTTCGTGATAAAAAGTGAAAATGATCATCTCCTGCTGGGTCAATGGATGTTCAAATCGTGCCGGAGGTTCAGTTAAATTTGGATTTTACAGTATACCCGTCATTAGACTTCATGAATGTGACGTTAAGCGTCAGAACAACGATGGAGGTTATGGCTGGCGAGGATAAACAGGAAAGAAACTCCTTCAAAACACGCAAGAATTTGTTGTGTTTTATTGCGAGTGTACACAAATATAAGTTAACACTTTGCAGTTTGAATGATGTCCTGTATACAAAATGACGAGGTATTAAAAACATACAAAAACAACATTGTTTCCACTGTTCGATCGCGCCCGCGACTCTCTCTTTCACTCTGCCACACGCACACACACATTCCAGCCTTGCAATCTCAGATTATGTCCCTAAAGAACCCGCGTATAAAGTAGTTCCGCATTAACCGTTACATTAATTAATTTGCACGCGAGTTTTGTTTATTTTCATGCCGTGTATTCATATTCATGCACATATTTCCAGGCTCGGAATTGCTCACATGTGTTAAAACTCCTAGCCAATACCAGATAATGGTACACATGGATAATACTGTATCTGAGGCAAAGCTGCAAAATCAGTGCTCAGTTTAGCGCATACGGATCCACACCATTTATGACTGAAATGTTCGCATTGTACCTCTCTCTGTCTTGTGTTAATAGAGTCTCTTTATAATCTCTGTCACTTTGTCTCTTCATGATTTTCGTAACATTATAAATAGAAAGAAATATTCGAAATTTGCTTGTAAAACTCTATACTGTCTATGTTAAAACTTTGTAAACACAGCAGCTTATGCCCTCAAAGATGGCGTCTCCGGGGAGGTCACGTGACATTAATTGGCCTGTGGGAACTATGTATACTGACGCTTTTGACATTTCGTCTACATCAAACGCACATGGCACCCTTTAGCGTCGATATGAGACGCACAGAGCTTTGTTCGGTTATGGGTAGGTTTAGGTCTGGGGTAGGGTTAGGGTTAGACCGCTAGGAGGCGCCTTCTGGCCCATATCTATCTGCGTCTCATATTGACGCTAAAGGGTGCCATGTGCGTTTGATGTAGTAGACGAAATGTCAAAAGCGTCAGTATATGACGACTTGGGATGAGATCGGGCTGGATGATTCAGTGTTTTTGAACAAATCTCTTGAATAAATACAAATCTCTTGAGTCACTCGTCACCCTACTGGTGTAACAATGTAATTTATACAATCTTTATCTGAAGCGTCAAATTACTTTCAAAAGGTGATTTATTCTACCGTAGACATCAGTGTTTATATTCGAAATATAAACTTTTATCCTACTTCTGCGATCATTTGGATTATTGTAACACAGAAACAGGCTACTGTGTGAAAAAACTGTTTGTGAAGCTGTTTTATACCGATCCATGACAATTAACTGCTCTCTCTGGCACAGCAGCAGCATCAAAGCAGATCTGAATGTTCGCTGTAATTGTACTTGACAAAGGTTTAATAATAAACATCTTTTAACGATTAATTAAAAGCTCAAATGTCAAGCTTTTTATAGTGAGCTTTTCCCTCAGACATGTTATATTTTTCCCTGTCTGCTTTCTTTGACAGTATAGGTTAGACTCAAAGCTGAAAGACATGGACTAAAAGGCACAAAACTCAATTGGGTCAATAAAAGTGCCAGGTTGGAGATTATTTTAAAGACGATGTCCTCTTAACATGAAATGAGGCCAACTAATATCATTCACCACCTATGTGGTGCTCACAAAGATGATGTGATGGAAGCTTTAACAGTGCAGTTACTACAAAAAGTACAAGGGCAAGAATTTATTTCATAGGTCTTTAATTTTGCATTTGATTCCATGTTTTAAGATTTTTTTGTTGCTTTTTTTTTTAAAGTAAACGTTTTTAAAATAATTACCCAACAAATATATGAGTACACCAGTTACAGAGGTTTATGCGTTTTCATGCATACTGAATGACCTAGTGAACTTAAGAGTTAATCAGTAAAAACTGTATGAGGGTGGTCTGATTAAAGTCCCTGTAAACCGGAAGTTACGTCAGCATTGTGACATAGATCTAAGTGAAATGGAATATTGAATAGAAGGCAGGGTTTTACTTTAGTGCACCTCCTCCCCATCCCTCGCTCATAGCAGACTGAAGGTTGGAGGGGAAGGGTTAAGGATATTCAAGCCAAGCCGTCAAACTGACATCATCAGAGACACCATTCCAGAGCGGAAGCAGCAAAGTTTCAGATTTTGATTAACGATTACTACGACACAATATATATTTTTTTGTGTGTATTAACTTGAACGGATTCATTGTTCACCACAAGACTTCCCTTTAACCTACTATATCTAAATTGGGCTAGCTGAGGAATTTGGATCCAAAATTACATTTTAGTTAAAATGACAAAATAATAAAACTACATTTTTTTCTCTTTTTGTAAAGAAAATATGAGTAATGCTTGTGCAAAACTCTTTGATGATAGAACATTGGTATGCAGTTGCAAATGTATTCTGGATTTGTTGCTATGTTGTTGATAGGGTGTTCTATTTTTTTTACTTACTGGCCCAAGTCACAAAAAGCCCAACCCCTAAGTCATATCATCAAACATCTAAAGTAATAGCAACCTGCATAATTTGAGGTATCATTGTTTGTAATACAGTATGATTATAAATAAATAACATATGACAGAATTGTGTCTGTAACTTTAAGCATGACATTTTTAAACATGGTTACACAACCTGGAAAACTGACTGTTCAGAGACTAGCCTTACCAAAACCACTGCCAGCACATAACTTGATTAGCAAACGTTTATGGTTTAAACAAGAAGGTAGTGTGCATAATGTGTTTAAATGTCATTGTAACTACAACCGGAGAGCAGAGACCACCAGTAAAGTGAGTTGAGGGGCTTGACATTAATATCAAAAGCCACAGTTTACAGATCGCACAAGGACATTAACACATACGTATTGATGCCTACACACATATTGATACCTACACTTGTGAATTTGACCACGACCCCGTATGCAGCTGAGTCACTTTGAAATAGACTGCATCATCTATCATCTGCATCATGCGTATGTGGTTTAGTGTGTGTGTGTGTGTGTGTGTGTGTGTGTGTGTGTGTGTGTGTGTGTGTGTGTGTGTGTGTGTGTGTGTGTGTGTGTGTGTAAAAAAAATTATGTGTGAACAAACAGGAAAAAAGTGAACAAAGTCCTCTGGAATTAGGGTAGGAGTTGGGGTTAGCAGTGGTCTAAACAATTCTAAACAAATCTATATTTAAACCCAGAGTGGTCCAGTAAGGTTCCTACTTTTAGTTTACTGTTAATACTTGATATTAAAAAATGCCAGCAAGATGATTGCAAAGGCTAATGAATGACACTAGGAAGGAAACCGCACGGACTTCATGCGTAATTGTCTGTATTATTTGCTGAGTTACTTGTGCACACATGAAGTGAACATTTGAACTGTTAGTTTTATATATATATATATATATATATATATATATATATATATATATATATATATATATATATATATATATATAAGATGCAAACATTCTAAGATGTTTGTTTAATCTCTAAAACGATTATCAATGCTCATAGATGATTAACCAGGTGCATAACCCATTAGCTGCATCTATATTTTTCTGTCCACAGAAAAAAAAAAAAAAAAACTTTTTACTTTGTGTTTTCCTCTTTTTTTTTATTTTTTTATTTTTTTTTTTTTAGAACCTTTTATTCTGACACTTAACTGTTGGTTATAAGCTCGCTTAGATAATATTTGTATTTCTTTGTTTCTGTCTGGATGCCCTGAAAGGGTTGTAATGATATTTAACTTTAATATTGCTCAAATCCTTCTTTTCTTTTTTTTTTCCTTTTTTTATTAAATGAAGGATGATATTCAAGCTTCGACAGATCTCCAAATGAATCCATTCATTAGTAGTGCTTGCTAAGGCTTAAATAGTTTTTCTTTAGCTACCTGTAGACAACAAAACTGAAATCCCTTAGACATTTATAGTCAAAATTAAAAGGGACAAATCATGAAAGTCTGACTTTTTCCGTGTTTAAGTGCTATAATCGGGTCCCCGGTGCATCTACCAACCCAAAAAACGTCTCCAGTTACTATCGTAACCTCGGTTCCCTGAGAGGTGGGAACGAGACATTGCGTAGCTACGCTGCGGAAACTCCTCCCTTCTCCACTTTTGGTGAAATATTATGGGCTTACGCCAGCTTGGAACAGCTGGCCAATTGTCGCGAAGTATGCAAATACTGACAGGCTCGCGGGCAGTATAAAATGCATGGGCGCGACAATTGCGTCAGAATCACGTTTGAATGCTGCACAGCTGATCGAACAGCGAACAAGGCAATGTCTCGTTCCCGCCTCTCAGGGAACCGAGGTTACGATAGTAACCGGAGATGTTCCCTTTCGAGAGCGGTAACTCTACATTGCGTAGCTACACTCCGGGAACTGTATTAAATCCCGCCGTGAGAGTAGTGAAGATAAGACCAATGAGACATCATCCCTAACCCTATCAAAATTTGCATATACAAACGCAATGAAAGCGAAGGCTGCACTGATCCAGGGCAGACACAACACAATAAGCACTCAAGCATGAATGTAAACACAGTGTCAACGGCTTTTGCGGTAACAGCTGTATTAAACACTACAAGCCATATGCACAGAGTCAACAGCATAGCGGTAACCACTGCGTACAACTAGAACAGTTCACAATAAATGAGTAAGGAACTTAACTCACGGAAAACACTTAAGACACCACAGACGGTACATCCATCTTGTAAAATCTGGCTAAGGTGTTCTGAGTAGACCAGCCAGCAGCAAAACATATATCCTGGACCTGAGATCCACGCCTAGACACAAACAGACGGTCACAGATGCACGGCATTGGTCTCCTCGAAGGGAGGCATGTGCATAGAGCTGTGGGCTTCTGCCACGTCCCTTCAGACGTGCGCCGATTGTGGTGCAGACCACGACTTCACTACGTGCTCGTGGACGTCGTGGAAGAACTGAGGCCTCCTCCTCGAAGCAGCCTGGCGGCGGCTTGACTGGATTTGCCAGACTTCCTTCCTTTTTACCGGAACATTTCGCGTCGAGTCCATCGCGTCCATGAAAAGGACCGGTTTGTGGCGTCAGCAGAGGACTATAGCCCCAGGCCTCGTCGTCACCGTCGTTTCTGGGTGGGGGAGTGCCAACCAGCGGCTCGCTGGCGGCAATGGGCCTCGACCCTGTAATAGCAAAAAACTTATCAAGTGCGCACCGGCAGGTCGGCGCAGTGCACGCACGTGGAGTCCAAGAAGGCCGCCTCAGCGTGGGCCAGGCCCAGGCAGGCGGCGCAGAACTCGTAGGTGTGGGGCGGGTCGATGGGGCCAGCACAAATCCTGCTTTGGTTAGCCATCGGATGAGAGGAAGAAAAGGTAACTAGTCCTCAGGTGCAACTTCAACGATGACAATGTGAAGAAAGAGATTCTGACGCAATTGTCGCACCCATGCATTTTATACTGCCCGCAAGCCTGTCAGTATTTGCCTACTTCACGACATTTGGCCAGCTGTTCCAAGCTGGCGTTAGCCCATAAGATTTCAACAAAAGTGGAGAAGGGAGGAGTTCCCGCAGTGTAGCTACACAATGTAGAGTTACCGCTCTCGAAAGGGAACTGAAGGCACGGTTTACAAATCTGAGAGCGCGGATTAGGTACTCGTGGGTACGGTTTATTAATCTGTGGGCACGCTTTTTTAAACCGAGGGAACAGTTTAAGAATTTGTGAGTACGGTTTATAAACTGAGGGGACGGATTGCAAAACTGTCGCCATGGATTGTTTTGGTGACTTCCCGGGCTCCATAGTATGCAGTTCGAACACAATGGCAAAAGTTTGAGTAAAGCATGCAGACTGTTCTGTCGTTGGCTTCACAGACCAGCACAGAACACTATTTGAAATTTCACAGCTGTCTTATAAAGACCTCAGGGAACTGTGTCAACTTGTGTAAAAGTTCAACATTACGGTACATGCAAGTCAATGAGGTGAATCAATGTAACTCCACAACAACTACATTAATGTATCCACTAACCATTCAGAAAAATCCAGGTGAAGTTTTAATTTTAATGATGCTTACTGGAGGAATGTGTCATAACACACACTCCATCGCACTCAATCATATGATGACCCCTGTCCACCATCGAAAGCATTTACAAATGGGCATGCGAGTGTCAGAACTGGACCTTGGAACAGTGAAAGAAACCGTCTGGTTCAATGAGTCCCGTTTTCTTTTACATCACATGGACAGCTATGTATGTGTGCGCCGTTAACCTGGGGAAGTGATACACCAGGATGCACTGTGGGACGACTACAAGCCGATGGAGGGAGAGTGATGCTCTGGACAATGATCTGCTGGGAAACCCTGGGTCTAGCCATTCATGTGGATGTAAATTTGACACGTGCCACCTAAACATTGCTGCAGACCAGGTACATGCCTCTGCGGCTTGGCACAGTTTTGGCAGCACGTGGAAGACCAACAGCACATTAGACTGGTGGTCATAATGTTTTGGCATGGCTCATCAGTGTATGTTTTATTTTCTAACATTATCTTTGAGCTCGTTATTTGTAATCAAAATGTCATATCTCAGTCTTCTGGTGAAACAACAGACTTCTCCCCTGCCCTTCTTACAAATGACTGCAATCTCGCATTGATTTTTGAGTGCAACACCCATATTTCAAACTCCAACCAACATCCCATGGATAGAACCATGCCCGTCCTACTTTTTTCTCTTTTCTGATAATCCATTACACTTGGATGCACATCACTACACAGAAGAAAAAATCTGTTGCTATACTTCCATTTCATCTTTAAGAGGACAGTCATATCTAGGGAGAATAAAGAATGACTGTTTTGACTTAGTAACCACCCAGAACACTCTAGAAACCATGTAGGATCTAAAATCACCACTCAGAACACATGAGCAACTGCACAGAAACACTAAGTCAATGTCCACGTATAGACTAACTGTGAATTTTGCACAGACAATAATTACAATTTTTTTCAGTAGATGTAAAAAATCTACTTTCATTTACATTTAGAAAAAAAAAAAATTAGATAGTACAGTCTGACTAATGATATAACTTACTATGACCCTTGGAATAGTTTTCCAACACTCCTTACAATAAAGGTTTCAAAGAACCATTATGGTTTCCCCGAATAACCTTTCAGTGAACAGTTTTTAAAAGAACCATAGTTGTAATAATCTGAATAACCTTTTTCCACAATAAAGAACCTTTAGTGCCGTGGAAAGGTTTCATTAATGTTAAAGGTTCTTCATAGAATGATCAATGCCAATAAAGAACCTTAGTTTTCAAGTGTAAAGTTGTCACTTTTTTGATAGTTGATGTACAAAGATTCATAGTGCAAGTAGTTATCTAAATAGTATATTTACCATTTTGGCATTTGCAGTTAGCTGTCAGACCTTAAAGGAAGACCACATAAGCAGGTCATCTCTACCTCAAAAGTTAAACTAAAGTGGGCCACTGTTTAAAATGCTCGGAAGTGGCAGAGTGAGAACAGAGTCCAGTTTGACTCAACTGATCAAAACTTTCTAAAACATTGCAGTTTGCAAGAGCCGTATAAAAGACACTGGAAGGAACCGATCAAATTGTCATCTTCTAAGTCTGAGTCATGCCCACCACATATATGTGTTAAACATGTAAATACTGCCCTTCCAAGGGTCCTAACGAAACCTAAATAAAACAAGTCTGCCGTGGGTCATCAGTTCTCAGAAACCTTTATGTACGCCCCCTTTCAGCGTGACAAGCTTCCTGAGCAGATATAAAGACATGCAGCTTCCAGCTGCAATTAAAATTATTATTGAGCTCAATTTATATTCGTATGACAAGCCTAATCAAAGTGTATGTGATTAGTTTCATTCTCTTTAATTACGTTTTATTTGCACAATACATAAAAATCTAATTCTAATCAGGCAGGTTAGTACGACGGGAATAAAATTGAATAAAAGTCTATGGTAGTTTACTTTGAACAAGAAGAACTATCAAGATGACTAGGACTTACACAAAATGCATGAATGACAAGTAGTTTGTAGTTACCACAACATGACACCAGACTGATCTCCGTAAACACAGCCTAGTCAGAAGAGCAACGAATGTCAAGAGTTGTGGTTGAAAGAAACGCAGAGTGAGAACGAGAGAGAGACAGAGAAGGAGAAAATAAGTGAACACTGAATGTGTCATGAATGAATCTTGAGCGGGGAACTCTCCAGTCGTGGTTTAATCATGAAATTCTCTGTAATTTGTGGGTTTGCAGCAGCGAGATGTAAGGGCCAATGGAGATCAACTTGGTTACTTGTCAGCAATGCCGGTGTACGGGAACTGTGACAACTAAAATGCGATTTTTCCGTTTCATGCTTAATTGAACCTTTCTTTTTACGCACTGTATTTTGAGGTTGTCAGTGGTGTGGCCTCATCTTCAAGTCAAAGGATGTGATGAACAGAGCATGCAGTTCCTGTTTAGTTTGCAAGTGAAATGCCATACATCTGAAACCTGGACTGTTCTATTAATGTAGTGTGAATATCTAGGGTATTTTGTGTGTGTGCATGATACTATAAACTAGAACATGACTAAATGTTTTTTTTTTTTTTTTTGTCTTGGAGGCATATGTTGTATGATACCTGTGAAACAGTTGTCTTCTCAGCTTATCTGACATGTTGGAATTAGTTTTAAAGATATGATTGGTTGTGTTTAATAAAAAAAAAAAAATGTGTTGTGTGGTTGTGTTAAAAATGTAATTATTGTAACAGCCTGTCTCAACCCCATGCACCACTTTTCTTTTTTTTATGAAATAGGATGCTTATAGGTTAATATGAAGTAAAACAGCTTTTGCTATTGTTTGCATTTATTACATTACTGATAACCAATATACAGTATTGGTACATGTTCTGACACCAACAACCATGCCATGTTCAAAGTCACTTTAATCACCTTTCCTCCCCATTCTGATGCTCAGTTTGAGCTTCAGCAGACCGTCTTGACCATGTATACATGCCTAAATTAAATTGAGTTAATTGTAACCATTGAATGCAATAGTATTTTTTTCTTACTATGGAAATCAATGGCTACCCTCAACTGTTTGGACAACTTGAGGGTGAGTAAATTATGACAGAAATTTCTTTTTTGGGTGAACTATCCCTTTAATATTGGTTTGTTTCTATTAGGGTTGGATTATATATATCTGTACCATAACAGTTATCCACCAATATTAGAGTTTTTTTTATTATTATTTTATTGGTGTTGGCTGATATTGAGTATTTAATACTTCTGTAATGCCTAAATTCATTAGTTCCATTTAAAACTAATGACAGTTTTAGTGTTGTACTTTGTACTTTTCCAGAAGAATAAAAAAGAGCATATTTTGTTACCTTTTGGAGCTTGGAAGGGTTCGATTTGAGCAGATGTTTTATACCATTATCACTGTCCTCATCAGAGCTCATTTCCCAGAGCATTCAGCATCTGGCTCATATTCACGATCTCAAACATTTTCTCAAAACTATCATTTTTCAACATCTGACAGCTGACAGCTTCTTCACCAGATCCACCATCAAGTGACAGTGACACTAATATTTGATTGCATTCAGTACTTTCTTCTTTCTTCTTGCTTCTTGTTATATTGTTTATATTGAATTGATTGTGGAATATTAAGAAGGTTGATGTCTAGGGTTGTGAATGACGTCCTAGGTCACTAAAGACCCGAGATATGCGTTTAAGGGATATATATATATATATATATGTATATGCTCATCAGCCACTGTATAAGGTACACCTTGCTAGTACTGGGTTGGATCCTATTTTGATTTCAGAACTGCCTTAATTATTCGTGGCAGAGATTCAGCAAGGTGCTGGAAACATTCCTGAGAAATTTTGGTCCATATTGACATGATAACATCACGCAGTTCCATCCATGATGCAAATCTCTCATTCCACCACCACATCCCAAAGGTGCTCTAATGGATTGAGATCTGGTGACTGTGGAGGCCATTTGAGTGTAGAGAACTTCTTGTCATGCTCAAGAAACCAGTTTGAGATGATTTGAGCTTTGTGACAGAGTGCAATATCCTGCTGGAAGTAGCCATCAGAAGATGGGTACACTGTGGTCATAAAGGGATGGACATGGTCAGAAACAATACTCAGGTAGGCTGTGGTATTTAAACGATACTCAATTGGTACCAAGGGGTCCAAAGTTTGCCAAGAAAATATCCTCCACACCATCACACCACCACCAGCAGCCTGAACCATTGATACAAAGCAAAATAATCCATGCTGTTTACATCAAATTCTGACCCTATTAGACCAGGCAACGTTTTTCCTATCTTCTATTGTCCAATTCTGGTGAGCCTGTGTGAATTGTAGCCTCAGGTTTCTGTTCTCAGCTGACAGGAGTGGCACCCGGTGTGTTCTTCTGCTGCTGTAGTCCATCTGCTTCAAGCATGTTGTGCATTCAGAGATGCTCTTCTGCAAATCTTGGTTGTAACGAGTGGTTATTTGAGTTACTTTTGCCTTTCTATCAGCTCAAACCAGTCTGGCCATTCTCATCTGATCTCTGCCATCAACAAGGCAACAACTGCCAATCACTGGATATTTTTATCTTTTCGGGCCATTCTCTGTAAGACCTAGAGATGGTTTATCCCTTTGATGGAACTATCCCTTTAATATTGGTTTGTTTCTATTAGGGTTGGATTATATATATATACCATAACAGTTATTCGTCAATATTAGAGTTTTATTTTATTTTATTGGTGTTACTGATATTGAGTATTTAATACTTCTGTAATGCCTAAATTAATTTGTTCCATTTAAAACTAATTACAGTTTTAGTGTTGTACTTTTAAAATTATTTAGAAGAAAATAAATTAAATTACTGGTTAACCAATATATAATATTAGTTATCGGCCACATCATGTTAATTATCAGCTTATCAGAATCAGGCAGAATTTTCTAAATTCTAAATGTACAGGTCATTCACCCCTATGACTAAAACAATAGCCCAGAGGCTTAAACAATAATCTACCAGAGTCCCATAGTGGGTGATCAGTGTCAATATGGTTTTAGGAGGGGGGCTGCCCCAGTTTAAACAAGTGGAAAGAGTAGCCCCTTGGGTGAGTAATGCTGTCCACTGACACATCTTTGTCACTGGTCACATCTACGTCTAACCTTTTGTAAGGTAAAAAGCACAACGTCTCACACGATTCCATTGTGTCATATACTGCCCTTCTTTGAGGTCTGACTCTAAATTGTGTGAAACGATAGACGATACAACTTTGAAATGTGTCTATGATTTCACCAAGCTAAGCTGGATTTTCTGGAGAAAATAGTTAGTTTTGAAATAACCCTCTTTTTTGCATGAAACACCCCCGACCCACCCACTCCTTAGCTGTAGTGTTAAGTTTCTTGTTCCTCAGAAACGCCAGCACTCACCACACCTATAACTTGCTTCAGAAGAGATCACTGAATGTACAGTAGTGTTTCCCAGAGTTGTGGTTTGACTGGAGGTATTTCCCTGCACGTTCACCCCAAATTTACATCATGTATACACACAAGCACCACATTCACCACAGTTGTTTTTGACATATGAACATAGAGGAAAAGGTCTACATGCTCCCACAAGTCTATGTGGAAAAGAAAGGCAGAAAAGGGTGATCATTTTTTACATTATGTAATAGATGTATTATATAACATAGATGGACAGCCACATTTTATATTATAGGCCTACACATTTTATATATTACTTTATATGGATGGGCAGTCTGACTGTATTACCCTAATAAAAGTGGTGACACCCTTTGAGTATATTTTCTTTTATGAAAATAGTTTAATCACAGGTACAATGTCAAGAAAAAAGCTGGAGAGAAAGTCAAACTTTTATTGAACCCTGTGTGAGGGTCTGGAGAAACCCCCCTTTTCAGCCCACACATGGCTCTGCTAAAACAATGCAGTGGCATGTGGCATATCTTTCAGTTTTATTTTCTATAAAAGGTGGATGGTAACCCCGTACATTTCCTTTACAAAATACTAGACCATTAGGTGGAAGTTTACATTCCATGAAGCAATGTGCAAGAGTCCCTCAAATTTTTGTCACAGTTATTGAGGTGTGGTTTTGTCTCGAGTATAAACCAATCTTTTATGAAGTAATCATGCTGTTTTTTTCTGTACAACTATAAGGAGCATTTACACAATTTGGATAAAGAGGTATTGCTAAAATACACATTTGAGAAGTGACTGTTTTAGTTAAAAAGTGGGGAAGAATAGGTGGGAACTTATGAATATTGCGAGAGTGGTCAGTTAGGAGGAGTTAAACAGGAAACAATAATTCTATAGGCCTAGTCGACAGCGCTACCCAGAATACACAATATACACACACTATACCTCACCCGGCTGCACATAGAAAAAAAAAATCATTGACGTCCTAAATGATCTTGCAGATGTGTTACTGTAAAACATTGTGTATTGGTTTGTGTGATGTAACAAATGTTTTTAGAATGCATTAATAAAAAATAAATAATTTGTAAAGAAACTCCCTTCTGTTTTTGTTCTTTTTACTTGCTTCTTGTTTTTGGTCCCCATGAGGAAAACAGCTTATACATCTTACTAAATGAGTGAAGCGAATATCGTTGATCATCTCCTAACAAGGCCACTGTGCCACTGCCACATATTAAAGTTCCCCTATTATGCTATTTTAAAAGGTTCCAAAAGGTTTGTTTTGGAGGTCTCCTAAAACACTTTCATTTTCTAATAACATACATAGTACATCACCTAATGCACCTAATGAACTAACCTCAAAGAGCCTGAAAACGAAAGAAGAAACAAAAAAACAAAACAAAAAAAGAAAGAAAACGATTCGTTCAAAAGATTCAGTCTTTCTAAGTCCTGCCCTTAATAGAGCTACTCTGCTTTAATTGGTCAGATGGCCCAATCTGTTACCAAAACTGAATTTCAGTTCCGGATGCTTCCTAAATCCTCAGCTATTGTACACACTATAAAGACAGTAACGATGGCTTCAATTTTACCATAATTCAAGAGCTAGTTATTCAACTCGAACCTTCATTCTCTGCAAACAATTTCTCTGGGCGGTACGTTTTTACTCGGTATGTCGTACATTGCAACATATTGCAACTGTAATTCCTCTAAATTAGCATTAACAAGTGAATGTCCATCAACAAGCCTGTGTGTATATTTCTAATTTATTGAGGAGCACATGTGGGAAGTGTATCATTAACCATAACAATGACAGGGCATATGTTAGCCGAGCACTAGCATGAATGACTGATGCAACATTACAGTTTGTAAACCAAATCTTGCTCAATCCTTTATCATTACTCATTGTAGTAAGAACAACAGACAAACTGCATTAATTGACCCAGTTTTATGAACTGTTATGTATGAATGTTACGGAAGTAAGACTGGAATTACTGACCACTCCTTTTTGGCAAAACTTTTATTAACACTTAAACTAATAGCACTCAGGAGATCGCAGAGAAATACAGGGGAATGCAACCACTACACATAAATGAGACCAAACAAAGAGCTGAGTAAAGTAAGGGGCTGTTTACACAATACCGTTTTCAACTAAAAATGTAAAACTTATACGCTTTGGCCTTTCATTTACACGGCAACGGCGTTTTGGGTGCCCGAAAACCCAAACTTTAGAAAACGGGTTTCTAAGTGCAATTTTTTTTAAACGGTCAGTACAAACAACAAAAACGCGAATCTCTGAAGACGATGACATCATGTTCATGCGTATTAGGGTGCAGTCTATAGAGTGTTACATCGCCATCTAATGGCCTTGCAGTAGAATACAGCGTTTTTAGTCGTTCTCTTACGAGAGGTCTCTTGTACTTGCGTAAGTATCTTACGCTAGGGGAAAACCTCTTTTCCTCGAGATATTGAAGCCAAAAATTATCCTTAATTTTGCAATAATGTAAAACGCATTGCAGCAGCATGCAGACATGGGCGAGACAGCTCGCGCGCCCATTGGCTGCTCTGCGGCAACTGCACCAGCCTATCGATAGAGGCCACTCATGACGTCAGAACCAATGAGGGTGCTTCGCGCCCATTACGTCATGTCCCGCTGAAAGCGGGTGGGGCTAGGGCTATAAATACGGCCCAGAGAGGCTGGTTTGGTCAGTTTTTCATCTCTTCAGCGGGCATACGCATCGCTGGATCCTGAGAGGAAGCCGCGCCGTCTGATTCAAGCACCCAGCGGGATTAGTCTGCATCTGAAGCTGCCGGTCGACAACTCGCCGCCTTCAGTCGCCGTTCCTGCTCACGCTTTCCGGCGTACATATCCTTTTCTCTGCTACTGTGTTTTGTGTATGTGTGTGTTCGCCGCCGCGACACACACTCTCATTGCACTAAAAGAGCCGGGCATCTTTTTCAAGACGCCCCTTTCCTGAGGACGCGCAGCTCTCGCGCTCGCTGACGGCGACTGCCCTCACTGCGAGCTAGTCACTGCCTATGGTGACTCTGCGGACTCACCTGGCATCCTTCTCCGAGACTGCGCCTACGCCCCCCGCCCCCCCAACCCGCAAAGCTCGCCGGTGCGCCCGCTTGCCTTGCCTGCTTGGAGGATGATACCTGCTCTCCCTCTGTTCGAGCCGCGCAAACCGCGCCGTTCACAGGGGATGTCAGGAGCGGACGGTCACGGGGCTAGCTTTCTCTCTCCCTCTGTTCGAGCCGCGCAAACTGCGCCGTTCACAGGGGAGGCTGGAAGCGGACGGTCGGGGTTAGTTTTCCTTTACGTACAAGAAAGCTATACCCTGCACCCCATTCACGCGTCACTCACCGGCGAAAGGAGAAAAGAGCGTTTATAGTCCCGCCGAAGCTGGATTGACCTGAATTTTCTCACACATTTCTCAGTTCCCTGATCAGGCGACTGGAAATATAAATATTGCAGCGCCTGCAAACAAACGCCAAAGAAAACATGTTGACGCTCTTATATGCTCGTGCATCTGAAAGCCTTTGTGTTCCCCCCTGTGGCTCAGTGGCGGAATCTTTGGTTTTTCGCACGAGAGACCGGTGTTCGAATCCCGGTCTAACGGCAGATAAATTATGCCTCCAATGCTTCGCTCTGTCAGTTCCCTGAAAGGCGACTGCAGATGTGCATTTTGCAGCCAACGAGCGCGTTGTACAACCCGCTCGCCTGCACCCAAACACCGTTTCTATGGCTCCCGTGCGTCACTGGCGAAAGGAGAAAAGAGTGTTTATGTCCCGCTGCGGCCGGGCCGAATTCTATTTCTCATACATTTCTCATTCCCCTCTGAAGTTCAGGCGACTTGAAATGTCAATACGGCAGTGAGCGAGCCTGTTGTAATGCACGCACGCCTGCATACAAACGCCAGCATGTTGACGCTCTCTGATAATACTCGCGCTAACTAAATACCTATGTGTCTTCCCCTGTGGCCCAGTGGCAGATTCTCAGGCTATCGTGCGAGAGACCCGTGTTCAATCCCGGGTCTACCGGCAGATAAAATTATGCCGTCAATGCTCGCTCTGTCAGTTCCCTGAAAAGGCGACTGCAGATGTGTATTTTTGCAGCCAACGAGCGCGTTGTACAACCCGCTCGCCTGCACCCAAGCACCGTTTCTATGGTTTCCGTGCGTCACTGGCGAAAGGAGAAAAGAGAGTGTTCCTAGTCCAGCTGCGGCTGGATCTACCTCCATTCTCACACATTTCTCTGGAAATGTCAATATTGCAGTGGACGAGCCTATTGTAATACACGCACGCCTGCAAACAAACGCCAGCATGTTGACGCTCTCTGTTTCTATGGCAACTTCTCGCTCGTTCAGTTCCAGTAAATGCAACTGTTCCAGTGTATTCTGCAGTAAACAAGTCGGCGACACAGCCCGCTTGCCTGCACACAAACGCCGCTTTTACAGCTACCCAGATAAATCCCATAAGAGTGTATTTTCTGGTGTTCCGGCCACGGCCGATGGTGTTATGAGTGTAGACAAAATGCCCACTGCCCAGTGCTCATTCCTACACAGAAACACAGCCCGTCACACAGGGCTCGCGCACATGAAATCGACCCAGATCGATTGCGCATTAAATGTGGTAAATGTGCCCACTGCCCAGTGCCCACAAACACTACGTTCTGCATGTCTCAAGGTTTCTGTAAAACGAAACCAACATGCATTCGCTCTGCTCAGGCGGACAATGCTCTCAGTGTTGTAAATATGCCCGCTATCCCACGCCCACATTCACACATAGACATGACAGGTCTTACGGGACTCGCCCAGCCCTCCCCTCTCGGTTGACCACCGCAGAGGAGTCGAGCGCGGGCAATCTGCCCGCTGTTATCAGCGCGCCCCCTGCCTCAAATGTCATAAGCGCGACGCTTATGTTGCAGCACACTGAAGCCCCTCTGTCGCTGAGCGACCAGAGCTCGCTTCGCATTCAACCCCTAGCCATTCGTGCAAACGCATGGGCAAGGCTACCCGGGGTTTCGAAGTGGGTGCTAGACATTATAGAAAGAGGCTATTCGCTACAGTTCGGTCGACGCCCGCAACGCAAAGCGGCGCGAATCGATACTATGGTGAAAAAGGAAGTAGCACACCTACTTCGAGCCGAAATAGCGAAGTTACTGAGCAACGGGGCTATAGAACCCTTATCACAAGCTCAGAGCGAAGGTGGCATGTACAGCAGATATTTTCTGGTACCCAAAAAAGACGGGGGTCTCAGACCCATTCTAGATCTAAGACGACTAAACAAAGCACTTCTGAAACGACGGTTCAGAATGCTCACGACCAAGAAAATCCTCTCGCAAATTTGCCAAGGGGACTGGTTCGTGTCGATAGATCTGAAAGACGCTTATTTTCAAATACAAATAGCGTCACGTCACAGGCGATTTTTGAGATTCGCCTTCGAGGGTCAGGCATATCAGTACACAGTCCTGCCATTTGGCCAATCCCTGGCACCTCGCGCATTCACGATGTGCATGGATGCAGCGCTCGCACCCCTCAGGCTCCGAGGCATACGAGTGCTGAATTATTTGGACGATTGGCTGGTTCTAGCTCGATCACAGTCGGAGCTCATAGAACACAGGACCATATTACTCGATCACCTCGAGAATTTAGGTCTCACAGTCAATTGGGCGAAGAGTTCGCTGTCTCCCAGTCAGAAAATATCTTTTCTGGGCACAGATCTGGACTCGCTGTCTATGACAGCACAGCTGTCGCCGCAGCGCAGACTAAGTATTCAGCGCATGACAGAGATTTTTCGCCACGGCGCTTTAGTCCCGCTCAAAAAGTTTCAAAGGATGCTGGGTCTCATGGCTTCAGCATCCTCAGTGCTTCAGCTGGGTCTGCTTCGCATGCGCCCGCTGCAGTATTGGTTGAAAGCGCGCGCCGCGCAGAGCTTGGACCTCCGGTCTCTGAAACCTTGGACAGTGACCGACTGGTACCGGTCAGGAGTAAACCTGGGGACTTCCTCGAGTGTGAAGGTGGTGTCTACGGATGCCTCAACCTCGGGATGGGGAGCGCTGCTCGAGGGCAGACCGTTATTCGGCCAGTGGTCGGAACGGGAGAAGCTTCTGCATATAAACTGCCTGGAAATGATGGCAGTCGACAACGCGCTGAGGCGCTTTTTGTCCCCAGATAAGACACCACGTCTTGGTCCGTTCGGACAACATGTCAGTGGTGGCTTATATAAATCACCAAGGAGGTATCAGATCCAGAATCCTTCACAGGCTGACGGAACACCTTCTGGTCTGGGCTCAGCACAATCTGCGCTCGCTCAGGGCAGCGCATGTGCCCGGCCATCTGAATGTGGGACCAGACAGACTGTCCAGAAACTATCTTCCGGCAGGAGAATGGTCTTTACACCCACAGACAATCAAACTGCTATGGAGGACATTTGGCAGAGCGAAAATAGACCTATTTGCGTCTCAAGAGAACGCTCATTGTCAGGAATTTTTCTCCAAGAGCAGGGATGCGCTGGCTCACGTGGCCCCGCTGCCCGCTCTATGCGGTTCCCCCTGTCACGCTCATACCCCAGGTGTTAGAGCGAATCAGGGAGAGCGGATGCCCGGTGCTACTCGTCGCCCCATTTTTGGACAAACCAAGTCTGGTTTCCAGTCCTGATGCAGCTGACGAGTACCGCCCCGTGGCCGATACCGGTGAGGAGTGATCTCCTCTCGCAGGCAAACGGCTCGATCTGGCATCCTTACCCGGAGCTTTGGTCCCTACATGTGTGGGCCATCAACGGGTACCCGTTAACCTCCCAGCGGGAGTGTTAAGCACGATCACACAGGCTAGAGCTCCATCTACGAGGCGGCTCTATTCCTCAAAATGGTCTGTGTTCACTAGCTGGTGTACAGCGAGTGGCACTTCACCCTCACGCTGTGGGGTGCCGGAGGTTCTCTCCTTTTTACAAGAGCTTCTGGATAAGGGCAGAACCCCATCCACGCTCAAAGTTTATGTGGCGGCCATAGCAGCGTTCGCTGAACCACCGCTTGGCCAGTCATTAGAAAGGAACGATCTGGTCATTCGCTTCCTTAGAGGAGCTAAGAGGCTGAACCCTCCCAGACCTCCCTCAGTTCCCGTTTGGGACCTTTCCACGGTTCTGGAAGCCATGAAAGGTGCCCCATTCGAGCCAATACAGTCAATAGACCTGAAACTCTTGTCTTTCAAAACAGTGTTTCTTCTGGCTCTCACTTCAGTGAAGCGCATAGGGGATTTGCAAGCGCTCTCAGTGAGCGCGACGTGTATGGAGTTTGGGCCTAATGACTCGAGAGTCATACTCAAACCAAAGCACGGATATGTTCCTAAATCCCTCAATACACCGTTTAGGGCACAGGTTATCTCCCTGTAGGCCCTGCCGGTATCTGAAGAGGAAGGGGACGCAGGCTTCCTTTGCCCGGTCAGGGCGTTAAGAGCCTATGTGTCTCGCTCATCTGTTTTCAGACAGACGGAGCAGCTCTTTGTTTTGTTCAGCGGACGTTCTAAGGGACTAGCTGCATCAAAACAGAGTCTATCCAGATGGATAGTTGATGCTATAGCGCTAGCTTACACATCCAAGGGCCTGCAATGCCCGATAGGTGTCAAAGCGCACTCCACAAGAGGCATGGCCTCGTCGTGGGCTTGGTCCAGTAGGATTGCCTTGCAAGATATCTGTATGGCGGCAGGCTGGGCCTCCCCGTCTACATTTATAATGTTTTATAACCTCGAGGTTCCCGCTTTACAAGCTAGGTTGCTCTCGGTTTAATTTTTCAGTATTGCCCGCCCGATGCTATCGGCTCAGGATGCTGAAACTGCTAGAGCGTCGATCACTGATCGTCTGTATACTTCTGTGGGCAGTGCGTAAGTCCCCCATATTTATCAGTCCAGGCCGAGTTCGCCCTGGCTGTGTGGAACACTTGATATAACATGCTCTTATCAGAGCTCCATATTACAGGAATGATGCTATTCTAGCCCCTCTTCCCGGATTCTCTGTGAGTCCCTTGTGATTAGGCACTGTATGAGCCCCGGGCACCTGCCCTTGGGACTTTAGTGTTATGTCTCAAGCATGCACGGCGTTTTACATTGTGTTCCCCTAGCGTAAGATACTTACGCAAGTACGAGAGACCTCTCGTAAGAGAACGTACTCGGTTACTAACGTAACCTCGGTTCTCTCTAGAAGAGGGAAGGAGTACTTGCGTATCTTGCCGTGCATGCGTCATGTTCTGATTCGCTTCAGTGATGAAAAACTGACCAAACCAGCCTCTCTGGGCCGTATTTATAGCCCTAGCTCCACCCGCTTTCGGCGGGACATGACGTAATGGGCGCGAAGCACCCTCATTGGTTCTGACGTCATGAGGGGCCTCTATCGATAGGCTGGTGCAGTTGCCGCAGAGCAGCCAATGGGCACGCGAGCTGTCTCGCCCATGTCTGCATGCTGCTGCAATGCGTTTTACATTATTGCAAAATTAAGGATAATTTTTGGCTTCAATATCTCGAGGAAAAGAGGTTTTCCCCTAGCGTAAGATACTTACGCAAGTACTCATTCCCTCTTCTAGAGAGAACCGAGGTTACGTTAGTAACCGAGTACGTTTTCACGGATCAGTGTGAATGGGGATCGTTTCGGCAATGGTGTCGTCTGTATGCAGAAAACGTACTCGGTTACCAATGAGAGTGTGTCGCGGCGGCGAACACACACACATACGGGCAATTCTTAGACTACGGGCACTTTCATGTCCTTTGATCATATTTTATAAAGAACATTTAATTTTGAAAAATTAACACTTTCATAGTTAAATTTACAATGAAAGTACTTTAGGAACTTTTTACCGGTAGTCTACGATGATTTTTTACCTTTTTAAACATCATTATACATGCAAATATTGCTGTTTTGTGCTTGTCCCACACCCAGACTTCTGATCTTCAATAATGAAAAAGAAGTGTAAAAAAAATATTTATCTATTTTTTTTTAATATGACTGAATAAAGTATCAGTAAAAGAATCAAAACATAATTGAGGTATTTAAGGTCAGACAACTATTAATGTGATTTTATATACAAAATGTAGTTGTCCCACAGTATTGCCGTAATTTCCACCACAACACTGTAATGTCCCTTTAAAAAGTTTTTTTGAAAGATTGTTTGGATAGTTTCTATGGAGATGAACAATGACATCACAGCACATGTCTGACATGGAGGAGATTTTAAATTTATTCAGCAACTTGGAGAAGAAAACTCAAGGTAAATGTTGCTTGAAATGAAAATATTTTTATTGTATGTCCTTTCCAAACATGGCGTAACAATAAATGAGTTTGTAAATACATTGATTTTTTAACACAAATAGATGTATTTTGCATGCATGCAATGCTAACTACCAATTCATAGCTAATCTGTAATACTAGCTTGGATTTTTTTACAAAATACTGTAGGATTGTCATTTCCACCACCGTCATTTCCACCACATTACCTTCTTGGGTGGAAATGACAAAGGTGAGGTGGAAATGACATTTATGCTTACAAGGTGCAATTCATAGATTGAGTGGCTGCATATGAATATTTTATTATTATTAGATAATAACTTATCTTTTTAATAAAGTTTTATTACAATTAGAATGTTACAATTACAATTTATGCGTAACTTACATTTTTTTGTGACTATTTGTGGTTAAAGTTGTTTACAGTAAGACTGTAACTGTTCATCTGGTTATGGAACCAAACAGACTAATGGATAATGATTTGTTAAATGGGTTTCAAATAAATGTTTTCTGTTATTCTACATGGACGTCCATTCATTGTCATTTCCACAACACCCAGTCATTTCCACCACCTCATAACTTTTTAGAAAATATGTACAAAATTCGAATCACTCATTAAAAATGTCTGCATAGTTTATGGGATAATGTTCCACTTAATGTAATAACACAAGTAGTTATTTTTCTGAAATGTATCTAACCAATGCAATATTATATTTCAGGTTGTGGTGGATGTAAGCTTTGTGTTTGGGCCTCATGACAATTAATTTACTTAATCCACAAATCTATGGTAATTGCAATATAGGTATAAATTGGTAAAACTATGTGTGAAAGTGCTCTTACACTGTTAAGAAATTATGTATATCATAATAATTTTAAATAATAATCAAATATTTACATGTGATGGAAATGACATTTGTTCAGTGCGGATCGGAAAATATGTCAAAAAACACCAATTTGTCTTATAATGTAAGTGCGTTCTCTTATGGATCATTAAACTAGACTAGTTATATTTAACTGTTAGACTGTGACAATTTTGATTTGAACACTTTTTTTTACCTCAAGTTCACAAGGCCAAAAGTGCCCGTAGTTGAAGAACCGCCCATACACAAAACACAGTAACAGAGAAAAGGATATGTACGCCGGAAAGCGTCAGCAGGAACGGCGACTGAAGGCGGCGAGTTGTCGACCGGCAGCTTCAGATGCAGATAAATCCCGCTGGGTGCTTGAGTCAGACGGCGCGGCTTCCTCTCAGGATCCAGCGATGCGTGAGCCCGCTGAAGAGATGAAAAACTGACCAAACCAGCCTCTCTGGGCCGTATTTATAGCCCTAGCCCCACCCGCTTTCGGCGGGACATGACGTAATGGGCGCGAAGCACCCTCATTGGTCCTGACGTCATGAGGGGCCTCTGTCGATAGGCTGCTGCAGTTGCCGCAGAGCAGCCTATGGGCGCGCGAGCTGTCTCGCCCATGTCTGCATGCTGCTGCAATGCGTTTTACATTATTGCAAAATTAAGGATAATTTTTGGCTTCAATATCTCGAGGAAAAGAGGTTTTCCCCTAGCGTAAGATATTACGCAAGTACGAGAGAACCTCTCGTAAGAGAACTCTTTGTTGTGTAAACAGCCCCTCAGTGTTTAAATACACAGTGAGACATAAGGGGCTGTTTACACCTGTCCACTTCATGGGTTTTCTCAGATTGGATCTGATTTATCAAAACGATTCCATTTACACCTGGTCACATAAATGTGTTTTTACGAAACGGATTTAAATCCGATCTTCAATTCCCGCGCTACATGCAGATTTAATGGAGCGCACGTCACAGAAAGCAACAGATATGAGTTGCATTTTATTGATCATCAGCTAAAATTTCAAAAACAAAGACCGCATAAGAGAGAGCGGCAACAGCCCTGGTAAGATCATTTCGTTTTTTAAGTATTTACTTTTAACGATGGTGATTGTGTGTTAAGCGTCTACTACTTACTTTCACTTTGATTTGCGATAGTTTGCACATTGGCTTAATGAATAGATGCTCAGCTTCTCATCTGAGGACTGCGGTGATGCGTGTTCCATAGCGTCGTCATATCTGGCTATAACATTACATATAGTACAATTTACATATGTGGTTTTAACAACCAGATGCATTTACACTTGTCCAGTTTCGTCTGGAATGCGGCCCAGACCACCTCCTGAAGTGGTTTGAGCGATCAGATTCAAATCCGTCTCGAATGCGTTTCGGAGGGCATTTACACCTTTCACCATCGGATAGCTATCCGATCTGAGAAAACGCATGAAGTGGCCAGGTGTAAACAGCCCCATAATGATCTGAACAGAAACAGGTGTGTGGAGCTCATTTTCAACCAAGGAAAGAAACTAACTAGGAACAGGAACAGAACAAAGTGAAAACTAAACCATAACTGGCTATACTTGTTACAATTAGATGGTAAGCAAACAATGATTTCTCGAAATCAACACGTTGGATGCAGGAGAAATGGGCAGGAATAAAGATCTAAACGACTTTGAAAAGAGCCAAATTGTTATGGCAAGTGACTGGGTCAGAGAATCTCTGAAATGGCAAGGCTTGTGTCGGCAGTGGTGAGAATTTAACAATCCCTTCATGACAATCTTATAATGCATTTTAAAATTAAGTGAAAACATTTGCATTGTTGTATTAATATATTTAATTTGATATTTAGCCTATACAAAATAATAATTTTGTAAACAGTATTAATATTTATTGCTATTTTTGTACACCCCTATTTTTATTCTGTTTAATATGACTGATCAGAGTTTTGAAAAAAATTCTGGCCTCACCCTTGCCAAACTCCAGGTTCGGTATCTTAATAGATTATTACCGACCTCTAGTGGTTGATCAGGAGAAGAGAGAATGAGATTTATAGCTGCAAGAAATGTATAGCCATTTATAGCTGTATTTCAGTTTGCTTCAGTGTACTCTAGTGACATTTTTATTTTATTGTATTTTAATCATATTATTTTTTTCTGCAGATCTTCAGGATTTGTGCAACTGAAATAGGAAACCGGTAATGTGAAGTCATGGCCATGAATCACTCAAATGGACAAAGGTCTGCATAACTGGCCAAGAACTGGATCTTCCAGATTGTTGCATTGTAAGTAAATCTTAACCCTGAATACCAAGAATAGACACCAGTTGATTGTTCTCAGGCTGAGTGTATTTTATGGTTGAGATTTCCTTCTTGTCAGCACCATTGTTTTGGGGCTTCAGGAATTTTTCCATTAGTCAGTACCAGTCTGTGAACTACACAGAGAGTGGCACATATTATGAATTGATTGCCTCTTTTTGGATATAACAAAGAATATATGGTTGCTGAAAAATACTAGAAAGTTTAAAGTAGGATTATATACCATTATACTGTAAAGTGTATTAATATTTTAAATTTGCTTTTGTATTTATTTTTTATTTCAATTTTACTTAAAGTTTTAGTAATTTTATGCATTTGTCGTAATTTTTAAAAAATATTACTTTTTAGCTTTAATTTTCATATCAGTTTTAGTTTAATACTTTCATTACTTCAACTTATTGTATTGCAGTTATAGTTGCCAAGCAACATTTTAATTTTTTTTAAAGCTTTTCATCTAATATTTATATTTTAGGTCAATTTCAATTAATGCATTTTAATAGTATTATTGTTATTTAACAAAAACCACACTATCACTCAATATGCAAATGTTGTTGGGCCTGGCAGATATATTTTATTAAATAGTTAACTTATGTTATTTTTCCATTTAATCATGTCATAAGGTCAGTGTGGGGTAAGCATTTCAAGCAATGCGAGTTACATAATCATACATACATTCAAATAAGTAAAGCAAGTTACTACCAAAAAAAAAAAAAAGAAAAGAAAAGGGGATATAGAGCCAAAAAACAACAGTAGCAAATATCTGCGCATGCCAGAGAGTGTATGGTGATGTGAATGACCCAAAGGCCATGAGGACTGGGTGTGCTGTTATCAGTGCAATTTATGGTACTACGAGAGCTGTGGAGAGGATAATGGCATCTGTGACGAAGATGGTTATATCTGCAAAGACTGCCTTTGAAGGGAATGCAGCAAAAGATCTAACTTCCCTGACTAGGTGTGAATCGCAATGTTAAGACCTACAGTATACAGGAAACGTTGAAGTGTTTGTGTTTTGTTTTGTGTCAAAGATTTCCTAATCTTTAACAAAATGTCTGACATATTTGAAAAGCATACATACACACATGCACACAAAAGTTTGTATTTTTTTTATCAAATATTCGTTCAGCTTTATATTTTCTGAAATTCATTTATGGTGTTGTTGCTATGGCACACTAAAGACACTAGTGCCAATTTACTGTGTAATAAAAATTATTTCAGCCTAAACTACCTGTGTTGTTCTCTTTTTATATTGGCCCATTTTAACAGAACCTGCTGATACTCTAACTCTTATAATTTTAAAACAATTACACTTTGTTTAATTTTTTTATAAATAAAATAATAATAATAATAATAATATTTATTTATTTATTTATTTATTTCAATAGACCCATCCTATTTAAAAAAAAAAAAAAATCATTAGATCTCATGCATAGCTAATTTGATGGTATTATAAGTAATTTACCAAAACGTGGCACATTTTACCTGACTTCACCCTAGTAGTAGTGTCAGGACAGGAGTGGTTGCAGGAAGGCAGACAAAGATGAGGAATAAAGTTCCAATATGCAAGTTTAATGAGGGTAATACAAATAATACTTGGACAGGCAGGGCAATACATGCTAAATGTAACATAGACCAAAAAGAGAATGAATGTGAGGGTTCAACAAACACAAATGAGGATAATTAATAGGACACAGCTGAAACCAAGAACACAAATGAGGAGCGGGAAAACTGAACAAAGGAATACATGATGAGAATGAAAACAAACTAAAAGTCCACGATAATGACACAAACAGAACATAATGGTGACAAGTAGGCTATTCTGTTTGCACCTATCTTTATCTGTACATCTTTAAGACGCCATTTTAATGATCACAGTCTTAGTAACTGCATCATTAGTTTACTGTGTCACTCAATGTAGCTATATTAATTAGAAATTTGATTAATGTTAAGATGTGTAAAATTTTATTCAGTGATAGTGTTGAAACCTTACTGTCTTTTCTACATTTCTTGTAGGAAACCACACACATATAAACACTCTTCTCAAACAGCATCTCAAGATTGTACATATAGCTATCAACTGAATTAGTTTTTGGGGGGGAAATCTGGAGTATTGCACCTCTTTTTAATTGAAGAGCATGCGAAAGAAGCCATTATACTGTAGTAAACCTTTCAATTTCTTTAAAGAGGTTTAACCAGATTTTTTGGAGGACAGAGGGTACATCACACACAGGACTTCATGGAAAAATATCATTCCCTTTCAAGGGAACTCGCGTTGCGTCGAGTTTGACGCTATGGGAACGCTTTGCGTGATGATGTCTTGAAGCACATGTAAAATCAGTCCAATGGCGTGGCGGAACGTCAGATGCGGGTGACGTCACGTACCAGGAAACTATAAAGCCTGAAGGAAAACAGAGAGCGGCAGCTTCTGTGTCTTCAGTAGCGCTTGATGTGAAATCTGTCTCTGTCTATTTACTGTTGTTTGTCACTCATTATGTCCAGCGATCAGTTCAGAATGTGTGTGCATCCCTGCCCGCGTTTTATTACGGGTAGGGACACTCACGTTCTGTGTATTGTTTGTTTGGGAGAGGAGCATGCCCAGTCAGCACTCGAGGGTGCTGGCTGTGTGCATTGCGAGGCGCTGTCCATGCGCTCGCTCCGATCCCGGCTGAGTTTCTTCCGGGAAACTCGCGTTCCCCAGGGCTCGGGTCCCGCTGCTGCCGAGGCACAGCGGCGATCTCAGTCCTGGGGTTCGCAAATGGATCTATCAGCGGGGTCTGAGACGGGCTCAGCCCTATCTCAGCCCTTACCTGATAGATCCGATGTCTGTCATCAGGGTTCGGAAGCACGCGCTGCGGTTTCTTCCGCCCCGATGATGGAACAAACACTGCAATTGTCCAGTTCTGAGGAACTGGATGTTGTTAGTGTTGAGGCTGAGTCTGAGGATGCCCCACCTCAGTCTCACGCATTTGAAGAATTGCTGGAGGTAGTGACAAGAGCAGTTGAAAGACTATCTATTGAGTGGCCATCTGATGTACAGGACGTTCGTTCAAAAAGCAAACTTGACGAACGCTTCCTTCCCTCACGTGCACAACCACAACGCCGAAATCTGCCATTTTTCCCCGATCTCCACACTGAGGTGTCGAGATCGTGGGGGAAGCCAGTATCTTATAGAGTGTTTAATTCACAAATATCCAATTATTCCTCTATCTCTGGTTATAAAGAGCATGGTTATGGGGAGATGCCGAAGGTGGAAGAGACGCTTGCGAGCTATCTCTCTCCAGCGACGGCATCTTCCCTAAAAACTTCGGCATTGCCTAATAAGCCCCTCAGAGTTACATCTTCTCTGGTGGGCAAGGCTTATTCCGCGTCTGGTCAGGCTGCAGCGTGTTTACACACGATGTCTTTACTGCAGACTTATCAGGCGGAATTATTGGGGGATCTTGATGAGGGCGGGGGTATTGGCCCAGATGTAGTATGTGAGCTCCGTAGGGCCACAGATTTGTCTCTCAGGGCCACCAAGGAGACGGCTAAATCTATCGGCCGGTCTATGGCAGCCCTGGTGGCTACTGAGAGGCATCTGTGGCTCAATTTGAGCAATATTCAAGAGAAGGAAAATAACTTTTTAATGGATTCACCAGTTGCTACGTCTGGGTTATTTGGTAACGCTGTCAACACTGCAGTTGAAAAATTTCAAGAAGCTGCTAAACACGCTGCAGCGTTCCAAAAATTGCTCCCCCGTCGCTCACATCCTGAGGCTGCTGTGCGGGAACAGCCTCAGACTTCGAGCTCCCATAGGGCATCTCAGAAGCAGAGCGTTTCCTCCCGTGCTCCCCTGCAGAAATCTCGGGGACAGGGAGGACGTTCTCAACCCCAGCCTTCGAAGGGTAGAGCGGATCTGAGGACCGTTATTACTGCTAAGAAGGCTGCGGGGAAAAGATCCTGACGCTCGAGGGCTCAGGACCATGAGGGTAGTCCCCCCCGAAGTAGAGCGGTCAACACCTCTTCTCACGGTGCCCGTCTCTCTTCGGTGCCCTCAGGGGACCAGTCTGCCAACCCTGCCACCTCCGGTGTTTCAGGGCGCAGCGGTCTCCGGCAAGCACATATCTCAAGGACCACCCGGAAACGTAGTGGCCTCGGGATGCCCGCCCCCTCTGAGGAGGGTGTTAGAGCAGTCTGTTCAGTCGTTCCCTGCCGGTGCGCCGTTACAGGGCGACGAACCGACTACTCAACAGCAACAAAATCCAGAAACCAGTCTCGAGAGGCTGGTACCTCTAGTAGAATCTTTGACAGCGTGGAAGCTACTGTCAAATGTTTCTTGTTGGGTCCTGCAGACCGTGGAAAAAGGGTATCAAATACAATTCAAGAAACGCCCACCTCGGTTTATGGGGGTCCTGCCCACAGTGGTGGGCCCCGAGCAGGTTCTGGTTATGGAACAGGAAGTAAACACTCTGTTAGAGAAAGGGGCCATAGAATATGTACCTCCCTCCAACAGGGAAGCCGGGTTTTACAGCCGGTACTTCATAGTTCCAAAGAAGGACGGGGGGTTGCGTCCCATTTTAGATCTTCGAGTTCTGAACGAGTCAGTCATGCAGCTCAAGTTCAAAATGTTAACATTGAGACAAATCGTGCCACAGATCAGGTCCGAGGACTGGTTTGTCACGATAGACCTCAAGGACGCGTATTTCCATATTTCCATCCGTCCGTGTCATTGGAAGTTCCTGAGGTTTGCTTTCGGGGGCAAAGCATACCAATATCGAGTTCTTCCATTCGGCCTGGCTTTATCACCCCGCACTTTCACCAAATGCGTGGATGCAGCTCTGGCGCCCCTGCGCCTCCAGGGCATTCGCATCATGAACTACATCGACGATTGGTTGATTTTAGCTCATTCGCATCAGATAGCAGTTCAACATCGAGATGTTGTTCTCGCCCATATGAAAGAGCTGGGGTTACGGCTGAACGCCAAGAAGAGTGTGCTTTCTCCACTTCAGAGGACCACTTTCTTAGGCGTGGTTTGGGATTCAGTGTCGATGCAGGCGCGCCTGTCACCGCCACGGATAGATTCCATCCTTGCAGCTGTGAAAAGTGTAAAGCTAGGCCAGCTACTCACTGTCAAACAGTTCCAGAGACTGTTGGGTCTCATGGCAGCAGCTTCCAACGTGATACCTTTTGGACTACTGCACATGAGGCCCCTGCAGTGGTGGCTCAGGACCAGGGGGTTTTCCCCGAGGGGCAACCCATTTCGCACAATCAAGGTCACGCGGCGATGCCTACGTGCCTTGGTTATGTGGAAGAAACCTTGGTTCCTGTCCCAGGGCCCAGTGTTGGGAGCTCCTTGTCGTCGCAAACTGCTAACGACGGATGCTTCCCTCACGGGTTGGGGAGCGATCCTGGAGGGTCGCTCATCTCAAGGTCTGTGGGAAGACCATCATCGTTCCTGGCATATCAATCGCCTAGAGAGGTTAGCTGTCTTCCGGGCTCTGAGGAGCTTTATCACAGATCTCAGGGGACACCATGTGCTAGTACATACGGACAACACTTCGGTAGTCGCCTATATAAATCACCAAGGGGGTTTGCGCTCGCGCCCATTATGCAATCTGGCACGCCATATCCTCTTGTGGTCCCAGGGGAAGTTGCTGTCTCTCAGGGCAGCTTACATCCCCGGGGTCCAGAATATAGGAGCAGACACTCTGTCGAGACAGGGGCTGAGGCCCGGGGAATGGAGGCTCCACCCCGAGGTGGTGGAGCTGATATGGAGGGAGTTTGGCCAAGCGCAAGTGGATCTGTTTGCGTCTCGAGAGACGTCTCACTGTCCACTTTGGTTCTCCCTCACGCATCCAGCTCCTCTGGGACTGGATGCTATGGTGCAGACGTGGCCGAGGCTACGTCTGTACGCTTTTCCCCCAGTTGCTCTGCTCCCGGGAGTTCTGGAGAGAGTTCGCAGGGACCGGGTTTGCCTGCTTCTTATAGCCCCGCGCTGGCCGGGCAGAGTATGGTTTCCCGATCTTGTGTCGCTCCTCGACGGGCCTCCTCTGGAGCTACCCGTCAGGAGGGACCTTCTGTCCCAGGCAGAGGGCTCGATATTTCACCCTCGGCCAGAACTGTGGAACCTGTGGGCTTGGCCTCTGAGGGGGCCCAGCTCATAGAGTCAGGTCTCTCAACTGAGGTTGTTGAGACCATTCTACAGTCCAGAGCTCCCTCCACGAGGAAACTTTATGCCCTGAAGTGGAGAGTATTCACTTCTTGGTGTAGTGACCGTCGGTTGGACCCAGTTAACTGCCCAGTTGGTACAGTGCTGGAGTTCCTGCAGGACCGGTTCACTGCAGATCTGACCCCGTCCACTTTAAAGGTTTATGTGGCGGCCATAGGTGCTTACCACATTCCTTTGGGTGGAATGTCTGTGGGGAAGGACCCTCTGGTATCTCGTTTCCTTCGTGGCACCTGGAGGCTGAGGCCTGCAGTTCGCTCTAGGGTGCCACCATGGGATTTGTCCATTGCGCTGCAAGGCCTTTCCCTGGCCCCCTTTGAGCCTATTGAGGAGGTTCCCGAGAAGTTCTTAACTTTGAAAGCTCTGTTCCTCCTAGCCATTTCCTCTCTTAAGAGGATAGGGGATCTCCAAGCACTGTCGGTTGCCCCGTCATGCTTGGAGTTTGCTCCGGGCATGGTGAAAGCTTTTCTGCATCCAAGACCGGGCTATATCCCCAAGGTCCCCACTAATGTGGCCAGACCTATTATACTGCAGGCCTTCTGTCCTCCTCCCTTTCAGAATGCGGACCAGGAGACTAATAATTTGCTTTGCCCAGTCCGGGCATTAGATGCTTATGTCCACAGAGCTGCCCTGTGGCGTAAAAGTGATCAATTATTTGTGTGCTTTGGGTCCCCTAACAAGGGATCTCCAGTGTCTAAGCAAAGAATGAGCAAGTGGGTGGTTGAGGCTATTTCGCTTGCTTATGAGGCGGCCGGGCAGCCTTCTCCTATGGCTGTCCGGTCACACTCTACAAGGAGTATGGCGGCCTCCAAGGCCCTTATTTCAGGAGTTTCTCTCCAGGACGTGTGTGATGCGGCAGGCTGGTCCTCACTGCACACCTTTGTCAGGTTTTACTCCTTGGACCTGGACTCTACACCAGGGTCTCAGGTCCTGTCATCCTAGTGCTGCTCTTTATGATTTCACACAGGACAGACACTTGTAGCTATGGTGGCGTTGGTATAGACGTTCCCATAGCGTCAAACTCGACGCAACGCGAGTTCCCTTGAAAGGGAACGCCTCGGTTACGACTGTAACCTCGGTTCCCTGAAGAGGGAACGAGCGTTGCGTCACCTTGCCATATCTCCTTCATGCCTGTCAGCTGCTACTTCAGACTTTACGAAGCTGCCGCTCTCTGTTTTCATTCAGGCTTTATAGTTTCCTGGTACGTGACGTCACCCGCATCTGACGTTCCGCCACGCCATTGGACTGATTTTACATGTGCTTCAAGACATCATCACGCAAAGCGTTCCCATAGCGTCAAACTCGACGCAACGCTCGTTCCCTCTTCAGGGAACCGAGGTTACAGTCGTAACCGAGGCGTTTTATTGACAAGTTCATTTAGAAAAATATAGCCATTATGTAAAGCAGCATTTAAAGAAGTTTAACAAACATTTATTCAGTACGCTCCCACTAGGACAAACGGCTGAAACTCCAAAACGTCACTACAATGCACTCCAGTGGTTATCCTCAGCCCCACACGGCACAATAGAAATCGTGATCAAACAGCAATCAGTTTACTAAGTGGGAAAATCAGCACATCCCCAGTCCAGCGTACACAAAGTATAATGTCCATACAACTTCTAAAACTCAAAACTACAACATACACACTCACACATGAAATAATTAAAATATAAAACACTTTCCCGTTTCCAGGAAACAAGACCCCATCCCGTACCCTGGTAATCCAGAGCACAAGTTGAATTTGCTTAGCGAGTTACTCTGGTGTCGAATAATGATGCTCATTAAATATGCCCCTCGATCTGAGCTGCACCAATCACATCGGGTTATCTGATATAGGCGGGCCAGCCGCCAGAGGCGAGCTAAACAGATGACGACAGCGCTGTGACGAAGTCATTAGTAAACATTGCAAGATGGCTATGGATGAATACCAGTTGTTTGAAACGGCTTTGGCCGCTACAATGAACGAGTTAGACTTGGCTTTTTATCTATAACAGGAACAGAAGACGGCGCTCGAATCGTTCCTTTGCAAGAAGGACGTTTTTGCTGTTTTGCCGACCGGATACGGTAAGAGTATAATCTACCAGTTAGCTCAGCTGGTAGCTAAGCGTATGGGTTTATTGTTGTGATTGGTCGTAGTGTTATCCAATTGCGTGCAGTAAGATTTTCAAATGCATGCTTGGTGCCGCCCCTCGAGCTGGCCGATTGTCATTAGTCGACGCCAGACCATTAATCTTTTAGATTTAGGTCTGGATTTCCAGGCTATCCATCCCGGGGTCTAGGGAAAGGAATAAGTCGTGCCAAATTGTCCATAGAGAAAGCACGCGCTCTTTTTCGCGTTATTTCCGTCCCCGCAGTCACAGCAATTAATCACAATGGCACTGGCATTAATTATTCCTCTTTGCGCAGCACACTTCTCTTTGGGAATCACAATGACTACGTTTACAAGCTGTTAAAATTCGGGTTATGGTGGGGTAAAAGGTCACTATTTGGGTTTCTCAAACATTCAGAATAACCCGTTTACATGCGTGAGTAGAGAGAGTTACTCCTGTATACATGGAATTTGTAATCAATTGGCAATATCCCGATGTAAACGGCGACGCACGGTTAGCGTCTGGACGTACGGACAACGTTAAGATGCAATGTGCGTCATTTCCGATTCTTCTTCCTGTATCCAAAGGCAACAACAACAGCAGCAGCACGCGGATAATGAATAGTTCGGGGCAGATAGCGATCGCCTTTGTTTGCGCTTTCCTCCTCGCTCCAAAGGTGTGGTGCTGTGCTGCGTCTCGCCATGTTTACCTCTACTTCTTGTTTACTTCCGGTATACTGCACGCGGGTTTTTGTATGCACCGTCTCTACTCAAAAGACCAAGATTCCTTGCGAATAGAACATGCGCAGAACACAAATCAATGTTCCTTTTGATGGGGATATGCCGATACGCGTTTACATGACCAAATATTCGGGTTAGAAAAGGGGTACCCCAGGGATAATATCCGGGTTTTTAAAAACCGGGATATGAGCATATCCGGGTTTTTGCCGGTGTTTACATGGCCGTGCGCGACCGGGTTATTGCTAATATCCCGGTTTTGAACGGGTTATTGGCTGCATGTAAACGTAGTCAATGTCTCTTTGGGCAACACAGCTCTTAAAACTGCTCCTGGAACATGTGGCCAGCGCTCCTACACACCCAGTCCCACTATTATCTAACTACACCGATGCGATCTATCTAGCTAGCTAGCTTCATTCCCGGACAAACCCTAACGGTCTCGAGCAACACCAAGCGTCCCCATTTCTTTGCCGAGCGCGGAAAGCCAGTCACTTTCACCACTGTTGAGCCCGCATTCTCTCACCTCTCCTCTCTTAAATGTCCTCCACTCCAGGTGAGATCAATTATCCCTGCCTTCAGTCAATACAAAGAAAAAGTGCTGCAGAAAGGTTCAGATGGGCAGAACCAAAGCCAAACAAAAAGATAAATTCCCAGCATTCATCACAGTACATTATATCAGTCATAGCCTATTTTACACGACGAATAAAAATCACAAACAAATTATATAAAATCATTTTATTTCAAACGAATGAGGAAAATAAAGTGGGTTGAATCCACTGAGCTCTAAAAATGTTTAGAATAATTATTCATGGTTTTCATCAGGTCCCTTTCCACAGGTGTATTAATCAAGCACAATGCAGTCTGCATTCATAATCTAGGTGCTTGATTTTATACACCTGTGGAAAGGGACCTGATGAAACCCATGAATAGAATCTGGCATCCTTCTGAAGGCACTCGATCCACCTGTGCTTGAGGCCTTGAATGCTCTGTTGTCATTTAAACATGTTAATTACACAAATAAGATGATTAGCGTACATGATTGAATAGCCTATATTTATTTATTTATTCTAGACTATTGTTAAGCGAAGCAAACGTGAAAGTTACATTCGTTACAATAGCAACTGTAGACTCCTGGTGCATTGTGTTCCAGAATCAAACAATCATTTTAAAAAGAACAACTTTTGTTATGTCGAGATCACAAGAAAATTATCTGTGCCTCAGAAAGCGTTCTGTGTGATATTTTCAGTCTTATTTATTGTTGTCTGTCCCGATATAGTGCAGATACATACAGACAGGAGAGTGTTTGAGGAGAGTGTTGAGGTTCACGTTCCCCGTGGGGGCCGATTCTATTAACCCTCTGGAGTCTGAGCGGTTTTTTGGGCCCTGGGGGTGTTCTGACATGCTCTGACATTTGTGCTTTTTTCAGTTGCTTATAAACATATTAATGGCAAAGGTGTAAATTCACTCTATATAGCACAAACAGGACTACAATAATATGTGAGCCACATGTATGTACATGTTTTCATTTTTGAGAGAATAATGTTTATGCGTGGTTATCGAAAAAACTAAAAATGAAAGTTTTTGAAATAAGGCCACAAAACACATACTAAATATGTGGCAATAAGACTTTTGACTAATGTGGTCGCCTATAGTTTTTTCTTCAAAATTATGTGAAAATAGTCTTGCTTTATCGTTCACATAAAACCATACAATGATTTAAATTGATGTAAAACAGGTTTTGCTTGGAAAGCCAATATGCGAGGGGGGCGTGAACAAGGAGTGGTTTACACCTTAGAATACAATGTCCCACCCACCCTGCATAATGATGAGCCATTCACTCAGGTGTGACACTGACTGAGCCACAATGCAAGGACAAAAGATATATTTAGAAGAAGACTTATATTGACCATTTAAGATTTTGCTTACATCTATCTTGTAAATATGTTTTGCTATTTTATTAAAACGGTTACAATTACAACAATAATTACAATTTCAACAATATTTCAAGTGTACTCTTTCTTTGTAAAAAAAATGATTATAGGCCTACATTTTATCTATGTATTCATTAGTTTGAATATAGCCAACATTGGAACAGCTAACATCTTAGTTGATGACTTTATTTTTGACAAAAATAGTATTTTATATATAGAAATTGCTAAACAAAAGCTTATTTGATGTGGCAGTATATTCTACAGAAAAAACTGTACCCAAATCTACTAAACAAAATGTTGTCTTTCATATTTCGTCTGAATGTAACGTTTTACTCATCTCAGTATAGCAATACAGTTTGCTAAAACATCATCATTCATTCACACACGCGATTTAAATTTAAACTGTCTTTGCCAGCTGTGGTAAACAGCGCGCATCTCTGCCGTTTATTCATTCATAAACAGAAACCCACGTGAAGAAATTCACGTGAGAAGGAAAAAACTTACTAGTATTCCTCAGCTCGATATACCCGCACTTCTGAGGGACATTTTCCATTAGTATTATTCCTCAGAGCGCTGCAAGACGGTGTAAACAATGATCTAAATAAACTTGTGTGTTTTCTCGAGCTGATGGGGGCGTTCACAGGATTGCCTCAGCCATTTGCGTTTGAATAGCGCGCGCTCTCCGTGGGCGGAGTCACATTACACCTGTAATGAGGTCGACTGGAATCGCTCTCTTTTAATACAGATTTCACAAGATGAGAATATTTGTTTTTTATATAAATTACTTCATTTAAAAGAAGAGAATTCAAGCTTCATGCCTGTGTGTCTGTATGCCTGTTTGACTGAGTATTCGCTGAGTTATTGTTCATTTTCGGACGCGTTTCAGAATGGACTTCACTGGCAGAGAGAAGGCAGAACTCGCTTCGTGTTTATTTTTCTTTATTTGGCAAAAAGCACAACACTTTGTTTTTATTGTGAGTATACACAAAAATAATACACATTTAACAGAATCGATTGATGTATGAAACTCCTATGGAAAATCAAAGTCTACAGAGTATTTATGAGTTTCTTTTACAATAATAAAAAAAAAGCGAGCTGGTATCGCCGGCGATACCGTCGACCTCAGGGGGTTAAAGAGCGGTGTGCGGCCACGGATTTGTCTCTCTGGGCTACTAAGGAGACGACCGGTCTATGGCAGCCCTAATGACTGCAGAGAGGCATCTCTGGTTGAATTTGTCCAGTATAAAAGATAAGGACAAAGCCTTTCTTTTTGATTCTCCGCTCCCGCCTCCTAGCCTCTTCGTGACGCTATGAACATGGTCATTAAGAGGTTTCAGGAGGCTAAAATGCAGACGGCAGCATTCAAGAGGTACCTCCCTCGCCGGACTCAGGTCTCTTCTCAACCGTCAAGCTCCTCACACAGAGCTCAACAAAAAGAGAGAGTTACTTCTCATTCCCCCTCCTTATAAATCATAGGGGTTGGGGCAGAACTCTCAGCTGAAGCCTCCCAAGCCGAAGACGGAAGGCTTCAGCTAAAAAGAAGTCCTGACCAGTGTCGTCAGACTTCTGAGGGAAGCCCCCTCTGGGGTGGAGTGGTGTACACCTCAGTATAAGGTTCCCATTCCTTCTCTGTGCCCTCAGAAAGCCATTCTGCCAACCCCGCCAATCATGGTGCCTTGGCACGCAACAGTTTCCGGCAAGCGTTTCTCTAGGTGTCCACCACAAGACATTGCGTCACTGGGACGCTCGCACCCTCCGAGGAGGTAAATAGAGCAGTCCGGTCGGTTGTTCCCTGCCGTTTCACTTCAGGGCACCGAAGTGGCTACTCAGAGTACACCAAAGGCCAGCCTCGAGTGGCTGGTTTCCTTAAAAGATCATCTGGCAGCATGGAAGTTTCTGCCAAATGTATCTTAATGGGTCCTGCAGACTGTAGAAAATGGTTACCGAATCAAGTTTGGGTCTCGACTGCCACGATTCAACTTGGTTCTGCTTACATTACTAGACACCAAAAAGGCTCTGGTAATGGAGCAAGAGGTAAAAATACTCTTGGGCAAGGAAGCCATAGAACGAGTTTCTCCACCCATGAGAGAGTCCGGACTCTACAGCTGGATCTTCATTGTTCCAAAGAAGGATGGGGGGGGGGTTGCGCCTGATATTAGATTCACGTCATCTGAATCATTCAGTTAAGAAGCTCAAGTTCAAAATGTTGACTTTGAAGCAAATCGTGATTCAAATCAGATCAGAGGACTGGTTTGTCACGATAGATATAAAGGATGCATACTTCCACATATCCATCCTTCCACAACACAGGAATTTTCTGAGGTTTGCTATCGGGGGCGAAGCACACCAGTATCAGGCTCTTCCCTTTGGTCTAGCTTTAACATTAAGCAATTTCACGAAATGTGTGGCTCTGGCTTTGTTGAGACTCCAGGGCATTTGCATGTTGAATTACATAGACGATTGGCTCATTCTAGCTCAATCGGAGCATATGCCAAGATCAAGGGGTTTCCCTACGCATGATCAAGGTTACGTGCAGGTGTAACCTCGCACCTTAGTGATGTGAATGAAGCCTTGGTTCTTGTCCCAAGGTCCTGTGTTAGGAGCTCGTTATCATCATGTCACGATCATGACAGATGCTACCCTCACGGGCTGGGGAGCGGTCATGGAAGGCCACTCAGCTCGGGGTCTGTGGAGGAGTCATCGTCTCTCATGGACATAAATTGCCTGGAAATGATGGCTGTCTTCCTAGTGTTAAAGCTTTCCTCCCATACCTAAGAGGCCATCATATGGGATCCAGTGGGATACAGTTAAGTGCCTGGTTGGTTCAGTGCTGGAGTTCCTGCAGGATAATTTTTCCCCAGGGCTATCCCCTCCCACACTGTAGGTGTATGTTGTGGCCATAGCTGCCTTCCATGTCCTTTGTGTGGTGTATCACTAAGGAGAAACATTGGTGACACGTTTCCTCCATGTTGCTTTGAGGCTGAAGCCTGCAAGTTGTACAGAGTTCCAGCTTGGGTCCTGGGGCCTGATTTATAAAACTTTGTGTAGGATTTGCGTCAGAAGTGGCGTATGGATGAAACATATGGATGTGCGTACGCACAGAAATATTCGGATTTATAAAACCATGCGCACGCACATCCTACGCAGTTTTCCCTTAATAAATCACAATCAATTCTAAACGTAGCGCAGCTTTTGCGGCTTCATGTCACGCCCATAGATGCCCATAAATAGTCCGTGAAACGCCCACAAGTTAATATTCATCGATTGCGAAATCATGGCAAACACAGAGAGGAAAACCAAGAAACGTAACTTCACTCAGTGGCCCTCATTTATCATTCTTGCGTAGAAACGGGTGTATTTGTTGCCGTAAGATTATGCTTACACTCCTCTCACCGCCTGATTTATGAAGCTGTGCGTACCTTTGAAATCCAGGTGTACGCAATACCTGACCTTGATAAATGCCGCGGCTGAAAACGATCGTCATTAGAATAACACGCCCCTATATATTCAAGTCTCCGCTTCCCCCACGCCCTCATTTTACGCCATGGACACACGGAAGACGGCAAAGAAGAGAAACTTCTTTGAGAAAGAGAAAGCGAAACCAGGGAAGTGGAAAGAAACAAAATTGATTTCTAGATTTTTATTATTAATGACGCTTATTGTTATTTAGAAGAAGAATGTCGTTATTATTATTATTTGTATTATTATTATTATTATTTAAAAGAAGAATGTCATTTTTATTATTTTGTCAGTCTGAATTATTTTTTTGGTCATTGAAAGCCTTTCATTACTTAACCCAGTCCGTGCACACCTGCCGGGCCTAACCCTGGCCTAACCATCGTTTCAAAGAATAGTACAACGGCGAGCGCGTCGAGTATAAACGCCTCGTCCGTTTGGGGAGGTGCGCGCGCAGTCTGCGGAGACTCGCGCTGCGGAGCCAGGCGAAAGTAGAAACAAGACGTGAACTGTCAGGTAAAGCGCACAGGCTCGCAACTGAAGGAATACATATGCCTACAATTCAAATGCTTTGGTAAAGTCACACAACTTAAACATTGAAGTCCATGTTGCACAAAAATAAACACTGAAGTTTATAATTACTATATGTTGTTGTTTTTTTACAGTGGGTCATACTATATCATATCTTTTAGTTTGTCAGTGCGTTTTGTGGTGTTAGGAATTGTTTTTCTGCGCATTCCCGCACTCAAAACGTGCGTACACCACCTCCTGAGCTGGCGTAGGATTTGAGCGTGCCGTACGCCAACGTTCAAATTGATAAATCTCAAAGTCACCGTGGTTTTGGGTGTACGCCAAGTGTACGCTGGAAATTTGGTGTACGCACTTTTGATAAATGAGGGCCAATGTGAAGTAGAAATTATTGTTGGCGAGGTGGAAAAGAGGAGTAGGCCTAATGTTGTTTGGAGGGCACAGTGTGGGCATTACTAATGCCAAAAAGGCACTTGAGTGGCAAAAGGTTGCAGACGGCGTTAATGCTGCAGCCTCACAACCTCGGACCGTGGCCGAAATAAAAAAGAAATGGTCGGACATCAAAGTCGATGTGTAACGGAGGTATTTTTCTCTATGGGGACTTTTATTTTGACGGGTTTTTCTTTCTCCGGCGTGTTCGCGGGAGATGCAAAGACGTCTGGGAAGAAGAAGAGAGCGCAATAGTTTTACGCTGTCTATGTCTATGGTTTTACGAGGCAGACACGCCATGATTGCTGTAGAAGAGATATTTTTCCGTTGACGCTGTAATGTAAAACAGTGGTGCACGTTCGGATTAAGTTTCGTGAGTTTAGTGTAAATCAACATTGTCATGTGAAACTGTAGACGCAGTTGAAACAGAGGTTCGGTCGATTGCGTCATCGGACGGAGAACGGTGTTGGAGACTGGCTGAGAGCACGAGAGAGAGCTGCTAGAGCCGTGAGTTTCATTCAGAACACTTGTTTTTCCGTTAGTCTGACTAAGAATTTTTGAGCGTACTGCTGTTTATCTGGGTGATCTACAGACCGTGTTGGAACGACATTTATTTTTTTCTGAGAATCATTTGAGTGCACTTTTCAGTGCGCGAAAATGCTTATGTGAGCTGATCGATCGATCTTGAAGGAGTGATTCGTTTTTGGGAGACTGACGATCGTCAATGGTGAAGATTTGTTTTTGAAAGAGGTTTTTTTTGTGTGTGATCCAGATCATTTGATCTATGCGTGCCGCGTGCGAGCCGGGCTGAGCTGCGCCATTTTGTTCCAGAAAGTTCCTGAGTTTTTCCTGGGCTGCGCTGAAACTTTTCTGTGTTTTTTTTTTTCATTTTTATTTGCCCTGCCATCCTTACGACATCTCACTGTCCTGTCTCAGCTGTTCATTAAATCGTTACAGCTGTTGTTCAAGTCATCGCAAGTCATCACAAGTCATCACATCAAAGTTGTCATCGCCACAGACTGGTACAACAGTTCGATACGCACACACACACACGAACACTTCACTGAGAACGAACTGAGTGTTTGAACGAACTGATGAGTGTTTGAATGAACTGTTTGAACGAACTGAGTGTTTCAACTTTCAATTTGTACTGTGCTTGTGATAACTGAGTCGATTGGAGACTGAATCGTAAAACTGATTAATAAGAATCATTTAAGTGAAGTCAGTGTTATCTATTCAATTGAAAGAGGTTCTTTGAAGTTAATAATTTGTGTTGAACTATAAGGGTCATCAACATCCAGTGTTGTTTGTAAATGAGTTTGTGCCCCTATACTGACATTCATTTTGGGGAAACACTTTTGAAGTGTTAAAAGAGGTTTGTTTTGAAAGTGTAAACCAATTGAAGGTCTTTCAAGAAAACAAAGAATTTAAAACTGTTTATTTTGTTACTTTTTGGTATTTTATGCTATTGAAACAGATCCTTCCAGCAGAAATATAATTTACAAAGAGAAGGAAAATAAATGACTAATTGTTAAAACGTAAGACATTTGACAGTTATTTTTGAATTTACCTTGGGGTAGGGGCGTCTCACTTGCACTATTAGGATTAGGTGGGTGGGGATGTGAATTTAAATTAATTTTTCATCACATGCACTTCAGGAAGCCACCGTATTGACATACTCACCTGAAGCCTACACTGCCTATTCCTGTAGTCTATCCTCACATAGTGTAAGGTAAAACACACATAACGTGCATATTGAGGCTCAAAGCACCGGAGCGGGGACTAAGATCCTTTCGCTTTTAAGTCTTCCAAGGTAGTGTTTTAATTTTCCCCTACGAGGCGAGACTTACAGTCCCGTTACAGATGCAAAAAAGCGTATAGCGCTCCATCGCCAGAGTGTGTCTTCCAGGGGTGGGGGAAAGGGGACTCCGGATACATCCATTTGATTGCAGCTACAGATGTGTTATGAGGATGAATTGCATAACATGACAATATTATTGCAGAACATATTTCACTTTTCTTTTTGCAAATATGTGTTAATTTGCATTTCTGTTGTAATCTTCGTTTGATTTTGTTTGTTTTACACTGCAGATCGATCAAACGGGTGTTCGTGTAGGCTGTTAATTGTAAGACTTGCTTTGTAAAGTCTTCATGTTATTTATGAGAGGCAGTATTGACATTTCTTTTACACAACGGTCTACAGTTTAACACACTTTCACACACTTTCACGTGTTTCTTCCATCTGCCGACGGTGTCGCCATTTCTCATTTCACCCGTTTTTGTGCGTACGCCTGGGTCAGAGTTTGCGTGAAGGACCGCACATTTTCCCGTCAAGTTTGCTTTTTATAAATACCAATTATTGCGTAGAGAGCGGCGTACACCTTCTTTTGTGCGTACACAGTTTATAAATGAGGCCCCTGGCCATTGTGCTAGTGGGATTATCTACGGCTCCTTTCGAGCCTATCGAGACTGTTCCAGAAAAGTTTCTGACCCTGAAAACTTTTTTTCCTTCTAGCAATCACATCTCTTCAATCACATGTCCCGGGATAGTTTGATTTTGGTTCATTCACACTGCCAGTGATTTTCCGGAATCTGTGAGTGCATTCACACTAGGGATGTCAACGATTAATCGACGATCGATTAATTGTCGATAATACATTTAATCGATACAACTTATCGATCATCGATTAAGCAGGTCTTCATGCGCGTGCGCGCTGCTCAACCGCGAAACATGTAAAGCGAACTATAAGTTTGCGTGTGCATTCGCAGCCTTTTGTTTTGTGCAAATGTAAGTTGTAATACTGTTTATTTTCTGTAGGCCTATCTATATCTGATGTATCTCATATTGGATGCATTTGGTTAAGAATTAACTCTGTAGTAAAGCGTCAGCTTCAGCGCGCGCAGCTCAAACGGCAGTGCACGACTAATAATGACTATTGGGACTGTAATATTGCATAACATTATAAAGAGAACAATATTGTAATAAAACATTGTGAATTATTTGGGTTTAGTTGCCGTGTCGCGTTGCTCCAGGAAGAGCGCGTCCACAACAACTGAATGAATGGCACGTAACTTAGTTCAAGTTCACTTGTGCATGAATTTGCGTCATTTTGTGCAGATATAATTTGTAATATTATGTTTATTTTGAATATATCTGATTAATCTCATATAGGATGCGTTTCTTTTAGATAAATAACGTGCTAGCAAAGTGCTCCAGTTTAACGGTAGCAGATTCATTCAGCGCGTGCAGTTGTTCCAGGAAGAGCGCGTCCACAACAGTCACACATTCTAAGCGCATATGAGGCGACGTTGGTGAGACGTTGTATTAGTAGTTATATTTGATTATTAAATAATTAATTTAATTATCAATCACATCGAAACATTTTACAATCCTACTAGCCCTTTATTTATATTTAAAACCATTCTAATTGATTTGGTGAGGAACATAGCGTTTTGAGCAGCATTTGTAGCCCCTGTCATGTTGTCATAGCCACTGCAGTAGACGCATATCGCAGTATTAAGGCTAACGATTAATTGATCGTTAATTTAAACGACGATCGATCATGGGAATTTGTGAAAATTGACATCCCTAATTCACACACATCCCGTAAAGATACCGTAAAGACACATGACGTCAGGATGTGATGTGTAACGTACGCGTCGAAAACATGCACACTAAAGGCCAATTTATACTTCTGCGTCGAGTGTACGCCGTAGTGTACGTCGTAGGGACTGCACGTAGGCGACGCCGTCGTGAGCATTTATACTTCTGCGAATGTCTGTGTTGCTCTGCAGTTACACCGCCGAAACGCTAGTTGGCGCGGGTGGGTTTTAATGTTCCAGTTCCACTGTGTTTACATTCCTCGCGGCTGTTTTGAGTTTAGGTTTCTACGAGCAATGGCGACTGAAGGAGTCATACAGATGGCTGTATTTCCGCACTTCTTCAAGCAATCTCTCGGTCACTTGGTCTGTTTCCATGGCTCTTCACTGATCTTCGGAATTTAAAAATGGCGGGCGGGCGGTGCAGAGTGCAGAAGATCATTCCGGAAATGCGTAGGAGGAAACGCGATGCTATCCAGCCGACCAATCACAGATCTTGCGGTCCGCGTCGCCGCGACGCGTAGTTACATTTTTGAGGAGGTGCGCGTCAGGGTACGGCGAAGGGTACGACGTATGGTACACGTCAATGCGTATGCTACGCCGTACCTTCTACGCGAACCCGACGCAGAAGTATAAATTGGCCTTAACACATCGCGTACCGTTTCACAAAGTTGGCGAACAATCTCAGCTTCAGCACAGATAGTAAAGAGCTACTAAAGAGATAGTAAAGGTAAATTGGTTTACTCAAGTAAAAGCAGAGTGATGGGACAACAGCGGGAACCAGACGATGGTGAAAGGATGGTAACTTGATGATAGGTGATGAAGACTTAACTGGCAATTAGTGATGTGACATTTGAACCGAGGCGTCGGAGGTTGTGTCGAGAAAAAATGGGCGTGCCAGATGAAGCCGCGATTCGAGGCTTGTGTTGTTAACGTGAAAATGACGTGACTGATGACAAACGAGGCCTCGGTTTGTGTGGATACGTCATCGGTTTGGTCTGAGTGTCGCTTCCGGATAAAAGGCGGTTCGAAACTCGCGCCACCTTGTGGGTGTTGTCAGCAGTAGTAAAAGCAGTTGTAGTAGTGTCACAGAGTCAGAGAGTTAGATAACTATCATTCATTGTCATTGTCGTTATTGTGTCATATATGTGTTAGGGCTGTATATTATTACATTATCAGGTTAGAATAGTTATAGTATATTGTTATTATTAATTATAGTAGGCTTAGCTATATAGTCTTGTTATATTAATTAGATAAGATTATTTGGATTGCTCTGGATTTTTTTATTTGGATTGTCCTTTTGGATTTGTTTGCTTTTTGTGACTCTTCCTTTTTCCTGGTAATGGAGCCAGCAAGAAAGAGGGAATCCTCCCCTGTCTGGGCTCAGCAGAAGCATCAGTATCCTCATTTATACCAGCTGGCACTGCCATTTTTTAAATAAGTGTGTTACCCCAACACACTTGAAATAATTCTGTTTCTCAATAAAAATAGATTGTAATCCTTCCTTCCAGACTATTCTGTTGCAGTTTACTTTATTACACTCCCTCCAACATAAGCAGAATGAATGAATTTGTCTGCTATTTCTTTGCACAGTAGCTAGGTGTCACTAGTGAGCAATGCTGAATGAAGCTTCGAGTAATGAACCTTTGGCTGAAGCAATGGGCTGCGAGGTATCAGGTGGTTCAGGAAGCCTCATTTTGCCATCACTACTGGCAATGACTGAAGTGGAAACTCTGTGCAGGTGAAAGATGAACACAATGACTGGAGATCTGGATCGGGATGACGGACAGGAGATAGACAGGAGACTTGACAAGGATGATCTCAGGTGAGTGTTCAGGTAAGGAATCTGACTGTTTTCATAACAGTAACATTGACGAGACCAGACACTGATATGAGCGTGATGCAGGTTGATATAGGCTGTGTTGATGAGGGAGTGCAGGTGCAGGGAATCAGTATCTGGTGATGATCAGCAGCAGGTGTGGTGATGGCTGACTGAGTGCAGGTGGGGACCAGAAGGGATGCTGGGGAGTGTAGTGCAGACAGCTTACAGAGTTGGTGACTGAGCTGGTGACTGTGACAACAGGGAGCCAGTGTAAGGACTCCAAGATAGGAGTGATATGATCCCTTGTTCTAGTCCTAGTCAGGAATCTAGCGGCAGAATTTTACACAAACTGTAATTTATCTAGGGTAGCTTTTGAAACCCTAGCAAGCAGAGCATTGCAATTATCAATGCAGAAAAAAATAAAAATAAATAATTAACTTTTCAGCCACAGGGAAAGACACAATGTGGGCGTAGTCAATATTTCTAAGATAAAAATAAAAAAAGAAGATGTTTTGATGTCTGGATGTAAGAATCAATTGTTAAAATAACCTCAAATATCACCCCCAATTTTTTTACTTTTTGTTTGAAACTCCAAAGTAGAGCCATACACATTAAGGTTAAAGGCCCAGCTTTGTGTAGCTGGTGGGGTGAGCCGATGAACATAACCTCAGTCTTGTCACTGTTAAGACCAAAAAAAAAAAACCCTCCTACAACAGGTTTACATGCATCAAAGGTAAAAAAAACTGTAAAATTTTCTCATAATATACATTTGCACATCACCACATTTTCAATGATTCTCAAATGACCTGTGAGATGAATCAATGGCCCTGTCCCAAATGGTACACTTCATACTGTATGCACTTTCGGTCTTGTGGACTTACAATGGCTGCCGCGTGCACGTGTCCGTTAAGTCCGTGAGACCGTAGCAGGGACGTGCAGTCAGGGTAGGCAGGGTAGGCAGTGCTTCACCAAAGGAAATGTTGACATTACATTTATTAATTCCAAGAGCTTTATTAATTCACAACATTATTAATTGCATTTATTTTATTCCAGATATAAATTTTTGTAACAAAAATTTTCGGGAATACACATATAATATACTCATTTTGCCATTGTTTGCTCCTAAAACCATTGTTTCATGCAGGAAATTCAAGGCCATGGCCATTGAGGCAGAGGTTAGCAGTGCCTCTTTGGTCCATAGAACGTAGTTTACGTAGATTTGCGCATGCGCAGTCAGTTCTCATGCTGTCTTGAATTATCAACATTGAGGCAGAGACCGAGCTTGCTTCATGTCACGTGATCCACTCGCTCTCACTCAATCCGCGCTTCTCGATACTTAGCATCTAGCGGCGCCTAGCGTTGGCTGTCAACAGGCCCGGGGTGGGTAATCGGGAGAATCGGGAGAATTCCCAGTGGGCCGCTTCACTTTTGGGCCGGTTGAGGATTTTTTTCTTCTTTTTTTTTCACATTTGTCACGTTAGTTGTAGTTACATTAGGCTACACACGTTCCGTATTCTGACACCGCAGCGCGCAGCCTCTGCATAGATTGTACCATGTGAGGGAGTTCTCCCCTCCCCTCCTATAGAGTTGGTTGGGTCCATAGCCCGTCTTTTCCAAAACGTTTTCTCAGGTAGGCTACCACGGCACCGCCGGTGCCTACCGATAGCTGGGCCCGGCCGGCCCTACCGTAATGGTAGCTATGCGTCAGGGAGGATGGATTCGCAATTGCATGTTATAAAGTCAGAATTGCAAGATATAAAGTCAGAATTGCAAGATATAAAGTCAGAATTGTGTGAAATAAAGTCGCAATTGCTTCTTATAAAGTCTAAGTGAATTATTATTTAACCTTTACATTATTTGTTGAACCATGGCATTAATACAAACTACACAATAGTAAGAGCTGAATTGTTGCTTCATTTATCCAATTTGGAAAAAGTGCTAATATTTGGAATTCCACCATGGAAAAAGTGATGAACATATATGCCACATTGATAGGTCACAGCCTACCCATGACAAGATTTCACCGCACGTTACTGGACCGTAGGGTGTCCCATTTGTCATTTTAAGCCTCAGAAGGGTGCTCACGAGTTTCGCCCTTTGTGGTCGATATGCGCCCTCGATGCGCACTTTTGTCGAGCCCGCAGCCGACTTCTTACGACAGTCAAAGCGGCATTATGTCACGAAAGTGCGGACTCGTAGGAAGACCACGAGTGCTTAGGGTGCCATTTTCTAAATCCCTCCTTTCTGCGAGCTACTCAGATTGGCCAGACAGCTCAGTCTGTTGTGATTGGTCTACCACCAGTGGTGTAGTGGTAAAAAAAGAGGTGGGTAAACTATAAATTCTGGTGGACCACGACGTGGTCACCCCTGTAAGGTGGGCCACTGCCTACCGGTGTATGTGTATCCTGATGACATCGCTATAGGCTATCATTTGATGGTACTACCAAGGGTATCACTGGTTGTTCCCTTATCATAGGTCACACAATCACTATTCAATTCATACATTAATATAAGTTCTTGTTAAAGAGACTCAAAAAGGAATAATATGGTTGAAATTATAAAGTTTAGGGGAGACCGGGGACAGTTGCAACACTTTTTGCATTTCTCTCAGTTACTCAGACTATTTGGACTAGACCAACCAAATTTGTATATATTAAACTTGCATCTGTCTGCTAATTACCCATACCATTTAAAGATGATTATATATGACATATCGTTCACAGTATTTATTTGAATGGAAGAAGCCAGATGTTGCAACTGACCCCGACCCAGGGGACGGTTGCAACACAATCAGGGACGGTTGCAACATGTTAAAAATACCTTTAATTTCATTAATTAACTTAAGCTTTTTGTCTCAATGAGCATAGAATTCTGAAAATATTAACTGTTTTAGGCCTACTATAATATTATAGTATTATTTATTTCAATAATATTATTGTAGTCTATTATTTATTTATTTAGTCATATTTATCAAATAACAGTTATTGAGTTTGTGTAGAACATAGTCCTAGATTCAGTGTGCAGGTGTTACAGATGCTATTCAATCTCTCCATATTTCAGTGTCAGACAGGAAGAATTGAACAATTTGCAATGCAACAAACTTTTATTAAACATGCAATTTATAACATGTTGCAACCGTCCCCAACCCTATCAGCCATGACAGAACATCATGTGCCTGCTAGACACACTGACTTTGACACATGCTAACCATGTCACTTACAAGTCAACAAAACAATAATTCAAACTAAGTAAGTTTTGATTAATTCATACAAAATTTCAGGACAGTATGACAAAAATATATCTCATGAAAATTTTTATTTTCATACCTTCTGGTGGGGGGAGGGTCTAACTGTGCATGTGCAGTATGAGTGTCATCACTCTAGCTTGTTTCTGACTGGAGAAAAATGACATGTTGCAACCATCCCCATGTTGCAACTGTCCCCGGTCTCCCCTACTAAATGACAAAACAGAGAGAACAAAAATATTTAAGAGATCGAGAGGGAGGCTTATATCCAGGGCTTCCAATGCAATGCACTTGTGCATATGATTAGGGATTTGGGATTATTTTCATAGTTGATCAATCTGTTGAATATTTCCTCGATTTATTGATTAGTTGTTTGGTCTATCAGAAAAATGTGGATCAGTGTTTCCCTGTAGAGGGAAAAGTCTTTAACCTAGTGCAGGCTTGATTCCCTCTGAATCTCTTGACTTGTACAGTTGGGTTTTGACATGCTCCCTACATTAAACCAGCTGCCTGTAATGAATAAAAAAAATCACTTTCTTTTGCATCGTTTTAATGATTTCCTGTTGCGGCTGCGATCAAGTTTCATTCTCGCGCAGCTTGTTTAGTAACTTCACGAGCGTGTGTTTTCTGCTACGTGTGTGCGCAGTTCTCTTTGTTCCGTGTGTGTGTGTGTGTGTGTGTGTGTGTCGGCGCTGCGCTCTCTGCTCCGTGTTTGCGCGCTGCGCGTTCTGCTCTGTCGTTAACGGCCCAAATGCTCGAATCATGTGCCGATCGGCGATCACGCACTGGAAATGCAAAGTCCGCTCAAATAACGTGAAATTTAGAGGTGGATAAACGCAATGTAGAGGTGGATAAACGCACTTTGGAGGTGGGCAAACGCTATTTCCAAATTTTTTGGAGGTGCGTAAACGGCGTTTACGTGCGTTTAGCCTCCACTACATCCCTGTCTACCACGTACAGCACGTGTCGAAAACAAAAACGCCCATTGCCATAACAACGTCCGCTTCCTACATGGTAAACTAAAGACAGTAACAAACAATGATGTCGATTTTACCATATCAATCCGAGCGCAAGTCCGATGATAAAACATTGGAAGAACTGTTATTCAACCCGAACCTCCATCGCAAGGACGACTCGAGCAGGACTCAGTGTTTCTCAGTGATACACTACTCAGTTTGAGGTACATTATGGGATGTTGCAACTGTAATTAATCACCATCAGCATTAACAAGTGCATGTCCATCAACAAACAGATTATTTAACTTGTATTTATTTATTTATAGATTTTATTATACTTAGTTCATTATTGAGTATTTTTCTAATTTATTGCGGTGAACATGTTGAAACGTACTCGGTTACTAACGTAACCTCGGTTCTCTCTAGAAGAGGGAACGAGTACTTGCGTAAGTATCTTACGCTAGGGGAAAACCTATTTTCCTCGAGATATTGAAGCCAAAAATTATCCTTAATTTTGCAATAATGTAAAACGCATTGCAGCAGCATGCAGACATGGGCGAGACAGCTCGCGTGCCCATTGGCTGCTCTGCGGCAACTGCACCAGCCTATCGATAGAGGCCCCTCATGACGTCAGGACCAATGAGGGTGCTTCGCGCCCATTACGTCATGTCCCGCCGAAAGCGGGTGGGGCTAGGGCTATAAATACGGCCCAGAGAGGCTGGTTTGGTCAGTTTTTTCATCGCTGAAGCGAATCAGAACGTGACGCATGCACGGCAAGATACGCAAGTACTCGTTCCCTCTTCTAGAGAGAACCGAGGTTACGTTAGTAACCGAGTACGTTCTCTTACGAGAGGTTCTCTCGTACTTGCGTAAGTATCTTACGCTAGGGGAACACAGTGTAAAACGCTGTGCGTGCTTGAGACATAACACTAAAGTCCCACGGGCAAGTGCCCGGGGCTCATACAGTGCCTAATCACAAGGGACTAGAATCCGGGAAGAGGGGCTAGAATAGCATCATTCCTGTAATATAGAGCTCTGATAAGATATATATTATATTATATTATATTAAGTGTTCCACACAGCCAGGGCGAACACGGCCTGGACTGATAAATATGGGGGACTTACGCACTGCCCACAGAAGTATACATACGATCAGTGATAATAATAATAATAATAATAATAACTTTAATTTATATAGCGCCTTTCACAAAGCCCAAGGACGCTTAACAAACAGCAAAGAGGGGGGGGGGGGGGGGGTAATAAAGGGGAGTAAAACCAGGGCAGCTATAGCCCATATGCCTCAGCGAAGAGGTGTGTTTTAAGCTGTTCTTTGAAAGTTGCCAGGGTAGGTGCAGAGCGGATGGCATGAGGAAGTTTGTTCCAGAGTGATGGTGCACCCACACAGAACGCTCTATCACCAAACGTCCGTAGCCTGGATTTAGGGACAGCGAGCAGGTCCTTGTCTGAGGACCGCAGAGACCGAGCTTGATTGTAGGGGTGGAGTAGATCAGAGAGATACTGGGGTGCAAGTCCATGGAGCGATTTGTACGTCAGGAGGAGGATTTTATATTTGATCCGTGATTTAACTGGGAGCCAATGAAGCTTCTTCAAGATTGGAGTGATGTGAGATCCGAGTTTAGTGTGGGTAAGCATCCTAGCAGCAGAGTTCTGTACGTACTGGAGTCTGTCAGTAGCTTTGCTGGGCAGACCAAGCAGGATACCATTGCAGTAATCGAGTCTGGTAGTGATGAAAGAGTGGATGAGGGTCTCAGCTACAGAGTTGGAGAGGCATTGTCGGAGTCTAGAAATGTTCTTGAGATGGAAAAATGCTGTTTTAGTTATGTTTTTGATGTGTTTTGATCGACGCTCTAGCGGTTTCAGCATCCTGAGCCGATAGGATCGGGCGGGCAATACTGAAAAATTTAACCGAGAGCAACCTAGCTTGTAAAGCGGGAACCTCGAGGTTATAAAACCTTATAAATGTAGACGGGGAGGCCCAGCCTGCCGCCATACAGATATCTTGCAAGGCAATCCCACTGGACCAAGCCCACGACGAGGCCATGCCTCTTGTGGAGTGCGCTTTGACACCTATCGGGCATTGCAGGCCCTTGGATGTGTAAGCTAGCGCTATAGCATCAACTATCCATCTGGATAGACTCTGTTTTGACGCAGCTAGTCCCTTAGAACGTCCGCTGAACAAAACAAAGAGCTGCTCCGTCTGTCTGAAAACAGATGAGCGAGACACATAGGCTCTTAACGCCCTGACCGGGCAAAGGAAGCCTGTGTCCCCTTCCTCTTCAGATACCGGCAGGGCCGACAGGGAGATAACCTGTGCCCTAAACGGTGTGTTGAGGGATTTAGGAACATATCCGTGCTTTGGTTTGAGTATGACTCTCGAGTCATTCAGCCCAAACTCCATACACGTCGCGCTCACTGAGAGCGCTTGCAAATCCCCTATGCGCTTCACTGAAGCGAGAGCCAGAAGAAACACTGTTTTGAAAGACAAGAGTTTCAGGTCTATTGACTGTATTGGCTCGAATGGGGCACCTTTCATGGCTTCCAGAACCGTGGAAAGGTCCCAAACGGGAACTGAGGGTGGTCTGGGAGGGTTCAGCCTCTTAGCTCCTCTAAGGAAGCGAATGACCAGATCGTTCCTTCCTAATGACTGGCCAAGCGGTGGTTCAGCGAACGCTGCTATGGCCGCCACATAAACTTTGAGCGTGGATGGGGTTCTGCCCTTATCCAGAAGCTCTTGTAAAAAGGAGAGAACCTCCGGCACCCAACAGCGTGAGGGTGAAGTGCCACTCGCTGTACACCAGCTAGTGAACACAGACCATTTTGAGGAATAGAGCCGCCTCGTAGATGGAGCTCTAGCCTGCGTGATTGTGTTTAACACTCCTGCTGGGAGGTTAACGGGTACCCGTTGATGGCCCACACATGTAGGGACCAAAGCTCCGGGCGAGGATGCCAGATCGAGCCGTTCGCCTGCGAGAGGAGATCCCTCCTCACCGGTATCGGCCACGGGGCGGTACTCGTCAGCTGCATCAGGACTGGAAACCAGACTTGGTTTGTCCAAAATGGGGCGACGAGTAGCACCGCTCTCCCTGATTCGCTCTAACACCTGGGGTAGGAGCGTGACAGGGGGAAACGCATAGAGCGGGCAGCGGGGCCAGACGTGAGCCAGCGCATCCCTGCTCTTGAAGAAGAATTCCTGACAATGAGCGTTCTCTTGAGACGCAAATAGGTCTATTTCCGCTCTGCCAAATGTCCTCCATAGCATTTTGACTGTCTGTGGATATAAAGACCATTCTCCTGTCGGCAGATTGTTTCTGGACAGTCTGTCTGGTCCCACATTCAGATGGCCGGGCACATACGCTGCCCTGAGCGAGCGCAGATTGTGCTGAGCCCAGACCAGGAGGCGTTCCGTCAGCCTGTGAAGGATTCTGGATCTGATACCTCTTTGGTGATTTATATAAGCCACCACTGACATGTTGTCCGAACGGACCAAGACGTGGTGTCTTTTTTATCTGGGGACAAAAGCGACCTCAGCGCGTTGTCGACTGCCATCATTTCCAGGCAGTTTATATGCAGAAGCTTTTCCCGTTCCGACCACTGGCCGAATAACGGTCTGCCCTCGAGCAGCGCTCCCCATCCCGAGGTTGAGGCGTCCGTAGACACCACCTTCACACTCGAGGAAGTCCCCAGGCTTACACCTGCCCGGTACCAGTCGGTCGCTGTCCAAGGTTTCAGAGCTGCGACGCATTTCTGATCGACCTTGAGGCGCGCGAGACCAGAGGTCCAAGCTCTGCGCGGCGCGCGCTTTCAACCAATACTGCAGCGGGCGCATGCGAAGCAGACCCAGCTGAAGCACTGAGGATGCTGAAGCCATGAGACCCAGCATCCTTTGAAACTTTTTGAGCGGGACTAAAGCGCCGTGGCGAAAAATCTCTGTCATGCGCTGAATACTTAGTCTGCGCTGCGGCGACAGCTGTGCTGTCATAGACAGCGAGTCCAGATCTGTGCCCAGAAAATATATTTTCTGACTGGAAGACAGTGAACTCTTTGCCCAATTGACTGTGAGACCTAAATTCTCGAGGTGATCGAGTAATATGGTCCTGTGTTCTATGAGCTCTGACTGTGATCGAGCTAGAACCAGCCAATCGTCCAAATAATTCAGCACTCGTATGCCTCGGGGCCTGAGGGGTGCGAGCGCTGCATCCATGCACATCGTAAATACGCGAGGTGCCAGGGATAGGCCAAATGGCAGGACTGTGTACTGATATGCCTGTCCCTCGAAGGCGAATCTCAAAAATCGCCTGTGACGTGACGCTATTTGTATTTGAAAATAAGTGTCTTTCAGATCTATCGACATGAACCAGTCCCCTTGGCAAATTTGCGAGAGGATTTTCTTGGTCGTGAGCATTCTGAACCGTCGTTTCAGAAGTGCTTTGTTTAGTCGTCTTAGATCTAAAATGGGTCTGAGACCCCCGTCTTTTTTGGGTACCAGAAAATATCTGCTGTACATGCCCCCTTCACTCTGAGCTTGTGATAGGGGTTCTATAGCCCCTTTGCTCAGTAACTTCGCTATTTCGGCCCGAAGTAGGTGTGCTACTTCCTTTTTCACCGTAGTATCGATTCGCGCCGCTTTGCGGGCGCCGACCGAACTGTAGCAAATAGCCTCTTTCTATAATGTCTAGCACCCACTTCGAAACCCCGGGTAGCCTTGCCCATGCGTTTGCACGAATGGCTAGGGGTTGAATGCGAAGCGCGCTCTGGTCGCTCAGCGACAGAGGGGCTTCAGTGTGCTGCAACATAAACGTCGCGCTTATGACATTTGAGGCAGGGGGCGCGCTGATAACAGCGGGCAGATTGCCCGCGCTCGACTCCTCTGCGGTGGTCAACCGAGAGGGGGAGGGCTGGGCGAGTCCCGTAAGACCTGTCATGTCTATGTGTGAATGTGGGCGTGGGATAGCAGGCACATTTACAACACTGAGAGCATTGTCTGCCTGAGCAGAGCGAATGCATGTTGGTTTCGTTTTACAGAAACCTTGAGACATGCAGAACGTAGTGTTTGTGGGCACTGGGCAGTGGGCACATTTACCACATTTAATGCGCAATCGATCTGGGTCGATTTCATGTGCGCGAGCCCTGTGCGACGGGCTGTGTTTCTGTGTAGGAATGAGCACTGGGCAGTGTGCATTTTGTCTACACTCATAACACCATCGGCCGTGGCCGGAACACCAGAAAATACACTCTATGGGATTTATCTGGGTAGCCGTCAAAGCGGCGTTTGTGTGCAGGCAAGCGGGCTGTGTCGCCGACTTGTTTACTGCAGAATACACTGGAACAGTCGCATTTACTGGAACTGAACGAGCGAGAAGTTGCCATAGAAACAGAGCGTCAACATGCTGGCGTTTGTTTGCAGGTGTGCGTGTATTACAATAGGCTCGTCCACTGCAATATTGACATTTCCAGAGAAATGTGTGAGAATGGAGGTAGTGACGCACGGAAACCATAGAAACGGTGCTTGGGTGCAGGCGAGTGGGTTGTACAACACGCTCGTTGGCTGCAAAAATACACATCTGCAGTCGCCTTTTCAGGGAACTGACAGAGCGAGCATTGACGGCAAAAATTATTTATTTTTTTGCCGGTAGACCCGGGATCGAACACGGGTCTCTCGCGTGAAAACCTGAGAATCTGCCACTGGGCCACAGGGGAAGACACAAAGGCATTTAGATAGCGCGAGTATTATCAGAGAGCATCAACATGCTGGCGTTTGTTTGCAGGCGTGCGTGCATTACAACAGGCTCGCTCACTGCAGTATGACATTTCCAGTCGCCTGAACTTCAGAGGGGAATGAGAAATGTGTGAGAAATAGAATTCGGCCCGGCCGCAGCGGGACATTAACACTCTTTTCTCCTTTCGCCAGTGACGCGCGGGAACCATAGAAACGGTGTTTGGGTGCAGGCGAGCGGGTTGTACAACGCGCTCGTTGGCTGCAAAATGCACATCTGCAGTCGCCTTTCAGGGAACTGACAGAGCGAAGCATTGGAGGCATAATTAATCTGCCGTTAGACCGAGATTCGAACACCGGTCTCTCGTGTGAAACACCAAAGATTCCGCCACTGAGCCACAGGGGGGAACACAAAGGCTTTCAGATGCACGAGCATATAAGAGCGTCAACATGTTTTCTTCGGCGTTTGCTTGCCGGCGCTGCAATATTTATATTTCCAGTCGCCTGATCAGGGAACTGAGAAATGTGTGAGAAAAATTCAGGTCAGTCCAGCTTCGGCGGGACTAAAACACTATTTTCTCCTTTCGCTGGTGATTGACGTGTGAATGGGGCGCAGAGGCAGGGTAGCTTTCTTGTACGTAAAGAAAAACTAACCCCGACCGTCCGCTTCCAGCCTCCCCTGTGAACGGCGCATTTTGCGCGGCTCGAACAGAGGGAGAGAGAAAGCTAGCCCCGTGACCGTCCGCTCCTGACATCCCCTGTGAAAGGCGCGGTTTGCGCGGCTCGAACAGAGGGAGAGCAGGTATCATCCTTCAAGCAGGCAAGGCAAGTGGGCGCACCGGCGAGCTTTGCGGGTCTTGAAAAAGACGCCCGGCTCTTTTAGTGCAATGAGAGTGTGTCGTGGCGGCGAACACACACACACATACACAAAACACAGTAGCAGAGAAAAGGATATGTACGCCGGAAAGCGTCAGCAGGAACGGCGACTGAAGGCGGCGAGTTGTCGACCGGCAGCTTCAGATGCAGATAAATCCCGCTGGGTGCTTGAGTCAGACGGCGCGGCTTCCTCTTAGGATCCAGCGATGCGTAGCTCGCTGAAGAGATGAAAAACTGACCAAACCAGCCTCTCTGGGCCGTATTTATAGCCCTAGCCCCACCCGCTTTTGGCGGGACATGACGTAATGGGCGCGAAGCACCCTCATTGGTCCTGACGTCATGAGGGGCCTCTATCGATAGGCTGGTGCAGTTGCCGCAGAGCAGCCTATGGGCGCGCGAGCTGTCTCGCCCATGTCTGCATGCTGCTGCAATGCGTTTTACATTATTGCAAAATTAAGGATAATTTTTGGCTTCAATATCTCGAGGAAAAGAGGTTTTCCCCTAGCGTAAGATACTTACGCAAGTACGAGAAAACCTCTCGTAAGAGAACTGTATCAATTACAGTGCATACATTAACCAAGCTCTAGCGTGAATGACTAATGTAACATAAACGTTGGTAAAACAAATCTTGCTCCATGCTTAATCTTTACTCAAAGTAGTAAGAACAACAGACAATCTACATTAATAGACAGAGTTTTAGGTAATAGTGGCTCACAACTGATTAGCAGAAGTTTTTCAGTAAGACAGTGATAATGTGAGTTAGCCAGTTAGCAGGACACAATATAAAACTAAGTATTTTGAACACCATCTTTCAAGAGCAAGCGGTTTGCGAATCCTGCATTGAACACCAAGATTTGAGAAGCAGTCATCAGTAAAATAAAGGGAACACAGCAAAAGTTTAGGATTATACTGCTGTGGTATCATGTTAAAGATGAATTTTAACCACTGATTCTTCACATGCTTGTCCTTGGGCAGTGAAAAAAACTGTCTTTACCTTCACATTGTAGAGCACAGCTTCTTCTCGACATGATGCTATCCAGTATCCACAGGAATCAGCTGCCGGTTTGAGGTTCAAGTTTTTACTGGTGTCTGTGTGAGCAATAAGTGGGCGGGCAATATGCTAATGTTTCGTCTTGACGTCACAACGAAACGGCTTATGACTCGTTTGAAAAACGATTCATTTCATTGACTCAGAGTCGACTCTTACTTTTGAAAGACAATAACTTTATATATACGGTGAACTTTCAGATTTAAAACTTTGCAGTATGTTTTCATTCACTTAGAGCTATGTTACACACTACATGAAAGGTCATTTTCAAAAATCCATAATAGGGGCACTTTAAGAGTTGACCAAGTGGAAAAAAAATTATTACAAAAGGGACCAAAATTGATCCCTGAGGAACGCCAGATTGCACCACACCTACCTCAGACCTGCAACCACCCATAGTAACAAACTGCTTACAATCTGAAAGGTAGGACTTAAACCAGTTTAGTGCAGTATTAGAAACACCAAAGACCGTCTTTAAATGTGTAAAAGAGAGTGACCTATAGAGTCAAAAGCAGCTCTGAGATCAAGAAGTATCAAAATGTAAAGACAGCCAGTCCTTAGTGACCTTAACTAACGTTGCTGTGGTGTTTACAGAAGCCAGATTGAAGGGGCTCAAAAAGATTATTTGCAGTAAGATTTGATTGTAATTGAGAAGCAATAATTAGTTCTAAAGTTTTAGTAAAAGGGGAAGATTGGAAGTGGGAAATTATTTGTTTGCATCTTCTTGGTACTTTTTTTAAACGTTTAGGTTTGGTGGTAAGAGATCATCATTGCTAAATGAAATAATCACTGGAGAGAACATCTGAAAATCCTTATATGTTTGAAAGTTACTATGTATAGGAACACCTGCATTGTATCTTGCTTCAAAATTTCTGTCATTGTGAAAGTGGACTTGTTTATTTATATTATACTTTAAAATGCTTTACTTTAAAGGAGTATAGTATTTTGTCATTGTTTATTATGGCAACATATACATTTATCCCCAGTTTCACAGACAAGGCTTAAGCCTAGTCCTAGACTAAAAAGCATGTTTGAGCTGTTTTAACAGAAAGCAACTTGCACTGATATATCTTAAAATGTCACTTCATTGTTTTGTCTCAAGATGCACAGCAGTAATGTTTTAGCAGTAAAGGCACGTTTATAAAAGTTACTTAAATGCCCTAATTAAACTAAGGCCTAATCCTGGCTTAATCTAAGCTGTGAAACCAGGCCGTAAAGTTCAGATAATTAATTACACTCTGCAACACTCTTTATTATTATTATTTTTTCCATTTTATTTTACTCATCATTTTATTTGACACATTTTTATTATTTGTACAGCTGAAACAGGAAAACAGTATGAAGTCACAGACAGGCAATCAGAAGTCCAGACTTAGTTATATTCAAGAAATATTCAGACTGGCACTCTAATTGGAAGCAATAGTGGTGTCAATCCAGGAGCGCAGTTGGGAGATACGGGCGTAGACTCCAGGGAAACGGGTGTCACAAGTGCGGATGCCCCAGGACACAGACCCCACCAGAGTCCAGACCCCTGATCTCTCACACACCAGAGGACCACCAGAATCACCCTGTGGGAATCACGCAAACACACATTTGAGATCGAAACAGCAGCAACTAGATATGGTAATGTGTTTGTCTTGATATGTCTTCATATACTTGGCAAGATGAGGATCCAGAGGCTCCAGCACAGATCATGGCATCAGTGATTCTGCTCTGGCCCCAGATCTGTCTGCACACAGCAGGACTCATGATGGGCAGACCTGTTTGCTGCAGGATTAGAGGACTCGCTGAAAAAAGAGAAGAAAAAATAATACTGGCTGTTCAGACTCATATATAATTATAATCAAATGTTAGTAGAACTTTTAAAAGGAATTATTGTATTAGTGGAATGAATATATATGTTGTTATAACATCATATATCAAAATTACATGTGACTTACATGTGGTGGCAGTTCTACCCCATCCAGTGGTGAAGCAGCGAGTTCCAGGCAGGATGTTGATGGTTGATGGAGCCAGACATACAGGAGAGATACGGGGAGTGAAGACAACTGGAGACGCAAGTTTCAGCAACGCAATGTCATTGTTTGTGGTCCTGCTGTTGTAGAGCGGATGGCTGATGACCTGCACAGACAAATAAGGATGAATGGTTACTACTGAAAGCTGACTTTATAAAAGGTAAACTAAGATGTAAGCATTTTTCTTATACCCTATAATTTCAGAATATAGTTTGGATATTTTCTTTTCTGTGTTGAATATGTAGCCCCGCCCCTTTTCAGCGCTGCGCTCGTTGTCTTTCGGTCTGTATTTTCACAGCGATCTTGCGTATTTAATAATTAACGGCTCGTTTTAAAATCTTAAGACATCTGCTTTAATCATAACAATCCTCTTGATAACTTTCTTTGACTTTACATTAAGTAAATCCACTTCGAAAGCTAATTACTCACAGCAATGCAATATAAATATACAGAGCGACCACAAAAATGGAAGTTCAAAGACAATATTCTAAAGATGGCTGTGCCCTTTCTCTGGCACATACGTGACCTTTAAGTTTTAGGAGAACAATAGCATGCAGGATAGATTACTTCAAATCTATGATTAGAAAAAGACATTTAACTGATATTGTTTTTAATTTTTTTTTAATATTTTTCAACTTAATTGAGCTTTTCCCATTTTCACCAATTAAAAAACACCACTGTTTAACTTTTTTAATAAAATAATAATCAATTACAAGATATACTACTAGTAGTAGTAGCCTACTAATAAAATATTTTAAATATTTAAATAAAATATTTATAATAAATATTATGTTTTGTAGTATATTGATCACTTGGTTATTACTGCATTTAAAAGAACAGAGTAAAACAACAATTAAAAATGACCAGTTATTAGATGCTTTGAAATAACATTAATCTATTCTGTATGCAATAGGTATTTCTGCAACTGCAACTTATAAAACTGGTCTCTTTTTTCAATGTCATCTCTGTTCCAGTAAGTTCATTCAACATTTTTACCTTGGAAACTAGTTTGACCTGGATGGGTTCAGCATTGGAGCCACGATTATGTTCTCCAAGAATGACACGATGACGGCCCACTCTAAAAAGAGAGAGATAAAGAAAAAAAACTAACTGTAAAGAGAAAAGAGCAACAGCATTTATTAAGCAATATTGTTTGTGACGTTTGTCAGACTTACACGAAACCGCAGTGAGCAGCAGTGAGAACCCAGTTCTGGTTGATCAGGGATCCACCGCAGAAGTGGAATCCGTTGGGTTGCTGTTTCAGAGGTAAAAGCATTGAACACATGACATATACTCTTTGACCAAATCAGGCAAACGCAGGATAAAAGTCGGCCAATACACAGTTACCTGGAGAGAGACCTGCCAGGGCCAAGAACCAGAGATGGCGTTCTGTCCGTTCACAATCCTGCTACCAATCGTCTGTGGCTTAATCGCTGGCACTCCACAACCTGTAGATAAAGAACAGAAGTTCATGGCACAAGAATAAAGCTCTTTATTTAGGTTTTGTATTTTGTAAAAAAAAAAAATATATATATATTATGTATATATATATATATATATATACATTCACCCTTCACTTTTCTTGCAAACTTCTAAAGAACTTACCCAGAGCAGAGGCCACCAGGGCAAGGCAGGTGATGGTGAAGATCATGATGTAGATTTGTGATGTCTCACTGTTGTACCTGTAGATGCTCTCTCTCTCTCGCTTTTATATCATTTACAGCATCTATTAAATGTGGGACGTGATCAACGTCCATCCCCGCAGCTCCAATGATCTCATAGTTGCGGAATGTTCATCGAACATCAATCTACATCTCCATTGTTCAGAGCTGGTGTCTTACGTGCAAAGATGATTAATTCTTTATTCTCTGAAGGGGTTTTTGACCTCTGTCTATTTTCTTGACAGGCATCATGATTTCACCTCTGTCATTTTATGTTGTCAAATGTTTTGAGTGGGAAGGTTTTGTTTTTGCTGTTGTGAAATTTCATTCATCATGAATAGTTCTTCCTTAATGAAGTTCTTCCTAAAAGTTTTTCAGCAATACTTGCAGGAAATAATCTGCTTTCCCATTAAATATGTGATTTTAACAAATCCCCTATTCAGCCTGGCAATCCATTCAAGCTGATACTGAAGAGGAAGGGAGTGATTATGTCACAATATGATTATATCAGTTATAGGAGCTGGGCTTAAGTAAACTTGAAGTAATAATTTCAGTTTCTATAACACCACAAGCAGTTAAAAATAAAATAAAATGAAGGACAGTCGAACAGGTTCTTTTAAAGTGGTTCTATTATGGACTTTTACGAAGTTTTGATTTTGTTTATTGGGGTGTACGTTTGTATGTTTTCATGCTTGATTGTTTAAATAAATGCATTATTTTTCACATATTTTACATTATTACTGCTCCTCTCTCCCCAGTCTGGTTGAACGCATTGTTTTCGATGAAGCCCCTCCTATTTCCGATTCTGAAATATTAAATGTGCTGTGATTGGTTAGCTGGCCCAGTGTGTTGTGATTGGCAGCGCTTAGCGTGTGTTCAGGAAATGTCCCACCCCTCCATAACTGTGAGTTCTTCTCTAGTGTAAATATTAATGATGGCATAAATTTCAAACCAATTTGAGCCCGATTCAGACCCTGACAATGTTAACGAACAAGAGGATCGCGCGGAACAGATTTCATGCATAGACTTTGCAAGCACGGATTTCACAGGATGTTTCAGACTTCAGAGTGGAGTGTTTTTTGTAATTTTATTATACATTATACTTACCAATGAAAGTATGTATAATATGTAAGTTATACAGAAAGTATGTATAATAATATATAATTACATACAAAAAGCAACAGAAAACAAGCTGTTCTCCATAAAATCGGCAGCGCACAGATAAACATTGGGGTTATAATGTCCAGGAACAGTGTTTAAAATAAATGTTAATCACTCTAATTTCATCAGCCTTATAGGAAGGTTAAACAAATGAGTTTTGGAAATGGGGTGGACAAAACAGCATCTCTTCATGAGCAACAACACTGTCTTCTCTAATGCAGCTCAACCAGGCCTCACACCTTTTTTGCTTATTCCGTGGGAGGAGATTATTTAAATGAGTAACATGACTTCATAAGATCCGGAAAAATCACGTTGTAGTCCAAACAAGCCGTTCGTTGTAGTTCTTAAAAAGTGGATTATGTTACATAAAATATCTCCCCTTTGAGTGGACTTTGAGCTTTGTTACCTTTTTTATGCTCAAACAGCAACATTACACACTAACTAAAGTTGAAAAAGTGGAAAAGCATAATAGGGACCCTTTAAGACATGCTGCTGGAGAGAGTGTGCTTTTCTGCAACATCACTTAAATTTCATGCGTTATTCTCTAGAAAGCATTATAATCCAGTAGTTCACTCAATTTTCTTTACTGATAAAATTAAGTAATATTTGTTTCATAGTGCTGATACAGTACTGACAATTTTTTTATTGGTTTGGTTTATTTATTGTTTATTAATCTTTTTTTTTCTTTGTTTATTGGTAATCTACAAAAAAAAAAAAGTCAGTTCTCTCCATTGGTTATACACATTTATGAGTGGAAGATAAAGCCAGTTTGATGCAACTCTGCAAAAGTTTAATGGGTCTTGGTCAGTTTTATTAGAATTCCAATGTTTAATAATCAGGTAACACTTTATTTTGATAGTCAACTTAGACATTCTCCTAAATACAAGTAACTTTGCATCTACGTCAACTACCAGTCATTAGAGTATTAGTAGACTGTCTACTTAAAGGGATAGTTCCCCCAAAAAATAAAATTCTGTCATCATACTCACCCTCGTGTTGTTCCCAACTTTCTGACTTTCTTTGCTCTGTTGAACACAAAAGAAGATATTTTGAAGAATGTTGGTAACCAGACAATCGATGGTAGCCATTGACTTCCATAGTATATATATTTTTCTTACTCTGGAAGTCAATGGCTACTGTATGACTACCGACAATCTTTAAAATATCTTCTTTTGGTTGCAACAACTTGAGGGTAAAATTACAATTTTGGGTGAACTATCACTTTAATATCTGCTAACACTTTATTTAGATGATCCCCAATCCCCAGACATCAGATTGACTATAAGTGACTTTACAAGTAAATGTTAACTTATTCTACTAACCCGAACCCTAACCTAACATTCTACTAATACTCTGAGAGTAAGTTGACATGTACTTGTAAAGTTATTATGTCCAAAGTGGACTATCGAAATAAAATGTCACCAAAATCATTTTGATCCAAGCTGAATTAAATGCTAGCTGTTTAGGTTTTATTTTGATATTAATGTTGTTAACATTATAATGCGTACAATATATTCGGTACAATTTGATCACAATGCAGGAAAAGACAATAAAGCCTCTTTAAGCTTCCTCACAATACAGGTACTTAACCACTGAGAAACCTGTGAAAACCCCTGCTTCATTGTTTCATTGTTTCATTCATTCACACTTCTGAGCAAGAGGTAATCTGTCTACTCAGAGACGAGGAAGAACATTTCTGCCAAAGAATTTATATATTTATCACGTCTCTCTCAGTTCTTTCTTCAAACCATCAAAAAACAGCAAAATGATGTGGCTCATATTTTGATCCAGCTTGATTTGTTGCCAACATGACTCCACATGTTTTAATTGAGTTACCAAAACTGCTAGCCTTTTTTTCCCCCCGAAGTTTTATCGATCTTCATGCCTTAGTGTTTGATGGTATGGGAAAATCATGTGCATGTTAAAAATGTCATGTAAGATGATAAACATTTGACCAGATCTGTATTTATAAACAGAGCTGTCACTAATTTTGAATTATTTCTTTCACAGGCATTTTTATCTGAAGTTACAAATGGGGTGAAACAACAGTATCATAAAGGAACCACTAGTAGTAAACCAGAATGGTACACGTTTTACTTTTTTCTGTATAATTGCTGTAATTCACAGTCGAGTTGTGCATGATATCCTGTTCATTTTATGGCTGATTTTATTTTATTTTATTTTTTTATTTTTTTTAAATGATGCTCTCAAGCTAAATATTTTTTAAATTTATCGAGTCAGCGATCAGTGTGTTTGTGTCTGATTTATATCATTAAATTTAAAATACGAGTACAGCTAAAAGTGGGTTTAGTTTCAGTTTTAATCATCAGTTACATCTCAGATATTCACAATGTTCTGTGACAACATTAATGTCCTCTCATTGTTGCATGTCTTTAAACATTTAGCTTTGAGAAGGAGGATTTGTGGTTATGAGGAAGTTTCTAAAGGAATGAAATTAATTAAACACTGCAGCTTGCTGGAAAATCTTTGAGTTTATGCCTGTCACACTTTGGCTGAGTGTGTTGTAAGTATGACGCAAGAACGAAAAGTTTATTAACCGAAAGAGAACTACACCAAATAAGCATTAACGAGAACTGAAAAATGAGAACTAAAACACAGGTATATTTATACTAAGTGAAAACAAAGATGATAGGATTAACACAGGTGATACAAACCAGGGAACTGATGATGAGTAAATATAAACAAACTAGAATGCAATGAGTAACCTAGGAGACAAACAAGTCATGAGAAACTGAGAACAAAAGAGATGTGTGACTGAAGGGAAACAAATTAAGAGTCCATGAGGGTGAAACTATGAATAATCATGACAACGCCAAACTTTACATATCTTTATTTAATGTCATAATGTTCCAGCTCCTGCTCATTCTGTTCATCAAAATGAAAAGTTTGCAAAATTGTAAAGGTAATAAAAATGTAATCCCCCCCCAAGTTTCTCTCCAGTTTGTATCTGGGTCTCTTTGGCTTCTGAGTCAAGACATCACACAGGTTTCAGAACCATAGAGGATTAAACAGATTGATCTGTGTCATCTTTGCATGTTTACAAAAGTGAATACCAAAGAAGATTTTCAACATGATCATGTGATCAGAATTATTTTTTTGTGGCTGTCTTTATCAATCTTTATGCCTGTATGTTTGGTGGTAAGAGAACATCATGTGCATTTCATTACCTTTGGCAAACTGTACAGATGAGAACATCTGATAATCCTGACTTGTTTGGAAGTTAATATCTAGTAGCTTTTCATGCACTGTTGTTAACTATTGCAACACTTTTGTCTGTCATTTGTTACTGTGAAAGTGGAACACAGTTCCCTTTCGAGGGAACTCGCGCTGCGTCGAGAATCGACACATTGGGGAACGCCTTCAGCGTGACGCGTCTGAAGTCTGTATAGAACTAGTTCAATCTTGATTGGTGTTGCGTCATGACGTCACTCGTGACGTTGCATGTGACAGTGATGCGGAAGCTATAAAAGGACGCCGGAACATAACCGCGTCAGCTTCTGGTCTTCAGCAAGCGTTCTGTGTCTACCGTATGTCTTATTTTGTGTTATTTGTCCCTTTATTAATAGTATGGCGAGCAAAAGCAAACAATTCAGACAGTGTGCATCCCCTTACCCGAGGGTGATACACGCTCGCTCTGTGTAGTTTGTTTGGGAGTGGAGCATGCTTGGGCAGCGCTCGAGGGCGCTGTCTGTGCAAACTGCGATCAAATGCCACTAAGAACGCTCCGCTCCCGCCTGAGCCTGTTCGATGAATCACTCTTCGTGCTCCCTGTGGCGCGGTGCCTGCATTCATGGGGATCGCAGATGGAGTTGGCGGATGATGCGGAGACGGCCTCGGCCCTTTCTCAGCATTCAGAGGCCAGCTCCATGGATCCTGCTCAGGGATCGGAAGCCGGCTCTGCGGCTTCTTCCGCCCATGAGGAGGATCCGATGCTCGAACTATCTAGCTCCGAGGAGCTGGATATTTTGAGCATCGACGCGGGAGAATGCGAGGACTCGCCACCCCATTCTCCTGCCTTTGAGGAGCTGCTGGAGGTTGTGACCAGGGCAGTGGCTAAGTTAAACATCGAATGGCCATAAGAAAAGCAGGAAGAAAAAAAGAAAAGGCAAACTCGATTAACTTTTCCTGCAAGCCCGGTCACAGCCTTCGCGCCGGAGCCTCCCGTTTTTCACCGATCTCCACACTGAGGTATCGAGATCGTGGAACAAGCCCTTCTCTTCTCGAATTATGAGCCCTAATGTCCACCTATATTCTACCATCCTGGGCTTGAAAGAGAAGGGCTATGGGATGATGCCACGGGTAGAAGAATCATTCGCTGCCCATCTCTCGCCCGATTCTGCATCGTCCCTAAGAGCTCCGGTGCTTCCCTCCAAGCCCTGCCGTACAACATCGGCCTTGGTTGGGAAGGCATATATGGCGGCAGGTCGGGCTGGTGCATGCCTGCACACGATGGGGCTGCTGCAGGCATACCAGGCCAACCTCCTCAAAGAGGTGGACAACAGTGGGGAGGTCGCCCTCGATGACATTAAAGAAATGCGTCGAGCGTTCGACTTGTCTCTCCGGGCTACCAAGGAGACGGCCCGCGCCATCGGCCACTCCATGGCAGCTTTGGTAGCTACGGAGAGACATCTGTGGCCGAACCTGTCGGGCATCGGGGACAAGGACAGGGCCTTCTTCCTCGATGCCCCGATTTCGCCCTCCGGCCTCTTCGGCGAAGCTGTCAACACTGTCGTCGAGAGGTTTCAGGAGGCGAAACGACAGTCAGCCGCTCTCAAACATCTTATCTCCCGCCGTTGTCCTAGGTCTCGTCGGTCTGCTGCCAGGGGGCAGTCCCACGAGGCAGCCGCCAGCTCCTCATACCTGCAGCAGCAGAAGGAGAGTGTCTCGTGCTCCCCGCAAAAGGCCTGGAGCCAGAAGCAGCACTCTCAGCCGAAATCTTCCAAGCCGAAGGCAGATCTGAGGACTGTCATTCAGGCGAGGAAGGCTTTGGCAAAGAGGTCCTGACGCGATGCGAAGGCCTCTGAGGGCGGTCCCCCCCGCGATCGCACACCAACATCTCGCTCCTTTGCGGAGCCCTCAGGAAATCGATGTTTGCCTCCCGCCACTAAATGCGCCTCGGGACGCATCGGTTTCCAGAGAACGCGAATCACAGAATATGCCCGAAAATACTGCAGCCCTGCTGATTTTGCGCCCTCTCACAAGGCCTGCAGAAAATTTTTGAAAACCCAAAATATGACAATCGAGATCAGTCCAGACAGACTGATCCCCCTAGTAGATTATTCCGACACCTGGAAAGGTCTTCAAAATATATCTCAGTGGGTCCTGTGCACAGTGGAAAAGGGATACAGAATTCAGTTAGAGTATCGTCCACCTACGTTCATCGGGGTCATACACACACTTGTCAGCCCCGAGCAGGGTCAGGTCATGAAACAAGAAGTTCAGTCCCTCCTAGCAAAGGAAGCCATAGAGCTGGTTCCTCCTCAAGAGAGGGAAGCCGGGTTCTACAGCCGGTACTACATAGTTCCCAAAAAGGATGGGGGGATACGTCCTATTATAGATCTCAGGGTACTGAACCGGTCTCTGAGGAGATTTAAGTTCAAGATGCTAACTATCCCCTTAATCGTGAGTCAAATCAGGTCCGAGGACTGGTTTGTCACAATAGATCTAAAAGATGCATACTTCCATATATCCATCCTGCCCCAACACAAGAAGTTTCTGAGGTTCGCTTTTGGGGGAAAGCGTATCAGTACAGAGTACTTCCATTCGGCCTAGCACTGTCTCCTCGCACCTTCACGAAATGCATGGATGCAGCTCTTGCTCCTTTGAGACTTCAAGGCATCCGCATCCTCAACTATATCGACGATTGGCTCATTCTAGCACAATCAGAGGAGATGGCGGTTCAACATCGAGATGTTGTTCTGAACCATTTAAGGTGCTTGGGATTGAGACTCAATGTCAAGAAAAGCTCACTAATTCCTCTACAGAGAACTATTTTCCTGGGAGTAGAATGGGACTCAGTCACGATGCGGGCACAATTGTCTCCTGCTCGTGTAAACACCATCTTGACTACAGTAACGAGTATCAAGCTAGGCCAGGCCATCACTGTCAAACATTTTCAAAGAGTTCTGGGTCTTCTAGCAGCAGCGTCCAACGTGATACCTTTTGGCCTGCTGTATATGAGAGCCCTGCAGTGGTGGCTCAGGACCAAAGGGTTTTCCCCAAGGGGGAACCCATTTCGCACGGTCAAAGTAACGCGCAGATGCCTTCGTTCTTTGACGATGTGGAAGAAACCATGGTTCCTGTCCCAAGGGCCCGTGTTGGGAGCACGTTGTCAGAGAAAAATAGTCACCACGGATGTGTCCCTCACAGGCTGGGGAGCGGTCATGGAAGGCTGCTACACCAGGGGTTCATGGAATGACCACCATCTCTCTTGGCACATCAATTGCCTAGAGATGCTGGCTGTATTTCTGGCACTCAGACATTTCCTTCCGAACCTCAGAGGCCATCATGTCCTAGTACGAACAGACAATACGTCGGTAGTCTCATATATAAATCGACAGGGGGGGCTGAGATTGCGCCCTCAATGCAGACTGGCACATCAGATTCTTCTGTGGTCCCAGGGCAAACTTATTTCAGTCAGAGCCATGTTTATCCCTGGGGATGAAAATGTGGGAGCAGACATCCTGTCGAGGCAGGGGCTGAGGCCCGGGGAATGGAGACTCCACCCCGAGACGGTGGAGTTAATATGGAGGAAGTTCGGCCAAGCGGAAGTGGATCTGTTCACCTCTCACGAGAACATCCAGTGCCCGCTCTGGTTCTCCCTCACTCATCCAGCTCCCTTAGGACTGGATGCCATGGTACAGACGTGGCCGAGGCAACGTCTGTACGCATTTCCCCCGATCGCTCTGCTCCCAGGGGTTCTAGAGAGGGTCCGGAGGTACGGAATCAGCTTGCTCCTAGTAGCCCCGTACTGGCCGGCCCAAGTATGGTTTTCGGACATCATAACTCTACTTGCAGGCCCTCCGTGGCAAATCCCGATCAGGAGGGACCTTCTTTCTCAGGCCGAGGGCACAATTTTCCACCTTCGGCCGGAGCTGTGGAAACTATGGGCCTGGCCCCTGAGGGGGACCAACTCATAAATGCTGGTCTCTCAACTGAGGTTGCTGAGACCATCTTAAACTCTAGAGCCCCCTCCACGAGGAAACTGTATGCATTAAAATGGAATGTATTCAATTTATGGTGCAGAGAACATCAGTTGAACCCAGTTAACTGCCCAGTGGCTTCAGTGCTGGAGTTCCTCCAGAGTCGTTTCTCTGACGGGCTCTCCCCATCCACGCTTAAGGTATATGTGGCGGCCATAGCTGCCTTCCACACGCCTTTAGGGGTAGACACCTTGGGGAGACACCCACTTATAGTACGTTTCCTTCGTGGAGCTAGGAGGATGAGGCCTGTCGTCCAGTCCAGGGTTCTTGGTGGGGTTCTTGAGGGGTTATCCCTGGCACCCTTCGAACCATTGGACGAGGTGTCCTGAGAAATTTGTATCTTTTAAGATAGCCTTCCTGTTCGCTATTACTTCATTAAAAAGAGTGGGCGACCTACAGGCGCTATCCGTTGCTCCCTCTTGCCTCAAGTTCGCTCCCGGCAGACTGAGAGCTATTTTCCACCCCAGACCTGGCTATGTACCTAAGGTGCCCACAAATGTGGCACGGTCTGTAATTCTTCAGGCATTCCATCCTCCACCGCATGTGTCGGATGAGCAAGAGAAGCTACACCTATTATGCCTGGTCCGAGCCCTGGAGGTCTATGTCCGAAGAACCTCGGGCTGGAGAAAATCGGATCAGTTACTTGTGTGTTTTGGGTCACCTAAGAAGGGTTCCCCTGTTTCTAAACAAACTATCATCAGGTGGATAGTAGAGGCTATTTCTTCAGCTTACAAGGCGCGCGGTTTGCCTTCGCCTCTGCTAATAAGAGCCCACTCAACCAGAGGAGTGGCATCCTCTAAAGCCCTGCTAGCAGGGGCTTCCCTTCAAGAGGTCTGTGATGCTGCCGGCTGGGCCTCCCCACACACCTTCATAAGACACTACAGTCTGGATCTGCCCTCTACACCGGGTTCACAAGTTCTCTCGTCTTGAGTGTGCCAAATTGCTTCACACCAGGGCGTCTATCTCTCAGTGTGGGGCAGTGGGCATTTCGTTCCCCAATGTGTCGATTCTCAATGCAGCGCGAGTTCCCTCGAAAGGGAACGTCTTGGGTTATGACTGTAACCCTTGTTCCCTGAGAACGACTTGCTTCGACCAATCAGAAGCTGACGCGGTTATGTTCCGGCGTCCTTTTATAGCTTCCGCATCACCTTCACATGCGATGTCACGAGTGACGTCATGACGCAACACCAATCGAGATTGGACTAGTTCTATACAGACTTCAGACGCGTCATGCTGAAGGCGTTCCCCAATGTGTCGATTCTCGACGCAGCGTCTCGTTCCCTTCTCAGGGAACAAGGGTTACAGTCGTAACCTGAGACGTTTTTTAAATTGCAATTTAAATGTATATTTTAAAAGTACTTATATTTTTAAGGAAAATATTTTATATTTCATTTTGTTTGCTGTACTTTATGTGGATTATGGTAATTTATGTTTTAAGGTCAGATAAATGTTTACACTTCGTTACAATTTATTGTATTCATTTCATTTTATTTTCATTATTTCATTACCAGAAATGTTCATTATTTGTTTAAAACCGTAACATGTAACATGAACCAAAAACAAAACATTAAACTCAACAGGCAGGTCACGGGAGCCCAGACTGACACAAGACCAAAAGTCATAAATAAAAAAAAAACATCAACAGGGACCAACTGTAATACAGATTAATGATTAAACTCTGCCTTTGCCTCCTTTGAAGGGTAAATGCTCAGACTGACGCTCTAGTTGGAAGCGATAGTCTTGTCGATCCAGGAGCGCAGTTGGGAGATACGGGCGTAGACTACTGGGAAACGGGTGTCACAAGTGCGGATGCCCCAGGACACAGACCCCACCAGAGTCCAGACCCCTGAACTCTCACACACCAGAGGACCACCAGAATCACCCTGTGGGAATCACACAGACACAAACACACATTTGAGATCGAAACAGCAGCAACATAGAAATGGTAATGTGTTTGTCCTGATCTGTCTTCACATACCATGCAAGATGAGGATCCAGAGGCTCCAGCACAGATCATGGCATCAGTGATTTGGCTCTGACCCCAGATCTGTCTGCACACAACAGGACTCATGATGGGCAGACCTGTTTGCTGCAGGATTAGAGGACTCCCTGAAAAAAGAAAACATCAGACAGACTGTTCAGAGTCATGTGGAAAAAACAAAACAAGTAATATACAAGAGTAATTTTTGCAATTTGTCTTTGTCTAACAGGTCTTTGTCTAACTTACATGTGGTGGCAGTTGCGCCCCATCCAGTGGTGAAGCAGCGAGTTCCAGACAGGATGTTGATGGTTGATGGAGCCAGACATACAGGAGAGATACGGGGAGTGAAGACAACTGGAGACGCAAGTTTCAGCAATGCAATGTCATTGTTGATGGTCGAGCTGCTGTAGAGCGGATGTGTGATGACCTGCACAGACAGAAAGAACGAAAAAGATGGACGGTTACTAGTGGAAGCTGAGTTTGTGGAAGGTTATCGAAGATATACGTGTAAGCATGTTTTATTTCTTCTTGTCGTCTTAAGCTTTTCATGCATTTTCCCCTTTTACCTTCAGCATGAATGTTTATTTGAGAATATGGTACAGATGTTTTCTTTCCTATGCTCAATTTTAAATCTGTAAATCTATTTGGATATTTTTTTAGGGGTAAACTAGACTTCATAAACTGACAGACATGGACCAAAAGTTAATCTAGAGATAATACCTATTTCTTTACTCAATTCAATTTAACAGGTCAAATTTATCAAGTAATTTAAAAGGATAATAATGGATTCATAATGAACATTTATAGTGCATATTGTCACGGGGTGACAAGCGGCTGAGCGGAACCTTTTTTTTTTTTGGAGAACGTGTTTCCCCCGGGGAGTGCTTCCGATGTGACATTAGGACGGTTCCGGTTTCCTATGCGAGTAATGATAAGGAGGCTTGATGAGGAAAACTCGCGGCAGGTGGGAGAGGAGAGGATATAGAACGGTGATTGGGACACGCATTGAAGGAGAGGTTTATAAAATCTATTCTGGTGGCAAGAGAAGGGACGTGAGGCACGCAGCAGGAGAGAGAGAGATATTTATAAAATCTATTCAGAGAGAGAGAGAGAGAGAGAGAGAGAGAGAGACTCTCTGTCTGAGTCCAGTGAAGAACCTGCTAAAGCTGTGAGTCATATGTAGCCTATTCCCCACTCTCTGTCTGAGTCCAGTGAAGAACCTGCTCCTCGAAAAAGAATGCTGAAGAGACTTTAGACTGTTTTTATTATTTAATAAAGAACATATTTATTTTTAATTTTGTGTCTGCCTCCTTCGTGTCCTCGGCCAGCTCCTCAGGGGCGGTACGCAAGCTAGGGGTGGGCGGCCCGCTGGCGCTCGCCCCGGCCTGTGACAATATTATTTGTTTATATTGTTCTAGTCCAGTGATCTCGTTTTATTATTGTCAAGTGAAGTCACCTTTATTGATATAGCACTTTATACAATATTGATCACAGTAATAAAAAGGAAAATAACAGAATCAATGATGCAAAATTCACCAAATATAAGAGACATTCAAATTCTGCTGTAAAGCAGCTCTAAAAACCACAATAGTGTCATTATTCAGCTCAAGTCAGTTCAGTGTTGATTCAGTTCAGTTGTGTGAAAAAGCAGAAATGAACCAACAATTAAAAAACGTTCAGTTATTGAACACTGAAATAAATAGTATGAGCTGATCTCTAATTTTGATATTCATTGCTGAAATCAGTCAACATTTTTACCTTGGAAACTAGTTTAACCTGGATGGGTTCAACATTGGAGCCATGATCATGTTCTCCAAGAATGACACGATGATTGCCGACCCTAAAAAGAGAGCGGTAAAGACAAAACTAACTGTGAAAAGAAAAGAGAAACATCATCTTAAAAAAAGCACCATTGTATGTGTCATTTGTCAGATTGAAGACTCTTACAAGACACCGCAGTGAGCAGCAGTGAGAACCCAGTTCTGGTTGATCAGGGATCCACCGCAGAAGTGGAATCCGTTGGGTTGCTGTTTCAGAGGTAAAAGCATTGAACACATGACATATACTCTTTGACCAAATCAGGCAAATCCAGGATAAAAGTGGGCCAATACACCGTTACCTGGATAGAGACCTGCCAGGGCCAAGAACCAGAGATGGCGTTCTGTCCGTTCACAATCTTGCTGCCAATCGTCTGTGGCTTAATCGCTGGCACTCCACAACCTCTAGATAAAGAACAGAAGTTCATGACACATGAAGCTCTTTGTGTAGGTTTTGCATTTTGTAAATATATGTGTACACCTAATAATTTTCTTGCAAACTTCTAAAGAAGACACTTACCCAGAGCAGAGGCCACCAGGGCAAGGCAGGTGATGGTGAAGATCATGATGTAGATTTGTGATGTCTCACTGTTGTACCTGTAGGTGCTCTCTCTCGCTTTTATATAATTTACATGATTTATTAAATGTGGGACGTGATCAAGGTTCCTTCCCGCAGCTCCAATGATCTCATAGTTGCGGAATGATCATCGATCTGCATCTCCATTGTTCAGAGCTGGTGTCTTACGTGCAAAGAGGATTAATTCTTTATTCTCTGAAGGGGTTTTTGACCTCTGTCTATTTCCTTGATAGGCATCATGATTTCACCTCTGTCATTTTATGTTATCAAATGTTTTGAGTGGGAAGGTTTTGTTTTTGCTGTTGTTAAATTTCATTCATTATATCATGAAAAGTTCTTCCTTACTGAAGTTCTTCCTAAAAGTTTTTCAGAAATACTCGCAGGAAATAAGCTGCTTTCCCATTAAATTCAACCTGGCAATCCATTCAAGCTTATACTGAAGAGGAAGGGAGTGAAATTGTGGGATTATGTCACAGTACGATTATATCAGTTATATATATCAGTAATAATTTCAGTTTCTATAACACCACAAGCAGTTAAAAAAAAAAAAAAATCAGATTCTGAAATATTAAATGTGCTGTGATTGGTTAGCTGGCCCAGCATGTTGTGATTGGCAGAGCTTAGCGCTTGTTCGGGAAATGTCCCACCCCTCCATAACTGTGAGTTCTTCTCTAGTATAAATATTAATAATGGCATAAATTTCAAGCCAATTCGAGCCCGATTCAGACCCTGACAATGTTAACGAACAAGAGGATCACGCGGAACAGATTTCATGCATAGACTTTAGAAGCACGGATTTCACAGGATTTTTCAGACTTCAGAGTGGTGTGTTTTTTGTCGTTTTATTATACATTATACTTATAATGAAAGTATGTATGTAAGTTATACATAAAGTATGTATAATAATATATAATTACATACAAAAAGCAACAGAAAACAAGCTGTTCTCCATAAAATGTGCAGCGCACTGATAAACATTGGGGTTATAATGTCCAGGAACAGTGTTTAAAATAAATGTTAATCACTCTAATTTCGTCAGCCTTAAAGGAAGGTTAAACAAATGAGTTTTGGAAACGGGGTGGACAAAACAGCATCTCTTCATGAGCAACAACACTGTCTTCTCTAATGCAGCTCAACCAGGCCTCACAACTTTTTTGCTTATTCCGTGGGAGGAGATTATTTAAATGAGTAACATGACTTCATTAGATCCGGAAAAATCACGTTGTAGTCCAAACAAGCCGTTCATTGTAGTTCTTAAAAAGTGGATCATGTTACATAAAATATCTCCCTTTTGAGTGGACTTTGAGCTTTGTAACCTTGCAGATCTTTTTTATGCTCAAACAGCAACATTACACACTAACTAAAGTTGAAAAAGTGGAAAAGCATAATAGGGACCCTTTAAGACATGCTGGAGAGAGTGTGCTTTTCTGCAACATCACTTAAATTTCTACCAGAAAGACTCGGGAGATAAAATGATATAACAAGTGTACATTTATTAATAGCTCAGCAAGCATAATTTTATAAAGTCTTTGGCGTAGGCCCCGTCCTTAGCAATGCGAGGGTAACGGAATCTGCAAATCCCGCCTGAAGATGAAGGCAGGGGCGCAGCCGACCCCCCGGAGGTAAAGGAAGGGACCATCCTGGTGGTGGTGGGGAGGATGGAGGGAAAGGACCATCTTGGAGGTGGTTGGGGAGGATGGAGGTAATTGGCGCCGTCAGTATCTGCGAACTCAGACAAATGTAAGTACCATTCTTTTATACTGAGAGTGTTAACACATGATTGGTTAGAAGTGAGTTAATGACGCGCTGATTGAGTCTTCCTGGCAGAACTTAACGCTGAGCTTACATTTCATGCGTTATTCTCTACAAAGCATTATAATCCAGTAGTTCACTCAATTTTCTTTACTGATAAAATTAAGTAATATTTGTTATATACTGCTGATACAGTACTGACATTTTTTTTTATTGGTTTGGTTTATTTATTGTTTATTAATAAAAAAAATGTGTTTCTTTGTTTATTGGTAATCTTCCATAAAAGTCAGTTCTCTTCATTGGTTACACATATTTATGAGTGGAAGATAAAGCCAGTTTGATGCAACTCTTCTTCTAAATACAATTAACTTTGCAACTACATGTCAACTACCAGTCATTAGAGTATTAGTAGACTGTCTACTTAAAGGGATAGTTCCACCAAAAAATAAAAATCTGTCATCATACTCACCCTCGTGTTGTTCCAAACTTTCTGACTTTCTTTGCCCTGTTGAACACGAAAGAAGATATTTTGAAGAATGTTGGTAACCAGACAATCGATGGTAGCCATTGACTTCCATAGTATATATATTTTTCTTACTTTGGAAGTCAATGGCTATACGCTGATTTCACGCAGCCGCCATTTTGAAATCGAAAGTGAGGCTTTCGGAAGTTTTCGGAAGAACCCCGGAAGTAACGATAAACAACAATGCCTTGGATTACCAACCTGAAGCTGCTGCCGCGATTTACACTATTGGATGTTAATATCCAATATAGGATATGTATATAGTTCATTCCTGCTTCTTTTTTTACATTCTGAATTATATATTAAAAATATATTTTATTTATAAATGAATTTCACTGTATATAGTCTAAAGTATGAAAGAAATGTATGTACATTTTTAGAATTGACACAACATCATTAAACACAACAATACGCCATCGCATTCACGACTCTCCTGTGATTAAAGGCGACACTTCCGGTTTTCTTCCCACCGGAGCCTCGCTTTCGATTTCAAAATAACGGCTGCGTGAAATCAGCGTATTGTATGACTACCGACAATATTTAAAATATCTTCATTTGTTTGCAACAACTTGAGGGTAAAATAAAAATGTTGGGCTGAACTATCACTTTAATATCTGCTACCATTTTATTTAGATGGTCCCCACTCCCCACACATCAGATTGACTATTAGTGACTTTACAAGTAAAAGTTAACTTATTCTACTAACCCGAACCCTACCTAACATTCTACTAATACTCTGAGAGTAAGTTGACATGTACTTGTAAAGTTATTATGTCCAAAGTGGAATTTCGAAATAAAATGTCACCAAAATCATTTTGATCCAAGCTGAATTAAATGCTAGCTGTTTAGGTTTTATTTTGATATTAATGGTGTTAACATTATAATGCGTACAATATATTCGGTACAATTTGATCACAATGCAGGAAAAGACAATACACTCTAAACAAAAATGGTGCTAAATAGCACTAAAAGTGGTTCATTGGCTTGTAATCATAGGGGAACCACTTTAAGTGCCATATAGCACCTACCTTTGTCAAATGGTGCTATGTAGAACCATAAGAGGTGCCATATAGCACCTTAACCACCCCAAAGAACCACTGAAGAACCAAACTGGGCTTAACAGGTTCTTTAAATGGTAGTGGTGCTATATAGCACCTTAACCACCGCAAAGAACCCCTGAAGAACCATTTTTTTTTTGTGTGTAAAGCCTCTTTAAGCTTCCTCACAATACAGGTACTTAACCACTGAGAAACCTGTGAAAACCCCTGCTTCATTGTTTCATTGTTTCATTCATTCACACTTCTGAGCAAGAGGTAATCTGTCTGCTCAGAGACGAGGAAGAACATTTCTGCCAAAGAATTTATATATTTATCACGTCTCTCTCAGTTCTTTCTTCAAACCATCAAAAAACAGCAAAATGATGTGGCTCATATTTTGATCCAGCTTGATCTGTTGCCAACATGACTCCACATGTTTTAATTGAGTTACCAAAACTGCTAGCCTTTTTTATTATTACTAATCAAGTTTTATCGATCTATGGGAAAATCATGTAAGATTATAAACATTTTACCAGATCTGTATTTATAAACAGAGCTGTCACTATAATTTGGGAATTGTTATTTCTTTCTTTCACAGGCATTTTTATCTGAAGTTACAAATGGGGTGAAACAAAAGTATCATAAAGGAACCACTAGTAGTAAACCAGAATGGTACACGTTTTACTTTTTTCTGTATAATTGTTGTAATTCACAGTCTAGTTGTGCATGATATCCTGTTCACTTTATGGCTGATTTTTTTTCTTTCTTATGCCTCTTGATATGCCTCTTGGGTAGTATAAAGTATAAAAGGTAGTATACATCACACTTATACCTACTTACTATAAGGTATAAGTGTGACACTGGGGATATTTTAATGTAATACGGTGAAGCTGCTTTGATACAATCTGTATTGTGAAAAGCGCTATACAAATATACTTGACTTGACTTGACACTGTCACACCCATCATACATATTAGGTACACTAATGTTTATTTGTTATCATTAAGTATTGTCATTGTCAATTATGTTTTTTTTGTAGTGTCGAGTTGAGTTTCAGTTGTCCTTATCTTAACCCTAGCCCTTGAGTTATCCTAACCATAGCCCTTAGCCCTAATAAGGTGAATAATAACCTTGGCACTTTGTCATTGCTATCAACTCCGACTCACAGGGCTCGACATTAAGCCTTTTCATGTGCTTGTCCTTTGGACAAGTAAATCTGTCATTCACTTGTCCGAGTAAAAAAGTTGCTTGTCCGGAATGTTTTTGGTGTGTGTGTGCTGTAAATATAATTTATTCTGAAGAAATATCCTCATCTGTGTTAAATCAGCTCTGATATATTTAAACCTGCATATTGTCATATCTGCACCTTTAAATCCATATCTATCCCCCACCCCCCAAATCTTATTAAATGTATGCTTCATCTTTAGTTTTAAATTTTACCAATAGATTAAATTGGAATAGCCTAATAAGATAATATAGGGCTGTTGTTACCCTAGGAAGGGCTGATCAAATTAAATCATTTACACTGAAAATGTACAACTGCATTAAATATTGTTATGAATATGAGATCGTTTTAAATATTTTTGAATATACAAATAAGAAACGTTGGAAAGAATGATACTTTTAAACATGAAAGTAAACCGCCAGTAGGAGGCGGCAGGGGACTGTCTTAATGAGCGAGTCATTGAGTCATTCATTCAAACGATTCGTTCAAACAACTGATTCATTCAAGAATGAGACATGTTTATGAATGGGACATTGAATCTTTAACGCAGCCAATTCGTTCAAAACGCTGAATCATTCAGTAATGAAACACGGTTAAGTGTTGCTGTGAGATGCGTTACGGTTCTGCTGTGATATTTGTTTGGAACTATTTTTGCTGCTGAAACAGAACAAAAACAGTCAATATTGTGTCTAAAATGTAAGTAACTTAATTTGAACTGTTAATTGAACTGTTGTATCAAAAGCAATGTCACATTTTCAGTCGTGATGGTACTCAAGAAAACAGCACTCGTCCTGTGAGGTTGCTAAACTGTATCATATGTTACAAATAGTAAAGGTGGGGTATGTAATTCTCTTTTTTGGCCATTTTTTCAAAATCACTTGAAATCCTATTCCTAACTTTTTTTACTACCAAGTCAAATTGCGTTTGTTACCTTTTACTACCTTTCAAGGGCCTTAATTTTGGTAGAATCTTTTTACTACCGCGCGGACACCCTGAAAATCTTTGAGTTTATGTCACTAGTGGAAACGCCTGTCACACTTTGGCTGAGTGTGTTGTAGGTATGACGCAAGAACGAAAAGTTTATTAACCGAAAGAGAACTACACCAAATAAGCATTAACGAGAACTGAAAAATGAGAACTAAAACACAGGTATATTTATACTAAGTGAAAACAAAGATGATAGGATTAACACAGGTGATACAAACCAGGGAACTGATGATGAGTAACCATATAAACAAACTAGAATGCAATGAGTAACCTAGGAGACAAACAAGTCGTGGGAAACTGAGAACAAAAGAGATGTGTGACTGAAGGGAAACAAATTAAAAGTCCATGAGGGTGAAACTATGTAGCCTGGCTAACGTCAGACCTCGCCTTCAAGGCCAATTTATACTTCTGCGTCGAGTGTACGCCGTAGTGTACGTCGTAGGCTACGCACGTAGGCGACGCCGTCGTGAGCATTTATACTTCTGCGAATGTCTGTGTTGCTCTGCAGTTACACCGCCGAAACGCTAGTTGGCGCGGGTGGGTTTTAATGTTCCACTGTGTTTACATTCCTCGCGGCTGTTTTGAGTTTAGGTTTCTACGAGCAATGGCGACTGAAGGAGTCATACAGATGGCTGTATTTCCGCACTTCTTCAAGCAATCTCTCGGTCACTTGGTCTATTTCCATGGCTCTTCACTGATCTTCGGAATTTAAAAATGGCGGGCGGGCGGTGCAGAGTGCAGAAGATCATTCCGGAAATGCGTAGGTGGAAACGCGATGCTATCCAGCCGACCAATCACAGATCTTGCGGTCCGCGTCGCCGCGACGCGTAGTTACATTTTTGAGGAGGTGCGCGTCAGGGTACGGCAAAGGGTACGACGTATGGTACACGTCAATGCGTTTGCTACGCCGTACCTTCTACGCGCACCCGACGCAGAAGTATAAATTGGCCTTGAGACGTGGTCTGGGAACCACGTTCATTTTCTCGTATTTGAGGCGTGGTTTACGAATGCCCAGAGCCGTTTATTGGGCGCTACGAATGTCTATCAAATGCGCCTGTACGTACCTCATAGCCAATCATTTCAATTATACCAGATGACGTATGTAGAGCGACAGAAATCTCGCCCGGGGGGCGGGGTTACGTCCTGCGTCACATGTCTCATGCGGGTTCTCGTCGACCAGGGTCAGCGCGCACCATAGCGCACACAGGCAGGCACAGAACTAGCTAGCGAACCTAGGTCTTAAATCTAATAAGTTATGTTTTTTACAACACGTTTTTTGATGGAAAAGTGATGTTTAATTTCCATAGTCTTTGTTTAGTGAACGAAAGCGAAATCAGGAATTGCGTTCTTTCAGTTTGTTTATCGTTACCTAGCTACCAAGGGTTTAAGTTGTACAAGATGTGCTGTAGCCTTAATTACAATGGCCAAGTCGCGTTTCATATTAATAGATGAATAGGCTTCGCTCAGTTTATTAAATACATCCAACCTGAAATGTCTCTTACAAACTATGAAGGGACAATGAATCAATACACTGACATGGCAATGCTAGACAGATAGCCTACTTTGTTTGCACAGTCCTACCGTGATTTTGTCACTCTTCTCTCCACTCCTAGACCTAAGTCTGGTGACAGCGGGGAAACTTTTACCTCGATAAAGTTAGGCCTACTTATTGTATTGCAGAAAAGAAAAGTAAACTTCCAGTAAACTCCAGTTAACCAGTTCATGTTTCTTCTTTAGGTGATTCAAGCAGTAACGACTAATTAGACTCAATACTGCTATTACAGGTGGAATTATGAAAGAGAAACAGGCCTTAATGCAAGATTTTAATCATGTCAATACACAATAAATAGAACATTTAATTAATAAATTAATCAATAAGTCAGGACAGCCCATTCATGCAGGTAGTGAAATAGTTAAATCAAATACAAATACACAGTAAAAAAAAAAAAAGTTGTTAACCTTAACCCGTTAACAAGTGGCACACATGGTGTGTCAGATCCTCCTCCAACTTTACAATTACGGAAATGTATCCCCCATCTCTCTTGACAACTTCGGAATGTGGAGGCATCCAAGGCAGATCTATAAAACATTAATATTTCGTTAACACAAACCAGGGGTGCAAACCAGATGAGGCTTCTAAGACTACAGGTGAAGCAGTGCTAAAAAAAAAGTAAAACAAAAAAAAAGTTTTACAAAAGTCTTACAATAACTATTTTCACCAAAAGAGGACAGGTTTGCACCACGTAATTTGAAGTTGGCCAAGATTACCTAACGTTAGCATTTTAAACCAAGTTAGCTAGCAGTAAATTATACTGTAATAATTACGTTTAGAAAAGTCTTACAATAACTATTTTCACCAAAAGAGGACAGGTTTGCACCACGTAATTTGAAGTTGGTCAAGATTACTCTATCTAGCTAATCTATCTATCTAACAGTCGAAATCTTAACTAAACAGGAAAACAATCTAACATGATTAAAAACTTACCCTCCATCATGCAAAAAGATGAACACAGGGTAACGTTAACTTCCCACTCAACAGACGAGTCCAGACGGTTGGAAAAACTATAGAATCTTTGACAGGTCCCCGCTGGTGCGCGCTGACCCTGGTCGACGAGAACCCGCATGAGAGATGTGACGCAGGACGTAACCCCGCCCCCCGGGCGAGATGCCCCAAAATTTATGAATCCCTGATTACGGGACTCCAACTCAAACTGACGCACTACATCAACGTCATCGTTCTCAGCCACTCCCTCTGTTCGCTGATTGGTCCTACAAAAAATTGGTTTCTGGAAACCTAAGAATATACAGCACAGCAGACGTAGTACTGAAGGAAAATGAAATTGAGCGGAAGTGCGTAGGAGGGCGCAGCCAGGCTAGGTTACCAGTACCAGTTGTCCGAAAAATTGCAAACAGCATCCTCAAGACTACCTCACACATTTCTTCAAGCAACTTAAATAAACCAGTTCAGCAAACTTAGTAGATTCCTGCCAACGTCATGCATTCTGCTACCAACAACCATGCACATTTGGTTTTGGGGGGCCTCTTAACCACAGTATGCAGAGAACTCATGCGATTGCTTCCTCAGCATTAACAAAAGCATAGATAAAGTGATGAAAATGAATGACACCATGATTATTGTAACAACATGATTCAACTATTTTTATATATACACATGCGCTTTACCAGTGAAATCTAAATGTGTAAATGAGAGTCCTTTATTATTGATAAACAAAGCCTGTACTTCCTGTTTCTCTGCTTTTATCAAGGAAGTTATTGAGCAACCCACTGAAGTGGAAAAAACAGCTCTGTCAACGTTTATATTGCACCCATTGCACCCCTCCCCCCACCCCACCCCACCCCGCCCCATTCTTAAAATGAAAAGTGATTATGCATTTCAAAATTTGATGGCTTTTGTCACAATTGCTATAATCTGACTTTTATAACCAAGCCTGATTGTTTTGTGTGTGTGTGTGGTGAAAATAGGCTAGATTACAATAAAATTACTGACATAATGAGATGGTCCTCACTGCAGAACATGAAATCCACGGGGAGGAGTCGGATCTAGATCCAACTCCTCCCACCTTACATATACCTAAACCTACCCATCTCCACCCCCTCAGTATGTTCAAATGTGACTGTTCCAGGACAAAGGAAGACAAAAAAAGGCAATGCAATCAAATACAAACGATCATGTCATTATGTTTGGTGCATCTTGACTCAGAAAATAAATATGAGCTACGATTTGACAGGACGGAGTTTGGTTTGGTTTATATAAAAGTGTAGTTTTGGACTGCAGAAACGGAAAACAAACACACTGGGCCCACATTTTGGTTTCACTTCTGTTGATATGTCACGTAATATAAATGATGATTCCGTATTCTTCACAAAAACCTGTAAGTTCTACAATTAAAAAGATTTAGACTAAGACATGTCCTTTCTACAACAGGCTAACAGTAAATTGTTGTGTTTACGTTATTTGTGTCACAGCGACGGACACCCAAAAGTTTGATTTAAAATTTCTATCATGTACTAGAACATAAATGCAATAAACAGACAACTCTATAACCCTCTAATATATATATATATATATATATATATATATATATAAAAAGATTTTCAGGCCTTAGTGACACGTGTAGAAACTTAAACCAGTTTTGGAATCAGTGAAAGTTGCTTACCACCTTTCACAGGTGACGACATACTAGTTTCAGCCACGCAACACAAACCCTTGACGGTTAAATCAACTACTGTATGAAAACGGAGCGATTAGCTAAGCTAACTAACCTACGCTCTAACCGCCGTGGTGTGTTAGGAGGAACGGTGAATGGAGCCTATGTCTACCGAAGATACATTCAGTCAGGAGATACCGTGTCATTTTCTTGTGCTGGTTTATACAACAGTCCGTTTTCATTCAGCCATGTTAGGAAATGTTTCGTTCTCTGTGTGAGCAGCACAAGGTCATCTTTTTGTCCACACGTTGCGTCGATACAAATTAATGATAGAAACGTCTATTCGAGTCACGTCTTTAGTTATGTACACGTCATTGTTGCACAGATTTTTTCATTTTTATCAAAAAGCAAGAAACAGGACCAACACAAGTACGTTATAGCATCATACACCAAATTTTGCATGCTTTTCTTTACGCGTATGGACTTCGGATTACTTAGAATTGATTTTTAAAGAAGCAATACCAGAAAAATATCCTAAGCTTTCGGGTAGTATTGTTGGATGAACGTTCGTGGTACATTTAAAACACTGATTCAGTTCTTTACGGTGTGTGATTGAGACTAATAATCTATCAGAATGTTTGATGGTTTAGTTATATGTGAATACAAACCTCGTTCCTTTTGAAGTCTTATTAAAACAGAATGAGTCTAGTAGTTTATTTTTCTAAGAGTTGTCTTAGAGGGCCAAAATGTCTGGAGCAGATTTCCCTCCCGGGTTTCTGTAGTGAACTCAAAAATATATTATTTCATTCATATCACAGATTCACCATGAAATAAACTCTGCTTTGAAAATAGAAATGACAAAACAAACCATTCATGTCGAACATGTTTAGCTTCTTTGAAACACGTAATTCATTCGGAGAGAATGTGTGACACTATTCCAAGATTTTAAAACCGCCGAACATGCTCGGCACGGCCACACCCTCATGAACGAAAGCAAAAACCGGGGGATAAAGGAGCTCTCGGAGGTCTGCGGATTCTCTTATTGGTGTTCTCTCTCCCTGATGAGAGAGTAGTATGCAAACGTTTTACTACAAACTCCCTATTTACGTGCCGGGTTTGTTGTACATTTTGAACATCGGTCATATAGACATACATAGAGTACGAGGGAGAGGGGGTTGCAGTGGAAACCCCAATCGAAAAACGGGAGGCGAGAGGGGAGGGCATGGCCTTGAGACTGCAGAACCCTCCTCAGTTCATTTGCTCGAAGAATTTGTAAGTGGGGTTTTCATAGCCGTGATTCTGCATCTTATTGAGCTGTCTTTCCTCGGGGGTCAGCATGGGGTCGACCTGCTGGGAAAGAGACAGAGACAAGATAGGGAAAGAATCGCTTAAAATGGAGCATAAGTGAATTTAAATGGGAAGAATTGGCCATGAGCAAAAATGAAATCATTACGATAGGCACATCTGAGCAAGCTTAGGTAATGTGAATCTTGTCTGGGTGTTATATTGACAGATGAAAAGATGTGTGTTTATCCGGTAGAGAGTGGCTGAAGAAGGCTTTGAGTGAGTATAGTACAGAAATGAATAACAACATATTGTTGAGGTTTATTTTAATTATTGTAATTTCAAACAGAGCTATTACGACACTTTTCTGATTCTTGATTTCTGTGCATTTGCTGCAGATCTTTTGTGGTGGAGCAGGACCTGCAAGGAAAGATGAATGATGGCGGCATTTGTGGGGGGATAATGGGTATTTTAGGGATCTTACTAAAATATAAAGTAAGATCATTTTGTTACTTCTAATACAATAAAATTACATTGTGCTGTTAAAATGACTGCGTTTGTATTATGTTTGTGTATTTTTGTAGGATCTGAAATCTCTGCAGACTGGTGTGAGCACTGAGGAGCCCAGAGCTGAATCCTGGAGATGGTGCCATGGATGAGTCCCTCCATCACTCCACCTGCCCTTATGAGACCCTCCATCACTCCACCTGCTCTTATTGCCTCCGATTGTGAAGCACAGCGCAGCACGCAACAACCTCCGGCACAAAGGCACGGGTCACCACTGGTGATCGGAATAAAGCAGCAGAATGGGAACCGCTGTGTTGAGATGGCAGTAGGATGTGGGGTTCACTTCCTGTAAATACTTGACTGTAGTTTGAATAAAGTTTCATGTGTTGTTGACTTGTATTATGCATTTGTTTATTGATGGTTACTTTTATTTGTTCTTTTACTAATTTATTCATGTTTCTTATTGTTGTCAGTAAATAAAATATAATTATTTAATTAATGCATTAATTCATTGCTTGACTGAATTTTTTTATGTTTTCACTGCATTCATCTAGAGTGTATTCATGCATAGTTCTGTCATATGACAAAACAAATTACATTTTGCTTGTTTTATTAAATTATATAATTTTCAGTAAAACAAAGGTAATATAATTAAGTACTGGCCCGCATTTATCATTATTATTGTGTGTAAGTTTTGGGGTGGGCTAGCAATACAATTTGTTCTGGGGTAATATACATTTTTAAGGAGTGATACTTACATTTTTCGAGTATAAAATCAACAGTTCCAGTTCGTGACTGCGGTCACGCCATCTGTGCTTCGGAGAAGCGCGGTCGCGCCATCTACGCTTAAAAACATATTGCGCGTCTACACGAGGTTGCGTGGTAGGCTCAATGTGTATGCGCTTGGTGTCGGCAGACTTTTAAAAAAAATATTCATAATATAATCAAATTGTTTTCTGCAAACTCCACCAGATTCTTGTTCTACATCTCACAGACTACCACTGTGGTGATTCTCATGTTGTTTTACTGTTTTATTATTTAATAATTAACTGTCAAAGTCATATACTGTATACCTTGTTATACAGCAATATTTAATAAATTCATAAAAAATGCAAATCAAATTGTTTTCTGCAAACTCCACCAGATTCTTGTTCTACATCTCACAGACTACCACTGTGGTGATTCTCATGTTGTTTTACTGTTTTATTATTTAATAATTTACTGCCAAAGTCCTATACTGTATACCTGGCTGTATAGGCATATTTAATAAATTCATAAATTTTTTTTTATCAAATTGTTTTCTACAAACTCCACCAGATTCTTGTTCTACATCTCACAGACTACCACTGTGGTGATTCTCATTTTGTTTTACTGTTTTATTATTTAATAATTAACTGCCAAAGTCCTATACTGTATACCTGGCTATATAGGCATATTTAATAAATTCATAAAAAATGCAAATCAAATTGTTTTCTACAAACTCCACCAGATTCTTGTTCTACATCTCACAGATTAACACTGTGGTGATTTACATGTTGTTTTACTGTTTTATTATTTAATAATTTACTGTTAAAGTCCTATACTGTATACCTGGCATATAGGCATATTTTTTTTTTTTTTTTTTTTTTTTTTTTAAGGTTTGTTTTTGGTTAGGAAAGTTTTCTTTTTTCATTTTATTTATGATTTTTGACAGCTTACAACAGCATAGCACAATGAAACTTCTCTCTGCTGTGCCTTTTTTTTTAAACAACAACAACAAAAACCCCAACATAGAAGACAACATAATTAGACATTTAAGGTTAGCCAATTAAGCAGTTTAAATACCATTAAACAAAACCAACAAAAGACAAACAAAACAAAAGATAAATAACTAAAAATAAAATAATAATAAATAAAATAAAATAATGAGTTTAACAAATAGGATCAGATTTTCAGCAGTTAAGCTATCACATTTAAGACGTGGCTGATTTTTCATGACATGGTATAGTGCACATTTTGAAAGTTTCCATATATTTTAAGAATGGCTGCCATGCTTTATTAAATTTAGACAATGAACCAGTTAGAGTACATCTCATCTTTTCCATGTTTAAAAACCTCATAATGTCAGCGATCCATTGGTCATGTGTTGGGGGATGTTCCTGTTTCCACCTTAAGAGTATGAGACGCCGCGCAAGCAAAGAGGCAAAAGCTATAGCGTTTGAATAATGTTTAGTTAAAGAAATGTTAGAGGGTACTACCCCAAAAAGTGCAGTCAAAACAGAGGGAGTGAAATTAACTCTATACACCTCAGAAAAAGTGTTGAATATAGATGTCCAATATTTATTGAGATTAGGACATGTCCAGAAGGTATGTAAAAGTGAACCAATATCTGCTTTACAGCGATTACACATTGGATCACTATCTGGAGCCAACTTCTCCTTAGAAATATGCAAACGATGAAGGACCTTAAATTGAAGGAGTCCATGTCTGGCGCAAATAGAGGATGAATGCACCCTCTTCAGCATAGAGTCCCAAAGATCATCTGATAAATTTATCGCCAAATCTTTTTCCCAGTGAGCTTTAATAATGGAGAGAGAAGGGGTGTGTATTTCTAACAGTAAACAATAAATTTCTTTAATCACTCCCTTCTTATGAGCATTTATATCAAGAATATTATCCAGAGGAGTTATCTCTGGCAAGTTAGGAAAGGTTGTGAATCTACTAGCTATAAAATGGCGTATCTGCAGATAACGGTAAAAGTGAGTACCAGGTATATTAAATTGGTCAGTCAACTGTGAGAATGAAGCAAAAATTCCATCTATAAAAAGGTCTTTTAAAGTCTGTAAACCTTTACTGCTCCAAGTCTCAAAAGCCGAATCATTCAAGGAGGGTGGAAACATGTGATTTGAGCACAGAGGTGCTTTCCTTGATATTCCAAATAGACCAAATTTCTTCCTATATTGTACCCAGATTCTAAGGGAGTCATAAAGCAGAGGATTGTGTTTATATGTGTGCAATTCTAAGGGAAGTGCTGAGCTCAGCAGAGCAGGTAAAGATGTTTTCCCACAATTAGATGCTTCAATGTGCACCCAAGAGGGAGTTTCGAAATTTGAATCACTAAACCAGTAAAGCATGTTACGTATATTAGCTGCCCAATAGTAAAGTTGAAAACTTGGTAAGGCCAGACCACCTAGTGATCTAGGCCTTTGCATAAACTCTTTGCGTATGCGTGCAGATTTACCATTCCAAATAAATTTTAAAGTAAGTTTATCTAAAGTAACAAAAAACTTTTTTGGTAAATAGAGTGGAATACACTGGAATAAATATAAATACTTTGGTAATATGTTCATTTTTACAGAATTGACACGGCCAATCAGTGATAATGGCAAGTTATTCCATCTCTCTAAATCAGATTTTGTTCTTTCAGAAAGTGGGACAAAGTTTTTTTCATAGAGTAATTTATATGAGCGGGTTACATTGACTCCCAGGTAAGTTATATAGTCTGATTTAACCTTAAAGTGGAAATTGTCAAACAAAATGTTTTTTGCCTTAGAGTTAATTTTGAGTAACTCACTTTTGTGAATATTTAACTTGTAGCCTGATATACTGCCAAAGTTGTTAAAGATAGTGAAAGCATGAGGAAGAGACCCAAGGGGATCCGACACATATAACAGGAGGTCATCCGCGTACAATGAGAGTTTATGTTCTTGGCCTGCTCTATGGATGCCTTGGATCCTGTTTTCTGCTCTTAACTTGATTGCTAGGGGCTCAATAGACAAAGCGAAAAGAAGAGGGGATAAGGGACACCCCTGCCTAGTTCCGCGGTGAAGTGGAAAATAGGGAGAATAACAAGAGTTTGTCCTAACACGAGCCAATGGGGAAGAGTAGAGTAAGCGGATCCAGGAGATGAATTTAGGTCCAAAACCAAATTTATTAAGAGTATAAAACAAATAGTCCCACTCCACTCTATCGAACGCCTTCTCAGCATCAAGTGATAAGGCAATTTCTGGAGTTGATGCTGACGGTGTGTTCAGTATGTTGAAAAAACGACGCAAATTGAACAATCCAAGCCTACCTTTAATAAAGCCGGTTTGATCCGGAGCTATTAAGGAAGGTAATTGCTGCTCAAGTCGAATAGCCAGAGTTTTAGACAATATTTTAAAGTCCACATTCAACAAAGATATAGGGCGGTAGGAGGAGCAGTCTAACGGATCTTTGTTCGGCTTCAGTAGCAGCGACACCGTTGCCTGTCGTAACGTCGGTGGCAGGGATTTTGCATTTAGAGATTCTATGAACATGTTGCGCAATAAAGGAGCAAGGCTATCTTTGAAAATTTTAAAGAATTCAACCGGAAAGCCATCGGGTCCCGGTGACTTCCCCCCCTGCATTGAACTTATTGCCATTTTGACTTCTTCAACAGAGATGCATGCGTCCAACTTTTCTTTAAATGTAACATTTAAGGTTGGGACAACCAATTCATCAAAAAAATTATCGAACAACTCGGGTGAATGCAGGGATTCTGATTGATAGAGCCCAGAATAAAAAGATTGAAAACTCTCATTTATTTTTTGAGGGTTAGTGGTAATTTGGCCATTCTCGGTTCTAATTTCAGATATGAACTGGGTGGCTTCTGACTTCCGTAATTGGTGTGCTAATATTTTTGATGCCCTTTCTCCATGCTCATACCATAACCTTCTTGACTTGAAAATCATCTGCTCAGCCTGTTGGGACGAAATCATATTAAATTCAGTTTGCAATACCATCCGCTGTTTATACAAATCCGGAGAAGGGTTTGAAGAGTGCTGATTGTCTAATTGTGCTATTAGATCTGTCAATTTAATTAAACGTTTCTGTTTCTGCTTTTTAGCATTGGCGCAGTATGATATTATATGACCTCGTAAGAAAGCTTTTAAGCTTTCCCAAATAAGACTATAAGTCACATCTGAGGTGACATTTGTTTCCAGGAATAGCTCAATTTGTTTGGAGATGTAATCTGTAAATGAATCGTCAGACAATAAGAGAGGGTTAAGTCTCCAGACATATGCATGTGATTGTTCCGGAAACTTGAATTCTAAAATAAGTGGACTGTGATCTGATACAACTATGCTGCTATAGTTACATGTTTTAACCTTATGGAGAATTTTTTTATCGACAAAAAAATAATCTATACGTGAATATGTTTGATGTACCGTTGAAAAAAAGGAGTACTGTTTAGCTAAGGGATTGAGAAGTCGCCAAACGTCCACAAGCCCATACGTCTGTAAGTAAGACTGTAAAGCTTGCGCAGATTTTGAAATTGAAAAATGCTTCGCCGAAGAGCGGTCAAGCACAGGGTCCATAACCGTATTCATATCCCCGCCGAGAATCAGGAAGTGACTATCAACCTGGGGCAAAGAATTTAACAACTTAGTAAAAAACATGTAATCATCCCAGTTTGGGGCATATATATTCGCCAAAATAAGTGGGGTATTGAACAATGAGCCAATCACGATTATGTATCGACCATTAGAATCAGCTATTGTATCGGAAACTATGAGGGGAGTATTTTTATTGATAAGAATCGCTGTTCCTCTAGCTTTAGCATTAAATCTAGAATGAAACATTTGGCCAACCCAACTCCTTTTTAATCTTTGATGTTCGGAATTCTTAAGATGTGTTTCTTGAATAAACACCACATCTCCCTTAAGATTAGAAAGATGAGAGAGTACCTTATTACATTTTATTGGGTGATTCATCCCCCTCACATTCCAGCTTATAAAATTGACATGGGAGCCATTCTTAGTTAAAGAAGAAAGATTATCGGAGGGGAGAGTCACCGTCAAAACCTACTGGAAGTAAAATATGACATACCACAAACAAAAAATGTTTAAGTAAATATAAAGAACACTCAACTGCAATCTGAAATCGTACATAAAAAAGAAAAATAACAAGGACATAAAGAAAACAACACGCAACATACACATAACCCCCCTTCCCCAAAAGTGCTGTCCCCAAACGACAAACACCAAATCCCTGAAGCATCTCTACTTCCTCTAAGAGATCCATTCTCCTTACGAAGGTCCCAAACCTATAAGAATAATAGCCTACACAACTCGTTCTAATTATATGATAAACTAAATGAAAAAAAAAAAAAAGTGTAAATAATAGTTAGCAAACGTCTACTCTTTGAATAAAACAAAATAAAACCAAACAATATCTATCTTGTTTGATTTTGTGAGTAGTAATTCAGCAAATTTAAGTAGCTAAGTCATTAATAATAAGAACCTTGATGAAAAAAAAAAAAAAAAAAAAAAAAAAAAAAATGTTACTATGGTTTAGATTTTTCCTAACAGTGTAAAACGAACATTACAAGAATATGTAATCACGAAAGAGGCTTATCAAAGACCAAATATAAAGTATAAACAAACGCCTTATAAACATAACTCGAACCTTTCACATGCCTTTCCCAAGTGTACTCACAGGCCGGTATATCTGGCAACACAGTTACTCATCGTCCCCAAACTTAGAGGAATAGAAGTCTTTCGCAGCTGTAGGAGAATCAAACATCTTGGTTACTCCATTGAAGGTCACCTGAAGCTTGGCTGGGTAAAAAAGCCTGTAGCGCACTCCTTTCTCCCGGAGCATCTTCTTCACCTCGTTGAAGGCTGCACGGCGTTTATTTAGATCAGCACTATAGTCCGGAAAGATGAAGATCTGCTTTCCCTGATACTCCAAACGACCCTTCTCTCTGGCAAGGCGTTGTATTTGCTCCTTTTCATGGTAGTAGTGGACACATATGATGAACGGCCGCGGTCGACCACCCTCTGTGGGTCTACCCGCTGCTCGATGCGCTCTATCCAGGATAGGAGGTTTCTCCAGACCATTGGGACCACCCAGAACCTCATGCAGCAACCCAGCGATGAATCTGGTCGGATTGCGCTGCTCCAGGTCCTCCGGAATCCCCAGTAAGCGAAGGTTACATCGTCTCCCTCTGTTCTCCAGATCATCCACTTTTTCCTGTAATTTATCGTACTTGCTGCTGAGCGCTGCATATCGAGTCTCCATCTCCAATAAGCGGGCATCCTGGTTGTTGAGTTCGTCCTCGTGTTCGCGTATCTTCACCTTACATTCATCAAGCACTGTAGTTATGGGATCAACAGACCGCTTAATTTCTTCCCGTAGACTGTCAGCCTCTTCTTTGATAACTTCTTTTACGATGTCACGGAAGGCTTGTAAAGTGCTAGCATCAATAGCACCTTTGCTAGCAGCAGCTGTGCGACTGTTAGCCTCCAACTCCGGGATAGTAGTCTGAACTGTTTTTGCTGTTCCTTTTGGAGGCATTTTGGACAAGAGTAGTTTCTCTGTTGCTTAAATCATCTGATACACTGTCTCTAAACCGAGTTGAGTAAGCTAGTGAGTATTTTTAAGCGAAATGTTGGGACCTCGTGGTTCGCACGTCTACTCCATAACGCGCCTCTACCGGTCTTCATATAGGCATATTTAATAAATTTATAAAACATGCAAATCAAATTGTTTTCTGCAAACTCCACCAGATTCTTGTTCTACATCTCACAGACTACCACTGTGGTGATTCTCATGTTGTTTTACTGTTTTATTATTTAATAATTTACTGCCAAAGTCCTATACTGTATACCTGGCTGTATAGGCATATTTAATAAATTCATAAAAAAAAATTAATCAAATTGTTTTCTACAAACTCCACCAGATTCTTGTTCTACATCTCACAGACTACCACTGTGGTGATTCTCATGTTGTTTTACTGTTTTATTATTTAATAATTAACTGCCAAAGTCCTATACTGTATACCTGGCTATATAGCAATATTTAAAAAATTCATTAAACATTTAAATCATATTATTTTCTACAAACTCCACCAGATTCTTGTTCTACATCTCACAGACTACCACTGTGGTGATTCTCATGTTGTTTTACTGTTTTATTATTTAATAATTAACTGTCAAAGTCCTATACTGTATACCTGGCTATATAGCAATATTTAATAAATTCATAAAAAATCTAAATCAAATTGTTTTCTGCAAACTCCACCAGATTCTTGTTCTACATCTCACAGACTACCACTGTGGTGATTTACATGTTGTTTTACTGTTTTATTATTTAATAATTAACTGTCAAAGTCCTATACTGTATACCTGGCTATACAGCAATATTTAATAAATTCATTAAAAATGAAAATCAAATTGTTTTCTGCAAACTCCACCAGATTCTTGTTCTACATCTCACAGACTACCACTGTGGTGATTCTCATGCTGTTTTACTGTTTTATTATTTAATAATTATACTGTTTGTAGAAAACAATTTGATTTCAATTTTTAATGAATTTATTAAATATTGCTATATAGCCAGGTATACAGTATAGGACTTTGACAGTTAATTATTAAATAATAAAACAGTAAAACAACATGTAAATCACCACAGTGGTAGTCTGTGAGATTTAGAACAAGAATCTGGTGGAGTTTGTAGAAAACAATTTGATTTCAATTTTTAATGAATTTATTAAATATTGCTATATGCCAGGTATACAGTATAGGACTTTGACAGTTAATTATTAAATAATAAAACAGTAAAACAACATGTAAATCACCACAGTGGTAGTCTGTGAGATTTAGAACAAGAATCTGGTGGAGTTTGTAGAAAACAATTTGATTTCAATTTTTAATGAATTTATTAAATATTGCTGTATAGCCAGGTATACAGTATAGGACTTTGACAGTTAATTATTAAATAATAAAACAGTAAAACAACATGTAAATCACCACAGTGGTAGTCTGTGATATGTAGAACAAGAATCTGGTGGAGTTTGTAGAAAACAATTTGATTAAATGTTTTTATGAATTTATTAAATATGCCTATACAGCCAGGTATACAGTATAGGACTTTGGCAGTTAATTATTAAATAATAAAACAGTAAAACAACATGTAAATCACCACAGTGGTAGTCTGTGAGATTTAGAACAAGAATCTGGTGGAGTTTGCAGAAAACAATTTGATTTCAATTTTTAATGAATTTATTAAATATTGCTGTATAGCCAGGTATACAGTATTGGACTTTGACAGTTAATTATTAAATAATAAAACAGTAAAACAACATGTAAATCACCACAGTGGTAGTCTGTGAGATGTAGAACAAGAATCTGGTGGAGTTTGTAGAAAACAATTTGATTTCAATTTTTAATGAATTTATTAAATATTGCTATATAGCCAGGTATACAGTATAGGACTTTGACAGTTAATTATTAAATAATAAAACAGTAAAACAACATGTAAATCACCACAGTGGTAGTCTGTGAGATGTAGAACAAGAATCTGGTGGAGTTTGTAGAAAACAATTTGATTAAATGTTTTTATGAATTTATTAAATATGCCTATACAGCCAGGTATACAGTATAGGACTTTGGCAGTTAATTATTAAATAATAAAACAGTAAAACAACATGTAAATCACCACAGTGGTAGTCTGTGAGATGTAGAACAAGAATCTGGTGGAGTTTGCAGAAAACAATTTGATTTCAATTTTTAATGAATTTATTAAATATTGCTATATGCCAGGTATACAGTATAGGACTTTGACAGTTAATTATTAAATAATAAAACAGTAAAACAACATGTAAATCACCACAGTGGTAGTCTGTGATATGTAGAACAAGAATCTGGTGGAGTTTGCAGAAAACAATTTGATTTCAATTTTTAATGAATTTATTAAATATTGCTATATGCCAGGTATACAGTATAGGACTTTGACAGTTAATTATTAAATAATAAAACAGTAAAACAACATGTAAATCACCACAGTGGTAGTCTGTGATATGTAGAACAAGAATCTGGTGGAGTTTGCAGAAAACAATTTGATTTCAATTTTTTATGAATTTATTAAATATTGCTATATGCCAGGTATACAGTATTGGACTTTGACAGTTAATTATTAAATAATAAAACAGTAAAACAACATGTAAATCACCACAGTGGTAGTCTGTGAGATGTAGAACAAGAATCTGGTGGAGTTTGTAGAAAACAATTTGATTTAAATTTTTAATGAATTTATTAAATATTGCTGTATAGCCAGGTATACAGTATAGGACTTTGACAGTTAATTATTAAATAATAAAACAGTAAAACAACATGAAAATCACCACAGTGGTAGTCTGTGAGATGTAGAACAAGAATCTGGTGGAGTTTGTAGAAAACAATTTGATTTGCATGTTTTATGAATTTATTAAATATGCATATGCCAGGTATACAGTATAGGACTTTGACAGTTAAGTATTAAATAATAAAACAGTAAAACAACATGTAAATCACCACAGTGGTAGTCTGTGATATGTAGAACAAGAATCTGGTGGAGTTTGCAGAAAACAATTTGATTTGCATTTTTTATGAATTTATTAAATATTGCTGTATAACAAGGTATACAGTATAGGACTTTGACAGTTAATTATTAAATAATAAAACAGTAAAACAACATGAGAATCACCACAGTGGTAGTCTGTGAGATGTAGAACAAGAATCTGGTGGAGTTTGTAGAAAACAATTTGATTTAAATTTTTAATGAATTTATTAAATATTGCTGTATAGCCAGGTATACAGTATAGGACTTTGACAGTTAATTATTAAATAATAAAACAGTAAAACAACATGAAAATCACCACAGTGGTAGTCTGTGAGATGTAGAACAAGAATCTGGTGGAGTTTGTAGAAAACAATTTGATTTCAATTTTTAATGAATTTATTAAATATTGCTATGCCAGGTATACAGTATAGGACTTTGACAGTTAATTATTAAATAATAAAACAGTAAAACAACATGTAAATCACCACAGTGGTAGTCTGTGAGATGTAGAACAAGAATCTGGTGGAGTTTGTAGAAAACAATTTGATTTCAATTTTTAATGAATTTATTAAATATTGCTATATAGCCAGGTATACAGTATAGGACTTTGACAGTTAATTATTAAATAATAAAACAGTAAAACAACATGTAAATCACCACAGTGGTAGTCTGTGATATGTAGAACAAGAATCTGGTGGAGTTTGTAGAAAACAATTTGATTAAATGTTTTTATGAATTTATTAAATATGCCTATACAGCCAGGTATACAGTATAGGACTTTGGCAGTTAATTATTAAATAATAAAACCGTAAAACAACATGTAAATCACCACAGTGGTAGTCTGTGATATGTAGAACAAGAATCTGGTGGAGTTTGCAGAAAACAATTTGATTTCAATTTTTAATGAATTTATTAAATATTGCTATATGCCAGGTATACAGTATTGGACTTTGACAGTTAATTATTAAATAATAAAACAGTAAAACAACATGTAAATCACCACAGTGGTAGTCTGTGAGATGTAGAACAAGAATCTGGTGGAGTTTGTAGAAAACAATTTGATTTAAATTTTTAATGAATTTATTAAATATTGCTGTATAGCCAGGTATACAGTATAGGACTTTGACAGTTAATTATTAAATAATAAAACAGTAAAACAACATGAGAATCACCACAGTGGTAGTCTGTGAGATGTAGAACAAGAATCTGGTGGAGTTTGTAGAAAACAATTTGATTTGCATGTTTTATGAATTTATTAAATATGCCTATATGCCAGGTATACAGTATAGGACTTTGACAGTTAATTATTAAATAATAAAACAGTAAAACAACATGTAAATCACCACAGTGGTAGTCTGTGAGATGTAGAACAAGAATCTGGTGGAGTTTGCAGAAAACAATTTGATTTGCATGTTTTATGAATTTATTAAATATGCCTATATGCCAGGTATACAGTATAGGACTTTGACAGTTAATTATTAAATAATAAAACAGTAAAACTACATGTAAATCACCACAGTGGTAGTCTGTGAGATGTAGAACAAGAATCTGGTGGAGTTTGCAGAAAACAATTTGATTTGCATGTTTTATGAATTTATTAAATATGCCTATATGCCAGGTATACAGTATAGGACTTTGACAGTTAATTATTAAATAATAAAACAGTAAAACAACATGTAAATCACCACAGTGGTAGTCTGTGATATGTAGAACAAGAATCTGGTGGAGTTTGCAGAAAACAATTTGATTTGCATGTTTTATGAATTTATTAAATATGCCTATATGCCAGGTATACAGTATAGGACTTTGACAGTTAATTATTAAATAATAAAACAGTAAAACAACATGAGAATCACCACAGTGGTAGTCTGTGAGATGTAGAACAAGAATCTGGTGGAGTTTGTAGAAAACAATTTGATTAAATTTTTTTATGAATTTATTAAATATGCCTATACAGCCAGGTATACAGTATAGGAATTTGGCAGTTAATTATTAAATAATAAAACAGTAAAACAACATGAGAATCACCACAGTGGTAGACTGCGAGATGTAGAACAAGAATCTGGTGGAGTTTGCAGAAAACAATTTGATTTGCATTTTTTATGAATTTATTAAATATTGCTGTATAACAAGGTATACAGTATGACTTTGACAGTTAATTATTAAATAATAAAACAGTAAAACAACATGAGAATCACCACAGTGGTAGTCTGTGAGATGTAGAACAAGAATCTGGTGGAGTTTGCAGAAAACAATTTGATTTTATTATGAATATTTTTTTTAAAGTCTGCCGACACCAAGCGCATACACATTGAGCCTGCCACGCAACCTCGTGTAGACGCGCAATATGTTTTTAAGCGTAGATGGCGCGACCGCGCTTCTCCGAAGCACAGATGGCGTGACCGCAGTCTTTCGTGGTCACTACGAGTTACGTTGTGACGACGAATGGGGTTTCGTTTAGAAAGCCTCTCATCTTCGAGAAATAAAATGAGCCAATGGCAAAGAAATGCCATGGGTCTGCAGAATTTGCATTGCGTAACTCTGCCTTACCTCGTGGGAAGTATGCTGGCAACATGCAGATATGTTTTAGCTTCGGAGCCAAGAGTTCTCTTCACTCCCACAAGCCATTCTGAATCATCATCACTCTACGAGACGAGCGGCTCTTCAGTGTGTTGGTGCGACGGCATGTTCTAGCGAGATCGCATTGCCTGCTGCTGATCTGTGCAGTGATCTTCCGACAGTGTGTATGTTTCAGCGCTTCAGCACTGTTGAGCTTTTTCTCTCTCTAAAAGAGCTGCACGCGAGTTTTAAGACGGTTCGCCCGTGTATTTTCTGGATGTGGGCGTGTGATCCATCTGCCTAACGGTCACGAGCGCTGTTTCACTATGTAACGGACAAAACGTTACTTTTTGTAATTCTGTACTTTTTGTATTTTTGTCCTTTAAATATTTTTGTTAAGACCCTGTTGTGATGTATTCGAGTCATGGGCAGTAACAACAGGAACAGTTAGAGGGCGCTATTGCTTGGAGGTAACTGGGTATATAAACACTGACACCATAGAGTAAGTCAGTTCGTTTGGTAGAGGGAAATCTGAGGATTGATCTTGTGCTACCTTCTTTCTCATCCAAAGTCCTGTGTTGAGAACTCTTTGAGTTTCTGCTCAACTGTGAGTATGGTTTGGTTTATATTTGATGTTGTGTTTGTTTGAGATCACTGATGTTAGTTATTTGATTTCTTTCTAGAAAGGACTTTTTATTTACCACATGTTCTTTTGTGAGCACGGACTGGATTCTAGAGACAGTGAGTCCAAGAGCGGTCCACACTAGCATCAAGGCTACAGCACATGGCCTTGCACATGGTCAGCTATGTGGCGCTGAGGACAGCTATTCATTGAGCATCTTCATTTCAAACGATCTTTTCTCGTATGGAGGATTATAGGATTACTATCATTGCATCGCACTCAATCTTTGCATCGCACTCAAATAACTTTGGGGATCTGACTCATTGCATCTTCATCACTTCATCATCACACACCTTATCAAAGACAGGACATGCCAAGAGATAAGTTTTCTTCATCTCATTGACTCTTTATTGAAGAGACAAAGACCTCCAAGATCTCTGACTTTATTTCTATTGTCTTTTTGACACATTTATTAAGCACTGGTGAAGAAAATAAAATTGAAGCAAATGATCATTTGTTTTGTGAAGAGTCATTTTTATCAGTACATGTCAAAATTCTGTTGAACCCCCTCAGAGTAACATCTTTAAAAGAAAGGAGGTGTTACAACGTGTTGGGCTTAATCACGCTCGGCAGCGCTTGTGGATGAGTCATGTTTTCATTGCGGGAACATGACCATCGCAATGTTTTTAAATCGAGACTCAGTGATCTCTGTGTAGAGTTCCCTCTGCCAACCCCAATTTATCTCTTCCTCGAGAGGAGATACTTTGGCTGGTGGCCAGGGTGATCTGAGGGTTATGGTGTGGCATATAACCGACGAGTCATTCCTCGGGCCATGCCCCCCTCCACATCGCAAACCGTGGGGCTTCCGTGTGTGGCTGGTTCCTCTCGGGACCCAGTTTTTCATTCGGGGCTCCGGCAGATGATGTCATGTCACTCACAGCCCCACGTCCGGGCCGGTCATTCCGCTTCGCTGCCCCACCGAGGGTATGTCTGTGGTTCCCATGACCCCGCTGGTTCAGTTCTTTGGAGCCTGGCTAGAGCTCCCAACCTGTGCCGCTGGGTCGAGAGAACCATCAGGCTCGGCTCTGCGATTCAGTTCGCACGATCTCCTCCCCGCTTCCGGGGAGTCCTTTACACTATGGTGGGTAGCAATGCCCATGTCATGCGTACGGAGGTCGCTACCTTATTGGCGAAAGGTGCGGTCGAGATTGTCCCTCCAGCCGAAATGAAGTCCGGGCTCTACAGCCTCTACTTCATTGCACCGGTGGGTTACGGCCAATCCTGGACCTGCGCGTCTTGAACCGATCCCTCCACAGGCTTCCGTTCAAGATGCTCACGGCCAAAAGCATTCTCAAATGTGTGCGGCCACAGGATTGGTTTGCAGCGATCGACCTGAAGCACGCCTACTTTCATGTCTCCTTTCTCCTCGACACAGACCGTTTCTATGGTTTGCTTCGAGGGGCGGGCATATCAGTACGCGGTTCTCCCATTCGGTCTCCCATTCGAGTTGCTGGCAGTACGTCTCACCCTGCACCGCTACCATGCGCTGCTCAAGGGTCAGCACGTACTAGTCCGATCAGACAATATCGCGACAGTAGCGTACAGCAACCGATAAGGTGTTCTGTGCTCCCGCCGTATGTCATAACTTGCCCGCCACCTCCTCCTATGCAGTCAGAAGCATCTGAGGTTGCTTCGAGCCATTTATATCACGGGAGACCTGAACTGTGCAGCCGACGAGCTCTCATGGCTTCAGCCTCTCCCTGGAGAATGGAGACTCCATCCCCAGATGGTCCAGCTGATTTGGGATCAGTTCGGGGACGCACAGGTAGACCTGTTTGCCTCCCACGACTCGTCCCATTGCGCCCTGTTCTACTCCCTGACCGAAGGCATGCTCGGCACGGACGCACTGGCGCACAGCTGGCCGCGGGGCCTCCGCAAGTATGTGTTTCCCCCAGTGAGCCTTCTTGAACCTGGTTCCCCGAATTAGTACTCCTCGCAACAGCACCTCCCTGGCCAATCCCTCTGAGGAAGGACCTCCTTTCTCAGGGACGGGGCAGCCTATGGCACCCTCGTCCCGATCTTTGGAACCTCCACGAAGTTGAAGGTAAGTCCGTGGGGAGGCATAACCTGATCATCAGGTTCCTGAGAGGAGCGAGGAGACTGAATCCTCCTCGCCCTCCTCTTGTACCCTCTTGGGTCCTCTCAGTGGTTCTAACTGCCCTGCAGAGTGCTACCTTTGAGCCTCTGCCATCAGTGGAGCTTAAGTTCCTGTCAATGAAGACAGCGCTCCTGGTTGCATTGGCCTCCATCAAGAGGGTAGGGGGCCTGCAGGCATTTTCCGTTGACGAAGCGTGCCTGGAATTCGGGCCGGCCTACTCTCACATGATCCTGAGACTCCGGCCTGGATACGTGCCCAAGGTTCCCACCACTCCCTTTCGAGACCAGGTGATGAACCTGCAAGCGCTGCCCTTGGAGGAGGCAGACCCAGCCTTGGCACTGCTCTGTCCAGTACGCGCCCTCCGTGCTTACGTAGACAGAATGCAGTGTTTCAGGACCTCAGACCAGCTCTTTGTCTGTTATGGTGGGAAGCTGAAGGGAAAGGCTCTCTCCAAGCAACGGTTGTCTCACTGGATAGTGGACGCCATTGCTTTGGCATACTAGCAGCAAGGTCGACCATGCCCCCTTGGTGTGATGGCCCACTCCACCCGGAGTGTGTCCTCCTCTTGGGCTCTAGGGCATGGCGCCTCGCTAACAGACATCTGCAGAGCTGCCTGCTGGGCGACACCCAACACATTCGCGAGATTCTACAATCTCCGAGTGGAGCCAGTTCTACTCATGTACTCGCTTCAACCAGCCGGTACTAGATTCTGCTCAGGTGTCTTCGCTTGCTCGCCATTCCTCTCCACGGACGGGATACGTGTGATATTCTCCTCAGGTGAGCCTAATAAGCCCTGAGGTTCCTCCAGCGCTGTTGATGTCAATGTCAGAGTTATGCCACCGGCAGCTTTCGCGTTGGCCAGTTGCCTCCATGTGCATGGTTCTCCCTCTGGGCAACCCCCACATGTGTATTTCCATCCTAAGCCTCTCTGAGCATGTGTCTTTCCCTTGGCAAGCCACCTTGCCACCCCTGGGGTTGAAATATTCCACCTGCGGCTGGACACCCCAGTGATTCTCCATATGCAGCCCCCTCCCGGGTCATATGTGTTTTCTGTTTTGTACATTTTGCAAAAGAAAACCTCAAAAAGGTTAATTATAGATAAATTAAGACAGAAACACACCCGTTCACTGGTCATTTTCCTCAGCTGTAGGCAAAGACAAGTTTTAAATCAGTGCTTCTCCCGGGAGACTAGCGCTAAATTAATCCCCTAGTTTAGCGTCATCTACTGTTTTAGAAGAGATCTGCCTGGACACATTTGTGAGAAAATCAAGCCGAGAGATCTCATAAAAAGCCAAGTGTCACACAATCATAACAGACAGATATGCATTTGTATGCACTAGATTTGGTATTTGTTCAAAGGTTACATGCAATTTGTTGGATGGTTTGTATTTATTTGTGAAGTATTATCTTGGCTCATTTATTTATATTTGTAAAACACAATACATATTTGTTACTCCAGTGCATTTTCACTCAAACTTTACTTGCACATTACTTTCTGTTTGTTTGTGAGTCGAGTTTTCCTTTGCAAAGCAGATCGAGTTTGTTTGCAAAATGCTGGATTTGTTTGTTTAATTATGGCACATAATTCGCTCCATACCAAAAGTTAAGGTGTGAAATTTGAAATTGCAGTGACAGATTTGAGAAGTTGCAAGTGCCTATTCGAGGTTGTACTGCGAATGTGAATGTAAGATTAAATGCAAATATTACAAGTCTGTGTCTGTCATTGTATTTCTGTGAATAGGCCTTTATCGCATCACAATAGAACGCCGGAAGTAGACGCGAAAAATTGCTGAAGCAGTGTACTGCGTCTTCCGGTTATTGCGTTCACCATGGCTGCCTGTTAATTTATCACTGGACTACTTCGCTCTCGCATCTCCCAAAAGTTAATTTTTTGTTTTGTTTTCTTGATTCCATTTTAATGGTTTAATTAAATTGTTATAACCAATTATTTAAAATGTAATGATTTAAGTAAAACTTTCTTCAAAGGTTAAACCAAACTTTTATTTTGACGGGTTGCTGTGTAGACCTTTGAGTCTCTCTGTGTTTTATGATATGACGATAGTTTTTCTCAAATAAAGCTAAAATGCTGCTGAAGTGACTCTCAGAGCGGGTGTGTTGATGAAGTGCATTAATGTCCTCATATAGGCTGAAAACATTGCGAGCGTCATGCCTGCCTCAGTGTGTGTGTGGTAAATGAAACATTCATTCACAGAGACACGCAGAACATGCATGATTCCTATTTAAATGGTCTTTATGCGGTTTAATATTGACAGACACTGGTCTATATCACGATTTTATTTAAGTTTACTGACCTACTTTTCATCTAAAGGTAACCATGCAAGTAACCAAGTGCGAGTACACTGCTTGGCGATTTCGAACGTTCCGAAACCAGGAAATGAGATAAAGGCCTATGGCATTTTACACATTTGTGACTACCGGTACTTGTCTGCAGCATCAAATTCAGAATACAGGTTTGTGACTATTGTCTGCGAATTTCAATATTCAACTTCAGATTTTTATTTGACTGGTTTTCACATTGGAGCTGTGAGTAAATGTTCTCGTACAAGTTCTCAAATTAATATCTACGTGCTCTTGAGTTTTGCTACTCTTTTACCTTCATAGAGTTATGTAGGAAACTTGAAAAGTTATTTAGCATTTTATATGTTTTAGAACCTTGCACCAACAGAGATCCACTTCATCCACTAGATAGAATACTCAGATAAAGAAATTCATATTTTAAACAACATATCCTAAAAATTTGCACAATTTAAATGTCTGCTTACTGGGTTTAGACAAATTTAAAATTCAAACAATCTAAAATTGTATCGTCTGCTGGATCTCAATTTAACAATTTTTCTCTTGTTATCGTGGATTGTTGAGTCTTTAGAAAAATGAGCATCCACCTAAATGGATTGACTCAGTGGGCAGACAATGCCCTAAAAGCTGTTCTTATACAACAGTTCAAAGTCACTTCCAACACAGAGAGCTCTCTCTTAATATTTATTACTTCTCAATCTGACTTAATGCATGAATATCAGTCACATGACCTCTTACGTCATCTGCTCTTTTTCCAGTTGACTGCCGCCATCTTGAGTACCTACCGAGTACTGATTTGATTATAAATTAGATTTTATAATCTGTGTGGATTAATTTAGGCTACTCCTCAATCTACTTGCTAAAGTGAATCAATGTTTGTGGGGGAATTTCCCACATTATAAGTCTTAGACCTGCGGGAAAATTAAAATACTTGTTGAAGTATTATCTGTTATATTATTTATTTTAATAGTTCAAAAAGTACAATAAATGTTCAAATTTAAATTTAAGAATTGTTGAAAGGTGTCTTTTTAATAAATGCAACACGTTCCCAAAGTCATGTGAAATAATCGTGTTACATAATCATGATTTCAGTACTGACCAAAATAATCGTGATTATGATTTTTTCCATAATCAAGCAGCCCTATCCCCCACTGGGGCCCAAGGGCCCCAGCACCGCCTGCCATCCTTTCACGCTCTCAAAGGGAGTCAGACTGCTATTTTCTTCAATCCAGAAAACTGCAACCTTACCATCACTGAATGGGAAACGATCAACTCTTGGCCTATGTTCGGGATGCCGGGCTGGTGTTTTAAAAACAGGTGTTTTACCATTCGTTGTAAAACTGTGGACCTATTTTTCCAAACGCCTCACACCCGTACATTCTTCCGTTGAGAGCTTGAATAATAGACACTCCAGCCCAGCGGCGGAGTAATACCGTACCTCGAGTCACAGCACATCCAATACAAGTCAATGGAGTTGGACAAAATCTACGATAAAACCAGTTGGAAAGCATCTTTTGCAGTGATTTTTGTGTGAGCATATCAGTGAACACCCCTGACCACTCGGTGAGTTTCACGTCTTTGTAAACGAAAGTTTAATGCATTTTTGGAAGGATTGTTCCAGTGCACCTATGCAGCCATTGTGGAGGTGGGGGGGTGCTACCACAGAAACCGAAAATTCTCGGGACAGCAGCATGTGTCCAAATTTCAATCTTAACCGTTCTATTTCATCAGAAATGATCTGTAAACAGGGCTTTAAGTGTAAAATACTGAACTTGTCCTTTAAATAAATCTTTTCCATAGTTCCATTTCCTGCTTCCGGTTCCATATCACTCACCATTTTACCTATGCATGTATGTATGTATGTATGTTTGTTTAGTTTAGTTATGTTTATGATTTAGTTAATAAAACTTGTGCACAACATGTATTTGGTTCTGATTCTCTGCTTGCAACAAAGTCCCTTCTACGATCTTGATCTTGTTACATGCTCTAAGCACTGTACATGCTAAGAGATAATTATCTTTCGGTGGCCATGAAAGATACGCTTTTCTTAGAATAAATGAATAATCAAAAGAGTTCGTTGGAACTGATTAAGTGATTGTAATATTAATTTAGCTATACCTCAAGTTAATCCAATTAACTGACCCAAATATGAATAACTAATCCTAATTGATAATTATGAGTTAGTATTAATATTTCCCCTTTGAGCTATTTTGTTACAGGTGTGATCCCTACGCGATACCTGATGCGTACTCCCAGCCTCTGTCCGCTGCTACCGACAAGTTTTAGAAGTGAGTGACGTCAGTGAGGAGACGTTGGTGACATCATCTGATATTCATCTATAGGAATATAATTCCCCAGAATATTAGTTTTGCCATATTCAAGAATATCATTTTCACAATATTCCCACTTTCAGATAGAAAGAACGGACCTAGTTCTTTCTTTGTCTGCAGCCAAATTATTAAAAAAACCTGACCCAGTTGTAGCCGCAAAGACTCGAACAATCCAACAACATTGGACCCAGAAAAACAGAATAGATACTCACCTCTCTGTGTTAAATCTTACAGTGCATCACCAAATCTGTGACTATCAGCGATCTCGGTAGAATCTCCAAAACTGATGCAATGAGATCCATGTAGACAAGCAATGATTAGGTCAAAGATCAAATTTGAATAAGGAATAAAAAATGTATTATGTAAAAATGTAAAATTATAGAGACAAACAAATTAATCAATTAAATAATAGTTTATAATAAAAATCAGAGTATTGTATCTAACAGATGAAGATTGGGAAGATCAGAGTATAGAGAAATAAGGACAAAACAAGTAAGATATTTGCAGAATGAAAGGAGAGGTAGAAGCGATGAAGCATAATAAGATGCAGAGAGAAGCAGAAATGAAGAGCAAAATAAGAGCAATGAATATGTATGCAGGAAACTTACACCCACTTAAAAAACCTATGATTTGGTCTAATAAGAAATGGTCAAACAGACTTTTTGCCATTATGTCATAGTTAGTGTAACGGCTAGATCGGAGAAGTGACTGGTCAAATGTCAAAGATAGATGAAAATAGATATATTAGGTGTTGTTTTGACACCTTTGAGAGAATATTGCAGATCTTGCATGATCTCATGTCTGCAGAAATGGCAACAGACCAATTTTGATACAAAGGTACATCACATAATCAATTCTGATGGAAAATTGTAGTGGATTTTTCCCCCTAAAACCCGACTATCTAGCGTCTACAAATCGACACTTAATAAATAAAACTGTTGCGTCTACAATCGACACAGAGCGTCTACAAATCGACACTTAATAACCTTTATACTCCAGCTCTTTGCGTCTTCAGTCGACAACTGGCCGAGTCTCTTACCCTAACTTACTTGCTTCCCTTAACTGACCTGCTGCACAGCAGAAATTAACAGACAAACAGACCTTAGCAAATGTCCTTTAAATGCTTTAATAACGGCCGGGAGAGTCTTCGAGCAGTTCTCAGAGAAACTCTCCCAAGAAGAATCAAGGCCGGAGGATCTCAGACAAATTCCATTGAGACTCCCACCGTAAAACACATATACAACAGTTTTTATAGAATCGAGAAAACAAATAAGACTAACATGTCACCTTCAATATGATTGGTTCAATTGGTTCAAAAGCCCCAACCTTTTTCCTCTGTCACTGGCACAAGCAAACTGTTTTAATGATGACTTCATTCGTTAATCACAAGATTCTAACAGACTGTCTAGTTTCATTTCCCAAACCATGTTATTTTTACATACACATACGCACACAGTCAAAGTCACAAGTTTTCCATTGATTTCGTACAATACATCCTGTTCCCATGTTAGATGTTAAGGTTAGATGTTAGAAACATGGTTAGTTTAATATACAGTTTAAAATGTCCACGACAAAATACAACCACTCGGTCTTACAGCATAGAAGAGACCCCAAAGATCTTACATTTGTAAATAATAAAACATATCAGACTATACAGTAGAAAATGTAACATGTAAAAGAATAATAATGCATAAAAATTATTATTTAATAACATAAATAAAAGACATTTATCAAAAGATTCAATTGAATACATTTGAATACAAATACTTTTGCTGACACCAGAAGTATTATTATATACTTCGATTACACCACTGGGGAAGTGCTTAGGGAAGTCTGCAAGTGTATGTCTAAAAGTGGAGTTAAACGCAGCTTAAATACAAAACAAGAGACATGAAAACATGAACGTGAACCAAACCAAAACAGATGTGACAGTATGCTTCATACTTTCTTGGGTTGAACGTGGATCTTTATTATAGTTTATTTCTAATGAAAAGAAAAACATGTTAATACAATATGTTTCTGTGAGTACTTTTTCTTTTTTAGTAAAGAAAGCTTCTTATGGCTATTGAAAACATTACTCTTTATGCATTACACTCACCCTTTACGAAACATCTCTCAATTTTGGAATTGTGTGTCTTATTTATCTTGACAGTAATATAAATTTCCAAGGCCGTGTCTGTGCCAGCACATTCAATCTCATTTTCTGATCCAAGTTAAACAAGAATAATACACAGGCTATGCTTTAGTTACTTTGCAAAAAATTTTTTGCTAAATAAATAAATGTAAAATTAAATGAACAAGGAGACAGAACTACAATAAATGAGTATGAATGTATCTTTACCTTTTACGTCACAGTCCATTTCAAACTTCAGATAATTTTTCAGGTAAATAAATTCACAGGCTTCAAAGGTTTGACAGACTGCTTCTGAATTGCTTGAGTTGTCAATGCATTCCATCTCAAACACTGCAGAGTTCATACATTTAAAAAAAATGATTAATCAGGTCATGAAAAACTTCTCAGTTTACGACTGTAACCCTTGTTCCCTGAGAAGGGAATGAGATACTGCGTTGATACGACACTTTGGGGGAATGCCCCCAGCGTAGCGCGTCTGAAGCATGAATGAAACTATTCCAATCCTGATTGGCGTTGTGTCATGACGTAACATGTGACGGCATACACGGAAGCTACAACAGGATGCCAGCACACAACAGAGTTAGCTTTTGCGATGAAGCAAGTCACTCCCAGGCAGGGAACAAGGGTTCCCCTTCGTCAGTTCACTATGACGTACGCAATTACTGACGAAAGGGGATCTCGTTCGAGAGCCTATCTACTTCAAGTGTAACTAAATGAGCCATAGCACATTGGCATGCGATAATTGCACCAGCTGCTGTGCATCGTGGCGCAGCATATAATGAGCGGCAGGTGCATTGCACCCTTGTCTTTCGCTTCGGAGCCAGACGGTGCAAGCTGTTCCTGTCTCCTGCTAAGATTTCTGGTGTTCTACGAGTCTCTGCAAGAAGCCTCTTCAATTGGTGTTGGTGTGACGGCACGAACAGTGGTGGTCGCAATCTCTCCGCGTCTGTTTTCAAGCTTTGTCAGTTCGGTGGGCGTGACCAAAGAGAGTGAGTGCTCACACAGGATTGCACTATTTCCCCGTGTGTAGACGTGGCCATCTCCCTGTGTGTTTCAGCACCACAGAGAGCACTTCTAAAAGAGCTAACACCATCTGACCCTGCGTCTTTTTCAAGATGTCATTCAGATCGTGTGTTTCTGAATGCGGCCAATGTCTGACTCCGGCTGACGGTCATGATCGCTGTATCACGTGCTTGGGCTATAGGCATGCTGAAATGGCGCTCATGGATGACTCATGTTCCCATTGCGGAACATGACCATCGCAGCGTTACGGTCGAAACTCCGATACCTCGAAAGAGGTGGAGCCCCTTCGCTTATTCCCCGATCTAGTGCTTCTTCTGCCCAGCAGAAGAGGCCTACTTCGGTTAATAGCCTTGGTGACATGAGGATCACAGTGAGAGGTAACCCGCCGAGTCAACCTCCTCCGTTTAATTCATGCTTCAGACGCTGGGTGCATTCCCCCAAAGTGTCGTATCGACACAGTGCGAGTTCCCTCGAAAGGGAACTTGAGTTTCCTTTTCAAGGGAACTTGCGCTGCGTCGAAACGCTAGCATCGAGCATATTTCACGTTCGTCCATCTGTGCAAGAGAATTTAACTTTTTAAGCATGTGCGATGTTTCAGAAAGTATGGCAAGTGTAAACGCATGAATCGTATATGGGTCACATTTGAAAGAACGTGTAAACAGACAGTCAAAAAAAGATATAGGCAACAAATCAGAATTGGGCATCAAGACCTGCAGTGTAAATGAGGCCAAAGAGTACCCGGCGGGAACGCAGTGTTCTCAACAGTAGCCCCTCACAATGCTCACATTCAGCTCCCTCAAGAGCTGACTGAGCATGCTGCACTCCCAAACAAACAACACACAGTTGGTGTGTATCTCCACCCCTAAGGAAAATAGACCAAGGATGAACACACTTCCTGAAGTGCAGTTCGGTCACCATTATAATGCTTTTTTTTATATATATATAGGGTGAAAAACTCCTGCCTAGCAACTTCTAAAGACAGACAAAAACACCAGGGACTAGGGGTGTCGCAATATACCGGTGTTGACGATAATCGTGATATTCAAAGCATGAAATATCGACATCGTGTTAATTTAGAGTGTGACAATATACCGGTATTGGCGATAACCACGATGTTTAAAATGAATAGGACTCTTATGATAACATGACACGTAAATACTACAGCGCCAGTACCTCGTTGACCTCTCAGGTGTCTGTATTGCACATGCGTACACCTATCAAATAAGAAGACGACGCAGCACTCGCCCACGCCCGCGCAGCTAGAGTGAAACTCTGTCCACAACCGAAAAAAGTAAGCTCGCCAGTATTAAGAACAGAGTTCTTCGGCTTCAAAGAAAACAGCACCTTAAAGGTGGTCGCACACCGGACGAGAAGCGCAGCGCCACGTCTTTAAAATTCGAACACATTCTGTATGACCCCCAATTTCCACCGGCTGCGTTACGGCTCCGGCACGGCGGCGGAGTCAATAGGTTTCCATTAAAGTCAATGAGTGTATTTCCACTGAATGCGGTACAGCTGCGTTCCGACTCCGGCAATCCGCAGCCCTCCGTAGCAGATACGCAGAGCTTCTATTTTTGCCGGATGCCGGAGCGCTCCGCAGCACTACAGGGCAGAGTACGCAGGACAGGAAGTCGAGTGACAAAACAGAACAGCCAGAAACAAAATAAAAGATCCGTTTAATTTTCTAAATAAAATACACCGCGCTCATATTTCCCTACACTACACCTTGAAAACGTCATAATGGGCGGAGACAGGCTTGTTGAAGTTTTAACCCCGTTGACACGATGGATGAAGAAATGCTGATTATTGAGGTACAGAACCCATCATCTATGACCCGTCACATCCTTTTTATAAGGACAACATTAAAAAGGATGCAGCGTGGAAAACTATTGCAGAAGTGATTGGTTTGGTAGTTCTGTTTATAGAAACTACATATCGCGCGATCAGACCAGAATTCGCGAGATTACATGGGGCCTCGTGACGTCAGCTGTCAGTCATGACCGCAGCCGTTGCGCAACAAATCTGGACCTGGTGGGTATTGACGGACGACGGAACACGGAGCTGTCACGCAGCGGAGCCGTTCCGCAGCCGTTACGCATCTGGTGGAAATTAGGGGTGAGTGTACACACCCGCGGCGCCCAGCAACGGCTCAGGACTTTGTTCAAAATCCTGCCGCGACACAGAGCGTCATTTACATCGTTTTATATTAAATTTACATTATATTTGTCTCAAATCATCGTAAATGATTTCACCCTGTGCTGCAATATACATTTAATTTTACATTCATTTACAGAAATCAGCTGCTTGAATGAAAATTGCTGATGTTATTATCGGATTTTCAGGTGATATTCTCAATTCATTCAGTTAACGGATGCTCTGAGGTAAAGTGTTCAGATCACAGAGCAACTATTGTATTTAATTTTACAGTATAATCATAACATAGTACAGACATTATCTTAATTCCATAATGTCCTTAAACATAAAAATATTGCTGGCCATAAACTGAGAAAGTGCGCGTCCGGTGTGCGATACCTCGAGTTGTCAGACGCGACGCGGATATTAAAGGCCTAATGGGAAACGTGACATTAACCTGTTAACAGGGGATTTCTGTGTTCATTTAATAAAGGGTGATTATTAAAATTAACAACCCCGTTTTCTTTACTCATCTTATTTTTGTAGGCCTATTTGTATTTTCACTTGATTTTTTTATTCAAATCTGCTATCTGCATGACTTTATTGGCGCCGGTGCAACAATAGGTTTAAGAGCTTTTCAGTTCTTCAGGAAACCTTCAGACAGTTTTGCTTCAGTTTGAAACCAGATAAACTTCACATGCTTGTCTTCCTTCACAAAAATTTGCCATAGATTGAGTAGCCTACGCAAGAAGTAAAAATGCATGTGCCTTGTGTTTTTCAAACTTATGTTTGTTGGGTAAAAAAGAAAAACTATATAAACAAAGTAAAAATTAATTTGACTGATAACTACCTTTACAAGAACTTTACATTCTTTTTAGAAAATTCACAAACAATTCACAGTCATAATATCAGTCGTACAAATGTTGCTTCTAACTGCTTGTAGTTAATTGTATATTTAAAAGGAAAAACAGTGTTTGAATGAATTCATTTTTTGTACTCTTCACTGTCCTTTATCTCATCTATGAAAAACAAAATACACAATTTCACTGAAAAGACAAGAAAAAGATCCTTACCTCTGTCTACATCTATAAGAGGGAATATACACAGGAACACCAGCAGCTGAAGAACGTGTTTCTTTCTTTGAAAAATCGAAATGCGGTTCTCATACCTTAAAAACATAGATAAGGTATTACAGAATACTAACATATAAACAGGGAATTGTAAAAAGACAGCCATGTTAGGCCTTTTATATAACTCATGATTCCTAACTATTTCATTGAGAGTGCAAGTTACACTTTACATTGAGGAAATATGATGTTTTCTTTTTTATTTTAACTATAATGTTTGTATTTGACTTTTTTTGTAACACTTTACAATAAGGTTCATTAGTTAACATTAGTTCCCTTTCGTGGTCACTCCGAGTTACGTCGGATGACGACGATTGGGGTTTCGCTTAGAAGCCTATCACCTTCGAGTATATAAAACGAGCCAATGGCAATGAAATGCCATGGGTCTGCGGAATTTGCATAGCGTAACTCCGCCCGCCGCAGGGGGTATATAAGGAAGTACGCTGGCACAATGCAGATATGTTTTCGCTTCGGAGCCGAGAACTTCTCCACTCCTGCAAGCCAAATATTCTGAGTTAGTCTTCTCTTACCTTCGAGACGAGCGAACTCTCCGGTGTTGGTGTGACGGCGATTTCAGCGAGTGCTCACTACCCTGCTGATCTTGTCAGTGATCTGACAGATAGTGTGTTTCTCCCTGTTCGCTTCAGCATCCGCGGAGTTTTTCCTCTCACAAAAAGAGCATTGCACGCGGCACGTCTTTTTAAAGATGCCTCGCCCGTGCACTTCTGGTTGCGGTGGCGAGATATTTTTCTCTGATGGGCACGATCGCTGCTTAGCGTGTTTGGGCGTTGATCACGCTAAAGCAGCGTTCGTGGATGACTCATGTTCCCACTGCGGGAACATGACCATCTCTATGCTGCGGTCGAGACTCAATGAGCTCACTAGAGCGAGAGTCCCCCTACCCACACCCCGATCTACTGGTCCCGAGAGGGCTAGTACTTCGGCTGGTGGCCGGGGTGACCTGAGGGTGACTGTGTGGGACATACCGCCGACACGTCCACGGTCCACACACCCCTCTCCAGCATCAGCACCCGCGAGTGTTCAAACTGAGACCGCTGGTCCCTCTTCGGAGCCCCAGCGCGTCTCGTTTGGAGCTCCAGAGGAAGATACTATGTCCATCGCTGCATCACAAGGTGGGCGCGAGTCCTCGGGAAGTGAGGATTCGGCTGTGTTGCCGCCCTCGGGCGCGGCAGCATTGCCCGAGTCTGATCCCGAGCTGACCGCCATGCTTTCCCGGGCAGCCGCGGCCATTGGTATTGAGTGGTCCCCGCCACCTGATCCAGTGCGCTCGCGGCTGGATGATTGGTTTTTGGGAGCGGCCGCTGACACCCGTCGCCGCCCAACCCCAATACCATTCTTCCCGGAAGTGCATGAGGAAGTCACGCGGTCCTGGAAGGCTCCCATGTCTTCCCGTGATCGTTCGTCGGCTTTCTCCGCCTTTCCTCCCCTCGATAGAGCTGATGCTTGTGGGTACACTGGGATTCCCACGGTTGAACGTTCTGTCGCGATGCAGCTGTGTCCGACAAGCGCTTCATCACGTGGTGATCCTAAGCACCCGTCCAAAGCCTGTAGATTCTCGTCTACCATGGTGGCGAAATCTTACAGAGCGGCGGGACAGGCAGCTGCCTCTTTGCATGCCATGGCCATCTTACAGGTCTACCAGGCCAAGATGCTTCGTGACATGCACGAGGGTAGGACAGACCCAGGGCTCTTCGATGAGCTGCGCGCCGCCACCGACCTCGCTCTCCGGGCGACGAAGGTGACCGCGCGCTCCCTGGGTTTGGTGATGTCCACAGCTGTGGTCCAGGAGAGACATCTCTGGCTGAACCTGGCTGATATGCGTGAGCCCGAGCGGACTCGTCTGCTTGACGCTCCCATATCCCAGGCCGGCCTTTTCGGCGGTGCAGTCGAGGACTTTGCCCAACAGTTCTCGACTGCTCAGAAGCAGACTGAGGCGATTAAGCACATTCTGCCCCGACGCTCTGCTGCTCAGCCGTCGGTACAGAATCCTCAGCCTGCTCGCCGCCGAGGGCGCCCTCCCACGGCTCCCGCCCCTCCCGCACGGCCCCAGCAGCAGCCTTCATCTGGGCCGCGTCGTGGAGGAAGCCGTAGGAAGGCGCCACAGCCCTCTCCAGCCCCGCAGCCCGCTAAACGCCAGGCTAAGCGGCGCTCCTGAGACGGGCAGCTCAGGATTGGCTTTCTTTTCTCTACAGGAGGTGGTAGCAGGGCCACTCCTTCCCCCGGTGGAGGGCCGGGGGAGAATCTTTTGTTCTCCACTCCCCGCTGCTCGTCTCACGACGGGCAGCACCCTAATGTGGTTAAAGAAAGAATCGAAATCCCCAATCCTGAGCCTACAGAGCCAGAGGGCCGCAGTGTGCGCCACCCTCGGGTCTCGCCACTGCCGCCCTCCTCTGTCCCAGAGGTCTGGGATGACAGCACGCGCCGCCCACGGGCCACGCTCCTCTCATCCCCCTCTGTCGCCAGACCCCTGCCAGAGCACGCCCCCGTGGGACGCGCGCCCTCCCCTGGCCTCCTCTGGCAGGACGCGGTTAATGACCGTGCCCCCGCACAGGGCCGCGATGCCACCCTCGCCGGTGCCGGTCATTCCGCCTCGCTGCCCCACCGACGGTACGTCTGTGGTTCGTATGACCCCGCTGGTGCACTTTCTGGAGGCCTGGCTAGAGCTTCCCAGACTGTCCCGCTGGGTCGCGAGAACCATCAGGCTCGGCTACGCGATTCAGTTCGCGAGATCTCCTCCCCGCTTCAGGGGAGTCCGCTTCACTATGGTCGGTGGCAATGCCCCTGTCATGAGAGCGGAGGTCGACACCCTGCTGGCGAAGGGTGCGATCGAGATTGTCCCTCCAGCCGAAATGAAGTCCGGCTTCTACAGCCCTTACTTCATTGTACCCAAGAAGTCCGGTGGGTTACGGCCAATCCTCGACCTGCGCGTCTTGAACCGCTCCCTTCACAGGCTGCCGTTCAAGATGCTAACGGCCAAACACATCCTCCAGTGTGTGCGGCCGCAGGATTGGTTTGCAGCGATCGACCTGAAGGACGCCTACTTCCATGTCTCCATTTTACCTCGACACAGACCGTTTCTACGGTTTGCTTTCGAGGGGCAGGCATACCAGTACGCGGTTCTCCCTTTCGGGCTAGCCCTGTCTCCTCGCGTCTTTACGAAGGTCGTCGAGGCAGCCCTTGTTCCCCTTCGGGAACACGGGGTTCGCATCCTGAACTATCTCGACGACTGGCTTATCCTAGCTCACTCTCGAGACCAGGTTTGCGAACACAGGGACCTAGTGCTCCGGCACCTAGTCCGTCTGGGCCTTCGGGTCAACTGGGAGAAGAGCAAACTCTGCCCCGTGCAGAGGATCTCTTTTCTCGGTATGGAGATCGACTCGGTCGCCATGTGCGCGCAGCTTACGAGCGAGCGCGCGCAGTCACTGCTGACTTGTCTTCGTCAGTTCGAGGACAAGAGTGCGGTTCCACTGAAACTTTTTCAGAGGCTCCTGGGGCATATGGCATCCGCAGCCGCAGTAACGCCGCTCGGATTGCTTCATATGAGACCGCTTCAGCTCTGGCTTCGCGATCGAGTCCCGAGGTGGGCATGGCAACACGGCACGCTCCGAGTCCCAGTGACTTCAGCCTGCCGTCAGACCTTCACCCCGTGGGCGAACCTCAATTTTCTACGGGCCGGAGTGCCCTTAGAACGAGTTTCCCGGCATGTTGTTGTGTCAACAGATGCCTCCAACACGGGCTGGGGCGCCATGTGCAATGGTCATGCTGCCGCGGGCTCCTGGACAGGACCCCAGCGCCTTTGGCATGTCAATTGCCTCGAGTTGCTGGCTGTACGTCTCGCCCTGCACCGCTTCCATGCGCTGCTCAGGGGCCAGCACGTACTAGTCCGATCAGACAATACCGCAACAGTAGCGTACATCAACCACCAGGGTGGTCTACGCTCCCGCCGTATGTCGCAACTCGCTCGCCACCTCCTCATATGGAGTCAGAAGCATCTGAGGTCGCTTCGAGCCATTTATATCCCGGGACACCTGAACCAGGCGGCCGACGAGCTGTCTCGAGTTCGGCCTCTCGCTGGAGAATGGCGACTCCATCCCCAGACGGTCCAGCTGATTTGGGATCAGTTCGGCGACGCACAGGTAGACCTGTTTGCCTCCCACGACTCGTCCCATTGCGACCTGTTTTACTCCCTGACCGAGGGCACGCTCGGCACGGATGCACTGGCGCACAGCTGGCCGCGGGGCCCACGCAAGTATGCGTTTCCCCCAGTGAGCCTTCTTGCGCAGACCTTGCGCAAGATCAGGGAGGACGAGGAGCAGGTCATTTTGGTTGCCCCGTATTGGCCCAACCGGACCTGGTTCTCCGAACTAGTACTCCTCGCGACAGCACCTCCCTGGCCAATTCCTCTGAGGAAGGACCTCCTTTCTCAGGGACGGGGCACCTTATGGCACCCTCGTCCCGATCTTTGGAACCTCCACGTGTGGCTCCTGGACGGGACGAGGCAGGTTTGAGTACCCTACCACCTGCGGTGGTGGCTACCATCACTTCCGCTAGAGCATCGTCCACGAGACATGCCTATGCGTTGAAGTGGAACCTCTTCGTCAACTGGTGTTCTTCTAAACATCAAGAACCCACAAAATGCCCGATCAGTGTCGTGCTTTCCTTCCTGCAAGAAGGGTTGGAGCGAAGGCTGTCTCCCTCCACCCTGAAAGTGTATGTTGCCGCCATTGCCGCACATCACGAAGCAGTTGATGGTAAGTCTCTGGGAAAGCACGACCTGATCGTCAGGTTCCTGAGGGGAGCGAGGAGACTAAATCCTCCTCGTCCTCCCTTCGTACCCTCTTGGGACCTCTCAGTGGTTCTAACTGCCCTGCAGAGTGCTCCATTTGAGCCTTTACAGTCAGTGGAGCTTAAGTTCCTGTCAATGAAGACAGCGCTCCTGGTTGCATTGGCCTCCATCAAGAGGGTAGGGGACCTGCAGGCATTTTCGGTTGACGAAGCGTGCCTGGAATTCGGGCCGGCTAACTCTCACGTGATCCTGAGACCCCGGCTTGGATACGTGCCCAAGGTTCCTACCACACCCTTTCGAGACCAGGTAGTGAACCTGCAAGCGCTGCCCTTGGAGGAGGCAGACCCAGCCTTGGCACTGCTCTGTCCAGTACGCGCCCTCCGTGCTTACGTGGACAGAACGCGGTGTTTCAGGACCTCAGACCAGCTCTTTGTCTGTCATGGTGGGAAGCTGAAGGGAAAGGCTCTCTCAAAGCAAAGGTTATCCCACTGGATAGTGGATACCATTGCTTTGGCATACCAGCAGCAAGGTCGTCCGTGCCCCCTTGGTGTGAAAGCCCACTCCACACGTAGTGTGGCTTCCTCTTGGGCTCTAGCGCATGGCGCCTCGCTAACAGACATTTGTAGAGCTGCAGGCTGGGCGACACCCAACACATTCGCGAGATTCTATAATCTCCGAGTAGAGCCAGTTTCTTCTCATGTACTCGCTTCAACCAGCCGGTGCTAGATTGTGCTCAGGTGTCTTCGCTTGCTCGCCATTCCTCTCCACGGACGGGATACGTGCGATATTCTCTCAGGTGAGTCTGATAAGCTCTGAGTTTCCTCCAGCACTGGTTACGTCATCGCCTGAGTTATGCCAAATTCCATAACACAGCTTTTGCGCTTGACTAGGTGCCTCCATGTGCATGGTTCCCCCTCTGGGCGACCCCCACATGTGTATTCCGCTGTAAGTCTCCTTGTGAGCGTGTGTCTTTCCCTTGGCAAGCCACCCTTGCCACCCCTGGGGTTTAAAATTCCACCTGCGGCTGGACACCCCAGTGATTTTCCATATGCAGCCCTCTGGGCCATATGTGTATTCTAAGTCCCCCCCATCATTGGCTGGGCATAATTGCATATTTCTCTCTGGAGATATGCTTCCCAGTGTACCTTGGTATCCCTGTGTTAAGTAGGACTCCTTCGTTCGTGCTAGTCTCACAACAGGGAGCTCAGACTTACGCAGGGCACTGGAAGACAGCCGAGGTGGCGTGATTAGACTGGAACCCCAATCGTCGTCATCCGACGTAACTCGGAGTGACCACGAAAGGGAACGTCTCGGTTACGGATGTAACCCTCGTTCCCTGAGTGGGAACGGAGACGTTACGTCTTCCTGCCACTTCCGCTGTACCGCTGAAAAACGCCTGGGGCTAGTCTCGGCTCCTCAGCGAAGACATATCTGCATTGTGCCAGCGTACTTCCTTATATACCCCCTGCGGCGGGCGGAGTTACGCTATGCAAATTCCGCAGACCCATGGCATTTCATTGCCATTGGCTCGTTTTATATACTCGAAGGTGATAGGCTTCTAAGCGAAACCCCAATCGTCGTCATCCGACGTAACGTCTCCGTTCCCACTCAGGGAACGAGGGTTACATCCGTAACCGAGACGTTACCTTAGTTCACAAGAACCAAGAATGAACAATACTTCAGCATTTATTAATCTTAGTCAATATTAATTTCAACATTTAATACGTTATTAAAATCAAAGGTTGTATTTAACATTAGTTAAAGGGTTAGTTCACCCAAAAATGAAAATTAGGCTACCCCATGATTTACTCACCCTCAAGTCATCCTAGGTGTATGACATTCTTCTTTCAGACGAAAACAATCGGAGTTATATTTAAAAATGTCCTGGCTCTTCCAAGCTTTATAATGGCAGTGAATGGGTGTTTCTGTTTTGAAGTCTGTTTTTTTTTTTTTTTTGGGTGAACTAACCCTTTAATGCACTATGAACTAACATAAACAAACAATGAACAGATGTATTTTTATTAACAATATTAACAAATATTATAAATACTGTAACTTATGTATTGTTCATTGTTAGTTCATGTTAGTAAATACATTAACTAATGTTAACTAATGAAGCTAATTGTAAAGTGTTGCGGACTTTTTTGACTAACAGATTGAAATATATTGATGAGAAATGCGTGGGATTCATGTGAAAAAAAGTCATGATAGTGGGAAAACTAGGAAACATAAAAATACATATAAACAATTTTTATTTTTTTATGTTTTACAACTACAAGGGCATTAATTGCATAGAATTGTAAACGGGTGTGTGGTAATAATATGTAGCAAAGGTGCCCCTTGAGGGTGGGACAGAGTTGCTGTTTGACATGCCAGTTACATGTCTCAATGAAGAAGAGATAATTACAAAACTTTTTCAAAACAACTTTCACCGAACAAAGAAAGTCATACAGTTGTGGGAAAACATGAGGGTGAGTAAATGATGACAGATTTTTCATTTTTGGGTGAACTATAACCCTTAAATAAAAAATGTGGCTGCGATTAGTTATAACAACTTAAAATTTGTTGAGATAACTTAAATATCCAACTTAACTAAACTTACCTAAAGTTAACTAAACTTAATATTTTAAGTCAAGCATGAACACATACTTTTTAAAGTTGAAACAATGTTGGATTTTAAGTTGTGATAAATAATCGCAACAATTTTTTTTACAGTGAGTTTATCACACATCTCCATTGGAGGCCTGACTTCATACAATTACTGTAGTTAAAAAGGGGCTAACTATGAATCACGGGTCATTCTGTAATAAGTGATCATTTACAAAATCAATATAAGAGAAAGTTTTGAGAGACTCCATAAGAATTAAGAAATAAAAAATAATAATACCAAAGACATATCCATTAATACATATAAAACTGATAATACTCATACACACACATTGTGTTTTCATGTTTTATGGGGACTTTCCATAGACATAATGATTTTTATACTGTACAAACTGTATTTTCTACTATCCCCTATCTCTACCCCTAAACCTACTACCCATCACAGAAAACTTTCTGCATTAAAAAAAAAAAAAAAAAAAAAAAAAAAAAAAAAAAAAAAACATCACTTAGTGTGATTTATAAGGTGTTTTCCTCATTTGGGACTAAAAAATATCACCGCAAGGACTTCGGATTTCGGAAATTGCCATCTTTGTGGGGACATTTTGTCCCCATAATGTAGGGTTTACCAGGCCACACACACACACACTCTCACTCACAGACAGACAGACAGACAGACACACACACACACAGAGAGAGAGAGACAGACACACACACACACACACACACACAGTCTGGTTCGCTATTTTTTGTGGGCACTCTCCATAGACATACTGGTTTGTATACTGTCCAAACTGTATATTCCTACCCCTAAACCTACCCATCACACAAAACTTTCTGCATTTTTACCTAAAAAAAAAAAAAAAAAAAAAAAAAACGAATTATGTTTGATTTACAGTATACGCTTGTATACCCATGGGGACATCAATTTAGGTCCCCACAGTGACACGAGTCCTCATGAGTTTGTGTGCATTCAAGTTTAAGTCCCACACACACACAAACAAAAACCCATTAGCCCACAATCTTTTTGTGACTGTTTCTCATACCTCATACTTGACACAAAGCAGGAAATGAGTGGGCATTCTAGACAGGGCTGGCAGATCAGCACAATGACAGTCGGAATTTTCATATTTTTCTTGTTGCCAGGTAAGAAAATATAATGAAATTATGCAATTATATGATGTAGAAAAAAATTTCCCAATAGTTATTTATAATTAAAGCTTAATTTGTTACAAGGATAAAATAAACAGTACTATTCTCTTTGCATGCTTGACATGTTATAAATCATAACGGTAACACTTTAAATAATGTTAACAAATTAACCTTATTGTAATGTATTAACTAAAATGAACTAACCATGAGCAATACATTTGTTACTGTATTTGTTAATCTTTGTTAATGTTAGTTAATAAATATAAAGTTGCTAATTGTTTGTTCATGTTAGTTCACAGTACATTAACTAATGTTAACAAGATTTTAATTAAGTATTAGTAAATGTTGAAATTAACTTTAACAAAGATTAATAAATGCTGTATAAGTGCAGTTCATAATTAGTTCATGATAACTAATGTAGTTAACTAATGTTAACTAATGAACCTTATTGTAAAGTGTTACCATCATAAATATACCATACATTTATATATAATATAAATGGTCACACCTTCTTCATCTCATTCCAAAGGTCTTGGATCTGCTGAAGCTAAGATTTTACTCAGCACCGAAATGGAATATTATGTTGTGGGAGATTCAGCAAAAATTCAATGCGTCATAACACTTGATAATGAAATTCTTGAAAGGTGCAAAATTAAATGGTTCACTGTGGATAAAAGTAATAATTCGATAAACATGAACGATGCCAATAGGTATCAACATCGTGTCAGCATCACTGAATCAAGCCACACTCAAAGCCTGATGACTTTGAATGATCTAGCAAGAGATGATACAGATGAGATGCTGTGTACTGCAACATGCATTGTAAACAAAAGGCTGCAAAGGATTCCAAGCAAAGGAATCTCAATTAAATTTAAGGGTAAGTTCATTATACATCAGGTGTAATTTTGCATTGTAAATGTGATTAGTTTAAAAAACCTCACATACAGTGTGCACATAGATGATGTATTCATTCATACACTGTGTCCTTGACTGTAATATATGACACACTCTTTATATACACATGGGAAGTATGGAGCTTGTCAGGATTGATTTGATGTAGGCTCTGTTAAATGCTAAAGAATATTATATGTAATTAGATTTACAACAAGCAATTTAATAGCTATATCATATTGAAAGCACTAAACTGGAAATGCTCAGACAGAGTTTACACTTTGCAATGTATAATATATTATGTAATATTAATACATGTTTGTTTATATTTTAGATCAAGAAAGGCTACCTGAACTGTCAGATAAGGATATCAGACCAAGTACAACAAATAGCACATCAAAAAGTATGATACCATGTACAAAATAATAATTCTGAAGTAATATTAGTAATAAGTATGCTATTTATATAACTGTTTTCCAATATATAGGCCTACAATTTTATTTTCATAGAAAAATCATAGGAATATACATTACTGTAAACTGTTCTGTATGTTGATGAGGGATTTCCAAACATGGCTTTTTCTTTAACCAAACTAAAAATTACAATTTATGTTCTAACCTAAATGAACTAATGAAATAACTTGTTTATCATCTTCATTTTCTAGCTGTTCCAGTCTCTGAGGAATCCGGTTTGAATTACGTGTTTGTCACTGTAAACCTTTTCATCTTTATTATGGTTACAATGATTTGCTTTTCCATCATTTGTAAGCAAATTCGACAAAGGAAAACAGCTGTAAGAAACTGAATGGATATAAAGTTGCTTTGTAAAGCTTTCTGTATAGTTTTGTATAGCTTTCATAAAACATTATCATTTTCTATCCTAAAAATGGGACTGCACTTAAACTCCAGAATCTTTACAATATTTATAAAATGGTATATGGCCATATTTGTTTGTTGATAGAAGCTAAACAAAAAGTAAAAGACACATATAGCCAAATTAATAAAAAGTTAAAAGCATATTTACCAGTTTTTTACTACTTGTCCACAGATTTCACAGATACCATCGGAGCATAGTGCCAAATAGAGGTTTATTAACCCAAAGCTGGCACTATGCTTACTTGAGAAAGGCTAGCCTCAGGGCATAGTGGCAATGAAAAATGACCAGGGCTGCTTTTCTCAAAAGCAACGTACGCCTATGTAGATAGTAGAACCATTGGCACCAAAACTCTGTACGACTAACTTTGCTCATAATGATTTTGAAAAACGAAGCCCAGGGCTCCATTTGTCAAAAGCATCGTAAGACTAAGTAGATCATAGAAACCATTGGCACCAGTGGTCTCTATGATCTACTTAGGCTTACCTCACAGCACTGGATTGATTACAATAGGCCACGGAAACTTTTTACCATACGGTTTAGACAGGACTAAAATAGAAAGAGACAAAAGAATGTTAATAAAACCAAATTATACAGGTGCCTTCACAACAGATACAAGAGCACTTCCTGTGCTTGGCGCCTATATTAGAGCTTTTACAAATTGGCCTGAAACTTTAAATTGCATACCTTAAAGCGGCTTCACAGAGAGACAAAAAAAGACAAGTAACTAAATTGACATAATGGCTGCCTACAGTAGTTTAAGCGTTGTCATCAACAAGCCTGTCATCAACAGGTTTCTCAACATGCTTTTAGGGGCCGTTTACACAACACCGTTTTCAACTAAATACAGAAAACTTTTTATGCGTTTTGGCCATTCAAAACGATTTGCAAATTAAAGGTTTTCGAACAATGCCATGCAAATTTGTGAAAACAGTGACCTCATGCACATGCGTATAGGCGTGTAGTTTTTCTTTACACTGACACCTACTGGCCTGGCAGCAGAATACAGTGTTTTTAGTCACTGTATTCCATTTTTTGTAGGATCCGTGTGAACAGGGATTGTTTTCAGTAGCACCTCATTGCAGAACACGAGATCCAGGGGGTGGAGTTGGATCCAGATCTAAGGGGTGGAGATTGGTAGGTTTAGGGGTGGGTTTAGGGATCAGGGGGTGGAGATGGGTAGGTTTAGGTATATGTAAAGTGGGAGGAGTTGGATCTGGATCCAACTCCTCCCCCTGGATTTTGTGTTCTGCAGTGAGGACCATCTCATTGTTTTGGCAACGTTGTCATCTGTGCGTGAAAAACGCACTGTTTAAACACTGGTTTAACTGGTTACTGGTTGTGATTACTTTAGCACTTGTCAGCATGAAATCACAACAATTGTACAGTGCATAATGTCTTATCTAGTGGTACACAAATAAAAACAGTCTATCATTTTTAACATTTTTTTGGCATAACTATATCAATATGCATGATTATTACCACATGTCCATCTAAGCTTAACATAAATGTGAACATTAAGGTTTTGAAATAAAATGCAAATAAAGTTTATAAGTATGCAAACATTTATTTTGTGAAAGTTTATAATTTCACCAAATGATGCAATTTATTCCTGTTAGTTTTCTTATGGTCCAGGTCCTTACATTAAAAGCAATTGATCACTTAAAAAAGAACAAATAAATAAATAAGGCATTAAATGATTTACTGAACACTTACATTGTTTCCAAAAAGCAATGGTTCAGGCAGGTATGGAGTCGTAACATCTACAATTAAAGTAAAATACATTTATTTTTATTAATTCATTGTCATCTTACTATTCCTCCATCTGTTGTTAATAAAAAGATAATAATAATAATAATACACTAAATTATATTAATATTAAAAGCTATCAAAATTGTAATACATAATACGAAAAAAACTTGTCTTAGAAGTAATGACATGTTTCAGATATACATTTTCCAAAAGATATTAAAAACATTTTAAATGTAAAACACTGCATTACATCTGGTAATTTATATAAAAAAAAAATATATATATAAAGATACAACCTGCTAAATCAAAAGACTTGTGATCTCCTCTTCACTAAGCCAAATCAAATACGCATCTCCTCGGAAAGCATTCTGAACAAGCATTCTAAACTCTTGGCAGATACAAACTCACTGACTGAAAAAACTGGTCCAACCAGTTAACATCAGACAAAGGCTGCATATCTTACAATCTAACAGTATGTCAAACCTCCAATTTTGCTAAATACTTATCAAAATCTACAGTATTTTGTCAAAAGAGTACACTAAGCCACTTAAAGTTATTGATTATTTTCAACACAATCACCTAAGGTGTTCTCAAACTGAGATAATCAGTCTATTTTTTATGTATGATATTAACCATAACACAAAATTCAAAGATAGTTTTTTGCCCATATATATATACTTTTCCTTCCCTTAGCTCTCAACTTTCTTATCCAAAGGGTTTTAAAAAAAGGGTCATATTTTTGGCACACTGTTTTGTTTTGTTTTTTTTAGCTTATTTTATTTAGCTTTACATTTTATATAGGTTATTAAGTTATGATAAGAACACCACAACAAATGGCTTGGGCAACATGATATAGTGCAGATATGTTATAAGGAAAATAAAGCATACTTTGCTGTTCATGGTAATATTGTGCATTCTGTTGCCAACAATACCTGCAAACTAATGTGGTTGGTTGTCTATTTACCACAGTGTGCAAGAGCTCATGCTTTGTGTTTTAGTTTTTTTAGTTTTTTTTTTGTCACTTTCAAAAACAGGTAAAATTTCCTCAGTAATGACCTCAACAAAAAAAGTAGTAAACTGATCTCAGATAAGGGATGTAAACAAAAACTATTTTTGTTATCACTTAAATTATACTCATTTATTGACATGGCAGCAAGCTAAAGATAAGATAAGATACTTGGCAGCCAGCTAAACCTCTACTTCCTGTTCAAAATAGGGCACTGAGTCATCAATCCACCCACATGCACACATTCTCTACATTTGATTAAGCTTCAGAAGAACATTCTTAAAAAACAAACAAACAAAAAACATTAATTTGTTGCATATTGTATTGAAATTAAGTCTTATGTCCTCTGTTAATTATGGACATAAAAGTGCTGGAAAAAAAAAAAATATTTAAAAAAATAAAAAATTTAAAACAAAAGTTATATTTACAATAACACTATTATATTATTTGGATAATCTGGATTGTAGATTGTCAGTGAAATAATATAGTCTGCCACAGGTTTATTACATTTTTTTCAAAAAGGTGAAAACACAGTCAAATTGTGTGGGTCATTTATAATTTTATTATCATTTTAATGCAAGTACAAGTCAGATCAGTTCACAGGTTGCTTGCTCTTACAATACATGTCAATTAAAAATACAACACATTATTTGGCCTTCCAATCTTATCCAGAACATGTCTTTGGTGAAATTCAGAATGATTCCAGATCAGCTTATTTCATTGCATTGGTTTCAGTAGCTTAATGACAAATTCTGTAAAGTTCCTTAAAGCACCAGTTCACCAAATTACATCTTCACTTTTAAAGTAACCAATTATTTTGCATTATTAAGCTGCATCTTTAATACATGCTAGTAATTTGAAAGATAAAACTGGGTTGTATAGGATGTTCAACACATTAGATCTAGGCTAAATGCGTTTCCATCTTAACCTTCACTGTATTGATCCTTCAGTAATGAATTCAGCAAGACAAGGGAAGATTTTGAAGTGATGAATGGACACAAATGAGTCAATCTGGATACAGTTGTGCTCTGTTAATTAGTTTAGTTTAAAAGCATGATGTTGATCAGACCCGTTCAGTGTTTACAGTCCAAATCTATATAGCAAATGACCCAAACTCCAATTAATATTGACTTAAATATAAAATACATATAATTACATCCAAAACACAGCATTGAAAAAGGCAATAATGCAGCAGTTAAAACATCCGTAACTTCGTTTACATTTCTATTGGTTCAGGATAAGAGAGGGATGAGTCATCTCAGCCAAGAGAAGACGCGTATAAACGTAAAATCAATCCCTACTGAATACATTGTCCTAAATCTGCCTGATGCTGGTACGAAATCTTATTTAAGAGTCCTAAATTAGGGCATCAAACCACACTGTCAACTGATCACAATTCATAAATACACCTCAGAGCGATCAAGACTACAGCAGGCCGTCCACGATCCGTTTTAAGTGCCATGAGCATCTGGTGCCATGTGTTGAATTAGGCCAGTCTAACCTGGAGAGATTTATGAACCATTATGTTTCTAATGGTGCCTTAAAAATGAGTAGTATGCCTTGAAGCTTCTGTTCAATCAAATGTTCCAGAACTGTTGAGGCTAAACACGCATTTTTTTTTTTGTGGTTTGGTTTCGGTATGTTCAAATGTGACTGTTCCAGGACAAAGGAAGACAAAAAAAGGCAATGCAATCAAATACAAACGGTCATGTCATTATGTTTGGTGCATCTTGACTCAGAAAATAAATATGAGCTACGATTTGACAGGACGGAGTTTGGTTTGGTTTATATAAAAGTGTAGTTTTGGACTGCAGAAACGGAAAACAAACACACTGGGCCCACATTTTGGTTTCACTTCTGTTGATATGTCACGTAATATAAATGATGATTCCGTATTCTTCACAAAAACCTGTAAGTTCTACAATTAAAAAGATTTAGACTAAGACATGTCCTTTCTACAACAGGCTAACAGTAAATTGTTGTGTTTACGTTATTTGTGTCACAGCGACGGACACCCAAAAGTTTGATTTAAAATTTCTATCATGTACTAGAACATAAATGCAATAAACAGACAACTCTATAACCCTCTAATATATATATATATATATATATATATATATATAAAAAGATTTTCAGGCCTTAGTGACACGTGTAGAAACTTAAACCAGTTTTGGAATCAGTGAAAGTTGCTTACCACCTTTCACAGGTGACGACATACTAGTTTCAGCCACGCAACACAAACCCTTGACGGTTAAATCAACTACTGTATGAAAACGGAGCGATTAGCTAAGCTAACTAACCTACGCTCTAACCGCCGTGGTGTGTTAGGAGGAACGGTGAATGGAGCCTATGTCTACCGAAGATACATTCAGTCAGGAGATACCGTGTCATTTTCTTGTGCTGGTTTATACAACAGTCCGTTTTCATTCAGCCATGTTAGGAAATGTTTCGTTCTCTGTGTGAGCAGCACAAGGTCATCTTTTTGTCCACACGTTGCGTCGATACAAATTAATGATAGAAACGTCTATTCGAGTCACGTCTTTAGTTATGTACACGTCATTGTTGCACAGATTTTTTCATTTTTATCAAAAAGCAAGAAACAGGACCAACACAAGTACGTTATAGCATCATACACCAAATTTTGCATGCTTTTCTTTACGCGTATGGACTTCGGATTACTTAGAATTGATTTTTAAAGAAGCAATACCAGAAAAATATCCTAAGCTTTCGGGTAGTATTGTTGGATGAACGTTCGTGGTACATTTAAAACACTGATTCAGTTCTTTACGGTGTGTGATTGAGACTAATAATCTATCAGAATGTTTGATGGTTTAGTTATATGTGAATACAAACCTCGTTCCTTTTGAAGTCTTATTAAAACAGAATGAGTCTAGTAGTTTATTTTTCTAAGAGTTGTCTTAGAGGGCCAAAATGTCTGGAGCAGATTTCCCTCCCGGGTTTCTGTAGTGAACTCAAAAATATATTATTTCATTCATATCACAGATTCACCATGAAATAAACTCTGCTTTGAAAATAGAAATGACAAAACAAACCATTCATGTCGAACATGTTTAGCTTCTTTGAAACACGTAATTCATTCGGAGAGAATGTGTGACACTATTCCAAGATTTTAAAACCGCCGAACATGCTCGGCACGGCCACACCCTCATGAACGAAAGCAAAAACCGGGGGATAAAGGAGCTCTCGGAGGTCTGCGGATTCTCTTATTGGTGTTCTCTCTCCCTGATGAGAGAGTAGTATGCAAACGTTTTACTACAAACTCCCTATTTACGTGCCGGGTTTGTTGTACATTTTGAACATCGGTCATATAGACATACATAGAGTACGAGGGAGAGGGGGTTGCAGTGGAAACCCCAATCGAAAAACGGGAGGCGAGAGGGGAGGGCATGGCCTTGAGACTGCAGAACCCTCCTCAGTTCATTTGCTCGAAGAATTTGTAAGTGGGGTTTTCATAGCCGTGATTCTGCATCTTATTGAGCTGTCTTTCCTCGGGGGTCAGCATGGGGTCGACCTGCTGGGAAAGAGACAGAGACAAGATAGGGAAAGAATCGCTTAAAATGGAGCATAAGTGAATTTAAATGGGAAGAATTAATGAACAGAAAGATTTGAACAAGTTGGCCATGAGCAAAAATGAAATCATTACGATAGGCACATCTGAGCAAGCTTCCCATATGGAAAAACAAATGTATCATTATTAGAGATTCATACTATATATGTGTATCGAAACATATATGTTGCAATCTGCATATGTATGTATTTCTACAGATACACAAACAGCATCATTATCAATTGCATACATGCTTTATTCTGTCAAATATTTGTGTATAACAATGATCTATCATTATTATATCATTTAACAAAAATATAATTATCTACCATGTGTGTATAATGACCTACCATCTAAACTGATACTTGGCATACATTTTTGAGTAAAAATATTTATAACTATATAATAACTTATCTCTTTATTTTCTGATTGTGACTTTAAATCTCACATTGACTTCATATCTCACAAATGAGACTATTTCTCATAATTGCAGTTTTATATCTCATAACTGCAGCTGCAGATTACACAAATGCAACTTAGTTATATATATATAAAAAAATATTTTTTTAATACAATTTTTTTTTTTTCTGCTCTGAACTGAAGCAGAAACAGCCCACTATCTCTTCTCAAAATAATTGTAACTAAAATCGTTATTTCATGTCTATTGAAATATTTATTGGGTAAATTGTCATGCAATTATTGAAAAAGAAACCCTAATCAAGTCTCTGACATTATATATGATTCATAGAGGCCTGTATTTATCTTTTACAAATTTCACATAAAAACTACATTAATTATCAGAATATGTAACTTTTTAGTACAGATTAAATAAATTATGCTTCATGTTTTAACTTTTACGGTTATACTTTTCCCCAATCAATTCAAAATATCAGAATGCAAAAATGACGATATCAAAACAGATAGCAGAAGGAAGCTGCTTCAGGGGTTTGGTTGTTACTTCCTCATGTTCCTTTGAAATTGATGGCCAAATCTAATTATATTACTTGAATGGGTCAAGATATATTTACATGAGGCTGTCACATTAAAAACCACGAACACAGCCAGAAGCCGTAGTGACGTCAGGGTTTGACCCCATTTCTTGAACGTACTGCTTCAAAAACAAGCCATTTCGACATCCTGTCAGCTGAACTCTCACCTCTACTATGCCGTGGCTGATGGTTCCATATGGCTTACGGCGGACTAGCAACAAGCTGATGACCATCACCATAGCGATGGCCACGGCAACCACCAGCAGCCCCACCATTGCCCCGCGGTTAAACGTCTCCAAAACGTCCGGCTGCTGTGATAGAAAAAAAAAAAAAGTGGAAATGAGTTTCACATTCAGTAGTACTGTAGGGAAGATATTAGCACCTGAGGGAGCATTACTTATTTGTATAAAATGGAAATCCATCCTACTGACTGCTCTATTGTTCTTTTATACCTGTCAGAACTGGTGCAACTCAACTAAGCCTATGGTAACATTTAGTTAAAAGTAGGCAATTTTCGAGAGGATAGCAATAGCAAGCTAGTTTTGAAAGCATAAGATTCCACCCTAGAATGCTAGAATGAGACGGTCTAGAAAGTACGCATGGCTAAGTCACACATGTTCCCGCCCTGAAAACTTGATGCATCCTTCAGAATGAGCAGGAATTTATAACACTTCTTTTATTGATTGCTATCAGGATGCAAAGAGAGTTTTAACCAGTATAACAAAAAGTGTTATGAAAAACCTTGCCTACCGTACCTTTAAGTGTATAAGTAAATGGCTTTGCATTTACGCTGAATATAAAAGTAGAATGAGAAAAGTTTGATACAGTAATTTTCCAAGAGCTAAAAGAAGAAAACTTAACATTAGACTTCACAAAACAAATGAATTCACAAATGAAAGCCTTTAAACGCTCACCAGCTCATCTCTCTGGATTCCTGGAGACTTGTAGACCACCTGCTTCAGCTCGACAGAGGTGTTGATCTGAGGAACACAGAGTTGATGGTGTGGGAGAGAAAAACATTTTAAAATCGATGTAAGCTTGGTATTAAAAAGGAATTTAAAAATATATGTAAAGAAATATCATCTGTGAAGTTTTTGTTCATTCAAACTTATTAAAACTCCAAATGGTGACATCCAGTGGTCAAGTTGCAAAACTGCAGAAATCTCATACGGTCTCGTTCAGAATAACATACTGACATACTACTCTATTACTTCAGTACATAGTACATACAGTATACTGGGCATAGTGTGCACACTTTCTGCTTCAATAAAATACCTACATTTGCCAAAATGTACTTTATACAACAGTGCATTCTGCATGAGATAATGTATCCCAAAAAGCAATGTTCTTGACTATACTTCTATTTCCAATGTGATTTGATGAGACCACCAGAAGTGAAGACTGAGTGCTCTTGATTAATCCAAAATATAATAGAATAGATTTTCCCCCCAAATCATGCAGCCCTAACTGACATCAATGCAGCTAGTATTTCAATCCATAGGTAAAGCACTTCTGTAATAAAAGCACTTGCTGAGCAATTCTGTACACATTATACATGTAAATGTTATTCTGTGTCTCTTAGAGCAGATTTTGTCCTAACCTTCTCCTCGTATTCGTAAGTCGGTCCTCTCTCAGAGGTGGTGTAGTCATACTCATCTACTGATGAAACTGTGGACAGACAGAAGAGTGACCTTACAGTTATTCAACTTCATATACACTATAAATATATAACTAAAAACAAACTATAAAATGATTATATTATAACACAGGAAGTGTGATCAGAGCTTTAGTATTTACCTTTCTTATCGCTAGGCTGGGGGTCTACATTGCCCAAAAATAAAGAGAAAGGATAAAGGAGAGTTAGTATTTTCAGACTGTTAACATGCTTATTTCTGTGTTAAGCTCCACTTCTGTCTTCATAATGCATGTTTTGTGTATGTGTGCATGTTGTACCGATGCGTGGTGGGTAGGGGCGGTTCTGGAAAGCTCTGTCCTCTTCCTCCTCATCATCTCGCTCTTCCTCGCTCTCAGCAGGAAGCAGCTCTTCTGTGGTGCGCGTCTCAGAAAAGGAAGTGGTCATGAGTTCGCTGATGTCCCCTCTCTCCGTTCTCACTAACTCCTCTGAAGAGACGGACAGATTGAGTGAATGATTTTGAGAATTATTGGACTTTGAGGCAACAAAGGATTCACGAAAACACTTACGGATTTCGTCGTGAAGTTTCTCAGCCAGGCCGGGGACTTTATAGAGCAGAGCCAGGCTTTGGTTCATCCTCTCTTCGATCACATGCAGGTGTGTGTACACCTTCAAACACAGAAATTACATCGCTTTTTTATTCATTTTTGCGTCATCTGACAAGATCAAGCAATACATCTGACACGTCTACAATGTGCGACAAGACATATAAGTAGATCATTTGGGAGCAGACGTCAATGCAGTTGGGTGCGCACTATGGTGGCAGAAAAACAGTGGTAGCAAGTGGAGGAAAATGGGTGAGATCCACGGAATAAGAAAAAAAAAATTTGTGCCATTGGATGTCAGAATCGGACGACAAAAAATTATGGTCTTTATTTTTATAGAACACCGTCATCTAAGATGCCCTTTGAAGCTAAACTCAGACTTTTATGTTTGCAAGCCATTAAACGGACAGACTGGACTGAGCAAACCTGCAACGATTAGACTATTATTAAAACATGAATTTGATGTAAGCAATATATCTATCATAATATTCACATATGCAGTTCATAGAGGGCTGCATATGTGTATTAGCTCTACAGTTACAGCATGAAATATTTAAACCTAAAACATTTTACATAGATAACTTTTAAACCTATAACATGTTTCTCTCACAATTCTGAGAAAGAAGAAAAATCGGAAGAAAAATTACTTTTCTCATAATTGTGACTACAGTATATCTCACAATTCTGAGAAAAAATCTGAATTGTGATATTTAAAATATATTCTATACTTTATTCCGTGGCGGACACAAGCTTGCTAAGACTATTACTGCAGAACTGTCACATTCTGCCATTAGGTAGGCTCCGCCCACAAAACATGTCATCACTGTTTACAAACACCAAAATGGTTTGTTCCTGTCATTCTGTGCTAGGTAGCTCCGCCCACACTGAAATCTTATTGGTCTCATTGGAGGAACAGATAGAGATAGTGTCTCAAACCTGGAATTTCATCTGCTCAGCCTTTTGGGGGTCGGCAGACTCGATGTGCTGGTAATGACGAAGAGTGTGTCGTCGGTCCTTCTGCTCTGCGGCCATATAACGCTTCAGAGCCTGAAGCACACGGTCTGGCTGTGTGTTTGAGTGTGAGGGAGAAAAACAAAGAGAATGTCAAAAAGAGAGTTAGAAACACAATATTTAATACATCCACATGCTATCAGCTATGAGAGGATAAGCAATAGATTGACAATAAAAAAAAAAGGTGATTTGATCTTTAACTTTTAACTTTATTGTCCCCAGGGGGAAATTCTTCTCCACAGCACTGCACTTGTTTAACACACACAACATAGCCAATATAATACAAAAAGAAATTATACAGAGAAAAAAAAAGAAAACCCTGTTGTTAAGGTATGTGATGGCTGAGGGAATCAGGCCCTCAATTTCTCTAACATAAGAAAGAAATATAATCACACAAATGTCTTGCTTTACCCTCGATGTATTATTACTGATTCTGATGGAGTCTTCCTGTACAAACATACCTATGAAATATACTGATCTTTTCTTGTTCTTACTATTTCTGTGACAATATTTGTCTGTATTACATTTTTTAGCAAATATTGTATTGTGCTAATATTCCAATAGCAGTTCTCAGTTAGAGTGTCGTACCTGTGGAGGGTCGCTCTGCACAGCGCTCAGGTAGCTCTCTAGAGCCAGTCTACGGTTGTTATTCAGGGTGGCAACCACACGGGCCAGGTGTGTCTCCACCAGCCTCTGCCTCTCGCCGGCTACCTGCTCCTCAAGGGTCTGTAAAACAGACTGGAAATGCTGGGAAAGAGAGAGAGAGAGGGAGAGAGAAAGGGAAAGAGATGGAGAACGATTTGAGAAGTGTCACAGTAATGACTGTAAACAAATGAGGCAGCATTCCCAACACATTTTACTTTTGTATTGTGAGAGAACAGGGAAAAAACGTAGGGCAGGACAGGATTTTTATCCAACATGACTTGATTGGAGTGTTTACTTGAAAATGGTGCAAGATCTGAATGTAATCTCACTTCTGAAAAACAGCACCCACTTTTGAAAGAAGAGTTTTCTTCAGGTCAAGTTCACCATCAAGAAATCTATCATTACTGAATGATAATGTATGCTAAGTACTCGTGAAATATCATTTGCAACCCATTTTACTTCATAAATCTAGAAATTCAGAGAAAAAAGTGTAGGTTGGGACTTGATTTTATCCTTCAGAACTGATTGGATTGTGACCCTACAAAGCCCTGAATATGACATGCGGGAAAAAATTATGTATATTGTGGCCACAAATTAAGAATTCATTCCGATGACTTAATAACACGTCAGACTCAGCATGTTTTACTAATTCGTTCCCTCGTTTTAAGTAAATCATGCGCACAATTTAAATTAGTTTCCTCATTTTACTAAATCGTGGTCACGTTGTAATAATTTGTTCCTTTGTTTTAGTCAAATCAAACTTGGCCACGACTTACTAACCCGATGAATATATATATATTTTGTCCGCATGTCATGTTCAGGGCTCCGTGAACTATGCCAATGTAGTGAGGTCATACATTCATAGCAAAGGTCATTGGAACAGTAGGACAGTCAAAAGTCAGTCATTAAATAGTCAGGAGAAACTAAATTATGAGTGTTTTTGTTTCAAGAATAATAATAATAAAAACAAATCTCAAAAGTGTAGAAAATGTAAATGTAAGTTTTGGGTCGGTAAAAGTCTCTTATGCTCACCAAGCATTATTTGATCAAAATACAGTTACAACGGTAATGTTATGAGATATTATTATAATTTTAAAGAACTGTTTTCTATTTTAATATATTTTGAAAAATGTCATTTATTCCTATGATGTCAAAGCTGAATTTTCAGCATCATTACTCCAGTCTTCAGTGTCACATGATCCTTCAGAAATCATTCCAATATCATTTGCTGCTCAAGAAACATTTCTCATTATTATCAATGTTGAAAACAGTTGTGCTGCTTAATATTTTTGTGGAAACCTTGATACATTTTTGTTCATGATTCTTTGATAAACAGAAAGTTCTAAAGAACAGCCTTTATATGCAATAGAAATCTTTAGTAACATTCTAAATGTCTTTACTGTCATTTTCATCAATTCAAGTATTAATTTCTTTCAAACAGAAACATCTTACTGACCCCAAACTATTGAACGGTAGTGTAAAAGCATGACTGAAACAGTAATTATTGTGTTTATTTTACCTCATTCAGTGCCTGGCGGTCTGACTTAGGCAGGTCCTTTGACTGGTTATCGGCCTCTGCCCACTCCTTCATGATCTGGATACACAAATAAAGTCACATGATTCCATTCCTTCTTACACACTCTTCTGGGTCACATAAGGACTTATACTCATACCTAAAAAGTCATGTCTCCCTCACCTCATTGATGCGTTTCATTCGCCGTTCCTCCAGGTCCATCTTGGCACGCAGGAAGTTGGCATGTTCACTGTCGTCTCCCGGCATCTCGAAGTAAACATCCACGCCATCTGTGGGACGAGGAGTGGGCACTACCGACAGGAGAGAAAGAGACTTAATTAAGTACTAATCAGGGATTATTCAATCAATTAATCTATTAAAGAGGGAAAGAAGGATCACTACAGCTCAGTGAAACTAAAGTAGTGTCAGTACGAGCAGTGTGTTCACTTTAAATCTTCAGCATCGCTATATATGAGAGGGATTAAAGAGGAAGCATTAAATATGCAACGTCATTTAACCTTATGAATTCTGTTTAACCTCTGCTGAATGTCTGTGTGTGTGAACGAGACAATTTATGACTCCTGACACATGAAATGTCAGTTGTAAGACTCACAGTTGTCCATTCGCGTTTGAGGTTGGGTGGAGGCTTTGGCAGTCTGGAGGTTCTTGTCATAGTAGAAGTTGTCCATGTAGTCTTGGCCCTGGAAATGAGAGTCGATGGGATACTCATACTCTTCTTGGTCCTTTACTGTTGTGGCGGCTTCCTCCTCCTCAGCTTCCTCTACCTCAGCTGCCTCTTCTTCATTCCCTTCCTCCTCCTCCTCCTCCTCCTCTTCCTCCTCAGCTTCTTCCTCCACTACCTCTTCCTCTTCTTCCTCCATGTCGTCTTCCTCGATGTCCGTCTCAGGGGAGGGACTGGTAGTGGGTGGCGTCGTTTTCACACTGATCGAGCGGAAAGGATTTTAAAGTTAGTTGTTTTTTTAACACATTTGGTCAGTTGTAGGTCAAGGTGCAATCGGTGTAGTCTAAATTCTCAAAGGAATGACTCTTATGAGATGATTCTTTTTAGTGAATCAAACATACAATGCAGTCAGTGTAGTCTATTTCCCAAACGACTCTTCTGAGCTGATTCTTTTTAGTGAATCCAACATACAGCACAACCAGGGCTGTGTTTCCCAAAAGCATTGTTAGCCTGAGTTAATCATAGAGACCATTGGTGGCAATTGGTTCTACGATCAACTTAGGCTTACAATGCTTTTGGGAAACGGAACCCAGTGTAATCCGATTCTTAAACGAATTACTCATATTAGTCTGTTCTTTTTAATGACTCAAAAACATACACTGCAACTAGTGTAGTCTGATTCCTAAAAAGCAATTGACTCTTATGAGGCGATTTATACAAAAAATGTATACAAAAAAAAGATTTATACAAGTCTGTTCTTTTTAATGATCAAAAACATTCAGCCCATCCAGCATAGTCCGATTCCTGAATGGATGACTCTTATTAGTTTTTTTTTTTTTGTGAATCAAAATTCACTGCAACCAGTTGTCTGATTTCTGAACCAATGACTCTATTGAGTCTAGTTGAGTTAAGATAAGTTTTGCAAGAATTGTTTTAAATTAACAATTAATCAAAAACATTCAGCCCATCCAGCATAGTCTGATTCCCACATGAATGTTTCCAAGATGAAATAATTATACAAGTCTGTTCTTTTTAATGATCAAAAACATTCAGCCCATCCAGCATAGTCTGATTCCCACATGAATGATTCTTATGAGCTGACAGTTTTTAGTGAATAAAACATACAGCACAACCAGTGTAGTCTGTTTCCCAGATGAAAGATTTATACAAGTCTGTTCTTTTTAATGATCAAAAACATTCAGCCCATCCAGCATAGTCCGATTCCTGAATGGATGACTCTTATTAGTTTTTTTTTTTTTTTGTGAATCAAAATTCACTGCAACCAGTTGTCTGATTTCTGAACCAATGACTCTATTGAGTCTAGTTGAGTTAAGATAAGTTTTGCAAGAATTGTTTTAAATTAACAATTAATTAAATTAACGAATTGTTATTAATCTCAATCTCATAATTTGTTAATGGAATTGGATTTATATTTTCTTAATATTTATTCCTAAAAGAATCATAAAATGAACCAGAATCATGAAGAGGAATTGAAATCAGAATCGTTAAATTCTTCAAGTTATCAGTGTCAATCATAACTGATGATTTAGGAGATCCAAACGTGCATTTATATATACATATTTTTTTTTTTTATTGCTAACATCCTTTTGTCCAATCTGTAGTCACATTTTCAAAACTCTAAACACAATTAGCACAACATCTGTCTCGTGACCATACCATTAACACTATTCATGTTGTTTTCACACAAAATGCAGTCAATTAACATTCTATTTCTAGAATGCCTACATCTTTTTTACATGTAAGCATACCCAATACCAAAATCATGGATCTTTATAGTCTTTTTTACAAATGCTTTAACGCAGCATGCCAGAAATGAAGACATAATGTTCCACACCAGATACAGTATAAAGTCTCAACTTCTGCAACAATATCAGCTCAAACATATTGAAACAAATAAAAAATGTAATAAAAAAATTAAAACAGCTGATAAGCATTTTTAAATGACTGATCATTACAGTAAGAAATAGCTGATTCCAATCTCAATCAGAGACATAGCCAGGTGTTGAAGACCTTCCATTACATGGACATACACAATAAAAAGGCACTCTTTGGATAGTTTTGTTCAAAGCAACACAAACAACACAGAGGAGCAGAAAAGGAAAGAAAATGTCTGGACGAGGGAGAGGACTAGATGGTCGAGGGAGAGGACTAGCTGGACCAGGGAGAGGACTAGTTGGACCAGGACAAGGGAGAAGGAGAGGTAGGGGGAGAGGAGTAGGAATGTGTGCTGCTATTCAAAGGAGAGTAAGAGCTGTTGTCACGGATGAAATTAGAGCCACCATCATAGACCATGTGATAAACCATGGTCTATCATTGAGAGAGGCTGGTGAAAGAGTCCAGTCTAATCTCAGACGGTCAACCGTTGCTTCCATTATCCGGATTTTTCAACAAACCAACAGGTAAGTCATGCATTTCATGAGGGCCATCAATGCAGTTGCTATTTACTGTATTACAGTAACTGCTGGCTACCAATATGTTGTATTTTTGTTCCTCTAAAGGACACAACGACGTCCTCACTCTAGGGGAAGAAGAAAGCTTCTCAGTGAAGACCAAGAACATGCCATTGTAGGATGGGTCATTGCTGACAATGCAATACAACTGAGAGAAATTCAGACCAGAATTGTAGAGGACAACCTGGTATTCCAGAACGTGGAAAGCATCAGCCTGGCTACCATTGCTCGGACTCTGACCAAACACAGAATTCAAATGAAACAGTGGTACACGGTTCCCTTTGAGAGAAACAGTGATTGGGTCAAGGAACCATGTCTGATTCTACAGTGACTATTCCACACTTCTTTTTTACCACTATTCTCTATTGCTACTCTACAATACCCACATAGTGAAAAGCATTTATGTAAAAATTGTGTTTGATTTTTCTTTCAGAGAATTATGGAGTTGGAGGCTAATCAGAAACACCACATGAATTCATTTATGTAGACCAGGCAGGGTTTAACCTAGCAAAAACCCGTAGACGAGGAAGAAATGTAATTGGGAAAAGGGCCACCGTTGATGTGCCAGGTCAGAGAGGAGCAAACATCACAATGTGTGCTGCAATCTCAAGTGCTGGTTTGGTCCTGCAGAAAAGCCAGATTGGTCCCTACAACACAGAGCGCCTTCTTTTGTTTTTAGATGACCTCCACCAACAACTGGTGCCAGAAGCAGAACAGGTGGGAGGAAACATGAGGACATTTGTGATTACATGGGACAATGTAGCATTCCACCATTCACATGCAAACACAAACTGGTTTGCAGCACATCCAAGAATGATTTCCCTTTTTCTTCCTCCATACTCTCCTTTCTTCAACCCCATTGAGGATTTTTTTTCTGCTTGGTGGTGGAAAGTATATGATCATCGGCCACATGACCAACTGTCCCTCCTGGATGCCATGGATGCTGAATGCAGAGACATCTCAGTTGAAGACTGTCAGGCAAGGCCGGTCTGCAGCATAGGCGGAATAGGCAAATGCTAGGGGCGTTTTTTTTTTTTTTTTTTTGTATAATACTATTTTAAAACCATTAATTCAAAATACTACCAAATTAAGCACACAAAAAAAACTCCACAAAAACTTAACTAAGTCCCCCGACTCCGGTCCGGGCCGGCACATATCTTACCCCGCCCAGCGAGTGCTGAAGTGCGTCAGAAACAGAGCGCACATGATCAGTTGTTGGTAATTTGTTCTGTAGCGTCGCCTCTCGCCGCATCCAATGTATTTATGTAAAATTCACATTAAATCTGTATTGTAAAAAGTGCTATACTAATGCTCTTGCTATTTGTGTTTAGGCTGTAATGTGTGTTTGTGTGTATATATATATAGGCTAAATAATCATGAACACAATGACGGGGTAAAATAGGCTGCATGGGGCACCAGGTAAAATCTTGCCTAGGGCAGCAAATTGGTCAGGGCCGGCCCTGCTGTCAGGGGTGGATAAGGCATGCCAAGCGTTTCTATCCAAAGTGTATAGCAAGAGACAACATGTGATGTGATGTAGACGAGAACATGTGGCCAAATGCTGAAGATCATATAGATTAGAACAGGACTTTTTTTTTCTGTCATTTTGTTTTATTTTTGCACACTTTAAACCAAAGGCCATGTATGTTTGTCTTTTTTGTTTCATTTTGTTGATCACTGACAGCAAGTTTTTTTCTTCAGTTGTATATTCTATAAAGTATTGATGACTCCTTCATTTGGCAATTTGGCTAATTGTGTGTTGTAGCTGTGTTGCTGTGTTAAGAGTTTAGAAAAAGTATTTTAAGAATTGGCAAACGCTTGGCAAAAAAACTGTAAATGCTGTTGTCACTCCCAAAACATTGTCTTATATGATGCTAATTATTTAAATAACGGATTAACAGTCAGTTGTGGTGAAAATCAGGACGGTTCTTATATAAAGCGTTTTGACACCAAGAGTGAAGAACCAAATGAATGTGTTGATATGAGCAATGATTAACGGACCACAAAACTTCTTTACCTGGTGACAACCTTTTCTCCAGCCATGGAGACGAGGGGTGTTGTTTCTCCTTGTACAGTGTCTGCAGTCTCCGTCTCGCCCCGTCCACTCGATCCTGCCCTGCCGGGGCAACAGACGTACTCCACCCCACGGAAACGGTCACCGCACGGCAACAACATCCCATAGCTATGCAGCTCCAGACTGTCAGCTGTGCAGGCCTAATGATCAGGGCAAAAGATGAATGACTGCAGCAGTGCTTTAAAAAAAAAGTGCATTATTTCTTCTTTTTTTATCTTTTTGTAATTGCTTGTACATGTCAGGGTGAAATGACCTATAAAACTCAAATGGAAAAACCTGGAGCACCAGGAGATACTGGTAATAATGCAGAGAGGAAATGAGAAAAAGAAGATCATAGATCACAGCGGGCGACTGCAATTTCACAGGCATCACACTAACCATTAAAGATGTGAAGCTATTAGAGTTGAATTCCAGTTCTTCCAATACTTTTTCAGGTTGTAATTTTGTGAGCTTTTATTATTTACCTCTTTGGCGATGTTGTGCCAGTACACGTAGCTCTCGCAAGAATCCATCTGCTCCTGGTGTAAGAAACGGCAGCGATCCGGGACCAAGAGTGAATCGCTGACATACTCACCCACTGAGAGACAGAAAAAGAGAGAAACATAAAATCACAGTCATTAAAAAAAAATTAGGATTATTAATAAAACATGCGTTCAAGAATTTCAGCTCAGTAAGACCCTTATTCTGTAACACTTTACAATAACGTTCAGTTGTAAGTCATTTATAAGTGGTTAGTTAATGATGAACTAATCACTTACAGAACATTCATAAATGAGTAGCAAGTGATATACTAACATTTTATGTATGTTTTGTAAATTCTGTTGCAAGTCATTTACAAGTGATTAGTAAATGATTAACTAATTATTTACGAAACGTGACTATGCGTTCAAAAATGATTAATAAGTGATGTTAATTATTGTGTGTACCTTTTGTAGATTCAGTTATAAGTCATTTACAATTGATTAGTTAATGATTAACTAATCATTAACAAAACATGAATATGCGTTTCATAAATGTTTAACAAATAATGTTTTTTTTTGTATGTATGTATGTATGTATGTAGCAATCAGAGGGTGCAGAAAGTGTTGTAAATGCCTTGTATATACGTACAGATCATTTGTAACAGGTAAGTAACAGTGTTCAACACAATGATGTGTAAACGCATGAATAAATCATTTACAACACTTTCTGCATCCCCTAATCTAAAGTGTAAACTATTCATCATTTGTAAATGTGTTACACGTCATTCGTAGATTACTACTTCAAGAATCAATAAGGCATAAGATCAACGAATGTTATCTACAAATGTATACAGTATGTAACACATTTACAAGTGATGAATAGTTTACACTTTAGATTAGGGGACGCAGAAAGTGTTGTAAATGATTTATTCATGCGTTTACGCATCTATAACAGGTGTTGTACACTGTAGTGTGTACTGCAGTGTAAGTGCTGACTGGTGAGGGTATAGACAGCTGTCTTCTCTGAAACACATGGAGTCTAACCACTGTGCACCTGATGTGAGCAAAACATACAAAAAAAATGTAACATCATTTATGAAACATTTATGAAACGCATAGTCACGTTTCGTAAATAATTAGTTAATAATTTACTAATCACTTGTAAATGACTTGTAACGGAATTTACAAAACATACATAAAATGTTAGTATATCACTTGCTAATCATTATGAATGTTTTGTAAATGATTAGTTCATCATTAACTAACCACTTATAAATGACTTACAACTGAACATTATTATAAAGTCTTACCCAATAGGTTTCTATTTCAAATAAATGCTTTTCTTTTGAACTTTCTATTCATTAAAGTATCCTGAAAAAACTAAAATATACATCAGACTTCAAAAAATACAGTTTCCACAAAAAGTATTAAGCAGTTTTTAACATTGATAAATAGCAAATAATATATTTTAAAATAGAAAATATTTTAAATTGTGACTGTTTTTACTGTGTTTTTAATTAAATAAGTGCATCTTTCAAAACACCCCCCTTTTATGACAATGACTGGAATATATAAATAAATTCCAAGACAAAAGAATGAGCTAGATAATACTGGAGACAAAAAAAAACAAACAAAAAAAAAAGGCCCTGTGCCCACCGTGAGCTGATAAGGCAAATATAAGAGGTAGGAACTTAAAATATGTGCAGTATGTGAGCAGAAACCAAGGACAAAAGCTCCTCAGAGGCAAACAGCTGCATAAGCATTACTTATTCATCAACATTAGTCCTGAGCCAACAGATTTATAACTTATTTATTTATTTTTGGTTGTGATATAACATATTTGTACGGCATTGCAGAGTACAGTGTACTACAAAATGATGCTGTAATATTGTAGTTAAGAAATCTCAGAAACATCATGTTCGTTCTCACAATTCATTGTTAAAGTGCCCTATTATGCTATTTTAAAGGCTCCTAATTTTGTCTTGACGGTTTCCTACAATAGGTTTACATGTATCCAAGGTCAAAACACAATTCAATTTTCTCATAAAATACACTGCAGCATCACCTCTTTTCTAAAAGTGTCTTAAATTGTTTAATAAAGGATTCGGTCTCTCTAAACCTCTCCTTTCCGAGAGTCTACTCTGCTCTGATTGGCCAGATGGCCCAGTCTTTTGTGATTGGCCTACTCTGCTCTGATTGGCCAGAAGTCCCAGTCTGTTGTGATTGGTCTACTCTGCTCTGATTGGTCAGATGTCCCAGTCTGTAGTGATTGGTCTATTCTGCTCTGATTGGTCAGATGGCCCAGTTTGTTGTGATTGGTCTATTCTGCTCTGATTGGTCAGATGGCCCAGTTTGTTGTGATTGGTCTACTCTGCTCTGATTGGTCAGATGGCCCAGTTTGTTGTGATTGGTCTACTCTGCTCTGATTGGTCAGATGGCCCAGTTTGTTGTGATTGGTCTATTCTGCTCTGATTGGTCAGATGGCCCAGTTTGTTGTCTGTCTACTGCTTACAGTGTGTGACAGAAACGAAAATATCATTACCATATCTGAATTTCAGATTTCTTGATACACAGTGATACCTACAGTTCCCATATCAATTCAAGCACAAGTCTTCGTCCTTTGGAAGTGCGTGCAAAGTTAATTTGCTTTCGGAAAGCAGAAAATAGCATCTTCGTAATATGCCGACAACACGAACTAAACTCTTCCAGGCCTCAGCTACAATTATAGTGTTTGAGGGCGGGTCAAAGTAGATGTTGTTCATGGGCAGCCAGTGAAGACCATAAGCTGGCATTGTGAAAATGTGTTACAAACCTACGTAGGCTCGTGCAGAAAAGACTTGAATTACTGACGACGCAGTTTAGAATCGGTTCTTTTATTTAGGTCGACAATAACATTTATCGCTGACTTTGATCTTTAAAACTTTTCAGACTTTTTACATTCACAAACAGCCATAATACACATGGCATGAAAGGTAATATCTGAAAAAGATAATAGGAGCACGTTTGAACTAATTGAACTAATTGTTCACCAAATAAACTGAGTAAATGATAATAGAATTTTTATTTTGGGTGAACTGGTCCATTAATTAATTTCCATCAAAGAATTTAACCGCATTAACAGGTGTATGAACACATTATTGATTGAGGTTTACATCAAACTACAAATGATGATGCTGTGTAAATCTAGTCTTTTCAGCATTCTTGATGGGATGTCTGGGATTATAAACTGTTCAGGATGTGTTTGTGACTCACCCAGACAACGGTAGGGCACGACGATGAAGGGGCGGGTCTGACATTTACCCAAGCCCTTCTTACACCAGCCCTGGATGGTGGCTGGAGATGAGGCCTCTTCCACATGGGAGATCTGCAGTCCTGGATACATCTGACATACGGCGAACGACAGACACAAACAAACAAACGTGAGGGAAGAGCAGGGGACAGGAGTCAGGATCACAACAGTTGGAAGAAGGACAGAGGAATAATACATTTAGCATGCAGAAAATAATAAGAACAAGGGGATGAGAAGGAACGGGACAAAAATAAAACCACTCCGGATAAGGATCCATGGAAGCCATTTGGCCACAGTTCATCACTGTACAGTGAAATATTCAATTATGTCTGATCTTGTTTTTGAAAATGTACACTATAAAAGATGATTTTTCGAAGTTGTATGTTTTAAAAGAAAAAAAAAAACGATTTCAATCTGCCATTGTCATGCCATTTCTTTGTATTTATTGTGAAATTCACTACCACTTTCTGAGTGAAAATTGTATCTACAACAATCTTTTTTCAGCGCAGTTGCACATGGGAGTCTTTTTATATGACCATATAGCTAAACCACACATGCAATTAATAGCAAGCCAGATAAATAAATAATGGATGCTTTTTTTTAGCTGAAGGTTACTGTTTAATGTGAAACCTCTCATTTTACCACAAGAGGGAGTCGCTGAGTCAGGACTGCAGCATTTTACAGTTAATAAAGGAAGAAGAGAAACATTTCTGTGTTTGTCCAGCAAGAGGCGTCAGAAAACTCACTGCGTATTATTCACGAATTTCCAAAGCAATTACGCCTCACCTTCAAAACATGTTTGCAGGGGCACTGAGTCATACTGAATCATCTGTATATTATTAGGATTTATTTATGATTCAAACTAAAATCATAAACTGAATCAAATAGGAGGGAGTATAGGAAAAGAGGGGAAAATGGATAGATATGTACGTATATTCAGGAATATACTTATGTAAACGGTCACATTAGGTTTGTTTCACTATATATTTTTATATATAGATCAGATTTGACAAGACAAGGTCAGTTACACAGATAAAAAAAGGCCTTTTACTTGCAAGTTGTGTGTAAATATTCAACATGTTTCATACGTATTCTGTTCTCTCTCTCTCTCTCTCTCTCTCTCTCTCTCTAGAGAGAGAGAGAGAGAGAGAGAGAATCACACACAATATATATTAAAATGGATGTGAAAATCCATTGAGTTACCTGTTTTATTTGTTTACCAAGGATATATAGTGAAAGGATGAATTTGCTTAAACAATGAAAATGTGTCTTCTTAAATATTTTGTACCTATGGTATAGGCTAAAGGGTTTGGGCACACAATGTGCTGCATTTCAACGTCCTTTAGCTGTAAATATAGTCACAGGATAACCTTGAGTCCATTACTGCTTAATTATGGCATACTGTTCGAATTAATGTAGTGTAGTATTTGCAAATATTCTTTGAAAATAGAGTATTGTCCAGGGTATATGCATGCATCGAATCCATTGGCACTGGGCTAAAACAAGTGAGAGTGTAATCTTACAGACATATGGGAAGGGATTATTATGTTCTAAACACACTCTGGCAATGAGGCCGCAGTCCACTGGCAGACTGCTAGTCTAAACCTCATCCAGCCAGGAGAATGACATATTGTTTGGCCTCTTCATTCCATTTTGATGTCACTCGTGCCAGCTAGCTTATGTATATGCCACTTCGTGCCAGGCTAGAATGCAGGCACAATAATGCTTTTAAAAGCCATTAGTCAGAATGACTGGTTGACTGGTTCAGCCCAGATTAGAGCACAACGAGGTGATTTTACACTGTGGAGCTATAGGGACAGTGTGTTGATTCAGACAAGGTTGGACAGACATTGCTGGCACTTTAAGCGCACAGAGAGACAAAACAGCTTTTTTTTCAGGCTGACATCTCAATTTTCAGAATTGCTGTCACGCAATAATACAGGCTTAGAGTATTGTGCGCTGATTTCAGCCATGACATACGCCAAATCTTATTCGGCGAGAAGCATTGCTGTATTTGGCAATCGAGATATATCGAATGACCAGAAGAATGCAGGAAAGCGTGGAATTTTTCAATCTCGTTATGCGTCAAGAATGCAATGGAAGTTGGCATTGTGCAACATTGTAAATCTACAGGGATGCAGGGGAATGCTATTTCGCAATGTTGATGCTCGGAAGCGATGAAAAATCGAGGAAAACAACCAGTCATCATTGTTCATCCCTAATTCCTCTAGACGAGACAACAGGGAACGAAAACTTGCAATCCTCTTAGGAGTCAGAGAATACAGTCACATTAGCCGCACAATATGTTTGAGCCCGAGGCGTACGGAGATCATAAATCTCCACTGCTGATTGATAGTGAAAAATATGGCCATTATCCTGCACACTTAATACGGGAAGAGTTAGAGAGAGATTTGCATCGAGTTCCCTGTGTATGCACATAAACGCCGTTGCACATTTTAGTCTTGTTTTACAATGCTAATATTAGAGCAGGCTGCCCTCAGCGTTCACCTTGAGAATATGCTTGAGTGGAGATTTGTCTGAGGATGCTTGTCCACATAGTAATTAAACCAATCACAGTGCATGCTAATGTTGGTGCAGCTGAGTTTGATGTTCTGTGCTTGACTGAAATTAACATGAGTTCAAAAGAACAGAATAAAAGTAGAAGAGGACGTAATATAATACGTCATATAACAGTGATCCACTGGATAAAAAACAGCAATGCAATAGAACAGAACAGGAGCTCAAAACAAAGACAAAGTAAAACAAAATGCAATCCAAACAAAACAAAAATAGAATGGGATCAAATTAAATCAAACTAAATCAATTTGATAAACAAAAAAACAAGTGAAACAGAATGTAACGATGGAAAAGAAAAGACTTCACTAAAATAGAATAGAACAGATCAGAAAACTGAAAATAAACAATAAACCTTAAAACAAAATAAATAGGAGAGAATAGAGCACATATTTTTGTGTGTGTTTTAGACTTTACAAATATAAAAAAGGAATAAATTAAAATAGAATAGAGCACAAAACAAAAATAAATAGGAGAGAATAGAGTACAAAAAAAATGTGACTATACAAATATTAAAAAAGCCTAGATTAAAATAGAATAGAGCACAAAGCAAAATACTGTTAATAAAGCTAAAAAAAATAGATAATAGAGCACAAACAAAACAAAAACAAATGTAACAGAATGTAACAATGAAATAGAAAAGTCTATACTAAAAGTGAATAGAATAGAGCACATAACCAAATACTGTAAACAAAGCTCAAAACAAAACGAATAGAAGAGCACAAAAAAAACAAAATTGAAAATAAAAATATAGAAAAGACTAGACTAAAATGGAAAAGAATAGAGCACAAAACAAAATGTAGTAAATAAATATCAAAACAAAATAAAATAAATAAAAGAGAATAAAGCACAAACTAAAAACAAATGGAACAGAATGCAACAATGAAGAAGAAAAGACTAGACTAAAATAGAAAAGAGCACAAAAATACTGCAAACAAAGCTCAAAACTAAATAAACAGGAGAGAACAGAACACAAACAAAACAAAACAAAAACAAAGCAAAGCAAAGCAAAGCAAAGCAAAGCAAAGCAAAGCAAAGCAAAGCAAAGCAAAGCAAAGCAAAACAAAACAAAAAAAACAAAACAAAACAAAACAAAACAAAACAAAACAAAACCAGAATAGAATCGCACCTCTTGGCAGTATGACAGGATCTTGCTGGGCTGGGTGAAGCATCCCTGTCGCCCCTGAGGATCTGGTTCCCACTGTCCGCTCTCAGTGTTCATGTGTAGAAGCTGACGACCACAAAACATGGCAATCTGAGGTTCTGCCACACGAGGACCGCTAACCGGTCCATTCACCTCCGTCATGGCCAGAGCCTGAGAAAGAGAGAGAGATTTTGAATTTTATGCTGATTCAAAGTCAAAGTGACTCTGAATTCTACATTAAAACATTGCATTTGCTGTACACATATATATTATTATGTCCTCGCAGGGGCTTTCTTGCACAAACAGACTTGTAACTAAAGCAAGAAGTCAAGTGCCAACCTATTAAAATACATTACAATATAGTAGACAAACACAAGAGGAAACGTGTATACAACACGTTTATCTTCTAGAGAAGATATGCAAACATTATATATTGTATAGTATTGAGAAAGTGAGAGAACTCAAATTGTTCGGGGTGGCCTACATTCCTGATAAAAACAAGTTAAGCCTGGCTGCCTGTTGTACCACAGAGCGATAAGAAATATTTGAGGCCAGCAAAAATTCTGAGCGATAGGAAAGTGGAAAGGACAGGACGAGGAGAGACACGGAGACAGGGAAGAAGAGTGAGTACAGTTGTTATCACTGCCGTGACAGCGAGGAGGAAATATAACATGGAGCCTCATTATTGAATTTCAAATTGAGCCAGCAAGCCAGACCTGCTGATAACCCTAAATGCAGCTTATCCATCTTCCATCAAACCTGTGCGTGTAGGACAGTCAATGACAGGACATTGAGCTGCAGATGTGCACAGCAACAGCTTTTATCAATGCATAGTTGCAAATATGTCTGCTCACCCATCAATGTTAACACATTCAAAAGGGCAAAGGGGGAACGATTATCTTTAAAAAGGTAGAAGAGGAACATTATAAGTCATCAAAACAAACTGCCATTTTCTCTGTGAATATGTTTCTAAAGTATTTATTCTGTCTACATAGTGCACTTCCCGCATTCCCTACTTGATTATCTCCGGCTGAGTTGGGAATGGAAAACTGTTTATACTGCACTGTATATGTAAACAGCATTTAAATAAATAAATAAATACATTCTATAAATAATACATATTAATAAATAAATAAAATATTATAAATAAATAGCATTAATAAATAAAATAATCAAATAAACACTATATTAAATAAAATATGAATGATCAATACATAAACAAATATTATTTGTACAGTACACAGTATGCAACATTTTGAACTGTATGTTCAATATCAGTGGAAATAAAATTGGATTACACATGGAAAATAAAGTTACATAAAAACAAATTCTGCATCATTCATCTTATTGAAAATTGAAAGTGCATTGCATTATGGGATACAGTAAGCCTACTATAGGCAAATATAGTATTCAGGTCTGTAAAAACATAGTAAGAGTACGCCATTGAGAACACACCCTCAGTTCCTGATCCGTTCGGTTCTCGCCCTTCTCTCTCACATCACTCAGTTTCTAGTTCATTCACATCCTCCCTTTCTCTTTGGCAAAGGATGTAGGTATTGATCTGAAATCTGTTCAGCACTCCTGGAGGAAGGGCCCCGGGGACAGTCACGCATGCAGAGCAAACAGTAACCCCGTGCTGGAGTCAGATGTTAATACAAGCTCATTGACCACTAGGTCATTTGAGTACAGCAACACAGAGCAGGAAACAAGGGATCAGGCGAGAAGAGAAAGTCTAATCAGGGGAGAGGCTTCATTTCATCTCGGTATCTATCTACCCATTTCACTGTTTAAGGCTTAGTAGCGGTACAGACTAATCGCTTCTCTGCAACGAGGAACAAACGAGTGTTTGTTTCTGTTGTTTGTGTATATTATATGCATGCCATTTGTCTTCTGTAGGGACAATATACTATACACATATATATATATACAGTATATTAGATGTAGCAGACAATGTAATCCACAGCCTCTTAGAAAATGTAAAAATGACAAAAATGTTATTACTTAACTCACTTTAATAATCCCAAAGCAAATCAAATCAAATCAAATCAGATATATAGCTGAGGTCATATTTAATTTAGAAAGTGAAGAAATGTATGTTGACCATATAAATGTTACTTAAAACAAATGGCATGGGAAAAGAACAAAATAAAAATAATAATGCTTTTAAATCCTTCATAATTTATAGAAAATATTATAAAATATTCAAATAACAAAGATTTTGAGGCAACAAAATAAGATCAACATGCGCAAGAATCGTTCCTGACGACCGGCTGACATTGAAGAAGAGAGAATTACTGCGCCTTTCAAAAGCATCGTTAATCTGGGGTTTGTCTGCGCTGGAGTGATTTATCCTGGATTAAGTCTATAAATTAGAGTCAAATTTATATCAGGGTACAGACACTGAATTGAAGAGAGGCAGATTGTTTAAAAATGTCAGACAGAGCACTAGCTTTTCCTGACACACAACCAGAATTGGATATCAAAATCATCTGAAGAAAAATTCAGCAGTATTTTTATATAGCGGTATGTTATTCCCGATAACAACCGCTGAAAACAGATAACACTGAAGTCAGCAGCGCTATACGCTTGCTATAGGAATGTTTTTTCTTTGTGGAAATTTTGCGTTTGGTGAGATAATAAAATATTAAAACACAAATCAGTCAAATCAATATTTTGTGTGCAGTTATTTAATTATGTCATCCGGTATCGTGGACTCGCTCTCTCTCGTTTAAACGCAGCTGCTGCCATTTTTCAACAATTGTTTTGTACACCGTAATGGATTAGAAGATAACAAACAGGTATGATTTAAAATCTCAATCTCAATTTTGATCTCAAATCAATATCTCTTATCCACATAATTATTTATGTGGCGAAATGCTGTGTAATAAGTAGTATGACTGTACTGTATCCCTTACTAGCAAATGATCTCTCTGCAGAAGCTTTGCATTCAAAGAGCTAATAAAATATTTCAACTCAGATCAATATTTCATGTATAATTATATACTTATGACATACTGGATGACATAGTAGTCATCCGTGTAATAAGCAGGGTTAATGTACATCCAGCCGGTTGTTATCGCAGAATAAACCCCTTCAGAGTGATGCAAAACCCTGATCACCCAATCAGGGTTTATTGAGATAACAACCGGCTGGATGTACATATTTAAATATATATAATTTGTTGAAATTAATTCTAATTTAATAGCATATTTTCAATTCTAAACCAATTTGATAAATAAGTTAAAGTGTTCCATGGTCTATGTCAGGCTAATTCAAGCTAGGAGAATGTCCTTTTCTTCACACAACTACTCATTTTGATCAGTGGCCAAGAGTGATTTCAAGAGAACTGTAATGACTTATGACAAACAACACATTGCAACATGTGATTATAACACCAGACCGGGTGTGCGTCAGTTCTGAATATGATTCTACCACGCCTGAATTCTGAGGGGGAGTGCTGTTGCGAGGTTGCACGACTTGCTTGTAGGTGGAAAGACGCAATCAAAGCAAAAAAACAGCTTTTAGAAGCTTGTCACAGTTTTTTTTTCTAACACTCCAAAGCTCGCTGCATTTCAATGGCATCCCCAGCGAGGGCACCAGTCTAGTAGCAACCCTGGCAAAGACTGGAAACCCGGCGTACTTTAATCTTCAATGACAGAGTGAATGACAGACACACAGCACTCAGGCAACCAATAAGACTGGAGATGCCCACAGGGAAGGAAAAAAAGAGAGAGAGAAAGGCAAAATGTGAAACTGATCAAAGGAAAACCCTGCCTCTGCTGGCCAATGTAAAAACGTTTGAAGTCCTAATTAAAATTTATGAGGAAATAAATATATAAATTGGAGCTGTAAATATACAATAAATATACAGAGCCCGCAGGAGATAGATAGAGAGAGAGAGAGAGAGAGAGAGCAGCATTAGTGCAGAGCTGAGAATAAGAGGCAAATGCCATTAGGAGACTGTTGGATTAAAAATGCTGGGGAAAAAAAAGGCTTGACGAATGGGTTCGTACCGCCGCTGCAGTGTTTGCAGTGCACAGACATGTGTGTCAAAGGCTCAGAGAGAACCAGGTGTCATGACCTTGCGCTTAGTCATCGCTGAATTTCAGCTGTCGATTACTCACAAAACTGTTCTGAAGACAACATCTGCTCACGTCACTCTTTTTAAGTAAGACAGATTTCCAGTTGAACTCAACTGAATATGTACAGTATAATTTAAGTTTTACCACATTTAAAGCACAGATTATATATATATATATATATATATATATATATACAGTATATATATAATATAAATAAAAAAATACATGATTCTGAAGCTGAAAACAGAATTATTTTAGACGAATATGCTTGCACTCTTTCACTAATTAGATATATTTAAAATAAAGTAGGCCACTTTTTACTGGTAACATAAGACATTTGGCATTATCAGGACCCACAAATATCCCCCCATTGCATTATTATGCATTATATTCAACATTATATAAAGTAGTTTAATGTAGTAGTGACACGAAAACTCTGTGAACTTGAATTTTTTCAAGCAAAGCCATTTTCATTTTGGGTGAATGATACGATAGGTTGCATATTGTCACTATGCACAATACATATTGTTGCATTTTTGTATTGTGATATATTGTGACACAATATATTGTTACACCCCTAATATATATATATATATATATATGCAATATAATATAATATGCAGTGCATTTATGATATTCATATTTCTAATGCCTTATTAGATCAGCAAATCTACAAAATGTCAGTTACAACAGTAAAAACAACATTGGTTTTTGAGCAAAACATAAAACGAATTATCATTTAACAATAATGCATCTCTAATATGGTTCAACTAAGCTGAGAGTACTAAAATACAAATAAAACAGAAACAAAATGAGCAAGTGATGTGTAGAACTTCAAAATCTGTGTAGATTCTGTGCAGGCCTATTTGATTACATTACACTGAACCGAAACATACACAATTTTTCCATACCATGAAAGAGAAGCTTTTTTAAGACCTTTGATGTGGTTTAAAACCGGATAAACCATGGCATGATACGGGACCTGCACCTCTATCTACTGAAACGCTGCTCAGATAATGGGATGAGATTATTTTTTTTAACTGGAGGAAGGTCAAAGCCACATGGGAGACTTCCGGACATTTGAGAAGATAACCTGCCTGCATGCTCTCGAGCTCTTAGTTCCATATGCACACATGACACAAACACACATTCAGAAACACACACTGCCCAGATCAATATCCAGAGATGCTGTACAATCCTGCTCCTTCAATCGATATCAGTGCATCAGGAGCCCCGAGGTCTGATCCAAAACATGCACACACACACACACACACACACACACACACACACACACACACACACACACACACACACACACACACACACACACACACGCACAAACAGAAGGTTTGTTATACCAAGTCTTTTGGCTTTGGCCAGATTGCATTCTGAGAATAGCAAATACGCATGACTCCATGATGTGCATCATGTTATTAATTCTTGCAGTCTGCTAAAACCTGAGCCGAGTTACACAATGGTTCTTCATCCAAAGCAGAATAAGCACTATGCAGCAACTCTTTCTCTCCAATAAAAGAACCGTCCGTAAGTGTTAGTGTTTTGGGGATGACAAATGAACGCATGCTCTTATTCACTGCAAGATATTGAAGACAGAGCCTTTTATCTTGCTTGTTGATGACAGATGTCATCAGTCTTGAAACACTTGACAGGTTGAAGTGGAAGGCTTATTCTTAAAGGGATAGTTCACCTAAAAATGCCTCATCATTTACTCACTCTCATGTCGTTTCAAACCTGACATAAAAGTAGACATTTTGAACAGTTTACCAGTCATACTTTTCAAAGCAATTATAATTCATAGAAATTTGATCTTTTAAGCTAACAAACAAACAAACAAACAAAAAACCTAAATGTATAAAAGTAGCCCATGACTTGTGAGCTAAACTTCCGTTCAAAGTTTTGGGTCAGTAAGATTTTTTTTTTCAGGCAAGGATGCATTAAATTGATTGAATTTGAAGACATTTATAATGTTACAAAAGATTATTTCAAATAAATGCAGTTTTTTTTTACTTCAACAAATCCTGAAAAAAGCAGCACAACTGTTGTTAACATTGATAATAATCAGAAATGTTTCTTGAGCATCAAATCATCATAGAATGATTTCTTAAGGATCATGTGACACTGAAGACTGGAGTAATGATGCTTACATTTTAAAACATATTTAAATACAAAACAGTTATTTAAAATGGTATTACTATTTCACAATATTTCTGTTTTTACTGTAGTTTTGAAAAAATCTTTTTACTTTACAGCCCTCAGTCCTCGTTTGCTTTCATTATACTTACAAAAGTGGCTGGCAGATTCTTAAACAACATCTTCCGAGTTCCATTGTGTAGAAAGAAAGAAAATCATAAAGATATGGGTTTGGCAAAATACGAGGCTGAGTAAATAATTACCCTTTTGTGGTTGAACTCTCTCTTTAAGTTCTCTGCTTGAGGAGATTTAACTGCAGCAAAGCGAATGATGCATGTAAACAACATCTAATAGTGAACTCCCCTGCAGATAGAACCAACAACACGGCATTATTAGATACAAAAAGGAAGCAAGGATATAGAATCGAGTTTTAATTTTTGCTCTGAGGCACACAGTGAAATTAGCAAAAGATAATAATAAAAAACATCAAAAGAGGTACTGAAATGCTTTCAGAGCAAAAGAAAACATTTTGCTGTACGATAAAATAGCATTCATATGCCTCCCGCAATAGAAATTGCAGCAATTCATACCACGTCTTGTTAAAAAGCAAATCCCATCAATGCAGATTTAGTCATTGTTCCATTTTAATCGGGCCACGCCATCTCGCAAATGTAATTAGATTACATTCTGATCCATTCCATTAAGTTCATTTTAATTCAGTTCAAAAGCTTTATTTTATTATCTATTACCTTTAAAAACAGAAAATTATATTTGACTCATAATGCAAGTCACAAGCTCCATTGTAATGCTATTGAAGAGCTCCTGTGTGCTCTTGAACTCTAACATTCAGCAACCGTCGATTAAACCCTGTTAAACGGCCGTGACTACATTCACAAATAACACCGGCTCTAATTCACTGATACTCCCTCTCCATCTGTACAAAGGAAACTCAAGATTTTATCGTGCAAAAGGCCATGCACACACAGCACAAGCCGTTCAAAACAGAGCATGTACTTGTTTTTGGAGGGTTTATGTCGTGATCGATTTTCCTTCACGTCAAAGTGAAGTTCAGCAAGCTGTATGTTTCCCACAGCTCATTCAGGCAGAGAGCAAGTGTTCGCTTTAGCCGAGTGAAACTCCTTAATAGGACAGTCAGAGTTGGGACTCAGAACAACATAGAAGAGGGAAGGGAAGCACAAACAAACACCTACACAGAAATGGGATTTGGCTCAAGTACTCAGACTTTAAACCAATGACTTTTAACCTAAACAAACCACACACACACACACACACACACACACACACACACACACACACACACACACACACACACACACACACACACACACACACACACACACACACACACACACACAACAACAACAACAACAACAACAACAAAAACAACACTTCCTAGTATGAAGGGCATGAACAGACAAGTTAGTTAATAGACTTTGGCATAGAAAGGTACCGTTTCGAGTTGGCAATGTTTTTGTTTTTTTTACTTCTATTCAGTAAGGATATTAACTTGATCAAAAGTGACAGTTAACAGATTTATGATTATTCAAAATATTCAAATTTCAAATAAATGCTGTTCTTTTGAACTTTCTATTCAAAGTATCTTGAAAAAAAAAAGTTTTCATAAAAATATAAAGCAGCACAACTAGTTTCAACACTGATAATAATAAGTGAGGAGCAAGTCAACATATTAGCATGATTTCTTAAGGATCATGTGACACTGAAGACTGGAAAATTTGGATTTTTAAATGAGTCATGACATGAGAAACTAAATTTGCCTTGGTCTTTTGCATATAAGAGGTTTTTGAACCATTAAAACATCCTGCATTTATTTAATCAAGCTCCAAAAATGTCTTATTCTGATATTGCGGGATCTGTGACGTCATTCAGTTGCTTAACAGCTGACACTTGCCTACACCCAACGTTTTCATTTCGTCAAAGCAAGTAGAACCCATTATAATCAATGATGCTGTCTACACTGGATACAGTATACAGATGTGCTTCATTCGCTTGAATCTTCTGACAACAGGACAAATGGAAGAATAAATGGAAGACTAAAGGAATGTTCACTTTGACACTTCCTGTTTTAACAGCTCATTTGTTCATTTCTATAGAGACTTCAGAAAGATATCAGCATCAGGAACAAATGGATGGTTTATTTTAATGTCGTCATGGATCGCGTCGGAGGATTATATGTTTGTTCGATAAATTTGACAGCAACTGGATTAATACATTTGACAGATGTTGGATCTGACAGCAGCTGCATCGCAAAACGATTTCATATTGCTTTATCTGTATTTATATGGATAATGTTTTCAAAACACTTGCTCACGTGCGAAATCATGCGGGCGTTAATACTGCGTCCTATGCAATGTTGTTAATCAATCATAATAGTGGCCGTTTACTGGCGAGCCTTCAAGGAGCCGTCCCTTAAAAACGCAACATTTCAGACAGAGGGTCTGAAAAAAATCGTTTACCCACATTTATATTTGTTTTCTCGTGCAAATAATAATAATAATTATTATTATTTATTAACATTATAACCGAACCTCAAGGAACATAAAAAAAAAAATCCATGACCCCTTTAAAACTTTCAATCACATTTTAAAACTTAAATTTAAATTGCAATATTATTTCAAAATGTTAGTTTTACTCTATTTTTGATCCCAAAATGTTTTTGAACACTAACATATTTTAAAAACACTAAAAAAAATCTTACTGAACCCAAACTTTTGAACGATAGCATATATTATGACTCCCCAAGTTTTAAAACTAAACAAACATGCAACTATTTAAAATGATATTCCTTAATTTTGAAATCTTTTTTTCTTTTTCTTTTTCTTTGCACAACCCTTTTTAAACCTTCCTTACATCACATAGTGCAGTCAACAACATAAAACAGCATTTGCAACCCGTTTTTGTCAGACATACAACAGGGGAAACAGGACATACAATGAGAATAATATGAACGTTACTAATATTTCAATAAAGATTACCAACTTTTCTTTGGAATAGCATTCATTCACCAATAAATCACAGAGACAAACACCAGGAACGTGTATTAAGAAAGTATATTGACCACCAGACTAAATCAAACACAAAACCGCCCTATTTTCAATCTACCTTCCCTTGAGATTGTGTTCCAGCTGTTTGCTGCAACATATGAAATATGATTAATTCAATAACAGTGTCCTGCTTTCTGATTAAATATTCTACACCGCTCGCTGTTCCTGGCCATGGATGCAGGATGACATCATGCCTGGCGATGATGCAATCGTGCAGAGCTGCTGGGTAAGTGAGCAGGGAGAGGACGCCAGTTCATCATGTGTCACCTTTTAACAAGTCAACCTCATTTTAATCCATCAGACCACCCTGCAGTAAATACAATGTATGGATTGTGTGTGTGACAGTGTGCGTGGATCCTCTTTTCATTAGAGATGCAGTCATCTCCATTTGTACCCATGGGTGATAGGATTAGTCCATACACCATACGTCATTTTAGACATGCAACTGTCAGTTAGTGGGCCGCTGGTTTTCTGTCCTCGCACTACTGAATCACGGTTCCTTCACACTTCCAATGTAGAATGAAACATCAGTATTCATCTGCTAAGGTGTATTGATGTACCTTAGTCAAGATATACTTCATATTGAATTGATTCTAATGAAAATTAGGTTCGGGGGAATTAAAGTGAAGTCTGTTCAGTGTATTGTATTGATCACAGCTGGCAAAATACATTATTTTAAACATTTTAAATATATTTATAATAAAATGATTTATTTTATGACAAAATGCATGCATAACTGAAGATCAATATAAAGATATATTAAATGTTTAACTGTGGGAACACTACTTTTTTATTTTTGCTGTAATGTATAAAAAAAAAAAAAAATTAAATCAGTTAAACATATAATAAAAACTGTGGATATTCTGTCTATGTGACACACACACGACACGCAGAAAGACGAGTACCAGTATATATAGTGCACACCGACAGAGTTTTCTTTCGCGCTTGAACGAACATTATTACATGGCTTGGTTGAATTCTAATGTAGACTACGGTCTGTTATTTCTTGATAACTGCCGCTGCTAAGTTTAACACACCGTTGAGCTTTGCTATGGACGCAGGATTCTAACCGTAGAGACGGAACGGACTATTTTCTTTATCGGAAGCAATACAATCATTTTTAAATCAATAAACTCCTTTTTAAATCAATAATTTGTGTCAAATTATTGATTTATTTGGTAGGTAGCCATGTAATAAGCGGGATAATGTATTGCGAGGCGGTTGTTATAGCGAATAAAACCCCTTCAGGCTGATTCAAGACCCCGGGGATGTATTCGCTATAACAACCGCCTCGCTCTACATTATCCCTTACATAACACACACATTTATGCCAAAATGCCTGTTTTGTCGAGTATCCTCATAAGAGCAGTCTTAAATGAGTTAATGTCTTAAATGAACTTAAAGAGATGTGAGAAAATGACACGCGTGTGAGATCCGCGTCATGTGCAGCAGCGGCTGGTTTTAAAGTGACAGCAGCCACTAATGCTGTCTGTCATTAATGTTAATCAAAGAGCAAAGGTGTAACAGAGACAATTACTCACTGCTCTTTACTAAGGAACTTTTGTAGCTTTAATAAGGATTAATCTATATTTAATTTATAATTTATGCAGTGCAGACTGTTTGATAACTTTATTCAATTTCTGTTAGACAGGTAGGAATGGCACAGGTAAATATTATACGTTTATGTAAGTACTGTTTTAAGTTCACTTAAATTAAAAGTTGTTTTAATTTATTTTTTGAAGCCTAATAAATGTAAAAAAAAAAAAAAAAAAAAAGATAACTTTTAATACATTGCTATGTTGAATGGCCATAAATAATGTTTAATGGGGTAATTTAATCGAGACAGTAGCAGTAATAGTATCAGTGATACTGGCCTTCATTCATAAAAAGATTCCATTAAACAAGTATTTAAAATATACTGTATTTATGTTGTTTCAACATTAATTTGGAGATTAACTGTGAAATTATAAAATTATGAAATATATAAAAAACGCATAAAAACGTACAGTAAGTGTTTTTAATTGCAATTAATCGCAATTGCGATTAATTCTCAAACCGTAAGAAATTAACAAATTAAACAGCATCTACTGTGAAAAAAGCTTCATCGCTATACAACATGGTATTTAATATATATGCACACAAATCATTCAACTGAAAAATGCTAACTGCTGCAGGTCCCAGGAGTTCAGCCAAGTCTAATAACTGAATATTACACGACAAGCTCTAGCATGTCAGGAAGTGTCCCTGGAAACGCTTCTTCCTTTGGCTCAGCGGCACACTGGGCTTCTGCCGCAGTTTTGGGGAATAAATAGAAACAAACAAGTGTAAAGATCTCTCGCGTGCGCTTACACAGAAATGTCTTTCTGCAGGACAGATGGCCTTAATAGTGGGTGGCTGCAGCTCTCCGGCCCCCCTCCATATTCATATTCTCTGGCTTTCTGCTGATCTCAACCCTCCACAATCTGTCTCCCCCTCCCTACCTCTCCATGTCGCTCTCCCTCCTCCACCCCCCACCCAAAGTAAAACAGCCCCTACGAGATTTGGGTGCATTCATCATTGTAATCATGCTGATTAATTATTCAGTGCTCAGCTTCATTCGCCTGCCAGCCCATGATTAGGAGAGCAGAGAGTCAGCTGGGTCCACCCTGCTCTTGGATGTGAAGAAGGCCTGATGAAAGAGCGCGGCCTGCCTCGCTTCAGTCAGAGCAACAACCACTGTTAGATTCTGATGCTAATTGCGTGCCCCATGCTAATTGCACGCTGTAATTAATGTTAGCGAAAGGCAACGAGCTGTGGAGCCATCGATTCTCACACTTGGCTGGTGTGAAGGGTGGACAACACGGCAGGAAATGGGATGTTACGGGGGCAAACAGTTCAATATCCCTTCCTGAAAAGATCTGCTGGTTTTCATTCTATTTTGTGCTGGTTTAGCTGGTGGGTCAACACAAATCTCATGGCAATTTGTAACTAGATTACATTTTGCCAAATTGGTGGCGAATTGGTATGATCTTATACCCTGGTAATCCAGAGTTCTCGCGAGAGCACAAGTTGAATTTGCTCAGCGAGTTACTCTGGTGTCGAGCAATGGAGCTCATTAAATATGCCCCTCGATCTGAGCTGCACCAATCACAGCGAGTTATCTGATATAGACGGGCTAGAGCCGAGCTAAACAGATGACGACAGCGCTGTGACGTCGAAGTCATTAGTAAACATTGCAAGATGCCTATAGATGAACACCAGTTGTTTGAAACGGCTTTGGCCGCTACAATGAACGAGTTACTGTAGACTTGCCTTTTTCTCTAAAAGAGCAACAGAAGACAGCGCTCGAATCGTTCCTTTGCAAGAAGGACGTTTTTGCTGTTTTGCCGACCGGATACGGTAAGAGTGTTATCCAATTGCGTGCAGTGAGATTTTCAAATGCATGCTTGGTGCCGCCCCTCGAGCTGGCCGATTTTCATTAGTCGACACCAGACCATTAATCTTTTAGATTTAGGTCTGGATTTCCAGGCTAATGATCTTATTCATATGATATCATTTGTATGGTTAAAAGTTGTCTACTAAGTAAAAGGGTTAGTTCACCCGAAAAATAAAAATTCTGTCATTACTTACTCACCCTCATGTCGTTCCAAACCAGTAAGACTTCCGTTCATCTTCGGAACAGAAAGCTTCGGAGCTTTTTGACCCCTCCATAGACAGCAACGCATCTACCACTTTCAAGGCCAAGAAAGATAGTAAAGACATTATTAAAATAGTCCAGTGACTAAACCTTAAGTTTATGAAGCGAAGAGAATAATTTTTGTGCGCAAAAACAAAACAAAAATAACAACTTTATTGAAGAATTTCTTCTCTTCTTTGTCAGTCTTCTACATTGTTTACGTTGTAACCATCATAGATATCCATATAAGGCTAGATGTCTTAAGGTGGAGTCTCGAACGGCATCACCGGCGGCCATCTTGTCACAGGGAAGCTTTCTGGCGAGCTCTGTGGTATCTGAAGTAAGGTGAGTGATCAGCACGAACACAAATCCTCTTATCTCGCTGAAATCTTGACGGATTTACAAACGGTTTGGTCTCTTACAAACGTTATTAACGTGGCTATAATTCTGGATGCTTGAACATGTTTAAATATATAATATTATATTTATTGATAAGTATGCAGTGTCATAACTACATCTCTGACGTTTATAACAAACCAAACCGTTTGAAAATCGGTAGAAAATGGAGCAAGTTATGGTTATTTAAAAAGTACATGCACCATTAAAACACAATGTTACGAGTGAGCGAGCTCCCTGTGGCAAGATGGCCGCCGTGTGCGGACGTCGACCTCCATTGGCCAGCAGCGCAGACGAGACATCTAGCCTTTATTATATGATATCTATGGTAACCATAGTGCAGCGATTTCCGAGTTCGGAATGGCGCTTCACTATTGGCCGACGCTGGTCACGTGAGCACCATGCGTGTGATGTTGACGCAGGAGCTGGCCAATACAAAGCCGGCGTTCTGACGTAGATCCAGGAAGCGCTGCACTGTGTTTACTTCGTCAACAGCGTAGAAGACTGACACAGAAGAAATTCTTCTATAAAGTCTTTTTTTTTTTCTTTTTTTTTTTTTTTGTGCAAAAGGTATTATTGTCGCTTCATAAACTTAAGGTTGAACCCCTGTAGTCACTATTTTAATGATGTCTTTTTCTGGGCCTTGAAAGTGGTTGTTGCATTGCTGTCTATGAAGGGGTCAGAAAGCTCTTGGATTTAATCAAAAATATCTTCATTTGTGTTCCGAAGATGAACGAAGGTTTTGGGTGAACTATACCTTTAACCAAAACAAAGATTATTTGAGTATGTTGTAAAAGAAAATACGATTTCAGTTTTTCTACGTTTCAATGTTTTCACGTTTCATTTCAATGTGTTTTGTAATTGTTTGTGAAATTTACAGGTAATTTCTGAGTGAAATGTGTTTATTCATTGTACAATATTTGTTAAAAATAAAAAATCTTACATGTTTGTACAACTCGCATTGTACAAATTCCTAAAAAAAATGTATACAAAATGTACATTTTCCTGTGAGATTGAGTTGGTTGGGTCACCAGGTTCCACATATTTTTCCAAATTAATTTATTCTCATATCTGTTTGTTTTGCCTTGGGGCGAACAGTGGGTTGGAAGGCAGTGGTGTCTGCACTGACAGGGCAGCTGGACGCTCACCGCTTACGGTCCCATCAGCCCAGATTAGTTGAACTGGAGCTTCAGCTGCCTTGATGAGTAGCAGATGGCAGATGATGGGTGACCCCTGCAGGGCTTGTTCTGGGACAGGGTTTGCACACTAGAGAAGGCAAACCCTAACACATTTGGATGCAGAAGGGTGCGCTCGCACTTAGTTGCCTATTAAGAATTTAATGAATTCATATTGTAAAGGGATAGTTCACCCTCACAATTAAAATGTGTCATCATTTACTCACCCTCATGTCATTCCAAATCTGTTTGACTTTATTTCTTCTGCAAAGATATTTTGAAGAACGTTGGGGAACGTCAAAACAACACTGGGCAGCAATGATCATCAAAAAACACAGACATTTCTCAAAATATGTGTTCTATCGAAGAAAGAAAGTCATACAATTTTCAATGACATTAAGGTGAGAAAATGACAACAGATATTTTCATTTTTGGGTGAAACATACTCTTTCTAAGACTGTGTAAAAGTGGTGTTTTCAAACAGCATGTCAAATGATAGATATGTAATGACAAAACATAGGCCTAACTTAAACGGATAGTTTACAAAAATGAAAATGATGTTATGATTTATTCATTTTCATGTTGATGTTCTTTATTCTGCAAACTGAAACACAAAAGAAGATATTTTGAAGAACACTGGGGTGAAAACATCTTCACAATATATGAAGATCTTCTTTTTCTTCTTCTTCAGAAAAAAAGGTAATTTGCTCACCCTAATGTCATTGTTTTTCATAGAACAAAAAGAGCACAGCTTTAGATGAATGTCCCTGGTTCTCTTTTCCATGAAAGTGGCTTCAGAAAACTTGGAATATAGTGCTGTATGGATTACTTTTATGGTTATTTTAGACCGTTTTTGTCATTTTTGAACCAAAAAATATTTCCTTTTGTGTTTCATGAAAGAAACAAAGTCATAGCAAACAGGGTAGATCAGTTTATTTTAACAAGTTATGACAAGTATATTCATGTTCGTGTGAACTAACTCTTCTAAGCCAACTAATTAGGTTAGTATTTTCATATTGAATAGCAAACATTAGTTATTTAAAGCAAAAACAAAACTTAGTCTTAGTGACTGAGTGAAAAATGAAAATTACAAAACCGGTATCTTCTGCAGAACACAAAATAAAATATTTTGAAGGATGTTTTTGTTTTCAACTGAAGAATGTTTCAACTGTTTATGACCCCACTGATCATTGAATAGTTTCAGAGATATTTTTCCAAAAAATCTTCTTTTGTGTTCAACGGATAGAAAGTCAAACAGATTTAATAAATCTTAACTAGGACTTTATAGCCTCAAAACAACAGAAAAACCTGACAGTCAGTACTAGAACTAGATTTTTGTACAAAATACTTGTGCACAACTAGTTTTGATATTCTGAGTTTTTCAGTTCGCACGTTCAATGCAAGTTTAAGGGATTTTTATGACCATTTTATTGTCCATGAGTGAGAAAATGATGACAGGATTTTCATGTGTCATTACCTCATTACCAAATTGTATAATGCCAAACACACACAGCAGATGGATTAGTCATGACTGAAAAGTTTACTCTTTGAATTACTGTGCATTTGTGGGCCGTGAAGTCGTGATGTCCATGTCCTGTGTCACAGTTTTAATACCACACTTTGTGAAGAAAGAAGCCATAAACGCGTAGCCAGAGATCTCCTACGTAGCCTGTGAGCTAAACCGCGAGAATAGCCCTACTGGTCTGAGAGGTTTCTACACCCACATAAGTCCAGATGGGCACCAGCAGCGAGAGGTGAGTCACTGTCAAACCACACAAACACACTCACCAGACCTTAAACAACTGAGCATGCTTATGATATACAAACAGTCTTCAGGAACAGCAGGCAAAATGTTGTTTTTCTGCATTGAGCTATTGCCTGATAAATGTGTCTGACTCAGAGTGTGATGTATGACTAAACATTCCACTTTCAACAATCTCCTGTCAAGCTCTATTTTTTCTTTGTGTCTGTCACCCGCCCTTCTGTTCCTTGCCATCATTAAAGCTTTTTGTCCATTCCCTCTCAAAAGTGGGCTGCTTCCTTTTTATAGCTTAATTGCGAGAACATCAAGGACGACATCAAGCAATCTTTTTTTAACAGACAAAGAGGCTTTTTCATTTTCTAAATTCAATTACTTCTATTCAGATTGGGAACGGTTCATAGTCGAGGCCTCTCGATGAGACACTCTGCCTGTTTTTGGGGTCTTTCTGAGGGACCTGGTAGCTCTCCAAAAAAAAAAAAAAAAAAAGTACTAATCAAGAGTCACTCGTACGACAATTGCAGCTAAGTCTGGCAAGATTCTGGTGGAAACTGTGTTAAATCTTAACAAGGACTTTCTGACCTCAAAACGACATAAAAACCTGACAGTTAGAAGTAGACCTTAGACATTTACAAGTAGGGTTTTTATGTTTTATTTGATTTGATTTTCATACTGTATTTTCTATCCCCTTAAACCCTACCTCAAAACCTACACACCTCAGAAAACTTTCAGATTTTTTACATTTTCAAAAAACATAACTTAGTATGATTTATAAGGTGTGCAAGCTGTTTTCTTCATGGGGACCAGAAAATTTCACCACAAGGACAAGGATTTCGGAAATTGCCATCTTTGTGGGAACATTTTGTCCCCATAATGTAGGGTTTACTAGGCTTTATAATTCTTCATTTGGGGAAAAACTGAGACTGGAAAGACATGTGGTCTGTTTCTTAGAGCATGTACTCTGTAGCCGATGTATGTTCAAATTCAGATTGCAACATTTCCCATTATGTCCTCTTTTTTTATCAATAAAAGTGTTAAAAATGACAAAAATAAAACTACATTTTAAATTTCCTGAAGTAAATGTGAGTGATAGTTACTATAATGCGTTGGGGTAACGCAATACAAGTAACGTGAGTTATGTAATCAGATTACCTTTTCAAGTAACGAGTTAAGTATTACTTTAAAATAAATAAAAATAAATAAAAAATAATTATTCAAATAAGTAATGCAAGTTACTTTGTTTTCTCATTGACTGACAGCTCTTCTGTCCCCATTTTGAGAGAAATCCGGAGTAGAAATTTGAGCATGCATTTAGTTACTTTTACAGGGAGTAAATAATTTATATTGTAACGCATAATATTGTAACGCATTGCTTTTAAAAGTAAATTTCCCTAACTCCGCTCAATATAACAAACCAGCTATTGAGCTTTTTTTCTCTCTTTTTTTAATGCTGCTTATTTAGTAATTTAAAATGAGCTGATGCAACACAATTCTTGCACATTTTGTCCAGCTTAAGGTCACTGCACAAGAAAGAAAGAAAGAAAGAAAGAAAGAAAGAAAGAAAGAAAGAAAGAAAGAAAGAAAGAAAGAAAGAAAGAAAGAAAGAAAGAAAGAAAGAAAGAAAGAAAGAAAGAAAGAAAGAAAGAAAGAAAAAGAAAGAAAGAAAGAATATCTCTTGCAATATCTCTGATAAATTTAGTATGATCAGCACTGAAAATGTTGTTTAATGCTTGCGCTTGACTCAGATAATCTGTCATTTGGAGAGTCTTATGCCAGAGCAAATCAGTGTCTCTGCCATCTGAAATCTTGCCAGCAAGATGTGACGTTCTAACCACTGTGAAATTACTAATCCTGCTTTGGAATCGCTTGCTTTTCTTTAGGGGTTATTGCAGATCAGCGAATGGCATGAGAATTGGATTTGGAAAGGATAAAGATGATATTTTTCCATTTCTTTCGAGGCATGTGTGCGTATCAAGACTAATGTGTATGTTTAAAGACCGATTTATCAAATTCAGCTCGTTAAATGAAAGACCAAATAACAGTCATCAAGTGAATTACTTTCATCGGCGCTGGGGGAATATCCTGAGCTCTTATCCCTCTGAATATTTATTCAATCTTCCTAAGCATGGAAATCATCAGTAAAATCTAACATTTACCCCCATAAACCCTATCCTGCTTTCTTCGGTTTGTGTCACTTCACTTACCACCACAACCTTTTGGTGTGTTCAAGTCTCTTTCGTCGCAACAAGATGGCGGTGTTCCTTCTCTCAATTAACTACACAAAAACACAGCAAGGGTTTTAAACTCTACTTCTAGAAGGACAAAGGATTTTTTATGTTTAATTTATGAAGCCAATGTAAACTTTATGATTACATATTAAATAATAAATAACATACAAAATACCTTTAAGTATTGTGGTTTTCTGCCATGTTTCTCACTGACACACGCCTCATCTCGTAAACTCGGGACTAAAGAAAATCCCAAGCTTTCCACATGTATTTACGACTTTGAAAAATGTGTGTTCGAGTTGTGAATGTGATCTTTCCGACATGACTTGAACACACTATCTGAGACCTTAAAACAGTGCTCCATTTATGCAGATTTAACATTTAGCATTTTTAACATGATGTAGTCGTGTTTTTTTCTGGTAAAAAAAAAAAAAATATATATATATATATATATATATATATATGTAATATGTCTAATAGAGTTATTATGTATTGCTGTCCCAATACAAATAAATGCGGATGGATGGATGGATGGATGAAAGGATGGATGGATGGATGGATTACTAATAAGACAATCCCTAACATCCAGTAAGAGAATAGAGCTATAAAATAAATGTGAATATATATGCTCAGATTTAGTCTTAGACAAATTTAAAACATTGTTGAGACCTCTTTTGAAACTCTTAGGCCTATTAAAAAGACGGTTATTAGAAAAATATCCAAGTAAGATGTTCTTAACTAAAATGATCAGTTCTGTTGTACTGGACTGACCTTACCAGGGAAAAATGGGGAGCAAACACACACACATGGTTGGATTATAGGAAATGTGGAAGTAAAGTTCATTTGTTTATGAAATTGCTCTTTAGGCATTCCCAAAAAGACTGTGGAAATGTCAACACCCTACCACACGCAAACAAGAAAAACATGTATGTCTGTTCTGTTTCATTTTCCTACATAGGGACAATGTGCGATCCACATGATTCAGGCTATTTTTCTCAAGGCTGTTTTGGTGCAGCAACTACCCGTGTGTAAAATGAATACCGTCCTGCTACATTTGGAACGGTCCCCACTGGTCTTTCTGCCTCTAATAATGTTTCTGCAGCTAATATAGGAGTCGCCGACATGTTTTGAGATCTTGAGATCTTGTGCCCTCTCTTAAAAACACATTTGCAAGTTCATTATCATTACGCTTTCTTTTCTTCTCGGCTCTTGTCTTTTCCTCACTCTCTCGCTTCTCCTCACTTAGCACATCTGTTCAGTTTGTATGCGGCATGCTGCTGTCTTCAAATTGCTGTCCCCTTTGGATCTCTTCTGCATAAGGTACGTGTGTGTGTTATAGATCAGATGATGACCAACTGCAGCAGGTGTAAAGCCACTGCAGTGTGGATGGACTGATGTCTATGCGTTTCAGTCACTGAATGCTTTCAGGTTAGAGCTTCATCCTAAAAAATTGCTATGGGCAAAGATTACGAAACAGCCCAGAATAAAATTGAGCCCAATGAAGAAACTGCTGACAGACAGTGAGAGCACAGAGGTTCAATTTGTTAACATTAGTTGATGCATTAGGTATCATGAACTAAAAAAAATATTTTTTTTACAGCATTTTTAAATATAGATTAATGTTAATTTATACAAATACTATTATTTATTGTTAATGCATGTTTATTTATAATACAGTAAACAATGATAATTTATCCAAAATGTTAAAATGTGTATTTATATGCACTATCAAAAGTACAGATCAAAAGAGAGAGTTTTTTTTAAAGACATTAATACTTTTATTCAGCGAGGACATATTAAATTGATGAAAAGTGACAGTAAATACATTTATTAAGATGTTAAAAGATTTATATTTCAATAAATAAATAAATATATATATATATATATATATATATATAATTTTTTTTATTATTTTTTTATTATTATTATTATTTTACATTCATCATATAATCCTGAAAAAACTATAGTTTCCACAAACAAATTAAATTAAATGAGCATTGATAAACATTGATATTAATAAGAAATGTTTCTTGAGCAGCAAATCATCATATTAGAATGATTTCTGAAGGATCATGTGACACTGAAGACTGGAGTAATGATACTAAAAAAAAATCTGCTTTGTCATCACAGGAATAAATTACATCTTAAACTATATTATCTAATAATAATATATTATATAATAATATAATATATTATATATACAAAACAGTTTTTTAACTAAAATAATATTTCAGAATACTACTGTTTGTACTATTTTTAATCAAATAATTGCAGCCTTGATGAGACTTTTTTCAAAAACATTAAAATAAGTCTTACTTACCCCATTTTTTTATATGTAAAAATGTATATTAACCTATATTAAACATTCTGAAAAAGGTTAACTGATAGTTCCTGATACCAAAAGCAATAAGTAATGTAACCAAATTGAACATAATTGTGCAGCATTACCAAATTAATATAAGCCAATTTCTGATTGGTGGACTGGAATGTTTTTGTCCTTGCATGGCCAACAGGATGGAATGTCCTACTTGGAAAACTTGCGTCACCATAAATCCAGGAAAGATGAGAAAAATAGACATTAAGTACAGTCAACTTGGCTGTGTAAGTCATTTCAACTTAAATTACATTAAACTGACCTAAAGTTGAGACAAATTGAGTCTCGTATAACTTAAAAGATAAAGTTTAAAATGGCTCAAATTATTTTGATGAGTTGAAGTAATGTAAAGCATATGTTGTCATGACTTATTGATGATCATGTCATTTTTTTTTACAATGTTCCTCTTGGAATGAACAAACAAACATTCATAAGAAACATACAAATTTCTAAATTACAAATTTCCTCAACATTCAATCTCATTTTGTGGCAATCAAATCCCCTATTTTCATTATGACCCTTGACTTATAGACTTTTAGGGCCCTATCTTGCACCCAGCGCAATTGACTTTGTACACCAACGCATGTATTATTCCTATTTTGCACCCGCGCACAGCGGACTTTTCCCTCCACAGACGCATGTCGGTAAACTAGCAAATGCATTTGCGCTCCCCGGGGCGGTTCAGCGCAAAGAGGAGGTGTGTTCCGGCGCAAACGTTCCCTCATGCTATTTTGCAGGTTTAGAAAACAATTCCGCCACTGACCAGGAAAAACCTAGTCTAAAGTCAGTGGCGCATTGCGCATGTTATTCATATGCTATTTTAAGGGCGCATGCTTGGCCATAATCAATGGAGCGTGTGCACAACGTGCAAGCACTTTACTTATCTCATCTACACACAGACGCAGCAGTTCTCATTTTTAGAAAACCATACATTATTACAAAGAAAAATATTAACACACGAGGGAAATCATTGTTGTGTCCATGAAGATGTGAAAAAATAGGCATAAATCTAGCTTACACATTTACCCAAATTATTATACACCTGTTTTACCGAAACTAATTTGGGTGGGTTTCTCCCATCCCCAATATCACTTCTCTGTGTTTTACGTCCCTGACGAGAACGTCGGTCTCCTCGGCTGTGAACCGCTCCTGGCGTGCGTATGGCAAATCCGCCCTTATAATAGCAATCCGCCATGGAACAAACGCCTGCTCTTAAAGGGAATGTGAGATGTTGCTCTGATTGGTTTATTTCACGTTACGCCCAAACCACACCTATGAATAATGAAGCTGCTTCAGACCAACCCATTTTAGATTTGCGTCGGGCGCAAGAGTAATTTATCCCGCCGGTATAATAGCAACAGCGCCCCAGACCCGCCCACAAAGTTACTTGCGTTTCGCGCTTGATACTTGCGTTTCAGATCGTTAAAATAGGGCCCATATACTTCCTCAGTCTTTCCAGTTCTTCATAGTTTCAGTAATACCTATTATGTGAATGCTTTGATTCACTAACCCAGAGTGAATGGATTTCAGGAATCTGAACTCTCGCCAGCGTTGAGCTTGTCTGCGGGCTTTGAGCTGTTGTGGTTATGAAGAACTTGTGGAAATCTGAGGCTAGCATAATCTCGCTCTCCCCATGAGCAAAGCACTGGGTTTCCCTTTCTCATTCTCACCGTTTACCTCTGTTCACTTTGTTGTGGAAATTTCCGCGAGGTTCAATTAAGCCTCCCTCGAATCTCGGCACGTGCGATGACACATTTAAAGCTTTTATTATCAGCTCTTCCGTGTTATCTCGTCACCAGGCCACCCTTCCCCCCATCTCTCTTACTCACATCAAACACTTTTGCGTGTATTTTTTGCCACTCCTTCCCCCATTCTTTACCTCGCGCTCTCTTTCGGCAGCATCACTTGGCCACTGAGGCTGGTTGCTGTGGCAACATCTCCCAACGGAGCTGGCTACCTTCCCTGTTACCGTAGCAACTGGTTCCCTGCAGGATTCCAAATGAGCCACTCCATCTCTCTCTCTCTCTGCTTTCCATAATTGAACTGAAATATGCTTTCCTGGATGCTTTATATTCAGTAGGTCAAAAATATAGCCAGAAGAACCAGTAAATGAGCACAGAGCATTAGAGCCATTGATATTGTTTGTTTGAACGCTACATCGCTCCCTCTCAAGATGCTTAGACACACATTTACATGTGACTGATGTCGCCTCGACACAATGGCTCATGACATAATTAAACAAGAGCGAGCAACCAAATCAGATAATGTCCAACAATCTCAATGGTCTAAATGGGTCCAGTGCATTTCACCCCAAATCTCCGCATCTCTAAATGCTTCATCATGTCCGATGCTTGGAATTAGCATCTCGCAGTTTTCCTTTTAAAAAAGGGAATTAGCCTATTAAGTTACGCAGATCTTTCCAAGCCAGCTTTCTCTCTGAGACTGTCATTACATGTGAAATATACAAGATACGCTTCATCCTTCCTACCGCAGGACCCTTTAATATTCATATAAATATTCATCACAGACCATTAGCGAGTGGTATTACTCATGTCTCAAATTGCAATGTGTAATTGCTGCTATTAGCAGAGACTTAGCAGTGGTGTTAGCATTAGTATTAGTGCATAGATTCAGCCCTTATCATTTAAAATGTAACACCATGTTGTTGTTGTTGTTGTTGTTGTTTTTAACAACTGACATGTAAGCTGTGAGGCAGTGTTGTTATTCCTTAACTAAAACTATTAAAAATTATTTTCGTTAATTGAAATAAAGCTGAAATAAAATAAAATAAAAACTTAATTTAAATGAAACCGAGAAATGTTGGCTTGGCAACTAAATAAAATAAACTAGGTGAAGTACTAAAATTACTAAAACTGAAATACATATAAATTAAAGCTAAATAGAAACATTAAAAAAACAAATAAAAAATACAAAAACATAACAAAATGACTAAAAATGAACATTTCTGGAAATACACTGGAAATCTAAAAATAAAAGTTAATTCTAAATATTAATAAATATTACAATAGTATATAAATACTAAAATAACACTATAACACTAATAACATCTTAAAGTTGCAATGTAGCGGAAATAGCGGCAGATATTTTCATCCATATGGTGATGAACATCCAAGTGAAATGGATTATTGAAAAAAAGAAAGACTGACAAGTATTGGTGCATTTAAAAAAATTGATAGGGTGAATTTCCATTTGAAGCTGACTATAACAGTAAATACAATAAACAATACAGCTTAGTTTGTAAGTATACTTAGTATATGTTAACTCGAACATTTAGGCCTACTGCATCTGTAACATGTTAATTCACTGTGAACTAACTTAAAGGTATAGTCCACCCAAATATGAAAATAATGTCATCATTTACTCACCCTCATGTTGTTCCAAACCCATAAGACCTTTGTTCATCTTCGGAACACAAGTGAAGATCTTTTTGATGAAATCAGAGAGATTTCTGTCCCTCCACTGACAAGTCTACGCAACTACCACTTTGATGCTTTAAAAAATTCATAAAGAAACCATAAAACAAATCCATATGAATTGAGCGATCCAAATATTCTGAAGAGACTAGTTCGATTTATATGATGATATGTGAGTATGTGATTTTAAATGATTTAATTTAGGTTTTTATTCACATATAAACATTCAACTCACTCATCAGTTGTGGTAAACGCAAGCTTAAGACTGTCAATGGAGGGACAGAAATCTCTCGGATTTCATTAAAAAAGTTGAACGAAGATGAACGAAAGTCTTGAGGGTGAGTACTTAATGACAGAATTTTCATTTTTGGGTGAACTAACCCTTTAATAAAAAATACAATTATTGATTGTTTGTTCAACTAACAAAAAATATAGCTCATTCATGTTAGCTGCATAAACTATAATTGGGTTTGGAAATACATAAGGTAGAGTAAATAATTGTGTCCATGTCTAATTTGTACCTTGTTAGTCAGGCTTGGTTTCTGAGCGAACCATGTCAGATTGGACAAAAATAAAAACCTCTGTCTGTATACAGTTTATATACAGTACAACAATCTATTCTTCAGACCAAGCCTAGAGGTTTAATACTTTGCCATGTCTGAAAAGAGAAAAATGCTCTGTAATCTGTGCTGAATAGAGAAGCACAGTTCAACAATTCATTCAATTATCTGAGCTTGTGTAACATTGTGATAGCTTCAGAACTCATCTCAGCTCACAGTGGCAAGTGTTTACAAATGACATTTTCTTGCTGCGTCCTTGAGACTTCCTGCCCGTGTGAAATATGCCGCCGGTAAAAGATTGTGGAAAAAAACGCATTGTATGAAAGATCACACCGCAAAGAGAGAGCACAAAGGAAAAATGAATTGCTTCTGTGAAAAGCAAACATTTTAAAAGTGATGAAAAAGCCAAGATAGACCATAACGCTGTGGTGCAATGATTCGAGGAGAGAGAGAGAGAGAGGTTGCGGAGAACATGGAGTTCTATTAGAGACAGGACAGCCGTTAGATTGACAGAAGTAGCCGAAGAGAAGGGGAGGGACAGATGGAGAATGAGTGAAGTGGGCACAGATGATAAATATTTGATTGCAAAACAAACTGAGATGATGGAAAAAAGAGGAGAAAAGCAACGGCGGGTCGGCTGGGGATGAACGTACGGGGTGTCAGGAGAGAAGAGGGGAGGTGGAACGAGGGACGTTCGAGAACAGGAGAGCGTGACAGAGGTACCCAAGCAGATCCGACAAGCAAGAGTCCGGGCCTTTCCGAGGCCTTACATTATTGATGGAGCTGCAGCCATCTTCTGTTTTAAAATGTGCCGAGTGTCACACACAACTACATTTTGGGGTTTTGATACATAACAGTGTGCTGCAAAATTCAGAATTGAAGAACTGTATCTAACAAGAATGTGAATTTGAAGTGAACTGGCCGCACCCCACAGGAAGATCAATTTGGAATTTGAATTGAAATAACAGGAAGTGGAATTTACTTAATTGTAATTCAACAGAGGTAGTGTATTTAAGTGTTCTTCCACAGATGTTAATGTATTCAACATGATGAAATACATTAACTATATACAATTATTACAATTTAAATACAAATCTACACTACTGTTCAAATGTTAGTGGTTGGGAGGATTTTTTCTTGCTTATGAAAGAAGTATCTTTCCAAGGCTGCATTTATTGATTAAAAATATTGTAAAAATCATGAAATTTTGAAATATTGTTATACTTTAAAATAACTGTTTTCTATTATAATATATTTAAAAAATACAATTTATTCCTGTGATGTCAAAGTTGAATTTTCAGCATCTTCAGTGTCACATGATCCTTCAGAAAACATTCTAATATGATTTGCTGCTCAAGAAACGTTTCTTATTATTATTAATGTTGTCATTAATGTGGAAACCATGCCACTTTTTTCAAGATTCTTTGATGTATAAAAAGTTCAAAAGAACATCATTTATTCAAAATAAAATCTTACATTATGTCTGTACTGTCAGTTTTGATCAATTTAACAAAAAAAATCCTTAGTTAATAATAACACAAATTTCTTTTAAAACACACACAGACACACACACACACACACACACACACACACACACACACACACACACACACACACACACACACACACACACACACACACACACACACACACAGTATACCTGATTGAACAGCAGTGTATGGCTTCAAATTTCAAGTCTTTTAAAAAATATATTTTTCAGACAAGCCAACATTCAAAGTTTGCAATTTTGCACCGTGTGCTACCTCAATTCAAATTCAGCAAAATAAATTAAATTTAAAATAAATGTTCAATTCTGAATGGTGCACAACCCTGGTAACAACACTCTACTACAATAGCCCCTATGACGGTGATGAGGCGAATTACACAAGCCGAGATCTAAAAAAATTACCCAATCTTGTTTACCAGCGGAGGCAGAACTTATTTCATACTGTATGTCAACAGCAGACACTGTGAACGGAACGCCACAAACCCCGAGACAAGAGAACTGCCAAGAATTAATGTCACCTGACTTTTTCCATCAAAACATATCAAACCCTAATGCAAACTCATGGTTAGACAACAAACACAGACAGACAATGCATCTTTTTAGAACAAACAGATTCTGCATTTCTAATATAATATAATATAATATAATATAATATAATATAATATAATATAATATAATATAATATAATATAATATAATATAATATAATATAATATAATATAATAGATCACCCAGGCCTGCTGGTATATGTCAATAGAAACATTGGGTCTCATTCACGACATACGGGTGATACATTTCTAAAGAAAATGTGAATGATTCTTGCTTGTGCAAAAGTTTGTTTTGTTATCCGTGGTTACAGTTTTCATCCTTATAATGAGTAATGGCACAGATGTTTGGCAATCATTGCATTCCTCATATGAGATTTGACATTTTACATCCAGGTGATAGGAAAATAATAGGCAAAACACCATAATTTGCATAACACGTTTTGCATTTTACTCTGCACCAGCAAACGATGGACAAAAAAGTGGGCCTCCATAAAAATGGAATCGACCTGCCGTCTCCACAAGACACGTTTGATGATGCTTCAGCTCTAACCAACATGTTTCCTGGGGGATTTATTTCATGTGGCGTCTCAGTGGTATGTGCGAAGTCTGTGAACCAACATTTCTCATGAAAGACTAATAGGACTATATATTTTTATTCCACAGAATTCCTCCAAGGTTGCTCTAAATCTGTCTTCAATCTCACAAATCCATCTTATCTTGCCTACAGCTATTTGCCTGCTCCATTTGCTATAAATCTATTAACACTCCTCATTTAGCCCAGTTTGCATTGCACTCTTGTATTTAGCCGCTGGTCTACCTTGCCAATGCAAAACCACTGACATTTACAACAGAAATACTTATATTAAGGCCAACATTGTTCATTCATTATTGCAAACTCCCATCGCTGTTGAAATCGGTTCTTGGTCCCTGAAACGCCCGGCTTGGTTTTATATGAGTTGTGCTCTGAAGACTTGCAGGCTCGTGACATCTCTCCACTGACCGACATCTCCCACCAGGCCAAACACGTGTGCGGATCTCTGACAGAGATGAATCGGATCAGGCCAACAAACCGGGGCCAGCAGGGTTAGGATTTCTCCCTAAGCTAATATCGCTCTATCTTCCTCACACTCCCCTCCCATCCCCTGGCTTGCAGTTTTCATCTGCCATTACTGTATCTTTCTATGTAAACTCTCTCTCTCTTGCTCTTTCTTCACACTTTTTTCCCCCTCCAGCAAAAGTCTAGAGCAGTGTTATCAATTTATAGCAGAAGCTCCATAGGCTGTCTGACTAAAGCCTCCTACTGGGAAGCCAAAACTTCAGCCTTAATTTTTAGCCTTGCAATCTCTGAAAGTTCGAACAGAAACCAGAGCCAATTAGGCTTTTCCCTGGGCAGGCTGAAGACACAGACAGAAATCTGCACTGGGTTTTATTCTCACTCATAAGGCTGCACAATTATGATTAAAAAAAAACAGCTACTTGTATTTATTTGAATTAATTCAATTGACATTAAAATACTTATTTATGTAGCGCAACGACAGCCATATTCTTTATGTAGGTTACACATCCACCAATGTAAAAAATATAAATAAAATCCAAGTACAATCACCTTAAGTCATTTTAACTTAAATCACATTACACTGACTTAAAAATGAGTTGAGTCTTGTATAACTTATAATAAAAGTTGAAAATTGCTTAACTTGTTTTGATGAGTTAAAGCAATGTAAAAACATGTGTTGTCATAACTTATTGATTATATATGTTTTATTATATATTATATACTGTATATATAGATTGTTTCAGTGTGGCAGAGAACTGTGTAACTGAATAGCTACTGTATACATCAGTTGACGAACACTAACCACTTGGCAGCACGAAAGGCAAAATCCAAACATTTTTAACAAATGCTGTCTGTCTGCACAATAAATCTTTTAATTTCTATGTGCCATGTAATGGGAGCATTATAGATTTTTCACATTGATTGCATTGTATGTGTTTCACTTTCTACACTGCAAGCAAACAGCAAGACATCTAGCAAATAGCTTTTTGCCTGAGTCGGGTGATATTTATTAAACATTGCCTTTTTGTGGGCCTTAATGTATATTGTAAAACACATCATACTGCTTAAACTTCCCTCTTTTTTAGCAACTAATTCAAATGTCATTGATGCACACAACTGGTCTGTGATTGGTTTACAATGCTCAACTACTGAAAAAAAATAAATTGCTAAATAAGTAAATGGAATGCTGTAATCAACACTTTTTCACAACTGCTTAATCAAGGCAGTCATAATCTTCAGTATTTATTTGGATGATTGTGTTATTTGGATCTGACATATTTTGCAGATGTATCCATACTTGCCTTCATTTCAATCCACAAAATCCTGAAATGAAACATTTGCATTTATGCATTTATTTTTAGCCAGACCCTCATTAGAAGATGCATAAAAAAGGTGCTGGAATTCACCAGCCTTGGATTTTATAATCAACATACACGAGTGATAGTGGCTGCCAAATAAGCTTAAATGCACATACTGTCATGGGTGAGAGTTAATGGGTTTCAGCTGCATTTATTTTAAATGAGCAGTGTATCTCTTTCATAGTCACAGAACACGTTTCATCTCTGCACTGACAAGGAATACAAAAACGGAGAGGAATGATGCACTGAAATGGTGCATTTCATACCCTGTAGCAAATGCACATGGCGGAGCAAAGCACATTGGAAAACATTAGTGAAACCTGATTATCTCCCATGCTCGGAAATTAATTAAACGAGAGAGGGGGAATCTGGTGGGGCTTGTACACTCGTATCTGTTTCAACAAATCCCCTGCCCTGCAGCCAGAGCCGATGTGCCTCTGCACAGACAAGGCCACAGTCTACTGGGAAGAGCTGAGCATGCTGGGCAATTTACAAATTCAAGCACATCACCACCCAAGGGTCCTCCCTCCGTGGCTCTCTCTGTACTCGTTTAACACTGTCTTACCCCTCCACCACCCTCTGCTAACAATCACTACATAAGGACGTCCTGGACTTTTTTTAAGGACTGAAAGCGTCTGTTAAATAAATAAATAAATAACAATGTGTTGTAATTTTAATAATCTTATATTTCAATTATGTAATTTTAATAATATATATATATATTTTTTTAATTATTACTCAATATTCTATATGCAATTTTAATGTATTAATTTTATAAATTATGCTACTAATCATACTAAATTTCTCATTAAATTACATATGAAATGTATGTATTCATAAAATTAATATAATTAATTATATAAATGATATAAAAATCATACAAAAATAATATTATGTATTATACTATATGTAACAATAAAAATAATCGAATGTAATATTTCAAAAATATTATTTTAATATGATTTTAGAATTAAAGTTATTTAAATTATAATTTAATATTTTCTATGTAATTTGAATTTATTAATGATATAAACAATATTATAAAAATCATACTAAAATTATAAATAAATAAATACATAATATTTAGTATATGTAATAATAAAAATAGTAATGTAATATTTTAAAATGTAATTATTTTAATACGTTTTTAGAATTAAAGTTATTTCAATTATTATTTAATATTTTCTATGTAATTTTTAAATATTAATGATCAAATTAATTACATTATATATGAAACTGTGTTAATAAAATTTATATAATTTAACAATTGATTGGACAATAGGCTTTTCAATAAATGTATAAAAGTCTATATATTTGCTTCTAATATATATATATAATTTTTATTTTTTTATTTTTTTTATAACCAACAAAAAAACAGTAAATACCATTGTGATAAATGAATCATCCGGGAAGCCACAATCATCCAAATGCAATGTACATTGTTGCTAAAAAACTCAGTCCAGATGTGCTGTATAATTTTCAACTTTTGGAACCATTTCATGCTACGGTCCCCGAGGGGCTTCGCAGTACAGCTTCATCAGGTCTCAGGTTCCATAATGTGGAGTCTCTCCTCTGCTATAGAAATCCAATATCAAAATGTTCTCAAAGGAATCTCACGCTCCCAACAAGCTACACAACAGGCCACAGTTCAGCTGTTTCCTCCGTGCATAAACATAGTACGAAAGAGCACTGCAGCACTCAAAAACCCTCGAAAAACCATGAGAATAATACTTGGTTTCTAGCATCAACAAACAACCTCTTCACAACAGTCTAAACATTGCTTTCATGAGGGGAAACAACTCCCAGAGAAGATTACGTGAGGTACATCGTAAGGTGCGGTGAAGAAAACTGTGCTTTTTTTTTTTTGAGAACCACATATTCAGGGTGAAAATTTAAGAAGTGGTTTTATTGTGAGTCAAACAGGGGTAATCTAACATGCTCAAACGTGACGGCAAAACCAACGAAGCCCAAGACTGACTGTACAACACAACAGAGTTACTGGCAGCAACGGTAATCCCAGTAATGCTCTTACCAGCCCAGCATAATTGAACAATGAAAGATGGGTTTATGGCTAATAAATTTAAGCAATCTTCACTGGTGGTTAATACATAAAGAAGTATTTAATCCTCTTAGGATATGACTGTCAACTTTTTGCATTCTCCCACTTTCGAAATAACAAAAGATGGGATTTGCACCTCATCCAGATTATTGCTAAATGGAATTATGCTCACTGTTTCACATGACAAGGTGACCTTAAAGACTCTCACACTTATCCCTCCAGCTTCCATCTGCCATACAGGTGTATTTCAATAGAGCTACATTCGTAATCTATTTGTGAATGGATACATGGTTAATCAAAGAAAAATACTTACAGGACTGTTGCTAATGCTATCCATGTGAACGTAATATCATTTTTTTCTTTTTTTAGCACTAAGCCAAATTAAAATGTTAAAACATTCTCTTGGATTGAACAATGGTTTCACAAATCATTTACACTGAAATTTGGGTCACCCATTATGTCATGAATTAGACCCAATGTTTCTATTGACATACCAGCAGACTTGGGTGATCAAATATTTATATTATATTATATTATATTATATTATATTATATTATATTATATTATATTATATTATATTATATTATATTATATTATATTATATTATATTATATATGCCAATATTAATATGATATGATATGATATATGATATGATATTATTAAAGATGCCAACAACATTAGGAAGTACATTTCTCTGAATCAGTTCTTTTGAAATGTCCAATATATTGAATCACTTCATAATAATCATTTATACATTCATTAGCATCTTCACTTTTGTGACTTTTTACATTTTTAGCAAAAATATTTATGTAGGTAAACACTGATTATTACATAAATATTGTTATCAGTGCATATGAATGATTACATATTTATCATTCTGTTGTAAGTGGAAAAACTGTGGAACAAATTTATTGATATTTTAAACTACATTTTACTGTTTTATTTTTGCTTTAAATTTTTTGAATCCTCTAAAAAAAAGAAAAAAAAGACCAAGTTTATCCGATTGAAAAAAAAAAGCATCTTATTATTTTAAGCAAATACATAATAAATCAATTATTAAAGTAAAAGTTTAGGGTAGAGTTTCGTTTTTTGAAAGAAGTCTCAGCTCATGTTTTAAAATGTACTTTATTCCTGTGATGTCAAAGCTGAATTTTCAGCATCATTACGCAGTCTTCAGTGTCACATGACCCTTCATAAGTCATTCTAATATGATGATTTGCTGCTCAAGAAACATGTATCACTATAATCAATGTTGAAAACAGTTGTGCTGCTAAGTTGTTTCAGAGTATCAGTGATGCTGTGTTGTAAACATTGAATGGAACTGAATGTGCACACCTCAAAAAACCCTCCCTCTGTAGTCCACACATACGTCATCATATTTCCTTTCTCTTTAATATTTTATGATAAGTGCACAGACATTTCTAAAGGCACTGCTGTAATAAACATGAACAAAGAAAGGGGTATCCCCTCATAGACTCCCATGATTGCCTCGCCACAAACCCATCTTATCTAGCCTGCTCTACCATCACTGTACGGACACACTGGGTCACTGCACGATGAAGGTGACAGTGGGTTTCCTAGACACACCCTAAAGGCTCTGCTACTCATTTCCCATGAGGCTCGGCGGCAGCATCTGTGGACCGGCAGCTCGAGGTGAGTGCTGACACATTCAGACAGAAGGAGGGGGACAGAAGGATCAGCTCGTTCTCCCTCCCCCTTCCTCTGCTTAGTGCTTTCTTTTGAGCTGGTGATGGCGTTTCATTTTCGGCGTTTTCATTTTCGTTTCGTTCATTTATGACCCAAAATACAGGTTTCCTAGGCTAGATATACACCAAGCTACTCACCGATAAACAGATGTAGCTACGAACTAGCTTCAAATGTGGCAAGGTTACGGAGACGAGTACTAACACAATATCTATCAAATTTTGTTTCTAAAGACATTAGTAGATTTAGGATTATTAGGTTAAGTTAAGATTTAATTTCACTGACTTCAATCAAACTGATTGCATCCTGGGAGACAGGATGTGACTTCATTAAGGGGATTCATATTTAACAGCAGAGCCGTTTCAGAGCTGATTGATTATTGGTCATTGATTATGCTTTGTGAATGATTGAATAAACAACTGAACAAAATAGAATAAAGAAAAACTGCATTTTCTTATCAGGTAACACCCTACAATAAGGTTGTTTTAACCTCAGTGAATTGACTGAATTAATTATGAATATTTCTATGTATGTATGTATGTATGTATGTATGTATGTATTTATAGATAGATAGATAGATAGATAGATAGATAGATAGATAGATAGATAGATAGATAGATAGATAGATAGATAGATAGATAGATAGATAGATAGATGTTGGACAGACAGACAGACAGACAGACAGACAGACAGACAGGCAGATAGATAGATAGATAGATAGATAGATAGATAGATAGATAGATAGATAGATAGATAGATAGATAGATAGATAGATAGATAGATAGATAGATAGATAGATAGATAGATAGATAGATGTTGGACAGACAGACAGACAGACAGGCAGATAGATAGATAGATAGATAGATAGATAGATAGATAGATAGATAGATAGATAGATAGATAGATAGAGGTCAACCGTTAGTGGATTTTACCGATAACGATAACTAGGTTGGACCATATTGGCCGATAACCGATTAATCAACCGATAGTTTTTAAAATCGATACTGAATGAAAACAAACTTAATGCATAAAATAGTGCTGAACTTTATAACATAAAAAAAGAAAACAGTGCTTTAAAATGTAAAAATTTATTAGTGAATGTTGAAATTAACAATGAGCAATCCTTTTATTAACCTTAGTAAATGTTACAAATGGACTCTTATTGTAAAGTGTTACTATTTCTATTTCATTTAAATCCAAACAGTCATGCTTAAAGTTGGCCATCTTTAAAATATCTATACAAAGGCCATTGCAAATAGATACATATGTATATTGTATTTATATATAATATAAAATATATATATAAATATAAATATAAAACCGTTTCTGAAGTGCCCAGCTCTGTGCAGCGCACAGCCTTACGTGTCAAAACAAACTCCAGGAGGCGTCAGTGATAGTTTTTATTTCGCCTCTAGGGGGCGCTCTCGTACAGTATAATGACAGTGGACCCTTCTCAGCCGCTCCAGCAACGGATGCAACCACAGAAAAACTATTTTATGGATTTTTGCCGATAAACCGATGTTCCAGCAATCCTTTATCGGTGCCGATTTATCGGTTAAATCGGTTGACCTCTAATGATAACTACTGTGTTGTGTTATAAAGAATACACATATACAAATTAATTGTAAAGTGTAACTGTTTGTTTCTTGTTTACTGAAGACAAATGCTAAATTGCGTTCATGCTAGGATTATTTTAAATTATACCGATATCGCCTGCTAAAACATTTTCCATCTTTAAAACGGTGGCACTAAAAATCCCTTCGGATGCAGTAAAATTACACATATGTGACCCTGGATCACAAAACCAGTCATTAGTCGCACGGGTATATTTGTGGCAATAGCCAACAAAACACTGTATGGGTCAAAATTATCGATTTTTCTTTTATGGCAAAAATCATTAGGATATTAAGTAAAGATCATGATCCATGAAGATATTTTGTAAATTTCCTACCTTAAATATATCAAAAATGTATTTTTGTGAGTGGATGCAGCAAAATCGCCAACATAAATGGACAACTTTAAAGGAGATTTTCTCAATATTTCGATTTTTCCAGAATATTTTCGAATATTCCAGATTTTAAAATAATTGTATCTCAGCCAAATATTGTCCTATCCTAACAAACCATACATCAATGGCAAGCTTATTTATTCAGCTTTCATCTTAAATCTAAATTTAAAAAAAAATAAGATTGGTTTTGTGGTCCAGGGTCACATATGTGTTCTCCTGGTCTTACCCTGATTTGTTCACAAGAGGTTAAAGGGATTTACAACGTTTACATCCATGCATTGCAGACAGACACAATCCCAATCCAATCCCGATCCATGCACAACACTTGATCTGCATGTGGCCAAATCTAGCATCATATTACATAAAGTCTTTATATAATAAATAAATCTGCCCCATTATTCTGTCTTTTTCCAAGAAGGATTTTCAACCCTTCACTAAAACGCTTCATCACCCAATACTATTTCCCTATCGTTATGCAAAAAAAATACAAATTAAATTAAAAACAGAAAAACAAATAAGCATGGGATGTCTGCCATAAAAATATCTGAGTAACATAATTTATCTATCTTGGGCCTGAAGGTACAGCAGGCTTCGTCAGCACTGCAGGCCGCAGAGGCTGCAGCATATCTAATAGCACTGAATCAACAACCCCCAGACATCATTCAACCATCAGGGTTCAGATCGTGTCTGCTATAACAGTCCGTGTTGCTTAATGTCAGCTTCTCAAACTATTTGATCAGAAAGACCACTTTAAATGTCTCATTTTACTGATGCAGTGAATTGCTCCCATATAAATTGTCTATAGTTGCAGAAACAGAGACTGAAATTTTACAATCTAAGATGCATGGCAACTCATTAAGTTGCATACTGGTAATCTGCAACAAGACAGCAATTTCTGAATCTAATAGATTACTTAGTGATACCAATCTTTATACTAAACATCCATTCTGTAATGAAAAAAACATGCCCCACCCTAGTAAGAAATAAAAATGCTCAGCTAATTTATCTTTCCATTTATCAGGCCAAGGTCCCAATTGGTTCTCACTCACTCTCACTCTCACTCTCTCACTCTCTCTCTCTCTCTCTCTCTCTCTCTCTCTCTCTCTCTCTCTCTCTCTCTCTCTCTCTCTCTCTCACACACACACACACGCACAAATATACGCAGACAAACCTTCATAAATATCAGATCTGACCCCAGAATTGTGTTATTTGCACGCTCACTGTTTTTATATTTTAAATTTGGCTGCATAATAATAATAATAATTAAATAAAAAACAGCCTGCAAAAAAATGATGTACAAGTACATCAAGTACATGACAATTAGAACAAGACATAAATGTGTTATCCGCATTCGGATCCTACCTCATCTCTCCAGACGCAATAAGACAATAAAGTCATCAATATTAATGGCGTTTTCTGCCCCATTCTTCTTCCTTCTCTTCTTGGTATTTAACTTTGCTGATTTCTCTGAATGCCTGTTTTAACTGCTGTATTATTTACAAAAGAAAAAGCAACGGGATTGAACAGGTCTGCTGCGGGATACGAGCTGGTCTGATCGGCGTTAGGCTGAGATATCTCCTGTGTCCGCAGATCTCGGTGTGAATGACAGTCGGCTGCGGCTCCCCCCTGTAAAACCAAACCCTCCTCCGCTCGGGCTGCGCAGAGGGTGGGCGTCCATTTGCTGAAGAACAGCGGCCCCTGCTGGACATTCATAGAAATGCACTGTGGACGCCTGTGAGAAAAGAAGAGGTTAAACGAAGTCTGTGGGAGAAATACGTAGGCATACTAGTTTATACTTTTCACCCAGCTAAATGCATATTGGTGCCTACAATTTATTATTTCAATAGATTTTACAGCCGCTGATTTTACATTCCTCACTACATTACTTGCACATCTACCTGTTTGTGGTGTAGTTTCAGGCTTGAGTCGCTAGAGGGAAGTCAAGATAAATGATTACACCATGCACGCACGCTCAAACACACATAGGCCTATGTATAAAATGATTAATGAATAGGCTGTAATGTTCTATGGAGCTAATGAGGTTTATATGTTTAATAAGATGGCAGTGTTTAATAAGAATGTGATGAATAGGTGACACTGAACATTTCCACTATTATTGCCCAGGGAAAAAAGATTTTGACAATAATCGGGCATGTTGTCACTCTTTGGAGCCTTTACCTGGGCTTTCAAAAAAGATTACGAAACACACAACACTTTATGAAACAAGCAGCAGCAAAATAAAAATAAAAAGTAACTAAAATGATCGACATTAACATAGGCTACATACATACAGTACAGGCCAAAAGTTTGGAAACATTACTATTTTTAATGTTTTTGAAAGAAGTTTCTTCTGCTCATCAAGCCTGCATTTATTTGATCCAAAATACAGAAGAAAAAAATAATAATATTGGGATATATTACAATTTAAAATAATTGGTTTTCAATTTATTATACTTTAAATTATCATTTATTTCTGTGATGCAAAGCTGAATTTTCAGGATCATTACTCCAGTCTTCAGTGTCACATGTGACATCCAGTCTATCACATGATCCTTTAGAAATCATTCTAATATTCTGATTTATTATGAGAAACAGTTCTGCTGCCTAATATATTTGATGAATAAAAGGTTAAAAATAACTGTATTTATTCAAAATAAAAAAATATTTTCAAATAATATAAATCTTCTTTACTATCACTTTTTATCAATTTAACACATCCTTGCTGAATAGAAGTATTGATTTATTTCAAAAAAAGAAAGAAAAAACCCCAAATTACTGACCAGTAGTGTATATTGTTGTTACAAAAGATTTCTAGGCCTATTTTTAAAACATTTGCTTCTTTTTTTCTTCTTCTTTTTTTTTTTTTTTTTTTTTTTTTTTTTTTACTTTTTACTAAAAAAGTATCACAGGTTATGAAAAAATATTAAGCAGCAGAACTGTTTCCTGAAAATTCAGCTTTGCATCACAGAAATAAATGATAATTTTAACTATACTAAATTGAAAACCAATTATTTTAAATTGTAATAATATATCACAATATTAAATGTGTTTTCAGTATTTTTGATCAAATAAATGCAGGCTTGATGAGCAGAAGAAACTTCTTTCAAAAACATCAAAAATAGTAATGTTTCCAAACTTTTGGCCTGTACTGTACATAATATTTTTAACATTTAAAAATGTGACAACTTGCCCTGGCCAGATATCTACATGACATACTTGTCACCTTTCAGGTAGCTGGAGTCTACATTCAATAACACCTCTCGTCGTCGGATTAGCTTGTTCACCTGATTACCAAACAGCAAAATCAAAATTAATTTGTTTGAAACCAACATAAAAAAAATATATAAAAACCACTGCTACTCTACTGCGGTCACGCCATCTGTGACCGCAGTTGCTAACTTTGTGACATTGAGATTTGGCGGAAATGCACCTTAAAGTTGGTTTGCCAACCGCCAGAGGAAGAAGAAGTAACATTTGTAAACGCCTGTGAGTTTAGTGACGGAAGTAGTTTTGTCAGCGAAACTACAGCGTCATACCAGCCCTCAGGTGAGGCGAGAGAGATGAGAGATGATAGGACGCCGCGGGACTCGCTGGATCACACTCTAAAGTTTCACAAACAACTTTTACAATTGAGTATTTCACCCAAGACGCAGAAAAAAGCGACTGGATAGACTGATCTGAGTTTCTGTTTGCTGTCTGTTTGCTGAAGTAACATGAGTTCCGCCGCGTATGAACATGTAAGTGTTTTTTATTTTTTTTATTTTTTTTTAAATCTCTTAACCTTTACTGAAGTGCCGTTGTTCGGCACAAATTCCTACGTTGTCAACTTTATTGTTCGCAACATTAAAAGTTTCCGTGTCAAAGAAAAATGACAACACAACTTGAATATGCAAATTTAGAGTTGTATCATACGGTTGATGTGTGATGTTGTATTTTTTTTTATTTTTTTTTACTTTTCATCAGTTTGTTAAATTGTTTCACATGGACACCTGTGCGAGGGGTGGGACTTTTGATTCATCCCCATGACTCGTTTGAATAAACGTATGAACGAGTCCAGTTCATTGGAGATGAACGAGAATGATTCGTTCAAGATTTTTCTTAACAAGACTAGCTCTGAGTCCATGTCAGTGAAGGTTTAGTTGTGTCCAGATACTCCAACCACTGAGTAAAGTGGAACATTTTGATATTTGAGTGAAGAAGCTTATTTTTGTGAGTAAATATGTGTCTGTGTGCAACTGGCCAGTTTAACCTTCAAACAGAGCTGCTGGTATAACCAGTTAGACATGGATAGTCATGTCTAACTTTTTTTTGTTTAATATTTTACACAAAATATAAAAATTAAAAACTAAAAAAAAAGTTTATGTTTGCATCGTATTGATGCATCACCTTTTTTGGTTCATACATTCTGATATCTTGTAATGGACAGTAAATCAATGATATCCTTATAACAATAATACTTTCATAATATAAATGTCAGTTGTCACTCTATATCTCCCAATAATTTGTTCTTAGATTTTAAGTTCTTAATAATGTGTTTTAAGATTTAAATGTGTAATTTTATGGTCAAAGTTGCTTCAGTGCGGTAAACGTTCATCTTTAAATAAGACACACATGATGTACCACAACCTGACGGTGGACATTTTTGCTTGATAACAGAAGGCATGTAGAAGATTGTGTAAAGCCTATGGTTTTGATCATGTTGGTCATTTAGAAGATGAAATATAATGAGTGTGATACTGTAAGCTTTATAGGGTTAATGCCCTGACATTTGCATTTGGCATTCTGGGTATAATTATTTTGTGTTCCCTAGAAATCAATCCCTTGACTTTGGTGTTTGGTGACCATTCAGATTAGCAGGAATGTACAATAATTCTAACAGAAACATTCCCCTGAAGGGAAAGCATGTGTTTGAGATCCATTTAGTGTCACTGTGACATTTTAATGTTGTCTTTCTGTGTGTGTGGTTGTGGCAAAGTGTAAATTCTTGTCATAAAGTTGCAAATGGAGACACATCAGGGTTTGGGCTTGGCTCTTTATGGCCACTTCCTTGTCCTTAAAGTGTGACGCAGTGGTCCGAGTCACATCCACAGACTGTTCGTTTCAGTTGTTTGTTATTTTTCTGTCATGACAAAGCTCTAACCTTAAGCCCTATAAACCCCAAACTTAACCCTACAGCAACACAGTGCTTGTGGAAGCAAAAACCAAGAGACACACCCAGTTTTGACACATTAAGTAATATAATCCATATTAATGTCTTGTTAGAATCCCTTGTTGAGAAATCCATGTGATTCATATCCATTATTTTCAAAGCCCAAATAACACTGGTAGTTTCTTAAAACCAATAATTTCCCTTGTGGTTCTTGTCTTGCCATCACAGTTTAAGGAAAGACATAATGGATATGCATGTCCTATAAATAGATTAGTGAGGATGAATCATTTCTTTGGCTATTCTCTTGCTTGATGCATTGGCTGTCTGTCTCATTTAACCATGGCAACCAACTACCAAAATATGTTGACTCGAATTAGATGGATGTAGCCGTATATGATCAGACATAAGACCTTCGCTACATTAGGGGGAGGTCATGTGTTCAGATGGGCTTTTTTCCTGCTAAAGCTAAACACGCCTATTTCCAAGTATTTGCGATCTCTTCTGCTCCTCTGGCCTGTCTCAACTTGATAGCCAGAATCCTCAAAGCAGAACAGCCTATGTACTGTCTTTTTTCAGGCTTCCGCAGACAAGCTTATTTCAGTAACGGTAAGTTTTTTTGAATAGACCACAATGTAACTTATAATATTTACTTAACAATAATTGCATGCTTAATTTCCACGTTTTTCAAGAGAATGAAACACCATGTCATGCTCTCATACTTTATTGGCAAAAACTTCGAAATTCCTGAGATTCCTCCTTAGGTTTATTTATTTATTTTTTTGTGCCCAATTTTCAATGGCATTTTGACTTGGTTGGCTTTAATGTGTTTCTTTGCTGTGATGTGAACTGATGATACTGAGGCCCACAGTATTGTTTAGTGCATTTTCAGCTGTTCGCAGTCTCCCTAGACATGCGATTATCTGCTCCATTTGAGAAAAACAGATAAATAGAATCTAAATATATTACAGAATGGATGGTATTTCCTCTAATTTGTTACACAGACTGGAGTCTGTGGTTTTAGGTGATGTTCAGATATGAATGCACACTTGTGGTAGGATGTTGTAGAGGCATACAGTAAATAGCTTTAAAGGGATAGTTCACTTTGAAATTAAATTTTGGTATGTTTTAGCTTACCTCAAGGGCATCCAAGATGTAGGTGTCTTTTTTTCTGCAGTAGTTTCAATTTTGATATTTTTAAGTCAAACCGTTCTTGTCTGTCAGTCATATAATGCAGGTCGATGGTCACTATCTCAAAGAGTATGCACAGAGAAGTCCAAATTAAACAATTCCCCATCGTAAGTACACATTGATGGCCTAAGACACGAAACGAGCGGTTTGTGTGAGAAAACGAACAGTATTTATATAGTTTTTACCTCTTATACACAGCCACGTCCAAGTGGTCTGAGGGCGCACGCGCTTCCTGGTGTGTGACGTGTACGCAGACTGGTGCATAGATATATACACTAGATGTCGCCTTAAAGACATTTGTTCCAATGAACTGCCGTAGACAAGGTGACATTTAGTGTATATATCTATGCACCAGTCTGCGTACACGTCACACACCAGGAAGCGCGCGCGCCCTCAGACCACTTGGACATGGCTGCGTATAAGAGGTAAAAACTATATAAATACTGTTCGTTTTCTCACACAAACCGCTCGTTTCGTGTCTTAGGCCATCAATGTGTACTTACGATGGGGAATTGTTTAATTTGGACTTCTCTGTGCATACTCTTTGAGATAGTGACCATCGACCTGCATTATATGACTGACAGACAAGAACGGTTTGACTTAAAAATATCAAAATTGAAACTACTGCAGAAAAAAAGACACCTACATCTTGGATGCCCTTGAGGTAAGCTAAAACATACCAAAATTTAATTTCAAAGTGAACTATCCCTTTAAGCTATTATTTAGAAATAGATCAAATGGGTTTCAGTCATTGGTTTATTGAAACAGGTAATTGTAATGTATGAGGCTTGATCTCTTTGGGTTTGGATTGTGAAAGTTAGATACTTGCAGACCCCGTGAAATCAAAGTTGGAAGTTTTGTTGCTTGTGGTTCTTGTGTTAGCTTTAAAGGGGTCCTATTATGCTTTTCCACTTTTTCTACTTTTGTTAGTGTGTAATGTTGCTGTTTGCGCATAAAAAAAGATCTGCAACGTTTCAAAGTTCACTCCAAAGGGAAATAACAACATACTATGGTATACATACATGCATACATGCATTATATTATATTATATTATATTATATTATATTATATTATATTATATTATATTATATTATATTATATTATATTTATAGCTTTGTGAATTATTTTATCATCCACACTTGAATGTGGGTAAGTTTCAAAACAAAAAGCAACATTTTGAGCAAAAAGCTGATGAAATACATTTTTGTTGTTGTCAAACATTTTTGCTGTTGTTGCTTCACAGTTCAGCACCCCTTCATGGATTTAACATTTCATTCCGTTACGTTTGGCAGTTTTGACTTATATATGCTGTTCAATGTTTGATGATCACATTATTTTACATGTGCGTAAGCAAGCCGACCTAAGGATCCAGACTCCTGGTGTGGGGGCCCCACTATGAGGCCCCCCTAAGCCCAGAGTATGGAGCCCCAACTCGGCTTTGCTCCCAAGATACACCCGGTCAAACTTCCAGCTTGACTCCAGCTACAACTCCAGTCAAGCCGACTTAAGGCTCCAGACCACCGGCCACTAACACCTACCCATCCCACCCAGGGCTCTAATCAAACATTAGCAAAATGTGTTTTTTTTTTTTTTTTTTTTTTTTTTTACTTCCCTGACACTGAATAATTATACTGATGTTTTACTTCTTTAAAATCAATACATTTTTATATTTTGTGAATCAATGATGATGTGGGCTTATTTGGAACACATGGGCTTAAATGGTGCCAAAGTACCAATTAAGCCCATGCCAGACTTTATTCCTAAAATAACGTAATTTTATATTCTAAAATGTACATCAACTAATTAATACATCAATACACTGATAAATCTTGCATTTTAACAAATTATTTTTCTTATAAACCATGTCAATATCTATGAAAAAAACCTAGACTTAGATTTTGGTGGGCTTAATAGGTACACTTACCCAATAACAATAACAACAACCTCTGTTAGACCTATTTATGTATTTGTCAGCTTAGTTGTATGATCAGACTTCTATTACAAGGATGTTTGTGAATCCAAATGACCTCAGGTCCATGTTGTCAGAAGGACCAATACTTGCACATCGCATTTCTTTCAATCCAGTGTGACCGTGTCATCCCACCATCATCTCATTCAGCCCTGATTCATCTTCTGTCTTCAAATTTATTAACCTGAGGTGGTTATTGGCCTGGTGTGTCTGGCACCTTGTTCCACATAACCTAGTTGAAAAGACATTTTGTTTGGGGTTTATTGAATAGGGACCTTTGTGACAGTACACCTTAGTAATAAGAAATGCTACAGCAAGACTAAACATGACCATAGACAGACATTTTTTATACTTCATGTATAATCCTGTTTCCCACCATCCCTAAAGCTATTCTGATGAAGGTGTTTCGTTATCTAATGCTACATTTCTTGTAGAAAAAGTTGTTGGGTTTGATTAGTTGAGGTCAGATGTCAAGCAGTGTTAGGAAAGTGACGTGTATTTTAAATTATATAAAAAAATATATTTTTATCATTTTATGATGATGTTTTTATTGCATCATATTAATTGAGAAACTGTCTGGAATGTATGTAAAAAAAAAAATTTTTTTCAGCCCTCGAAGTATTCATTATTTGAAGCCAAAAAACATGCTATCTGAAAAGACATATATTGTGAGGGGTATGATATCTCAGAAATGGTTATTTCTGGCCTCATAGGAATGGTTAGATTAAAATCCAAATGCTTTAGCGCCTGTTCAGGATACAAATATTTACATCACTGGCACATTAAGTTGGAAATAAAGTGAATCATATTGATATGGATAATAGTCTGGCCTTATTTACATACAGAAACATCCTGGACTGACTTTCTGTTCATTTGAAACTCCCTATCATGAGAAAATTGTAAGATATTAACAGAATATTCTTGAAAGTCAAGGATGATTGTTAGTGAGGACACAAATAGTTTCAGTTTATTTTCTATGGTTTCATTAATGATTATCATTTCCTGTTCTTCTTGTCATGCTTTATTAATTAACAACCAAGACAACTTAATGAATAGCCTAACATCATGACTGTTGGAAGGATTTTCATTACATGGTAATAAATGTTCATGTAATTCCTTATTTAAATTCCAACAAAACCTAAGTTGTTTTTTTACAGTCCAGGAAGAGTTTATTTTTGAAACGCTTCACAGTTGTTGTCATAACTCAACATTTACTAGTAGTTTACCGCTATATGTTTCACAATACATCTCAAAAAACCCCAAGATAGTACAATTATTTGCTGCACTGAGGGCAAACTAATCAACTGAATCATTTGCTCAACCATCCTGTCTTAGGAGCCGTCTTTTAATTGCCTGAACGTATCTTTAAATATTCTGTTTTGTCTTGGGGGGATTCATTCTTTAAGGTTTAATTGCTACGGTGTTGTTCGGAGGCTCCTTGGTGTCTTGAACTGTCTTTTCCAGCTGACTGACCAGTCAGTGATTACTGGCCTCTGGTCCTGCTCCATGTCAGAAGTCCAGACAAATGGACTTTAGCTGAAATGTGGTGTGCTTGGGTTTACAGATCATATCCTATAGCAGAGGAAGAATAGGCTACATGAACAGAAAAATTGCCTTCTTGCATTCTCTGGTGACTGTTTCTTACATATTTTTGTCATGTGACTATCTTACTATGTTGAATATCTCCAAAGCCATGCATTGACACAAATAGATTACCAGAGGTATTTTTTTTATCAATCAAAATTGTATATATACCAGCCAATATTTAATTGTATGCTCATTTACCCCCATTTTTACCCTATCATCTAACACTAAATTATTAGTGTTTTAAAGATCAACTTTAAGTTAGTGTTTGTTCTCACTTGGCATGTTTGGTTGGATTAAAACGAACCCTGATGCAATTGCTCTGTTATGGCTCGATTCCACTGAACGGTACGGTACAGTACGGTACGGTTCGGGTCTTTTAACCATGATCTGGCAAGCGTTTCCACTGCCAACAGTACCCTTACTTGATAGGCGTGGTGTTTCGATCGACGTCATTTTCGCGCGAAGAAGAACATAGTAAACTACAATGGATGACATACAGCAGATCTTGTTCTTGCTCCTCGACATGTTTGTCACAAGAAGACAAGCGCCGACATTAGGCTTTTCTCAATATCAAGTACGCAAAGTTTGTACTTGCCATGTGCGACTCCTACATGCACATGGTACAGCGCGTTCTTAACTAAAAGCGTCACTCAGCTCGCTCTGCTACTCCGGTTATCTCTGTTACTCTGTATGTACATTTTAAGCAACAATAAAACTAAATATGTTATAAAACACCACTCTGCCTCTTTTCGTTTTCATTTAAATAAATTAAACATTATAGGGACACAAATGTGGTTCATGCGCAACGCATATTGATTATTCACTGCACGTTATACGTTATTCTATTTATAACAAAACGAAATTTAAAACGCTACCTTAACGTTACCTCTTTTCGTTTAAATAAAAAAAAAAATTAAACATATTCCAGGCAATATATGCATTTGTACAAATGTTGCAATAAACATCAGTGATAATCTTGTAATAAAAAAAAATGACAAGAAACCATATTTCTTTTTGTAAAATTTCAGTTTTATCAATAATAGCCAATATAAAAGTTTAAGTAAAAGGTACAAGAAGCTATACAATAAGAAATAAAGCAAACAGTCAAATATCCAAATGCAGCGCTCTAGTCTAACATTACAACAGTAAAGTTAAATACAAATAGCCTATAATATGAAACTAAACTTAGCCCTCAGCCGAAACGATTGACAGGGAACGAATTACGTTATATATTCACGAGACCAAAGATCGCCCGTTAGGTCTACACAAGACGAATTATATCTCATGTTTAACCACTACCGTCGGAGTCAGCGGCGAACGTCAGAAGAACTAGCCGAGGAAAGGCTCATCCAGCCGGGAAACATGAGCGCCGAGCGCCCGCTGATCGCATGGATCTCACAACCGAAAAAAAAAAAAAAATCATCTTTATAAATAAACCACAGATTTGAGCTTTAAACAACTACATTCTCGCCTGAAAAATTCTTAAAATTACATTTCGTGACACAGTAACAGTAGTATTATATTAAACTGTATATTAAAAAATGGCGCTTCTTATGTTGTCATTCCACTTGTAGCACGCGCAAGTGACGATTATCTGTCAACCAATCAACGTCCTGCAGTGAGTCTAGCTCCACCTTTTAGTACTGTACCACTGTGCTAGGTACCCCAATGGAAGGGTACCTAAAAAGTGGTACGGTACGGTTCGGCATTTTGGTACCATTCACAGCAAATAAATGCGTTCCGTTCCGTTCCGTACCGTATCGTACCGCTCAGTGGAAACGAGCCATTAGTGCGGTTCATTTGAATAAGTGTGAATGCTGCCATTCGAACCCTGGTGCGCACCAAACAAGCGGACCGAGGCCGCTAAAAAGATGGGTCTTGGTCGGCTTCCAAACGAACTCTGGTGCGGTTCGAATGATATATGAACGCAACACGGACCAAAGACATGGAAACGAACCAAAGACATGGAAATGAACCAAAAACAGGAAGATGCGACCCTAAAAAGGACAGATTGCTTATGCATGCCTGTTTTTTGTTTTTTTCTCATCATAGTTGTGAGTTTGCCCATCACAGTTCAGTACAGGCAGAACCGTTTCTCCTCACAGCAGATCTTCCATTCGTGTGTGACGAAGGGATTCCTGCCGCTGTTTTGACTCCTTTACACATTTTATAAGTTCTTCACAATTTCTCAGCTGGTCAAAGCCATACCATCATATGTAGGCTACATACATACAAGCACATTTAACCCAGCACACAGCACTGTTTTGGATATTCGGTAAGTTCTGTCACGAAATATACGTAATAAAAGCCGCCAATCAGATTGTGTACATATCTCTATGCCTTAAAGGTCCCATGACATGCTACTTTTTGTAGGCTTTAATATAGGCCTTAGTGGTCCCTAGTACTGTATCTGAAATCTCTTTCCAAAAATTCAGCCTGCAGAATTATAGCCACTACAAGCCAGTCCCAGAATGAGCTTCCTTCAGACAGACCGTTTCGGTGTCTGTAGCTTTAAATGCTAATGAGGAGGAGAAAGGCGGCGCAAGGTGGAGGGTGGGTGTGGCCTTGACCATCTTGCGGCAACGGTACCATGCATGTTTACGTTGGATATATTGCAATGGCACGAAGACACGCAGTCGTTCAAGCATTTCAGTTTGACCCAGAATCTGATCCAGATGGAGAAGCAACGGATGAAGAATTTGCAACTCAGCGGCTCCAGCAGGACGTTTCCGAATGGTTAGTTTAAAATATTATGTCTAGATACGGTACTTTATTCGGATGGTTTACAGTTATTATCATGTAGCTAACGCTAACCTACTGTTGCCTTTTCATGAGAGATCTGTAACGTCTGTAATTTATCTTATTACAATTACATCAAGCTCTGCGATCTTGAAATGCGGATATCGCGCGCGCCATATAACCAACAGGAAAACGGTTATCCAAATAACAAAGAAGTGTACAACACTCGCGTTACAGTGTGTGTATTCACCAAGCGGCAACCTCCCCGTCTCTCTCTTGAAACCAACACGGAAGTGAGTTAAACTGCAATTCATTGACTGGCCGCTTGAGGCTGGCTGCAGAAGTGAGTCAAATCTGTGTCTCCCCCATGTTAAAATGACCAACTTTACAGCAGAAAAAAACATGTTTACAGCCTGGTTCTCTATGTGGCTTTGGTCTATACAGCTAATTTTGCCCTTCATAACAACTGTGAGGGGGGTGAATTTTTTTATAACTCATCCGTTTAGTTGATTAATATTTAAAGTTCTGCATAATTAAGGGTGTGTCCACTTTTGAGTGACAGGTGGATTCCCGCTGATGTCAATGCTAGCCGTTTGTTTGCTGTTAGCCGCGTCACTACTCACTTCACCTCAGCAAATTGTAGCTGCTGAACTTGCCATCTCTGCAGTGTTTGTGCTTGTTTCTGGATTATTTCATACAATTTAATACACCCATTACTTCGCCCACGGCTTAGGATTCCGTCATTGTCGTCGAGTATCGTTCGAGAGAACAACCAGCGCTGTATTTCAGTTGTTTTCCTCTGTGAACATGCACTAATGGATGTTTGACAATTTCGTTGCTTTTTGGAGTTTTCAGATTTAAAAACGTCTATAGATATAAAGGCTTGTTTGTTCTGCTCTCACGGAACAGATAAGATTATAATATGCTTATGTACCGTCAGATGAAATCCTGCAGGTGTCGGCGCTTTCTCCGTCCGTGCTATAAATTACATCCTTGAATGAGCGTGGATTTTCTAGCGCATTAACTTGAACTTCATAGGTAATATATCTATGGTTTAACCCATTTGAGAGGCGGCCAAAATCAGAATTTAAAATGGACTGAATAAGCTCTCTACGAACTTGACGAGCGATGCCGCGCTGACTATAAAAAAAGAGTGACTGACATGTAACTGTTATGCACATAAATCACTGTCACACACACTCTCTCAGAATAATAGTTAATCTATAATCCCATTTTCTGTTATCCGAGAGTGACGCGAGGCTAAGATGGTGACGGCCGACTCCGCCCACTTTAGGCTTCAAAAATGCTCTTCAGAAACCTACGGGTGACGTCACGGACACTACGTCCATATTTTTTTTACAGTCTATGGTATTCACACACATACTTGATGCTGTCTACCTTTACATTAGCGCAAGTAACTGCATAGCTGCATAGCTAATGTTACAGCCACATTCTACGTGTAACAACCTAGGTAACCATAAACAGTAAAGCAACACACTTATATATCATTAGTTGACTTACTTGTCCGAGGTGTGTAGCTGAGCCAAAGAGAGTTGGTACTGATCTAGACTTTAGTTTCAGACATTCAGCAAGCCCAGCTCTGTATTGACCCTTCGGTGTTCATTTGTACATCCAATTATTGAGCAATTATTATGCTTTGCTCGCTCAAAAGCCATGATATCTCTCGTGGACAAACTAAAATCGTGCGCGCGCGCGATCGTTCCTACTTCCTAGCTCATTTTCTCATGGGCGGAAAATATTCTCTGGGCGGGCAAAGCAGAGAAAGGGGAGGTAACATTTCTCCTTATAACGTCATAAGGAGGAGATTCAAGATCAGCCCAGTTGGCAACCTTTTTTTCCCCAGGATGGTTGGGGAAGACTCATGAATATTCATCAGGGAAGTCATCCCTGATTGGTCTTAACCCCAGTGACGGGTAGGTTTAGGGGCGGGGTTAGGGGTAGGTCATCAGACCAATCAGAGATGACTTCCCTAATGAATATTCATGAGTCTTCCCCTACCATCCTGGGAAAAAAAATATCGCGCCCGGTTGAGCTTCCATTTTCTCAAAGGCAGAGAAAGATAGCAAAAGCTCGATTTACACCAAATAAAATTTCTAGAAACTTGGGGACCATATACAGGCTAGGGGAACTCATATTAATGTTAAAAAACCTCAGAAAGTGAAAATTTCATGTCATGGGACCTTTAAGGTTCGGTCTCTTTAGGTTCGGTATTAAAATGCCAGTGTGAATGCTAACAGACCAGGACTAATTTATTTATGTATTGCTCGGGCCAAACGAACCAAACTACAAATGTGAACACACCTTAAATAACTGTTAAATGTAGACTAATTTGTAAAAGAATATTTTCATATTGTACATTGTTATGGTGCCTAAATTCACTTGTAGCATTTAAAATTGTGTTTTTTAGCGATTTGTAATGTAAATACTTTTATATTTATATATATATGGCCATTTATTAGTTATTGGCAATAAAATAAACATAATAATTGGCTTATTGTATCTGTCATTTTTTATATCAGTGCCTGAATGTTTTCTTCAGCTTGCAGATTTTGCTCCAGTATGACTTTGTTGGTTTCACGCGTATAAATGGCAAATCTAGTTTATGATTATCAGGTTCAAATTCTGACCATGATTTCAGCTGTTGGTTTGGCTGCACAATAGTGATTCATTCGCATTTTATGGTCTTGGCAGATAGCTAAGGAGGATAGATGTACAAAGGCTAAACCTTCAGTTCCTAGAGAAACAGTAGAACAGAAATATAACAGAACAAATACTAACAGTGCCGATATGTTGCAGTGCAAGATTAAAGTCAAATAGAAAGATGAGTTGAGTCAACAGCCTGTGATGTTTACTGTAAGAGAGATAACATAAGACTGTAACACAGCATTTAACATGAAGAATCTGAGCTATTGGCTATTAAAAAGTATGTTTGTTTCTTCTATTTTGGTCCTTGCTTTTTATGTCTTCTGAGTTTTTTAAGTTTGTGAACAAGTTTGGCTACGTTTGCCATAAGTCATTTTCTTTGTGGTAAGCAGAAATAGCTTAAGGCAGGCACGGGGTCACGACTCAGTTCAAGAGCTCCACACCTTAAAAAGAGGTAACAGGTTAACATATCTAACACCCTCTGCTGTGTGAAATCCTCACTCAGAATAATGCTGGCTGTATGTGTTATGTATTCTGTGATTTTTGTCACATTTGAGCTACTTTTTTTATTTTTATTTTCAAAGCTAGTATTCAAAAGCACATTCTGTGTAAGGGGTTTGGCTCTGGAGTTTTAGAAAGTGTAATATTTTTCACATGCCCATACGTTTAGGATGCACCAATTATATACAGTGGCTTTTAGCCTTTTTAATGCTAAAAATGTTTTTTTTTTTGTGAATCAAAGTAAAGTTTAATACATTTTAATTCACTTTCATTTGAGAGAATCAGATTTGACTACATCATGAGTTATTAAACGAAGTATTTTTTTCTAAAATGGTCGATTTTGGGTAAAATGTTGCAGAATAAGTTGTGATAGTGGCTTAAAGTGTAACTTCGCTGTTTCTCTGTGTTACCTGGACCGTGAAATTTACGTTTATTTGTCAGCAAAAGTCCGCCGGATGACGCAAAACCAATTTCAAATTGGGGTTGTGCATTATTAGTTTTTCTTCTGTCATTTATGTTGACATTTTTATTCGAACTGTAATTGGGTCACACATCTTCTCATTGATTCCGCTTATGCTTATTTGGAGAAAGTTGTGTCATTGGAAACGCTTGATATTTTTCATATTTTTATCGCCCCATGATACAAACGTTTTCATCTAATTTGATAAAAGACATCCTGACATAATTTAGAGTATTAATTTGACCTCTGTCTCATTAATCCTTCCCTAGGGGACAACTTAAGTAAAACGCAGCTCAGATTTTTATCGAATTAAATTTATTGGAAAAGCATAGGAAATATCTGTAAGAAACATTATTTATTTCTAGTTTATTGGTCAAACAGTGTGGGGGACAATTGTTCCATTTTTATAAATAACTATTTATAGCTTTCAAAGATCAATGCACCTATAGACAAGTAAATTAGCTTTATTTATAAAGTAGTTTTCTTTAGTTTGTTCCATTGTAAAGCATCACCCACACCTTAATCTTTAATTGCGGTGTTATCGCTCCATTTTCTAAGCAATCCTTAGTTCAGAGAACCAACACGCACTGGCTTTATGCGGATTACACCTGTGGAGGCGCGTCTAATTAGATTTGTCTACCCTGGCTGATAAAAGTGTGAGAAAGACAGTACTGTTTTGCTGATGGCTCTTACTGAGAGTGATATGTCTTCAGTATGGCGTTTTGCGGAGGTTTATGGGTAGAATCACGGCGTGTAATGCTGTTATTAGGCTGTGATCAGGATGACTGATAACAGAAGCCCACAGCAGCAAGTGACCTGCATTCCCCAATGATTCTCTTAATCTTATGCCATGATGGCTATTAAAAAAATTCCAATTTAGGCAGCTTGAGTGCCAGGCGCGCTACAGTGAGAATGGCTTTAATTGCGATGAGTTACTGCGCTCGCTGTTGTAATCGGGCCCAGATCTTGAAAGGAGTGTTAGCACGTCTGACAAATTGATTTAATACCAATGTGATTCTTTCTCCCTAATGATCTCCTGATTCCTCTTCTCCCAGGGTGTAGACACTCGGATTTCTAACCACTTTTTAATTGCAACCCCTTCCTTATTGTGTGTGCAATGTGCACGCTTTTTCAGTTAAAAATGTGCGCAATGTACTGAGGCTCTGGCTCATTCCACAGTCTCAGTCTAGCTTCAGCATGATACCGCTGCGGTAGGGAACGGGTGATTTATGGACAATTACAGCGCTTTTTTGTGGAGTCAACAGTGTGTGTGGAAGAAAGGAGGAAATGAAGGAAGAGGCCGGTTGGTCCCTTAAATGCCTGACTGTAGATGTCTGTCAGTGATGTTATTTAGTACCTCTGCATCCTTTGGGATTCTGCATACAGTATGTGGCCCATCCAGATATCTCGCAGCAGAACACTAACCACATCTTGCAAAATCTAGCCATAATTTGAACCTTTCTCAAACACAGACCTCTGAAATAGTGATTTAGTCTGTTATTTGCTGTTTTGCACACACATTTAAGCAATTTTTCCAATGTGGCTCTTCTGTCTCCTCTCTAAATAAATAGAAGTACAGTACAGCCTATATGAATTTTGGCATCAGAATATTATGTAAAGATGGATATTCATTTTGAGATTTGCTGAATATTGCATTTACCCTCTAAATAAATTGGGAAAGATTAACTTGATAAAAAAAAAGAGAAATGAGCGTGAACAGTTAATTATTGGCCAATATATAGGCATATCGGACATATGAACTGATATAATGTGCTGGATAGTTATTATTGTGTGTCCTTACCTTCTTAAAAATAAAGATTCCAAAAGTATTTTTTTATTTAATTTTTTTTTAACAGTGATGCCATAGAAGAACTATTTTTGTTTCACCAAAGAACCTTTTAGTGAACAGTTCTTAAAATGTTTTTATTGGTGTGAAGAACCTTTTTCCACTATAAAAAAACCCTTTTGTGGAATGGAAAGGTTTCATGAATGTTTAAAGGGGCTTTTATATCCCGTTTTCATAGTTCATATAAATATTGGTGGTAGTACCCTCTTTTTGGTGTCACACCGCAGGAACTGGGAACGATTTTAGTTATAAGAACGCCTTTTGGGGGAACTAAATTAGCTCCTACTTCAGAGTACGGTCTAACCCAGCACAATAGGAACTACCAGTGATTGGCTGAACGCATTCCATACTAAACTCTGGCACCCGCTACTTTTAAAAACTAGTGCAAACGCACAGCTAAGATTTACTTACTCCACGAACTAACTCCACGAACATGGAAAACCGCGATAGATGGACCAACGCCGAAGTCCAGGCACTTCTCAACCAATCACGGCTTCTTCCATCCTCTAGTTGTTGCCGTTGTTGAATTTTGTGCTGAAATTACGTCGCTGTCGGCCGGCTTACGACACTTCAGAGTCTCTGCTGCGAAACTACAGGAAAATGGCCCTAGGGAAAATCGTGTTCTCTGGGGAACCGCACTGGTGGCTAGTTCCTATACTCGTGTGAAAGCCCCTAAAGGCTCTTCATGAAACCAGCATAGACCAATAAAGAACCTTTATTTTTAAAGGCCCATTCACACCGAGGATAATATCTATAACGATAATGATAAAGATATAATTTTAAAAATTCTAAATTTAAAACGATAGCAGAGTCCACACCAGAACTTAAACAATAATGCCAAAGAGTAATATCATTGGAATCGCTTTCAGAACGACTTTTTCCTGCTGACAATGAATGATGAAAACATTGAAAGTCAATCAGAATCTATCCTAGAGCTCAAGCATTTAAAGGGGTAGATGACAGAACTGCTGTGCATGCTTATAATAAACAGAATGTTACTGTGCATTGGTGTGTGGATAGCTATCGTTATAGTGTGTAATATGTAAAATCCCACCCTACATTTGTGTTATTCTTTAATATTTTTCCCATCAATCTCATATGAAAGTGGGTTGCAAATGCATTTCATGTTGACTCAGCAGGGACTAATGGTACATTCAGGATTGGTTTTGAACCTTCAACATTTTAGTTAGATTCAGACATTCTTATCCGTTCAGCTACCAGCTACAACATATTTACCTCCTGTCTTTGGACAGGCAAGGGTCTCTTTAAGACAGATCTTCAGAATCTCCAATCCTTCTTAGATATATTAACTCACCTTACACTTTAAACATAGACATGCAAACAATGTAATACTCTAAACCAGATCTGGATGATAGAGTACAGGGTATGTCATATATCTGTCTGTGTTTGTGCAAGTTCACAGAAACAGGCCCAACCAGTTTTGATCCTGCAATGTACGGGTCATTGAAACCAGTCTCAACCAGTCTTTTGATGCAAAAAACAGTGCATGCCATGTGCATTTACATAATGTGCATTTACATGATGTGCATTATTTCAAAAAAAAAAAAAAATGTTTTTCAGTTTGGAGCATTCAGTACTGGTGGGACTTGTTGCAGCACATCCGAAAAGCTTGGTTTTTGGTTTATCTTTATCTTTCAGCTCTTCCTGTACCGTTTGGGAAGTGGGTTTGTTGTGTTGGAAGCATACTGCGCCTACTCATGCATAATTTGCGACATGTTTAAGTCTAAATTTAATGAGATTAAACAAAAATAAGTGGTACTGAAATATAGTTTTCATTAGTGGCTAGTTTGCATTAAATATTCTTACAGATGCTGCACCTCCAGAGGCTACTTTCATTTATTTTTCTAACAAATGTGGTGGTTTATATTAACATTTAATGTCATTTAATGTTTAATGTGTTTGTGCTTTCATGTTCTCCAAGCAAAGCAACTAACAAGAATTTGTATATACAGTGTGCTGTTTTTCTTCAGTAGAGCAGAAGTTACACAGCAGGATCACAAAAGGAGTAGTTTTAAACTGTTCACACTGCTCTTTTTGATACAATGAAAACCCAAAATGAAATAACAGTAAGCCTTGTGCTATATTTGAAGTCTCAAGTAGACTAAAATGAGTGTTTTTATTTCTTTAACCTCTTCCCTTTCGCTGTTGGTGCTTTCTTGCGCTTTCCAGCCATTTAAAGTGAAACCAGCGGAATTCATGATTCATTCTTAGTGTTATTTTGTATCATTTGCTTGATGGAGAAGCTAAATGTTTACTTTTGAAGGACATGCTCACAGAAGAATACTTTAATTTCTGTTTTAGAGAGGGAATGGGCGACATGAGCAGGTCACCTTCCTGACGAGTGAACAGAAGATGACATCAGCACGGAAGACGAGCATTGCCGTGGGGGTCGTCGTTTCCCTGCTGGTAGTGGCCGCAGTCGTCGGATTTCTTGTGTGGCTCTTTGTTGGTAAACCCGCTTCACCAATTGTCTCTAGGGAACTTGCTCTTAAATCAAGAAGGTTGCACACCTATACTACCTTTCAAATGTTTGGGGTCTCAAATGCTCAACCTTTATCTAATACTTTATCATGAACTGATCTGATGTATTTATTTTTACAGTAAAAAACAAAAAGAACTGCATTTATTTGACATGGAAATCTTTAGTAACATTATAAATGTCTTTACTATCGCTTTTGATCAATTTAATACATTCTTGCTGAATAAGTGTTCATTTCTTCAAAATAAATGTTACTGACCCTAAACATTTGAATGGGTTGTGTACAATTCCTACTATTTTAATTAATAAAACAAAAATGTCCATCTCTCAGTCAGGAGCAAAGAATTGGAAGATGAGTTCACCACTCAGAAAGCCAGCTCATCCACGCTAGTTTACAGCGGACACATGAAGCTTCTCAAGCCCGAGTACAGCCCAGTATATGACAACCCTGAAAGTGCGGAATTCCAACAAGTGGCAAAAGATCTGGAAGGAATTGTGAGTGATTTTGTTCTTCTCAGAGTTTTCTCCTTTGACAGTGTTTATGAGTGTTCTGGAAACTTTGACTTCCTTTTGAGATCTTTTATTCTAATTTGAAGAATGATTTCGTTTTTGTCTGTCCTCTTCATGAGCACTAGAGATGCACCATATTATCTGTATTTTGATATTTAAAAAAAAGAAAATCAGTACATAGACTTTCAGTCATTGAAGTGTTTGTGTCTTTACACTGCAAAGATGCAATAAAGCCTCATCTGAAGGGGCATATATGCCACAAAAATGGCATTTACACATATTGTTGAGATGGAATATATCACCATATATATTGATTTTGGCAAATGTGGGTAAATTTGTCTTTATGCTCATGGTAACTTGTTGTTGTTTCTGTCATGGTATATTTATTTTCAAAGACTCTTGACAAAGTTACTGACTATATTCTGGCAATGCAGTCAGCATGCTTGTTCATTAATTTCTGTTGACTCAACAGACAAGGATGTATTCTGTTTACTGTTATACTGTTCTATCAGATTTGTGTATTTCTTCTGTATCATGCTGAAAAGCACAAAATGGCACTCCTGAGCTATGTCTGCCTCAAACAAAGAACTTCCCATTGCCCTGCAGAGCCAATAAACAAAGCTTGACTCATTAGGTTCACATTACGTGCTGAATGCCACAATGATCAGTGTCAAATATTTTATTGTGAAAGCAAAACTTTACAAAGCCTGTTTTGGGACCTTTTAGGATTTTGTTATTAAAGATTTAAAATGTAAATATTACTAATTTATTTAGACATTTGTACAAAGGTGATCATGTGCTGCCAAATCGATTAATCAGATCGAACATAAAAGTGTGTGTTTATATAGTGTGTCTATATATTCTGTGTGTGTGTGTATATATTACACATACATACATGCATGCATACATACAGACACACACATGTATGTATGTATGTATGTATGTGTATATATGTGTGTATATATGTGGGTGTGTATGTATGTATGTATGTATACACTCACCTAAAGGATTATTAGGAACACCTGTTCAATTTCTCATTAATGCAATTATCTAATCAACCAATCACATGGCAGTTGCTTCAATGCATTTAGGGGAGTGGTCCTGGGCAAGACAATCTCCTGAACTCCAAACTGAATGTCAGAATGGGAAAGAAAGGTGATTTAAGCAATTTTGAGCGTGGCATGGTTGTTGGTGCCAGACGGGCCGGTCTGAGTATTTCACAATCTGCTCAGTTACTGGGATTTTCACGCACAACCATTTCTAGGGTTTACAAAGAATGGTGTGAAAAGGGAAAAACATCCAGTATGCGGCAGTCCTGTGGGCGAAAATGCCTTGTTGATGCTAGAGGTCAGAGGAGAATGGGCCGACTGATTCAAGCTGATAGAAGAGCAACTTTGACTGAAATAACCACTCGTTACAACCGAGGTATGCAGCAAAGCATTTGTGAAGCCACAACACGCACAACCTTGAGGCGGATGGGCTACAACAGCAGAAGACCCCACCGGGTACCACTCATCTCCACTACAAATAGGAAAAAGAGGCTACAATTTGCACGAGCTCACCAAAATTGGACAGTTGAAGACTGGAAAAATGTTGCCTGGTCTGATGAGTCTCGATTTCTGTTGAGACATTCAGATGGTAGAGTCAGAATTTGGCGTAAACAGAATGAGAACATGGATCCATCATGCCTTGTTACCACTGTGCAGGCTGGTGCTGGTGGTGTAATGGTGTGGGGGATGTTTTCTTGACACACTTTAGGCCCCTTAGTGCTAATTGGGCATCGTTTAAATGCCACGGCCTACCTGAGCATTGTTTCTGACCATGTCCATCCCTTTATGACCACCATGTACCCATCCTCTGATGGCTACTTCCAGCAGGATAATGCACCATATCACAAAGCTCGAATCATTTCAAATTGGTTTCTTGAACATGACAATGAGTTCACTGTACTAAAATGGCCCCCACAGTCACCAGATCTCAACCCAATAGAGCATCTTTGGGATGTGGTGGAACGGGAGCTTCGTGCCCTGGATGTGCATCCCACAAATCTCCATCAACTGCAAGATGCTATCCTATCAATATGGGCCAACATTTCTAAAGAATGCTTTCAGCACCTTGTTGAATCAATGCCACGTAGAATTAAGGCAGTTCTGAAGGCGAAAGGGGGTGAAACACAGTATTAGTATGGTGTTGTGTATATGTGTATATGTACACACTACCTGTCAAAAGTTTTAGATCGGTAAGATTTTTAATGTTTTTAAAAGAAGTATCTTCTGTTCACCAAGGCTGCATTTATTTGATTAAAAATACAAACATTTTGTGAAATATTATTACAATTTAAAACAGCTGTTTTCTATGTGAATATATAGTTAAGTGTAATTTATTCCTGTGATCAAAGCTGAATTTTCAGCATCATTACTCCAGTCTTCAGTGTCACATGATCCTTCAGAAATCATTCTAATATGATGATTTGATGCTCAAGAAACATTTATGATTATTATCAATGTTGAAAACAGTTTTTTACATTATTTCATGATGCTATGATGAATAGAAAGTTCAAAAGAACAGCATTTATCTGAAATGGAAAGCTTTTGTAACATTAAACACTACCCTTCAAAAGTTTGGGGTCAGTAAGAATTTAAATTTTATTTTTGGGGGAAAGAAATAAAATAAATCAATACTTTTATTCATCAAGGATGAGTTAAACCGATCAAAAGTTACAGTAAAGACATTTATAAATATTATATTTTAAATAAATGCTGTTCTTTTGAACTTTCTATTCAACAAAGAATTTTGCCAAAAAATTGTACACAACTGTTTTCAACATTGAAAATAATAATGAATGTTTTTTTTTAGCATAAAATCAGCATATTAGAATTATTTCTGAAGGATCATGTGACACTGAAGACTGGAGTAAGGATGTTGAAAATTCAGCTTTCATATGAGGAATAAATTACATTTTAAAATATATTAAAATAGAAAACAGTCATTTTAAATTGTCATAATATTTTGTTTTTTTATCAAATAAATGCAGCCTTGGTGAGTAGAAGAGACTCCTTTTAAAAACATAAAAAATCTTACCGATCTAAAACTTTTGACCAGTAGTGTATATACATATATACACACACACATTATTATATAAACAAATACTTTTGTTAGATCTGATTCATTTGAAATGACTGTATTGTGAAAAGGGTTGTTACATGTTGTGCTGTTACTGCATATCATTGGCCATTTATCTCTTAAAATAATAATTATTCTAAATAATAATCTACTGTTTTTTGTTTTTTGTTTTTCAGATGAACGATACATTCACCAGAGATCCTTTACTTTCCAAATACTACACCAAGTCTGTCATCACTGCCTTCAGGTACAGCTGAGCGAAAGAGCACTGATCTAGACAAAGCTAGATTTATAGCACACTCTCTAAATCTAATAGTTTTTAAATTAAAGAATAGATCATTCTTTATGTCTTGATTTTAATGCCTAGTGGTTTCGCTGATAGAGATAAATTACAAGTCTCGTAGAATCTGGGTTTAAAAAAAAAACACCCTAATAGAATACAAATTATTAATTTCCAGTTCAACTATTACTGTTGCTCATACTCAGGGTAAGGGACCATAAAACAGGACAAAAATTCATTATATTGAATCAGAGTATCATAGATAATGGGCTCGTTTTTATTTGGGTCAGTAAGAAACCACCCAGAACACCCTAGCAACAGCATAGCAACAGCCTTAAAACCATTAAAAAAAACACCTTAGCAGCTGCATAGAAACACCCTGACAACAACACACAATAGCCTAGCTTTTGACAGTGAGTTTTGCATGGGCAAGTACCACAAAAAATCGAGTTGTTTTTACTTTCATTCAATAATATGTCAATATCATTAATCTGCAGTGAAGGAACCTTAGCGTATCATTGGTCTCAGTTTGACATTCCTGAGATGGACCAGGAGATCGTCCCAGAGCTGACAGAGCAGCTTGTGATCGAGGCTCTGCAGAAGAACATCCGACAGGAGGGCAAACGCTTCGGGAGCGTCGCAATCACTTCCAGCGACATCACCGCTTCACGTAAGATGATTGCTAATTACAAAGAAAGAGCATATTTGCTTCTCAGAGTCACAGTGCAGTAATTAGGGTGAATAAAGGAAGATTAAATTGAAAACGGTTGTGGAAAAATACATTATGACTGTTTTTGTTGCAAAATACCACGACTAATGTATATAAATGAAAAAACGAATTGGAATGGCTCCTTTAGGGGTGCTGATGCTTTTTAATAACTTTCTAGATAACAGTAGGGACTTGCCTCCAATGTGAGGCTCAATGCAACAGAGTAATTCTCTGTTTCTACACAAAAAAAAGCTGTTACTGTCTGTCCTTCTCCAGTCCCCATTTGCATTATATACACGAGAGCAGCAGGCCTGAGTGACACCTCAGTGCCCTGCTTAAAATTATATATCTGTACGGAGACTCATGTCGCTGTAGTGAGGTGAGAGACTGGTATTTGTGAACGTCGCAGTCAAGGTGAGGGGTGGAGGAGAAGGAACAGAATGTCTGACAGGCCTGTGGAAAATGGAAGGAAAGAGGACTGAAAAAAGGACAGCATGCATCATTTTCTCTCTCTCTCTCTCTCTCTGTCTCTGCAGCCACAGACCCTCGGATGGCCAGGGACCCCAGATCCAGTGAGTAAAGTGTGTCCCATTTCAGTCACCGCTGCACTGTAATTTTCCACCTGGGTTGCCGTGCTCTCTCCTGTCACTCACTGAAAAATGCCTGCCCGCCTCCATCTCACGCTCACTCTGTCTCTCGCTCGCTTTCCCTTCCACTTACCTTACTGTGCACAAACACACAAGATCTCAAAAACCAGTTTTTCAACCACAGAAACTCTTCAACAGCACTTATATACAAATGTTTAAACTATCTGCATTAGACTGCAAGTGCATTGAAATTTGTTATGGCTTTATAGTCAACATGAAAGCAAAACAGACCTGTTTTACTTCAATTAAAGGCTGACCCACACTGAAAGATCTTTAAAATCTAATCAGATTTTCTCAATTTGAGACCACGAACATGACGATTTTACAGTTATGTTTGAGTCCCATCTGTGAGAACTGGAAATCTCACAAAATCTCTTGAGGTCAAACGTGACTTTAGAGTAAACAAACATGGCGGACGACTTGCAAGAAGAAATGGTGATCTTCCGTAAGCTCGCTTTCTGATTGGGTGTGGTTTTATTCCACATTACAGTCTACATAGTGCGTGTGTGTTTGTCCTTGGGGTTCCCACCACACAACAGCATTTCTGATCATAAATATTCAACATGACGAATAATTAACAGCAAGATAACAATTTCAGAACATTTAATTTTTAATTCTGTGGTTATGGTGGCGTTTTGGGTGTTACTTTGTGGTCTGTTTGGTTAGAATTGGGACCTTACACACAGTGATTGATCAAATATGCATCCATTTAGTTTTGCAACGGCCACATTCTGTTGATCAATTCTGGGTTGACAACATCAAGTCCCGCCCTGTATTTTTTTTCTCACTTGATAAACCAGACCCGAATCCAGATAACTCTTACCACAAATGGGAAAAAAAAGATAATGGATGAAGAGGGCAAAGAATCAGTCACGACAACAGAGAGAAAAATGCACAAATATTCATCCCTTGAAAGAATTTATAAAAATAGCATGATTAAAAGGTTACATGTTTACTTCATTATGATTGGTTGATTTCATATCTCTGCTGAGCATATACCCTTCTGTTCCTAAGCAGATATAATGTCCATTGTTATGCCTGCCACTATTCCTCAAGTTAGTTTTAGCATGTGCTTGTTCCAGTTTTCTCCATCATCAGCAAGAGGCTGTTATTATGCACTCTTGACCTTCCCCTCAAAATACTAGAACTTTCACTGTGTATTTCCACGTATTTTCAACATATGCAAGTATGTGACTTTTTTAGAATAAGAACGCAAATTCCATTTCCATCAATAAATTGCATTGTGGGATCTGCATTTGTTGTATACTGCTCATTTAGGCAAATACAAGTACACAAGCACTCATCTGAAGTATCTGTCGAGTACATGGTTTGAATGTAGATGCCAGCATGCAGCAAATATCAGATCTTTCTACTTTTCCTGTTTCTGTTGTCAGAGAACTGCTTGTACAGTCTTGTTGCTGATACGACCAGCAAAGAATTTACATCTCCCGAACACCCTAAGAAATACCCAGCTCACTCCCGATGTCAGTGGCAGATTCGCGCCCCTAAAGGCTACTCCATCATTGTCAAATTCAAGACCTTCCACATCGAGGATGACTGTGCCAATGACTATGTGGCCATCTACGACTCTCTCAGTCCTGACAGCACTCGTGCCATCACAAAGTGAGTATATGCAGCTTTCAAACCTCAGATTTGACTTCCTGTCATAACATATACCAGTGTTGCTTATAGCAATATTCTGAGTAAAGACCAGCTATCCTCTATTGAAAGAATCTGTGACATTCTATTGATTTAACAAAAAATTTAGCATAGTTTAACTCTGAATATTGTGACTACATTGTAATGCTGAATGCACTTAAGCATTTTGATTAAAGGTAGGGTAGGTAATAATTTTTCTAAAAAAAAAACATTCCAAATTTGTTTAAACTGTCTTTATATACCAATACATAATTAAAATGTAAGTACTCTGAAAAAGAAAATTTAAAAATCGAGTGACTGTAGACCTTTTAATCTGCAATAAACACAGCTCATTATTTCCATTCACTCCACCCCCTCCCTTCTGAGCTCCTTCCAAAGCCACGCCCCCAAAACACATGAACGCGCGACGCCAAACGCTCAGGCTGGAACAAGACGCATTTATTACCTGAGACGAGTGGAGAGGAAGGAGCGCAGTACATACAGTGACATCATGTCAGAATCACATGTAATAAAATACCTAACTTTATCACTATGAATATAAACAAATAAGATTTCTTTTAGTACTCACTATCAAGCTAGCATATCGATAATGGTAAAGTTTCATTCGGTAACAAGCTATATTTATAAGGCAAAACTAAAAACAGGTTGCATTGATACACGTTTTTCCATTACCATCAGTTACACTGTGATGAAGATGAATTTCGTGTAAGATTCATAACATATACGGTGTTTTGCATGTAAGAGTTTCCATGATGAAAACATTGTTGACTCTAATGAAGACTAACGTACACTCCGAGTCCGGAGAAAAGTACCGCATCGTCGGCTCGAGGACAGGTCCGGGGTTGAGGGCGAAGCAGAGGAGGTCGTTCAAGAGTGTGGGCAGGGTCCGAGGAAGTAGTTTTTGCCTTGTTTGCCTTCGCTGACTGCATATGCAGGTGCTTTGAGCTGAATATTTCCGGGAACGGTGACATGTGATGAGTGCACGCAGGGCAGCGCGCGCAGTGGGGCTCGGGGCGGGCACGAGACATGAAGGCATCTGATTGGTTCTTTACATTCGCACCGAATGGCAGTGATTGGTCAGAGTTTTTACTGTCCTGCAGCTGCTACAGAGGTCTGATTTTTTTCATTCCTTTTTCTAAACACATAATGTATTGACTACTATCAGGATGGAAGGACCATTTCACCCAGTATAAAAAAAAGTGTTTCTGAACAGGATTACCTACCCTACCTTTAAGCATTGAGAAATTTGCCTCACTATATTGAGCAAAATAACCCATTTTTCCCACCTTAAAAAAATTAAAAATACACTTTTAGGGACCTCAAATAAAAAATAAAATAAATAAAAAAAAGAGTTAAAATGATAAACAAAATAATGCTTTAAATTTTTTGGGGTTTTTTTGTTTTGTTTTCTCTTCTGCTCACCAAAGCTGCATTGATTTGATCAAAAAGACAGAAAAAAAACAGTAATATTGTGAAATATTATTGTGATTTTAAAATAAGCATTTTATATTTTGAAATGTAATTTATTTCAGTGATGGCAAGGCTGAATTTTCAGCATTATTAATCCAGTCTTCAGTGTCACATGATCCTTCAGAAATCATTCTAATATGCTGATTTGCTGCTCCAGAAACATTTCTGTGCTGCAGTGGCTTTGTTTTTGTGGAAACCATTTTTAAAGATTCTTTTAGAATAGAATGTTCAAAAGTCTTTACTCTCACTTTTGATCCATTTAATTCGTCTTTGCTGAATAAAAGTATTATTCATTTAAATAAATATAAATTTATTTTAAAAATAATAATACTAACCACAAACTTTTAAACCGTGGTGTATAGGATATATAGCACTATCTTCTATATGTCAAGGACAAAGCTCCCTCATTGCTGGGCAGCGGTTACTTGACTTTTTTCAATTCAGTTTCATTTTTCATGGTTGGCCTCAGGCTTCTAGCTGAAGATTGGCTTGTTAAGACCCCTCTCTAGCACCTCTCAGATACATGCCAATTTTTAGTCACCTTATCACAGGCTTCAGTAAAGGAGCGCTTATTTTTCTTTTCTTGGTGTATTTATGCTACACAACAAATCACCTGAAGTGTATAGGTCGCAAACTGTATCTTGAAGCCAGTGGGCTCTGAACATAATACTCACAACACTGCTCAGCCATACGGTGACACAGAGCCATACGGTTCTTAATAATGTTGTTACGCCCCAGGTATCTCTCTCTCTCTCTCTCTCTCTCTCTCTCTCTCTCTCTCTCTCTCTCTCTGTCTGTGTGTCTGTAGTAAGGCTTCTAAACTGGTTTTTGCCATTTGACTTTGTCTCTGTAATTGAAGTTTGATTTGATTTAATTTAGTGAGGTACAAAGTTTGGACATCTTTGACGGAATTTATGATCTTAAAGACCCCTTAAATTAAAGTTTTTGTCCATATCTTAAAGGTCATATCTGTAATCTACAGGCTTGTATACTCATAAAGGCTGAAAGAATGCACTTGCAGCACATATTTAGGGGCCAAGCACCAAAGGTGTGGAATATTCTTCTGCTGCTTCTGCTTCTTCTGGAAGTCTATGGCATCCCATATAACTGCTTGCGGGAAAATTATGAAATTTGGCACACTGATAAGAGGACAGTCTGAACTGCCACCATAGCAAATTTGGAGTCTCTAACTCAATCCCTCTAGCACCACCAACTGTCCAAATTTTCAACTTTTGAACCATAGGGCTAAAAACAAAAAAGCTCAAGACGATTTGATTGCACCCTATGACGTCATTTTCCATCATGAAAATTGGTCCGCCGTTTTGAATTCTCCGAAAAAACTACTTTTTCGAACTCCTAGACGGTTTGTCTGATTTTCATGAAAATGTTATCCAATCTTCTTCAGACAATGCGGGCAAAAAGTTCAACCCAGCCGTTACCCAGGCTAAACCCAGCCGTTATCGAATAACACACCAAACTAAGGTGGCGCAGTGCCACCTACTGGTTCGGAGATATGAAAAATTGCTATTTTTGCTTAGAACTTCTAAATGGTTTGTCCAAAAATCATAAAAGTGGTCTTGTTAGAATAGGGGTGTCATAACTCCAAAACGAAATTAGATATTTTCACCAAATTAGACACAAATTTGACGACAAATGTGGGATTTTGCCTCTTGTTGGCACTATAATAGAACAAAACATGAAATTGCCATTGACTTCAATACAGTATTGTGATATAAAATGTTATACTTTATGAACACATCAGCGTATCGTTATGAAACTCGGTACGAGTCATCGGCACCATGCCCTGAAGGTACTCAAAAGGTTTCGAGACAGCACCACCTTTTGGTTGAAAGTGATAATCCATAAAATTTTTAGTTACTGTATATGATTTTTTCAGCCATTTTGCCTAAATTCATCTTTAAATGTCTTTAATTGCTACTTGCTGCAGTTGGTCTGACATTCCCAGCCATATTGGCATGTCTTATCCTCTTCTTGCGCTTGGCCCCACTAATGGCTGGTCGCAGCTATTTATATTATATTGTCTTTCATTTTTGGAACAAACATATTGATAATACTCTCTTCACGGGTTATAATCCACACAGGTGTGCAATAATACAATGCTCTTCTATACAGTTGTCACAGTTCTGACACTCTTTCCCTCACAGACAGTGTGGACTTCGCCCTCCTACAAATCCTCTTGAGGTTGATTCTTCTGGTAACATCATGCTTGTCAACCTGGTCACAGACGTGGTCCGGAAACCAGGATTCAAAGCGATTTACTTTGCCATTCCTACTACTACTGGTAAAACTTGTAATCATTCTGTACAAATGCTTTAGCATTTTATAAAGTCATCCAGTTCAGATTAAGTCTTTTTATACAACAGTTCTTTCTGGTTTTCGAATCTGATTGGCTGAGAGCCGTGCAATAATTCCCCAGTATCAGCGCAGTTTCACCGTTTGTATCACAGCGATTGTCACGGCGGTCAAGCAAATCCACCATGTTTTTTACAAATTCTACTGTTGTTTTGTCACAAAATGTAGTTTTAAGAGTTTTGAAGGCTAGAATGTAGTTATTTAGACCTCAAATATGTGAGTAATATATCATCATAGTGCCTATTTTACAATGTGAGCTCCAGGCCATCAGCTGGCCAAAGGACTGGCCAAGACGAAGCTGTTCTCCTGGGTACATGAGCGCTGAACGGCCAGCGCTCATGTACCCGCGGAGAACAGCTTCATCTTGGCCAGTCCTTCGGGAATTTGCCGCTGGCTCTTATGTAGATAGTGGTTAAAAATAAGATATGATTCATTTGGGGTATATCAAACTGGTAATCTTTGGTCTTTAATTACGTTTCATAAGTTTATATTTAGGCTATATTTCACTTAAAGCTGCCGTCGGCAAGTCTGGCAGATTGGGTCGATTAGCCAAAATTTTGAATGTTTACAACTCTCATGCCCCTCCCCACTACCAGCGAGCACCCTCCCATCGAGGTCGTGCTCGTCAGTGCGTCACTGTGCGTGTGTACCTGATTTTCTGTGAACGCGTCCATCTCTTCAGCATCTATCAACACCATGGACTCGGAGATAGGCTGCCCTGGCTAATCTATCCATAGATAGCAATAACCGAGGAATTGGAAGCTTGTTAGTAGATTTTCTCTCCGCCATCACGCTTCATGCAATCTCCAGGCGAACTTCAGGCGTGGCGTGTGCATGTGATATTAACGTGCGCGAGTGAGGGGGGATCTGTGGCGTGTGCACGACCTGTGATTGACAGTCAGATCTCACAACCCCCTGCGCTGATTGGACCTGATGAAGCGGGAGCGCTGGATTTTTGCAAAACAAATAACACGCTCCAGGTGGAGTTAGAAGCTCGGGTTTTTTTCTAAAACCACCTTATTTATGTTGTTCTGTCGGATTATAGTGTCGATTACACTGAATATGATCAAAAAAATGTTGCCGACGGCAGCTTTAAATCCTGTAGCCCACTAGAGAGCTACTTTTCTGCGTTTGACTGAATTGTTTGCTTGTTTATTTCCTATTGTCTTTTATAATGGCTTTTGTCATTCATTTAAATATTGTTGTTCATTAAATATTTTATACAAATAATATGCTGTGTTTAGTATTGAGAAATGGTCCGTTAGTGATCGTGATATGGACTTTAGTGAAAGTTACATTAATGTTTTGGTATTAGATGCTAGCAAAGATGCAGGTAATACATTTGTTTAGTCGATCTCTCTCTCTCTCTCTCTCTCTCTCTCTCTCTCTCTCTCTCTCTCTCTCTCTCTCTCTCTCTCTCTCTCTCTCTCTCTCTCTCTCTCTCTCTCTCACATAATAGCATAATACTCTACTCTACATAATACAATAAGCTTCAATGAAGCGACTCAACATTCCTTCGTTACTAGTTCTAAAGTGACGTTTTAGAATTGGTAACGGAGGCTTGGGCTCAACTGTCAAACTGTCAATTTGAGATTTGAATCCATGGTGGAAGTAGTTCCAAGGTTATTATAGTTTTGCATTTTTAAATTAGTTTTTATTTGAAAATCATTTTCAAACTTCCTATAAATTTCAGTTTAGTTTTAGTTAGTTTCATTAATGGTTTTGTTAGTTTTAGTTTAGTTTTTATTTTGTGAACACATTTCTTTTTAGTTTTTATATATTTCGTTTCAGTTTTAGTTTTAGTAATTATAGTTTAGCAGAGTTAACAGAACACTTCCAGTTAAAGACATTTAATTTCAGCAAAGTTTAATGTTTGCAGTTTACAGTTGACTCTTGTGAAAACCTCTTAATAATAAAAATAAAGTAATTGTTTGAGGATGAACAAAGAACCAAACAAATGCAACAAAAAGGAAAAATTATATAATAATATTAAAAATGAAATCTTGTTCAACTTGGCGTATAAGAAAAAGAAAAGGATATGCGTATGATTATTATGATTATTCTTTAAGGTTATTTCAATGATTAATCCTTTCAAACATTATTCTTGTATTGATCCATTTATGCTTTTTGTCTATTGCATCGTTTAAAATAATACACTCATAGTTATACACATATTCAAATGTTCTCTTCAGACCAGACATTTAGTATACTTCTACTCTGACAAATATACAGTACGTCTATTTCTGGGCTATAGACTTGCTATGTGTTGTTTCCGTTTTCTGCTCAGTGTGGTATCTTGTCTAATATGTGTGGTATAGGCCTATCTTGTTTAGGCTAGTTTCACATGAGATGGTTATCTTATACCTGGGATTAAGGTACAGCTGTATTTGCATGAGGTGGAAATACTTATTTGGGCCTTTCTGCTTCTCAGGGCTGGTTCACACAGAAAGACCCGCGGGCACAGTGGGGAAAAAGCGCAAGGTCTCGATACGCGTCTTTTAAAAGTTGAACTTATTTTAACTTGAGTGCCGCGTCTTTAGAGCGTCGTGTGTGAGTGTGTGAGCACGTGATGCTGCAGAAGACGCGAGACTATAGCGCAGCGGTCATACATTGAAAAATAAAGTAGCACAGTGGAATGGAAAAGAGGGATTTTCCGGTAGGCTACAGGATGAGAGCTTATTAATTACGAAAACGATTATTTATTTCTGCTAATTATTATTTTGTTTCAGTTAGTTTTTCAGTAACTGTTGTTAGTTTCGTTTCGTTAAAATTTTTCATTAATGTTGAAATTTCTATTTTATTTCAGTTTACGAAAATGTTTTTTGACCAATAGTTTTAGTCTTAGTTTCAGTTTTCGTTTACAAAAATAACCTTGAGTAGTTCTGCACAAAAGAGGGTTTTTAACCTCTGTTGTTGTTTCTTATTTAATTACTCACTTGTGCCTTTGAACTGTTACGTAATAATACGAATAAACGTAATACCACACTCGTAGCTGTGCGATATGGCTGTATATTAATACGCTGTGACGGCCGAATCACAGCCGTGCTGATATACAGCCATATTGCACTGCTACTCGTGTGATATTGCTCATGTAAACACTAGCAGTGTCTTACTTAAAGCAGCCTTGAAACTTGAAAAAGAATGTTGAATTGACTAGAAAGTGTTTCATGTTGGTTTCTTAATAACTTTTTCCCATTCATTCCCCCTCCCACCATATTCATTTCTAGATGTGAGCTGTGGAGCATTTCTGACTGCTCCCACAGGAAACTTCACCTCTCCGCATTACCCTAGTTTCTACCCTCCTTTGGTGGACTGCAAGTGGAACATCAATGTAAGCTTCACAACACTGTTTCACTTTTTTATGTTTACTAACAGATACCCCTTTTCCACCGACACTGTTCCGGTGCGGGTTCCCAGCCTGTGCTCGAACCGCTCCACGCATTTCCACTGCAAAAAAGAGGCTTCCGTGCCGATTCTTAATAAATTGCTAATCTTGAACGGAGCCGAGGAGCGGGGGCGGAGAAATGCTGCCGCTGTCTCACGCGCGAGAGAAGACCCAGTGTGCAAGAGAGCGAGTGAATCTAGGGTTTCAGTTTCAATTTAGACCAATGAGAGTACGGCCAGGTTATGCGAGCTGCTGGTACGCTAGAATCACTCTCGGTGCTGTGAACAACAAAACAGAAGTGTAGCCTGCACAAACACCGGGACACTCAATGTTTTTTTTAGACTGGTTATATTCAGATAAACAACACATAGTAGCGCTACATCACCGTTCGTTCCTCAAGGAAACACGCAGCCTGTTCGAGACAGGCTCCAGTTCGTCTGGCCGAGAACACATTCTGGCTCCAGAACGAGAACCATTCTGGTGGAAAAGGGTTAAGAGATTACTCATGTTTTAAAATGAAAGGTATTTTTGAGTTCAGTTTTCAAGTATTTCTTAATTTGATGTAATATTGGTTCTCTGTTTTTATTATTTTCAATTTTTCCGGGAAACAGCTAACATCTCTGCCTAGCGTTTCTGCCTAACATCTCATTTTGTGTTTCACAAAAGAATGGAAATAATATGCGATTAGAACAATATGATGGTGATGAACATTTTCATATTTTGATGAACTATTCGTTTTGAAGTGTTTGTTGATTCATGTCTTTTTGAAAATAACCCTGAACACTATCATGTGGATTCTGCAGGTTCCTGCTGGCAAAAGAATAAAGATTGAGTTCACCATGTTCCGTGTGAAAGAGCCGGGGGTGGACACTAACACCTGTCACAAAGACTACATAGAGGTGCTGGGAAAAAAGTAAGTTCTGTCATCTGTCCCGCCATGACAGCCAGAAAGATTTCATTGTTTCTTGTCAGCTTCCTGACAATCTATAAAATGGCGTAAAGCTCAATTTACTGCGTCTTTAAACCAGAGGAGCAGTCTGTTGGCCATTCTTTTTGTTGTTGCTCTGGTTATTCTTCTTTAGTTGTTTAGTTTTTGTTGTTGATATCCTAGCCTTTGTTTTATTAACAGCTCTTTCCTTCCTCTTTTTTTTTTTTTTTTTTTTGAAGGTATTGTGGGGAGAGACGTAGACTTGTGCTCTCTAGCCCCGCCAATACCTTGGAAGTGAAGTTCCATTCAGATGAATCCTACACTGATAAGGGATTCAGGGTCATTTACACCGCCTTTGACCCTGTAAACCGTACGTCAGTTTTTGATCCAGGAGTATTTCAAACAGACAGATCATGTTCTATCATTATAACTCTCCTTCACTTCTTCTTGCGTTGAGTCCTGGCTGTCTTCCTGTTTTCTTCTCCAGCTTGCCCTGGTCAGTTTGCGTGCACCTCAGGCTTGTGTATCACAAAACAGCAGCACTGTGACGGGTGGAACGACTGCGAAGACATGAGTGATGAGAGAAACTGCAGTAAGTCTCACCCCAGTCAGGATGTTGTAACATTTAGTTTATACCTTTCAGTTGATTAATTAGAGCTTGAATTGGAATAGCCCTGTCCAATGGGATATTGATTTGGAATGACAGGAAGATGCACAACACAGATAATTCATCAGTCAAAATTAATGATACATAATTGCATCAATAATTGAATTGTTGATTTATTCCATAATATATAGATCAGTATCTATTGTTTACAAGTACTGAAACAACAGTGTCTTGTTTTCTTCAACTGATTGGACACATTCCTCCTAATTAAGTTTGGAATAAACCAATGAATATTTTGCCAAACAGCACCTCATTGTTTTCAGATAACTTAAGAACATTAACGCCAACATTTTAACAATTCTATTTGTTGTGTATTTATTATATTAAATATTATAAATTAAATTTATAAGTAATTATAAATTATAGCATTCTGAGAAATTAGGTGTTTTTGGTTCATAAAATGAACGCTATGTTTTGATCATTTTTGAAATCATTAAATGTTTCTGGAAATAGGTAGTTAATTTATACTGAAAAAAATTACATGTAAATTCTGTTTCCTTAACTTCTGATTTGAATTATAATTCTGCATCCTGTTTGCTACCTATCATTAGCCATTGAATTTGGGAATACTTGGAAATCTGTTATTTGAAACAACCTTTTCAGGACAGTATACATTGTACTAATATCTGACAAAGTTAGGTGATGTTTCACATACATTTTGTATTATTCAGTATGTGTTTTTAATGTTTCAGACTGTGATGAGGAACAGTTCAGTTGCAGTAATGGCCTTTGTAGGCCTCAGTTATTTGTCTGTGACCGAATGAATGACTGTGGCGACAACAGTGATGAGAAAGATTGCAGTGAGTTTCTCCTATTACATTTCAACAAACATAATTATACTTTTTTTTTGTTGCTCAGTTCAGCATTTACATTTCAGCAGTGAACCCCACTTGGAAACCCTGATCAAAAGGAAGTCAATTTAAATGAAACAAAACCCATTTAAGGATACACTAAGCATTCACACAGATCAAGCAGAGGCCTAGTAAAGCAGGATCTTGATGAGATCACACGATCAGCTGTTTTCTGGGATTCAAATAAACACTACCTTAAGACGAACTTACCTTAAACTGGTATTTTCTTTGAGAACATCAACATATGTACACCTTTAACACTTGCTCCATTGTTGCATACTTCAAAAGGCCACTTTCTATTTTACCATTGAAGGACACTTGATAAGGCTTTGTTTTGTTGTTCCTCCTAGGGTGTGGCACGGGTGAGGAAAGGTGCGGGGATGGCGCCTGCATCCCACAGAATTTTGTATGTGATGGGAAAAATGACTGTGCTGATGGCAGCGATGAGGTCTCCTGCTTAGGATGTGAGTGGATTTAACTTACTGATCACTGACTGCCTTTCCATAGAGCTTAACACTAGGTTGGTCAAGTTTGTTCTGTAAGCTTATCTGCATTGCATAATGGCTATTATGAGAACCAGACTTGGTCACAAGCAACAAACTAACTTACTTAGTACTGAGTGAGATTTGGGACCATGCTGTGTGTGTGTTATCTTAGGGTCTCTATTGTCAGAAAGATCAGTTTAGGTAAAAACTAAAAGACTGTCATCACAGTAAATGGCCAGCCACTGAAAAGGTGAACTAAAATATTAAAAGTTTTAGGACATTTCGGAATGCTTTAAATTGAACTTTAATCAGACTTTTTCAGCCATTAAGCTGCTGTATTTGCATCTTCTTTTTTCTTCTAAATAATCTTCTACTGGCTGTGTTTCTCCACTTCTGTGACATTTTGACATTGACATTTACATTCACAATAAATATTGAGTACCATTACATACATTATTAACCTGCTTTTAATTATGCATAGACTCTTGTGATGGCAATAGCTTCAACACTTAGGCTGAAACGGTAGTGAAATCACACATGTTGGTCTTTTCCAACTTGTTCAGCCCTTATTTACTTCCCACTCTTTCTATCCCAAAGTTGTTCATTGTTTTTGTATCCTTCAGCAGAGATAAGTGACCTATCCAACAATCAATAGGCCTGATCAATAAGCTGGCTCTTGCTTGGTCTTTCAGGTCTTTGATGATAAAAAGAAGCTGCAATTGATGGTTTATTCGTTCAAGTTTTACTTTATGCTCTCTTCCTCTCTTAGCTCCTGGTCTCTGCAATGATTTCTCCTTCAAGTGTAAAGACAAGCAGTGTGTAAACAAAGTGAACGCAGAGTGTGATCGCGAAAACGACTGCTCAGATGGTTCGGATGAACAGGAATGCAGTAAGTCACATTATTTAATGTATTTTTTTCACTCACAAACAAAAGTGAAGACACTCTTTTAGTCTGGACAAAACATGGGCTGTAACCATTCAACACACAAAGTTATTCAATATTAAGAACTTAGATTAATTTGTAGCTGTGATGATATTTAGAACAACAGCACTGTTGCTCATGAGACATTTGTTAAATACATAATTGAACTGTGGTGCTCAGGTGTGTATTTCAGCTATTTCACAATGATTGGCTCATCCAGTCATATATTTGATATTATTTTATTTATTTTGTTATATTATATATTATATTATACTTGTCATCCAATTCCCAGCAAAAATAAATCTAATTAGGGATGCACAATTTTGCATGATACGGATTATCTGTGGTGGTGTTGTTTTATGAATCAGTATCAGCCAATATTTGAAGATTTACATCATCATCTTGTGCTAATTTAAAGGCACATCAGTTATGGCAAAGATTTTACCCTTAACAACAGACGGTCTTGAAGTGATGTGCTACAGTCTTTTAATTTATTCTAAGATTTAGGTCATCTAGCAGCGATTAGATTATGGCAAAAAATAAGTACAGCAGCTTTTATTAATATTAATTTGAAATGCACAGTAAAATCTCTTTTAGAAAAACTCTTTTAGAAAACCCAGCTAATGGTTCAAATCACTTACAGTAGTTATAGATTTAGTTATGAAACAGTATAGATTTATAATATATAATATGTAAGAGAATACAATTACCGCCCATGCAGCTCTAGTGTCTTTATTGCATAATTATTTGAAGATAATGAGCTTCCCAGTGTTTTCACAAGCTTTTGGTGTTTCAGCGCATTTCAAAACTTTAAAAACAATTGTCATTTCCAGAAGTTGCTGAATAATCGACAATGCGGTAATTAGTGTGGAAAAAAATTCACATTAAAGCCCAAAGCCATTATACTTATTTTATGAAATTTTACTTGACATTTCTTCATTCTTTCTACTTCTTTTATAGGCCTCAGGGTTGCTATTTTCTTTTTCCTTCCCTCATTGTGTTTTTATCAGCCAGCACGGTTCGTTTCTCTATATATCTGCCTTGTTATGATTCTGCTTGAGTCCCGCTAAAGGCCGACAGTCCTGTGAGTCAGAGCAGATGTTTCGAGAAACTCGAACTTTCAATGCTAACATTTTTTTTTTGCAGCTAGCCCTCTGATCTCATCCCTGCTGGTCTCGAACAAGACCTCCTTAACCTCTCATCTCAGCATGCCAATGAAATCTCTTCCGTTGTTTTTCTTGAAGTCTCTCTTTGTGTTTGAACCATTCCTACAATTTGGTTTCAGACTGTGGAGTCCGGCCATACAAGCACAACCGTATTGTGGGTGGGCAGAACGCAGATGTGGGTGAATGGCCGTGGCAGGTCAGTCTACATTTCAAGACCAACGGACACACTTGCGGCGCCTCAATCATCTCCAACAAATGGCTGCTTTGTGCTGCCCACTGCTTCATCCAGCCTAGTGCTGAGTGAGTCGGTTTATTGCATCTCTGTTTTATTTGGTCTGCTTAATTTAGTCTGTTAGCTGTGGTTGATATCAACAGAGGCATGAATTAGACATTTGCTAAGTATCTTTCTCCATTAAATTTGTGCTCAAACATTTTGGTCAAAGACTGAGCTTGTATTTATTCTCATTGGCCAGCAGGTGGAGCACAAGACATGGCATAAAATCATATTTTACCTAGATGAGTTATTCCAACATGTTTCTGAGACTGAAGCACGAAAGCTGAACTGAAAGATAATTCGCTCTCCTGAGCTATGCTTTCACCATGAAATCAAAATTGACCCCATTTTACTTTGTTAATAAACGTTTCTGGTCTTTTTTTTGTGAATGATACATCAATGCACAAATGTCTTTCTTCAAAATGTAATAACTTGTTCCACCTCTGAAATGACTTTGCTTTTCAGCTGAAATTACCAAGCCCAGTTATTTTTCAGTCCCTTTTCATTTACACTACCGGTCAAAAGTTTAGAATAATTAGGATTTTATGTTTTTGAAAAAAAGAAAAGAAGTAGTCTCCTGTGCTCACCAAGGCCGTGTTTATTTGATTTAAAAACACTGTAAAGACAGTCATTTTGAGAAATATTTACACTATTAACCTTCCATTCATTAAATAATTCCATAAAAACAGTTTTTAACATTGGTTAGAACCATTATTAAAAATTGAGCACCAATAATAGATTAGTGAGCACAAAATCATACAAATTTAGAATGATTTTTGAAAGATCGTGTGACACTGATATTTAAAATATATTCAAATAGAAAACAGGTATTTTAAATGGTAATATTGTGAAATATTATTACAGTTTTTACTGTATTTTTGATCAAACAAATACAGCCTTGGAGAGCAGAAGAGACTTCTTTTAAAAAAAAATATTCCAAAACTGGTCCTATAAACACAGCTTTTCACAATCCTGACCGTACATTTTTCTTTTTTCTCATTAAATCCGATTTCCTGTCAAAATACAGACTTGAAATGGCGTTCAAATCCATTTGCTGTTGACCTTTCAAAACATCTGATTTAAACAACTAACCTCCAAAACAACATTGTGTTCATTTTCTCTTCCAACAGCTACAAAATGACATCCAGCTGGCTGACGTACAGTGGTCTGCGGGACCAGAACATCCAGGACGGCTCTGTTCAGCAGCGTACTTTGAAGACCATCATCACCCACCCAAGCTACAGTGAGATGACCTTCGATTATGACATCTCCTTGTTGGAACTGAGCCAGCCATTGAACTTCAGCAACACCGTGCATCCCATCTGCCTTCCAGCATCGACCCACGTCTTCTCGGCCGGCAGTTCCTGCTTTGTGACGGGCTGGGGCGCGCTCCGAGAGGGAGGTGAGACAGCTTGTGTGCCTGAGGGCTGCCCTTTGCGTTTGGAGCTCCGCTTTTTCATGAGATACCTTTGGAATTGTGCCTCACAAGTTTGACATTTATCAATCCCTTGTCTCAGTGTCACTTAGCACAACTTTTGTTATACGATTTTGTTATTTGTGGAATCGCATAACTAATTCTAATAAATGTTTCAAATTATGGCTGTGAGTAAAGATGCTTTTTGGTATTAGTATGGTTCTCATAGGACTAATGATTTATGTATGTGTTGTAGGAAGTGCTGCAGCAATCCTGCAGAAAGCAGAAGTTAAGGTGATTAATGATACAGTATGCAACATGGTGACCGAAGGTCAGCTGACCTCTAGAATGATGTGTAGCGGCTACCTCACCGGAGGTGTGGATGCTTGTCAGGTAAAAAAAACATTCACATGTTTTTTTTATTTTATGAAATCACACTGAATCTGATATTTTCATTTCGATCTGGGTTACTTACAGTATATGTACTGTACCGGTCAAAAGTTTAGAAACATAACAATTTTTTATGTTTTTAAAAGAAGTATCTTATGTTCATCAGGCCTGCATTTATTTGTTTAAAAATACAGATTTTTTTGTTTTTGTTTTTATATTATTACAATTTAAAATAATGGTTTTCTATTTGAATATACTTTAAAATATCATTTATTTCTGTGATGCAAAGCTGTATTTTCAGCATCATTACTCCAGTCTTCAGTGTCACATGATCCTTCAGAAATCATTCTGATATCTGATTTGATACTCAGTTGTTATCAATGTTGGAAAAAGTTGTGCTGCTTAATATTTTTTTGGAACCTGTGATACTTTTTTTCAGGACTCATTGATTAATAAAAAGTTTATAAAGAAAAGCATTTATTCAAAATAGAAATCTTTTCAAACAATGTTAAAAATGTATAATTGAACACATCCTTGCTGAATAAAAGTATTATTTCTTTTAAAAAAAAGTATAATAATAAACTTTTGAACAGTAGTGTGTATTGTTTCAAAAGATTTCTATTTTAAAGAAATGCTGTTCTTTTTTTAAACTTTTTATTCATCAAAGAATCCTGAAAAAAGTATCACAAGTTATAGAAATATTAAGCAACTGTTTCCAACATTGATAATGGATCAGAATATTAGAATGATTTCTGAAGGATCATGTGACACTGAAGACTGGAGTAATGATGCTGAAAATTCAACTTTGCATCTCAGAAATAAATGATATTTTACAGTATATTCAAATAGAAAAACATTATTTTAAATTGAAATAATATTTCACAATATTACAGTTTTTGTTCTATATTTTTGATCAAATAAATGCAGGCTTGATCAGCACAAAAGACTAGTAGTATTACGCTTGTTTCCAAACTTTTGACCGGTACTGTAGAAATAAATCGGATACTTTTTTTCAAAGTGACTTGAGTGTGGACTATCTAGTCAAATATATATATATATTTAAATGTTGTCAATCTAATGTAACATAAAATAATGCAAATCATTATATTAATAATATAAATAATAAAATATTTGTAAATGTTTGATGGTATTTTTTAGGAAAAAAAGAATCATGTCTATAGGTGGCGTCACATTGGATTTAGGTGGAATTTTGTTGGGGAAAAGGGTCCACTGTTAATAGTGTAGTGATGTATAAAGTTTCTGTTGGTCAACGTGGCGAACTGAACGATGCCAAATCTACGTGGCAAAATTGTTCACCCTCAATCTTAATTCCAAATTGTGTGGATTACTATTGAAATTACTAATTCAACTGTGAAAATGTGTCAATGCGACCGCACCTTAAGGGCTATTATCCCAATATTTTTCTAAAATTAGCATTTACAGAGTTACAATAATAACACACTCAATGCAGCTAAAAAGCTTTCTAACTAAAACATGCGCAAAGATTACACATTTATTGAATGGTAATGAATTCAAGGTGGTTTAATAGCCATTTAGATGCATTGTCAAGCCTTTTTCATCCTGTTCTATTCATTCAGAAACACCTACAGTACAAATATGACATGAGCATAATGCCATCAAAGTGTTCAGCTAATGTTGTTGTCTTCCTGCAGTGTGTGTACACCCTCGTAGTGGAGAAGATTAATTATTCTACCTTGTTCCCTGATATTTAAATGAGCTGATTTCCATAATTTCTACTTCTATCTCACTTGTTATTCATCTTGCTTTCCCCTTCTGAACGCTCTGTGCGTCTCTCTTATTCTGGGTGTAATCTTCTTCTCCTCGCACAGGTTCCGGTCCTGGTCTTGTGACTCCTTTCTGTCTTTCTCTCCAGCTATAGGAGCTCATCTCTCTCTCTCTCTCTCTCTCTCTCTCTCTCTCTCTCTCTCTCTCTCTCTCTCTCTCTCTCTCTCTCTCTCTCTCTCTCTCTCTCTCTCTCTCTCTCTCTTTTTCTCTCTCTCTTTTTCTCTCTCTCTCTCTTTTTCTCTCTCTCTCTCTCTTTTTCCTCTCTCTCTCTTTTTCTCTCTCTCTTTTTTTCTCTCTCTCTCTCTCTCTTTCTTTCTCTCTCTCTTCTTTCTCTCTCTCTCTCTCTCTCTCTCTCTCTCTCTCTTTCTCTTTCTCACCTCCCAATTCAAATATGCTTTATTGCCACGTCTGTTTACATTGCAATATTGGCAAAGTAATTAAGAGCCGAATTGTATTACACACAAAACAAATCATTCAGGAATAATAGTAATGGAATGAAATGACACAGTAAATAAGCAGCTTAAATTAGAGGTACAAAATAATAAATGATAAGTGATTACAATAATAATTAAAATGTTTGCAATTGCTTCACACACCCTCCTTTTTTTCTTTCTATTTTCTCACATACATAATCATCACTTCATCTCCACTTTTAATTTCAAGCAATTTATTTGCATGATTGTTTTATATACAATATTGCCAAAGCATTGATATACACAATAAAAAAGTCTCCAGTAATACTAAAATAAATAACCACAATAAATATACAATACATTAAAATAATATAAACATTCATTAATGAACATTCTCTTGAATAGATCAACAGGCAACTCTTGAATATGGTGATCAAATATGTTTTGTTACATAAGTCCTCCATGCATTTTGGTCTTTTTCAAACAGTTTTGGAAAACGTGGAATGATATTTTAAAGTGTCTTTCTTTTGGCTTCCGTAGGGAGACTCGGGCGGGCCTCTTGTGTGTCAATCCGATGTTGGCATATGGTTCCAGGCAGGCATAGTGAGCTGGGGAGAAGGCTGTGCTCGGCGGAACAAGCCTGGCGTCTACACGCGTGTCACCAAACTACGGGACTGGATCCGTCAAATCACATCCGTATAGTGGAGCCTGGACCTGCAATCGTACGACAACCAAAGCAGAAGAACAGAAATGTTCAGCTCCGTGAATATTTAGTACAGTATGTGAGACCACCTGGTTGTTTTCGTAATAGTGACCATTCGGTTGGCTTATCAGTGAGGTTTTCAATAGCTGTATCAATCTAAAGTTGAGTTCATCTTTAGTCAACCAAATAAAAAACTTCATAAAATACATGCAGATTCAACTATAATGAGGATATATATATATATATATATATATATACTCATTATAGTTGTGAACATTATAGTTGTATCACTGTGATGCACTGTTACACTCATTTACCAACTTTCATTTGTTCAAATCTGATTTCTTGAACAGTAACTTCATAAATGGCACTTAGAGATCAAACAGTCCTATAATGAGACTTCTGACCTGGTGGAATTCATGTTGTTATCTTTCTGAATTATGTTCTGTTTTATACAAATCTTTTAACTTTTTCTTATGCTCAAAACGTGCCTTTATTCCAAAGACTGGACTGGACCTCTTCTCAGAAACAATGACTCTTTTGTTTCAGACTTTGGAGCGAGATTCAGTCCCTACAATTTTTTTTTTTTTTTTTTGTGAAGGTCAAAAGCTTCTTTGCAATCTAGAAATTTCTGTAAGCATCCCACTCAGGCTGACCTTCTTTCCTCACATCTGTGTGATCTCAGGACCTCAGTGGCAAAGCTCTAAAATGGAGGATTAGGTAAAAATAGGATATTTCCGTCATCCATTTGCCAATACAACCCAAGGCCAACATAGGTCACTAACTTCTGCTGCATGTTTAAGTTCCAGCCAATCGATGTCAAAGCAGTTGGCTGAAACAACCTAGCAGGATGGTCTCTGCTTCAAAGAGACCTAAACATATTGAGGAATCAATAACGCCGGATCCTCAAAGACTTGGCAAGTTTCTTTCCCGTGGAAAGTCCACTTGCTTAAGTAGGCCTAAGAATTTCAGGCTTTGTAGTGTAGTGATTTAATTTTCCAGGAGGTACAAGAGATACAAGCTGTATTTTGAGGGATGTCAAGCAATGGATTATATATTTATGTACTACTCGGGTTTCATTTAGCATCATGATGTACAATTTGACCTGTTAAGGGCTTTCGTTTTTAAATTGTGAAAATTTCAAAAAGCTTTTTAAATTAACTACAATGACAATATGGCTTTAAGTGTCTGGTTGACTAACATTTGTAAATATTTAACATGCTTTTTAAATGCAAATTTAGCAGATTACTTTTCTGTTTAGTTTCAATGTGTTTTCTATTTAAACACTATGCAAATGTTTTAATGTGTTCAAATTTCCGAAGAGTTTACAATTTTCTCTTGCAAATAAAATACATGGTGGTTTTACATTGTCATATCTTTTTTTCTTCTTCTTCAGAATACAACATTTTTGCTTAATTTCCATGTAATTTAATTTCCCCCTGAAAATGCAAATGTAGTATAAAAAAATAACCGAAAACTCTTTTATCAATATTAAATTAGCTGGCCTTGGCATAACCAACATCATATCAACATTGCCTTCAACAATTATTTGCCCATAAATCAGTGGTCTCCAAATGGAGAAGGAAACACATCTGCTCTTTTCAGTTGATACAATTGAGAACCCAAAGCGTGACTTTGTTACAGTTGTGAATGTACTTAGTTTTGACCTTGCACCAATTAAAAAGCTCTAGGTTTAATTAAGCGTTGCACTGCACTGCAACAGTTGTTTTAAATGGTTGGCAGAGTATTGAACTTAAGCTAATTACATGCCAGATTTGACCTTGTATGAGCTTTAGATTGGTGCTCAACCTTTTATATTATCTCCAATTGATGTCATAACAACTCTTGCACTTAGCATATTGCACAGTAATATGGTATATCTAGGCAGCCAAAGGTCACTATCACTTGATTGAAACAAAGAATTTTGGTAAATAAAATGACTGAATGAAATCCAGCTATAACCATTAGTTTAACCAATTTTCCATACTGTATTTCCGTTAGCTTACTGTTCATATGTACAGCCTGACAATAGTTCACGTCGTTTTAATGGCGAGATTCATCTTGCGTCATAAATATTCAAATATATGCAAATAACGTGAAAGTTGAGGTGGGCATTCAGCAGAGCTGCGTGTTCGGTGAGTAGATTTTTTTTTAGCGAAGTTATTTGGTGTTTTTGATCAATTTCATTGTTTTTAATAGAGAAATCACGAAATATGTAAATTTGTACTTAGACGTTAATAATTTGCCGATACACCTCCATAGGATAGCCGGTTTGGCGCTCCGGTCATAACGTTACCTCAGAACAAGATATTAATTTCTTTTCCCATGTGTGTCAGGAGATTAGGGGACTAGTTCAGGCGAATTAACTCCTTATTCATGGCAGTCAGGGAAAAATATCATTTGGAAATAGGCTAAATTGTGTGGAAAAATGAATACAATTTTGAAGAGTCGTAATTTATTTTTCAAATAGGCCTACAATGTTATAAATATTGTTGTATGACTATTCTTTCTGTCCAATAAAATGATATGCCTATCAAATGATTATTTCACAGTCAGCATAACTATTGGAAAGCTAGTTAAAGTATTATTAGCCCGTTTAAAACCTGGCAAAAAAAAGAAAAAAAAAAGAAGGGCTTTACACTTGAAAAAACATGCAGACAAATTGGTCGCTGTTGTGTCGAATTATAATGTGACCCACCGAATTTTGTGACCCTAGGCGCTGTACTGACAAATTGCTGATTTCTTTTTTATTATATTTTTTGGTGCTACCATCTAACAAATAACACATCATCCGTGGATAAATAACACACCATCCACAACTGTTGTAAGTTTTGGTCTATCTTGCACTAGCCAGCGTTACACTTATACTGACACCTGTCGCATATGTGTGCATGCAGCATCGTGCAACAGTAAAGGTTCAGTATAAAAGTTGAGATGGGGGGGATTACCGATTTGTAAATACATTTAACGTTTTTTTTTTTTTTTAATTAGGCTATGTATTTAGGAATTTATGTCACAACTACACCAGTACAGCTGCTCAACTCATCTGTCTGTCACTACTAGAGGTACCACAAAATACAGCGACACGTTCACCATCATTGTCAGTGGCACATGATGCAATCCATCGGCACTTTACAAGTTTTAGTGGCACATGCCAATGAAAACCGGATGTGCCACTAAGCATAGTGACGTGCGTAATATGCCATGCCACTTAATGTTATTGCCTCCTCTCTCCAGTATGTATCTATGCACTCTTGTGCACTCTGTTGGGTTAATTGTGTATTTTTGGCAGTGATAGTTTGCAAGGGATGATGACAGCTGATGGAAACATGACCCTGAATTTACCAGAGTAGCCATCCGTTTTTGTTTTGTTTAGCCATTTGTTTAATGCTGAGTACGTGTTTATGTCTTCAACACTCCCTGCAGTGAAGCTCAGCATGACATGATGAAATCTGAGAGACTGGGTGACATGACAAGATAATGTTGTCACACAACACCCGCTCCGTCAGCGCAATATTTCGTTGCGTTGGGGGAGACGGCCTGTGCCTGCTATGTTTGATACGCAGACAGCGGGAGGCTTGGGAATCTCATCCGTCTTTATTAAAAACCCTGCTGTCGCCGCGGGAATAAGAGAATCAACATAGGCATCACTGCTAATTTATGTATTCATCAACTCGGCAGCCCCGGTATTGTTTGTCCTCATTCCCTCATGACATTTGACGAGACCCAGCGATGTGTGCCAAACTCACTCCAGTCAGAGCAGATATTATTTGAAATGGTTTTATTTAAATATAAATATGTGTACAAAGTTACAAGCAACAATAGCTCATTTTTTAGCAAATAAAATCATTTGAACATTATTAAAAAAGAAACGGAAGGAAAAAGTCAATTAGTTGTGTAACACTTTTCACCTCTCCAAAACTGATAAGTAACATGGGGTAAAAAACCGTTGTGAACCAAAAAAAGTCAACTCAAAGATATAGATATATGCATTTTAGAATATAAAGGTACTTTACAATAGAGCAGCTTACACGCTGTACATTAAGGCTTATATAAAATATAAAAATAAAGACAAGCAATGTTTTGTTTCACGTATCATACAGTTCAATTTGACTTTTTTTTTTATCTTTCCAAATGGAGCCAACCATTCAGGCTTAAAGGAAAATGGCAGTATGGAAACCTCCAAATGCAAGTCTCCATGATCAAATTGACGAAGGGTGCAGTAAGCGGTTTCTCACACAAGGAACAAACAGATGAGAAGAAATGCTGAATACGTTCACGTACACACATCATCTGCATGCAACAGACAGGAGTGAATTTCCCAACAATTTGTACAGTCATTGAAGTGGCTCTAAGTGGATATGGACAGTACTGCATTTTACTCGCTATTTCTTTTTCTGTTTTTTTTCTTCTATGTAAACATGTTGGTGCTACCTGACGGTGTCAGCAATGTCAGCATGACATAACAGTCACCTTGGCACACTCTGTATTTAATAACATACAGTGGTCACATAAGGAACATTACAAGAGTATTACTGCACGCTGCAAGACCGTGTGGTAATTTAGGTTTGCCGTACATGGCTTGGCTTAAGAAATCATGGTCCCGAAATGGGCTCTACTCTGAACTCTGCAACAAATTCTTGAGAGCATAATTTAAAAACACTGCACCTCTAAATTAGCTTCTTTGGGGATTGGCCAATCCTGGTTCCATCAAACAGACAGAAATACATTTTATGGATTTTGTCAATTTTTTTATTATTATTTTTATTTTTTAACCAAAGCATTCCAGATTCCAGTTTCCTGCACTGGTCCATTGAGACTTTACATAAACACTCTCTTGAGAGCCCAACAGCAGTGCAGATTGCAGATAGAGCTTCTGAAGAAACATCTCAGGGTGAGCGCATGCGCTCTTCCTTCTTCTGCTCCCCTGCTTTGTGGATTGAACTTTGAGCCACTTTGTGTAGGCAAGACATGTTGTCATTGATACACAAATGTGCTTACAATTCCATCAGCATGCCAACAAACACATTTTTTTTTTACTTTTTTTTTTTTTTACTTTTTATTTCATGTAATTTTGATTGTTTCAGCATAGTGTCATGGGCTTGTCCCCATTTACAAAGGTTAGTTCATGAGGGCACTTCTCCACAGCACTGCTCTCTCTCCAAGATCTAGAAGAGTTAGTGCTGGAGAAATTTTGCAGAAATACAGTGCAACGAATTGACGGACAGTGTTCATTTCCCCTAAAGTTCAGCATTTGGGCGAAGAAAATCACTTGCTTGAAGGTGACTTCTAAGCTTAAGTGGCACGTCGTAGTTCTTTCGAAAGAAGTTTCTCATCGATCCAACATTCACTTCAAGACAGCAATAAAGCTTTTCCGCCTTTAGTATCTCAGTTTAAAGTTTGCTTAATCCCTCCTGAAGCCAATTCAGAAGAATGTCCTTGTGACACTGATCATGCCAGACCCTCAGCAGGGCTTTTAGGGAGCCTTCACACATGAGTCTGCATGCGTTGCTGCGAGGGCCGCCCATAGTCTGACTGCTGTGACGACACCTGCGAGGATGCGTATGAGAAACGGGAGGAGCTAGATACTTTGCTGGCCTGGTCTGAATGCTCGTATCCGTCAACCTTTTCGAAGGAGGCGGGTTTGACGTAGCTTGTAAAGGCGCGACCGTAGGTGGCGGGCAGGTAGGCAGAGCCTGCATAGACCGGCTCCTGGGGGTAGATGGTGGGAGTTTGCTGTTGTTGCTGTGGTTGTTGTGACTGCTGTTGCTCATAGGTGGTGCGTGTGGCAGGGGTTGTGGCGTAACGCTGGGAGAAGTCATAAATCCGAGGCTGAGTGGACTGTTGGCCGTATAAGGGGCTCGGCGAGGGAAGCTGAGAGGGAGTGTAGACTGGGCGAGCATTAGGGACATATTCGGAGAAGCCAGTTCTCGTGATGTTGCGGTCCTCGTGAGCCCGCACATTGTAGTAGCCATTGGTGGGGTCCTAGGAAGAACGAAAAAAAAAACACTTGTCAGAAAGATTTCAAATATTGTACTGAATTAAACACATGCAATTTATTTCAGTTAGGTGCTAGCTAGAAGTTTGTAATTGACCAATAACTGTAGGCTTTCTTGAACATTATCCAAACTTGTAGTGTAATACAAATATGTTTTCAGCAAGTTAGTGTTATTAAGTACAATAGTTTCCTCAATCCTTTGAAACAACCTTTTGCTTTTATCAGATTAACCATCAGATTCATGCTTTGTGAAATGTAATACCTTGATATCTGATCTCTCATCCTCCTCCTCCTCCAGTAGGTCGCTGTGCTCTGTGCGAGAGGTTCCTGGAGACTCACTGCTGTTGGGAGCCTGAGAAAAGAACAGAAATTCGGGTTAGAGACCGTTCAGTGTCTATGGTATGTTAAATGTCATACACTCATAATTAATAGTGTCCCTAGCTCCTGGTCTTATTGTAAACAAATTATCAGTAGATATTTTTAATAAGTAAAATATAATAAATGGCTGATGTCACTATAAGGCCTCTCATTTTTCTCGACATATTGTTTTCAAGACAAATATAGCCTAACATTTTGTTTTCTTATTGCATATCCAATTTCCCTTGGAAATATGCAACTATATTATAGAATTAAAATGGGCTGAGAACCCTGTTCTTGTTTTTCCTGCAGTATGGCACTTGAAAGGAACATATTCCTATCTATAAGAATATTCTGACCATTTCTGCATTGTTTTGAGAGGGGCTTACCATAGGCTCCTTCACATCCTCCTCATCGTCATTTCCTCTTGCTGCGTTGTGGTCACTGTGTACGATTTGTACGCGGATGTCGCTCTTAGACAGACGTGTGCCCTTTTTGCCTGGGTGAGGAAATAGCGCAGTGTATAGAGATTAATGAGGTGAACGGTGGGAAGATTTCCAGAGAGGTGAAAAGGTCAACACTGCTCCAGGCAAAGAGGTGGCCCCATAATTAACCTCTGTCTAGTTAGTTTGTTTGATTTCTACTGTATCATGTTTTTTGAGGAGGGAATAAGAACTCTCAGATAACATCTGACCTTTGACCTCACCTTTAGCAGTGTGGCGGCAGCAGATGGAAACCAGGGTAATGACACAAACGATGAAGACGCAGCCTCCGCCCACCGATGCTCCAATGATGATTAGCAAGGGGAGGGCCTCTATAAGGGAAACAGGTATTCTATTAAGCAACTATCTCTCAAATTGCAGAGATTGAAGACAACCCAAATTCAGGCTGCACATGCATTTCACAGCATTACAAGGCCAGTTACAAAACAAGTGGGTTTAATGATTTTATATTTCGATTATATTGGTCACATAGCTTAGTTTGTCCTTCTATACTTTTTGTCCTAAATAGGGTTCATTTTCTTTTCTTTTTTTGCTTTAAACTTTGGGGCTAAAGTATGATTCAGACATGTTCTTGACAGTTATTTGTGAGATGATTTAAATTTCATATTATCAAAAGGTATGCCAGTTCTCCAGGTGATTCAAGGAAGGCTGTCTGCTTGACAAATGCGTTCTACCAGGAACTCTTTTTCCAAGCCACGTCCAAACTCAAGCGCAACATATAGAAATTCATCTAGTGTGATCCGCAGTGGCATCACAGGACCCAGCTATTGTCTCTAATCTCTGGTGGAAGAGGGGTAACCAGACCTGACATGCAGCGAGGCAGCCGACAGTAATCTAATTAGAGATTCCAGGAGATAGCACTGTCTGCCTCTCCAGAGACTTGGCTCTGCTGCCTTGATGCAAATTGCTGGCGAAGACCTTATTTTTGGTGTCTCCCAGTACAAAGGCTCAAGCCGTCTACCACGCTCTTAGTCTTATTTAAGCAAATTTAAGATGGTGCACTGTGCATACAAAATGTAACAGCCAGTGAAGCGTCACATACCCATGTCGTACATTAGGTCTTGATTTAATTCATTCAGGCTCAAAATCTATATCTTTGTTATGGAACGAATGTATTCATTAAGTCGACCATCTCCTGATTAAATGATATTGATTTGGTGGTGTATAATTAAGATTAGCACAGGGTTTCAGGGTGTTTTGAGATGCATTCCCTGCATAGAGCTGACTCAAACTGGATTACAGCTTGTCATGACTAATCTTAAATAAAAGGCACAAACTCTAAGGTGGACAAACCCTACAACTTACTGTCAGTGTTTTAAAATCAACCGTCCTTCAATTATTAAAGCAACGGTGCCAAACAGAGCTTGGCCCATACCCAAATCTAAAACCCCATGCCACTTTTCTCACTTTACTTTCTGTTGTTTGCTTCTCACCCCTCCATTTTGACTTTCTCAACCCAACATTTCTCAGAAAATTCCCCCAAACATTTCCTCGCTGATCTGCACTACCAGTCAAAAGTATGGACACACTTGACTGAATTTATGATTCTCACAGTCTTCAGAACTTTTTGAAGCTAAAATGCATAAACGAAGAAGCTTAAATGCATAAAATTACTTTTTAGACAAATATAAAGTGTGCCTATGTAAAACTTTCTTAACAAAAAAACAATCAATACTAATTTCAATTCAATGTTTTTTTTAAAAGCATCTCAGCTCAGAGATGTAAAAGCATGGGCTGTACACTTCAAAGAAGCTAAAATATAAAATAGTTTTGATTTATTTAACATAAATAATTCATTTGTTTGATCATTTCATCATTTACATACTTAATTTCATGTCATTTCATAATTTAATGACCACTACCATTCTAAAAGGTGGAACAAAGTAATAGTAAGGAATTAGGTGTGTCCAAACTTTTGACTGGTACTATATTGCTTGATGAAAGGATGTTTTACACAGGATCATTTGGCATGAGGACCCATACCTTGCTCTTCAAGAGTGACCAGTGCTGTGCCTGTACCGAAGCGGTTCCAAGCAGTGCAGTTGTATCGGAGCTGGAAATCTTGGGCCAGGGTCTCTGAGAGGATTAGCGAGGAGAGGACCCCTTGGTCACTGTTTACTGTCTGCACGGAGAAACGACCAGAAGAGCCAGATGACAAGATCATGTCACCAAATGTCCACACCTGAGGAGGAAGAGACAACAAGGTGTAAGGCACAGAGACAATCTTTTTCTCACACTTTAAAGGGTTAGTTCACCCAAAAATGAAAATTATGTCACTAATTACACACTCTCATGTTGTTCCAACCCTGTAAGACTTTCGTTCATCTTCGGAACACAAATTAAGATATTTTTTATTAAATCTGAGAGCTGGATCACTCCTCCATAGGCTTCAATGGGATCGAAACATGCCGGCCCAGAAAGTGAGCAAAGACACTTTTGTGCGCAAAAAGTAGCACACAGAAGCGCTGCGCTGTTACATTACGTGAACTCACGTCAGAGGCCCACACAGAAGAAAATGAATAGCTGAATAAAATCGTTATTTTTATTTTTTTGGCGCACAAAAAGTATTATTGCGCTTGATAAACTTATGGTTGAGCCAATGTAGTCACTTGGACTATTTTAAACATTGTCTTTTCTAACTTTCTGGGCCGGCAAGTTTCGATCCCATAGAGGCCTATGGAGGAGTGATCCAGCTCTCAGATTTAATCAAAAAAATCTTAATTTGTGTTCCGAAGATGAACGAAAGTCTTACGGGGTTGGAACAACATGAGGGTGAGTAATTACTGACAGAATTTTCATTTTTGGGTGAACTAACCCTTTAAGCAAGCATGAAATGTTTACAACCGATTACAACAGTTACAACTGATTTTATTGATTTGATCATGAAAAGGTAAGAGGGATTCTTGATGTCAAGCAGAAAGTTCGTAATTTTTATTTATAAAACGCACTATTGAATCATTTACAATATGACCAGGAACATGTATTAAGTAAGGATGTCCCGTGCTGATCTCAAGGATCGGGATCAGGGCTGATTAAGAATTTTTTTAACTGATCGGTATCGGCTATAGCCCGATCCTTTATTTTAAAACGGATGTCAATGCGGTGTTGTACAGTAGGTGGCGATATGCATTTTCAAGTGGGTTTTCCAACTGGAGAGAGAGAGAGAGAGAGAGAGAGAGAGAGAGAGAGAGAGAGAGAGAGAGCATCTTATTATTAGAATTATAGGTCTGTGTGTGTGTGTATAGGCCTATATATATATATATAATTACTGTAGTAGTAGTAGTAGTAGTAGTTATATTGGAATCACTCAGTTGATTTTGATAATTGAGTTTTTTACAATTTACATTTGAGTCCTGAGAAACTCTCTGCACATCCCTGTATACATTGGATTGATTTTAATACCTCTAATGTACTTGAAATTTGCTCCAAGCACTAAGAAAATACAAGTATCAGATCGGAACTCTAAATCAGCAGATATTCGGATCGGATCAGGGGCACCTGATCTGAAAAAACCTGATCGGGACATTCCTAGTATTAAGTGAATGGGGTCCATTTTGATACCAGGTTGACTTAAAACATCATTATAAATGTAACCCTAGTCCAACCAGCACAGCAACAAAAGTGGCATTTTGAGCATAAAAGAATTAAGGACATGGATATAAACAATTGTCAACCCAGTACTAGACATTCAGTGTCTTAAACTCAGTGTCAGAGATTAGAATCTTGTGCTCGCTGTCATGTCGAGTTGGTTTACCAACAGTGTTGTGCCTCGGTTTGCGAAAAAGAGCTTTGTGAAAAAGCGTGCAGGGAAGACAAGTAGCTCCTGTCTAGCAGAAGGTCAGTCTGAAATCTCAAAGCTACTCAGAGAGAGAGAACAAGCCATTGTTTCTTCACTTCACCTTTTTGGCAAAGAGGTGAAATAGCATCTCAGAGAAGTCCTCCCTTGACTGGCCTGAGGTGAAGGAATAACAGGCAATAACACCCTGAATCCCCACCTGTCACTGTTTCCAGGATTAGATTTTTTTTCTTCCTCTCCGATTCCTTCTTTGCATCACTGCTTTTAGTTACCCTTGCTTCCATCTGTCTCTGTGTATCTCTATGCTTTCCCCTTCTTCTCGCTGCCTCTCCAACTTAGACCCTAATTATCCACTGAAATGCCTTCCCACGTACTATGAGGTCATGGGAGGTCAGCAGTGCTATGCACTAATTGCTCGTCGTTGAAGAGGAGCCTAGAGGGCTGGAGGTCTTCTCTGCAGACCCTGGCATTAGTGCAGTTCGCCTCTGCACGCTTGAGGGTGGAAGAGGTGAGATACAGGATCAGCCCTCTCATCGAGCGCTCTCTAATAGGGGAACGGGGCTGTGTAGCTGCGCAAGTGTATATTTGTGTGGGTGTCAGATTTGGAAAGACAGGGAAAGAGAAACAGGAGCAAGGAAAGAGAAGATATTGGTGGAAGGAGCGGGGAAGGGAGCTTGAGCGTGTGATGTGCACACACAGAAAGCACCTGCTCAAGGGAGAGGCTCACAAACAAGCTTGTCAGGAATAAGACTAGACTAAGCATCAGATAGCTAGCAAACACACACATACAGAAATAGGAGAAAGTATACTTACGATCTTGTCAGGAGGAGGGCTGCTGCCCACCAGACACTCCAGTTTGCCCTTGGAATGCTTGACGGCCTGCTGCGTGGCCTCAGCCGTGATGATGGGAGGGCCTGTAGTGTTTGTGTGAGATAGAGAAACAGAGATGAAGAGAAATCGTACTTACTAAGGGTGCTAATGAAAGCAAAGAAGACACAGAACTGATGGTCCTTGTGCACTCAAGACTAACTGCATGAGTCATGCACATAAATATAAAGCTCATAAATTAAGGAAGCAATTCACTGATTAATAGTAAAAAATTACAGCTTTTGTTCCAAACCCTAGTAAAAGAATCCAACTCATGGTTTTGGAACAGAGCATATCATGGATAAAATCTGGAAAGTACGAGAGAGAAAAAAACAAAAACAAATGAAATAAAAAGACAGCATTTGGTTACCATTGACAGTTAGAGTTACATCTCTCTCGGCCACACCAATACGTGGCACGATGGCTTTGCAGGTGTACGTCCCAGAATCCTCTTGGGTGACTGCCTTCAGCTGCAGGGTGTTACTATTGCTGAGCACCTATTAAATAAAATGAACAAGAATAGCCTGTGTTCAGATATGTTGCTATACAAAGACATTTATCATCAAGTGACCACAGATATAAACATCAGGTAAGAGCTTGCCACAAACAACATGTCAATAATTTATACCAACAGATTACCACACACCAAATATAACTATACACTTTCTATCAAATATATGTATGACAGTGCCTGTCTATATGTGTTTGTAATATTGATGTTTTTCACTTCATGTTAAAGTCTTATCTTTCTAGCAAGTTGTGGAATGAAAATCATTACAGCATGTCAATATTTCCCCAGGATGATTGGGAAGATTGTGTAGACACACAGCATGATTTTTTTGTTCCAGACAGATCAAGCCATGGCCCTCAGAGATGGCCACATTAGCACCAGTCATCCATTTTGTAGTTTGTGGCTCACACAAGAGAAAGACCAATGCCACCAATACCAACGGGAAAGCATTGACTCCGCCTGTAATTTCGTCTGCAGCAATCTTAATTACTGTCTAAAGCGCTCCAGCCTGGGTCCTCTGAGTCAACCCACTGCTCTAATTAAACCTACGACAATGGCAGTGCAAAAATTTCCGGAGTGTGAGCAGATACTTGTGCTCCTTCGCCTCTAGTGCACACACTGTGGTCACTTGTTAGAAGCCATTGATCATTAGAGCACCCTCTTCCCCCTCCCCTCCTTCCCCTCTCGACGCCGCCAAACTGTGATTAATCCGTTTAGCACTCGCCTCGATTTTTCATTCGCCGGCACTCATCGAATTAGCCAATTAATCCATATCTTGTGGCGATGAAGTAAACGCTCTACTTGTGGATCAGATCGGCCCATACTCAGGAAGGGCAGGGTGGAGGGATGTAGTCATGGCAAAATTAACTGATTGCCTCATCAGAACCTTCTGGCTTTTCAGCCTTAGCCTCCCACTCTCTCTTTCCTTCCTCTCTCGCTTTTTGTTTGCTTTCTCAGGCTCTTTATGAAATCTGATTAAGCAGCAGCAGAGAAACACTTAGAGCCAAAAAGGCTGATGCATTTCACACCCCTTCTGGAGCTAAACTTTCATTTTAGGCTAGCAATCATTTTATCCATTTGCCATATTCTTGTAAATGCACCGTAAACAGAAATGCCATCCATTAACCATCCAGCTATGAGCAGAAAATCATTTGCTATTTTCTGTACAGACAGGGGTTAAATTGGGATTTTGGAGGTGGGTGAAATCTGGTGTTGATTCAGGTGCCATAAACAATTAGATATGACTTGAACATTAATATACTTGTTAATGTAACTCAACCTTTTTTGAGTTAATAACGTGCTAAATGAGGATGGAATATGTGTACTGGATCAAACAAAAACTGGGCTGGAGAAACAATGGATTGTCAAACAAAACAAAAGGTGTTCTGAATCATTGCGACCCAATCATTCCATATCCTAATAGAAATCAAATTAAATCTAATCTGATTCAAACAGGATTGCTGTGGCAGTTGTTGAACAGATGGTATGCCATATTTAGAAAGAAGAAGAGAAGAGGTCACCATACCACACTGGATCCTTGTTTGGTCCAGGCCAGAGTGAGGGGAGGGTTGCCCGTCCACGAACACGTGAAAGCAGCATCCATCCCTATGTCCACTGTCTGGGGTTTTGGTTCTGTCAGCAACCTGGGACCAACTGCAAATGAAAGATGTGGATTCATATTGTGTTCTTGTACATTTCATTACAGTGTGGTTTTGTGTGCACAAAACAAGAATGAAGCCCATTACACTGTTCTCATCTTCAGTCTTATTAAGAGAAATATGCTAGAATACAAGTAGGAAATAAAGGTCATTTCAAGAAGAGATTGTGGGAGGTACGCATGTTTCTATATTTTTGAAGGAAAATATATGACTGTGTATTGTTTACCTCTTGTATATGAAAATGTATAATGAGGTTGATTATACCTAACACTGCTGTTAGACTGTACTGAATGAAAATATATCTTATTTAACAGATACTTCATGTTTAAAACATCCACATGAAGACCAAAATACATGGCCAAAAAAAATGGGTAGTTTATCTAGCACTTTTAATACATCTCTAAAATACTTTTTTTTTTTTTTTTTTTTGCTTCCTGTAATTTGAGGGGGAAAAAGACGAAGAAAAAGACGGGAAATAGAGGTCTTTTTTTCTTTGGCAGAAAAGTACTTACATTGTACATCCACCAAGGTGCTGACATTAGTACTTCCTACTGAGTTGGACACCTCGCAGGAAACTGGGTCTGTGAAGTAAGAGTGATCTACAGTCACCTCGAGGCTGTCGCCATTGGCCTCTGAGATAGGAATCCCACCTTTGGACCATCTGTTTGAAACATGATGATGAAAATGTATTCATTTATAAGATTAACCATTCATCTTCTTAGTGATGTTGCTACCTTTACAATGAAAACTATTATTAACACCAAACATTGAAGCAACTGTGCACAAAGCATTTGATCTGTAATTTATATCCAATTTGGGGTTTACCTTCAAACCCAAATCTGATGGAGTGGATAATCTGGTATTATGCAGTGAGTCTGTTGTGATTTTAAATGTGCTTACCTGTAACCTGTGATCTCAGGGTTGGCAGAGGCAGAGCAGATGAACAACACTTTTGCTCCCTCCATCACCGTCTGAGGCTGAACAGACAGAGTCACAGACGGAGGATCTGGAAGGAAACACGCAGGATTAGATTCACTGCAGCAATAGAGGCTTTACAAATCCTTCCCAATGACTTTACTGCCAAGCTCCAGGTGTGTAAATCTAAGTCACAATCCTTTTTTAAAATCCATTTCCCCGTCCAATTACACATATTTTTTTACCATAAAAAAACCCTGCTAATCTAGAGACAATTGCACAGTTCCTTGCAAACATATTCAAACCAATTCACACATTTATAGAATCACTAATCTTATTCTGAAATATTGCTCTCCATTATATTTTTTACGTGACAAAACATTTTTTACATACTAAACTTTTTCACTTTAGAAAACACTAAGTAGCCATTGTTGTTTTCAAGTATTCAGTATACAAATAAGAAAACATGTGGCCTCAACCTGCAAAATTAAAGCACCACACGTTCTGCATCACAGACAAGACTATTTAAAAAAAAGAATATATAAATAATACTCACGCTGAACATTGATGGTAACCGAAGTTTGGCGACCTGCAGGGGCGGCTGGGTTTAGGACCCTGCAGGTGTAGGTACGTCCAGAATCGCTGTCCTCAGGCACCATGGGTAGCAAGCTAACCGCTGTTTCTCTCTTTCCATCCTCCATCAAAGTCTGAAAAGACAGTAATACAGTGTGAAAACAGTTAAAAAACTGAGACCGTATCAGTACTGGTGGAACAAATTGCTGTAGCTCTCTGAAAATAGAAGGCATCAATGAAATGTTCTGAAAAAAATGTCATGGGCAGCTCTTAACAAAACTAACTGTAATTTCTATTATGTGCGACAGCCTTTGAATAGAAATAAGAAGAGGCATTTGACAGACAGCATGGCTACTGAAATGTTATTTCGCCCTAATGGTCGGTGTACTTCAGATACAAAACACAGCTGTTTCTCTCATCTTGTTATCACTGTTAAAATCACACAGACATGATAATCCTAATCTAATTGTCCTATATTTCCTGATGCAAGTCCTAATTTAATAAGGAATTCCCATGATGCCAGTAATCCCATTTGAGCTCAAGTCTGTGCCAGCACTGTAGGTTGAGCATTGCAGAGAATTAAAGCTGCCATCAGTTTAGCGAGGCAGGTGTGCGTTTGTATTTTACAACGCTGCCGGGACCATTCTGCCGTTAGCTCATTTTCCCAAAGATCTGTCTATCAGCTCTTCCTGCTGCACATCATCTTCGGAATCTATTTATTGTGTGAATCAATACATTAAATCAATACACCTAAGTAGGGAGAGGTGTACAGTCTAGGTGAATTGCAGCCCGATGAAACTACAAGACAGCCTTAATGGAGGATGAGGCGGGGTTTTAGATTTGGGACGTTTGGAGGGGGGAAAGACACAGTGCTGTACTGGGGCAGGAGCATTATGGGAAGACAGCTCCCTGGAGAGCCTGGGGCGAATCGATGGCAGGTCACACGCTTAACCTCCGACACGCTGAATGCATTTTCACGCTAGATCGAGTCACGATGCCGCCTGTCATCAGCCTTCCACTCACTGTCCTTTTATTATTGCTCATCTGCTCTCTCAAACTACTCTGTCTACCTTTTTCACATTCCTTCACTTTGTTCTTTGTGTCTTCATGTGGCTTTCCATTTCATTTTTTTTCTCCAGCTTAAATCAAAATGGCTTTGAGTTTTCTACCTCACTCTTAAACAAGCTTCTCCCGTGTTCATTTTTCCCTCATCTACTTTCAGAGTTTCATCTGTCTTTCTTTCTCTCTTGCTTTCCTCCTCTTCCCTCGATTCACTGCTCACTTTTCCCCCTTTAAACGTGTCATTTAGTGTCATTTAGCGTGGTCAGAGAGCATGACAAATGTGACACTTTCGCAGTTGCACCCGGTTCATGCTCCACCGCACTTCCCATTGTGTTTCGGCATTGTTGTGGCTGATTTCCCCTCCTCTCCCACCCTCTTCCTTTCTCCCTCTCTCTCTCTCTCTCTCTCTCTCTCTCTCTCTCTCCCTCTCTCCCTCCTTTGCTCTTTCTCTCTCAGCGGAAACTGTATCAAACGCTTATGCCTGTCTGAGCTTTGACATGCTCCAGTTATGCTCGAGTATTAGAGCAACAGCGAGAGTGAGAGAAAATAGAGGCACAAAAGGAGGCAGCTTGCGGTGGGGTGATGAGGATGAGACATACAGAGATTGAATTCGAGAGTTTTCGCAACTTTGCTTGTGCACCGTGAGATAGAATTAATGTGAAGGACAGGTAAGAGGCAAGACAGATATCCTAAGTTGTAATCAGCCATAGTGACTGTCATGCCTGTCAGTAAAGACTGATGTGTCCACAGCCTCACCTTTGAGTAGATGGCATCGTGCATTATCTCTCCATCTCGGTACCATGTTATTTCTGCGGCAGGTTTGGCTCCAGATGCCCGGCATGTCAGGTTATGAGGGGTGTGAGCTTTCAGTCGAACAACTGGCCCTCCTTCTACTACAGGATCTGAAGGTGGCACTGAAAAAATTATAATAATAATTTATTTGGGAGAAAAAACATGAAGGGCATATTATACTTGCTTTCACCTGCCATTTAAAGCCATCACATGTGGATTTATGTCCTATATGGAAATTCCATATACACTAAGGCTGGAATGTTTTTGAAATTCATATTTTGCTGGCAACCAACATGGTTAATCAACATAACAATGTTAAATTCACTTTTAAGTGTCCTAAAGACCAGTAGACTATTCAGTTCAATTCAACTCTATCAAAGATTGTTCAAAATGTAGTGTATTTTTAAACATGCATAAATCCATACCCTAACCTCTTCCTGACTGCAGTGCAGAAGCATTTAATTTAGCTGGTTTGACCTATACAGAACAGGCTGGTAAATGGACAGAGAGATTGAGAGAGATAGGCTCTCCCTGAAAAAGGTTAAGACAGTACTCATGCCCTTTTAACATGGCTGAGATTTGCTATTATGAGTCTATTTACAGGCACTCTGCCGCAGGCCCGTTTCATCTGAATTACTGATTTGTTCATTTGTTTGCATGCCTGTGTGCAAGCCTTGGGCAAATAGTGTCTGCCACCTTTGATGAAGGTGTCCATCTCGCAGTACGCACAGAAGCGCGTGCAAAAAAAGAATCTTTCTGTGGTACACTCTTCCGTCTGTCCTGCTCCTTTTCTCTGAACCAATTTCTGTTTTTGTATCAGAATTGTCAGAGGTCTTTTCGCTGGTCTTGCCCAGGCGCTAATGGAATCCGTGTGCGAGGTGATTCTAATTTCCATGCGGATTCCCTCGACTGCACTCCTGCCGTTGACTTTTTTGACTCTGTTGGATTGCTTTGGTCTCATCCGGCTGCATTGATTTCCCCACATGCCCCTACATGCACGTACACACATGATCGCTCACATATACGTACACACACACCTCTTTCCCTTCATGCAGGAGCTGGCATATTCGCTACACTCTAGTCTGGGAATTCAAACAGCACGCCAAACATCGGCAGTGTGCACAAAGGCTATTGTTGTAGCCCTACTTTTCTTTGGTGAGTCTGTGTGGGTGTGCCAACTCTGTTCAATTAGAGACAGAATTCTTGTTATTTTGCAGTAACAAACTTGGGCTTTATCATTCTCATAGCACTAATTCTTTAACGTCCCATATTTTTAGCCTATGATATACTTATGCTATGGGGGAGATCTGTGTTTTTCAGATACTATACAACGCAGCTTTGTCCAAGTTGGGCCACCAGGTGTCAGCAACGCAGCACTGAGCTGAAATCCCCAGTGACCCCCCCCCCCCCCCAACACCAACCCCCCCAACACCCCCAACACACACACTCCCTCAGTCTCCCCCCTCTACCCCTGTCGCTAAATGCCGGAGAGTATGTAGATCAATCATATTGCGTTAATGTAAAAGCAGCCCTGTGGTTGATGAATTCTGTGAGTCACTGTAGAATGTGCTAACTGTGCAGACTTTGACTTTTAACCATTCACGCAAGTCATTTGTGACTGCTGCAATCACATTTCCTTGGCCCTTCACTGTTAAGTGTCAGAAGGCTACCGAGAGAGGGGTTAAGAAACAGTGAGGAGGGGGTGGGACATTTTTTCAGGGTTTATGTTGACTTGGTTTGATAAAAAAAAAAAAGAGTCCTGCTGTGGCGTGATTTAAAATTGTGAATAAAAAATGAAGGAATGACTTACGATTGCATGGGGGTGGGATCTCTGAAGTGTTTATGCGGAGCAGAGAAATTTGCAGTGTTACGAATTTGAGGCAGTATTTTAAATACTGTTAATGAAATTGGGGACTATGAGGAATGCTCTATTCCCCCCGCTTTTAATCAGTTGCAGAAGAGTTATATTGCAGTGGTTTCTTCTCACTCTCAATCACACTCACTCATATCACACACACACACACACACACACACACACAGTTCTTACCCAGCACCGTCAGTTTGGCTCTGTGTGATCGCAGCCCAGCCTGCGTGGCTTGACACTCGTAGACTGCATCATCGCCTAGCTCAGCTGAATCGATCACCAAGCTGTGCTCACCTGATAGCGGGTCTCCCACCAGAGAGTAACGTACCCAACCTGGTCAACACAAACAGCACTGTTAGAGATATGCACACACATATTGCCATCACAGGTAGGGCTAGTTTTGAGATCCAGTTCTATATGCATTAGCATCTTTGTGTCACTTGGTCCGCGGCAACATGTGAGATGCCTCGCTCATGCAGCCAGCATAGCACACAGAGATAGCCTTAACTGTCCAGGTTGCTAATTTCAAAGCTGCTGGGGAAATCATTTTAAATGTCAGTGCGTGACATGAGCGGTGATTGATTCTCCACCTCAGCCCGAGCAGACGGCTGAAATGATTAGACAAATTAAACGCTAGTTTGCATTAGCCGCAGTGTTTGTTTGCCTTCCCGTTTCTTCACTCAATAGAGCCTAGGAAGTAAGGCTGTGACATTACTCAAACACACATTCACTGCAGAGGAGGGATACTGCCCTTTGAAAAAGATGAAGATAAGAGGACACTAAGCCTTGGTAAATGGACTTCAATAAGCATTGTGTACCTCCTGGGGGAACAGCATCATTTCTGCCTTGCTACTTGCTCTAAATTTGGTTGACATATAGGAAACTGGGTTTCTAGCTAATTACAAACCAGTGCACCATTTAGAAACACCTTGAAAATTAATTACGTTGACTTCATTTTTTTCCTTTCCTTTCAACTCAATTTTTAAAAGTGACTCGATGAAAAGCACTGTTAAATGGAATGACTTTTAACCTCACTGTTCGTTTAGCTTTTGAACAACTCTTACCAGGTAGGTCTCGTTCACCACCTAATGCCAGGCCATCTTTGGTCCACTGCACCATGCCCCGATATCCCACAATCACACAGGGCAAGGTTACTGATTGGCCAGCAACAACTACTTGGTCCTGGGGCTGCTGGGAGAAGTAGGCTGCTTGAGACACTGCAGAAGAAGAAGAAAAAAAAAAAAAAAATGTGGTTGTTGTTTGATATTGTAAAATATGTATAATAAGCACGCCATATTCCATTATCTTCTTTGACTTGTTCTTGAAAGCAACACCATAAATGTGAGTGCTGCCACCTAGTGGACCCTGCTGTTAATGAAATTTATATCACACATTGTAAAACTGAAGCATCCTTAAGACTTCATAGCAGTAAACAAATTCACTTATGGGCTTCAATCTATCACATCCTGTTTGCAACTTTTTTTGGTTAAAAAGGCATGCCCATTGCATTTATTCTCTTCCAGTCATATTGAGTTTTTCTTTAAATGCAGAAGTGGCACCTTTCTTTGCATCAGTCTGCCTACAAGGCTGGCTCTCTGAAATAGACCAGTAGCTAGTTGGATTACCATGGTAAACTACAGTAAGACTCTCCCTCCTAATGCTGAAGCCTATCTGTCATTTTGCTCTAACCAGTCCACTTTCAGGTCAGTGATTTTGTACAGGGAGAGAGATGGGAAAGCACAGAACACATTAGTGCGATAGTATATTAGCGCTGAATCAGCAAGAGCCATTCCAGCTCGCATTCACCATCTCTCTGCAGCTGGTAATACTCTTCCAGTTACACAATGAAACACAATTTTCCTTGCAGTACCCATGCACTGGGCTCTAGGAACATATTACTCTTTTACACTGATCTAAAACCATTTTGCCTACCCAACACACTCTTTTAATTTAAGTTTCACGACTGGTCACACACTGTGCTAGTTTTTTTTAAGGCCAGTGAGTGGCAACTGATTGATGCAGAAAAGACTAATATTGCATCATCTTCCGGTTGGAAGGAAAAAGACACAGTCCATAACACATTTTATAACAGTTTGATATTCTGAACTTGGCAAGGGGTCTAGGCGTCAGCTGGTCATGACTTATTTAACTCTTTCCTATGCCCATATGGCAACCTGCATAGAATGACATGGAAAGCAATGCCCCGTTGAGCCAGAGAATCTGTTACTTCTTCCCAGGGTGGGGGAAGTGCTGTTTTTTAGTAAAATTGTTGGTTAAACAATCAAAGGAGCTTTCAGCGTCCCATGAGAGCCATCCGTCGTGGGCTAAGAAAGGCACCTGCCACCGCACTGCCTTCCCTCTATTTTGGCTTTGCTGCTATCTTTCTTTCTCCTTTTTAAACACTTTTTACTCTGTTTTTCCTGCCTGATTTGCATATAAGCTCTCAAGATAAATGTGTCCAGACTAAACAACAAACATCCATCTCTCTCTCACTATTCCAATCACTTTTATATACACACATGGTCTTCTTACACACATTTATGTGTTTCTCCATTGCAAGAGCTTTATGATTGGATCTGGTGCATCATGAGCCCTCTTGAAAGTAGAAAGATGGCAACCAGCCAGAAGTAACTAATCCATTCACATGAGATTTCAGAAAGGGCGAGGGAAGAAAGAGCACAATTTGATGGAGGTTTTAGAAGGGGAGGGCTGTTACTGGTTCTTCAAAAAGAAAAGGACCGTCCCCCAATTTTTTCTGCCTTTCCTTTTCTTTGCCCTTTTATTTCTGTGTGGTTAAATAGGAGAATAGCGTGCCAGTGGTGGATAAAGAGGGGTCTATTCAGCTGGTGCTAAACCCCTCTGAAACTTCTCTCTTTGGGCCAGGGGTGTTTAAACACAGGGTAGGGGGCCCCACCCCAGGGGGGCCAGCAAGATGGTGAAAGGAGGGCAACATACGGTGGCCAGAAACACACTATTGTCCCCTTGTCCCTTGGTTTTAATAGGCCTCTTCATTTCCAATCAATCCTGCTAAATGCAAGTTTAATAGCTTTTCAATAGCGGCTTTTCCCCCCCTGAGGGAGCCCAGGATTTTCTTTCTCCTCCATCCTCTCTCACTCTCTGTTGTTCTCACTCTCTCTCTCTCACTTCATCATTCTCACTGCATTTCTTTGAGCTGAAAAGGGGCTTCCGAGCTTGGCTGACAGAGTTTGGTCAAGACTCAATTATCCACTCCATCAAGGGGTGCAGCAAAGACCATCCACCCCCTAACCTCCTACACAACCCCACACCAGTATTCTCTCTCAAAAACATAAGCTTTCTTTCCCTCCAAGGCAAAGGCCAGTGCAGATTTCAGGTATTTTCTAACTTGCTTTTTTCTCCCACTAGTGCTGACAGTCCTCTTTTCTTCTCTTGAGGATGGACAGGAAAAGAAATAGCAATAAAATGGAAGTATGCTTACTCTACTTCCTTGTCTTTTTCTTGTACTGCGCCAACCTTTTACTGGACAGACACATTAAATAGTAGGTAAAAACTCAAATCAAAATAGCCATTTCAAAATGTAAATAAATATAAGGGAAAAACATGCATCATGCCTGACTCTGCCACCTACTTCCTGCTACCCTAATATCACCCTGTATCCCACAAGTTCCCATTCCCATGGGAACTGTTACTGAGAGGAGGATACCAAATGCTCATAACTAGTGGTGTCTCTTCCAAAGAGCTACCTAGTTTTTTACATCATGATTAAATTAGCTAAATATGAGATCAAAAGTGCTAAATATGACTCTTTTGTCAAAAACAAAACTCTTCTTGACATTATTATTAGCGGCAGTATTTCTAAGCCAAGACTTTAAGTGTATGTTCATATAGAATTGTTCTTTTTTTTTGTACACTTCTGCCATCCCTGGAGCGCCACTTTTATGAGATATTGAGTCTTTTTACAGATACTGTAATTGTGTTGTGCTTCTGGGATTCTCCTTTTTGCATCAGGTACTGGATGAACATCGATTGCAATTAAAGAATCTTGCCCCAGCATCTAAATGTTTACGAGCGGTGATAATTCATCAGGATGAGCCGATGTTTAAGGGCTTTTGTACATTCAATAGTTCCTCTTTAGACCCCTTACTGAGTTGTGTCTCTGTGCATGTCTTTAATCACTCTCTCACACACAAGACATTCACAGCTTGCATTCAGGCCCATTTACAAGTTATGCACCTGTATCAATGCACGCACTTGGCCTTATGAGCAAAACCAAAAGCATATTTATTACCCTTGCAATGCATGTAGACATTCACACACACAAACCCACACATATAACGAAATGAGTTCACACCACGGGAGTGATTCAGTGCTCTCCAAATCTTGCTCCAAGAGAAGCTCAACAAAATATCACATCTGGTTAATGAGTCATTTCAAATTGGAATAATTCCTCCTTGCTGAATTAGCCAATTCTTTAACGGCATGTTAGCGGCTTAATTACATGAGTTCATTCCTGACAGAGAAGAGAGGGATGAAAGCAGGAAAAGATGAATAAAAAGGAGGAGGTGTTGAGATGAAGAGAAGCAATCGTTGGAGAGAATTGAACATTTTTATAGGTGGACCCTTTTGAGGATTTCTAAGCTGGTCCTGCTTAGAATGCACTCATGGAAAGAACAAAAACAGATTTTACATTAACAAAAGTTCATATATAAAATATAAAACAGGATAATAAATATGGTACTCACATGAGCAGGTCAGACAAAAGGCTTGGTATTAACATGGCTGTCTGGCTCGTGCAATGTCATTACAAGGTACCATAACAAATAAAGAGGTGCGTGGGATAAGACAGAGAAAGCCGTCTCTAAAACCTACGTTGTGATTTGCTCCACAGTGTGTGGCATCTGTGTGTGCCTGTGTGTTTACCCGTTCCCCCTTCCCCTAGTAACAAGGTCATAACACACTTGGCCTGATACACTTTAATCCGGATTTTTTTCAAAATGGAATATCATTTCACGGCACTGGATGGAAGCAGAGAGGAGTGTGTGTTCATGTGGTGGCGTAAATAGGGCAGGCGTACTGTGGGGATTGTGGCTCACATTTAGTTGCTACTTTGACACAGTGACTTTGTCTTTTTTTGTCACATGTTAAGTGCAACTGCAGCTGTGCCTGACTTGATCATGACATATTAAAGAGCTTTGCTTTTTTCTCTCACTCTCCCCTAGTTTCTCCAGGCTGTTTTTAGAGCCCAGGATGTGTCTGAGGAGAGAGCTATGCACTCTGCCTCACTGGGACGAACGGACGAACAGATGTTAGCAATGATCCCTCTCTGGTCTACCCTCACTAGGGACAGCGGGGAGTCTTGATGGTATTAGCGAAAGTCTATGTTTGTGTGTGTGTGGCACTTGGTTTCGCCCCTGGCACAGTTGCAGATAAATCAGAATATTTATCCCATGTCAAGCCATATTTAGCCCTCCCTCAACCTCTTCACTGTTTGTTCTGACAACCCTGATTATAAACAGTGAATATGTTGTAGGAGGGTAATACAGCTCACATGGATTCATGATCATGCTAAAAAATTGATATAGATAGATAGATAGATAGATAGATAGATAGATAGATAGATAGATAGATAGATAATTCAACAAATGCATGAGACACATTTGACTACAGATGTTATATCTCAATACAATTAATTCCATTTTCCTGTCCTGTAAATAATATAAAAGCCACAAAACAAAACAAAAAATCACTGAAATGTTCAATTCACCCTTACCGTAGCCTGCTCTTCTATTAAGTGCAAACACCACCTTCAGCATGACTTGTCCAGAGGACAGATTGGAATACAAGACAAAAAAGGTAAAGGCATGGATGAGTGCAGAGGAAAAAGAGAAAACTAGTGTGAAAAAGTAACTTGCTGGAAATAAACAGGGCTGGCTAAGAGCGATCCATTGTGCCTGCTTCAGATAAGGCCACTAAACCCAAGCTGGAAAGAGCTGAGCTCCATTCTGCGCCATGGAATTATCCTTTTGTTTGGTGTGGGTAGACTCTCTATTGTTTCATTCTCATTGTGGAGGGTGAGTGTGTTTGTGTGCGTGTGTGTGAAATAGTTTACGCAGATGTGAAGATGTGTAAAACCAAAGTCCCTGTAACATTCTCTAGGATGCATCTCGAAAAGTCTCCCGTGTAAACATAGCCGTCTCCTCTACCTAATGTCCAAACAAACTGAGCCAAGGGCCACTGGTATTTGTTTCTGCGGTTTCAGAACCTGCCACAATTCATTCCTTTCTCTTCTCCTTCGTTCTAGCCTTCCTATTTGCCTGGTCTCATCTTCTGCACCTTATCTACTGCCTAACATTCCAGTCGCATCTTTCTCCCCCTTTCCTTTTTCACTTTCAGTGTTGTTTTCGGTCTAAATTGCAGCCTAACAGCTTTTTAAGAGCTGTTTGCAGGGGTTTAATCCTCCTAGCCTCTTATTCAGTCTGCAGTCTATTGTAAGCATCCTGGCACAGTACGAGACCCTTTTCAGGACGACCATACAGCTCATCCATCCATCACACCTTCTTCCTCTGTCCTTCCCTCTCTTTTTCTAGCCCCTCCAATCCCTTTAGTAAACCCCCACTTTCTCTTTTCCCTTCATCCCTCTCTCTTTTCTCCTGTCAGCCAGGCCTGATCCCCGGCATCAATGCTGAGCAGGGCCCTTTTCACAGTTACATAAGGTGTGACAAATTGTTGATTTGCCTTCTCCATGCCTGTTTCTGCTCCTCTCTCCGCATTCCAGACACCCTGTCCCTTGCTCGCACCCTCCCTATCCCTGCCCTTTCTCTATTTATCAGCATGAAAATTGCAGGGGTTCAAGTCAGCCTGTCGACAGAGAGAGTGAAACGGGGATGATGGGGGGTCTGCAGCGGCAAGAGAAACTGAGAATAGGACATAAGAGCTTCCAGCAGGGGTGGAGAAGGGAAGAACAAGCTTCTGACAGAAAGAGGACTCAAACAAGCCTATGCTTTTCAGAGGGAATGAAGGAAATCTATAATCAAGCTTCTCACCCTGCAGTTATTTCTCACTCTGTCTTATTCTCTTGTTAGTGGTGTTTGCTAAGGTGCTTGCAGAATTTTTCATACTTAGGGTTAGGGAATTGAACAAACCCCTAACCTGAAGTATTAAACCGACTATGGACATGAAAGATTTATATTTACATTTATTCATTTTGTAGATGATTTTATTCAAAGCAAAGTGATTCCTTGAATCATGTGCCTTGTTGAGGATTGTTGTGCTATTACTTTTCTTAATCTTGGCCTGAAAACAGCGGTAACAATGACCACATTGTCAGATTGCGTCAACCCTGCTAGGTCACATAAGAAGTCCGACAGCTAAATCTTGAAATGAGAATGATACTGAAATATGCGTATGTATGTGTGTGTGCCGCTCAGGACCTCTGCATGCAGCAGAGGCTTTATCTGTCACACACTCCTCTATGCTGTGCAGCATCTCTGGTGAGCGTCAGAACTTTTCCAAGTGTCATTATTCCAGCGTTCCCATTCTCACTCCCCCACTTCAGAGTCTAAGAACTCTTCTACTCACAGACGGAAAGCTCTCCGTTAGGAACACAAGACGCTGGGAGGAAAAAAAAACTAGAGAGGGAAGGAAGAGGGGGGGGATGAGATTGTCTCTACACATCAGCCAACTGTCTTGACAAGATGTTGATTGAGCCAGTCTTGTCATTTCATTCCTGCAGGTCTCCTGGTATTTTCTGGAGATGGTTATTGCTGCTTCTCTTCCTTCTCTCTCTATCTACACTTTATCTACTTTTCATGGAGCCTTTGTCTAATTCTCTCTCTCTCCTATACAGCATGCAACAATCTCTCTTTATCTCTCTCCTACTTGTTCTCCGTTTGCTTGGTGTACAGTATGATCTAAGATCTAGAATGCTTTTAAATCATTAGCGTTGTGAGCTCTTTGCATAAATGTGTGGGTTGCTGTATGCACCAACACCCCCACAGTAATGGAAACATCTACAATTGGTACGCCTCCGATGGGCCTAATTCACTGTGGGGAAAATAAATAAATACAATAAAGATAAATTAATAAATAAATAAACAGCGCTTTTATATGCACTCTCATTTCATTCCTCTGGCTGCGAAGTCCGGGTAAACAACACTGAGAAAAAGCAACACTGTAAATATGGCAAGATGATTAAAAATCCATAAAGTCAGTGAAAAGATCACTTTTAAACGTGCCCCCCTTATTTGTCTTTGTTGATCACTCTACCCTGCACTCACTTTCAAAAGGCAAATGAAATGAAAACTAAGAAATCTAGCACTTATACTGAGCTATTGGGATGCTAGGCTCAATGCCCTGGGGTGTCAATTAATTTAGTCTGGGGATTTGTGGCCTATACTTCCTAATTGAGCCCAGTGGAGGCCCCTGTGGCTCTCTGTGATAGGAGGAAGTGCGTTCTATAATTAATATGTTTTTTTTATTTTTTCATACTGTCTTTATTATTATTATTCTTTAATGAGGAAGTGATGTTGTAAATGTATGCATCTCATTAGAGCAAAGAGGTCCATGCACTTTATTGGTCTAAATGCGGAGAGGAAAGGGAGAATAGCTGTAACCTCAGTTGTTAGTGGCATATTGAAGTCTCTGCATGCATGGGATTATGCGTGTTGGAAAATAAAGAGAGATGGGTTCAATGAATACCTTGTTAGGGTTGTTCAATGTGTGTGCTTTTTTTACTGCTTGGAGGTTAATGTGGCGCTGGCAATTCTATTGAAGCTTTCTCTAATTTGATGTTTTTTCCTCTCTCCTCGAAAGAGAGTCTGACCATGGCTAAGGGTTGTTTTTGAAGACCACCAGTTTGTTTGATGTACAAGAGATTTAATTTCTGTTCCATTAGAATTTCCCTTTTCCATTAGAATTTTCTCATCCTGCCTGTTATGCTTTGTTTCTTTCGACACCTATGTGGCGGTGACTTCTATCCGCATCACGTAATAGTATACAATTAAACAAACAGCTCCTTCATCTCTCTAGGAAGGGTGGCATCAGCTGAAACAATGAGCCGCCTTTTCTCCGTTGAAAGAGCTGACCCATGCTCACGGACGGCCTTCAAATCCACCGTGATTAATCGATGTCTTTGGTTTTCACAGTCACCACATTTTGCATTTCCTTCCTCTATCAAGTTAAGGTGGTTGGAAATTGGGTAGTTTAATTAAAGGCCGTACTGTCTTGTTCATCAGATTAGCCTGGTCTCAAAAGTGTTCTTTTAACATGACTGATGACTAAAACCCTCCAGAACAAAAAATTATGGCTTGGCAAAGGAGGATAGAAAAAGGATTGAAAAAATCTTACCTGCCGACCTCAATACATCCTGGCTTGCTTAGCGCAAAAGAAGAGAGGGAGGGAGGGAGGGAAGAAGGGAAGAAAAAAAGTAATTTCCTGAAACTCCATTTCTTTGGTGGTGATTAGCAAAGAAGCGTAATTAGGCTGAAATGTGAAGTCAGGATTTTTTTTTTTTGTTTTTTTGTCTTTACGGATTGAACCACTTCCTCTGGAAAAATCTGGCCCTGATTAATGAATGAATGATTAATGAGGGAACTAATAAATCAATTAATTATTAAGCAAGCACTCTGAACAAGAGAAAAGGGAGGATGAGTAGTTGGAAGAGAGTGTGAAGGGAGCGTTGTTATGGAAGCCACACACACATCGTCTGAAGAACCTTTAGCTGGACATAACTGTGGATTCCAGACAACAAGTGTTAGTTTTAGCCAAAAATGTGACATACTCACATTCGTTTTTACTGATTTGTGACATCGTGTTACAACAAGACAACAAGTTGTAACCCTGAAGCACAGAGGTGGCAAATCTTCTTTCCCCACTTCATCCCTCCTTCCAACTTCCTACACCCTCCCCACTTAACTAGGACACTCTATCAATCTTTGATAATACTTGGCGTGGGCTGTGGCTGCGAAACCAGCGACGGGAGAGTTGAGGCAACACAGCATGGCGTGATGTATGAAATGTGGGCCGTGCCAGTAACAATGATATACTGTAGCGTTTTCCAGTCAAGTTTGACCTTTTTTCCTCCGCTGATATTAATCGCTGCAGCGCCAGAATACATGCCTGATCTATTTCTCCCCCAGGAACCCTGTGCACTTTACAGTGGCGCTCTGGCCTCTCCATGTCTTTGCTAAGCTTTCTTTATCTCACTTCCTTCTTTCTTTCGCTAAGACTACCCCCTGTTGAAACGCACCTCACCAGGATGCGCCACCTAACTGTTATTTTATGATTGGATAGGTTTGTTGTGGCCTTTTAAAAAATGTGACATGCCCCTGTAAACCTTCAACTCCCCCGTGCACAAGACCCAGCTTAAACTTAAGAGAACTTGCTTTAAGATAGCCAGAGATATAGATCTCTATGCTTTGGCTGTGGCATTATTAACTGAGCATCTGAGCAAAAGGAATAGACACCGAGCTTTTGAAGAGAGTCTCCTGGGGGCTTTGGAACTGGGCAACCTACAGAAGAACTCAGGGAAAAAAGGGAAGGAGCCTCAAGGCTGTTTGGCAGGATTGTTCCTAGTTAATGTGATGGAAAATGCCAAGTCCCTCTCATGCTCTCTCTTTCTCTGTCCTCCTCCTTTTCACTACCTTCTTGTTGACTGGTGCTATGCTGCCAGTGTGGAATTGCAGATTTCCCCAGTCTCAATTGAGTGAAAAGGGCTTTGTCCTTCCATTTGGGGAGGATCATTGACCAGAGCTTGGGACATATGGTCCCTGTGTGCTGGTCCCTGCCTAGCATTGCTGAAGAATGTAGTGGGAGGGACACTTGACCTCCCACCCTTCATTTAACACCTAGAATGCCTAACCCAGCTAGTGGCGTGATGAACTTAAACACTTCATTGTGTGCTTTTCTTTCGTTAGGGATTTTTTTCCCTCCTGTCATCAGCTCTAAAAGTTAACTGACCATGGGAGGAGTGCTGATAGCGGTGGGCGGGAAGCAATACACAGAAGGACAGATGTGGATGTTTTCACAAATTCTCCTGCTAATAACCCACCCACATGTGTTGCGCCAGCCATGCACCAACGCTCTATTCTTCCAAGCCTTAAACTCTGTTTACACCTGATATTAAGATCCATTTGGGGGATCCTATCACAAGTGGTCAGCTGAGACACATTGCTGTCTACACCTGGTGATAACTTACATCCAAAATGCAAAGAGAAACAAAAGAAAGTTGTGGATAGATCATCAGTCAGATATATTTTTTCAAAGCCAAATCTCAAAATGTTTTTGGATCCCATTTACACCTCTATTTAGCACTGTCCTGTTTCAAACGGATCCCCCAAAGGGGATGCTAATGCCAGGTAAACTGGGCCTTACATTTTCTCTCGCTTCGTCGTTCACTCTTTATCTATTCTAAAACAACTCGCACCATTTCTTATTTTGGATACGCACTCCTTATTCTTTTATGTTTTAACACATACAAACACACACTCTGTTTGGCTGGACAGTTAAGCAGACAGCAGTAATAGATGGACGCTGTCTGGTTGTGGCAGTATCTCTAATGCCCAGGCCCATATTGGAATGTCTCAGCGTGTTTTCCTGTGATAAGGCTTTTAATTAAGTGTCTAACAAGGACGTCTGGGGGTGTCCATCGAAGGGACATGGCCACCTGTGTACAAGACCATTATCCAGAGAGACAGAGGGAGAGAAAGAGAAGAAAGAGTCTGTGTGTGAGAGAGAACGAAAGATAGGCAAAAGAAGAGAAATTCAGAGAGAGATGAACAAAGCCACACACATACATACTGACTTTCCACTCTGTAGGAAATGCATGTGTGTGTATTTATATATACAAAATAATTGTACACAATCTTTTGACAGCCCTAATTTTTTTTAGTTAAAATTACACTTATGGCAGTCATTGTTGGTGTGGCCACTTTGGTCCCTGTGCCCCCTCACTTCTGGTTGAACAACCAAATTCAAATATTCAAACTACAATTTGTATTATGATTTCTGAAACTAGTGTAAATTTAAGCCAGTTCTATGATAGTTTCACAGGTTCCCCAAGGACTGGCTCCAGCATCAGCACCATTTCAGGTACAAAAGGGTACATAAGGTGTCGCTATCGATCATTACAACATCTAGATAATCTGGAGATTGCTTGCCTGCAGCTCGGCAGTGTTCCAATGACGTCTTTACAGGATATGGGTTTGGATCTTAGGAAGCTCAAATCAATTTCTATAGATTCTGATCTTTTTTTTTTTTTTTTAAGAAAATAATAATTTAGCTCTTGGAGACTGAATGAAATAGAAAAAGAAAGGGTGTCACCCCAAAAGAGATGAAGGTAGAGATAAATGGGGGGGGGGGGTTTGATCTGAAAATGTGAATGAATGCATACTCCACATAACCTATTATAATTCAACAGACATAAAATTGTTTTTTCAATTGTCCCTGATGAATAACTTCAATGATTTTTTGTTTTTTTTCTGCTTTTTGCTGGCCAATCTGTTCCACCTCCTCTTGTCCACTCTCATCCCCCCATCCAAAGAAACCACTCAATCTTACTTCTTTAGGGAGGCCTCCTTTAAATCTTAATTAAAACCAACTCCAAAAGCCCATCTCCTCCCAGGGGCAAGCTTGAAATCAGCTTAGAACAATCAAGCTTACGGATTAGGTTCCATGGGAAATGAGGAAAAGAAAAGGAAAGAGAGAGACACAACACAAAGAATAGGAAGATGAGGTAAGAGTCCCCCCCCCCCCCCCCCCTTCTCTCAGGCTAGCGACTAGAGTCCAGTCTTGACCTATCGACCCCACTTTCTTGCAAGATTAAGCTGCTAGCACTGCTCCTAGAGAAGGTAAACATAGGTTAGGAACAATGGCCACCAGGCGAGATCCTTATTGGATTTTAATTAAGTGCCAGGAGAAAGTGTTAAAAAGGACAATGGGACGCAGAGGGGCTCCAGTGTTCACAAACCCATACAGCACATTTCTCATGCTTCACATTTTTTCATGCACTTTTTCTTTTTTGTGTGACCCTTGCTCCAACTATCCACCTTTTCTTTTTCAGACAAAAAAAAAGCTCCTTAGACTGTTTGCCCGCTCGTTCACATTGTGAGAACAACAAACAGGTCTTCACTCCCGCTCCTTAGAGAACTATTCGTCACCCGCCTCGTTTCACCACGATCCCAGGTTATCGCTCTTGGGCTCCCTCTCTCTCTTAACAAGGTGAAACGAAACTCGGTCCCCTGAGGAGGCAGTGCCAGTGATAAGGTTAAAATGGGCCGAAAAAATGGAGGCGATTATTTGATATTGGACAGATTGAATTATCTAGATTGAGAGTGCAAGAGAGGAGGGGATGCTAGTTTGGCTCCGAGAGCCAAAAGAAATATAGTGTGAGGGAGAGAGGGAAAGAAAGGAAGAGTGTTGGACAGAATAATTTTTCTCCAGCATTGCCATTTGTGCCAATGAGGACCAGCCTGATATTAATGACCACTCACCTCTCGACCAATGGAGGAGTTTTTACCTCTTAAGGGGCAGATTGTGAACGGTGCAGAGTAGGCTGTTAATTTGACAGAGAGCAAGTCAGCCCATGCTAGATTTGTGAAGACTGAGAGAACTCTATATAAAGACTGAGAAATCCCTATGCATTCATTGGACTTTATGGTGTTTTATCTATGAGATCTATAAGGTTCTACAACTACTAATTATACTGCTTACTTATGAAAATAGAAAAAGATTGAACATAGAAAAAAATCAAAATACACATAAACACCATGCGCCTGGCCAGAGGCAGGCCATCATCACCTCAGCAGGCACCAAAAGAGAACTGTTAATTGGTGTGAAAACACACACACTGACTTGTGTTGTGGGTATTCGATGAAGCTGGCACTTGTTAACAGGATACACTGAATCACAGGGAGAGATAGAGTCAAAATGGAGAGTGTTTTTGAGAGGAGAGACCCCACCTACTGCTAATATTTGTGATTTCTTTGCTTGGATCTAAGGAATAGGGCTAATGAGTTTGTCCCACTTTAAACTATAGTGCTTTTTAAAAATCAGTGATAGCATGAATTTCAGACTCGCAGGAAATTTTTCACTGACACATAACTACACTTCACACCTTCATGCTGACATGCCTATAGTACACCTTTGTACAATATAAACTGAATATAAAAAGAAAAAACACGCTATATTTTTCCCTACCGAGTTTAATCTAATTCACTTTTTATACTAGTATAAATATAATATTAGTGAGTCCATTAATAACATTAGCAAAACAAAAGAGGTTTCGCACCAAGCTACTGCGTCACACTGGGACAAAAGGCTGAGCCTTTTAAGGTTCCGCTTGACAATTCAAGACTCTTTCACGGTGAGTTTGTACCATAGATTTTTCAAATGCCTGGTAAATGAGTGAAAGCTTGCAGCATAAGGACTGGGCTAATCACTAGCATGGATGATCTCTGAACCTCCCGGTGGCTCTGTTGAAAGGGGGTTTGTGTTGGCCTCTTTGCCACTATGTTACTGATCAGTCTGCTTAAGTAGCTTGAGATTGAGGGGGTCCATTAGAAGCCTATCCATCACCTCCTCCCAACAAGCTGAGTGAAAAGTGATGACATCAGACACTCCCCTGCACCAGTATCTAAGCTTACACATGTCCACATTCATCAGAATAGCGCCATTTTCACCTTTTTATAAAACGAATAGTTCAAATTCCAAATTCAAATTGATCCTTTGTTAAGCTCTGCCCATCTTGCGAAAAAATATGAATAAACTGGGGAGTTTTGTGAATTTTGTATACTTCCAGTAGAATGTGCTCATAAAGAGGTAAAAGTTTTTACACAATTTAGGAACTGTGACATTGCAAAACCTTTTTTCGGTTATTTTTTCTTTAAAGAAAACTTAAAATCAGAACAGAGACAAATGCTTCTTACAGTCAGCCAAGAAGAAAAGGCTCATTTGATCATGATTACAACTGATAACATCAGTGTAAGTGAACAGAACACATTTACTGCGGTACTGTGAGCTCTTAAATTACTATCACACCACAATGACCTGAATCAATATATAAAATTATGTTAAAAGAAAAGAATGCAAATTAGTATCATTAATTTACCTCTGAGCAAATGGAGGTGTTCGTATAGATATTCTACACGGTTAATTGGTAATTAGAGCTGGCGCATTGTTCAATCCACAGTATATACTACTCCAGATTCATTAAAAAAATGGTAAAACAGACAAAGTTGGCCCAGCAACCTTACCGTATACCAGAACATGTTCATTCATATTAATATGATTAAAAACTACTTATTGAACAGCGTCTCCAAAGCACACATTTTGCTTCTTCTTTTTTTGGCCATTCTAGTAGTACAAAGCTCAAAAGAGGCTCTGAAAAAATATTCCCACAAATTCCTCTGCCTGTGAAATCCTTTCATATCTAAACAAGCTTTCTCAAAGCTGCAGCTCCACCAAAACTCAACAAAACATTGACTTTGGAAGCGAGATGTCAGTATCATATGAAAACCTTACACATTTGTGCCCTGTTTTCTAGGGGGCTTCATAAATCATCACTAAATCTCCTCGCAGTGGGATGCAGCTCATAGAGAAAGCTGAACCCGTATCTTCAGGCAGGAGAGTATCTCGCTTCGCCTGCTGCTGGAAGTGAGAAGAAGCTATAGAAGTGCAGTTCCAGCTCCTCATTCTTCCACCTGCTCTGAGGTGGCTCTGTTTGGGAATGCTTGAAACCAAGCAGCCTGCTGCGTACAAAGCCAGTCTGGAGCCCAGAGCTAGAAGACCTGCTGTGTCCTCCAAAACCAATGCATCTTTTTCTCAGCATACTGGTGAAGCTGTTTTTGTCACACACCAGTAATATACACAATCCATTCGAGAAGAAAGCTTAAACAAGTGGCTTGAGGTAAAGTACCAAATGGATTGCATTAATGTCAGACCTTTTTTTCCTGCTTTCTCCTTCTCTCTTCCACACATGAACCAGCCCACACTTCCTTGCCTGCTTGATGGCTTTTCTTATTTCTGTATTTGTCCTATACTATTATGCTGTTCCTAAGGGTGGCATGCAATTTTGCCCTGTGTCCTTCTCTGGAAAAAACAAACAAAAAAACATGGATGACAACACAGGATACAAATAAGGCTCCAGCTCACACTGCATCATGGATACTTTCCTGAAAAGATTAGCAAATTTGCTTACCAAGATGCATTTTAGATCATGTGTTGGTCTATCAGCATCGCTAGCCAAGTTTGCTTGTGAACAACATTGTTAAACATATACACACCACATTCACTGAAACTCGTGCTAGTCTAAGCTGGTCTTTTCAGTGGGACTATAGAGCCCATTTTGTTCTAATCTGCATAATAGGCATACTTATGCATGCAAATGCATAAAAACTATCACTTTGTGCTGTGGCTGGGTAAAGTTCTAAAAAGCTCAGCCAATGTAAGCATATCACTTTTTTAGACTTCATTTGTCCATACAGACTCATTATTCACTCCAAGAGACATTATGTTTAGCTAGCAACTTTTCTTTCTTTGTCTCTCTTTGTTCCTTGTTCCCTTTGTCTTCTATCTCACTTCGTCCCTCTCCTATTTATCTCTGTCCTTATCTGTGAGTGACAAGCACCCCACACCAGTGTTTACAGCAAGCCAGAACCAGGGAGAGAATTTCAAAAGTAAACAGCCAATATCCTGCACAACAACGCTGAGGTAGCTCTTTTCAGTGTGTATCGTGTACCTGTCCCTGTGTGTGTGTGTGTGTGTGTGAACTTCCTCTTCAACTCCGCAGAGAACGGTAGAGTTTGGATGCCTCACCCAGACAATAGTCACAGACCATTAGAGGTTTCTCTGTCTTTCTCCGTGCAGGGTTTGGCGCTGTAATCCGTTACAGCCCTCCCACAGCAGTAGAGCGGCTGGAATGCATCAATCAGGAAGGTCCAGGGGCACTGCCTGACATTACCTCATCGTCTGAAAGAGGCTGTGTATCAAATTCAACCCATCAACACCCCCCCACCCCTTCCCTTACATTCACCCAGCTCTGGCCAACCTGTGCATTCAAAGCTTGTCTGCTTTGTTACGGCTTCATCATTGCCCCCAGGTGTCCAAGTGCCCTATCCAGTCTCCTGTGTCAGACACTCACTTTTTCATCTGGTATGTCTTTGTTACTCTGTTTCCTACTTTTAAACTGGGAGAACAGATGAAGGGGTTCCTTCACACCAGTACAAGGATATCCATTACCTTCAGAGCTAAGATGCTGGAAGTTAATCTGTTTGACCCCCCTCTTTCCTCTCTTCACTTTCTGCCTTGGCACACCATTTTATCAAGCTGCATGAACTCCTAAGCCTTCCACACCTTGGCTAAACGGTTCTCTCACTTTCTTTACCGCCATCTTCTCTACCTTCCGAATCATTTGATCGCCCGTTCTTTTTTTCCAAAGGCACTTGCTTGTTTCAGATAACTTTGGATCGCTCGATAAAATTACCATGTTTGGACACATGAGTGACGGCGGAAAGCTTGTTTGACGCGCCTTGACTGACACCCCTCGCTTGATAGCAAATTGGCCAGCTTCTCCTTCGACCTCCCACTGTGGCATTCAAAGCCATGCCGTAATATCCCAGCAATCAAGAAACAGCAAGGGAAAGAAGACGATTTGGAAAGAGAGAAGGAAAGACATATATGCTTTTCTCAATTTCTTGCCCAGCTGTCTGAAAACTAAACAGAGATGCCTTTCACCCTGATGTGGTGGGGGGAGCTTGAGTAAGGTCTTCTCTCCGGTGTGGAGTATTATGGTTAACGGTCGGGCTCACAATCACAATATTTGCGCGCACATTCCACTGGGGTTTCCAGAGGAAGAACTATTTGGTTAAGGGATGTGAGTGTGTGCGCGACAGAGAAAGAGAGACAGACGGATAGAGAGAATGAGCTCGCAAATAGCTGATAATGAGGGTATTCCTGTCTGCATGACAGTCTTTATGCCAAAGACTCAAGTAGGGCTGAGTTCTGATCTGAGATCTGATTTAATATGATGATATCTTACAATGGAAGCAGGTATAAGATCCTATCCTGATACAGAATCTAGGCAGCATTAGTGGAACTGAAATCAGTGACCTACATAGTGCAGGGGTGTCAAAAACACTTACTACACTTGTTATATTGTATGAAATATAATTCCGTTTTAGTTAAAACAGGACAGAAAAGCTTTAATTTGTTGTGCTGGATGCTATGGCGAACATCTTAAAGTGTCAGTTTGTGCTTTATTCTAAACTTTATTAGCTCAAAAAATGTTTAACAAATAAAAGCTGGCCTGCACAATGTGACACTGTCAATATCAGTGTACTACAGTATATGAAACAGTTTTAACTGAATATATAGGGAATCAGGGGTAAAGTTAGATCCTGATGCATCACATGTAATAGTATAATCAGACTGTGGCTTTTTTGAGAGCTTTTCTGTCTCTTTCAGGCACACAATGTCTTCTGTGATGGAGTAATCATTAATTAAATAGTCAGACTTTGACTAATCACCATACAAAGGCCATGTAGCTTTAACCACCAGACACTCATTTCAGCTGCCCCTCTGGCACAACCTTCAACTGTGTGTCTGTGACAGAAAAACAATCAATTACTGTTAGCTGTCAGTCCATCTGAACTTCCATGACTCATTCTTTAATGTATGCATGAATCCATAACTATAACAAATGCAAATCCCAGAACAGATAAGTAATAAAGGAGCATAATTTCAAATCTAGCTCAATGATTTGCAGTACAACATTTTTCCCCAAACGTAAACACAAAAATCTAATATTCAATAAATAAACAGACAGATAAAATTAATGAACAGTTTTATAGCAGAATTGGATTTCCCCACCGCAGAAAACATCCTCTCCTATCAGGGCTATCTTTAAGGCCGGGCTTAGGGATCTCGGCCCGAGAGGATAATATGAGCCCAGATATTGCAGCAACATGGAAGATAAATTTCAATTTACTGTTGCTTCCTGTGTCACAGCAAGAGATATGAAATTTTTGTCTTGGAGGACTGGAGGTGATCGTAAAATAGAAGCCAATGTGCGCTCTACCAAAGCCCAGCTCATTCTACACACGCCTGTGTCAAAACACTTCCTTGCTTCTGTTCGTACCAAATTGTGATACATTTCCCCTAGTAACGAGTGACACTTTTCGCATTTTGGGAGAGAAAAAAAATGCAAGCAAAGTGCTTCTTAAAATAGGAAATGAGTGTTTGAAATTGTGTCTTTCCTTAGGCATTGTTTTAATGATTTTTTTCCAAATTAACTCAGGCTCCCTAGCCTCACCCCTTTGTGATCTCAGCAGTAAACACCCTCTTTTTTCCCCTGTATGCAAATATCAGTGATTATCTGACCCTATTGCCTACTGTATCTCATCATCAGAATAAACATCCCCAGAGATGTGGATACATGAGATCAAATTTCACTCTCCATCTCCGAGTCACTCTTGGCCTTGAAAAACAAACTGTCCATTTTAATGTAACTGAAGACCCCCGATGACATAATTGCTCTCTTTTTCATTTTCTCCTCCAGAGGAAGAAGTCAGCACAATTCCTCTTTGTCCACTCACTCGTCTTTCCGCCCAAGGAAAATGAGGTGAGGATGTGGGTGGATGGAGACGAGGTTAGAGGAAGAGAGGGGCTGAAAAAACAATGGAGATGGAGGAGATGGCCTTGTCCCAGAGTGAGGAACAACTGGCCACCTATCCTCTAGGCTCTGCCATTAGCCGCGCGGGCTGGAGACGCTGAGAGCTGATAACAAATGCCCCCCTGAACGCAATGCCAAGTTCTTTATCTATGTGCTCCTGCATGGGCAAGCAGATTACAGCCTTTCCCTCCAAAACCTTCTCATTTGCTTTCTCTATTCCACTAATTCTCCTAAATATCTTTCTGTGTGTGCCTCTGTCTGTTGGGGGGGGGAACCACTGCGGAAAAACGTGGGTGAGGGTCGCTGTCTTGTGTCTGTGAAAGATAATTAGACAATACGGCTGTGTGTAGCAGAAAACAGAGAGAGCCATTGTTTCAGAGCCCCCCCCCCCACCCCCCAACCTAACAGCTGTACGTGTCATCAGGAGCACGGTTTGAACGTTATGATGGGCAAATGGGGGCGCGGGAAAAAATGAAAAACAAGGAGTTGTGGTCTTTTCTCCACAGGATGTACTATAAAAGTGAACTTACGGATTTCTGTTTACCTGCAACAAGGGTTTTCTTTTCTTTTCATTTTTTACTGTAAAGAGAAGGTATAGCATTATCCTGGTCCCCTAAGTCCTATTCACAAGCTTGAATGTCATTCAGTTCCAGCAACACATATAAAATTCGTACGCTAGAATGTTGTCTGGGGAGAAAATCTCGCGATTTGCTCTCTGCTGTAAACAAAACTGACCTTTATGTTGAATTTGTCTCCGAGCGCCAACCTCTCCCTGTAAAAGAGCCCAGAGCACTCAGCCGCTCGCAGCCAGTCCATCTCACTCCGTTCTGCAGAGTGCAAGCGCATCAAAGCAGGCCAAAACTCATCCATATCTATGCCATACGAGCGTCTCCTAAATAATGCAGCAGTCTTCCCGCACCAGACAGATTCTGCTGCATCGGCGCTATTGTGAATCGTGTGTCACTTACTCCCTCTAACTCGAGCGCACACACACTTATCACTGAACTTCCTCGCCTTCCAACTTTGCTACTCCTTTTCAATAAGGAAAAACAGGTGAAGAATGGAAGCCCATTTCTGTCTAAGAGTTTTACAATTTCCACTTTATTTCTTGGAATTATGACTTTATATATTTTTACAATTGCATCTTTTTTTCTAAGAACTGTCACATTGTTTCTCATAATTGTGACTTTATTTCTTATTTTTAAACTTTGTCACATACTCTGTTATTTTTTACTCTGAGGTGAAAACAGGCTTCCACAGGAAAGAAAAAGCAAGTGAAGCGAGAAGAAAACAGAAAAAATACGAGATTAATTCTCTGTATTATTACCTCTACATTTTATGTTCTGCTTTTCCAATCTTTACACTAGATGCAGCTTATCCGACACCTTCCCTAACACAGACACACAACCTCATATTACACCCCTTTACATACAGTACAATACAAACATTAAGCCTCTTAACAATACAGACACATACATAAAAAAAGTCATTTTCAGTCCCTATAAGGTCTCCTAAGACATTCAGCTCATGCATAATACAAAAAGCTCCTAAAACAAACCCAGAAGGCCAGAAATACCACCTCACAACCCCACTCAATCTAAGCACCCAGCAGTCCCCATCACTAATGGGAGGCCCTTTGTGCAGGTCAAACTATCTGTCCCTCTAATGGAGAAAGCTAAAACATCAAGACAAGACTGCAGATATGCAATGCTGTTGGTTGAAGTGTTTACATGTGTGCGGCTGAGTCTGAAACCCAAGCCAGCTAGATGCCTTGCTGCCCAGTCAGTCAATAACTTAACAGACAGCAGATTTATATGAAGGCACCGACTACAGAATCTGGTTTCAGACAGGCTTCCGAAGCACCATAATGACGCCTAATGATCTAGAACAAATTCGAGTGAGTCTTAGACTAAGTATTTAAAGATTGTAATTATTTCTCAGTAGACATTTATGAATAGACTTTTTCAACACCACACACACATAGGATTGTGGGATATCATCAAAGTACTGCCTTTAAAAACTGAGCTGCTGAAGTTATTTTACACAATTAATAGATTTAATATGTCTTGATGCCATACCGCCACTATAAATTAAATAGTAAATGTATTAAATCATATGCTGATACTGATGATCAACCCTAAAGAGTGGGAACGAAATAAAGTATGTGAATGAGAGTGTGTGTTGGGGATTTAAAATGATAAAATAAAATTAATAAAATAATAATGCACAAAGGGACAGTCAGTTATGTATTTCTTTTGCTCTTTACAAGACAAAATGACTAGGGAGGAAGGAAGCAGTAGGCAAAAGTTTTATGATCTTAACACACTTCCTTTGAACGCTGCCTTCTGGGACTTGCCAACCCCTCGCCAAAGGTTTTTTTTTTTTTTTTAAAGTGCTGGAGAATACTTGGAATACTGATGGCACAGTGCAGCATAATTCCACTGGGAGACTGAGGGGCATTCTGAGAAAGCAAATTATGGCTGGGAGAAAGAAGCGGCGGAGCTTTGTTAAGGGCATGCACATGAATATCTGGCACATAGGGGCTGGTCTCTTCAAGACTCTGTCATGTTCTCTGCTTCAATCCCCTGCTCTTTTCTACTAGTTCTGAGCCTTCGTGTTGTCAGACACTCTGAAATCGTGTGTGTGAAAGAGAGAGAAAGACAGATAAGACAAACAAGAGAGAGACCAAGAGATAAAGGAGATGTGTGTTTGCACCTACGTTGGGGTGTGTATATATCTGGGTGAGTGTGTAAGGGAGCATGTGTGTTTATGTGAAGCAGGACAATCTTTCTCTCGCTGCGCTATCTATCCATGAGCCATTATTCAGAGACGGAGCCGGTGAGTCAGATGCGAGCTGGTGGTGGTTTTTCAGAGTGTGGCGTGCCGCTTGTATAGATGTCAGGTGAGATGAGTGGTTCAGGCCGTCCGGGAGCCTCACTGCTCCTCCCAAAGCAGCTGCCACCAGTCTGTCAAAGAATTGCTCTGCTACATCCTATTCTTCCCTCTCCCCCCTCCTTCTGTCTTACTTACACACCCACTTAATAATGAGAAAAACATCTAGAGTGCAGCCAGGGTCACATTTCCCCCTTTAACGGGCTAGAAAGTCCACATAAAAAGCTCAGTATGCTACTCGACTAACTGACAACATATCCTAAAGTTAACCTGTTATTGAGGAAAATTCAAATAAAACCAAAACTCGACTGAAGCATATTCTACTCTTATGCCGTGCATAATTATTACAAATTTAGAGCCTATTTGCGAACCAGGCATGCGCATTTCTGTCTAATATATATTTTCCCTCCAAGTTTGTGAAGGTGCTAGGCATTTATATTCAACATTTAAATTTAATAACCGCCTCCATCCGTGTCAATACGGCGGCCTCATTTATCAAAGAGACAGACAGAAAGAGCAGCTTAACCACCAATAAACATTTGTTTTTAATTCCGTTTACTGGAGCGCCGACCGAAAGCGCTTTGCCTCGCTTGCAGTTACGCCGTTAATTGGGAGAAGAAACACTTTTGGATCTGAGAGGGCCGGGGGATTTTGAAGCCTTTATCTCGAGCTGAATCAAAGCCGGCGTTAATAATACACCCAATGAATAAAATATTTGTTAAAAGGCGTGGAAACAACAGACTCGTGGTAAAAATAGGCCAGGCTCGAGGATGCTGTACTTCTCCGCAAATGAATCAACCTCTCTCAATCAAAGCACACAGAATATGCAAAATATAGCGCCTCCTTTGGTGTAAAATACAGCACAAACTTGAATACGACTCACAACAACTATGCTACTTAGGTGGACAGAGTACTTAGCTCTTAAAACAAACCTTTTAGATTGTGCACAGATAGACTTTTTTTTTTTTTTTTTTTTTTTTTTACTAGTTTGCAAAGAATTCAAATTCCATGTTGTGGTGCAGTGACAAGTTTACATGCTTTTTTTTTCACTTTTCAGACTTTAATGATTCTCTAAACAAATACTTTTGAGAAAATAAGTATTTGACGTTAAATGTAATCTCAGATTTTGACCACATTTAACAACTCAGAACAAATTTAGCCTATAATAGAAATAAATGCATTTTGTTTCAAACCTGTATGAATTTCTTTCTTCTGCTGACCACAAAGGAAGATATTTTGAAGAATGTTGGTAACCAGTTGATGGACCCCAATGACTTCCATAGAAGGAAACACAATATGGAAGTCAATGGGGTATAGCCTACATCAAATGTTTGGTTACTGAAATTCTTCCTTTGTGTTCAGCAGAAGAAGAACATTCATACAGATTTGAAACAACTTGAGGGTGAGTAAATGATGACAGAATTTTCATTTTTAAGTGAACTATTCTTTTAAATCCTACGGACCTAAGAACATGTTAAAATAACACTTACGCGACAAGTAGGCTAATGACAATAACAGAGCCAGACTGATTCAGTATCCGCTACCACTTGATTCACTAAAGAACCGGCTCAATACAGTTATTTGTTCGAAAATCAAGCAACATTTGTCACGCTGTATTTTTGTAATTCACACAAATGAACCGACTCATAAGAGTCGTTAAATTGAAAATCAAATACTGGTAGTGCTGCATGCTTGTGATTCACTAAAACGAACCGGTTCGTAAGAATCATCTCGGGAATCGAACTACACGTTGTTTATGACTCACTAAAAAGAACCTGTTCATGAGAGTCATTCGTTTGGGAATCGGACTGCACTCATCGCGCTGTCAGTGTATAGTAAGACATTCCGTCCGTATCGGCGTTAAAAGCATGTTCGAGAACGTTAATAGAATCGCAAGTCATAAAAAAACATTCGATTCCAGTATTTTTAAAGAATGGAACCAGTCCATTCCAAACCCTATCTGCAGCGCTGCTATCTCTATCAGAAACAAAGAGGCAGCGCACTGAGTGCAGCAAGCGACAGTCAGCTCATTCACGCTCACAACATCTCAGGATAGCGTAAGATGCCCGCGGCCACTACAACATAAAGTAGCCTACAAAATAATGAATAAATCAACACAGCGATGAGCATAATCTTTCAGATCGCGCGCATTCCCGGCTCCCCTTAGACTGTATTGAGAAATGTCGCACCTCTGCCCGCCACCATTTATATTTATTTAATGCTGTTAAATTATTCTGTTTGAGAGAGGAGATTGTGCCTTCCTGATGGCGTTGGCTGTGAAATTATTAAGAGGTGTTTCTGTTTTGGAGACTGTCATCAGCACATCTCCAGTGCATTAGACCTCTGTGGCTTTTAACACACTTTCCAAAACCCAGAAGGGTGTTAGCTGATAGCCATTATCGTGGTCACACCTGGTTCGTTCTTTCTTCAACTTTTCTCTTAAGTCGGCTAGACGATCTCAGTAAATGGGGCACTGAATATATCAACCTCAAGTCAACATCTGTCATGTACAAAACAGCATCAAGCCCATGTACAGTAATGCATTAGTCAGAAACGCAGACACTTGTTCCATTGTACTGAATGATGTTCTCGCGATTGCAGCGAACAAAAAAGTTCCCAAAGATCATCTATTCTATCCCTCACATATAGCTATAAAAACACTTTTGAACGATCAAGTTCTTTATGTGCCAGAGTTTTTCTTCATATCCACAGACAACAGGTGTAGCTATAGCCTAACTAGAATGTGCAAAACATAAACTGCAACACTTAGGTTAGTTAAGAAAAACAAAACACTTAAACGTTTTGGACATGTAGCCTACCATTATTAAGTACTTTGCAGTATCAAGCAAATACGCGTATTTCAGTATTATGTATTAGGCTATGTTATGTACCATAATGCCATCACTGTGCCACGGCACTGCTGAAGTAATCTTCTGTAAGGATACAGAGAGCTGTAGCCTACAGCTGCATTATGCTGGGGTGCACGCCTGTATTGAACAAGTTTAATTTCCAAATGAGCCTTGTTTCCATTTGGCGCAGTGCCACTCGCCCAACATATCGCCAGGGTCTTACTACGACCTCATATGTCACAAAATGCAATTATGACACAACTAAAACGACTGCGTTAACTTCAAAGCGGAGCGCGCTGAGATATAGATAATCGCGTTATGATTAGGTTGACGCAGCGATACAGAGTACGCAAACAACCGATTTGATCATTACAATAGTTAGGCTACTGAACTATAACAAAATGTCTTACCTGTTCCTAAAAGGCACAATGCGATGTAAAACACCAGCATCTTTCCGGAGTCTTCAACACTTGTCCTGCAGTCCAGACTAAACGTGTGCGCACAAAAGCTCCGATTGGACTGACTGTGGAAGCTTTTTCTGGTCCTCGCCCTCCTCTTGAATACGGTAAAAAAATAAATAAAAAAAATTAAAAACAACGGCAGATTATGTTAACCTCAGCTCGGAGAGCTGAAAGTCTCTACTGCCATCCGAACACAGTCTAAGCATCAATGCTTGTTGGCTCTTTAAAGTTTAGAACTTTCTTTAGATCGTTTCCATGTATTTCCCTACTATTTTTTGGTTCAGATCAAGTTGATTTAATGGGTAGGTTTTGAATCCAAGTACTTGGAGTAAATCCTCCGTATAGGTGATAGAAAAAAATCTCCGTTTCTCGTGATCAGCGGGGCTCCTCCGCTCGCCTGTGCAACTGAGCGCGTTTCAGCACCACAAGCTCTGTAGCGCACATGAACGCAGGCTCCTCTTGCGCACAGTCCCCTCCGCACTGCTCTGCTCGCTCCGCACTCTCTTGTTATGCAGCGGCAAGGCGAGGATGCGATCCGCACTGACTGTCGTACTACTGACTGGATGATGGCGCGATGAATAAGACAGGCGGGTTTTTTTGTGTTTTTTTTTTTTTTTCTGACTGGGGAACATCGAGTTTGAGAATGAAGTAATTCTCAGTCCACAGGGACAGCCGTTGGCCTACGCCCCCGGGTCCTGCGATTGGTTAAGGGTTTAAACTGGGGGTGACTTGCAGTTAGGGGGGTGTTTGGTTGTTAAACAACAGGGGGTGCTTGGTTATGCGCGCCTCTGAATGAATAAACTGCTGGGGAAAGTAAACAGGTGTGTCCCGGAGCAAACAAGAGTCTACGGAACAGATGATCTTAATGGCGTTTCTTTAAATAATGACTCAATATACGTGCAATGTGATTAAAACGTGCAAATTTAAACTAAACAAAAATATTTATTGTATACTATTCATGAAACCACAAAGCTGAAAAAGTGAGTAGGCCTATGCAGAAAATAAGGTTAATTGTTATTATTTCCCAAGCCGAAAAAATAGCTTATGTAACCATGCCTTCTGGTTGTATGGTCTCAAAACGAAATGTCATAGCGTCGTCATATTCACGTGCTGCTTATAGTGATTGGTTAAACAGCTGACTCAGCTGCACATACTGAAATAAACTGCAAAAGAACCAATGGGGAATATCCTTGACGTGTCAATCAAAATGAGTTATTTGGGTTTTGTATCACACATAAACAAATGGAAAACAGGCAAAATGCTGCAGTAAAGCAATAATTGTCTCATAATTGTGCTATGTAGTCTTTTGATTAGGCTACACTTTGACTAAATATTTAATAGTAGGCTACGGTTCACTGCGATTTTGTGTCATTTTCGCATATTGGCGTGGTGTTGCAAAATAAAGCCCGATTTTCCCACACTAATCAGCGATGTTTACGTTGGAAGAAATCCGTATTTCCCAATAAAAAAACGAAGGCTATAAGTGACGAAGTTTCTGCGACGTAGCCTACACACAGTGTGGCGCTCTCCAGCGCGTGGTAGGCAATTTTACGGCAGCGTCCGGATCCATTCACTCATTTTCGTTCGCCCCATATAGTGCAATAATCACTGAAGTAAATTTACTTCAGCATATTTATTTCCAGAATTGACTGTTTTAACACATCAAGTTCTGTATACCTTATCAATAATGTAAACGCAGATATCCATGCAATAAAAGTTTTGTTGACTGACTCTGAATAAGTAATGTGTGAACCTGTGACTGAATTTGGACACAGAGAATGTTCCAGAACTCTTCTCTGAGCCGATTCATAACACTCAGAACGATTCATTGCAGGAATCGGATATCGCCAAATGTAACGCCACAATATGTTGCAGTCTTCGATGTCAATACAGGCCACAAGTTGATTGGGATACGCCATTTGATGATCAGTTGGATTCACACTTGTTCAAAAAAGTACGGCAATATATAGGCTACACTTTCATAGGCTACTGCTTTGAAAAATGATTATCTGCGCATATTGCTCGCCAACTTGATACTAGTTTTAGAAGTATTTCTTAGAATTCCACCTTTAGAATTTCTCACGGGGGAAAAAAGGCTGGAAACGTAGAAATCGTGTCAGAGAGACGAGAACTGTAAAACCAGGCATGCGGATGGTTTTGGTCTCCACCCCGTTAAGATTTATTGTAGGTGAGGGGATCAAATGTGAGCCTGCCTCTCACAAGCACATGCTGATGAGAGAAACAGCTTGCTGGACGCGCAGATGATGGGATTCCTGTGAGTTGAAAGAGACGAGGTTGAGTAAAGGAGCAATAGTTGATCTCTAAACAACAGGGTCTCACACCTGCTGTGGGTTCAGAGTAAACATCAACAACCACTGTGTGAAGTTTACCAAGTCTTGACAGGGTGTTAGCCAGACGTGTAAATTAACAGCTACTTTCTGCAGTCAAGGCGGACGTATCTACTTAGTAGTGTTCTAACTGCAATATACAGCAATTTTGTAACCTCACACTGAGGGTGCTATAACCCACCCCAGGCCTCTGAACACTTAAATAATTCATGTACTTATTAGAGGGGTTTTTAAACTGTAGATTTATTAATAATGAATACAGCTTGATATTTACTAAACTGTTCTTGGTTGGGGGGTGGGAGATAAGGGGACAGTTAAGATGTCGTTTGCATGGGAATTGTAAAGAAAGTCATAAATAAAGCATGAGGTGAAGTTATATGGAAATGTGACTCCCCAGGAAATGAGAATATTTTAACAAAATATTATCTCAGGCCCATTTGACCCGGGGTCAATTAGAAAAGAAACGTCAGCGTTGACGAGGACGCAAGGCTGAAATTAACATTGAAGCTTTTCCCCTCCCGTCTAATTTGCAAGGCTGATGCAAAGTTGAACTGAAACGACTATATTGTCGTGAGATTGCGGTTTAATTCGACGGGCGCTATAAAGTCGATTACGATCTCGCTCTGAGGAACAAACACGGCTTCCTGTGCATTTGTAGACAAACTAAAATGGCGTTCCCTCCATGGAGAGCATTTTCTTGCTGACTTGGACAAACTGTTATTGTGCTGTTGCACAAAGGTTAAAATGTCTTTTCGTCAGTCTTAAAATTGTCTCCTCTACATCCCTTAAGTAAATATTGTATCACTTAAAGGTCAGCGCTCCTTCTAAATGTATAAATCAGAGCTGGTTTATGTCTGTTTCATCCAAATGTCACAGGATATATGCTATTAATAGTCTCGGGCATATTAATGTCAGTCTTGAGTTTCAAATGTCTCTTTTTATCATCTAAAATGACTCCGCAGTGTAAATTAAGTGATGGCATGTAGAATTCTATTGTTACTTTGAAATCAAGTCAGCATGAAATAAAAATGGTTTCTTTCTTTCATCAAAATATAATTAATGTTCTCTGTCTCTGAAATAATGTTCCTTTTTTCATTTGTTAGATATAACTACTCCTTTTTTTTCTTCTTAACCTATTCCCTCCAACCCTTATCTATATCCAACCTTTATCTAATCAATTCCCAATGGATAAAATCAGTTTTCATCCTACTTTTTTTCATTGAATGTCCTGTCAGTTCACCCAGAAATGCAAACTCTGTCATCATTTACTCACCCTCATTTTGTTCCAAATCTGTATGAATTTTTTTAACCAAACTGTGGATGGACCCCATTGACTTCCATAGTATTTCCCCCCCATACTATGGAAGTCAAAGGGGTCCAATAACTGTTTGGTTAACCACATTCTTCAAAATATCTTCTTTGTGTGTTCAGCAGAAGAAAGAAATTCATACAGGTTTGGAACAACTTGATGGTAAGTAAATGATGACAGAATGTTTATTTTTGGGGAGCTATCCCTTTAAGAAAAATTGGTTGCAAACTCCATTTCATGTTGACTTCTCTTTTTTGTTCTCCACATTTAACATAGTGCACAGCAAGCATATTATTTTCGCCTTTCATCATTAAAAACATCAGTTCAGAGTTTAGTGCTGAGCGGTCCTCGGTCTGCTATGGTCAAAGTTCTCCTCCCTTTACATCAACCATATGGAGAAATTACAGCAGCTTTTACTATAATTGTGTTATTGAGTACAGCCTTGATCTGTGTCAACCATAACTCTAAGTACTGCTACATGGCAATAACTCTTTCTGCCTTTACCTATGCCAGGCATATCAAGCATTCCTATGATTGTGTATACCATGCATTTGGTTGAGATGCATATTAGCACTGCTTCAATATTGAGTACTCTGTATCTTCTTTATCCGACTGTAACTACAGATTCCATCATTTAAAGAACAGTCAACAACATGTCCTTCATCTCAGTATCAAAATACCAGGCAGGCCATTATTGAAAGCAGAGTTGGCTGAAAGGAAAGTACCTCAGGGGAAGTTCAGGAGGTATAAAGTTGCTGAAGGGTCAAGGGTATGACCTTTTGCTGGGCCACAGGCTGCTGAAGAAGGCTGTGTTACGGAAACAGGAGTGTGATAAACGCTGCTTCGTTTCCATGTGCCGTGCCCCTTATTGTGTGATATGGTATTCTTAGGGAACAGGTTTCTATAGTCAGGTTTAAAGTTACAAAGAATACCAAGTGCCTGTGTGATATGTGTCATTTGTGAATGACTGCGCTTTGGAGGCTTGAGCCATTAAGATTGCAGTTTCCAAAAGCACATTTTTCCTGCTTGTTCGTTTAAATGACTGTATTTGTGTTTGTTTGTTGCATAATTGTATTTTTAAGTTTGACAATCATAGTTTTAATATAGAAACCCTGGTTTCACAGACAAGGCTTAAACCTAGTCCCAGACTGTTTTAACTGAAAGCAACTTGCACTGACATCCTAAACTGTCACTGCCATTGTTTTGTCTCGTCTCAAGAAGCACACGACCAGTAATGTTTTTTTTTTGTTTTTTTGCGAAGGCATGTTTATAAAAGATTCTTAAATGTCCTCATTGAACTAAGGCCTAATCCTGGCTTAATCTAAGCCCTGTTTGTGGAACCAGGCAAAAAAGTTTTAATACTTTCTTTTGCAAAAATGCATGAATACTGCAATTCAGAATCATTTTTGTTTGTCTCACTATTTGTTCAGTCTGCGCTAATCAGTAAGCCCAGACTGAACAAACTGATCAATAATAACACATTCTTTTTGGGGCAGTCAGTGTCTGCTTGTAGTGATTAAAGTTGATTTGAGGATGTCTGCACAAAAGTAGCATTCACCTAGGAAATGTCTAGATTTATATTCTTAGCAAGTGTCTTCTTTCCAGATCAGCCTGCAATAAAAATGCACATTAAAAGGTAGGTGAAAGTACACAACACTAAAGGCCTCAGAAAACTGATAGTGATACTTTCCGGTTGATCGAATTGGCAGGTAGAGCACTAGGGTAAAAAAAAATAATTTCTCATCCAAAATGATTTTGAATTTTGTCAGATTGGTTGACGGTATCAGACTTTGGGTTATATCAAGGTTGGTTGAGGGCGAGTTTTGGATGATGGCCACCGTGTTGGGAAAGGATGCCTAAGGGATGTAGATAAAAATTATCCAGCAGTTATCACAGATGTTTACTGAAAGAATGGAAAGAAATTGTCCTAAAATGTATCAAACCAATGTACTCCATGTGTTTTTGTCTGCAAGTATACACATTGATCATGGTGCAGTTTTTGATGTATTGTGTGTGTGTGTGTGTGTGTGTGTGTGGAAGGGTTCATTATTTAACTAGACAAAAACGTATGTGTATGTATGTATATATATATATATATATATATATATACAGTATATATATGAAATGTTCAGATGCAAAAGTCTCAGTGCCATCTGAAATTTTCTTCTAGAATGATCATTTTTATAAAGCTTGTATATTTAAGTTAAGTAATTTCACTTAAATGACAATTAATAGGTAATTTGCATTGCCATTTAAGTTAAATTATTGAACTTAAATATACGAGCTTGATAAAAAATGATCATTCTAGAAGAAAATTTCAGATGGCACTTAGAGGCTTTTGCATCTGAACACTTCATATATTTATATATATATACACACACACACACACGTTTTTGTCTAGTTAAAAGACAAACTACACTCTTAAAAATAAAGGTTCTTTATTGGCTTATATGGTCCATGGAGAATCTTTAACATCCACAGAGCCTTTCCATTGCACAAAAGGTTCTTTATAGTGAACAAAAGATTATTTGAATTATTAAAATGTTCCTCATTAAGAATAAAAATGGTTCGTTTAAGAACTGTTAACATGACCCAAAATGGTTCTTCAATGGCAAAAAAAACAACTATTTTGGAGCCTTTATTTCTAAGAGTGTACATGCAAAACTCTATTTCTAGGTGGTTCTTTGGGTTCTGCTTGGTTGCTAAGTGGTTGCTTACTACTAGTATAGGTCAAAAAGGCCTACCGTCAAGATACTCTGGTCCCTAAAAATGTCTCAGGTCGCTGTCTCAGAGATTCTGTGGCCTATTTTAACATCCACCATCAGGCGAAAATCTGCTTACTGATAAAAGTTAAAGCACACCTCTCTTCAGGAAGCCACAAAATTTGATGTATTATTCAAGTAAGTTGTTCCGACAGTGTGGGACACGTCTAATAGGCTACCATGTTCAGTTTTTATCTTCGTTATGAGAAGTGTTTTTGGCGATATCTCCAGGAAATGCAGCAGGTCTATACTTTACAAATTAAAAGCTGATCTTTATCATCAAGTGTTCTTGAGTATCAGACAGTGCTTTGTAGTTTTAAAACTAAGGCTCTAATCTCATCCGATGAGACTTTGAGTTGTTCGAGATTAACCCTCAGAGCTTCTCCTATAATAAATGTTCATCACCCCTGCGCCCTCATTCTTTAGAGATTTGTTTTGTTTTTTTTCATAAGGAAATTGACTGATATACTGTATTATCAAAACAGTTGCATATCAGCTTCAGGATGTATTAGTTCAAACACCATGTAAACGGAGTGAAAGTTTGTCAGAGAGAGAGAGAGAGAACCATGACCCATACCAGCTGTTGGTCCGGGACTGGCATCATTGCCAGATCGAGACTCTGCGCTTACCTAATCCCTGGGCGAGCTCTCCCAGATGGGCCGACAGATTTAGATCAGCCACCCTGACATGCACTGACCAGTCTCGACAGCAGTCCCACATCTCGGCTGTACCGCTGGAAAGACTCAAAAATTGCTGGCAAATTCCTCAAATTTATGTATTACGCATGAACGATGATCACAGTTTTAGTTGCAAATTGCAAGGTCTAATGGTTTCTGAAACATCCTCTCTGCTAGCCACTGTTGACTTTAATCAAATGAATTATGGGAAATGGTTCCTCTTAAAATGTGTAAAAACTCCTCCTCTATCTTCTGGTTCTTGGAGTTTATTCTCCATTGCATTTCATTATCGTCTGATGATCCTCAACATATCTTAACAAATTAGTTTTTTTTCTTGTTTGTTTTAAAAATCTTTTAAATACAGTCTTGCTCTGTTATTTGTTTTATTTATTATGCATTTAATTATTGAATGCATTTAGGTTTACTTATAATTTAAGTGCTCATAGCTTGTGACTAAATTACTTCACGGCATCCCACAAAAGGAAAACAGGCTGTAGGCCAATGAATGTCTGTTGTTAAATGCTCTTTCAAGTGATTCTTTTGAGACGATGTGTTGGAACATGAATATTGTTCAATTTCACCCTCATATTTTAACTGCTGTAGTGAATTTGTGCACACTGGGGTTCTTTTAATGTCAGTGCCCGTAATTACAAGCCCAATATTACACCAATTCAGTAAAACCACACAAATACTAATTCACGGTTAGTCCTATATCCAATTGGTTTCGGAACAAAACTGCTGAGGATACCGTTATTACTGAGTGTTTCCATGAGTCGCCATTACACCTGTTCATTCAAAAGCCAATCCTGTTGAGAGTGACTTGCATCAGACATTTGGTTTCACAGCAGGGTGTTTGCTGTAGTAATTGAGAATGCTGGAGGGCACAACAGTAGCATCCACATCTGGGAATTCCCAACCTGGCTCATGGCTTCTTAATTACTCAACCAAACATGGACCAGGAATGGTTTAGATAACCCTTTAGAGAGGTCTGCAGTTAATGTGGCAACTCAAGTGCTAAGTGTTAAATGTCTTTTCTCTTAGGAACAGGAAAAACAGGAAAAAGTGCTGTTCGGACTTCTGTTAATGATTTAAAGTCTAATGCACAAGGTCTAAATGTATAGTTTATGTTACGGGACTTTGTAGCATCTACTCAAGCATCTACTCAAAGCAACCAATGACCCAATAAGACTATCTATGGTACATTGGAAGAATTTAAGTTAGACCAATGTTCACTTCAGTTGTATGACCATTTTCTCTTTGTATAGCCTACTACTTTATTTTTTAAATGGAAACCATTTAGCCTAGTGTTTTTTTTTTTGTTGTTGTTTTTTTGCTAGTTGAACTGGCCTGCAGTAATGACATGGTATAGTCCACCTAAAACTATTTTAAAAGGCATTTTGATAATTATTTCATAATTATTAAGCATGCAAATATTATTATTTAGCATAGCCTACTAAATGGAATATTTGTCAGTGGGACCATTTAAAATTAACCTAGTAACTAGGCAAAATAGCAGATTAAAATCGTTAAAATAAAAACATGACCAGATGCAGGACTTGATATATATTGCAACGACTAATCTATAAAATCGATTGTTATCAAAAAAAAAAAAAAAATCGTCAACGAATTTGATTATCGATTAGTTGCGTATGCGCACTGTGATAGGGAAACCAAGCCAGTCACATATATAGCTTTACAGAATAACCCATTTCTATGGACAAAACGCATATGGAAAATAGCGGAGGACACAGTAGGCTAAGCTGCTCGGGAAAGGTACATGATCCAAGTCCGAAACATAATTGCTTTATATTTGTAATTAAAGGACAATTCCGGTGAAAAATGAACCTAGGGGTAATTAACACATGGTTACCGAGTCGATCGTTCCCTGGGATGCGATTTCATGATAATCGAATGTAAAGAGTTTTATCTCTAAAAACAGATTAGCTTATAACGCTAGTACCAGAGAATGTCTAATATGGCGAGAAGTTTCACTCTCACTACACTTCCGGCTTCTGAACTGGTTGCAGTTCCACTCTGATTCCATATGAGGGCGCTCACAGGACGAGTGCAGAATGAATGGAGGTCAATGGCGGTATACCCCTCAAAATCCACTTTTCTCAGGATATAATTTTTTGTCTAGTAATTTGAATGTTGTATTCGAAAGGAGATGCAAAGAAATTACACATTGCTGGGTGTTAGATTTTTTAGAGTCACTTATTTGATTTAAAAAAGTCTTTCAAAATGTCAATGACGTCAGAATGCTGACGTCATTAGCAGAATGCTAGCGTGTTATGGGCAACAACAACTCAACCTGTAAGAAATCAAAACGACATAAGTACTCGTTCATTCAACTTTCGACCTAAAACCCATGTTGAACTTGCAAAATCTACAATCACATCTGAGATTTCTCAACGGCAATCGGGTGAAAGAGACAAATTTAGCCGTCTAGCCCCATTGACTCCCATTCATTTTGCACTCATGGCGAGCGCCCCCAGTGGAACTCTGGTGGTACTACAACCAAAATTCGGTACAATAGGGCTTAATAGGGAGTGGACAGGCTCTCCGTAGACGGGCTCTGCTAGTACTGTATATGGGGCACAGAGTAAGTAAAAGTAAATCGCTATAGTTAAAACCACTAACAAGGCTCAAAATAGCCTCACACTAACACGGTAGCATAATGAGGGTCCCTACATGCAAACCGAAGCATTGAGAACTTTGTAAGTGTACAGACAGTTTAATAAGAAGATACTTTATAAAGACAGTACATTACGCGTTAACAGGCAGGAGTCATCTTGGAAAACAGTCTCGACTAATCGAGTCACGAACGCCGTGCTAAGTGAGCTGGTCGATAGGAATTACGTTTGTGAAATCTAACGTAGCACGATGTTCGTGACTCGAGTCGAGACTGTTTTCCAAGATGACGCCTGCCTGTAAACGCGTAATGTACTGTCTTTATAAAGTATCTTCTAATTACCCCTAGGTTCATTTTTCACCGGAATTGTCCTTTAAGCTCTGTACTGACAGATCCGGGTGCTGTTTACTGCCTCTGACACGTGTTTTTCTCAGCGTATAACTTATATTTTATGGTTATATCCTTATCTGTACATTTTAGAAAGTCCCGCGAGTATTTCCATTTAAAATATTCTGACAACATACGAGTCTTAAACTTCACAGAGTTCAATGAACAATGAACAAGCGCGGGTGGGCGCATGCGCATCAAACAGACGTCGCGCAATAATTCTGGTTAAAATACACATTTTGCTAAAATATTTTTTGTTAGAAATTATGTGTAGGTTTAAAGTTCTACATGTAACACAAGTAATCATAATTATGAGAGCAGTAACAGTAAAGGCACTATTGTTGGTATAGCCCATTAAAGCTGCAGCCCATAACCTTTTCGGGTTAAAAATTATCCAAAATAAAAAATGTGAGCAAGTACATAACCAGCTAGTGTTCAAAACTATCTGCTTGCCTTCAAAACGGTAAGTTTGTAATAATGTTTTTAATTCCAGTTGTACATGCGAAAACAAGGATAAAATCGGAAGCTAAAAATATTATTTTTTATTATATTCTAGTTTAAAATATGCATCTGGTTACAGATATGTGTGTTTGTATTTCAAAGAGAACCAGTTCTAAGGAACATTTATTTGTTGGTGAGACAATTAGAAATTAGACTGCACATAGGAAACTGAACTACAGGTAGCCCTAATACACATTAAACGTACAGTATGGAATTTTTTTCTCCACTAGGGGTCGCTAACGTCTTACAATAACAAAGGCGTAGTTTGATGACGCAACACATGCTAAGAATTATGGATCTTGTCGTCAACGTCAAGCCGACCGATCTAATAATGTTTATGGATGACTGAATACATCGATGCTTTTATCATGACTGTGATATGAAGCAGTTCGGGATTGCTAAGAGACAGCTATCAGCTCCACACGCGACGCGACTCCCGCGGATATAAAAGGAATGTACATCTCATTCTACCGAACTACACGCAAGTGCAGAATTACTACTCACAGGTCAGTTTATTAGACAAATTAAACTTGTGAGGTAATGCAGCGCTGTTTCACTTGGTCTAACATTACATTTAGCACACTAAACTGCATTTCAATGTGTTGAAATGTATGTGTTAGTTTGTTGTTCATCTGTATGAGACTAGCAATAAGCTACATCAACATTAGAATAACATACAGATCATATTATAACATTTTATCATTGTTGAACTATATAACATTGATTCGTTTTATGTAAATGTGCTCACCTGTTTAATAAAGTACATGTAGGAGCGGTCGAAGTCTCGGACGTGGAGCTCTCGTTTAAATACTGTCTATGGGAGCTCTAGGCATCTCGAAAACACCGCGCTGATATTGATTCTCGTTTTAGTTCTCATTTTTTATCCAAAGTCTGCTTGCCATGGTCCATAATGTTTGAACGAAACAACAACAGCGTGCAAATAGACATTGCGAACTACATTGTCCACGTCTGTCGCCTTGGTTACTATCAGAGGGCTCTGGTTCATAGCTCTGGTTACCATGGCAGTACGAGCGGAAACCAGAGACAACGCGGATATGACGCCATTGACTGCGACAAAGCGGAAATAAAGAAACGTGCCGTGTCTAAAAATTAAATTAAAATTTCTCCTGGTTTGAAAGTTGTTGGAAACAGTCGGGATAATGTAAGTACACAACAAAAAAAAATATATAACATAGATATAGTGATTTTTGCTATTTTTAAAGCAAAAAAAATACATATTGTGCCTTTAAATGTAGTCACGCAGTGCTGATGTTGTTAACATTAACAATTTGAGAACAAAGTATAATTTGCACGGTTTAACGTTATATGATAAGCGATCGTTGGATTTAATCAGCGCGATTTACTGCAATGCTTTTTTTTCCTTAGTTGGTCAGAATGTTACTTGTTCAGATGACATTTTCCGGTGAAAATTCTTATGTTGGTCATACTTCCAAATAGTAGAATCTGTGATTCCAAATGACAGTATCCACACCGGCGCGGTGACTGACAGCTGCACATTCTCCTCAAAACATTGGATTCATCCACGCTGTGCCGTGCCGAGGCACAATCCACGTAAAGTTGATAATTCCACGAATATCTGCAATTGCAGATTTCAAACAGAGATGGTGACGAAGAGGAAAAAATACGGACTGCAGCTTTAATGTAATATAATTTTGTTCGGATGAGTGAATTGTACTTCATACCTTGTACAAGTTAACATTTTGGGTGTTTTGTTTATTATTAATTTTTATTTAGTTGTTTTAATTTCTGCTTTAAAATAGTAAGTTATCGGTTGATTTTAGGTTTTAAAATGTAATCTTTGTTTTTTAACCCCCTTTTTGCTTATAATGTACAGCATAGCTGACATGGATACATAAACTATATTTGTTTCATAGGCTTTATATTAAACATTGTTTGGAGGACAGGATGTGGAATAACATTGTTTAAAATAATGGATTAAAATGTATTTATAATGGGCATATTTTTTTTTACATTTTCCTCCAATTAATTGAAAAAATAATCGCCAGATTAATCGATTATCAAAATAAAAGTTAGTTGCAGCCCTTATTCATATAAATGTTAACTGTTAATATTAAATGTTAAAAGCTTTGATTCTAATTTAAAACAGTTCATGGACTTGTTTGCATCAACCCATATACATATGGTTAGAATCAAAAGATTTAAATTAACACATCAGAGACCAGAATCATCACAAGCTGGCTTTGATGAAAAGAGCAGAGTAAAAATAAATTAATTAAAATGTTTTTTTTTTATAATAATAATTTCCAATGGACATGGTAGCTGTGTAGCTATATTTTAGTCCTTGTACTTTTGCCAACCACAGGTGTTTTTAAGCAGCTGGCCATAGAGCGTGTTGTTTCTCAGGGTTTCGGGGCTTTTGCCCCTGGCTCTCTGATTGAGGTACAGGCACTGCAATGACATGGGTTCCCGAGAGCCATTGTTGCTAACGTTTGCAGTGATGGTGGGGCCAGCTGACAGTCACGGGAATGGGCCATGACTGGCTGCTTGTTTTGTGCCACGATCCCTCACTGTTCACGCCCGCTGAAAAAAATAAATACTCCAGCTCGGAGGCTATAAATAATGGATGACTTGTCCACTGTCACTTTAAATCTTGCGTCTAGCCACGGCCTGGCCATTATTAGGGTCTCCCCTTCTGTTTTTCTCTCTCACTCCAACAGTCTACCTTACCAAAGACTGAACCAAAGACTGTCATACTAGTGCCAGTCTCTCTCCCGATTGTCACAGGAATCGAAGATTTACATGGCAAAATAAACCTTTCTTTTATCTTCCATGACTCCCCGACCATACGGACCAGTGCTGACATCAAAACATCCTAAAGAAGAAAGAAACAGGAGAGAGAGAGAGTGGGTAGACGTGTGCAGTAAGGTAAACATTTTCATCTGCCACGATCCCAGTCTTGCATTTGATAGGTGCTGTAAGAGTGCTCGAGGGGCCATGACTCAGAATCTGACCCCATCAAGCTAAACCAGTCGCCTCGCTGCAGCCCCTGCATGTGATGTCCATGGAACCCTGTCATGTTAAACATTGAGCAGGCCTGATGAAAATCTGTCCTGGGGATAAGTGAGGAGAAGAGAAGGGAGAGTGAGCGATGCAGAGAGAGAGAGTGAAAGCTCGAGCCCACCCTTTCGAACTGGAGAGATCATGGATTATTCACATTTGCAGCTGTGATAAGGAGAAAAAATTATGAAGAACAGCTGGCTGGAGCATGATGCGTGAAGGCTAGAAGCTGCTCTACCTTTAAAACAGCTGGGAAGCTACTAAAGAGTGCTTCTGTTTGCCTCAATCACAGAAACAAATCATTAAAAGCAAACATCCAACTTTAAACTATGGCTTATACCTCTGTATTGTAGGGTAGAAGTTCTGGGGGAAAGGTAAGGAACTCAGGCCTAGTGGTGATATGTAACATGATATGTTGTCATGCATCAGGATTATACTTTTTAATTAATTATAACAAAATACAAATATGTTAACATTTAAGGGTGTCATGAACTGATGACATTCCTTGAGCTTTTGACATAAGAGGTCATCATACTATAAGAATATCCTGTAAGTTTCAGAACTGAAAACTTTCTTGTTAGTCCAAAAACAGCTTTTATTGTCAGCAAGCCCAGAGAATGACTCATTGTGACAACTCATCTATGATAGATAGGTGAAAGAAAATCAACGCCTACTTCATTATTGCAACTTTGGGCCCACTTAGTGAGATGACCAGGAGAGAAGGGTGATACAGGATCACTGGTCTAAAAATAACATTACCTTCCAAAGGATCCTAATGCTAGGAATGTGGTTATTTTATTTTCAACAATGTGAATGTCTCAGTTGAGCATTATTTCTTTGTATTCGTTACATTTCACTGTGGATTCTTTGGTAAATCAGTCGCAATTTCGGCGCAGGCTTTGCAAACAGACTTTTATGATATGGACTCGACAGAAGTGCCAAAACATGTAAGTAACTGTGCTTATTCTAATACCTGATCTGTGACAAGTGATTTAGTGATTTAGTGATATGTAATGATTCACGTACAGTCAGATGTCTGTTGTCTGTGTGTCAGTTATTCAAACCAGTGACAAAACAGTCAACTTCACATGGTTTCTTTAAACTGTGATTAAATTACATACAGAAAGCGATCAAAGAACACTCCCTCTCTTATAAATCGTGTTTGCACTGTTAGTTATGATGAAAGCATTCATGAGAGTTTAGAATTTGAGTTGCAATGACGAAATCACTGCATTCATTTGCTCAACACGTCTGTGGTCGGCTACAAGCTCATCACTGCAACCTTTCATGATCTAAGTATAATGCAATAGATATAAATATAAAGCTATAATCAACACTTTGCACGATCAATTAGATGTTGATGTGTTAATGTAGATGTTAGCCAATCACAGGAGTGGGCATTTACAGTGAAGCATCACAGCAGACACTAAAATCAGGTTTATTATTACTATTATTAAAACTACACTGTGCTTTTTTTTGTTGTTGTTGATAAAAGTAACAAAATGTTAAGGAGAGAGCAGTGGCATCAATTCACCAAAAGCTACGATATGAAAATATATCAAATTATATAAAACTTGTATGTTTGTATGGCGTTCGTCTTAAAATTAACTAAAGTTTGCCCCATGTGACGTCTGTATATTGTATTGTATTTGTATCAACAAATTTACTTAAACAAATTTAGTTATTGTTCATTATTAAAATACTTTATGGTATTTCAGTTGTTTGCTAACTTAAATTATCAGTAACTTAAATTGATATTTTAGTATATTTAAGTTTAATGTTTTGAGTGTATATAAACGTTGGCAATAAAACAAAAAGTTTCCTTAGATCAGTAAATGTCTGCACAATCTTTCTTATTAGTGCTGACTAATGAATAGTCTGACTAGTACTGGCTAGAGTAAATAATAAACATGATTCATCAATTGGTACTTTTAATTTTAATACTTAAAAGTACTTGATTTTTATTGTACTTGTTCTTTTACTCAAGTAAAATTAAAAAGTAAGTACAAAACCAAACACAACCCTGACATTTATCTACTCCACTTTTCTGTTACACTACAAACCTTGCAGCTTTAAAGTTTGTATCCTTTTGAACGATGAGAGGGGTCAGCCTGTGACATTTGACCAATGGAGGATCTAAAAATATATTTTGCTATGAATTTGTAAATGAGAGTTCACTGAATGTGAATACTTTAGTTTGAAGCAAAAGATGAAACATCTACGCATCTGTTTTTTGTTCCAGCTCTCCAACGTTCACACGCATGCTAATGAAAGTGAATATAACTCAAAGTGTAGTGTGTCCGACCTATCAAAATGAGATGCAGGACAAGCTAACCGTTATAACATCTGCATTCTGCTTTTAACACAAGCCAGACCACCATTCACACAGTGGGAAGAAAAGGGGAGTTTACATGGACAGGTAGCCAGTCGGCATTGTCTGTGGTCTAAATCACTCTAGATGTGTGAAGGGATTTAGGTTGACGAGACATTGGTTAGATACAGAGAAAAGGAGATGTGGAGGCTTGCAGTCTGTGGGCATTGGTGGATTGTTTTTAAATCAAGGTCTTGTGTTGCCACTGTGAATTTTTCATCAGTCTCCTAAATTAAAAATGTGAGCGGTCATCACTTATTTGTCAAGCCGCCTCAGCGCAAAAGGTGGATATGACAGGGGGTTTACGTAAGGCCTTAGGAGCCTTCAGCCAAAGCCTGACTGCAGACCACAAACACAAAGACACACAGAGGAAATACTGTCTCACACTTTTTGTGATAAGGGAGATTTAAGTGCTTGGAAGAAGGAGGAAAAAGTCGCAGAGCTTTTCAGCAATCTTAGTAGATGACATTCACCACCATCTCGACATATGGAGTGGCTTATGCGTACTTATTCTGTGCAAAACCCTGATTAACGCTAAGCCCATACATATAGACAACATGTAAACATTCTCAGTTTATCTCTGGAAGTAGCAAACAGGGCCAAGTTCTAATCCACCTTTGATGTACAACACATGCACCTTTTCAGTAATTCTAGATCAAAAGATGTTGAACAAAATAGTGGGACGTAGTTAATTTTTTTTAAATTGTTTTTATTTGAAATCTTAATTTATTATTATTTTTATTGGCTAACCGAGAACAGGTCTTGCAGTTATTTTTATTCTTATGACCACAAAAAACAGACCAGGTGAACCTTCATTTTCAGATTTTTGCTTGATGTTGTGTCAGTAAGGCTTTTAGTCTCCTTGTTTGGCTTTGTTTTGGCTTGCGTTTCCTCTGGAGAAGGCAATGGCCGTCTGTTTCAGGGACAGGAAAATGATACAAACATAAACACTGGCCAAGCGACGGTTCCCCTCGGCAGCACGAGCGCACACACGGCAACAGGTGATGTGCCAGATCTCGGAGTATTGGCACTTGGTGGATACACACACGTTCGCAAACACACACTATCTCCGTGGATGGCTGCAGTTCAGCTGCCAAATGTGGGGGTGTTTGGCAACTATTCTTCCTTCTGTGTGACCAAGAGCAGAGAGGTAGATCTAGAAAAAAAAGTTGTTGTTTCGTCACCTGTTGTGAAATGTCAAAGTATGTTATCCATAATTGGCACCCACATGTTGTTGAAAAGACTGGCGTCAGACCTTGCTGTAGTCCAAACTCCTTTGAAGATCTCTTCGATAAGGTTCCTATTTGGAGAACACCACATGGTGCATTTTTAGTTGTTTTTTCCTTGAGGGGGCAGGAAACCGATCGGGACTTTCAAAGGAGTCAGGGGTTAACACACTAATGGCATTAAACACCGGCATAGCTACACATCTGGAATGAGTGGTTTCATAGGAGTTGGAAAAATTAAGTTTGACTTTGTTTTCAAGGCAAAGGATGAGCATCTGTGGCTGGGTACTGCCAGAGGATACTAGAAAATTCTGCTTCAGGATAACACAGAGCTTGTTTTCATTTTAAAAGGAAGACTTCCATCTCTGTTGCTTGACCCCTTGTAGCCCAGCAGATTTCAATCACTTTAGGGAGGAAGAGTTAAGGAGTTTTGGAGAGAGGGGGGATACGTGTTGCATTGTTTCCTCTTCAAGAAGGTTTCATTGTCTTTTAAAGAGGAACACCCAAAAATGAAAGTTCCCATTATTTACTTACCCATGCTGTTCCAGATCTGCATGTCTTTCTTTCTTCAGATAAATACAAATGGAGATTTGAATAAAAATAATCCATCTCGAACATGATGGGAATCTATACAATCATGTTAGGTGAAAGAAAAATAAAGGTACAGTAAGCGATTTCTGAGAAATGCTGATGGAAGTGGATTGGACCGAGTACCACAACACACTATAGCCAATCAGCAGTAGGGGGCGTGTCCACTCATGATGGGGGAGGAGAGAGAGTGAGCAAGAGGGAGATTTGAAGAAAGCCATCTCCTAACCAAGACCAAGATATGCTGTTGTTGTAATGTTAGCTTTAGTAACAGGACAATTTTGAGTGGTGAAAATCAAACTTTTAATGTTGTCTATGTGGTGTTTTTAATATGCTTTAATAATTGTGCAAATTCATAAGTCAACACCATTGCTGAGTATTTTCTCCTTAAAACTGCAGTGAACCAAAGACAGTCTCAAAAACGCGATTTGAAATCGCTGGTGTTTCTGACGTCACAAACTACCTTGTAACCAATCAGGTCAACATGTGATCGTCAACGAGTTGATCTCTGAGCTGGTGTGAGTGGAGGCGTGGCTAATTTGCATATTCATAGAACCACGTATACTAAATGAGGCAAGGGTGTGGAGTTACATTCAAGCTATTTTAAGGCATGAAGAGCTATTCAAGCTATTTTTTTTTTCAAGGACATTTTTTTAAGTATGTCATTTTGGTGATCAAAGATGAGTTTTAAGGGATAAAATTATTGACTTTAAATGTTTGTAAACTATAAATTATCGCTTATGATGTGAAGTGCATTTATGCCAAGCATGAACTCACAAACTTGCAAAGAAAGTCAGATACATCTGGGATGGCATGGGGGTGAGTAAATTACAGAATTTACATTTTTTAGGTGGAATATCCCTTTAAAAGACTGGATTGTTGACTCTGATTAAGCTTCAGGACTTTGCTAATAAAAACTGACACATTTTACGAAACTTTTGAAAATGTTTCTTCCACCCCTCAGGGGGTGCAGGAATGTGCACTGAACTTCAGATTTTTTTTTTTCTGTACACGCCCTCAGATCATTCCGTGGAATAGCTGGTGGATGCTATTTCTTGCTTCGTTATCAAGAAACTAATAATAGCAGAGCGTTTCTTTCTTGCCGTCTGTCTCTGCGCTCAGCGTGTTTCCTTAAAGGATATCCTGATCAGATTTATTATTTTTTCCTTGCAGGCAGATCTCATCATTTGCTCTCTCACCTTTTCTCCCAGTTCTCGTCTGTCAGCCTTTTAAATATAGGCCTCCAGGTTCACTAGCATGTTTGTTTTTGAGATTCTGATTGGAACAGAGCACTCTCTCTCTCTCTCTCTCTCTCGCCCTGTAGTCACGCAGCCGTCATCACCTCCAGTGGCTGCAGCCGTGGCCTCATTTTCCGCAGGGACGCGCTCCACTTATGGTGCACTCTTGATTACACTCTGCACCGCTGAGGTACGTTACACATCGTCGCTGCAACCGACCTCAAGAAAGATAGAGCTCACCGCAATGGCTGCCGGGCACGCTCATTTTTCTTCTCTTCAAACCTGCCGCGATAAAACGCTTCGAGAATTCAGCCTCCAGTGTAAATATTGGTACTCTGATTGTTGCGTTTGGCTAAGGCCCCGGCTCTGTAGGCTGTGTGCTCTGCCAGAACCATTAGCCAAAGCAACACAGGTAGTGATGCACAGGGTTCCAGAGGCTGCAAGTGTTCTACAAAATGTGTGTTGTAATTAAGGAATAGTTCACAGAATGTCATTGCTGCTCTTTTACATACAGTGTAAGTGGTCGGTGATGCATACTGGCAAAAAGGATTACATAAAACAATTACATAAAATTTGCCGAATTACAATAGCTTTGTGTGAAGAACAGACTGAAATTTAAGCTATTCACTACTAATCTTCTCCTCTGGAGCTCTCAAATCTCATTTACGCCTTAGTAAAAAAAAAAAAAAAAAAATGCTGGCTCTATTCTCATTAAGTTTGACATTATCATGCTGTTCTACATGCAAAACTGTCTTATGCCATCAGAGCACTTGGAGTATAGTGCATGGGTTGTATTATTTTTTATTTATTTATTTGCTCTGGATTTCATTGGTAACTATCTATGGATCATTGAGTGTATGAACCTTTCAGAAGCTCAAACAGTATCATGGAGCTAGCAAGACCAAGATTGTGGGTTTGATTCAGGGAAAGCAAGAGCTGATCAAATGTGGCAAACACTGGAAGTTTTGCTGTGCATACCTTAAATGCAGAGTAAGTTGCTTTGGATAAAAGCGTCTGCCAATGCATAAATCTAAATCATTTTTGCACACAAACAAATCATTTTAATAGAAAACCTCAGGCGTTGTAAAACAAGTTGCTAAATTAACAGCATCAAGAATAAAAATACTCATCGACTCATTCTACATGTACTTTTACTATTTATTGCATGCATGAACTGAGTACAAATGAAGAATTTACTTAATATTTTCAAGTTTACACTTGATCGAGCTTATTCATTGTGTAAAGTACACATGGGTAACACTTTACAATAAGGTTAACATTAATTAACGTAAACTAATAATGGAAAATAATTCAAAAGCATGTATTAATCATAGTTAATGTTAAAGTCAGCATTATTATTAAATAATCAAAAGTTGTATCTGTTAATATTATTTAATGTACCTGAGCTACATGAATTAACAAGAGAGAGCAGGTGGGAAAAACTAACCAATAACTAGATAACAAGATGGGTGTGACTACACAATAAACAGCCGAGCACATGGCGCAGGGAAACATGCAGGAAGCCATGTCAGACAAACAGACAAAACACACCTAAACAGAAGGGCACATGTTCACGCTCACAACAAGACAAGACACAAGCAGTGTCAGAGCTCTGTCACCAAACCAAGAATAAACAGACCGAAGTGACAGAACTCTGACAGACGATAACCGATAACTGATATATTGGGCGATAAATCTAAATCAAATTCCAAATTTTGATATAATTTTTGAGAGCCTGATTGCAAAAAGTCTCACCATTAAAAGCCATTTCCCAAGCACTTCAACATAAATCAAAACATATACAGTACAGTAGCCCAGTTTGAACCAGTGTATGTTTTAAAAGTAATTTTACACTCCTATGGGCAACTTTCTTTATAAAACAAAAACAAAAAAACTATTGTCTTACAAATAAGTAAAATTCACAACATTCCTTTACAGTAGTTCTAATAATAATGTTATGTAGCCTATATGACAGACTTGCACTGCACATGTTGCACTAAACTGTATTTTCCTTTTCGAAGTAATTCCAATCATAATTGAAACATTTCAAAACCTTAATATATCTGCCAAAATTTCTTATTGAGTCAAATTTGATTACATTAAAAATGAACACATCTACTGATGGAACACAGCTACCGATCAATGGTGGCCGATATATCATGCATCCCTAATGGTTAATATATTGAGGTGAGTAAAATGCTGACAGTTTTCATTTTTAGATGAACTGTTTCTTAAAAAAGTGTCCACAAATAAAGAGGTTTGGAATAGGACTTGCACAGAGAGGTGAGATAGATCGTAAAGGTTGATAAATGCTCAGCTGAGAATATGCTGACGGGAATAACTGAACATTGACCACTTGCATTAGAAATTTGATTCATATCAGCAGTCATGGTGCTAAGGGAAAGGGAAGGGGTTCTGGGATATGAAATGTATCATGAAAGACATGAATGCATAAAAAAAATGGCTGAATGACTTTTGCTTTGCCTGCCAATATGCGATATGTAACTCCCTTTTACAACAGGAGAGATCCATTTCAGCAAGCACTCCCTGTCAGGGGACGCAGAAAAACCTAAATTAGCTTCATTGTTTCTTATCATTGCACAAGATCGTATTTCTTCATGTTAAATCACAAGCGTTTGTAGCCTTGCATAATGACTTTGAGAAATCAGCCACTTTGTAATGACCTGTGCTCCAAAAAGTATTGTTTCTGGCACAGTTATAACAAATGACCTTTGCTGCTAGAATGTGTGTGTGGATGTATGTTTGCGGTGTGTGTTTCCCAAGTGCTCTCATTCCCGGGTCCCAAACACACTAATTATTGCATACCAGCAGTTTGGTCCAGAGGTTTTCCTGTGTCGACAGCTCATTTGATTCATTAGTAAGCTCCCTGTACAGTTTGACCAGAGGACCCGGAGGGGAGGAAAGCAAGAAAAATTGGGAGAGTGACAAAAATGGCGAAATAGAGGGAACAGGGGGATGGAGAGACCGAAAGAGAAAGATGTGAGAGTGTAGGAAGTGAAAGAGAGCATATAACCATGTGCTTTGGGGAAAGATGGAGGGATGACATTGGAAGCTTGCCCTGATCAGTCAAAAAGAAAAAAGATGATTGATTTGCTTGCCTGGGAGATGACATGCCCCAGCCGAAGCACAGAGCTGTTAACTCGATATGCACAGAACCACTCAAACCTGTTGTGACTTCGAGAAAACACCCAGTTTGACTGGGCTGCCCGTAACTGCGCACAGATTGGCAGTGAGATACAAGAAACCCGCAGGGCAAGATGAGGAAAAGAGGGTGGAGTAACAGGAAATATAATGGAGATGGACAGACTCCGAGGCTTCTTTAAATACTCCTTTGCATAGTTTAAATGAGTGTGGCATCTGATGATTTCAATCATCTGCTTGGTGCGAATATATCGTGGCAAGAGCTTCATGAGGTCTTGTGCTTGTGCAGTTTGGTGGCTTTTTCTGCTGTCAACATGTAGATATCCAAGTATGCGCTAATTATCATGAATCCAGTGTGGAAGAACAAAGCATGGTTGCATCATGATGCAAAAACTACTGTGATGCATCAGTGTGGGTGCAATGCGCTTAAATGTTGTTTTCGTAACTATATGTGGTCAGTTCTAGAACTGTTTCAATGAGCTTGTTATATGGATCTCTGTAGTACTTCATTTTGATTGGTCCATTGTGATCAAAAAATGTTACTGTTTACAAACAGACGTAAAAAAGTAAAAAAAAGGCATGTCTGGTTTTGAAACAACTTGTTTACAAAAGATTGTTGGAGATTTGGCAAGTAAATTCTCAACTGATTGGTCATTAGTGGTGACAAATGTATGTGTATAATGCTAAGTCCAGGTGACAATTTTGGATTTTATTGTAGGCCTACACTTTAAGTATCTCTATAATCCAAAAACAATTGTCATTAAGTCATCAAGATCAAATATTGTTCAATTGGTCAGCTTTGCATATTGCTCTTCTGCTGGCTTTTTAAAAACCTTTTATATGCTCTTTCGCAGGCTTTGCAGGCAGTGTTGTGTTATTTCTATGTAAATGTGCACTCACTCGCCAACTGACCAATTAAAATACTAAAAAGCTTATTTTATAGATGGCTTTAATTAGCCTATATTTACTGAAACCCATAGGTTTCATTGTTTATGCAGTTTTTCTATTGTGTGCCGTCACTGTAATTTCTTTTAAACTGTGCAATTTAAATGATATAATTGACCGTTGTACCAGTCAACTGTTTCCTTGCATAGCTGTGCTAGTTGCATGTGTCTTCCAGCACACTGTGGTCTCTGAATTTCAACTCAGATTAGTTGTTCATGTCCTTTTAATTATTTATACAGCAAGTAGCTGTGTACAAAGCGGGAAATTTGCAGTCAGCCAGTCATTATCACAAAATAAACCCCTTCAGGGCGATGCAAGGCCCTTTGCAGTAATGACCAGGCGACTGTGGATTACAAATTTTTTTTTGCATATGACATTGGCTTTGTTATTATTAAATGCATTATCAGTGATGTTTGATGTCACCTATAAGTTTGTTGCTGTTTGTCTTCTTTAATGCGTGTCTTTCACGCTGTAAAGGTAACACAGAAGTCTATAGCCTTTTTTACGTACTATCAACTTAACGGGTTTACAGCTGATTTCTTTTCTCTAGTTAATCCTGCACAAGGCTAATGTGGTTTTATCTGGACTCCCGTGAGGGCCCTGATTAAATTGAGCTTCCTAAAGCCCATCCCAGCCTTTCTCTCTCTCTTTCTCTGAGAATAAGAGGCCTGTGCATCAAGCAGGGAAGTGGCGCTGTCGCTACCCTGTCTGTCACCAGCAATTAGCGGTCAGATCAAAGCGCTGATGCAATCACAGCCCCACTGTGGCTTCCTATTATCATCCCCTGAGAGGGCTGACGCTGAGCGAGTGTGTGTGTTTGTGTGTGTGTGTGTGTTTTGAGGGAGGGGTGCTATATCCTTTCTTCGGTTTCACTGATCTCTGTAGGTAATGGTTGTACCACACCCTTCGTCCTGCAGTCATTAGTATTTTTAAATCTGATTGTCTTAACAATCAAATCAGCATTCAGGCTTAACCAGACAGAAGGGCTAGTCACGCTCTTGTTGTTTCACATTTAGAGCAACAACTGCTCAAACTGTCTACCCAACAGCGTTATACGACACATTTGTTTTACGTTGCAGACAGACAAATAAGTAGTTAGCTAAAAGTTTACAATATATTTTCCGATAGATAAGTGTCGATACATGCTAAACAAACTTTAGCATGTAGTTAAGTTTGGCTTGGCACTTAGTATGTGATATCATATAAATATTAAATGAGAGATCTAAAATTTGCAACCTTTTTGGGCCAGATTTACTAACAGCTTGCACCAGTCCAAAACCCTCTTTTGGCATTAAAAACTACTGTCAGGATTTACTAAAGACTCGCAGTGAAAAATGAGCACTGAAAAGGCGTGGACAGGGTTATTTTTGTGGCTGACCTTATTGCATATATGCATTTGTAGGAGTTTCCAATTCAGACAAAAAATGTATGTGAGGAGAGTATTTAAATGAATCACGCAAGGTGATTTACTAAGGTTTGCACTCGTCAATTTACTGGCATTTGCACCATAAAATACATTGTGTCTTAAACCAAAGGGTATTCTGCGCTGCTCTTGGCAGATTGTGTTGGCCATTATGGAAATGATCTGGGATGTGTCTGTGTTCTTTAATTTGCGCATCATCAGTAGATCACGTGCAGAACTTTCCACTTCCATCTGCACCTTTATGGAATTGCGCTCTCATGCTAATTTGCCTTGTTTAGTAAATCTGGCCCTTAATGTATTTTGTAATGTGGCATTTTTGGTGTATTGCAGTGCATAATATTTTATTCAGTTAGCATGCAATATCAACAATGACCTACAAATAGCCTATGTCAGTGTTATAGGGAGTTGCAAACTTTTAGCTGAATTATTATTTGTATGTCTGCAACGTAAAATAAACGCATCACATTTGCAATACGGTTGGGTCGACCGTTTTATATTTTATTATATATTATAATGCGTGAAGTAATCTTATGGTAGGAGGAGAATCTGGTATTTATATTGCACTTGTGAAAGGATTAAGGCTCTTCAAGCCCCTGGAATACACGTCTTTCATTGCTAATTTAGGGACAATGCAGTGAAAGTGGCAAAGTGTGGTGCATCAAATGTCACCCATCATGGTTATTTCAGGGGCCATTTGACGGCGCACTTCCCGTCTGCTAGTGTCTCTCTGATATGGTAATGCTAATTAATGGCATGTTATCATGGTGGTGCTGATACTGACAATCAACAAGATCTGGCTGTGTGTATTTCATTTAATGTCCTTCAGCCCCAGCCAGTGGCTGTTAACATCGTTAACCTTTACTCAGACACAATGGAGATAGACAATTATTTTGTTTTACAAAAATTGTATTTGATCAGGGCTCACCTTTTCCCAGAACCCTCTTCAGTTGCCCTTCTAAATGCCAGCTAAATAAACAGAGCTGCTTAGAATGTCGCTCAGCTCTAGTTTTCTTAGGTTTCTGACATATGACTGGAAATTATAAAATTAAGGAAATTACAGATCTGTCAGGAAATTTTTATGTGAGAAAGTGTGACATACATTTGTGGTTGGAAGTCCACTGTATAAAAAGTTGCTGCCTTATACATCCAAATTGATTGTACTTAAAATTAAGTCTTTTCAACTTAAATGATATTAAACTGACTTTAAAAAATGTGTTGAATCTTGTATAACTTATGAAAAAGTTGAAAATTGCTAAACTTATTTTGATGAGTTAAAGCAATGTAAAAACGTATGTTGCCATAACTTATTGAGCATATATATATATTTATTTATTTTGAAGAAGAAGAAGAAGAAGAAGAAGAGAAGAGATATTTATTTTTATTTTTATTTTTTAAATGTAATTTATTCCTGTAATGGAAAAGCTAATCCAGTTTTCAGTGTCACATGATCATTTAGAAATCATTCTAATACGATGATTTGGTGCTTAAGAAACATTTCTTATTAATTTCAATATTGACAATTGTTCTGCTTAATAATTTTGGGGAAACCCTGATGCATGTTTTTTTTTTTTTTTTTTTTAATTCAGGATGTAACAATATAAATTTCTTTACTGTCACGTTTGATCAATCTAATGCATTCTAGCTCAATAAAAGTATTACTGTCTTTAAAAAAAAATAATCTTAATGACCCTAAACTTTTGAACAGTAGGCCTAGTGTATATCTCTGAATGTGACTACTTGAATATTTCACAGCTTTTACTCTGAGGCAGAAACTGGCTTCATATATAAAGCTATATATATATTCAACCTTTAGATACTCCATCTACTTTCTGAGTGGAGATATTAGCTGTATGCTTTTTTTTTATTCTTTTATTTTTATTTTTTTATACAGTAATTGGCCATATGACTTCTAAGCCTTACATACTGTTTACTCATGTCATGGCTCATTTACCTGCCAAACTAATCTGTTTCCTTGTGAGTACTATAGAAGACTAGTGCACTGCACAAAGATAAAGGACACTTCTAGGCGTTGTTCCAAACCCTAGTGAGTATAGACAGCATTTTCAGGCATCATAGGCACTCTACCAATACTACAGGCCGATCCAAACAGTAGGCAGCAGAATTATGCTGCCAAATAAGATGCCTTGTTTTGGCTAGAGGCATCACATGTAGCCTTCACAGAGAAGTCAATCTCAAAATGTATTGAACAAAGGGAAAAACATAATTTGATTTAAGGGCTGCTCAATTATGGCTAAAATCATAATCATGATTGTTTCGGTCAATATTGTAATCACGGTTATGAGTGTATGGGCCATATATATTAAAACCTTATAGGAGTAATTTATTTAACTATAGCGATATATATCAAGCATATATTTGCTGGAAATAAAGGTATGACACTTTACACACCAATAATGTTTTGCAATTCTCTATACCAATTCCGACACCACAGCAGAATACTAGTCTAACTAATGTTAGTAAAAAATAAGTAAATAATAATAATAAATAATATATTTTGGTTATGTTATCTCTTGGAACATCTGAAGGCCAGGTTTTAATATCATCATTATTAGAACAGAACCCATTTTACACATGGGGAAAACTGATTGTTTGGTCATTAATTTAATATATAGACCTTATGCGCCAGAGAAACGAGGGCGCCGCCATCTTTAGAATATTGTCTCTTAACTTCCGTTTTTGCGGTCGCTCTGTATATTTCTATGGCATTGCTGTCCAGGAGTAATTAGCTTTTGAAGTGGATTTACTTAATGTAAAGTTAACGAAAGTTATCATGAGGACTGTAATGTTTAAAGCAGATGTCTTAACAAATGTCAGTCGACCGGGAAGATTTTAAAACGAGCCGTTCATTCATAAATACGCAAGATCGCTGTGAAAATACAGACCGGAAGACAAAAGACAACGAGCGCAGTGCTGAAAAGGGGCGGGGCTACATAAGGTCTATAGCATTGAGAGAGAGAAAACACCCTACACATTTAGAAACTACAACATGCCTTAATTGAAATGTATAAATCAGAAGTGAAAAATATATTCCCTTAACAGATTATCTATTATAAATTCTTCAAGTTAGTCAAAATTTGCCACAATAAGTACAATAAAACGTGATAAAGAGTGGTCATAAGTAGTATAAAAAGTTTTTTTAATTTATGCAGGATGTTGGTGCAAGATGGTTTTCTCCACTTTTCATCAGTCTTTTTAGTTTACGTGGCTGTTTTAGATCATGTTTGAATTTCTCTATACCAATATAAAGTGGTAAATTCCAAATGGGTTGCACATTTTATCATCAGTTTCGCAATATAGGAATGTTTCGCACAAATCTTATCACACCTTTGGAGCGCACATGGTGAACGCGTGGACAGTATATATGGTGATTCGTGCACCACTGGAAAATTTAATAATTGGGCTTCAGTCATTTTACATTCCTCAACCCCCAACTACGCCCCTGCAGACGGAAACGGGCCACATTAAATGATTTTACTGATATGCACGCTAAATTTGGTCTTTTAAGGAGGAGCGAAAGCGCATCGTTGGAAACGAACGGAATACGGCACAATAATCGTTTTATCTCGATTATCCTAATTTCATAATAGCTGGAAGCCAAAATCTAAATCGAAACTCAATTTTGATTAATCGCACAACAATTGTATTCAACACTCAAAAAATAAAAACAACTTAATCAATACCAGCATCACAATTCTCGTAAATTTTCTATGTCAATTTTAACACTCAAATTTGTACAGTGAATTTCTAGTTTCCGGGATGTAAGTGTGGAAGTTGAAATTAAGTGTTATGTAATGTATTTTTGAATAACGGGAAAGACTTGTTAGTATTATGTTGTATTTTTAGGAATGTTTCAGTTTTATTGGAGTTTTTGTTACTGTACTTGTTGTGCTGTAGAGTGAAGCTTGTGCTCAGGATGTGGGCGGCTACATGAACACAGTGGTGTATGTTTGCTTCAGTCAGTGCTGTGCTAATGTCAGTGCAGTGAAGAGTATGTTCTTTCTACTTCCATACATCACATTTATTTTAAAAAAGAGCTTGCACGTATATTTAGCTTGCGTGTTGCACAAGAAAATTATGAAAATTGAGATAAATCAAATTAAGTTGAGTTAAAACTGCCGTAGTGTTAATTTGACCTAATCCAACTAAATTTTGTTCTCAATTTAACTGGCTTGTTCTGAATAAAAGACATTCAATTAGGTGTAATTAAGTTAATTAATGGTAGTTAGTTTTGTTCTTTTCTATTTTTGCTGGAGTATTGAATTATTAGCTTAGCAACATCATAGTTTTTTGGAATCAGTAATGTGTTTAATTTCTTATGCAATGAAGAGCACTATTTGTGTGGTGTGTATGTGTGGTTGGAGTTGCTGTCTTTGTCAAACATTGCATTTTAATTTTGAGATTTTTTATTTTTGTCCGAATGCTGCTTCAGATGGTAGTTGAGCCGTTTACCCAAATCAGCCAAACTTAAATTCCATATAATGTATCCCAACTGTAAACACTTTAATCTTTGTATTCATGAGTTGCTGCAGGGAGAGTGAGCCTGGTGATTGAGAGAGGTATTTCGACAGACTCCCAACTCCGAGACGTGGGTCCCGGGTGGTTTCCGTGCAGCTGAAGACAGTGATCATTGTAATCTTCACCTTGGCAGGGGACGAGCCTGCTTGCCCTGGGTGTGACACGCCTGTCACTGGAGTCCACGCTTGACAGCATTTGGGCATGACAAGTCCCACCGCTGTGAGGCAACCGTCTTTCCATCCCTGTCCAACACATACCCACACAAGAACAGAGGTCTACAGACAATCACACACATTCACAATCACATTCTTTTCCCTGCCTTTCACGGAATAGACTGCCGGGCAACGTTTGTCTCCCTTGGTCCCCTTTTTGTCTCACTCGACTGAGAGGAGTGACAACTTTGTAATGGCTGAATCATAGCTCTGCCCATCTTATATTTATGAACATCACTTACTGTATAAGGGGTGAGTTGCGTGTGCATGTGTGTCACTTTCCAAAGTCGTTTCACTTTGGGGAACGGTCCTAATTCCTGCGGACGCACAGTTGACATTTAATCAGTTGTCTTGTTTACGGTGCTGTTTTCAGTCACTTCGCATGGCAACTGAAGCATCTCTCATCCCTCTCCTCTAATGAAGCTCATCATGTATGCTGAGGGGACGGAGTCACGGTAGAAGCACACAACAATGACCCCAATCCGTCAGCAGCTGTTGTTTCTCTTTGCGGCGACGACTCTTCCATCTACACTGTGTCATTGACCAATTGCAGACTGAAGAAACTGGTAATGCATTCTGGGAAATAAAGTTTTCTTTAACGGTTAGCTATATTACAAATGTACAATTTAATGTATATCTATCTATCTATCTATCTATCTATCTATCTAGCCAATTTCTTTCTATCTCTAACCTTTATAGACCTTATGGATAGAGCAATTTAGGGATAGGGTCATTTTCAAACCTTTCAAACAACACTGTAAAAAATTATGATCAATAAGTTATGACAACAAATGTTTTTATATTGCTTTAACCTATCGAAATAAGTTAAGCGACTTTCAATTTTTAAGTTATACAAGAGTCAACTCATTTTTAAGTCAGTTTAATGTAATTTAAGTTGAAATGATTTAAACATCCAAGGTGATTTTACTTAAGAATTTAAGGCAGCAACTTTATATATATACATATATAGTGAAGGCTTTAAGCAAACATTTAAATTTTAATTTGTCTTATATTAATTTTAAATCTACCTCCATAAAATCAAATTGCAATTCCGCGTTGTTTCCTACTTCCAATCAAATTTGGGAATTGAATTGGAATTTATAAGGTATTCTCAATTCAATTCTGAATGGCCACAACCTTGCATCTACATCAACCTCAATATTCTTTACAGTTGTTTGCAGTAAGTGAGGTGGACAAGAAGTCCTGTGGCTTCCTAGGAACAAAGCCCTTTGATCGAATGAAGGAAAAAGATAGAAGGAGTGACGCGCAGAGACAGAGATACAGAGAGTAGCGAGTCTGACAGCCCCTACGGCAGACAGACAGAGATTGATAGATGTGGTTGAGTCGGTGGGGACACTCTGAGTCATTGTCCGCGTGGTTTTATAAAGGTGCTTGCCCCTGCTGGTCACGGCCCTGTTATGTCTTCTTCAGGGTCAGAGACAGAGAGGCTCAGACAAAAACAACTTGAACAATGACGCTTGCGAGCACCCCACGCTTTTGACAGCATGCATCAATCAAACACGTAGCCCAGACTCAATTCTTTGATAGGACACCTTGATGGCTGAGAGATGCATGACACCCTGTTTCACCTGGCAGTAAACAAAGTCTACGTATTATTCATGAGGTAAAGTAAATGGATGCGTAACGATGTATGTAAAAAGCCTCTGGGGCTGAACAAAACGTTTAACAAGTTTGAGGAATATGCCTTAGATCTTTTATTAACTTTCCTTTTCTTTTTATTATAACAATTCAATTTGAAATAAGCTACTAGCTCAGGGACATTAATAATAAAAGGGCCTTTTGCCCAATGAAATCTTATTACTTCTAATTACTCAATATCTCTAATTATTTTTCCACAGTTGTACACACTTTGTTTCTTCCTTCCGTATTGTACTCATTAGAACCATTGCATAATTGCACTCTCAATGAATGTGTGACTAGTGAGAGAACTCATTTTGACTGTTATATCCCCTGAATAATTACCTAAATTATTATTTGTGCTTCACAACAAGGACAAAATAGTACAGTATTTTCAGTATCTGAAGTGTAATTGTTTAATAGTTTTTTGTAGGTGAGAGCATGCTAGCATACCACAGTTTTGTAAAACTCAATCCTGTCCTCATTTCCAGTATCTCCACATTACTGTTTCCTTTCGACAAATGAAGCCACATTATTTTTCTCAGCTTTAACAAGCTCCCAACCTTGCACCATGGCAGCTGCTTGTTTAGTACTTGTTGTTGACTCTTTCCTCCTCAATCCAAGGCCTTCTAATGATGGTGCTGGACTGTTTGTTGAGTCTAAATAGTTGTGGCTCTCTAATGGTGGCCCATCTTCTGTGTATAGCGGATTTTAGGCCATATACCTTTGAACCAAAGTGAAGACTCTGATACGTCTTCTGCACTTTGTTGGCGATCATTAAGATGGCTTCCATACAGAGCAGATTGCCTTTGGAAAACTCCATGGATGTTGGAACATGCACCCTGGGGGACAAGCATTGGATAGGACTAAACAGACATCTGCTGCACTGTGGATGCGCAATGTGTGTTTGTGAGTGATATCTGAGCATGCATGATACGATGTGATCATAGGGCCTAGTCAGGCATTGAGTCATCTTCAGTCAGTGAACCGGAGCAAATGGTCAGCTGAGCTCGGGATGATGGCTACGAGCACACCGGGCTCACTCGAGGTCGGTTTGGTGGGGCGGGGGAATGCGGCCCCCTCAGAGCCCCCACAGTCCGCTTTTAATTGAGTTGCTCACTCAGCCAAAGGCCTTGAGGGACACCCGCCATGTCACTTCCGATGATCAACCGCAAGTTCGGTCACTGCGGAGGAATGCTGCCAGGTCCTCTCAAGCCTCAATCCTCTAAATATTCAGAGACATTCTCCAAAAAAGAAAAAAAAAACCTGGTATGGGGGTAGTGTCTGTTTAGATGGTAGATAAGCCAAAAAATAGCTGACATTAACTTTCCTGCAAAACGAACAAAAGTGAAGACTGCACAGTCTGGCTCAGTCTGTGACAATTGATGTTCTCCTTTTGCCTGGGTGACATAAAAAAGCAGGGGTTCCATTAAGCTGCTGAGATGAAGACCAATTTTCAGCCTCTAAGCTTTGGCGAATTCCCAAGCCAAATGAGATGTCTTGCTGAGGATTTGTCTGAAGCAAGCGTTCTCATTTCCAGAGGAAGTACCGCAAGATCAAAAGGAGTAAACTGTCAAGTTCATTCCTCCTCCTCCTCTTCCTCCTCCTTCCACTGGCCAATCAGTCCACTCATTTATCGGCACTCCAGGAAGCTGTATAAATCACGCTGGACGCCATCGACCCGAACTTTACTCATGATCAGTAGCTCAGAACAACTCATGGATTTGCTGCTTGCTTTGATCAATATTAAGTTATTTAAGAACTTTGATGGCTGACCATTGGGCGACCTAGGAATTTATTTTTTTGTGAAAGTGTGTTTGTGTTGGCTTTGGCCCCTTGTATAGCTAGTTCTTTCCACTCTCTCGTCTTCACACTTCTTCTTTTGTCTTCTAATCAGAGATTGTGGTAAGCGGTGTGGCTTTGCTGGTGCAGTCGGGAGTGTATGTAGGCGGAGGGAAACCCGGAGCCAGTCAGTGTAAAATAAATATGGATGGTTGAGGGGCAATCGAGAGCAGATCATCTGTTTTGCCATCTGCTCACGCCACTATGTGTGTGGAGCCACATCGATGGCTGCTCAGTCTATCGAGACTTTTTCGAATGAGAACTGAGATCTGCTTGTGCACACATATTCGTAGACAACACACATTTTCACTCATTAGTGGATTAGATTATTTGATTGACTGTATATACAAACGCATGAACACCAAATAAGAAGTATGTGTAACAACATGCTTTTGTAAATTCTCTCAGTGTATTTGTTCACATTTTGAGGCACTTGGATGCTCATTCCCAGATTCCCCCACTCATCATTACAGAGCTCAATGCCCATGCATCCTCTTTTGGGCTCAGGTACAAAGCGTGGATCCGAGTCTCTGTGTGTGTGTTCCTCTGCACTGCTTATTTAGCAAAGCAGCTGGCATGGTGCAGACATTAGGAGAGATGGAGAGAGGAAAGTGCCAGCCTGGAAAGTGATCACTGATTGTTCAGTTGGCAGTGTCCAATGTGCCAGCCTGGTGCTTTTTGTTAGCAACCAGAGCTCTAAATTCCCAGCTCTCAGTGGGGTGGGTTGCGTAAACCTATATGCATGCTTTCTTGCAGAAAAATGACCCCATATATCAGCTCTTCCTCTATTCGTGCATTATTATTATTATTATTTATTTATTTATTTTTTTGGGGGAAGGACACTTTTAGTGGCCATTTTAATTTATGAACTCACACAGGGAGCTAGATTTTACAAATGGCATTCATCATTTTAAGCCATTTATGGACAAGCATCCCTTATGAAAAGAAAATATATTTCCCTAAATATGAATGATCAATGTATTAAATGGTTTAACAGTATATTTGAAAATGTACAGAATAATATATTGTGTTAATATATTACAATATATTAAATAATACATAAGGAATTGCCGCCTTTCATATATTGAAAAATATGACAATATATTTACTATTATATCATAATGTATGTAATTGTTATATTCAGTAATACACTTCATAATATATCGATGTACATGTGATCGGATATGGTACTGCATGTGTAATATATTGCAGACATATTTACTCATGCAGCATAAACACACATATATAGAGAAATATATAATGTAATATATTTCTTATATTTTTTAAATTATTTACATTATAAATGTTTCATATTTTGAAGCTAGTTAACAAAATCACAAGCTCATCTGCATGTATTAAAGTATTTAGCCAAGAGACTATCACTGCGCTGCGGAGAGCATAGCTATTACTTTTAAAATATAGTAATCATAGTCTTAATGATGTTTGGCCAATCATCAACTGAACCACAGGCTCTTCTCTTCAGCACAATGGTAACCCCACAAACTCAGACATACCAGAAAACTTTTAAATTCCAAAATAATAGAACATTAAACACTAACAGATCTCCCCCTTTAATATTGAGCAGAACACATTAAATAACACTTCATTTGAACATTTGACCTCCTTTAACAGTCAGAAGCAAAACATGCTGGGAACTAGAAATATGTTGTAACTCATTCCATGAATGTGTGTGTTTATATATAGATATAGATATAAATATATAGATATAGATATGGATATAGATATGTGAACATAAATTCACATTTATATGGGAACATGTATGTGCAATATATGTACACGATAAAGGATAAAACTTTGTGGATATTACATGTAATGCTATTTTTGTCTTCATTTATAAATATTTTATATGTATTAATATATAGCCATACATGGCTAATGCATATATTGCAGTATACTGAAAAATATAAGCACTAGTTTCCCATATGGAAATGTATTATGTAATATATCACATTATATTTTGCAGTATATTCCCATATATTTTTTGTTCCGTAAGGAATGTTAAGTAAAAAGATTCATTCATTTTAATTATTCAATTAAATTCAGATGAATTTACAATTGTACATACTATTTTCCTTCTCTAATACTTTTCTTAGTTTCTGACAGTTTTTGAAATGCCAATAAAATAACTATACTTTAGAGTGGAATACTTGAAATGTGTTTGCACTCAAAATGTGTTTTTAGGTCAAAGTGACTCAAATGATTGAGCAGGTCACATTGAGCTGTACTTGACAAGTGGGGCCCAACCAAAACACTCCCAACTTTAACTCTTGATTTGTGTATGCAAGCTGTGGAACGGAGAGGCAATTGTATGTACGGCTGGGTGGCTTCATACGACCATAAATGTGTTTTTATAGTGGAACTGTGCAACTGCTGTGTGTGTGAATGTAAAGACTGCACACGTATACACATATTGGACCACAAGTGGAAATGGTTTATATAAGGAGTCATAAAGCAGTTTTAATTTAATTTGTTTCAGCATCTGAGAATCAATAGCCAGTCAATTGTTATTTAGCCACACAAACAAGGGCTCTGTGATCAAACACAGCCTGATTGCTCCAACTCAAAGCACACCGGCAGGAAAAGACGTGTTCTGTCGGTAGCGATTATGTTACATTTTATGGCCATGTGTAAAGTCAGACATGACTGTCATTGCTCAAGTCTTGTTTGCATGCCGGCTCCTCCCTTCCCAGACATACGGCGCGATGGAGTAGTCGGATATCAATGATTCATCTGTTATACACGGAGTGATTCATCTTGAAACGAAAAGGTAAGAAGAATGATGACTAAGGCAGCTCCTTAGCTTAAGGTCTCCTGTCTCTCATGTCCTGCGCGATAAACACCACTGGGGTGACAAGGAATCTGAGGGGGTCGCACAATTTGCCCCATATCCCCCTACCCGTTCTTGGTCTGCGGCCCTCCTGGGTCTGCTTTCTGTCTTCTCAGACTCGCATGCAAATTGGACCCAAAGGGTTTACTTGCCATGTAAGAAAAAAATAAAAACATAAAACAGAGAAGACAGAACAAACGGTCATTACGCTAAAGAGATCTGTCAGTCTAGCTGGTCCAAAAAGCGGTCCGTGTCTTGCTGTGCCCCCTTTGATACTGAACATTTCCCTGTTATAAAAAAAACCTTTGTTCCCAGCCAGGCTCTGCACTGTTGCCGTTTGATAGAGAAATCCCTAACATCCCCTGTTCCACAGTAAAGCCAGGGATTTGCCATCCCTCTTAGGCATAAAGACTGTCCCCTCATTCGGTTTGAAGCTGTACCAGTTTTGCCAGCTGTCGTGTTTTTTTTCCCTCCTCCCCTCTCTCACTGTCTCTCCATCAGACGTGTTTGAAGTGGCTCTGGCATTTGGCAAAGGAATATGAGGGCTTTGAAAATTGGCCTGGCTGAAAGTTTAATTCCAGCGCCTGAGTCACAGGAGGTGCAGGGTCGCATGCCGACTCGGTACGTTTGAACCTGCGCTTTGAGTGACCTTATCAGCCTTGGAGTCTCCTCATTAACGTCATTAGAGAGTCTGGTGAGAAGTTTGAGTCTGGATGCGAGGAGGTTTTTTTTTTTTCTTTTTTTTTTTTAGGTAAGGCAGTGACAATCAACCTTTGCTGTTCCAGTTGTTCTCAAACCACTGCCCCAGAGGGACTCCTTTCCATTTGTGGTCCATCTTTGAGTTGCTCTGGTCCACAAGATGAAGTGTTTGCCCTGTAAATCAGGTCAATATAACAGCCGGTGATTAAAGACATAGCCACAGTTCCGCCGAGGCCCATAAATAGCCGCTGGTCTGGCTGAGGATTCTCTCGTACGCACGCGTATACGTCTATCGCACGCTATCGACGCAGGAGGAGACTAATCCCCGAGCTCGAGGCCCGCTCTTAGACACACATACACGCCGGATCTGTTTCGAGGAGGGTGACGGGGTCTGATCATCAGCAAATGCGATCTTCCCCTAAGAAACCCGCCGTCCACTCTGATAAGCGCTAATCCCGGCTCGCGTGGAAGCATGACCGAGATCAATTAAACTAGCGACAGATAGCAATCAGAGCTGCAGGCCAGCCATCAAATGAAGGGAGGAGACAGAAGGAGGAGAAAAGAATCAGTCTATCTCCTGTTATCTTTTATCTTCCCTCTTTTCCTTTATCTCTCTCTCAGTGCCGCAGTCCTCCTCAGAGCCCCGACGGGAAGCTGAGGCTCGGGGATCGATTCTCATCGCCGCCTTACAGCTGCAAAAAAGACAACAAAGAACAATAACTGTCATCATCGCCACCACCATTATATCTCTGGCCATCACGAGGATCGTTATCTCCCTGAATGATACTCCTCTCCAGTGCCGGTTACATCAGCAAACTGCATTTCCAGATGTTCATGAATGCTGTGTCTATAGGGCTTCTTTTGTGATGATTTGATCTGTTGTTTGTCTTACAGCTTACTTACATGTACCAAAACAATCCACCACATGTAGCAGTGTGAAGCATGTCTTTTAATGTATTATCTCGCCAACGAATAGAAAGGAATTTGATTTCAATTATGTTTTTGGACTTGCGAGTAAACAGACGACCCAGTGGACCACTTTCACAAGAATCCCACAGTGAGATTGAACAAGATCAGAATGACTGTGAGAGAGAGAGAGAGAGAGAGAGAGAGAGAGAGAGAGAGAGAATAAAAGTGCAGTAAACAACCAGAGCTCACTGTGAGAGAAACTGTATCCCACAATGCATTTCCTTGATCTTGACCTGCCATTTCTAGTAATTATGCACCGAAATGTTTTTTTTGTTTGTTTTTTTTCACAGAAATTGAAATTAAAGTTTTCATTTAAAAAAAAAAAAATACAAATATGTATTGATGATAGCTGGATGCAATCACATGCTAAATGGAGCATACGGCTGTTTGAGAATGTTTTTGTTGTGTATAATTGAACAGAATAGTAGGCAGAGCACAGGAAGAAAACTGCTGTTAGCAGTATGCTAGCATTTTGAACACTAGCGGCGCCATAGAGAGAGAATGTTGGGTATGTTTCTGGAAGGCTAATAAAGAGTTATAAGCTGTTGAGTTTGTGCTTTTGCTATTTAAATGTGATAAAGAGGACAGGAGTATGTCAGGGTCACTGTAATTTTTGTAAAGTATGTGTTCCTGGGTCAATGTATTTTGTTGGTCCTGGTACAACGTTTCTGTCAGAGAAGGATTGCTAACCCTGTCCTTAACCATGAACTGGCATAAACTATAATTTGAGGGAAAGGATAGTTAGAAATGATTGATACGAATGTTGTTCAAACCTCAGCCCTAAACCTCCCCTATCCCTGAAATATGACTGACTAATAGGAATGTTGTTCCAAGGCTAACAAAGATGTTGATCCAAGAACACATCCTACTTGGCAAAATGACCAGGGAATCACTTTCATTATTCTTCCCAGAGATGCTGATCCGGCCCCGTTTACACCTTGTAGTAACATCTGTCTCAGGTGATCTGATCACAGGTGGTCAGGCGAGACATGTCTGTTTACACCTGGCAGTAACATGCATTTAAAATGTTGTGACCATATGTGATCGAATATTGGTTCCCTCACACCATCTCTCACTTTGTCAGTGTTGTACATGTAGCAAGCAAGGTTATTTTCGTAAACGAAAACGGAATCTAAGACTAAAACTATTGGTAAAGAAACATTTTTGTAAACTGAAATAAAATAGAAATTTCAACAAAAATGAAATACTAAAACTAAACGAAACTAACAACAGTTACTGAAAAAAACGAACTTGTACTGGACGATCACGTTTTTCCATTCCAATGCGCTACTTTATTTTTCAATGTTTGACCGTTGCGCTCGAGTCTCGCGTCTTTTGCAGCGTCGTGCAATGACACACGACGTTCTAAAAACGCGGCACTCAAGTTCAATCTTTAAAAGACATTTAATATGTTCAACCTTTAAAAGACGCTCGAGACCTTGCACTTTTTCCCCATTCCACTGCCCGCGTCTTTTTCCCGTTTTTTAAAACAAAACCTCTTCCTAGTGAACCAGCCCAAAGACGCAGAAATGGCCAAATACGTAGGCCTGTTTCCTTCATGTCTAGACCTTGGGCTTATGCAAATACAGCTGTACCTTAATTCCAAGTAAGATAACCGTCTCATATGAAACTAAACAAGTTACCACACACATATTAGACAGGATACCACACTGAGAAGAAAACGGAAAAAACTAATAGGCAAGGCAAGTTTATTTATATAGCACATTTCATACACAATGGCAATTCAAAGTGCTTTACATAGAAGAAATTAAAATAATGAAAAGAAATAAGAATAATTAAAACAGTTTAGAAAAATAAAATAAAATACAGTACTTTTAAAAAATAAAAAATAAAGAATATTATTATAGATCTTTCCTTCAAAGGATTCCCTTAAGACTTAAATCTTTCACCCTTCTTTTAACCTTCAAATTAACTTTAATAGCCTAGCTAGCATGTCTACCCCACAAATAGTAAAGTAATAAAGTAATCAAATTAAATGTCTGGTCTGAATAGAATGAATATGAGTATTTGATAATAAAATATGCAATAGACAAAAAGCATATCAATACAAGAATAATGTTTGAAATGATTAATCATAGAAATAACCATAAAACAATTTCTTTTTTCTTTTTCTTACACACCATGTTTAACAAAATGTAATTTTTAATATGAATGAGTAATGAACGAATGAATGAATGAATAATTTGTACATTTAAGTTGCATTTGTTTGGTTCTTTATTCAATCTCAAATAATTATTTTATTTTTATTATTAAGAGGTTTGCACACAAGTTAACTGTAAACTGCGAACATTAAACTTTACTGAAATTAAATGTCTTTAACTGGAAGTGTTCTGTTAACTTTGCTAAACTATAATTACTAAAACTAAAACTGAAACTAAATATATAAAAACTAAATAGAAATGTGTTCACAAAATAAAAACTAAACTAAAACTATTTACTACTTAACAAAACCATTAATGAAACTAACTTAAACTGAAATTAAAATAAAAACTCATTTTAAAATGCAAAACTATAATAACCTTGGTAGCAAGTCATGTTTTTGACTTCCTCGGTTTCAAATATCAGGTTGCATATAATTTGCATATTGTGATTACATCTATTCAGTGCTGTTGATTTGAAATCGTACCATGTGAATATCAAACCTGCTTTGACACATCGTAAACTGCTTCCTAAGTTGTCTTGCTTCAGAAAATGTTTAAAGTGAAAATAAAAGTTTTTTAATGTTGTTTATATGTCTATGGTGTTTTTAATGTGCTTTAAGACAAACCATGTGCAAATTCATGTCAACACCATTGCTGAGTGTTTTCTCCTTAAAACTGCAGTGAACTAAAGACGTTTTTGAGTCACAAACTACCTTGTAACCAATCTCGTCAACGTGTGATCGAGTGGGGGCGGGGCTAACTTCCATATTCATAGAATCGCATTTGCATTCCTTCATAGAAACAGAGGAAAAAACGTTTAAATATGTAATTTTGGTGATCAAAGATTAGTTTTAAGGGATACAATTACTGACTACAGTAGGACTTTAAATTAAGACATTCATAGTAAAATGTATTTTCCATTTTCTAGTAAACATGAAGCAAAATGACAATATAATTTTCAAATAAAGAAAAGAATTTGCCATTTGGAGAAGAAAAACAGACTTGATTTAAAGGGGAAAAAATTTATATATATACTTTTTCTTGTTTTAAGTAGACGTCTCAAAACAAGATGATCCTATGTCCTTTTTAAGTAATTGTATCCTGTTTTAGGATGTTAACATTTTCACTAGAAAACAAGACAAAGACTAATTTAGTGCAGTATTTCCTCTAGATTTATTCTCACTTCCTGGTTACATATTTGTCCCCGAAGACGTGCATCCAAGATGCTTCAGAATCTTTGTCTTTCCGTTTTTTTCCCCCTACAGCTGAAAGAAAGGACATCTCCCACTGTGGAAACGTCCATGCGAGCATGCAAAAGTATTTGGCTTGTGAGTGTGTATGGCGTCATGGACTTCCTTGTTATAGCCCAACAAGTCATCATTAGCTTTGTCTGTCTTGCCCCGCAAATCAACACAGGAAATGAACCATCTGCTGTTTCTTGTGGCCACATAACACGCACATACACACCCATCCGGAGCCAGGTCCCCCCTTCATCCTTTCCAAATCTCCAATCTTGTGTTTCCTTACTCCTGTCAAGGCAGCTTCAATTACATCCCTCCCTCCAGCTTATGTCTTGGGTGGATTACATGCGCTCACTGTGGGCTGGCTGTATGTAGGCTATGTCGGGCTTTCTTTTCTAACACCCTGCCTAAAGACAATGCTGCTCTCGCTCCCCACCAGCAAAATTCCTTCCGCTGCATCCTGGGAATTTCAGCATTTAGGGGTTTAGACAACAAAGTCACAAATAAAAGAGAGGGTTTTGAATCTCATCTTCTTCGGGCATCTTTTTTCTTTCTTTACAGTTGTTGTTTATTGTAGCTTGGGAAGTCTGTTTTCTTTTGTTTGCCAACTGACTTCACTTGGAAGTGACCTATTTTTTAGACGGGGGTCTGGGAATCAGGGGCAGATTTGCTGGCGACGCTGGTGTTTTGGAGCATGTTGCCACAATGGCAACTTTACGCTCCCCATAAACATAGCAGTCGGTAGTATCACACACTCGTACATCCCAGTGAAGGGTCCGGAATAAGAACTGGAAGCAGGCCACAATCATCTCAAAGTCAATGTACACTGTGCAACCTCAGATAACTGGATCAACAATAGTACTTTATCACGAGAGGAGAGTGTTTATAGTCTTTCAGACTGTTGTCAGAATAAGGTTGAAATCCCAAGTTTCTGCACCTCCCAAAATTCTAATGATAATATAAAAATGAATGCGTGACATTTTAGCTCATGTTCACTTTTCAAAATCTACCAAGCTGCCAAGAAGCTAATTAGATTTAGCATAGGGCTGTGTCTGCCAACTACAATCTTTTTTTTTTTTTTTTTTTGTAATCAAATTGCATGCTTTAAAATTCACTTGGCTGATAATGGATTTTCTTATGCATTTAGGGTTAGAAATGACATGGAGCTACTTCAATCTGTATTTTCGCCATAAGAATATGTCCTTTTTTGTTTTGTTTTTCTTTGGAGCTATTGGTGGAACATGACAGCAGTGTAATTTTTTACAACTTTTTATGTCAGTTTCATAGTTTTTGTCTTTTAGTAAAAAAAAAAAAAATCCTTCAAAATGAATGCGGTAATTTAATTGAATACAATTTTTTTAATTGTAAAATTGTTTTAATTATAAAATTGTTTTAATTTAGGTGACATAACTATGCATGTGTGTGTGTGTGTTTGTGCGTTTCACATATAATATATAAAATGAATAGAGTTTTTCTCTTTGAGCTCAAGTGAAGCAATCAGACACATACTTTAAATTATTTGCATTTACAACTCTTTCTACATTTTTTGTTTTTAATATCTTGCAGTGTTACCTTCCTAGTAATTTTTAATTGGTGTCATAGTGCAACTGTTTTGTGTTTATTTTCATTAGCTGTGTTTCCGTTACCCTTCAAACTGCGTAAATTGAAATTGTGAATTGAAAATACGGCCAATGGAAACACGTCAATTTCGCAAAAACTCCCATAAATCCAAAAACGTTTTTACGCTCGCATGAGGGGGTTTTCAGGCAATTCGAAAATGGAATATTTCGCAAAACTGCAATGGAAACAGTTTTATCGCAATTAAAGGTCCCCTGCCGTACGTAACAGTCGATCATTCTTTAAAGAAGGCGCGGTATGTTTGGACAGAAGACAGGACAGTGTTCTTTATTAAACTCATAAAAGGCAAAACAGAGAAATACCCAGAAACACCTCATATGTGGCCAAAGGAGCTTTCCTTGCCATTAATGCTTGGATAACAAGGCTACGTCTTATTCGATTAAAAATAATGGCTAGTGCGGTGGGTTAGGGCTAGTGCGTCGCCATGATGTTTGGAATGACTTATCGCGAGAGGAAATACGATTTAGTCGCATAACATCGGTTAATGGAAATGCTGTCATTTCGCAATCGTTTTTTATCGACATTTAGAAAACATCGCAAAAGTTTTGCGCAAATCTGTAATGGAAACCAGGCTATTGACAAAATCAAAAAAACACTTTGTCATTGAACATTTTTGTCAGTTTACCATGTGGTAACCTGAGAAAAAAACATATCAGTTGTTGTTGATGTTGTTTCATTCTAGTCTGCTTGTATTGTGTGTTTTTGTTGTCTGTGGTGTAATCACTTGTGTATCTTAAAGTAAATCCCTAATAAGACATCATCCCCCTCCTCTGCCTCTGTTTGGGTTTGACTTCTCAATCTGACCCTCAGTTATCTGCTACTGATCCATCTGTCGCATGTCAGTCAATAGCCAACAGCCTGATTTTCCATTAGATGAGACCCCTAACATTCAGAAGTGGTTAAACAAGCAGGATGACACGAATGAAAACGACAAAAGGTGGGGTTGATATAACGAGATCTTAACCATGAAATCGTATCTTTGTTGTAGCCGTAGCACAGCGGTTGACACACATGCTTCTGACGTGCTTGTCATGCAGGATTGAGTCCAGATCACATTCCTTCTCTCCTCCTAATCGTTTCTGGTCACTGTCTTTTGTCTCTGTTGGATAAAAGAAAAAACAATTGCACCAATGCTAGTTTTAGACTTTATATGTAAGTCACTGGAGTTTCAAGCAGGAGTTTAAGCACTTGCTACCACAAGAAGGAAAGGAATTACATATGACTTTATCATCCATTCCAGCATGAGCGGATTTACCATTTACCCACCTCTCCACAGTCACTGGACAGAGTAAATGGAATAGAGATGCAACACATTAGAACTGTGACACTTTGTGACCAAATCTTCCATAATGCCTGCATAGTAAAGCTCATCTCCTAATCTATTTGATAAAGAACTGCTGGTTCTTCATTGGTTTGGGATTTATCCCTTATCCTGTTGGATCAAAGTGCCATGAAATTCTTAAAATCCAAGTAATACTGCTTGTATGTATGCATTTGTTCATCTAAGCAGTAAAGGACACACTATTTGAAGTAGAAACATTGCTGCTGAGTTATGAATTTCTGTGTTGAGGTTGTGTATATGATCCATGTTTTGCAGAACTTTTGTGAGATTCACATATTGCTTTTACACTGCAAAAAAACAGTTTTTCTTTTAACCTGTTTTTCAGGTGAAAAATGTCTAAAAATCCTTAAAACAAGTACTAAATTTACTTGAGATGCAATACTGCATAAGATATTTAGACTTTTTCATAGATTTTATCTTGAATATAAATGTACTGTTGCTACACTGTCAGATTTTTTTATTTTATTTTTTTTTTAAACTGAAGTTATTATTTTATATATATATATATATATATAACGATATTATATATTATTATACATAATATTACGAGTATATTTCGCAATGTTGTTGTTTTTACTGTATTTTTGATCAAATAAATGCAGCCTGGATGAGCATGAGACTAAAAATTACCGTCCTCAAATATTTATATTGAAATTATGTAAATAATAATAATAATTTAAAAAGCATCTTATGCTTATCCAGGCTGCCTTTATTTAATAAAAAAATACAGTAAAAACAATAATATAATGAAATATTATTATGATTTTAAAATAAGTTCATTTAGTTTTACAGGAATTTTTTATTAATAGAAAATTTATTTAAAAATTTAAAATCCTTAGTTCGTAACATTGTAAAAGTCTTTGTCAGTTTTGATTAATTTAATGCGTCCTACCTGAATCAAACTATAATTACATTTTAAAGTGTAATTTCCAAAAAAAATTTAATAGATAATTGGGATACATAAAAAAAAAAATTGGATATTACATTCATGTGAAATCTGTCTCTTCCGAATGCCTTCATCCTCATCTTCCTCGCTTCTTAGGCTCCTGTGGAGTGTCTTGTCATAGTTAAAACGTTTACCACCTACTTCCCGTCGAGGGACCCCTACGGTTCCTAAAGCCCTTTTTCTGTAGCCTGCCTTGAGACGTTTCTGCGACGCAGGGGGAGCCACTTCCTATCTGTCAGGGACCCCTCAACACTGCCTTCTCGTCCATATGGCTGCACAAGGGAGCTTTGGATCTCCTCTTCCTCCCTCTCAGAAGATGCAAGGGCCCACACTGAGCCAACATGCCATCCTTTTTACATATCACAGGCCTTGTAAACCATTCTGAGAAATAATGATGAGAGCGAGAGAGAGAGAGGGAGGGAGAGAAGAAAATATAGGAACAGTCACGGGTAAAAAAAAAAGAAAAAAAAGAGTAACTCGCTTGTCCCTGGTTTCCTCTGCCACTAAAGTGAATGCGCCGAGCGTTGCTGTATAATTCTGTTTTAATGCGTTATATTGGATCCAGACAGGACAGATTGACTAAGCCTCACCCAGGGAATAAAGCTCGTTTCTCTATTTTCTTTCCGCCAGCCCCCTTCCCCCACCGCCACCATCTTTTTTTCCCCTCTCTCTGTGGGGATTTTCAAGAAATATACTTTCCGTTTTACTGTATCTCTCTCGCTAGCTGAGCCGCGGCGCATCTTAATTAGCGGTTTTATGGCTTTCCTAAGTTTCAGTTCTTATTGCTTTGTGCTTATTTTATTTAAAAGCCACAATGAAAGCCAATTTCCCCAGTTTGGCTTTGGGAGAGAGTGAAAAAAGCCATTTATGAGAAAATCATCAACAACGTAATGTTATAAAGGTAGTCATGGAGGCCCCTGCACTGGCAAAAGGGAAAATTGCATCGTCTCTTTGGTGGCGTACTAATCAACGCTGAGCATGTGGGACGCTGATGGTTTTGTTTGTCTCTGATGTTGCCAGGTTCACCTCGCTGTGCCGGATGGAGCGGATTACCACCGCCGCCGTATATTACAATAGGTCAGACGTACAAAATGTGCATCTTTTATTTTTAATGCCTTATGAATATTTAACCGTGGGGGTCAAGTCACAAGAAAAAAGAAAAAAAAAAGTGAGTGTAGAAATCAATAAATTGGATTTTTAAATGGATTCCAGTGTAAGACACAGGGTCTCTAAGAGAGACAGAGACTAGGAAATAAATCAGGAGAGAGAAAGAACTGGGAAATTACCTGATGGTTAATCGCTTGAGATGCGTGCCAGGTAAAATTAACAGCACATTTGTGATGCCTGCATGCGTGATGGTGTTTATTTGCTCAAGTTTTTGATTTCTTTGGGCATGTCTTGTGGATTTGAGCCAGTAGTTGACTATATAACATGTTTGTTGTTCGTGAATGTGTTTGTGCGTGGTGGTAAGACAGTCTCTCGCACACACACACACACACACACACACACTCGCTGTCATGCCCATAAATTAAATTCTGCAGATGGAAAACATGAAACACAAATAAATGTGGTGCTATGAGAGGATGTGTGCCAGCATGCTTTTAGCTCGTGGCGGCTTTTCCTTTTTCCCTCTTTACTATCTCATACTTTAAAAGCGAGAATCGGGCGAACCTATCGGTGCTCGGCTTTGGCTGGGCAAACAGTGATTCCTCACGGTACCCTGTCCTGCACGGTGAGGCGTTAGCTAGCAACCGATAGTGCAGTTCTGCATTGGGCTTTGAAAGGAACGGAGCCCAAGGCGAGCTAAACATACTCCATCATCCCTAAGCTCCAGGTTCCAGCTTGCCGCAGATATGGGGGAAGAAAGGAAATAGGAAGGCAAAAAGTAGGAGAGGTCGTAAGGGTCAGAAAAAGTGAAATAAACAAGGATGGGGGTTAGAAAATTGGAACGGAGAGACAAAGAAAGATGGCTTTTGGGTGAGGAGGTAACCTAACCTGATTTCTAGACCTTTGTTTACAGGAAAAATGCAGTCCGAGGATGATATGGTGCTCGGATTGAAGCCAGACGCAGAGCGAGAGAGACCCGCATGTCTGGCAGCTGTTGATGAGTGCGGCTTATGGGCATTTCCAATTCATCTGTGTAGTGAAGGGTTCAGATGTTCGCTTCACCACGACGGAGCGCACTTATCTGACACCCTCCCTCTCTCTTCACCTAGCCCTTTTTTTTATTGGTGATCTAACCTGCAATGAGGAGATAAAGGCTGGCTGGCTTTTTCCATAAATGCACTTATCAGAGCCCAACAAGCTCTCCAACACTTGCCTGACTGACAGCCCCGCTGTTCGGGATTCCGCAGGCATCCGATTCCTCCGCTTTTGCGTGGACACACATGCACAAACGCACACACGTTACAAACACGTTTGCCTTGACAGGGTTTCGACGCGGGGGTAGATGAAAACTAGCACACATGCTCAACTAATCAAGAATCTACTAAATCTACTAATAAAAGAAATGTCTTTACTCAAGCGTGTGGCACTTTTCAGAAATAGGGTACCAAATAGAAATTATTGCTTATATTGAGTAATTGTAACTGTAACGGATGTCAGTGAAAGAAGGTCCCTAAGCTTCAGATCCCCTTCCCATTTTACGGGATTTATTTTTTAATAAATACATTTATTTTGTATCAATTCATTTATAAATTAATTTATTAATTATTGTATTTGATTTCTTTTTTAGTTACTTGCAGGGTGGATTGGTTGAGCTTAATTAATGGCAACACAAAAAATGTATTGATATTACAATATATTGTAATAGAGAAAATAATGTGGTAGAAGGGTTGTGCACAAAATGTGGGACATATCTAACATTCTATTAGTTGTTTATTTTATTACTTTTTTAAATTATTTTTTTATTACTTTTTATTATTTGATTTGATTTGATTTGATTTCATAAACCAAAATCGCTGTTCGGGTGGATACCGACGTTTGGTGTATTTTCAAGCTACGTTTCATGCTAGATTCATTAAATGTTAGATAAGTTTGACAAACTATTTTCTAATAGGTCTCACAACAACTGGGATTTGCACTTTTAAAAAGCCATGGAACATCAAAGTGAACCGTATATGTGGCAGGTGACGCATGACCACACGCAAACACCCAAACATACAAACATTCATTATGGGTACACAGGCAAATAAGGTCTCTGCTTTCAGGAGTGGAATAAAATGCGGTGAGAAGTCAGGCAGCCAATAAGGAAATCAAACAGAGAAAATGAAAACCTGAAGAGCGACGCTTTCACCTGCCTAGCTTATCAGCATGAATTTTTCATCAGTCTAGTGCTGCTATATTACCTCAGAGTCTTTAGCCATCTACTCAATAAGAGTCCTCATATTTCATCTATGCGTCTCTGTGTTGAGAAGATGCTTTTATAAACACAGCCCTCTCAAGTGCAGACAAAGAGCCTCATTCAATCTGACCACTACATCCAGCTTATTGTGCTCGCGCGCAAACCACTCTTAGCAGAAAGATTAGATGCGGTGCAAAAGTGCATTATATTAGGTTCAGTATTTTGTGGTTCCACGCTGAACTTGTTATTGAGCCTCTAACCGATGTCGTCTAGGTCCAGGTTCTGACCCGACCCCTCAAGTCTTACGAATTATGCTTATCTACACTTTTGTTCTGGGTCAGTGTTGTCTGGGTCAACATGCTGCAATGCTGCTAGATTACATTTTGAAGGCATCGCTGAGTTCAGTAGAAAACCAATAGTAGAACTAATTCATAAAAGGTTTTACAGCTCTAAAGTGCAATGCTAAAAACTTCAATGCCCCTTTTGTGCTGTGTTTTTCCACAACAGGGATTTTCTCTGAGGATATACGCCAGCGCTCCGACCAGCCCGGGGCCACGCAGACCAAAACTCCATCAACAAGACATTTCTGTGGTCTTGAGAGTTTTCCAAACGTAAACCACTATATCGAGCTTCCCACCCTGATAACGAGCCCATTATAGTCTTGCTGTAATTTACATCCGTGCGAATGCTTGAGCGTGCTGAATTAAATTAGTCTAAGGAATTTAAATAACAAGAAACCGTTGCTCTAAAACAAATTCCAAGAACATAATTTTCTGCTCTTCCGCACCGTTAGGATTGCGAATGCAGACGGATGGAGGAGGATGTATTTATGAGTACGAGGTGAAGGTGAGCGGTGGTTTTAGTGAATGCTTTGAGGCGTCGAGTTTAGCGGATCTCATGTTTATTTTAGTCTCACATAGCCTTGTGTGCGTCACGCCCAGAATCCCAAAGCCAGTCGTTCTCTATTCCGTCCGCAAGCCTCAAGCATTAGCATGTGCATCTCACCATTTCATTCATAAAATATAAGCTGGAAAGGTAACATTGCAGAAGTGTTCGCAATCTCTCAATCATCATTTAAGGTTCAAAAGGTGTCAAATATTGGTTTCCATAGATAATTGTGGCGCATGCGTCACAGACCCCCTCCTCTGTACCATTAATAGCATTATCCTAATGGGTTTTTTTGGAGCTCATAAATCTGTTACATTCGTTATTCTCCTACTGCCCGGCCCTTATGTTACCAGACTCCCACCAGCTGCCGGGCCTTGACGGCGCTGGGCTGATGTTCAGACAGACGGAAGGGGGGAAAAGCTGAAAAACTCACCCCTTCCAACCTACTGTTTATTTAGATAGAGATAGAAATCACTGCAGATTGGTACACAGATATTCCCCAGACTGAGCAGGTGTTCATCACACGTGGTTTCTGATTTTTTAATATATGTATTTCTACTTTGCGGAGGTGAGTTTGCATGCAGATGGTTCCAACCTTTGGAACGAACTAGATTTCACTGGTGTTGGCCACCTCCAATAAAGACCCCCAGAGACCATGCGAGTGTGCTCAAAAAACTTAATGTAGGCCTTGTGTTTTAAAATAAATAAAGAAAATAGAATAGACAAGTAGGCCTGTATCCCCAGGTGTGGTTTGGTCTCTTGATCTTGTGCATTCGGTGTTAGCTGGGATTTTTCAAGCGCCGCTGATGGTCTCTTTTTCACAGCTGCTATGGCGTTTAAGTAAAGTGAAAACAAGCGGCCCGCGGCTCTTGGGAATGAGTGTTAATCTGTTATTTTGCTACACCTGTTTTGGGTGGTAGATGAACATATGGGCTCTTCTGCAAAAAATATTTTAAAAAACTTTGGTTGGAGATATTTTATTCAGGATGTTTGTAGGATGCTTTTATTTATTTATTTATGCACTTTTTTGTGAGGGCGAGTGAGTAAAACAGACAGTTTTTCCTGTATCACAGACTATTTACTGGCAACAAGACGGTAACAGTAGAAGCAGCATTTTTAATCAAGACCATCGTGTTTTACAGGCTTTGTGTTGACAGAGATATACATTACGAGACGTGTCAGCTGAGCTTTACAGAATCTGTTAATTCAATAGTCGCTTGTCTGTGAGAGCGTCATTAAACCGCTGGTTGCTTCAAGGCAAAAAGATGAAAAAGCGGCTTCATGTGTTATAATGGCATGGTGGCCTTATGGTCAAAAACTTGCTTTGCTAAGAACGAGATTGCAGATGTATCCAAATTACAGTGACCCCCAAAAGTTTTATTTATGGCCAACGTCAAATTTTTGAATCATTTTTAGTAGTAGTATGTTTTAACTAGCCTGGAAATCCAGACCTAAATCTAAAAGATTAATGGTCTGGTGTCGATCAATGAAAATCGGCCAGCTCGAGGGGCGGCACCAAGCATGCATTTGAAAATCTCACAGCACGCAATTGGATAACACTACGACCAATCACAACAATAAACCCCATACGCTTAGCTACCAGGGGAGCTAACTGGTAGATTATACTATTCCGGTCGGCAAAACAGCAAAAACACCCTACTTGCAAAGGAACGATTCGAGCGCCGTCTTCTGTTCCTCTTTTGGGAAAAAGCCAAGTCTAACTCGTTCATTGTAGCGGCCAAAGCCGTTTCAAACCACTGCTATTTATCCATAGGCATCTTGCAATGTTTACTGATGACTTCGACGTCACACGCTGTCGTCATCTGTTTAGCTCGCCTCTGGCCCGCCTATATCAGATAACCCGATGTGATTGGTGCAGCTCAGATCGAGGGGCATATTTAATGAGCTCCATGGCTCGACACCAGAGTAACTCGCTGAGCAAATTCAACTTGTGCTCTCGCGAGAACTCTGGTTTACCAGGGTATGTTTTAACTCTAATTACAAAAATTAAGACAGAAATATATTACTATTGTAAATTAAAATTGTACATTCAAATAATTAAAAAAATATATAAATAATGAAATGCTCTGCATATATCACTCTGAAATATGCAGTGCATCACACTATAATTATTTCATTAAAATTCATAATTGCACTAAGCAATATCACGATTATCTCGCATATATTTTTTTAATTTTACATTCAATAGACTTAATTATTAACTTTTCATCAACTCGCAAACCCCCTCTCGAACCCCTGTTTGGGAAACCCTGATCTATGCACTGAAAGTCATACATTTTTAAGGTTCTTTTGGATGATGTTGACGCTGTTTTTCGAGCTCAAATGTGCACCCACGGACCGTAACCGAGTCTGCATAAAAAGGGTGGTCTGGAGTGTGGTTCATGTGAACTCCGGTACAGTTCGCTGCTGATTTGAACGCAATCATACTATACTTGCGAATGTTAACCACTATTGATGATGAATGATTCGATAAAACTATTTCTGCGTCCGAAATTGAATACTTCACAACTATTTAGTTTGCGAAAAACAGTAGGCCAACATAGTAAGCCTATATCCGTATGCATAGTGTTTGAAAAACAGTAGGCAAAAAGTCCCCGGATGATCTACTACTGTGAGATTCTGAAGTGTGCATTCGATGGACACTTTATTATCCCATGAACCAACGGGAGAGGATTTGTGAATGAAAGTAAAGCAACACAACTGATGCTAGTAGGTCACCTCAGTAACAACATGGCGGATATAATATGTCCAAATTTCATTCATACAACACTCTCAGAAAATAAAGTTCATAATTGTACCTTTAGGGGTACAATGGCTTGTCACTGGGGCTGTACCCTCAAGGGAACAATATTGTACCTTAACCTTTAAAAGAAACGGTACATACCTTTTAATGCCTTTTGACCCTCAATATACTGTAGGTCCAATAATAAGCCCTATGGGGTACGTTAGTGTAGATTGTACCTTGGGGGACAGAAATGGACACCTACTGTACCCCCTGACAGTGTACCCACATTCATACTGTATAGAACACTTTTTTTTCATGGTAATTTCTAAATCAAATGTTGTAGCTACCGATCAGATTTAGCTAGTGTAAACGGCAATAAATCACATGAAAAGTTATTTTTACAATGCATTAGAATGGATATCCTTTAGGAATGATTTTTGTTCGTAATATTGTAAATGTTCAAAGTAGGCATTGCTATCATTAAATATTTACTCATCCTCCATTTTGTTTGCTTGAGGCTAAAGAACGATGGAAATGAATAAATGTAACATTTTCAGTTAGTAAATATAGTGAGCACTAGTTTTTAGAGTGCGTTGTAGTTGGGAGTGAATGTTTCAGTGCACTGAATGACAATGAGAATGCTCTAGAAATGGCCAGTGCGCCATCCATTGAACTAAGAAGCTGACTGAGACACACTCAGTGTTTGAGAAACCAGGGATTAAATGATTGACCTATCGTATTGACAAAGTGGGATTTGGGCTGGAAGTTCTGAGGTTGAAGGTTGAGCAACCTAGACTGCTCAGTTGTAATGAGCTGCATTTAATAACTTGTGCTTTGGGGGCCTGTCCCCTCAATAAATCAGTGAAGTAGTTTTCTAATGTATAAGTTTCACTTTCAGTCTGAGATAAATGTCAGTCGCTGAGCTGATCCGCAGCCATTCATCTCTCTGAATGAGCTGACGTGCTGTCATTTCACCTGCCCCTGTGAAAGTACATGCTGAGGGTTATAGCATGATTATACACATCACTAAAGTTCACACAGTGACATAATGTTACAACTCTTACATATCATGTGGTATAATGTGAAATTTTTCTCATTTCTGTGTTGTTTTATGTTGTTCAGCTGTGGTGCAACTGGTGCCTAGTTTAACCAACAATATTGTCTACTTCTTTTTACATTTCTATAACAAGATACTCAGAAAATGTGAGCTAAGCTACGCTGAACAAAAATTGTTGTAGAAACAATTTTCACTTACACTTACTTATTACGAAATAGCAAATAACACATTGAATTAAACCAGAAATTTTTATGGAAAATGTTGTATTATATATATAAAATATTTTATGTTTTTATATATTTCAAAGATGAGGGGGGAAAACAAAACCCTAAACTTGGTTAAGATATTTAATTATTACTAAATTATTTGGTAAAAAGTCAAACTACTGCAGCAGGTTTTATTTTACTATGCAAAGCTCACAAGAAAAAAATGCATACATTGACTAGAACATGATATATTTTGTTGGTTCTCTATTGTTTTTGCATGCGTTCATAATTTATTTTTATGACCGCCTGGTCAAAAATGATGTATGCACAATTTGACATGTTTCATTGAGTTATCACAAATAAAACAATTGACTATATATGTAGACCTTCAGCACTACCAAATAATAAGATGCATTTGCAGGTTTGGTTTCAGTTGATTATAGGTAAATATCCACTTTTTTATGGAGTAAGAAAACACATTCTGTAAAACACTGGCTGAATGATTCAGACTGAGTAGCAAACCAGTTCAGACTGTTGTTATCTTGCTTGACCAGTTTGTGTGGAAAGAACTGATTTAAGACGTGTGATTCGTTGACACATCAGATATCACTTCTTCTGATTCTAAACATCTGAAGGAAAATTCTATTTGATTGTTAAAATATTTGTCAGGGAAGAAAACAAGTTTTGACTGAAATAGACATGATGTAGAAATAGCTATGCTACTAGCTTTCTTCTGCAGATTGTAGATAGATTACTAACTTTACTCTTTGTAGCTCCGCTTTTGCAGTTGCAGAGGTCCAGTAAAGGAACCAAAAGAACACGTCACAATTTGATGTTTTGCACTGAGGTGCCTTACCCATCAGACTTGTAACTGTGTTGCGCTGTGAGTCTGAATGTGTGTTAATGTTGTACAGAGACAAGCAGCTGTGGCTCTTTATGCACTGATGAAGGCAAAGTGGAGGGGATTTGGGGGCATGCTGGGAAAAAAAAAGAAAAACATCCTAATGGACAGGAGCTGATGGAGGCCAGAGCAAGCCTGGATTACAAGCTAGAGTATATTTGTGTGTATGTGTGTGTGTGAGTTGAAGAGACGGAAAAACAGACAGAAAGGGAGAGTATAGGTGGGTGGCAGTTAGTCTCGACCTTAATTTGGAGTAATTTCCCTGTCTTTCTGGGCACGGTGCAGAGGATTTGTTTGGTGGCAAGGTCTGGTCCAATCTGTTCCTCTGATATAACTATATATATCTCAACAGCTTTTAATCCACATTACGCGGATTTATCGTGAGATACACTGGGATTTATGAAGATCAGCGTCTGTCACACACACAGAAACAGGAAAAAATAGCTTAGCATTTCTTTCCTTTTTTTGTGTTGTTTGTGTTGTTTATGTCATAGGAGAGATCCCAATTGTTATTATTGTTCTTTTCATCATCCGTCATCTTTGTTTTGATGCCATCTTTACATAATGCAGCATCTTTCCATGTCACTATAGGCTAGATTCTCCATATAGATGCATATGTGCAATGTTTTATATATTTTAATTGCAATAATGATGTCCATCATTTTGTTGAATACTTAAGCATTTGGATCCATGTCTCCCCCCTAATTAAAACCATTTAGATGATGATGATTTAATATCATCTGATAATACGATAATAAATCTCAAACCTCTAAATTGGCAGTCCTTAATCACTTGGTCTCACAATCATGGATTGACCTCATAACTGCTGGTTGATACTGAGCTTTAACCTGTGTTTGTCTGGCATTCGTCACAAACTCCTTTGAAGTAATTGCACTTCCTTTTTCTTTGCCTAATTTAACAAATTTTTGGTTTATTGTGTTTAGATCTTTTTCCTCTCAAACATAAGCCTGATTGTTCTTTTTTCCCCTGCTCTTACTGTATTCGGTTGCATTAAACCCGGCAGTCTCAAGTCTGTTCCTAATTTAAGTGACTTCCCCACCCATCAGCATCATATCCATCCCATATGTGAACCCTAAATTCTGGTTATTGGCTTTCAACACACACACACACAGACGCAGATATCTTTTTACAGTCCAAAGCGCAATTAGTGTGGAATTCGCTCTTAACCACAATTCTCGGCTACATTTTAACCGAGCTTTGCTCATTAAATGTATATTTACGATGACAAATGTGTAGTGTAATTGTCGCCCTGAAGCCCTCAGCTTGTAACGCTCTGTGGAAGATGTGTCGTCGTCCTAGAAAGTATAATAATACAAAGTTTTTGTGAACCTGGTTAATCTGTTCCTGGACCAGTTTTAGGAATGCTGCTTTGAAACGGTAACTTCCCAAGCAACTCCAATTTATAGTAGGTGCACTACAAGCTGTGTTTTTATATTATATTATATTATATTATATTATATTATATTATATTATATTATATTATATTATATTATATTATATTATATTATATTATATTATATTATATTATATTAATTATATTATGAGGAGGAAAAATGGAGGAGGAATTGGAAAACATAAAAATATCTCTGAACACCGTGACAGCTGAGATGCAGAAAATCTCAACGCAACAAACGACTATAATTATATTATATTATATTATATTATATTATATTATATTATATTATATTATATTATATTATATTATATTATATTATATTATATTATATTATATTATATTATGAGGAGGAAAAATGGAGGAGGAATTGGAAAACATAAAAATATCTCTGAACACCGTGACAGCTGAGATGCAGAAAATCTCAACGCAACAAACGACTATAATTATATTATATTATATTATATTATATTATATTATATTATATTATATTATATTATATTATATTATATTATATTATATTATATAGTTCAGTCATTAAACTTTAGAGGGGGGAGGCTGATAGATCCTTTACATACAATCGGCCAGAATTCACATCATTACCACATGGCACAAGCTGATTGGCCTCTGCATTTAAACATTTTAAATTAAAAGATTTAAATTGCTCAACATTTAAATAGTCTGGTTAAGTGTTTTCTGTAGACTATAACCCTCCACCTCCTTCAAGCTGCCTAGATCTCCACCTGCCTAGATCTTCTGTATGTCTATTTATGCAGCAGCAGCATATCATACATGCTCACAGCAGCGTGTCTGTGTATCTGTTAGCAGTAGCAACTCTCTGTACTTGCTCTGCAGCAGCAGCAGAGCAGAACTAGTCTACAAAGACAAATACATTAACATTGCCATATTCATTAACATGCTAAAACTATTTTGTGATTGAAATATTAAGTCGCTTGTTTTGCAGCTAATTACGTTTTAGCTTCACTGTAGTGTGTGCAAAATTTAATTGCAGATCAGATGAAATGTTTTTATTGATTTATTTATTTTGATGCATGTTTTATTTAAATATACAAAGTACTGTCATGAAACTCTAGATGGCGTGGGCTGATAGGTCCTTAACTCAATAACCCTGAACCCAACGAGTTTGCTGCTCAACATTCAAATACTTGGTATTGTTTGCACCATGCTTTCAGAAACCCTCCACCTTCCCCAGCTCCACCTGTATAGATCTGCTACAGGGGTTATTTCATGTATGTTATATGTGGAGCAGCATTTCTTACAACTCTGTACTTGCTCAGCAGCAAAAATCAACAGCAGCAGCAGCGTAGTAGATCTATTCTGCCAAGACCAAATACATTAACATTGCCATATCCATTACCCCCCTCAATAAGTAAACAGTTTTACTTTTCTCAGCTGTAGTAATGTTACTCTGTCAATGATTCCCCAACATGAAATGCTAGCAATATGCACAGTTAATAACCTTGTTTGATTATTCCGCCTCACTGGCTTATTCATCTATTCCAAATCATATTTAGCTAGGCGGCTAACACAATTTTTGCGCTCTCACTTGCTAAACAGCGTCACCTGATATAAACTGTCAGAGTCTGGCCAGCGAAGTGTCATTGCATTTCCATGATATATTGTAATGCGCCATAATCATCTGCCCTGCAGTGAACACCCATTATAGCTCAGTTTCCCAGTGTAGTGTGCCACACTACCCCACACTGCAGACAAAAAGAGCCCACCCTTTTCTTCCTCAGCCCTCAAAATCCCCCTTCACTGTGAGGACAAGCATATTTAAAACAGCAAAGTTGACGATTTTGTTGCCAAGCTCCAAGAAGTGCTTATACCTCAGTCTCACTGGGTGGCGAGGAGGACAAGCTGTCTCCGCTATCTCCCCAGCGCGGAAGAAAGAACGGCAGAGAGAAAGAATGGCAAGAGGGAGGACAGACGGAGATGGGTTTTTTAATGTTTTTTTTTTATAATTTCCAATTGGGGAGGGTAACAGGATTGTTTCAGATGAAGAAGGCAGTGGCTGGTGCTTCGGCCCACACTGACCCTTTCTTCTTTCCCTATAGCTCTGTCGTTCGCACCCTCTCTGTTCCAAAACGATAAGATTTAGTGCATGTCCACGAGCCTAATCTTATTTATTCACTAAAGCTTTTTTGGATCCCAACATCAGTGGGGGAATTAAAGCGGGAGCTCCCACTGGGAGGTCAGGAGTTTGGTGCTAGAGAAGCATTGTAAGAATGGGAGAATACCAATTCTCCCGAGTCCCGACCACCCCGGCTTAGTTCGGATGTCGCTTTGTTGTCATGGCGGGTTTCAGTAGTATAATGGTGCTTACAGAATGACATCCAGTATAGGAACATACAATCATCATGCAAATATCACTGCTTTATTCCTGCGTATAGAGTGCATTAGTGCCTGCCCAGTTTTTCAGTGGCGTTTGGTTCTGTAAGTATTTTTTTACATTCATTTTTTAAGGTATTTAAAAAAAAGTCTTCATTAAAGTGTTATAGGCCATGAACCAAGTCAACCAGCTATGAGGTGAATCACAACATAACTCTTATGTTCTCAAAATTCTTAAATTATATATATATATATATATATATATATATATATATATATATATACACTGTAAAGAATTGTATAATCAATAAGTTAAGACAACATATGTTTTTATATCTTTTTTTATGAGTTAAGCAAGATTCAACTCATTATTTTAAGTCGGTTTAATGCAATTTAAGTTGAAATAACTTAAAGTGCCCCTATTATGCTATTTTAAAGTTTTCCTAATTTTGTTTTGGAGTCTCCTACAACAGGTTTATATGCATCAAAGGTTTTTTTTTTAAAAAAAACTTTAATTTTCTCATAATATACATTGCACATCACCAGAATGTTCAATGATTCTCAAACGACTCGTTGGATTAATTTCGTGAGCTACTCTGCTCTGATTGGCCAGATGGGACAGTCTGTTGTGATTGGTCTACCGCTTGCAGCGCGTGTTGGAAGCTAAACATCCATTACCATACACTTCAGCTCCGGAGGCTTCCTCAGTCCTCAGCGATTGTACACACTGTAAAGACAGTAACAATGATGTCGATTTTTACCATATCAATCTGAGCGCGAGTCCGATGATGAAACATTGGAAGAACTAGTTATTCAACTCCATCGCAAGGACGACTTAAGCAGGATGTTTCTCAGTTATACACTACTGAGTTTGATGTACATTATGAAATGTTTCAACTGTAATTCCTCGCTATCAGCATAAATAAGTGTACGTCTATCAACAAACACAACGATGTGTGTGTATATTTCTAATTTATTGCTGTGCACATGCGGGAACTGTATTAATTGTATCAATAACTGTGCATACGTTAGCCGAGCACTAACTTGAATGATGTAACATTAAAGTTTGCTAAACTAATCTTGCTCCATCCTTTATCATTACTCAAAGTAGTAAGAATGACAGACAATCTGCAATAATAGACACAGTTAGGTAGTGGGCATGCAGCTAATTTTCGTAAGTAAGACAGTAATAACGTGAGTTAGCCGGAGACCTAAAAATATAAAACACCCTGTAGAAATTATATACATCAATGATTATTCATACTTACAGGTTGTGATTCTGGAGGAGCAAGCTAGTCCAAATAAACTGGGTACTGACACATCTTTCAAGAGCAAGTGTCTTGTGAATCCCGCATTGAACTCTGAGATTTGAGAAGCAGTCGTCTGTAAAATGACTTGTTTGTGGGTGGGTCAAGTTGTTCGCGAGTGGACAACGTACAACATAGACGGGCATTATGCGAATGTATTTTCTAGTGACATAGAACCGTAAAGCAATAGGATTCGACACACAAAAGACTCGTATTGGCGGTTCAGAGTCGATTCTTTCTTTTGGGAGGCAATAACTTTATTTATCGTGCACTTTCGACTTTACAACTTTGCAGAACGTTTACATTCACAAACAGCTATATTACACACTGCATGAAAGGGAATATTCCAAAAATCATAATAGGGGCACTATAAACATTTAAATTGATTGTACGTAAAAATTTAAAGCAGCAACTTTTTTTTACAGTGTATATATATTTGGTTTCAAAATTTAAACCAAAGGTTGAGTTTGTCCATATTTGAAACAACCAAGCTATATAACCCTCAAATATGTATTTAAGCATTTTGTGAGTGAGACCAACTCAATTACATCATTCGTGGTGCTTCGTGAGAATGGCTGTTCCCCGCAGAGCTCTTTTGGTGCGATTTGACGAATTCACAGCTAATTTGAGGTTAGAGTTGGCCTATGTGCTGAAAAGTTGAATCCAATTAGCATTTTGAATCACTTTTTTAAGCTTTCCTGTGAATATCAGGAGAACTGCGGCCTCCACTTGTAGCATTAGCCAGCAGCTGTGACAAAATACTGAATACCTTAACATTTAGTATCTTATAGCCAAACCTTTGAGGTCTGGTCCACATTGCAGCTAAGGGTACTTTCACACTGGCAGTTTAGTTCGGAACGGGGCACGGTTCACATGAAAAATCACTAATGTGAACATTGTCATGTGGACCCGGGTGCGCACTGGGGTACCGAACCCGAGACTACCTGGAGGACGTGGTCTGAGTTCGGTTGCTCCCGAACCGTGCTGCGGATCGCGTGAATGTGAAAGCAACACGGACTTGGGTGCGCACTTGTTCAGTAAGTATATGACCTGCGCATGCGTTTTAGCTGATTATTATGATATATTTAGTTAAATAAAACACATGTAAGGGATGATAGTGTTGATGATTTACCTTGGATACGAGCGAGAGTGAGCCTGCAGTGTATTCGCGGGAGTGCCGGGAACAATCGCGCTCGGGCTCGGACCACAGCAAACAAGCCCATTGTGAAAGCACCCTTATTCTGACCAAGAACTACCAATTTGGACAGGAAGTGGTTGTGAAGAGAGTGATTAACCTATACTGCTGGATATCTAGTTAATTTGCTTATTAGTGCTTCAAATAAAGCTGAATAGCTTTCAAAGATTTGATGACAGTAGCATACTTTGGAAAATTCAATGATTTATTTTATATATTATTTTTATTTATTCAATATATAATTTAATAGAATATTACAATTTAATTAAATTAGTCCAAATTACAATTGATGCATATGTGTGTTTGGATTAGAGCTGTATGAAATTATTTGCACCGGTAAACCGTGTCAATGTTTTTGAAAGAATACTCACCAAGGCTGCATTTATTTGATCAAAATACAAATTAAAACAGTAATACTTAATACTTAATATTAATACTTAATATTCAAAATAATTTTAATTGATAATATAAATGTTAATATATATATATATATAAATCCATGTCATGGCAAAGCTGAATTTTCAGCATCATTACTCCAGTCTTCAGAGTCACATGATCCTTTGGAAATCATTCTAATATGCTGATTTGCTGCTCAAGAAACATGTCTTATTATTATCAATGTTGAAAACAGTTGTGCTGATTAATATTTTTGTGGAAACCATGATACTTTTTTCATGATTCATGATATACTTTTATCAATAGAAAGTTCAAAAGAATGGCGTTTATTTGAAATCGAAATATTTTGGAATGTTATAAATGTTATAAATGTTGTTACTGTTATTCTTTATCAATTTAATGTATCCTTTCTGAATAAACGTAGGCCTGTTCATTTCTTAAAAAAAAATATTTCTGATCCCAACGTTTTGAATGGTAGTGTGCTATATATATATATATATATATATACATGTGTATGTATATATATATATATATATATACATGTATGTATATATATATATATATATATATATACACACATATATATATATATATATATATATTTATAGCACACTACCATTCAAAACGTTGGGATCAGAATTTTTTTTTTTTATTATTATTAAATATGTGGCAATCTGAAGAGAAGGCCTTCCTCAGCTCAGTCCTGCTTGCTTCTAAGATTTCTTTAACAGCTTAGAGAGTTTTCCATGCCAATATCACTGTTGGCTTGCTCCCTGAGGGTTTTGTAAGGCACTGTTCTTTGTGAAGCTGCTTTGGAACAATATGTATTGTGAAAAGCGCTATACAATTAAACTGAACTGGATTTTTAACATGACAGGCTGAATAGGAAAACTGGCAACTTGAGTTTCTAAATGTCTCTTGATTGTTGATGTTTTCATGCTCTTAGCAGCCAATACTTACGCAGCTATACAAAACACATTGTAGTTGACATACTGATGAGCCAAAACATTATGACCAGTCACAGGTGAAGCGAATATCATTGATCATCTCCTAACAAGGCCACATATTAAAATCTAGGTGGATTAGATGGTAAGCAAACAATCAGTTATTTAAACCAACCTGTTGGACGCAGGAGAAATGGGCAGGAATAAAGATCTGAGCAACTTTGACAAGGGCCAAATTCTGGTCCGAGCCAACAGAAGGTCTACTGTGGCACAACAAGTCACACAAAATTTTAATGATGGTTATGGGAGGAATGTGTCACAACACACAGTGAATCGCACTCTGCTGTGTATGGGGCTGAGGAGTGCAGACCATTCAGAGTGCCTATATGATGACCCCTGTCCACCGTCATAAGCATTTACAAAGGGAACTGGACCTTGGAGCAGTGAAAGAAGTTCTACCAGAAAGACTCGGGAGAATTATTTCAACAAATCGTACATTTATTGACAGCTCAGCAAGCTGATAATATACAAAGTCATTTAGCGTAGGCCCCGTCCGTAGTGCATAATCCGAGGGTATCGGATCTGCAATTCCTGCCTGAAGACGAAGGCAGGGGCGCAGCCGACCCCCCCGGGAGGTATGGACAGGACCATCCTGGTGGTGGTGATGATGGGGGTAATCGTCGCTTCAGTATCTGCAAACTCAAACATGTCTAAGTACCGAGCTTTTATACAAGAATATGATTGGATAGAAGTGAAGGCAATAGGTGACGTAGTAATTGAGTCTTCCCGGCTGAACTTATGCTAAAGCTTTCATATCACCTGGACCGATGAGTCCTGTTTTCTTTTACATCACGCAGATGGCTGTGTGAGTGTGTGCTGTTTACCTGGGGAATGATGTACCAGGATGCACTGTGGGACGACAACAAGCCGGTGCAGGGAGTGTAACGCTCTGCAATGTTCTGCTGGGAAACCCCATATCTGCCCATTCATGTGGACATACATTTGACACGTGCCACCTACCTAAACATTGTTGCAGACCAGGTACATCCCTTCATGACAATAGTGTTCCCTGGTGGAAGTCGCTCTTTCAGCAGGATAATGCACCCTTTCACACAGCACACATTGTTCAGGAATGATTTGAGAAACATGAAGAGTGTTGCCCTGGCCTCCAAATTCCCCAGATCTCAATCCAAATGAGCATCTGTAATGTGCGGGACCAACAAGTTCAATCCACAGTGGCTCCACCTCGCAACCTACAGGACTTGAAGAATCTGCAGCTAACGTCTTTGTGCCAAATACCACAGGACACATTCAGGAGTCCATGGGCCGGCGCTGTTTTGGCAGCACATTGCAGACCAAAAGCATAATATGCAAGTGGTCATAATGCTTTGTCTCATCGGTGTAAACCATATTTATCACTGTTGAAAAGGAACCCATTTTTAATGGAGACTGGGTTGTATTTTTTTATGACCTTCAGTAGTATTGTGGTGTTGTTTTTTTGCATCAAAATAAAAAAATTTAAAAAAATAATTTGACATCCTCGTCAACATAAAGATATTGGAAGTGTTTCTCTTTTAAAATATTGATAAGCAAGGTTGTTTGATAGTCTAACTATGTAAAACTATGTGGTCAGATGGATATTATTAATAAATCATATTTTGGTCCAGAACCCTTGAATTTCAACATATGAACCCAGTCTCTAGATCTAAATTAGTTTCAATCAGTCTTTTGAAGTAGGCCAATAGTGGGTTGAGTTGCATCATCACAATGATATCAGAGGAAACTGTCCTCGATGGTCCGTCAGCTGGACGTAAAGCTGTCCTGAAAGAAATCTGTTTCGGCGATATGAGATCAGCGACTTCATAAGTGACAAAGAGCTAGTTGATTTGATCATGCACACATGACTAGCTTCACAGTTGTAGTGTTCTGTAATTGCTCTCTCTCTCTCTCTCTCTCTCTCTCTCTCTCTCTCTCTCTCTCTCTCTCTCTCTCTCTCTCCAGTATCATTTATTTAGCTGGACACATGATAATAATGACTGTGTGTGAGGACGTGTTTGCTTTTATTATCTTAAACTAGTTTAAGATAATACCTTACTAGTCTTCTGACTGCTGAAAAGATGAAGAGGTGGTTATAAAAGGCATGGAGGGATTGGTTCAGATACTCTATATGTAAAGGCGTATAAGGTGTCAGTGTGCCTTCACATGTTTTTACTATAATTAATAGTACAGCTTGCTGTCATAACCATGCGTGAGAGGTTTCCGTAATCGTTTGGCAAATTCTCTACAAATCCCTGCAGCCTAAATCCGCCTAAATCTCCCTCCACATTTTCCTCTTCTCTTTTCTTTCCCCTTTTCATTTTTCTTATTTAATTTCCTTCTGTTCTCTCTGACCATACTCTTTGTTTGCCTTTGACGGCCGTTTGTCTTTGCGCTGAGTACTCTTCCAATTCAATCGTTTGCTCAATCAATCTGTTTTCTATCCTCCTAGTCCACTTTTCTTTTCTCTCCATCCTCATCCCCCTTGTCTTCACTCCATTCATCTATCCGGCTTTCTGTGTGTCCGTCCGTGACTCTCGCCCCCCCCTCATCCTTCTTCTCTTCCTCCTGGTGAACGTCTCTGGGCTCCAGGCTGTCAAAGCCGTTAAGAGCAGCAGCAGTCTCCTCCGATTACACCATGTTTGGGATTACTGCGTACGTGCTCCAGCCCGTTCCATCTGCTCCCAGGCTGATTTTCTGCGCCGTCTCTTGTAAAAGTCGCTGCAGTCGCAGCCAAGCCTCAAACCAGCAGCGCGTCGTGTGTGTGCTGGAACTTGCATGTTCGTGTCTTCTGGCCACCTGTGCTCAGCATGGGTTGAGGTCAGAGATCTGCCAGGCTGTGTACGTTTGGCTAAACCAGAGAATGTGTTCAGTTGGTCAACCACAGATACACATGTGTATGTTAGACCGCGTCTACACCGGACCTGACCGTTGATGCATAGCATCACGCCACAACAGCTATAAGCTGTCAACGCGACAAAGCGACCGTTGCAGATCCCTTTTTCCTTCCTATGCGAAGTATCATGAGTGCTTGGAGTACGTCATAAATAGAACGAGGCATCAGTTTACTGTTGGGGATTTGTCGGGTCTTGTCACGTCACATCCAGTGTAGACAGCATCACTGATTATAATGGGTTCTATTGTCTTTTATCCCATCACACCACTTGCATCTGGTGTAGACACGGTCACAGTAAAGGAAATTTTCATCCTGGCTAATAAACTATCGACAACACTGATAATACCAATAAGACGAGGTTGTGTGTGGGCTGGGCATTGCATTTAATTTGTGGGCATCAAGGAGCCGCTATCAATATGCGCAGTATTGAAATCACGTATGAATGTGCGCTGAATGTGAACTGACGGTCAAAGTGTTGAATGTACATGTAATGTTTTTTTGTTTTTTTTAAGTCTCTTATGCTCACCAAGGCTGAATTTATTTGATCAAAAATACTTTATATTTTTGCATATTTTAACATATAGTTTATTCCTGGGATTTCAGCAGCCATTACTTCAGTCTTCGGAACCGTATGAATGATCCTTCAGAAATAATTTCTAATATGCTGATTCAGTGCACAGTTATTATTTTAATTTTTTTGCACAGTTATTAATAATGGTTCTTATTATCAATGCTTTTCTGATTAATATTTTTGTAGAAACTGTGATGACTTTTTTTCCAGGATTCTTTTTTTGAATAGGTGAAAGTTCAAAAGAACAGCATTTATTTGAAATTGAAATCTTTTTTTACATTATAAAAGTCTTTACTGTGAGTTTAATTAATTGAATGCGTACTTGTCAAATAAAAGTAAAGATCTTATACTTTCCCAAAAAAAATTTATTGTGTGTATCAAGTGTATCAAGGTTTCCTCATAATCATAATCATAAATGTTCTTGAGCAGTAAATCAGCAAATGAGCTTTCTGAAGGATCATGTGACAATGAAGACTGGAGTAATCAGACTGAAAATTCAGCTTTGATATCACATGAATAAACTACATTTTAAAATATATTAAAATACAAAAACTTTATTTTAAATTGTAATAATATTTCACAATATTACCGTTTACTGTATTTTTCATAAAATAAATGCAGGATTGGTAAAAAAAAAAAAAAAAAAAAGAAGTTATTCAAGACTTTTGACAGCCAGTATAATAACTAGAAAGTTCAAAAGAAGCATTTATTTCTTAGTGTAAAATCACGGTGCATTTTTTAACATGTTCACAGAAAATCTCTAGTTCAGTCCAGTGGGATTTTCTGAAAAGCTTGTCAGCTCTAGCAACAGTAGCCAAGGTCAACTGAGGGTTAATTACACTGTATAATGGACACTGGTGTAAAGCGTGACCTCACACGGAGTTAGATTGAGATTTCCTTGGCCACTGGTCCATACCTGCCAAACACATTAAAAGTTCAGCACTTCTTTGGCCAAGTTTATCTTTTCATCTAGATCAATGGTGTCCAATAACACATACCTCAAATCTGGTTAAGCTTTACTGCATGTTACAGTATTAATACCCAGCTACAGGACTAAAGAAAGAAACTAAAGAAAGAAATTACAGACATGATTTATTCTGTCATTCTTTTACCAGTAAAGACAAATGTGAGCCCATTCTAATTTGATGGTCTAGGTGGGGGGTAGTAAGAATGAAGAGTGTTCTCAAAACGAATATCTCATCTTGACACCACAGTTATTTAAACTGAAACAGAGAAAGTATGAGTGAATTTATGCATGCTGATTTCTCCTCTCCTGTAATTTAGTGAAATTTCAACATGAGAATTCCATCATATTTTGTTCCCTTTTTTCTTTTCTTTTCTTCCATACGTTTTCATTTGCATTCATTCGTACATCAAGGTCACATTAACATAACTGGCAAAATATTAAAAGATTTTATACTCTCTTTATGACTTTCACTCTGAACCCCTTATCTACAACGACCGCACTTTGCTTGCTTCAGAAAAAGGGGGATAGAGTTATCAAAAAAAGAAATGGAAAGAAAAAAGAAGCCCCTTTTGCATAAAATGGCAAGTTAAAGAAATCTAAAACAGTTGCTGAGGAACTCTAAATAATCATTATGCTTTTGGAGATGAATACATTAACATAACTTAGAGCTCTGGAAGTAATCACCAGTCTAAGAGTGCGAGGTCTCCCCAAGGGCTTGTTTCTTTCTGGCCTGTCACTCAGTTTAAACCCTGACCCTCCTAGAAAAAGAAGGATTGCAGAACCCAAGCCCTGTGGTTCCCTCTAAGACTTACCAACAAGATGCAAGGTAGGGATTAGTTCATTGCTTTGTTAGTATGTATAACTGTATAGAAGCAGCAAGAAAACGTTAGTGGTGGAATATATTTCAATAACTACCATTCAGGTATGCTGTCACTGAGTTGGCAAATGTGTCATAGTAGCTGTTTCTATGGTGGCCCTCAGGGGCATGACGTATCGCTGTTAAAGAAGCAAACAAAACTTGACAGGGCGACAACATTAAGCTGCAAAAACATTTGTTAAAATGATTGATTTTTCATTCATTTACATCTAGCCAGTAATCTTATCCTGCTGAAAAAACAGGCCTGAACCAGCCTAAACTGGTTTGTAACTGGTCTGGTCTCCTAGTGTGGTCTAGTTTGGTTTTAGAGGAGTTTTGAGACACTTGTTAGTCGGGGAGGCTAGCTGGTTGATCATCTAAAGCACAGCTGAAGACCCCACCATCTAGACCAGTTTAAAACACCAGCAAAGACCAGCAAATCATAATAGCAGGTTATTTTATGCTACCGATGCACTGCTTTTTAAAAGCATGAAGGTAGTGTCTTATCTTATTGTCTAAAGGGTTTGTCCACCCTCATGTCATTCTAAACCTCTATGACTTTGTTCTGTGGAACATGAAAGAAGATATTTTGGCAACCAAACAGTTTTAGTTCCCATTGACTTCCTTTGTTTGTCCATGCAACCCATTCTCACTCCCAAGGCGTCAAAAACTGAAGCATGGTCAAGCGGGGCGCCCCCGGCCTCACAATGAAGACACCAAAGGCACCCCTCGGCGTCACTATATGGACGAATTTGGAACTCCATTGCTTTCAATGGGAAACCTGTGGCGTCAACAACAGACGCAAATTTTATCAGTAGAAAATCGGCCTGAAGAAGTCTCATTCCGAACACATCGCGATATTTGGCATCAGTTCACGTGTACCAGATCGTAAATACGCTGTCCTAATAATGTTTGTTATAATGTCTTTTCTGTTTGTCGATATTAATCAGATTAGCTCATGTTCAGTCACTGCATTATATCTGTCATTCCACGGAGGCTTTGCGTTTCATTGCTTTCTTTCAACACCTTAATAATACGGTGAGTAAACACTGTCTGTCACGTGACGTGCTATAGGCCTTCAATCAGTTAATCATATCAGGTTCAATTAAGAGCACAGTAAAAACAACACTTACCATGCTTTTACCACAGTAACCTCAGTTGTACTGTGATGGGTGTAGTAAAGGACAGTAATCATAAAACTTACCATGCTTTTACCACATTATTGGTAGTTTAAATGTGATATTTGTTGTAAACTCACAGCAACCACAACACTTACCATGCTTTTACCACAGTAACTTTAGTTGTACTGTGATAGGTGTAGTAAAAGGATAGTAACCACAAAACTTGGAGGAGACGGACAGCTACAAAAGCTAATATTCTCAATGGTGTGTATTTGTTGGTTTTAACCCTTAATCAAACATTTGATCAAACATTTGTTGTTTCTTAAAACTTTTCTTACAAAACCCATAGCCCAATCAGTACGAATATAGTCTCAAAATCTTAACAATTCACAAGATTTAACAAGTTTTCAAATTCGTACGATACTAGTACATAATTGTATACTCGTACATAATCCTGCAGCTTTTACTCCTACTGCTGTCATTGGCTAGCCTCATTCCTGTACATATTTATCGCGATATTTGTAAATCAGTTGCGCCCCTTCTATAGTCGGATGTCCCACACACTGTCAGAAAGTTTATATTAATTGCATTGTATTCTTTAAAATTATTACAAATTGGACCCTGTCTGTTCATGTTCCAATGATACATGATGTCTCTCCACACCTCATAACCTTCCTCTGTTTGCAAGAGTGGAAAAGCTCATTTGACTTGTCACATGACATCAGTTATTCGATTATTTTGTCATAATCATATAATAAATCAGATCAGTTACACTGCTGATAACTGTCCCGTTTGCATGTAAAACATGTTATTTTTAAACAAATTCATATGAATATTGTTTGCTATTAAAGACATACTTTTATTCATAGAAATGCCCACATATCAGTGAACGTATTACATAAAAATGCATTTAACATTTAATTATGCAACACTCTTTACAGAAATAAATCCTATAGTTATATATAAAAAAGAAATCAAGCATCACTGGCAAAGGCTCAAAAGAGACCATGCCTTTCTAAAAGATCTTTTAAAATAGGTTGCTGTTGATATGGGTAAAACAGTTTCTGTTCAGTACTTAGCTTATATTATTTTCATTCATTTTATTTATATAGCACAAACAAACACAACAGAAGTTGACCACTGTGCTTTACAAGGTTAAAGTCCAGGAAACATGAAAGAAGGAGCAAAATAAACCATTAACACATAATGTAATAAAACCATAATTGATATTTAGTGAAATGCCCAGTCAAAAAGATAAAACTTTAGCTTAAATTTAAACTCATGTAAAGAGGAATTATGTGCTGCAATATTATATAATACTTCAACGTGTATTTTATATAATGTACTGACTACTGCTTTGTAAATTTAAATAAGGAACAGGCAACTCTCGACTGGCCCTTTTGCGTTCTCCTTTTTGAGGTGGAGAGTTTACCTCCAACCCTAATTGAGCACACCTGAAAATTTTAACCAAAGTCTTGAGGTTTACTTATAGACAATCGGAAGGTGGGTTTGAGGTTGAAGCTAAATCTGCAGGACAGTGGACGCTGAGGGCCAGAGTAGCCCATCACTGCTTTAAATAACACAGAACATAAGCTGACCTGACTGTCCATTAAATAACTTAATTTTAATCATTTGTGTTTTTTGTTTTTCTTTCAGACCAGGACTGTAGAACGCCTGACAATGGGATGTTGAGACTTCTTCCTCTGGTTGAGGAAAATCTACACCACATCAGTGATCACATCCACAACTGAAACTCATCCACAAACTGTTTAGATGAGGAAGAAGAACATGAACATGATAGAAGGTGCGTTTCCATTACAGATTTGCGCAAAACTTTTGCGATTTTTTTCAAAATGTCGACAAAAAACTATATTGCGAAACGGCTTTCCATTAACCGATGTTACGCGACTAAAACGTCATTTTTTCCTCTCGCGATAATGCCGACGATGTTGGTAGGTTTACATATATCCCAGCCACTGCACTGGCCATTATTATTAATGGAAGGAGACGTATGCGTGTTATCCAAGCATTAATGGTAAGGACCCTTATACTTGGAATGGTTGATGTTTCTGGGTGTTTCTCCCTCATATCTGCTTCGAGGTCTTGATTGTGGCAGTTCTTTGAGGTTTAGAATCCAGTATTCCTGTAATTATTTTATCTTTTATGAATTTATTAAAGAACTCTGTCTCGTATTCTGTCCAAACATACCGCGTCATCTACATCAGGTGTATTTAAATGTGACTCAACAAAGTTTGTTGTCCATGATGAGGAGAATAGATCTGTGTAGATTGTACTGCCCTTCCACCCCCAGGGGCCCAGCAACGGCCCCCGGAAGAGCAACAAACCCCCCCCCCCCCCCCCCCAAAAAAACCTTTATAGTTAACTTAATGTATAGCTACCATAATAATAACACCAAAACATACTTTGTAATATGAAGCGCCCTTTTATATGGGTTAAAAGATAGTCTAATCACAGCGAGTTCTGCGATAATGTCACAGCCAATGACAATCCAGTTGAACAGATGCTTCACACTTACTTGCCCATTTATGGTAAATGATGACAGTTCTCTTCTGGTTCCGGCTGCAGGGATAGATACCTTAAATATTTAATATTTGGGCTGTTAAACATGTATTCCTTCTAATTAAATAATAAAACTCACATTTAAAAACAAAAGACTCCTCTGTGTGGTTACCATCCAAAAAAGAGTTCACATGATCAATGACACAAATTAGCTTTTTTGATTAGACTGATGCATAAATACATTTGAAAGAGAAACCTTTTTCTAAGCAATGATGACCTACAGCGGGGGTAGTTTTGCAGTATTTTAATTAAAGATAATTACATGTTCTAAAGTGCTTCTAACATTTACAGTGTATGTATAGTATGTCAAAGGTATATCAATTATATTCAAATACATAACATTCCAATATTTAATGTCAAACTGTTTAAAGACAAAGATAGTGCCAAAACTACTGCACAACAGTATAAAAATCAGTTAGTTATATAAAAACAAAAATTAGCCAGATTCAGAGGCAATCTATTATAGTGACACATACAGTAACATTAAATAATTTTTTTACATGGTTTGTATTTTTACAAACCAAGAGTTTTACCATAACATAACCATAATATCACCATAACTTTGTTATGTGAAAATCTATTTGTTTCTTCCCTTTAAAGAACAAATCAGCAAAAACTTAAGCACAACATTTTACATTCTCAACTTTAATTCTATATCATTGTGATTATTGTAACTAAATGAAAGGCAACTTAAAATAGTTAATGATTATAAATGTCTGCAAGAAAATGCTTCTATAAAATACATTCACGGGTAGGCCTATATTACATTTACATTAACCAGGTAGTGATATAATGATACCATAGATGTAGTTATGGTGGACATTTACTATAGTGACCACTGTAATAAAAGGTTTAATGAAGCTAATGGATGGCAATGAATATGTCCTTTAGCAAAACTCCTGAATGAGCACTGAAGCTTTTTTGATAAAGGCATTAGGCAGACATCAAGTACAGTTTATAGATGTCAAGTATACAGTTTAAGAGAAAATAAAATGCTTTAACAACATGGAAAAAGATAAATGATTATTTTCAATATTGGTTCTGCATATAGTATATCAAAGAGATCATGAGGAGGAGTGGGACTTCACATGAAGACTTTCAGAAACTGTGACAGAGCAAAGGGTGCACCTCGCTGGACACATCCTACGCATTCCCAAACAACAACACCCAAAGACAGTTATGAAGTGGACACCACCAGGAGGACGCAGGAGACAGGGAAGACCAAGGAAGACATGGAGACAGATGTTTCACGAAGACATGAAGAATGTCAGTGTCCCATGGGAAGATGTGGAGATGGAGCTACGGATGCAGTTGTATAGTTGAATTTCGTAGAATGGCTGAAATAGAGGGATGCCGTCACAGAGAGCATTTGCATTCCTTTAAACGTCCTCATCTTCATTCCGCTCCCTTGGTAATCACAGACTGCTAACAGAGATCGGAGCTCCGTTGATGGTTGTGGCGAGAGGGAGAAGAAAAAAAAACTCAAGGCTCATTTGCAAATGCTGGTGAAGTTGTGTACTTAAAACTCTCCCCTCATCCTCTCTCTTAATCACTCTCTTAGTCACTTTCTCTCTCACACGCTCCTCATAAAATCCCCCTATTAGCATATTCTTCGTCTCAAGTTCACAAAGAAGCACATATGGACTTGGCGTGCAGAATGCTGTCCATTTAATGAGCGGAACTCTCTATCTCTGATATCAGACCAAAAGTATGTGTGTGTGACACACTGTATTGTATGGTCTCCAGACATCACATCGTCAAAGCACACACAAAGCAGTTTATTATTTGAGAAGATGAATGAAAGGAAGAATAAAGATGTTTTTGGTGCTTCCGAATTGATTGTGCAGAATGGACTGTGCGGCAACATTGCAACACATTCTGTAGCTTTTTTTCTCTCTGCGGTTTGCATTGGCTGATATGAAGGCCTGAGAGATGTGTCTGGCTCTTTTTAACTGCGAACACAGATTCCATTTGAATACAGTGTGATAGCGCCGCCGTGTCGCGTTGTGACTTCCATTGGCTTTCCTCGTCACAGGCCTCTTTTTTATGCCACTTTTGTGATGCGAGTGGCAAGATGCTGCTTAGGGGGAGGCTTGTGTTGCCTCTTTCTTTCTCAGCACTTGCAAAAATGGGAAAAATAGAAACACATCCTAGACTAATGCATTTCTATGTCGTGTGTGTTTCTTTTTCAGCGTGTGGCATTGCAGGTCTCATAGTCAAACGTTCCAAATTGTGCTGATAATATAATGAATGATTATATAATGGACAGGGTATCACCAATTGCAGTCCATAATGGGAAAGAAAAGTACATTTTTCTGTATTTCAAAAGCATTTCCAAGTCTGTCAAGCACATCTAACATGGATGGTTCACAAGTGTGATTGTTATTCATCATGTCCTGTAGGGTTACCATAGACGTTTTAGTGTTTTATACATGGCTATCTGAATCTTTCATGGAAGATCAAAATCAGATTTACCCTTTTTTCCTGTAAAGAACATGTCCAGATTACCAGATTATATTTCATCCCCCTGCATTGTGAAAACAATTGCATCATTATCATCACTGTAATGTAACAAACAACAAAACATTAGTTTCAAAATTATTGAATGTGGGGTATGAGTTCAAGGATTTGGTGTTGGTAAGATTGTTGAAACCAGTTGTGCTGCTTACAATGTTATTTTAGTATTATTTATACCGTATATACATATATTTATGTGTGTGTACCGCTCATTGGACCGCAGCATTTATAATAATACATTTTAAATGATCATGTAAAGATAAGGAGGGCTGGCTATGGAATGTTACTTCTGTACTTCTGTTTAATTTTTTTATGGTCCTAAAAATAGGCTTAATTTTTTTATGGCAAAATATAGTTTTAATTTTCAGGTGAAATGTGTTTTCATAAGATTCACTGCTAGTTCAACTTTGATAGCATCTCTGTAGAAACGGGGGGGAAAAGAGAAAAAATAAATACTTTTTTTCCCACTACCAGCATGGAGAGATCAAAGCAGACGGTTATTCTCAATCACAAAATGACCTCCCTTACCGAGTGCCTTCAGATAACAAACACACTTGTTGAAGAAGTGTATAAAAACAGTGCTATTCATGTAGCGCAAGCATCTTTATATAGAACTGTCTGAATGACGGTCAGTGAGCTGTTGACACTGCGCTGAATCTGCTCCCTGGGGTTTAGATAATGTGAGGATCTACTGATGGTTGTGAGACTGACAGAACGTGAAGGGGGCCTGAAAGAGAGCGAAGATGAGAAACCGTGAAAAAGAGCTAAAGCGAGAACAAGGCTGTGTTTTGACTTGGCTGACTTTCTGCTAACCGACAGAATGAGTGAATGAAAGCTCTTCACCGACAAACCGAGGACAGGGGATAGGATCGCACAGACGTCGGGAAAGAGCCAGATGAAGGGAAAGCTCACAGCTGTCTCCCAACAGAAGGAAGCTTCGCTCTCCTGATGTTACAGGTGCAGACCCACTCCTTTTATTCTCGCTCTCTTTTTCTCTCCCACTGAAGGTTGTCTGGCGTGAACGCCCTCAGTAAATGTCAGAACAAGCTGCTGCTCTTCCCAGACCACGCAGTGGGAGAACCACCAACCTCATCGCCTTGGCAACCCCTTGTCTCTCATCCGAAAGAAAAAGGCGAGGAGGAGGAGAAGAAAAGGGCTTTTATGCCGCTGACCCCCCTCCTTTCCCTGCGCACACACTCAGACATGCCCATCAACACTCCCCGAGAGACCCTTCTGAGACCTGAAACATGTGGGTGAGCTCCCAGGCTTTCTGAAAAGACTGGAGAGAAAAGAGAGCACTGAGGAGAAAAAAAAAAACCTTTGCCAGGGAAAATGTTGTAGACCTATATAGACTTTGCTAGACCAGCTAGACTGCTGTTAGGACCATGCTAGATTGACAGATAGGCAAATTGGTAACACTTTACAATAATGTTTAATTAGTTAACATGAACTATAATGATGAAAAATACTTGGAAAGCATTTGTTAATCTGAGGCACGTTTACAAGACAACGATGTACTAAAACGTGCGTTTTTTGCATACAGATGAAAATGTTGCAAAAAAATTATCCACGGAAATGACTAAAAACGCTGTATTATTCATGCCAGGCCAGTAGTTGGCGATGCCACTCTGTAAAGAAACGTCTCGGTTACATATGGTAACCCTCATTCCCTGAAGGAGGGAACGGATATGTACTTTCTGTTAGGAAGGAGAACGCTGCGGAACCCACATTCTTCCCTGAAGGAGTTATGTGGAGATATACATATGGATATACATATTGTACTGCATATGAATACTGGGTGACTTAGCCCAAGGGAAAGACACAGGCTTCCGTTTAGGAGCAGCCGTGAAAGAAATGCACATATGGGATCCCCACGGAGTCACACATATGGGACCCAGCCCAGACCTGGTTCTCAAGGATTCAACGGATAAGGGCCTGGCGCCGGACGCTCCGCCATGTCCGGGCCAAGGGTGTTGGAGGACTCAACAGGGTTTTTTCACTCTGGAGCAATAAGGGTGCACAGTAGGGTGCAGCAACCCGGCAGAGCCGGGCCTCTCAGTGCTTCTACCCATTTAGGGTGAGAACACGGGAGGAGACCAGCTCTACACGTAGGCTATAATATCTTGTGAACGTATTAGGTGTCCACCCAGCCCGCAGCTGTACATATATCTGTTTGCGAGGAGCCACGTGCCAGTGCCCAGTAGGATGCTATGACTCTCGTGGAGTGAGCATGCAACCTGAGCAGGCAGGGCACGCCTTGTGCTAGGTAAGCCAAGGCGATGGCATCCACTATCCAGTGGGCCATCCTCTGCTTGGTGACAGCCTTTCCCTTCTGCTGGCCTCCGTAACAGACAAAGAGCTGGTCTGAGGTCCTGAGACTTTGAGTTCTGTCCACGTACAGACACAGAGCGCGAACGGGACAGAGCAAATCCAGGGCTGGGTCTGCCTCCTCCAGGGGCAGTGCTTGCAGGTTCACTACCTGGTCCCTGAAGGGAGTGATAGGAACCTTGGGCACATAGCCAGGCCGGGGTCTCAGTACAACATGGTTGTCACCTGGCCCGAACTCTAGGCATGATTCGTCGACCGAAAATGCCTGCAGGTCCCCTACCCTCTTGAGAGAGGCCAGTGCAACCAGCAGCGAAGTCTTCATGGAGAGAACCAGGTCCGCGTCGGCCAATAGGGAGCCACCAGAAGGACCTGCTCCTCGTCCTCCCTGACTTTGCACAGGGTCTGTGCAAGCAGGCTCACTGGGGGAAACTAATATTTGCGGAGGCCCCGGGGCCAGCTGTGTGCCAGTGTGTCCGTGCCAAGTGTTCCCTCGGTCAGGGAGTAAAATAGCTGGCAGTGTGAGGTCTCTGAGCAGGCAAACAGGTCTAGCTGAGCCTCCCCAAACTCTCTCCAGATCAGCTGAACCCGCCTAGGGGTGGAGTCGCCATTCTCCCGGGAGCACAGCTTGTGACAGCTCGTTGGCCACACGGTTGAGCACACCGGGGACATACATGGCTCGAAGCGACCTCATATGCTTCTGACTCCAGAGGAGGAGATGGTGGGCGAGTTGTGAAATACGACGGGACCGTAGACCACCTTGTCAGTTGATGTACGCAACGGTCGCAGTGTTGTCTGTACGGACCAGCACATCCCTGCCCTGAAGCGGCCTTTTTAAGCGGCTCAGAGCGAGACGTACTGCTAGCAACTCGAGAGTTGATGTGCCAATGAAAAAAGATCCTCTGCACGGGGGAGAGTTTGCGCTTTTCCCAGTGGACCTGAAGACCCAACTGGCTGAGGTGCCTGAGCATGAGGTCCCTGTGTTCGCATAACTGATCTCGAGAGTGTGCTAGTATGAGCCAGTCATCGAGATAGTTGAGGATGCGAACGCCCTGTTCTCTCATGGGAACAAGGGCACCCTCCATGACTTCCATGAAGACACGGGGAGACAGGGGGAGACAGGGACAGCCCGAAGGGCAGGACTTTGTACTGATATGCTCGACCCTCGAACGTAAAGTGCAGAAACGGCCTGTGTCGAGGGAGAATCGAGACATGAAAGTACACGTCCTTCAAGTCGATCGCTGCAAACCAATCTCGGGTCGGGATGCATTTGAAAATGCGTTTCAGCGTGTGCATTTTGAATGGTAGCTTGTGGAGACTCCGAATGAAAACTCGCAGATCCAAGATCGGTAGTAGCCCACCGCCTTTCTTGGGTACAATGAAGTAGGGACTGTAGTACCCTGACCTCATATCGGCTGGAGGGACCAGCTCAATCGCATCCTTCGCCAGTAGGACTGCGATCTCCGCCCGCAAGACATGGGCATCAGCTGCTGTCACTGTAGTGGAGTGGATGGCCCGAACCTTGGGAGTGGATTCTCTCCTTCCACTGCTGAAACTGGAAGAAACTGCTCTTTTATTGAAAATGTTGGTACCGCTGGTTTTAAGGCCAGCGGTGGAACACAAATAAAAGGGAACAAAATATTTTCCACCCGGCCTTCTTCCAGGGGAGGGAGCGGTGCGGTCACCATCTCCTGGAGAGCAGTTAAGTCAAGTCACCTTCATTTATATAGCGCTTTTAACAATATAGATTGTTTCAAAGCAGCTTTACAGTGATAAAAGGAAATTAAAGTAACAGAGATTGTTTTGGCTTTACAGCAGCTCTAGAATAAAGTTAATGTCCAGCTAAAGTTAGTTTTGATTGATTCACTTCCGTCGCAATGATCAGTCCCATCCATCTCCGGGTCGCCCGTCCTAGGGCCGCTTACTCCTGGCTTTGCCGCCCCTCTTGGCAGGGGCCTGGACAGGTGGGGCGGCCTGCCTGCGACAGGCTCCTCTGCGCCGCCTAGGTGGGGGCTGCTGCTGCAGCGCGAGGGCAGACGCAGGAGGACCCCCCCGGCAACTAGCAGACTGAGGGTCCGTAGGCGATGGGGTGGAGGCGAAGGTCTCGACCGCGTCGCCGAAGAGGACAGTCTGGGACATGGGGGAGTTAAGGAACCTGAGCTTGTCGGTCTCCCTCATGTCAGCCAGACACAGCCAGAGGTGATTCCTGGACCACCATAGTTGAGAACATTCTTGGAGAACTTGTGGATCATGACCACCCTCGTGCAGGTCCTTCAGTGCCTTGGCCTGATGGACCTGCAACAATGCCATGGCGTGTATGGCAGAGGCGGCTTCCCCACAGGCCTTGTAAGCCTTGCCGGTTAAGTCCGTCGAGTACTTACAGGCCCGGGAAGGGAGACACGGTTCTCCGCGCCAAGTGGAGTTTGGGCACAGTTGCATAGCAATGGCCCGCTCCACTGGTGGGATACGCGTGTAACCCTTAGCCGCCCCGCCATCAAGGGTGGTGAGGGAGAAGAAGCCACCAGGACCGTTTCTAGCAGTAAAAGGTGCCGTCCATGCCCCTGTGAGCTCTTCATGCAACTCCAGGAAGAAAGGCATTGGGGTGGGTTGCTGAGAACCAGCGCGCACCACCCCGAGATACCAAACGTCCAGCCTCGAGGCGCTCGGGACACGGTGGAGGGTTCCACATGAGCCCGATCCTGTTGGTGGCCTGGGAAAGCATGGCCATCATCTCCGGGTCGGACTCGGGCACCGCTGCCACACCCGAAGGAGGGAGCGCCGCCGAATCGTCATCCGCAGAGAAGACTGACCCACCCTCCGATGCAGCGATCGACATCTGTTCATCATGGGGAGCGCCGAAGGAAACGACTGGTACACACCTTGTGGATGGTCCAGCACATTCCGTTGCAGGAACAAGAGTCTCGACCGTAGCTCCAAGATGGTCATCTTCCCACATTGGGTACATGACTCATCCACGAATGCTGCCTCAGCGTGTTCAGTGCCTAGACACGCGAAACAGCGCTCGTGACCATCCCGTGATCCCAGGTAATGACCGCATCCAGAAACACACAGGTAGAGTGACATCTTTAAAAAGACGCGCTCTACCCGTGTAAGCTCTTTTAGGGACTGCTCTCCTTGGTGCTGAAGTATGCAGGGGAACGGTTGCAGCGAACACAGACAGGAATGTGCACCTGTCGTGCGCTGTCTCTCTTGCTTGCGATCTTACCAGCCGTGAAAACATTTTTTTTTTTTTTTGCTCAAAAAACTGAAAAATAGAGAAAGAGAGAAGTCAACCACGATGCCGTGCCGTATCGCCCACACCAGATTGGAGAGATCCCGTAGAGAGCTCGCTTGTCTTGTAACACTCTTGATTGTAGAGAACTCTTGATTTGCTCCGAAGCAAAAAGCTGAAGTGCAAATCACACCTGCTGCTCATTATATACCTGCACTGCGTGGCTGAACAGCTGATGCAAGTGATTGCACGCCAATGTGCATTGGCTCGTTTAGTTTCACTCTAAGTAGATTGGCCTCTCTAGCGAGATTCCTATTCATCGGTCACGACGTACGTCGAGAGTGACCGACTGATAGGGAACACTACACGCCAATAGACTGAACACGTATTACAGTGTAGTCATTTTGTAGTCCAAGCTAAAGGATGCAGAAGTTACGAGAGGGTAAGTTAAAATGTTCGGTTGTTGGATGTAGTAACCATCACACCGTCTAATGTAGATGAACTGCCGCGCTTGTGACAGGGCGCATGTTTAACTGAAAGAACGAGCAGAGAGAGAGACACGGTCGCGCGCGCGCACTCTCTCTCTTCGGAGCCAGGCGAAAGTGTAAACAAGACTTCACCGTCTCCAAACTAGGCGCTGTCTTGCTCTCTCTCCCTCGCACATATTAATCAAAATAAATCGACACGGTGGTAAAAGGTCTGAAGACCATGTGTAAATACAGTAACACACCATTGCGATACATACATCCATATGAAGACGTTGTTCTGCAGGTTCGTCGTCTTCATTTTCATCTCGCTCTGGCTCCGACTCTGGCTCGAACATTTAAGGCTGGATGGACAAGTCTTCCGTTGTTGACATTTTGTTAATAACGTGTGAATAAAAAGTTTCTGTGCCGCTAGATAATCGTATCTCTGCTATCAAACTACAAAAATGGCCGAACGGGGTGGAGTTGAACCGAGTGTCACCTCTGCAACCTGGAGAGGGGGCGGGGTATGAAGTGTCTCAATTGCATTTAAAGAGACCGCACCAAAACGAGTTGCTCTCAGACGCACATCAGAAAAGGGGTAGAAAAGGGGCCTGTGGAGCTATAATAATGAGGAATTCAGACCCAAGCATTGCAGTTCTGCTTTATATAGACCACAAATGTATGATTTATATGTAAAAAGGAACGATTTAAAAGCATGATATGTCTCCTTTAAATTCAGCTCCTATGATTCACTATGGACATGAAAGATGTCTTATATATTATTTTTTTCCCCTCCCTACTGTGTGAGCTCCATATTCTCTGTGCAGAGCGAGCCTTATGTGTCATCAGACCACATGGGGCCATTTTGTTGGATGGTACTTTGAGACTGCAGGTGCTCTCTCTATAATGGCTGCTGGGACTGCATTTCTTTCTCCAAAGTGCCCTGTCTTTCTCTTTCTCGCAGTCTTTCTCTCCCTATGTGCCACCTCTTACTGCGTCCCTGCAGCTGAGCTCCTACCTCTTGAAAACTGTTGTTTGTGTGGTATTTTTCATGAGAGAGTGAGAGTTTGAGAAGAGGGTGGGTGTGTAGTCTGGCTTTATGGCGATGTTTCATCAGGTCGCTGTGGCGACAGCGTTTAGCAGAGCTCCTCAGGGAGAGAGGAAACGACTGTAAGAGGAAGAAAGAAAGAGCAAGAAAAGTAGAAAAGAGTGACTGAATTAATAAGGTCAGCAAGTTTTCAGCAAGTGATCCTGTTGCACGTGCTTAACGTGCCATCTTGCTTTTGTTGGGTTGGTAACTAAGAAGAGTATTACTGCAGACTGTTATCCGTTTTCTGTTAGCGTTCCCATTCATCTCAATGGCAACGGCTCACTTAACACTGGTTGTCTGACAGCAGCACAAATAACACATACAGTACAATTATTGTAAATATATATATATATAATTTTTTTTTTTACTTAACTTTATTTTAAACACTAATTGACTGACAGCACCACAACATTTTTTTTTTATTTCATGCCGTTAAGAGTCCTTCAAAATAAATGAATAATTGGTTAAACATCTACTGTAATACACTGAAATGCTTGTTTATTTTATCTTGCATGCAAGACAAATGTTTTGACAGAAGACACTTTTCGAAAGCTACTACTTATGAATGAATATCAAAGGACAAAGATTTTTGTTGCCCATATTATAGTTTCCACATCTATCATCAAGGGCTAATTTCGAATACTAACAAGCCAAATCTTGAACTAAACCTAACAAACCTAAAAGAGGCGATAATCACAATGTCTATCTTACAAATGCATGTGTCATTAAACTAGATATGTTGTTATCCAAGTAGCTAACTATAAACATGCAGACTTTATCACTTGTTGCTTTGCATTGACAATGGTTGACCACAAAATACAGTTTGAGCTAATGTTTACACTGCTGTAGCAACGCTTTGCACATTTGCTACAAAACTGAGGTTAGAGTTTGCATGTTTATTTTTACATATTTTAAAGATCCAAAATTCATACAACTTGTATTTCGTGACAAGTGCTTTAATTGTTTTCAACCTTTAAACCAAGAAAAATATATAGTAAGCTAGCAACCAGTGACAGTGTTAGCATCTGTCTTTCATGTTTATTTTTAAGCAGCAACCTAGAGCTAAAATAGATATCCAATGTCCCAAAAATCACTTTTATGCCTTTTTCTTTTTGTGTGAAAGATTTCTCTCAAAGTGAAATGTTTACACTTTTTCCTCTACTGATCATCTGCTGACTGAGTTTCATCACACTGATTTGAAGAAAATGTGTGATTGAAGACATTTTGTGTTAAAATTGCCCTGGTCTCCACTGTATATGTCAGACCTAAGAGTGACAGAAAGATGTGAGGCGCTTTGCTCAGTACGGCAGTGGCTCGGGTCTTGGAGAACCATGTGGTTTTATGTGAAAGACTGTAGTTAACGCTGTCAAAAGGTCTGCACTCACCTTACCTCACTGTCTTTATTCTTTTCACACAACTGGTGTAATTTTCCTTCAAACACAATATTCTAGTCACTTTCTTTTTCGTGGTGCATTCGCTCTTCTTGCACATGTATTTAATGTTTCCTCTTGACAGCTCAACAGTATATCTTATTTCACTCTCCTTATCTGTGTCATTCATTCCAGCTGCCTCTGCTCTTTATTTCTCAATTTCAACTTCTCTCTCTCAATCTCTCTTTCTCTCAGTCCTCAACATTGTAATTTCCTTTAAGTCACTCTTAACAATAGTTCCACTCTCTCTCCCTTTCAGTATGATATACAGCCTACCCGACACATGTCTCTTTCACTCTATATATTAAAACCTTTCTCTGTATTAACTGCCGTGATGTTGTACAGTGTTTTACAGGCATGTTACACAGGATATGAGAGGTTATTTTTTTTCCTTCTGTCTTTGTGAGACTTGTGTGGTTTTTATTGTATGGTCTCCTCAATGACACAACCCAGAGGTCACAAAAACAATATATTTCATATCCTGAGGATTTCTGAGCTATCCATTCTGTGCGTGTTTGGCCACCCTTGAATCCACTAAGACTTCAGTTTCTGTTAATTTGTGCATGTGTGTGCCTTTGTGTGTGTGTGTGTGTGTGTGTGTGTGTGTGTGTGTGTGTGCGTGCGTGCGTGCGTGCGTGTGTGTGTGGAGAGAGAGGCATTTTACTCACACTTTGCTCTAAACCTATTTACTTTATTTATTTCATATTCTAATTCATGAACAAATCGTTCAGATTGGTTGGATCGGCTGATTAATTTAAAAGATCTGTCTCAAAGAATAGTTGATGTAATGAATCGACAGCTAGAGCAGATGTCAAGATTTCAGATGTCAACCTTGGAAAACAGCCTTCAAATTGTTTATCTGTGTTCCACAGAAGAAAGTAAGTTGTTCAGGTTTGGAACAACATGAGGTTATGCAAATTATAACAGAATTTTCATTTTTGAGTGACCTGGGGCCTGTACCATGATAGTAGTTGAACAAATTCAGGGTTACAGGATTAGTTTTGAGTTGACAAAACCAAACCAATCCAACCAGGCTTTGTTAGTACCATGATGCTGATCATCAACTTTGATCCTGAGTTTAAGAGTTTAGGTGTGACATCAGTAGCGATCAGCCAATCACATGCTGAGAAAGAGTTAAACTACAAATTTACACAGCAAGAAGAAATATCTGTCTATGAAAGAGGACGACTAAAATAAAAAGTCTTGCTATCCACCTTATTCTGCTCTAAACAATACGCGCTGCCATAACGACGACTCCGGTTGCCTACTTCCGGTTCGTAGCGCTTGACCTGTACTAGCAGCGAGATAATGAGTTTAAGGCAAGCTCCTCATGTGCTGTTGTTGGTTGTTTTAACAATTCAAAGAAGATTTCAAACTTTTTAGAAACTGAGTGTTTCGAGCATAAGATAAGAAGGAGATAATGCCCATGTCCGGTTCCGTATCAGATACATTCAATAAAGTAAACGTTTAGCGCTAGAGTGATTAGCTGTGTTAAAACTGAAGCATAAGAAAAAAAGTCTGAAAACTTTGCCCATTAATTAGATGTGCAAGGCAAGCAGGCAAGTTTTCGGGTTGTTATGGACAATTAAAAATGTGAATATTCACGTTGCACTAGCGGTGGACTTTCAGTGAATTTATTTAAAGATTTATTTTTTAAAGAGCTGTTTGTGAGTCAAAAGAACCGGCTCTTTTCAGTGAGCTGAGTCAAACGAGCCGAAATGTTTACTTTTCACATCGTTTTAAAAATAAAAACAGTACAGTATACAGTAGTCATAACTTAGAATTTTATTAACGTGTGCTATAAACATATAATATACAATAATGTAATTTTTACTTGTTATATCAAATGTGATAATTGCTAGTTCATTTAAAATATCAAAATATGCACCCCATACACTTACCCTGTTTTAAATGAAATAACGATGTCATAATATTGTGAGATTTACACCATTATGGAAACAATAGAGAATGAATGACATTCTCTGTGATCGATTCGCGCTACGGTAGCATTTTTCGACAAGGCAGCACAAATCGTCGGCACACCCTATGGCCCTATCTACTACTTAATAACTACAAACGATCACCGTAGCCTTTACGCTAGTACTAACATTCTATGTAAACAAGCACTTCAACCGGAAGTAGTAAACCGTTTAGTCAGTTGAAACCGCTATGAATCATGGGAAATAGAACGGGCGCAGAATATCAGTGCAAGTAAAAGTTGTGAAGTTAGTTTATACAGTTGATAAGGGTATAGAGAGAATTGAACATTTAAGCTCACATGTAGTCATTTTATAACTTTATCTATTGATTCTAAAGCGTATTTATATTACCTTTATATATTTATTCATTTAAACTGTGCGTAATAATAATTGATGAACTAAAATGGATCGATTAAGGGTATAATAATTACATAAATAATATATAAATCATACAAAATTATTATTCTAAATAAGCATTATTAAAAGCCAGACGATTTTGTCTTTAAAAATCATTTGCTATTTAGTGACCTTTAATTTGGAGTAGAAACAGGTCGAGTGACTTTATCGCCTCAGACATGTCACTTTGCTCACAGCTGATTGGTCCAAGTTTGGTTTGCAACCTCTTACCTGAAATATAACCTGCCCCGGACCAGGTTAGCCGTGGAGTGTAAGTTAATATGGCGATGAACACTGCTAAGAGCCAAACCACTTTCATGGTGCCTAAAACCCAGGGTTGGCGCAAACTAAACTGAAACATACCTGGCAAGCCACCTAAACCGGCTTCATGGTATAGGCCCCTGCTCCTTTTGAGTGTATGTTTGTGTGTGTGTGTGTGTGTGTGTGTGTGTGTGTGTGTGTGTGTGTGTGTGTGTGTGTGTGTGTGTGTGTGTGTGTGTGTGTGTGTGTGTGTTTCTGCTTCAATGCCTTGACCAGGCTGTAACAACCTGTGCCGGTTGAGCATCCACATAACCTTCGGTCTATAGGGAGATCCTTGTCTTTCATGTGCCCTTCCACCAATGTTCTAGCAAAGTAGGTCAGGACATAAAAAAACCCAAAAAAAAACACCCACACTCCACTATAACTTTGAACCAAGAGATAGTAAACACCACGTGTGAGCCTGGTCAATGTATAGAAATAATATGAAAGGCCAAAAGATCATAACTTTTATTGGATCATATTTTTTTTTGCTGATTTCATATTTGAACATTTACAGAAACTTAAATATATGGTTAGTAAGAAGCATCTTTATTCGTTTTTCTCATTCGTAGTGTCAGGTATTTAACTCGTCTTACTCGTTTATGCTATAAATTATACCTGTTGAGGTTTTTACTTTTCTGAGTGATTTGTCGTAAAATGTTTGCCTAGTGGAAGATTAAACGGCTGGAAAAATACCGCAGACTGACATTGAAGGAGGGATGTGAGTCATAGCTAGAAACCAGAAATCATGCAGACTTGGAGGTGGACTCTTTTGACATGGACCAGTAAGTAACCACCTAGCAGCCACCTAGACACCTTTCAACATCCATTAATCAGCAAAGCAACGAACTAGCCACCACTCTAAACACCTTAGCAACCGCATAGCAATGGCCCAGCCCAAACTCCAATCATATTTTCTTCTGTAAATGTAAAACAACTGTTTTCAACATTGATAATAAATAAGAAATGTTTCTTGAGCAGCAAATCAGCATATCAAACATTAGATTGCGTGTGACACTCAAGACTGGAGTAATGATGCTGATATTCAGCTTTGCCATCACAAGAATAAATTACATTTTAAAATGTTTTCAAAGAGAAAAATCATTGCAATACTATTTGCAGCCTTGGTGAGCAAAAGAGACTTCTTTCAAAAACATTTTAAAAATCTTACTGACCCCAAAGCTTTTGAACGATAATTTACATAAATGAATAGCAATTCTGTAGCATTGGTAAAATATTTTGAGCTATTCTTATACTATTTTAAACCTACTTTATTCAGTTTTATTTTATTTTTAGTTGTCGCTGAACTAAATAATAAATGTTGAATTGTTTCCTTTTTTCTTGTGGTGCTTTTTTAAAGGTCTCTGGAGCACTACTACCAGAAACAACTGCCTGGAAAGCAGTAATATTTTGGATCCTACTTCAAACTCTTCAGTGGTGGCATGCTTTTGACAGACTGAAGAGGTTTTAAGGTCACCCCGACCCTTCCTTGAGGTGAGCTAAAAAATTCCAAGCCTGGATTGAACAATGTTGTGAGAGTCTCGCATGCTTCCAATGGGAAGGCAGTTTGGCTTCACGTCTGTGTTGGATGGTGATGCTTATGTGAGAGCAGCATGTGGAGTATTGTGTGAATTATCTTATTACTGAAACGCTGTAGGATGAAATCACTGGGCCCAGGCAGGGGGAGGAAAAGCCCAGCTGACAGCCATATAGAAAGAGTCCAGAGCCCCCCAGCCGGTAGCCAGGACATCACCATCTGGAGCGAGGCCTAAACGCCATGCTGGGCCTGTCAGAAAGACGGAGCTCTTTTCACAACACACTTTTGTCCATCCTCTCTCTCGTTCGGTGAAGCTCTCACTATCCAGCCGAGCGTTCACAGTCGTCTTCCCCATAAAGCCCTCCCACTGTACGGATTGTTCCATTCATCTGCGGGAGGGAGGAGCCGGAGGACATCACTCATCCGGGATTATACAAAATAGTCAACAAGGTCAATGGTTAAATTTGCACTAATCCTTTGATGGTTAAAGAACTTTGGTTCTAAACTTTGGTTGAGAACTAAATGTCAGTGACTTTTTCCAAACCTCTTTAAAAATATTTTGCTAAAACATATTTAGCTTTCATGGTCTTAGCTAGTCATCATAGACCGGTTTTAAAACTCTTTTGGTTGTTTAAGTGGCAATAACAAATGAAGAGTTATTTGTGTTCTTTGCTTAAAAATTTCTTTAGCATCTTAGGCTGGTTAAATGGTCTAAACCAGCTAAGCAACCGCTTGGCCAGGTGTGGGAGACCATTTTAAACCATGGTAGAATGTCATGCACCATTTTAACTAACCACCCAGCAAACCATCTTAGACTGGTTTAAAAACTCACTTCTGATTACTTCTCTGCAAATTAAGTTTATGACCAAATGAAGAGTAATTGAGACATTTGTTTTTTTTTGATAGATTGACAATATTAGCTAACGTATACACTGGACAGTAGCCTCCAGATGTCAGACGTATGGGGTGACATCTGTTTTGATTGTCTCCAGGCGATGATGCTCTCTAAAATATGTGATGCTGCCAAGAAGACTGTCAGACTAATGATCTGTGTGCTGATTTTGTTTGGCTATCTTGGTCAGGCTAACCGTGCAGCATTAGTAACCATTAGTTATATTAATCTGCGAAATACCTTGCGACGGATTTGACAACTTGTCACAGACATTTGTGAAATTGGTGTGTCCCTAAAACAAGTTCTCATTAGTGTGTGCTAGCTGCAGAGTGAGGCTAAGCTAGCATGCCATCACGGGAAATTAGCCTGGTAGCATACCAGACACAATGGTTTATTTATTTTTAAGCTGACTGCTAAAGTTGGAGAGGGGTATCCCTCTGTGACTCAGTAAACAAACCGGACAAGAGAAGAGATAGTTGGAGGATGGAGCCAAGGGTAGCCGTTCACCTCCATGCCAGAGGCAGATAGCATAAGAAGTGAATCTAACAAATCCCCTCGTGATCTGAAAGCACACTTCTATGTGGAGGATGCAAAGATCTGACTTGGTCGAGCTGGAAAGTCTCCTGTTGATGTTATTCAGCGGACTTTCTATATTCGCTCCCCCCGTAATTTAGGTTTAGAACTCGAGGGGTGAAGTTTGGAGCAGTGCAGCTAAGCAGACCTGTCAGCCCTTTCAGTTGCATTCGATAAATTTGTTGTTATACTGTCTCCAAACAACCCAGGCAAAGGCAAAACCTCTGAGGATCTCATTTGGGAAACTTCCTTTACCCTTATTTAAACTCTTGGTTTCTTTCTTTCTCTAATTGATAATTGAATAAGCTATCGCCATGTAATCAATTAAGAACTTGATCCCAGCCTCCGAGAGCAGCAGTTAATTGGCTTGTGCCAGTGAGAGCCCGGGAGATCAAGCTGAGGTATTAACAAAGATGAGGTTTCGGAGGTCATTTGCAGATTTTCTTTATTGCGTTGATTGCAGAACTGCTTAAGAGCGACTGGGACTAAAATAAAAAAAACAGTGCAAAAAGCTTCACTGGGGTGTCTCCATCTTTGATCTCGTTTTGCATGAAGGTTCCCCAACTGCTGGCCTTTGACGATCTGAAGAAGCATCCGGAAAATTCCACACCGCCTGCAGTTGCTGTTGCTTTGTAACCTGCGAGCATTGAATGAGGTATTGGAGGGGAAAAAAACCTTCATCGATCTCTCCTCACCTGCTTTTTTTTCTCCTCACTTTTCCGCTCTGTTCTCTAAAAACATGTCTTTTTCACTCAGTTGACTTCCATTCAAAGCCAGCCAGCGATGGTGAATGCTTGACTAGGTTGCTTTGCCCCGGCAGCCCCCTGGGTTCTGGGCAGTGGCCTGAAAGGAGCCTGAAGCTGCAGCCGAATAGAGAGCCAAAGCAGGCAGGGGGCTAATAGCGGTGGATGGGATTGTCTTAACGGTGTGGGAAGGGTGGGGGACAGGAGCAGAGAGTGTCGAGGGCTAGAACCATCTGCTTTTGTGGTGGTGAGCATCAAAGCCAGGAGGAGCACGGCGGGAGATCTCCTTTCACCAGGGACACATTGCATATTTCTCCAGGATGGCATCCTGCAGACCTTTGGGAGCCCATCGTAGCCTCTTCTGTTCTCTTTTATTCCCCTATTTGGCTCCTCTAAAAGCCAAATAGGTGTGAAAAGACAGGAATTCCCTATTATTTACCCTGGGAATTTAGATAATAGATGAGTTTGTTTGACCCAGCAGACCCTGAATAGCAAACTCTCCACTCTCGTTAATTTTAGCTAGTTTTTAAGCTAGAAACCAAATTCTTTGCTTTATTTTTGTTATTGGAGGGGAATTAAAAATGGGTCACTGCATGGCTCAAAAAAAAAAAAAAAAAACCTTGCTCAGAGGATGATTAATTATTAAAGTGACTAATACTACATTTGCCTCAGAGCACTTGTGACTTTAATCCATGGCAGGGGCACAACTACCAGTACTCGACTCCCCATTTGTGTATCCCTCCCTCTCTGTCAGTCTCTCCCCCTTTTTCTTCGTCTATCCCTCTAGCTAAATTCAATTTCAGATTCAATTAGCTATATTGGCATGACCAAGATACATATTTGAACTGCCATAGTTTTATCACTCTGCTGTGTCAGTCCCTTTTCGCTCTCGTTCTTACATTCGGCCTCTATCCTCCCACCCCTTCTTCATCCCTTGCTTCTGTAAAGTGCTGTGTAAGAATCTGTTGTGGCCTTTTCCCAGCAATGTTGACACTTGAACAATGTTAATGATGTCCATGATAATGATATGACAATGAGGTAAGTTCTATGCAAGTAATGATAAGAAGTAATTTATCTAAATTGTATACAAATGCATTTTGGGTGGGAAAAAATAAAAAATTCTGTTTGCTCCTTTGTCTGTCAAGTTTCTCTCAATACACCTGATTCTCAATTCTCATATTTTTTTTTCTTTTCCTACTCCCTCAATCATTTTTTCTTTCCTCATTCAGTTTCTCTCCTCCCTATCAGCTGCTCTTTCTGTCTCCATTTTTGTGTCATTAACTTGGAAATGGCTATGGTTAGTGGGAACAGAGCAGAGAGGGAGGGAGGGTGAAAGGAACCAGGAGAGAATCATTAGTTAAATATTATCCAGTCTGTTCCATTAAGGATGTAGGGGAAGGCTCATGCTTTTGAGCGCTCGGAAACAATGGAGCATGTGGATCCCTTCCACCCACCCCAACCATACACACAGAGTCCTGCAGGTCTTCATGGCTCATAGTAGCACCACAGATGGCTAACCTATAATGACACATAATGACACTGACAGGGAGAGATAGACAGGTAAAATGTGCTTTAACAAAGAGATCTGTGCTGAGAGGTATGGCATGGATAGCTGATTTTGCTGGATTACACACTGAAGGAATGGTATTTCATCAAACATTAGGTCAAAGTGCAATGATAAATTCACTAATCAGAAACAACATGACATATCTAAAGTCACTGGCGCTCAGAAAACAATCTTGGATATTCAAAACAAACCAGCATACAGGCATCAGTCAGACGCTGCATTTCGAATTACCCAGGTGAGATTTTTTTTTCCCCAAAACAAGTACCCTTTAGGGATAGGTAACATCTGAAGAGTATTGTTAAGGCTAATTGTGGACAATTAAAATAATAACATGAACCATCCATATCATCTTTTCATCGGTGGCTGGAGAGTGGTTTTAAATGACTTCCCAATTTAACCCTTGAGATTTGGAGGTGAACATATGGCACAGTTAACTTCTTTTGTTAGCCGTAGATGGGAAGCATCATTCCCTTATGATCTCCATGGTTACATCCAGTGAGATTCTTTCTCAAAGAAATCTTTGGTAATGACACTATCAAGATGAGAGGAGAATAGTTTGAGTAACTGATGTGTTCAATAAGCAGTCGTGCACTCATTTTTTTAACAAATCTTTTGTGCAATAAGCAATAATAGCACAAAGTCCTGTCTTTTAGAGCGAGTTTAAGGTTTGAAAATCACTGCGGTGCATGCACACACTCTCAAGCACAAAATTGCTAGGCTCATGCCCATTCACACTAATCGAACTGCAATCCCTCAGCCATCTGGCAGACATTCACCCTCACACACATGAACTCTCGCTCAAACACACGCACACACACACACACGCACACACACTCTGACACCCCAATCAATTAGTCTTAGGGTTGTGGAGGAATGTCGACCAGGCAACTCTGAGCTCGCAGTATTCCATCTATCTCACACAGGCACACTGCTCTTAAGCACACACAGTGGCTTATCACACTCAACTATTACTCAACAATAAAGCAATCAAGGGAATTTAAATAAGAGCATGTGGAAGTAGGTACAGCTTTGCTGAGAGTGCATACAGAAAGACAGAAAAAGAGAGACTGGCTAACCAGAAATCATTACATGAGGTTTGTGGTTTGTGTCTTACCAGTGCTAAGTACATATGTGCTTATGTGGGCAGGTTTTGTAATCCAGTGGGGACAAAATTCATAAAAGTGTCCCCAGGGGAACATCTAAACCTGACAGAATCTCCTTGTGGAGATCTCTCAGCATGTAGAGAATTCGTAAAGAATAATTAATGCCATAAAAGGATAGTTCACAAAAAAAAAAAAAGAAGAACATTGTCATTTTTCAGTCCGTGCAATGAGCTCCAATGATGTTTAGACCCCAGAGTTGTCTTTTGTGTTCACAGAAGAAAGAAAGTCATGCAGGTTTGAGATGACATGATGGTGAGTATACAAACAAATTGCCTTTTAGCGAAATTCGCAATTCTGTCACTGAAATATAGGCCAATGTAGTGTTTATAAGTGCAGCACTGCTATCTGTACAGTGGTAAACATGCTAACCAGGAGTAAATTCACATTTTCATGTGAAATTTTATGTTCAGAACAATTATATACAACATACATAATCACTTGCTTGGCTGAAATGTATGGAAGCTTGTTTCCCAACCCCAAGAAAAAGTTAGAATTGTGATAAAAGTAGTCAGAAATAGTTATGAACTCGCAATTGCGAGTTATAATGTCTAAATTGCAAGATATAAACTCGCAATTGCTAGAAAGAGAAGTTTGAATAAAAATAAATAAAAAAATTCTGATAAAAAATCAGAATTACGATAAAAGAAGTCAGAATTGCTATAATAAAGTCAGAATAGCAAGAAAAAAAGTCAGAATTGTGATAAAAGAAGTCAGAAATAGCTATAAACTCACAATTGCGAGAAAAAAGTCACAATTACGAGACAAAAAGTCAGAATTGCGAGAAAAAAGTCAGAGTTGCGCTAAAAGTCCGAAATACCTAAACTCGTAATTGCGAGAAAAAAATGTCAGAATTGCTAGATATAAACTTGCAATTGCGAGTTGTAAAGTCAAATTCTGAGGATAAAAGGGCTATCTCTTTAATTTATTGGGCTAAAGCAAGCATCCTTATTATCATTGTTGCTCATTCTTTGCTCATTTCTGCTATTGGAATAACACCTCAAACCATGGAAAATATTGCTACTTCAACTAAGCGATTTAATGTTTAATTTCTACTTGGTGGGCAATAAAATGAACATTTGAAGGATAGACCCGAGCCATAGCTAGAAACCAGAGTATCATACAGACTTGTATCATATAGATTTGTGGTTGAACCAGTAAGTAACCACCTAGAATACCAAAGCAATCGCATAGCAAATATGTAAAAATCTATTTCATATTTTAAATGCCAGTTTTGTTGTGTTAGCAGTAGGGTTGTGCACCATTTAGGAAGGCATTGAGAAATTCAACTGTAATCTTGAATTTGTTTGAAATTCCACCCATAGAAATGTGTTCACAGTTTTGGAATGACATGTAAATGACAGAATTTTCAACTTTTTGTGGAATAGGGTGTAGGAATACTTAATCTCCCAGAATTACCTATGTTGAATTAGTTTTAAATTAAATACATTTCTCTTCCTGACATTCAAATTCAAATTCCAGTTAAACTTCCTGTGTGGTGTGGCCTATTCAATTCAAATGTACACTCATTCTTCAGTTCTGACTGTAATAAATAAAAGAATATGGAAAGGTTGTATTTGTGTGTCTGTACTGAGATTTTTTTTGGTCATATCAAAGGTGTTGACATATGCTGGCACAAATTTGTCTAAATAAAGTACAGATGGTTAGGAATGATTGTTTAAGGACATTGAACTTGATTGAAAAGAAAATTCCTCTAGGCGCATGTTGGCATCATCGGGTTATGCGATACTGCAGCATTTGTATGTTCTCATTTGTGTATGTATGCACAGGCGTGCTCGTCTTGGTATGCTGAGGTTGAGCGTGTTATTTTATAATAAACTGTGTGTTTACTGTAATGAGAGTCATAATGAATGGCTCGCTCAGGCATGAGAGTTCAAACTCTTTACTTGTAAAAAACGTACACAACCGCCCATCCTCCCCCTATTTATTTCTCCCTCTAATGGGATCATGACTCCATGTTTTTCCTTCATCCTTTCTAATTAAAAAAGGCCAATCACCCATTCTGTCTGTCTATCTGTTTCTCTGTCTACCTGTCTATATATATATATCTGTCTATATGTCTGTCTGTATATCTGTCTTTCTGTCTATATCTATCTGTCTGTCTCTTTGTCTATCTATCTGTCTACACAAATTCTTATTTACTTCTTAACACTCAGTCTGTCTATATATATATATATATCGACACAAATTCCCATTTTCCGCTTAACACTCAAAAGTGCAGGTTGTGGATTATTTGGTTTTGCACAAGCATCACATCAATGAGCTCATCAGCCTGTGCCGGTGTGTTTATATAGTTGCAATGGCATTTCATTTGCTCCTTGTTTTCTCCAAGTATTGTGAGGTTGTATCCACTCAAAAAGCAGCTGTTAAAAAGGAGTTTCTTTGAAGTGGGACATTCTTGTCATGGCCCATTCAGATTTGTGCATTCCACTCTCGAATTCCTTTCCATATTGAGGCGTGCTGGTTTATACGGCTTCAACAGACGATACACAAAAGGTCTGGTTAATTAGAAGCTTTGTCAGTTTAATAGAGCACCACACATACATAGACACACACACACTCACACACACACACACACACACACACACACACACACACACACACACACACACACACACACACACACACACACACACACACACACACACACCTCTTTTTCTTTGTCTGTCCTGGTTTGTGTTGGTATATAATGAGGTCCTCGCTTGCACCAGGGACAGTAAAACTGCAATCAGTGTTCAGAATGTGCGTGTGTACTTGAGTGTGCTAAGAATGCATCAAGGGACTGAAAGGCACCAGGTCTAGGTGCTGATCATCTTTTTGTGTCACACAACAGTCACAACAAAGAGGCGGACGAGGAAATGATGAAAGCCTCTTGAACGCCTCTTCTTGTGCTAATAAAGACAAACCGAATGGTGATATGGTCCAACCCTGACCTCCATAATTCCTCTCTAGACGAGTAGCGAGTGTGTTGACGTCAGGTTTGCGTTTGTGTGTGTTGATGGGTTATTATAGTTAACTGAAACTAAAACCATTAAAACAAATCTTGGCAACACTTTATTTTAATGTATCCTTGCACATGTTACATTTATTTACTATAGTAATAACTATGAAATAGGCATAATTACATGCGACTAACCCTAAACAAAACCCTAACCCAACATGTAATTAATTACTATTACTCAGTACTTAAATGTATAATTACACTGTAACAGGGACCCATTCAAATAAAGGGTTACACTTTATTTTAAGGTGTCATTGTTAAAATGTAATAAAGTACTGAGTAATAGTAATTAACTACATGTACTTACTTTAGGGTTAGGATAGGATTAGGGTTTTGGTTGAGAGTTAGTTGCATGTAAGTATGCCTAATTTACTGTTATGTTACATGTTCTGACCATAGCAATATGTAATCTGACACTGTAAAATAAAGAGTTACCAAATAAAGTGTAACCAAAATCTTTTTTGTTTGTTACTTGAAATGAAAACTGATGTACTAAAATGACTTTTTTTTTTTAAAACTGATTATTTAAATTGCGCTTTATGCAGTAGTAAACAGGGAAATAACAATTGATTCCAACTTCATCAAATATGAGAACTTTCTAATCCTGCTCTAAAACAACTTTGCAAAGACAGTTTCATCATTGTTCTGCTCAAGTCAGTTCTGTGTTGATTCAGTTCAATAACAGTCGTGATGTTGCAAAATTTGTCATGTATGAAACAAAGTCGATTCGGCTATAAAAGCAGCTCGACAGAAGATGTGTCATCATCCAGCGCAATTCATTTCAAGTTTTTCTTCTCATCCAATAGCGTCAGTGCAGTCAAATCAATAATCCAGTATGATTTAATATTAAGTATCTTTTAAACCCCAACTAAGCAAGCCAAAAGGGACAAGTCAATGGAAAATACAATAAAAACAAATTTAAATACACACACACACACACACACATATATATAAGGCGGACAGAACAGAATAGCGACACGGTCCAACCCTGACCTCCATAATTCCTCTCTAGTAGCGAGTGTGGTGTTGACGTCATGTTTGAGCCTGTGTTTGTGTGTGTGGATGGGTTTTGGCTAAGAGACTACGCCTCATTAAGTTCATTGGCTCAAAGGTTCATTAAAAACCAAGCAAGGCAACCATCCAAGTTAACTGGAGCCCACCCGCGCCACCCTGAAGTGTTAACACCGCCGCCACCCCCTTCTCTTTCCACATTTGCACCCTTGAGTTCCACCACTCTCTCCTTTTATTCCACTCTCTCTCTAGACAATAGATTCCATCTGTTTGCGAGACTTTCTTTCCCAAGGCTCTCCTCAGGGGGGCCGTGAGCCCACGACTCTGTGACTCGAGTCGTTGCAGGTGGAGGGTGGGCCCGTCATCCAGCCTCGGTCTCCATGGACACTCGCACCGAGAGAGGGAGAGAACGGCGTGATGGTGACTTAAAGGAAGCGAGAGAGGCTGGTTGAAAAGAGATTTTGAGGGAGCCTTTGGGGAAAGCCCCTTAACGGCGTTTTGGAGCTTTGGCGAGGCAGCTGCACGTGCGCCGAGAGACCGCTCAGCTGCTTTTTAAGTACTTTCAAAGCGGGAGAGGTGAAATTCGGAGCTAAACTAATGGCTCTCACCTACCTAGACTGAGGAGAGAACACCTGCAGTTGTCAGGAACTCTGCAATCATTAAAGAGAGAGTCTTTAGGAATATTTTATTTGAAATCAGGGACTGTGATTCTTACAAAACAGCTTGCAAAAACTGGAAAGGAATTAATGTCTTGGTGCATCTTCTGCTGCTTCTGTTTTCTCACAGAATGTGTGTTTCTCATCGCCTCATAAAAAATAAAAAATCACCATAAGTGAAAGTAGGTATATTTATTTATAAAACAGGTATGTCTATATATAGGTCTTTTAAAGAGAGAGAGAGAGAGAGAGAGGGAAAATGCTTTTATTTAGCAAAGGTGCATTGAACTGATTAAAAGTGATAGCAAAGACATTTATAATGTTACAAAAGTTTTAAATAAATGCTGTTTCTTTGAACTTACTGTTCATCAAAAAAATCCTGAAAAAAATCTATCATGGTTTGCACAAAAATATTTAGCAGAACAACCGTTTTCGCTATTGATAATAATAAGAAATGTTTCTTGAGCAGCAAATCAGCATATTATAATGATTTCTAAAGGATCATGTGACACTGCAGTCATCAGGAACTCTTAAGTTAATATTTTATTTTAAATTAGGCACTTATTCTTATTAAACAACCTACATCTTCCGCTTCTGTTTTGTTTTTCTCCCCACAGAATGTGTTTTTCCTCACCTATCGTTCGATATGGGTCAACGCTGTCAGATACAAAAATAATGTGTCAAATATTTATTAGAAATATTGACAAATCTGGCATTCACCACGGTGAATCAATGAACTGAGACTACAAGATGGTTTCACACTGATATTCAGTTCCATTTATTGAATTGTCCCCAGAGTCAGACAGGACATCTTACCGCCTGACAGCTGAAAGTGACTAAAATAACCATATTTTGCATATCACACATACAGTATCCATTTTGTTTTTCAGGTGTTTTTATATATAAAAAGGATCTACTTAAATTGTCTAAAAATCCCAAATTGTTTCTTTGCAATTTGTGTGATGGAGTTGACAGATCATGGTGATAATAGAGAAAATGTGTAAAAAAAAATTTCCATGCCTCATAAAAATTATTAAAAAGAAAACTTTAAAAAAGGAACAATAAGTCACCAGAAGTAAAAGTATTAACAGGTGTGAATTATTAAACGTTTATATTTAAAAAGTGTACCTTCCTTCTGTCAAGGTTATATTAGTGATGCTTATTTCAATATGCTTTAGATTAAGTTTAACATATCATTCAAAAGTTCATCATTCAAAAGTTTGGGGTCCTTTTAAAGAAATTAATAGGCTACTTTTATTTAGCAAGTATTGATTAAATCGATCAAAAGTGACAGTTAAGACATCTATATTGTTACAAAAGTTTTCTTTTCCAAATAAATGCTGTTGTTGAATGCTCTATTCATCAAATAATAATTAAAAATAAATCACGGTTTCCGCAAAAATATTAAGCAGCACAACTGTTTTCAACATTGATAATAGTCAGAAATGTTTCTTGAGAAGCAAGTCAGCATATTAGAATGATTTCTGAAGGATTATGTGACACTGAAGACTAGAGAATATTACATTTTATTACACATTTATTTGTATAGAGACTGCTTTCTATAGAGCTTTTCACAATACATATTTCAAATCAGCTTTACAATAGGCTATATATTCAAATATAAAACAATTATAATTATAATTAGGGCTGCGCTCTAATAGTCAAATAAACTTTAGGCGGCTAGAAGAAGCCTATTGACCAAGACATTGTGCAGGTATGACGTCACTTTGTATCCCAATAGGATTTTTCTTTTGGATTATTGCAAAAAAATAAATAAAATAAAAATAAAACAAGCTCTGTGATCAACAAAAGTTTATGATAATTACACACTTTGTCCATCAATATAATTATCACAGATGAACACAATAATGAATTTTGAAAGGGTTAGTTCACCCAAAATGTTTAATTCTGTAAGTAATCACCCACCCTCATGTTGTTCCAACCCCGTAAGACTTTCGTTCATCTTCGGAACACAAATGAAGACATTTTTGATGAAATCTGAGAGCTGGATCACTCCTCCATAGGCTTCTATGGGATCGAAACTTGCCGGCCCATAAAGTTATTAAAGACATCGTTAAAATAGTGCAAGTGACTACAGTTGCTCAACCACAAGTTTATAAAGCGACGAGAATACTTTTTGCACGCAAAAAACAACAAAAATAACGACTTTATTCAACTATTCATTGTCGTCTGAGGGCCTGAATTAATTCACGTAGTGTAACAGCGCAGCGCGTCTGGGTTGTACGTCACCACGTCACCACATAGGCTCACTATTGGCTGACGCTGGTCATGTGTGTGATGCGTGTTTTCCAAAAACTGAGGGCATATAACAAATTTTAATGATAATTTTGATAATCTGGAAAAATTCCAGATACAGCATAATATTCATTTTTCATAGATTCTTGCACCCAACAACACAACAAGATGACATTTAATAATAATAATAATAATAATAATTTAAACTCCTTATTATGTAGCCGAATCTGTGCTGGAGTTTGCAGTCAAGAACAGGGTAGGGCTCTCTGCCCTCGGCATACGCTCCCAAACATTAGGTCTTGGTGTGGGTAGAGCGTACTCATTCCAAGAAAAGAGAACTGGTGTAGCGCCTTTTTGTAATCTCCTTAACCCCCCAGCAGTCACTACTAGTCTCCCGGCTGAAAATGCCTGCTACACACCTGCTATCCGGTTTTCGTATAGGGCTGAAGCTGTCCCTACGGATCTTGATTAGCCACTGAGCCCGTGCCGTAGTATCTACGGGAAACTAGTAAAAACTTATCTCTGCGTTATAGCGTGACAAATTACTACAAAGAGGTACACAACAATGAAATGCCACCAGTTGTTATGCCAAAACAATGTAATTTTCACCAGCTGGAAGGCCAATCGCCTTTCTTTAATCTTGAATCCACTCATTATTACTTCCTAGTTTGATCTTAGTGTCGATGTCAAAACTCTTATTAGCACAGCAGTGCGGGATAGCTAAAACCGGAAGTACTGACGCGCACTCTCATAAACCGGAAGTTGATAGGTGCCATCTTGTGCACAGAGTCTATTGGCCGCCTCTGTGACAGATTGAAAATGAACATGTACATTTAAATGCATAAGTCTGTGTAAACTGTGATATATAATTATATATAATAATATATAAATATATTCACTATTTACAATACGTAGAAAAGTCTATAAAATATAAATATGTTACTTTATAGTTATACTTAGTTAATCTGTGATCAGTTTATGGGCACGATAAGTTGGACGATCGATTGTTCTGGTCTGCGTCAACACTAGGGGGAGAGCTCGCGGGTTTTTTCCACTCTACATAAAGCTTCCAGTGGAGAAACTGCGCGAGTTTTGTGTCGATTAATCTTCTCCCCCTTTTCAGGTATTAAGTGTGATTATTAGTTTAAAATACTTTAATAGGATTAATAAAATGTTTGAGAGTATAGAGACGCGATTATTATATTGATTGTGTGTCCGAAATGTTTAAAATGTGTAGTTTAGAAATGCGCGAGCTCAGGACTCCATTTTGTGCACGTTGGGAATGGCGTTAGGCCTATATAATGGCGCGAAGCTCGTGTATGTGCAATTTGTGTATTTCATGTGTATTTCTGTTTATATAGTGCTGATTTGTCGACTTGTTTCAAAGATGTGTAGAGTAAAAGTGATTTGAGAATGTTAGGCTAAAACATCTAGCTGAAATTGTACATTTACATGCTTATAACTGATTTGCCATAGAGTTAATATGCATAGATGACTAAAAAGAGTAAGAGTTAAAAGAGTTGAGTCTCAGGTAACCGTTAAATGCTTTAAAATGCTTTATTGTATTTCTGTATACACTTTATAGTGTCATGAGTCTCAAATAGCCTTTTATAAAAGAGTGTACTCATGTAATTATATACGTATATGGTAAAAACTGCTGAATACTGATATGAAAGATGTCAATGAAGTTAATTTGTAATAGAAATGTTTAATTTTGTTTATACAAACGATTAATTTTGATTGCACTCTACATAAAGCTTCCAGTGGAGAAACTGCGCGAGTTTTGTGTCGATTAATCTTCTCCCCCTTTTCAGGGGTACAACATTTTGGAGGCACCGCTGGGATTCTACTCTTCGGAGGGCAGTCGTCACATACCTGGCCGACACTTCCTGATGCAGTACATCCCCTAAAACAACCCAGCTTAACAGTGAAGAGTGGATTGAGTTCCTGCAGTAAAGGCAAGACAGAGGCAAAGAACCAGAAACCTGAGGCCACAGAGATCATCAGGTGAAACAAAAAGTTCAGTCAGTCTCAAGTAAGCCCCAACTCAGTGAAAAGGCCCACTCTATTGCCAAAATGCAAACAACAGTGCTAGAGGAAATGCAAGTTGAAGTGATCGCCATGCTAAACCCACTACCCAAAGACAAGCTTCTTAGTGTTTGTGAGTTCCTGAAAATAGCAGATCAAGAGAATATTTCATCTAAATCTCGCATGTCTTTGATCTCTCATATCCTTCAACATCTCGAAGAAGACATGACGGAACTAGAAGATGGCGGCATGTCTGTACTGTTAAGCCTGAGAAATCAAATTAAAGAAGTAAATACAGTCACTGAAAAGGAGATAGCAGAAACAAGTGAAGTCACAGAAAAAGATCGATTGCAAAGGGAGTTAGATGAGCTAAAAAGCGCAATGAAACTAAAATTGAGTGAAATTCAACAGCTGGAAGAAGTGAACACAAAACCTAATGTTTTCCAGCCTCCGCTTCAAATTGCTGCATACCCACCACAATTAGTGAATACCCAACACCCCAGCCCACATTGGCGCAAAGATTTCAAAATTTCTGGACAAATTGGTGACCCAGGTCAAAAAGAAAAATTAACTTTTTCAAGTTTAGCACACCAAATTGAGAACGGGTTGAGCAGAGGCTACCCAGAATGTGAGATTGTTGATGCAGTCATTCGTGCCATTTCCCCAGGCTTACAGTTAAGAAGCTATCTAGAAGGAAAATCAAACCTGACTCTACCTACCTTAAGACGAATCCTGCGCTCTCACTTCCAAGAAAAAAGTGCAACTGAACTTTATAAGCTACTCACCTCTGAATGCCAAGGGAACAAAGAAACACCACAGAATTTCCTTATGCGTGTTCTTGACCTGCGCCAGAAAATCCTGTTTGCATCTCAAGAAGCCGAATCAGGCCTCAAATATGATCCAGCATTAGTTCAAAGCATGTTCTTACATACTGTACTCACCGGTCTCCAAAGTGACAGCATAAAAGTAGACATGCAGCCCCTACTTCTGGACCCCAAAATCACTGATGAGGCTCTGTTGGAGAAATTAAACAGTGCTTGTGCTAATGAGGCAGAAAGACAAAAGAAAAAGAAAACCAATGTGCAGCACACAACTACAGTTGTCCATGCAGTTAAGTCCAGTGATGAAGTGACTGATAAGAAATCCAATGTGACTCAAAATGTGCAGAAATCATCTTTTGACGTGTTGACCGAACTTAAAGAGCTGAGAACTGATGTAGCTTCACTAAAAACACTCAGTGCTGAAATAGCTCACATCAGGGAATCGTTGCAGCAACCAGCCTTTGCCTCACCACAATTTCCCATTCCTTCACAGAGAAATTCTGACAGAGAAGTTGTTCAGTGTCAAGTGCAGCCCTATTGGACATCACCGGGTGCCAACCAAACAAGAGTGAACACTCAGTTTCAACCCCAGTATATGCCTCGACAATATTATGCACCGACTCCTCGTTCACAAGCAAGAAAATGCTTCAATTGTCAGCAGCAAAGAACAGAGGAACGTTGCATGCATTGTTTTCGATGTGGCAGTGGTGAGCACTTCCAAGCCGGATGCAGAATTCGTGGCATTAGGCCTTCAAGAGAGACTCCTTTAAACGGAGACCGGTTACTTCCGCGGGACAGGGAGTAACCAGATCTACTGATCAGTCCCGGAGATGTGCAGCCTGTGGAAAGACAGATAGGCAGATGAAGCAGTGTTCACAATGTAAAAAAATACTGTATTGTTCTAAGACCTGCCAAACTCACCATTGGGCTGAACATAAGCAAACTTGCATCAACGCAACAAAATCAATGTCAAACTTCTCTATGACAATGAGTATTCACAACACTTGCAGCACTCAGGTTAACCAGCATTCCCTGGTGACGTCATTGGTTGGGAGGCAATGTCTTATTGAATGTTACCTGCACGGCCAACGATTTCAAGCACTGTGGGACACTGGCTCTCAGGTATGTGTCATTGATGAAGTGTGGAAACAGGAGTACTTACCAGAAGTACCATTGAGGGATGTGTCTGACATTCTTGAGGCTCCAAATACGTTGAACCTTGTAGCTGCCAATGGCATTAATATACCATATATTGGGTATGTTGAAGTGACATTTAAATTATCATCACAGGCATCTCACGAAGCTGAACTTGTCATTCCTATGCTCGTAGCAAGGGGTCAAAACCTCTCTCACCCTCTCATAGGTTTCAATGTGATAGAACAAATTGTGAACTCCATTGAACAAGCACAACCAAACACCGTCAATAACAAAATACTTGAGAGAACTGTGAAAACTGCATTTCCCAGCCTAAAGAGGAGCAAAGTCCAGGCATTCATTCAACTTCTGAGTGCAGAGAGCTCATGTGAATACACAGTCAAGACCACAAAAGAACATGTTAACGTCCCCAAACGTAGTACTGTGCAGGTCTCATGCCGAGTGTATATACAGCCAGTTAAAGAGGACAGCACACTCATTTTTGAACCTGATGTGAATCACCAGTGGCCAGAGGGGCTTGAATTCACAGAAAGTCTAGTGAAGCTAAAAAAGGGGGCTCCAACAAATATCACAATTGAGGTGTACAATGACACTGACCATGACGTTACTCTTATGGGCCAGACCCCGATCGGTACAGTACAGCTTGTCAAGAATGTCTTACCTGCTAGTATGTTTGAGGTGTCAGCAAATCCTACCTCTGTTGAAGTATGTCACATCCAGGTTGCGGATAACTGTCTTGACCACACCAGTACTGATGCATGGGACCCGCCCGTCGATGTCAGCCACCTGAGTAAATACCAGAGACAGGTAGTACAGCAAATGCTAAGAGAAGAGTGCCATTCATTTTCTAAGTCAGACAACGACATTGGGTGTATCAGAGATTTGCAATTGAGTATCTCACTTAAAGATGAGGAGCCAGTCAGTCGCAGTTACTTGTCTGTGCCAAAACCCCTGTATCGTGAAATGAAAGAATATTTGCATGACCTCATAGCACAAGGATGGATTGGAAAATCCAACTCATCATATTCATCTCCAATCGTCTGCGTAAGGAAGAAAGATGGCAGCCTTCGTTTATGCATTGATTATAGAGACTTAAACCGAAAGACTCACCCAGATAGACAACCGATTCCGAGAGTGCAGGACATTATGGACAGCCTTGGGGGTAATGCTTGGTTTTCATCATTAGATCAAGGGAAGGCCTACCACCAGGGGTTCATGTCAAGAGAAAGTAAGCACCTAACGGCTTTTGTGACACCCTGGGGTCTATATGAATGGGTACAAATTCCTTTTGGGCTGATGAATGCTCCAGCGGCCTTCCAGCGGTGTATGGAAGAGTGTTTAGAAGGCCTGCGAGACGAGATATGCATCCCATACCTTGATGACACCTTGGTGTTTAGTAAGACCTTTGAGAACCACGTCCAGGATGTAAAGAAAGTGCTGCAACGGCTGAAGGAACATGGCATCAAACTCAAGCCAAAGAAGTGTGAGCTTTTCAAACCTGAAGTCCGGTACCTGGGAAGAATAGTCTCTGCAGAGGGAAGTAAAGTTGATCCTGCAGACACAGAAGCTGTCAGATCCCTGAAAGACAAACAACCAAAAAATGTCGGTGAGTTGAGGAGAATTCTTGGTCTACTTAGCTACTACAGGCAGTACATTAAAGATTTCTCTCGCATTGCTAGCCCTTTGTACGACCTGTTAAAAAGCACTCCAGAAGGTAATGCCCACATGAGAGACAATCAGAGGAAGTCAAAGACAAAATGTATGAAAACTGGTGTTCCATCGAGTAAGCCTATTACCTGGACTGATCAGCATCAGAACACTCTTGAGCAACTAATTGACTGTCTGCTCCAGCCCCCTGTATTAGCATTCCCTGATTTTTCACAGCCTTTTGTCCTGCATACGGATGCGTCAGCCCAAGGCTTGGGTGCAGTATTGTACCAGAATCAAAATGGAAAACTTCGTGTGATTGCCTACGGATCTCGTACTTTATCTGCTGCTGAGAAAAATTACCACCTACACTCAGGCAAACTTGAATTTCTTGCTCTGAAGTGGTCAGTCACTGAAAAATTCCGTGATTATTTGTATTATGCTCCAACTTTTACCGTTTATAGTGACAACAATCCCCTTACATATGTCCTGTCAACTGCCAAACTGAATGCTACAGGCTGCAGGTGGGTGGCTGAATTAGCAGATTTCCACTTCACAATCAGATACCGCCCTGGCCGAGAAAATATTGACGCTGATACACTATCCAGAATGCCCCTTGACATCGGAACTGTGATGAATGAATGTTCGGAGGAGCTGTCATCAGACGTGATAGGTGCAACAATTCAGGCGGTAGAAGTTCAAGAAGGACCCAGCATTCCATGGTCAGTCTCGACAAACTGTTCCTCCATCGAAGTCTGTTCAGCAGTTCCAACCATCACCCCATTGTCTGTAAATGAGATAAGAGAAGCTCAAATCAATGACCAAGAAATTAGTCCTGTATACCAATGCAAGTTGTCTGAATTAAAACCACAAGTGAAACAGCTCAAGACATACAGCCAAAAAACAAAATGCCTTTTTCGTGAATGGAGAAAACTTACCATTGATAAGGATGGTGTCCTCTGCCGAACCACTCCCATCCGCACACAGTTGGTCCTGCCTGAGAAATTTAAAGAAACAGTCTTGCGAGAGCTTCACGATGAAATGGGCCATCAAGGTACAGAGCGCACTCTCTCACTCATTCGTGAACGTTTCTTTTGGCCATACATGCAGGCAGACATTGAGCATTATGTCACAAAAACATGCACATGCCTAAAGCAGAAGAAGCCCTGTTATGAGACAAGAGCCCCATTAACAAACATTGTTACGACCCAGCCCTTTGAATTGATCTCAATTGATTTTCTACACTTAGACCGCTGTAAAGGAGGTTTTGAGTATATTCTTGTGGTAGTAGACCATTTCACCCGATTCGCCCAAGCATACGCCACTACCTCCAAATCAGGTAAAACTGCTGCAGATCGCATCTTTAATGATTTCGCCTTAAAATTTGGCTTCCCCTCTCGCATCCACCATGATCAAGGTGGGGAGTTTGAGAATCAATTGTTTGAACAGCTCCAAAAGTACTGCGGCATCACAGGCTCAAGGACAACCCCATATCACCCTCAAGGCAATGGCCAAGCCGAACGTTTTAATAGGACACTATTACAGATGCTCAGAACACTCACAGAAAGTCAAAAGTCTAACTGGAAAGATTCCTTGAATAAGCTGCTGTATGCTTACAATTGTACCCGCTCAGAAGTCACAGGGTTCTCTCCTTTTTACCTGTTATATGGGAGGTCTCCGAGATTGCCTGTTGACATGCTGTTTGGGTTAAATTCAGAAATGCCTTCCTGTAACCAGAGAGAGTATGTCGAAAAATGGAAACATGGAATGGAAGAGGCATATAAAATTGCCAGAGAGTGTGCTAAAAAATCTGCAGACAGGAGCAAAAAGAACTTTGACAACAAAGTGAGGAGCACCACACTGCAGCCAGGGGATCGTGTCCTGGTAAAGAACTTAACACCACGAGGAGGCCCGGGAAAACTTCGCAACTTCTGGGAAGATAGCATCCATACAGTTGTGCGACAGATGGGTGGTGAGCTTCCAATTTATGAAGTTAAGCCAGAAAGGGGAAAGGGACGATCCAGAGTTCTCCATCGCAATTTATTAATGCCTTGTGACCACTTACCTCTCGAAACTGCTCCACATCCTAAACCCAGACAGAAACGTGAGTTGACAAAGCCTCAAAGTAATGATACAGAGTCTGATGAGGGGAGTGAAGATGAAATGGACTTGCATTATGTGTCTCCACAAGTATTCCAATCAGACTTTGCTGATGAACCTGAAAACCTTGAACCGCTACTTACCTCAGAGTCCGATGAGCATCCAAATGCGGTCCTGGAACAGGCTCCTGAGTACATGTCTTCTGTGGAAAATGACCAAGAGGAACAAGAGCCACCTGCAGGGACTTACAGTGCAGAACAAGATTTTAACTTACCTGCTGATGAACAAGTTCCTGCTCCCAGGTCGCCTGCTGAAAGTGACCAAGAGAGTCAAAGTGAGCAAACTTACCAGCTGCCTAAAAGAGAAAGATACCCACCAAGAGTACTAACCTATGATGAGCTTGGTACACCGTCTTATGATGTCAAGCAACTAAATGGAATCTTGCAAACACCACAACAGAACTTACTTTACATGCCTCCACAGTGCCTGTCGCCATGGTTGCCACCTGTTCAGCAATACTGCTACCAGTTGCCTTTGGTGTATACAATTCACTAAATAAGGACCATGAACAGTTAAAGTTCATACGAGACTGTGTACTTGAAATCTTGAAGACTCTTTGCATGGTAGACTGTTACAGTCTGGCACTTAAAAAAAAAAAAAAAGAAAAAAAGATGGACTGTTTTGTCTGAGGATTATTGCCTTGAACAGTTTTGAACTTTGACATTTTGAAAAAACTATGGACTGTTTGCCTTATGGACTGTGAGTTTTTGAGGCTGTTGAATTCCTTAAATCAAAAAGGAATATGGACTGTTGTTTCATGTCTCTTTAAACTTTTTGCTCATTGATACACTCATGGACTGTTCTTTCTGAGAAACTCTTGATTTTCCATAAAGTGAACTATTAAGTTCGGAACGAGCCATGGACTGTGAAAAGATTGAATAGAAAATTCTTGCACAAGAAAATGCATTTTATTTTATGCAACTTACAAAAGGAACTGAGAGACTCTTTAAAGAGAATGTCGAGACGACATTTAATTTTGTAGGGGAGTGTGTGACAGATTGAAAATGAACATGTACATTTAAATGCATAAGTCTGTGTAAACTGTGATATATAATTATATATAATAATATATAAATATATTCACTATTTACAATACGTAGAAAAGTCTATAAAATATAAATATGTTACTTTATAGTTATACTTAGTTAATCTGTGATCAGTTTATGGGCACGATAAGTTGGACGATCGATTGTTCTGGTCTGCGTCAACACTAGGGGGAGAGCTCGCGGGTTTTTTCCACTCTACATAAAGCTTCCAGTGGAGAAACTGCGCGAGTTTTGTGTCGATTAATCTTCTCCCCCTTTTCAGGTATTAAGTGTGATTATTAGTTTAAAATACTTTAATAGGATTAATAAAATGTTTGAGAGTATAGAGACGCGATTATTATATTGATTGTGTGTCCGAAATGTTTAAAATGTGTAGTTTAGAAATGCGCGAGCTCAGGACTCCATTTTGTGCACGTTGGGAATGGCGTTAGGCCTATATAATGGCGCGAAGCTCGTGTATGTGCAATTTGTGTATTTCATGTGTATTTCTGTTTATATAGTGCTGATTTGTCGACTTGTTTCAAAGATGTGTAGAGTAAAAGTGATTTGAGAATGTTAGGCTAAAACATCTAGCTGAAATTGTACATTTACATGCTTATAACTGATTTGCCATAGAGTTAATATGCATAGATGACTAAAAAGAGTAAGAGTTAAAAGAGTTGAGTCTCAGGTAACCGTTAAATGCTTTAAAATGCTTTATTGTATTTCTGTATACACTTTATAGTGTCATGAGTCTCAAATAGCCTTTTATAAAAGAGTGTACTCATGTAATTATATACGTATATGGTAAAAACTGCTGAATACTGATATGAAAGATGTCAATGAAGTTAATTTGTAATAGAAATGTTTAATTTTGTTTATACAAACGATTAATTTTGATTGCACTCTACATAAAGCTTCCAGTGGAGAAACTGCGCGAGTTTTGTGTCGATTAATCTTCTCCCCCTTTTCAGGGGTACAACACCTCCAGTTTTCCCTTTGTTTTGCCACCAGCTAACGTCGTGATGTAACTGTGACGTCGGCTCGAAATTGGTCTATGGCAACATACTCTTTGTGTTCATTTCACACAATGGTGTTTCATGTATTCAAGTTGTTTACAGTGTTAAAGAGATTATCATGCTAAACATGGCCAAAGTTTAAATATTTTGGACGAATAACGGAGAATTTCTGTGCCGAAATTCTTACTTCCGGGTTGGTACAAGTTTCGGCTGTTTTTTTTTCGATCGTGGATCTAATGACGTAGACGAGAGTGGAACTCCTTATATGAGCATTTCTCTCGGAAAAGCGCGCCCGCGCACACGTCGACCACCATAGGAGAGCGAGACCGCGCACATCAACGTGCTTCAACAGGAAATCGTCGACAGCGCTGCATAGGATTTGTTCAAGAATGTCTCCAAAAAAGTGTGTTTTTGGATGTGAGGGAAAGCTTACCGTGTTCAGCTTCCCAAAGAACCCAGCGTTACAGGAACAGTGGATGCAGTTTGTTTTTCCGGGGCAGCAACGGAGTGTAGCAAGTGCGGTTGTGTGTTCATTTCAGTGACGAATGTTTTATAAACAAGGCCCAAGTCGACGCTGGATTTGCTCCCGCTTGGCTCGGCTTTTTCCTGAGAGAATCGGAGAGCAGTATTTTTCTTTTATAAATATGATAAAACTAAAGACTTTTTGGAGATATGAAGGATGCACTACTACTCTATAGGTACTCAAAATTAACATGAGATTAGGTGAAAACTGTGTATGTTATGTAAGTTACCCTTTAAGAAAACATTCACTTGTTTTTTGCTGGAACAATGCCAATGATGTGCTTTAGTAAGTCACATGACATGCAGTTTTTTTTCTGTGGCGCGATTTTTGACAGACCGCGGTCTCTTGTCGGTGGTTGCTGAAAACAAACTAAACCGTCAGTTACAAACAAGGACCAGCCCATATCACATACACAAAAAAACTGAAACATCTCCTCAGGTAAGTGATGACATATTCACCACTCAGAAAAGGTTTTATGAAATTAGTTTTTGGTAAATCGATCAAATGTCTGTGTTGCCAAGTGGCAACACTGTGCAATAGTGGAATGACATTATTGCAATAGTTTAGCCAGCTACACTGAACAAAATTATAAATGCAACACTTTTGTTTTTGCCCCCATTTTTTCATGAGCTGAACTCAAAGTTCTAAGACCTTTTCTATGTACACAAAAGGCTTATTTCTCTCAAATATTGTTCACAAATCTGTCTAAATCTGTGTTAGTGAGCACTTCTGGTCCGAAAACCAGTCAGTATCTGGTGTAACACAGTGCAACACATCTCCTTCGTTGAGGAGTTGATCAGGTTGTTGATTGTGAAATGTGGGAAAAAAATCTAATTTAAATGGCAATTTTTTTTCTACAAATTTCCACTATTGTATGTTGTTGCCATATTGCAACATATCGTAAAGTACCTTAAAACAATATTTTTTCCAAGTTTTAAATTTTTTTTTATTATCTTTTTTACAGCACTTCAAGTTAAGCCATTCTAAGAAAAGAAAAAGAGTCAAATATTTTTTTCTATAGGTCTATCATAATGCGTGCGGTAGAGGGTTCTTTTTTGTTGTAATGTGTGCGAAGTATTAATATTAAAGGTTTACTGTTTTTGCCAGATTTTTTTTTATTACTGTACATTTTCATGAATTGTATTGAATCTGGTTAGCAACATAAAAGTCATACCCAGAATTCGAACATATCAAAGTTTAAATGTACCTTCACCTAAACTATCCCTTTTAAGAAAGTGGAACTGGAAATTTGATGTCCATGATGTGTTTCACAAGTTAATTTATTTGACATTATTTAATAGATAAAGGCAAACATGGTTGTAATGGAACATCATCTAGAAGGCCTTAATAATAACAGCGAACAAAGCTCTAATTTATGTCTCACCTTGTATATCAAAAGTCATTTTTTTCATCTACAGATGATCAAGGTCTTGTACACTTGTCAACACATTAAGTCATGGTAGAAATTACATGCAGATGCGTGCGCTCAGCAATTAGCCTTTGACTAAACATTATTATTTATCTCATGCACCATCATGCCTTCAGCTATTTATGCAAGTTTCATATAATCACATTTCCCTGCATCACAAGTTGAGAAGTTGGAGGTTTGAGGAAGTGAAAAACGATTTTAATCAGACAAAGTTCCACTTAAAAAAAAAAAAAACCTTGCACATGGAGATGAAAAGGTATAGCTGAAAAGCATAGCTGAGTAAGATCTCATTGTGCGGTCGTCTTGAATCAGAGCCGCCTCAGATATTTTAAATATGCTTCGGTTAAATTGAAAAATGCAGAGACTTTCCGAGATTAGGCCTAATACTTGAAAACTATTGAGAATTTCACACTTGAATCAGTTCTGCGAATCCTGAAAGTTTGTATATGGCGTAATTCAATGGTCAGATATGGGGGCAATATAATGCGACGCATGAATTCAAATATAACGTTAACTATGCTGTTTTATACTAAGGTGCTTTATCGTAGGATTAGCCTAGTTTTTGACCTCAACTCTTAATTAAAATGCCTTTCGCAAAGCAGAAGAACTGATAGAGTGGCCTTCACCTAAAACACACCCCAAACCCCATCTGTTGGGTTACGTGACTGTACGAGCATGTGCGCGTGTGTGTATTTACGCGTGGGCAGGAGCAGCTATGAGACAGTGCATGTGGGTGGAGGATGGGAGATAATAGAGCACATGGCTTAAGCTATTAAAGGACTGTTTTACAGCTTAATCGTTTTTTTTGTTCGAGGCTCCATGCAGATCTGTTCTGGGTTATTTCTGCCTCTGCAGTTTCCCTCTTTTGGAGGATTTAACCGAGTTTACCCCTCTAATCTGACTCTTTTTGTTAGCGATACTCAGACCTGTTTGCAGCGCCCATTGTACTGCGCCCACTAATGCGCGTGTGTGTTCTCCTTCATTGAGACGGCTCTACTTCATTGCCATGTCCATCACTGTCAGATATGATCGTGTCTTCGCTGAAACAACGGATGTGCTTTGGCACAACTTGAGTTTGTGGGTCCTTGGAGACCTGTAGTCTGTAGCTCTGTGTTAGAGCAGTTGTTTTGCACTAAATGAGAGAGGGTTAGTGTGTGTCCGCTTTTGTTTTGTAAAACCATGAGGCACAAAATGTATATAATATTGAATTAAATATATTTTGTATTGCTACTGCTCAAAAGTTGGGTTCAGTAAGGTTTTTTTTAACCACACCCCCTGTGTTGAAAATCAAGTTTTTAATGTTGTTTATATGTCTATGTGGGGTTTGTAATGTGCTTTAAGACAAACCATGTGCAAATTCATCAGTTAACATCATTGCTGAGTATTTTCTCCTTAAAACTGCTGTGAATCAAAGACAGCCTCAAAAACGTGGTTTGAAATCACTGGTGTTTCTGACGTCACAAACTACCTTGTAACCAATCAGGTCAATGTGTGATCGTCAACGAGTGGATCTCTGAGCTGGTGTGAGTGGAGGCGGGGCTAATTTGCATATTCATAGAACCGAGTATACTAAATGAGGCAAGGCTATAGAGTTACATTCAAGCTATTTGAAGGCATGAAGAAATTATTTTCAAGGACAAAACTTTTAAATGTGTCCTTTTGGTGATCAAAGATGAGTTTTAAGGGATACAATTATTGACTACAGGGGGACTTTAAGCGAATGAATTTCACCAAGCTGCATTTACTTGATCAGAAATACTGTAAAACCGTAATATTGTTGAAAACAGCTGTGCTGTTTGTGCTTTTGCATTAAAGTAGTTCATTTAAAAATTAATTATCATTTACTCACTTGTTCACGAAAAGAGATGTTTAACAGAATATTGATGCAAAAAATAGCAAACCATAAAAATACCAAAAAGTAGACTCAGTCTAAATTCAAAGTCCTCTGAAGTAAAATTAGCTTTGTGTGAGGAAAAATGTTTGCTGTTTATTAAATCTTCTTTTCCACCGCAACTCCAATATCTCAGTTACATGTATTTGAATATATTGCCATTGTTTATTTAAAATGATATAACCTTATTAGTTTTCATGTGTCTCATAACAAATTGACACAGCAAATTTAAATATGTGCATATTCAAGTTGCACATGTGAGATTTGAAAGCTTCTGTACAGAGAAGATTTTCAGAGAATGACAACTTAAATTGACATTGTATTTATGCATTGCATTTAGATTTTCGGTGTTGGGAATATAGCCGAGTCATACCGACCACTTATATGGTACTTTTATTTAGCTTTTTTTGTCAGTTTTGCAGTTTGAAAGTGAAGTTAATTTGTTGTGTCTGTTGGAAGAAAGAAAGAAATTGAGGGTTTGGTACGTCAGGATGTAAATTTTTGAGTAAACTATCCCTTTAAAGAGGCTTTTTTACATATTCAGCTTTCTTTAGTGTGTAATGTTGATGTTTGTGCTTTGTAAGTTTGCAGACCTTTTTCAAGCTCAAAGTCCCTCCAAAAGTAGTTATTTTCTATATCAGTGCGCACTGTTTCTGAACTCCCTGAAACGCCTCGATTGTAGCCTTGAGTTTTCTTCTAGGAACGTTCACGTCACAGTATTTCTCATTTAAATAATTCCTGCCCAAGGCATATACACAAAAAAAGTGGGTGATGCCTGGTTGAGTTGTGTTAGTTGTGTGTTCAAGAGATGATGTTTTTCCCAACCAGATCTAACACGGTTATGGTAAGGGGCATGAAATCTCTGATACACGATTGAAGTGGTTGACCAATCAGAGCACAGTGTGCTTTTCGGAAGGAGGGGCTTCATACCAGTTTATTGCTGGTATTAAGATTCGTTTTGGTCCACGTCTGTCTTGATTTCTTCAAGGGGACGGTCTATGGGCAGGTAAATGTATGGGCTTTTTCAGATCTTTCGATTTAATTGTTTAAATAAGCTCACACAATTTACATATAACATGACCGGAGACGACAGAAAAACATACGAGAGCAGCAGCTTTCACGTCATGTGAAAACCATCTTTGACATCACTAATGTAGCCTTAAATATCTGTGTGTGTGTGTGTGTTTGTCTGTACAAGGACATGCACATGCAATTTTTTTACACTAATGTAGCATGTTTAGCAGCATTGTGTGTATGGGGTTGTTTGATGGAGTTTGGTGTTATTCAAATGAGCATTTTCTAGCTGTGTTCCCAAAAGGTCACATGTGGGGTGTTTGTTTGAGTTTGTCTTTTGTGTGTGAGAGAGAGAGATAGCATCAGTAATAGGCTTACGTGGTGGAGCGGTAAATAAAAGAACGGGACACACAAGGTTGGCAACGATGCTCATCTTCTCTGACCTCCCGTTTCAATATGGGCCCCATCCCTCGTTTTATTCCTCCCCTCCCTTGCTCTTCTCCACTCATTCACCCTGCTGTCTCTTCATCAGCCCTTCATTGTGATAGATGGGCACGTGAATGGACAGTAAAGTGCTAAAGTTTGTGGGCCGTGGATCCCACACCACTGCATAAAAAAGAGAGGGAGCGAAAGAGGGCTGGTGCTTCCAGAATTGGATGGAGTGGAGGGAACACGTCAGCATTTTCTCTCCCAGTACATTTCACTCAGCGCGATTGAGTCTTATTATCTGACCCCTCTCCCTCTTCACACTGACCTGATAATATTTTACCACTCACACATTCTCTCCGCTCTCTATCTCCCTCCCTCTATCTTTCTGACAACTTCCTCTCTCTTGCGCGTTGTTACACACACACACACACACACACACACACGCGCACACACACTTGTTTTATGGGGATTTTCCATAGACATAATTATTTTTATACTGTACAAACTGTATATTATATCCACCAACCCTAAACCTACCCATCACAGAAAAATACAGAAAGTTTTACATTTTCAAAATGCAAAATTTCATATGATTTGTGAGCTGTTTCCCTCATTGGGACCACTTTTTTTTTTTTTTTTTTATTTTTATCTATATCATAGTCACATCAGTATATAATTAGTGATTGTTATATAGTGATTAACTTTTTTATACTTTTTTTTTCATTTATGTTTATATCTAGATAGAAATGAACTTTTATATTCAATCTCTACCATATAGTCATATAAATTACAGTTAATTGTTATTATCATGAATAATTATATATGTAAACAATATGTCTGTTTTTAATGATATTTATGTATAAATATAGATTACATTTTATATTTAATCTCTATCATATTCTACAATCATTTATTTGTATTTTGAATAAGCAGGCCATATGTCAGTTTTTATTTATTATTTATATCTAGATATAAATCTACTTTCTTATTTAATCTGTTTTATGAACAGAAATCACACAGCTAATGAGTAATGGGCCTCGTTTATGTTGCCATTTGACATTAAAAAGCTGACTTTGAAGTAATTGACATTGACGGCATGTCTTCCATGCCATTGCCATTTGCATTTCTTGGAATCAGATATAGTCAATAAAATAAAATAAATAAAAAACCATTTCCACCTAGGTATGAGGTATTTCCAGTTTAAATGCATCTCACACTAGCAAATGTTTCCTTTGGTAAATGAGCCTTAATCTTTAAGACTCATTAAATTTTAATTAAAAATCTATTTCAAACATTGAAGCATTTATTCAGCATCGCATTATCAGTGTTGGGGTAACATTACGACTTAAGCGCGTTATGTAATCAGATTATTTTTGGGATTTATGTTTTCATACTTGAGTATCTCAAAATGTAATGATGTGCATTACATTTTTATTGAATTGATCGATTTAATGACAAATTTAATCAAAAATCTCTCCCTTCTCCATGACATAGGTCTACACAGTGCATGTCTAGCAGTGTGACATGGAAACAACAAGCATAACACTGCAGTTTTGGAAAAACAACAGCGTAAACCAACAGATGGTGAGGAAAATTCAGAAAAGGTTATGTAGAGCCTTAAAAGGTTCTGTCACGCTCTTCATTTATAGAAACTTTTAGGGGTTCCCACTATGGGATCATTTTATGAGATTGTTTTTCTCATTCCCATTGACTTCCATAGTATTTTGTTTTCATACTATAGAAGTCAATGGGGACCAGCAACCCACATGCTTCAGAATATCTTCTTTTATGATCAACAGAACAAAGAAACTTATAAAGGTTAGAACAACTTGAGGGTGAGTAAATGATGACAGAATTTAAATTTTTTGGGTGAACTATCTCTTTAACTGCCCCTTCATCAGCTGTCAGAATATCACTGTATTAAATAGCTGATATTCAGAAGCTCATTTGCGGTTTTGGGTTAAACCGAGCCGATTTGTGGATTAGCGCCTCTTCAATCTGGCTATCACAGCTGGTTTCCACTCAACACACTGTCTGACCCCTCGTATCATTGCCAGAGTGTGTTTGTGTGCGAGTGTACGGTGACGAAAACCAACCCGATACGGGGTCCAAATCCCTCTTAACCGGAATTAATCATTTTTTTTCCCCACCTGCTCAAAACAGCGCCTTGTGGGTCACCAACAACTAAGGGATTAGTACGACCTTTACCGCTGATGTGACGTTCCTTAGCACGAAGATCCCTGAGATCTGTCCGAGACTTGTGAGATTACGGCGGACTTGTGTCCTGGCCAGACTTCCACGGCCAGACGGTTGCTTGTTGATGAAGGCGATTTCTGTAATCAGAGATAGGCAGATTGGTGTGTTTTGATGTTGTGCCTGTGTTTTGAGTGTTGCCTTGCGTTTATATGTGTGTGTGTGCTGTATGTGCAAAGTCTTTTAAAGCAGATTTGGCCTAGTAAGAGCAAGATGTGTCAGCATTAGTGGCGTACTCAGTTCTTTCAAGTTAATGCACAACAACTGAGTCATTTCCTCTTTTACACTGACCCTCCGTGACATATCCCTTATAAAGTCAGAGACACAGAGCCCTATTGGTTGGGTTGATTATGCTGGAGAGCTCATGAGGACCGCCGGGTTCTTGCTCTCCAGCAGTGCATTAGCCGAGCACTTAGCCGCAGACGGACCGGAGCGAGAGTCTTCTTCGGGTCAAGGCTGTACTTATCGCATAGTGGGCTGCACTTCAGAACTCTCATCAAGTGTAATACTGTGTTAAGCAATTTTCTACTTTTTTATAAGTTAAACAAGATTCAACTCATTTAAGTCAGTTTAAAGTTGATTGTACTTGAAAATTTAAGGCAGCTTTTTTTTTTTATAGTATGGTCACAAAGTTCTTTTGATATATTGCATTATTCAGATATTCATACAAAATATTCTGGGGGCCATGACGCAACTTTTGTGAAAATGATCAAAAATGCTGGTGGTGCCTGGCAACTTTTAAAGAAAATCCTGTCAGGGAAAGAGTTCAAATAATTTCTGAAGGATCATGTGACACCGAAGACTAGATTAATAGCTGATAAAAATACAGCTTTGCCATTACAGGAATAAATGACAGTTTAAAATGTATTAAAATAGGAAACAGTTATTTTAAATTGTAATAATATTTCACAATATTACTGTTTGTACTGTGTTTTTAATCAAATAAATGCAGACCTGGTGAGCATATAAGATGTTTTTATCAAAAACATAAAAAAAAAACGTTCCCAAACATTCCTTTCGAATGGTAGTGTATTTGTGAGTGAAACTAGATATTTAAAGAGACAAAATGCAGAAAGGGGACTTGAATGTGAAAAGTTGTTTCTATATGACACTTATTTGTAGGAGAGGCATCAACAAATTCCAAATCCCAAAAAGATTGATTTGGGAACGTCAGCCGAACATGGAAAGTCGTTTCACATGGCAAGCAAAATATAATTTTTTTTTGTTGAAAGATTATAGACAAAGACCAACTTTTTTCTACAGAGTAATGTGTGCTCGCGAATCGTTCGCAATAAAACCAGGAAGGAATGTGTATCATGAAAGTAAATAGGGTCAATTTGCATATTAAACAGCTCAATGACTTCTGGACATCAGATCAATTGTTTTAAGGTATGATCAGAAATGAGTCTATGCTTTTGTTGAAAATTGAGTTTGGAGCTGTGATGCATATTCATTAGCTGGATTCTTGCATCAGAACTAAAAGACACACACACACACACACACACACACACACTCAACAAAAAAACTAAAGGATTAAATAAAATAATATATAATGAACTAACCTAAATTCAAGTCAATGTAAATCTCCACCATGGAAGTAGGCTAAACTCTCCCTTGAGGGAAGGAGAGATAATGTTTTAACAAAAACCTGCCCATTTTTCCTTCCAAATCACATAATCTAAAAGAGGTCACTGAATCAAATGTAATCAGACGGGTAATTCTTAAGTCGGCTAATTCTTTCTGCAAGTACCAAGTACGTGCCATTTTTAGGAACAGGAGTGAATCCATACATAAGATCTCTGTTCATTGTCATGCATCACAGGTGTGTTTCAGAAGGAAAGTAGGCAACAAAATCATGCTACCTTGTAAGATACCTTCTTTTGAGCAAAATACCTTATTTTTACTTCTGACCACTCATAAGGCAATCCCACAATGCACTGCAATGAGGATAGTGTTGATTACATATTTAATTAATAGGAAGTTATTTCTGTAAGTAAGCTTTTTCACAGAATATTCACTCTCCCTTTCAAAAGTTTGGAGTTGGTAAGATGTAAAAAAAACAAAAACACTGTTTTCTGTTTTAATATATTTTTAAAATGTAGTGTATTACTGTGATGGCAATGTTGAATTTTCATTGTTGGATTCTTTGATAAATAGAAAGTTCAAAAGAACAGCCTTTATTTGAAACTGAAATATTTTGTAAAATTATTAATGTCTTTACTGTCACTTTCGTTCAATTTATAGTGTTCTTGCTGAATAAAAATATGAATTCCTTAAATACAAAAGTCTTACTGGCCCCAAATGTCATTTATAGCATATGGAGTTGTTAGCTTAGCAACATGCTAATGTCACTCAATTAGTCAACTATTGTGGATTTAATGTGATGTGTGCTATTTGAGTGTGTTGTATATGTGACTGAACATTAACAGATTGGTTTGCATGTAGCATTTTAAATCTAAAGTCCCGTTCACACCAAAGTAGTGATGTTACGTTAGTGAACGAATCGTTCTTTTTGAACGAATCCTTTAGGTGAACGAATCGTTCTCGTTCACGTAATCCATTGACTCATATTTCTCGTTCACTGAAATCCCTCCCTCCACAGCAGCGCGGCGCTATTAGCAGCGCATGCGCAGCTTAGTGAACCGGTGTTTTCAACCTGTCAAAGAATGAACCTCGAGCCAATAGCCTTCGAGTATGAGATGTGACGGAGCATGTGATTTGTTGGATGTAGTGAACGAATACGCCCTTCACTGACTGTGACCGAGTTGCTTTTGAGTCTGAACCATAGGTCTGAACGAGAGAGAGATCTTATCGTTTGTGAACGAGTTGAACGAACTGGTACATGTCGTTCATGAACGAAAATATAATGATGGCGAACCGATAGAGCTGGGTTTGTGTAGTTAGCATGTTTGCATCAACGAAACAAATTTACACTTTACCATTGTAATGAAAACAGGTTAATAACTCAAATGGTTAAATATAACAAAGACAAATTAACATCGTCATTTTTTACTTTGATTTGAGCTAAGGGGGGTGCACTTGACTGTTTACTTGATTTAAATTTACACTTTACCTGCTTTTCTTATATTTTGTTTGTGTGTTTTAGTCTTAGTTTAGTGGTATTTTGCACTTTGAACAATTTACTTGACTACTTGTGTTCATTTTGTATTATCAAAAATGAATTCATTACGTTTTATTCATGTCATATGCACTTCTCTAAAAACTAAAACAAACCAAAAAAATATGATAGTATTGGTTAGGTCTCATTTGCGTAACAGCAAATAGTATTTCAGTTCGGGCTGTGAAGGGGCATGTATTTGGTTGGATCTACTGAACGAATCACTGACTGAGATCGCTGTTTTGAGTCTGAACGAGAGAGAGAGAGAGAGATCTCGTTCGTGAACGAATTGAACTAACTGGTACTTTCGTTTGTGAATGAGAGTACTGGGTAGATCGGTCATTTAGCATGTGATTAAATCTCATTCAAAGCGCAGTTATAGGTGTGCACATATACTTGTTTATATTCATATTCAACATACAGAACATCAACGTTTAATATAATCCCAGATTTATGAATGTGTATGTCTGACTAAACAATTAAAATGTTAATTATGCAAGAAAACCTTGGTTTGGTCATCTGAACCACTTATTTAGACTTATGTTATTCATTTAGTAAATAAGGCACACATTTTAACAAAGCCAAATCACTTTTTTTTTTGTAACAAGTAAATACGTTCGTTAAAACATAGCATAAAATACACTATTTTTCGCCACCTGCTGCAGTATATATGTAATATGAAGAAATTATCACTGAACGAATCAGTGAACGAATCTGAACGAATCATTTTGGTGAACGAACTGAAAATGAACGAGTCTCTGGAAAGAATCAAAATTTCCACCACTACACCAAAGTCAATAATAAGATAACCATAATGATAACTACTGTAGGCCATATTAGCATCCACTCCAAGCGCAAGATAACGCTCTGTATATTCTAAGTACGCGCCTCAGGTTTGTCGTCTGTCACTTTAAATGCTCAAGCTCTTTAAAGCGGGATGGATTCTGATTGGCTGTCAATGTTTTTATCGTTCATCAACTGGAAATAATCGTTCTGAATGTCATTCCAACAACATCGTTTATCTATGCCGTTATCATTATAGTTGTGGTGTTAACCCTGCTATTCTTTTATATTTCCTACTATATCTTTAATGTTATGGTTATAGTTGTCATTGGTATGAACGGGCCCATTCCACTGCACTACTTTTCCATCGTTATTTGTAAACATGCGCTAGATGGACATTATTTTACTTTTGCGTTAGCATCTCACGCATGACACCACATTCTCAAATTGTGGTGCTCCAGTTAAAGGTTCAACTTTTAAAAGTAAAAAAAAAAAAAGCACGTCTCGAGCTTGCCGGTTTTTTTCATTCCACCATTAGCCACAGAAACACGTGTGTTAGAAGGTAGATGCCTCTGTCATGAGGCAACTTCAGAACAGATTTGCAGTGAAACTTTTACGTTTTGTTTAAAAAAAAACTGCTTTATGCCACCATGGCACAGTTGTATTCAGAAGTAATGCATTGTAGAAGTCATGCCAGTTGGATCTGGCACTAATCATGAGAAAAACTGCAGTGCTGTTGTACGGTATTAGCTCTGCGCTCTACCGCTAACAGTCTCAATCTGACAGCAGGGCTATAGGATCCAGATCATGAAGGCTACGGGGTTAGGTTGTAATTCCTAGGCTCAGAGCACACAAATGGGATCCGATCTTGAGCTAGGGCCCTCGGAGGTCTGCCTGGGTCAGTGGGGTCCTTTTTCATTAACAGCTCTTGTTTAAAGTGAGCTGCTGGGAGTGTTAATTTCCCTCTGATGAATTTGGACATTAGTGTCTATAAAACCTTTTTTCCTTATCTTTTATCTCTATAACCTGTAGCTACTGTTTACATTCTGTAATTAAACTTCCTGTCTTCTACTCACTGTGGTTTAAAAAGGGAATAGATGCTGTGTGTGTGTGTGGTGATGTGTTTTGGAGAATGTATCTGTGCTAAGAGAACACTTTCACAGTAATGTGTACACAGAGAATAAACTGATCCAAATACTGTGGAAGTAACATTAACTGCTTGCTGTACTTTGTCAGTAAAGAAAATTCTGAGTATTTTTGTTTTTTAATATGTTAATAATGTGTTAATTATCATTTATGTTGTTTTATATAGTATATGTATATTGTTATTATTGTATACATTTTTAAAGCAAATTTTATTGCACAGTTGTTGATATTATAACTATTGTTGTCGTTATTATTATTATTATTATTGAAGATATTATTTGGCCCCCAACTACGGCCCTGATGTCAACTAAACAATATTACCAGAACATTGGCGCTGTTTTACATAATACTGTGAATGCTTCCATGCAATAAAAGCATTGTATCCACTGTGGTCATTGCAGTGAGTGAGGTTTGCAACTGAATTCAGTGTTTATGTTCTCAGAACCCTTAGAAAGGTTAAAATTAGTTTTTGATGAAAACTTTTGTATTATATTAGCATTTTTTTTGTTGTATTATACTGTATACGACAGTCTCTCGCATTCATTTTTACTTAGAGCCCCTCTTGCACCTACACTTTTATTGCTGAGGATATTGCTTTCCCTGACCATTTTTTGTTCTTCACAGAATCTCTCCTGACTGTGTGTGTGTGTGTGTAAATGTGCATGTTCTTCACTTTCTGTAAACTAACTCTTCAGCAGCTGTATCTCCTGGTTCTTTCTCCACTGGTTAGCCTTGCCCCATCCATCTCTCGTTCACGTTTTCTGAATTTGTGTGTGCTTTCTCTTTTGCCTCTAACCTCACTTTTCAGTCCCTTAAAATAGTTTTTTGGCTGCAACTGGTTCAAAAACATGTCCAGGTCACACTTCATCTTCAACCAAAAAAAAAAAAAAAAGAAAAGAAAAAAAAGAAAGAAAAATAAAATAAATTATATGACAAAGAAACTGAATCATTTAAATTTGCATTGTAAAATTGTATTATATATTACCAATGCATCTGGACATTTTACTTTTGACTTTTTCTAAAATTAGTAATGGCAATATTGGCAAAGTACTGTAACACAATTACTGTAATGCAATGATTTAAATGTAAAAATTATTTTTAAAACAAAGTAAATTATATTTAGTATATAGTAAATTATATATATATATATGAAGAGTTCAGATGCAAAAGACTCTAAATGCCATTTTAAATTTTCTTATAGAATGATCATTTTTATCAAGCTTGTATATTTAAGTTCAGTAATTTCACTTAAATGATAATTAATAGGTAATCTTCATTGCAATTTACAGTGAGGAAAATAAGTATTTGAACACCCTGCTATTTTGCAAGTTCTCCCACTTGGAAATCATGGAGGGGTCTGAAATTGTCATCGTAGGTGCATGTCCACTGTGAGAGACATAATCTAAGAAAAAAAAATCCAGAAATCACAATATATGATTTTTTAACTATTTATTTGTATGATACAGCTGCAAATAAGTATTTGAACACCTGTCTATCAGCTAGAATTCTGACCCTCAAAGACCTGTTAGTCTGCCTTTAAAATGTCCACCTCCACTCCATTTATTATCCTAAATTAGATGCACCTGTTTGAGGTCGTTAGCTGCATAAAGACACCTGTCCACCCCATACAATCAGTAAGAATCCAACTACTAACATGGCCAAGACCAAAGAGCTGTCCAAAGACACTAGAGACAAAATTGTACACCTCCACAAGGCTGGAAAGGGCTACGGGGAAATTGCCAAGCAGCTTGGTGAAAAAAGGTCCACTGTTGGAGCAATCATTAGAAAATGGAAGAAGCTAAACATGACTGTCAATCTCCCTCGGACTGGGGCTCCATGCAAGATCTCACCTCGTGGGGTCTCAATGATCCTAAGAAAGGTGAGAAATCAGCCCAGAACTACACGGGAGGAGCTGGTCAATGACCTGAAAAGAGCTGTGACCACCGTTTCCAAGGTTACTGTTGGTAATACACTAAGACGTCATGGTTTGAAATCATGCATGGCACGGAAGGTTCCCCTGCTTAAACCAGCACATGTCAAGGCCCGTCTTAAGTTTGCCAATGACCATTTGGATGATCCAGAGAAGTCATGGGAGAAAGTCATGTGGTCAGATGAGACCAAAATAGAACTTTTTGGTCATAATTCCACTAACCGTGTTTGGAGGAAGAAGAATGATGAGTACCATCCCAAGAACACCATCCCTACTGTGAAGCATGGGGGTGGTAGCATCATGCTTTGAGGGTGTTTTTCTGCACATGGGACAGGGCGACTGCACTATATTAAGGAGAGGATGACCGGGGCCATGTATTGCGAGATTTTGGGGAACAACCTCCTTCCCTCAGTTAGAGCATTGAAGATGGGTCGAGGCTGGGTCTTCCAACATGACAATGACCCGAAGCACACAGCCAGGGCAACTAAGGAGTGGCTCCGTAAGAAGCATCTCAAGGTCCTGGAGTGGCCTAGCCAGTCTCCAGACCTAAACCCAATAGAGAATCTTTGGAGGGAGCTCAAACTCCGTGTTTCTCAGCGACAGCCCAGAAACCTGACTGATCTAGAGAAGATCTGTGTGGAGGAGTGGGCCAAAATCCCTCCTGCAGTGTGTGCAAACCTGGTGAAAAACTACAGGAAACGTTTGACCTCTGTAATTGCAAACAAAGGCTACTGTACCAAATATTAACATTGATTTTCTCAGGTGTTCAAATACTTATTTGCAGCTGTATCATACAAATAAATAGTTAAAAAATCATACATTGTGATTTCTGGATTTTTTTTTTTTTGGATTATGTCTCTCACAGTGGACATGCACCTATGATGACAATTTCAGACCCCTCCATGATTTCTAAGTGGGAGAACTTGCAAAATAGCAGGGTGTTCAAATACTTATTTTCCTCACTGTAAGTGAAATTATTGAATTTAAATATACGAGCTTGATAAAAATGATCATTCTATAAGAACATTTCAGATGGCATTTAGAGGCTTTTGCATCTGAACTCTTCATATATTATAGTAGTCTCCATATAAAGGACTGTGTTTGTGGTCATCCAGTTGAAAATGTCAACTACAAACACTGAGGCCATTCAGATTTTCTGTTGTGGCGTTCTCTCTGTATTTTTACGACTCGTTGCAGCCTTTAACCACTGCCTACAACGCACTGGATCCTTCACTGGAAACCGAAAGTAACTCACTCCCGCTATTTACTCCTTTGAATTCTTGCACCCGGGAACAATACAAGTCGACACCATTACGACTGAAAGTTTACTAAGAAGTATTTCCTATAACAAGACAGTATTTGACTCTAGTAAGTGTATCCCTATAGCAGACTGGTGGAAGTGGCCTTGGACGGCAACATGCCCAGTGCATTATGGGTGTTGAAGTTTTCCTACCTATTTGGCAAAAGGGAAGACTACAGCCCTTTTCCCCTGTTTTCTCTAGTCAGGTAGCACAGATTTAAACATTTTCCCCGCCTTTCTACTGCATAGGCAGCCGTGTTCTACTGAAAGCCCATTTTGCCAGTGGTTAAGAACCCCTTTAAAGACAATTTTTTTTTTTTTTTTTTTTTTTTAAATATTTTCACTGAGACTGAGTGCAAGTTGATTAGTAAGGTTTTTATGCTGTTGTGCAATGCATGTGCCTGCATTTGCATATGTGTGTGTGTTTGGGTGTGTGTATACATATTAACCTGTGCCTGGGGGCCACTCTACATAATGACTGAGCAACAGGCCCCAGCTGTTCACATCTGTCTCTCCAGCTCTCTATGAAGCACCTACCCCATGCTTCCTTCCACTTATAAAGCACGTCTCACTGTGTGTGTCAGTTGTATGCGTGCATGTAGATCTGTGTGTGTTGAAGGCCGCGGCCTTGATAGAGGCACAAACTGTTATAAGAACACTACACCCAGGGTTTTAGAGTTCAGCTTAAATCTATGATCTGTCTTGTGACTGAACTTTACTTCTTACTCTTTACACATTCAGATTCAATGCACTTCTCAAATCTCCCAGATACAGTGAAAACGCTTTTATGTGAGACCTTGTAGGAATAAGTGTCTTTTATGAAAGATAGTGGTTTAGTTAATAGATCTAGAGAACAAATAACATTTTTCTATGTAGTTGTTGTGAGGATTTGATCATCAAACAAAACTGATGGCCTTGATAACCTTATCTTGTAAGACCAACCTTATCTTGGTTATCTCTTCTCTTGATAACCTTTACGTTGTTTAAATAGCAAATGCATTTGCGCCCATTTGTGCGCCCATGGGCGTGCTGGTCTGAAAACGAGATGTGTTCAGGCGCATTGTTGGCGCGTAGGCATTTTGAGGCAACTGAAATAGACTGTGCCATTGACCATTGAATTTTTTTTTTTGGTTATTTAAAGAGTGCGTTAGTAATATGCGCCTATATGCGGGTCCACAACTCGTGTACACTCTATGCGTTACACACACAGGGATGCGCAACAGCACACAAACATGCCAAATATAAAAAGTAAAGGATTACAATGTAAAAGATTATTATAGTGTACATAAAGATATGGTGGAATCCGGCTTGTCCCGTAGATGGTCTGCTTGCACCCTTTAAGCTCGCTCACGAGCAGATCCGTTTCCTCTCTGGAGACGCGTTCTGCTTGCAAATTCCGCAATGTAAATAGCAACCCGCCATGGCGCGAGCGCAACTGGCTTTTAAAGGGAATGGGAGATGAGACTTTGATTGGTTTATTGCACGTTACGCCAAAAACACACCCATTACTCATTAAGAGAATAGGGACAACCATTTTAGACCATGCGCCTGGCGCGCCGACCATTTTTCACGTCATTAAACTAGCAAAAGTGGATTCGGATATGCCCTAAGTGTACTTATGCCGTGCTCCAGGAGCAAGGAAACAGGAACTTGGGAATCACAGGAGGTAATATTTGCAGGTAAGGAATACAGGTAAGTAATCCATAGTCAAAGTTGAGACCAGACAAATGACAGAGTGCAGGGAGTGTGTTTACTGTAAATGCAGGAGTGTTTAAGTGCGGTGATTGACAACAGGTGGATGTGATTAGAAGTGACTGGGATCCGAGTGCGGTGCTGAAATGCATAGGATTGTGGGATATAACAGGCAGCGAAGGATACATCTATGTATATATAACTTAGAGAAACTTATAGTTATTATGAGATATACAGTTTCTTTATATAACCACTATAATGCATACATATGCAAGCTTTAAAAATCCATTGTGTATAAAAACAGCGTCCCTGAATGCCCGCAAATGCTAAATTCTGCAGTAGATGATGAGACGAGCCATGGCTATTGACCCTTGTCCTGTGTTTATAAGTATAGATTTTCCTAAAGAAGAAAAATCTTTACCCATTGTCTAGAATCACTCAAAATTCCAACTGCTTTTTCTTGGTGGCGTCACCAGTGAGTAAATCCATGTCTCGGGTTTCCATTAGGTGGCATATAATAATAATAATAACAAAAAAATAGAAAAACTGTAGAGGGGGGGAAAAAAAACAACGATTTTCAGCAGACAATCAAATATTCAGTTGTGGAAAATGAATTCTGTGTAAAATCTGTTGCTGTGCGCAGTGAGAGAACCAAGGGCCCCTAAGGAGTGTTCAGTATATAAAATAAAGTGAATAGACTGTGCAGTATTTATTATGCATGAGCATAAATGTTACAAAACTGGTCGCTGTGGAAACTGCAGCGTTCACTTCAGTGTCGACAAGGGTACCAGGGTCCCTCAACATACAAACAGAGCGAAAAAGAACAAGAAATGAATTAGAAAAGGAAAAAATGGCACTGTTGTTCTAGAACAAGCCGTGTCCTGTGGTAGCACCCTTCTGTAGTTTAAAGCTCATTAAATGCTCGCTAATGGCCGAATATGATGAGGTGAAAGGACAGATGCAGTGCCACTTTACAAGTGTTCCTCTGCTTTTTTTACAGTCAGCAGTTTGCTCATCTCATTTCCATTCACTCATCCTCCCTCGTATCACTCCTCCAATGCTGTCAGGTTGTTAAGAATCCGTCAGGACGAGAGGAATGTGTGTAGGGGAGCCCCACTGGCATTTCTTCACCAGAGCTGGTGAACGTCTTCAGAGAAGAACCTCCACATGAGCCGAGACAAAGGCGAGCGGTGAAGCTCAACAGGTAAGCTGCGTTCTCTCATATGCAAGTGTTTTATCACGCTCAAAGACACCTTTTTTATACGGTTCCTCTTTTCCCCGTCTCTTTTTTGGCTTTAAGACGAGGAAGAGTGAGGAGATGGAGGCTTGAAAGAAGGCCGTTGTCTCACTCTCTCTCCCTTGTCAGTTTTAAGTTGACTTCTGTGTCAAGGGGATGGATGAGGGAGAGACGGAGAAGTGTTTCTGTGTGGAAGCTGCGATACTAAGTTGAAACGGTATGACAAAGAATCAAAACAAAGAGCATTTTAATAGCGCTGCTGCCTCAGGAAGCTAAAAGTGGGTGAAATCCATTAGTGGCCTTAAAATTCTTTTCTTTTACCAGAATAATCCCGGAATCTGTTGATGACTTCCTGTCTGAGTATTTTTGTGTTCATTGCAGTGTTCATATTTGTCACCAAGATTTTAAGATGGCATTTTCAGCAGATGTAGAAATTAAACGATAGGTTAATCTACTGTAATGAAGTTAATTCCTTTAATAATGAATATGTTTACAGTATTACAAATCTTATTTAATTAATTCAGCTAATTCAATGGATTTCTATTTCAAATAAAAAAATTGTGTTGTAAGTTGTACTTTCTATTCAATAAAGAATCCGGGTAAAAAATTACATTTCCAAAAAAATACTAAGCAGCACAACTTTTTTTCAGAATTGATCATATGTTTCTTGAGCAGCAAATCATCATATTAGAATGATTTCTGAATGTGACACTAAAGACTGAAGTAATGGCAAAAGTTTGAGTAATGGTAAAAAATCATCATGGGAATAAATTACATTTTAAAATACATTTAAATAGAAAACAATTGTTTTAAATCGTTATGATATTTCACAATATTTCTTGTTTTTGCTGTATTATTGATCGAATAAATGCCGCTTGAGTGAGTTTAAGAAACTTCTTTCAAAAACATTAAATATTCTTACGACCCCAAATGTTTTAACCGTAGTGTGCATGTGTCTATAGGTATAACTGAGCTCTACCAACCCAGGAGATGCTGGTTATGAAACTGGTTTTAAAATTTGCAAAAACATCTGCATGTCCCAGTCGGAGAGCAAAGAGTCGATCTCATTTTCTGCACATTGGGATATTTCATGCTGTTTTTGCATAAAATAGGTACAGGCTTCAGTGTAGGGTTGTTTGATGATGTAATAAGAAAAGAAAAGAAAAAACACAAAATGTACCTGAAAGGGTCACTTTCTGTGATGCCTCTCCGGCCCAGCCAGAAACCCTGCCGGGTTTGCACCCACAGGGAATCGAATTTCATATCTTTTAACTTTCACTCTTCTGAAGACACAAGGAGATTGACAAGGACATATATGAGATGTAAACAAATTGCAACACAAGCATCACTTGTCACTGAGTGCAATGACATCCACGACAGCATGCAGGAATCATATTGACATGCCGATGGAGCAGCCTGTATGTGCACAGCTTAGCTGTTCAATCTAACAAGAGAAAAGGTCATTCTTATTCTGAGAGACATTATTGTGTCAATATTACATATAGGACAAAAACATGATACTAAAAGACTATACTATACTATATATATATTTATTAATATTAAAATGAGTTAACGACTTATTGTGTGCACGATTTACTTAAAATTTTGTGCGAATGTGCTGACGTATTAGTAAGTCCAAGTGCGGGGTGTCGTACAACTCAGTGCCAATTTTCCTAGTCCCCCATCTTCCCCAGCACCACCTGCCTAGATTTGCTAGGGGGTTCTCACTACTTTCCTCACAGCAACTCTCATATCCTACTCACTGTATTTATGTGCATGTTTCGGCAGAAGCCTTCACTCATACCAGTAGGATAGCAGATCTAGTCAGCCAAGACAAGGCCTATGTACATTCCATTCTTATCAATAAAATCCCTTTTAGTTCTGTTCCGAGAGTTGTCATGATAAACTTTTTTTTTTATATAATTTATAAATATATATATAATATGTATATGTGTGTGTGTGTGTGTGTGTGTAAATATATGTATGTAAAAACACATACAAAACCGGCAAATTAGGAATGGTTTGACATTTAACTGTTTCAGTTTCTATACCAAACCATTTCTAATTTGCCTTTAATTTTAGTCCATTTTGTTTTTCAAGTCTTTTCAAAGTCATACCTGAAAATTATCTTGATTAATTGTAAATGAAACCCAGGTTTTTTTGTTTTTTTTTTACATTTCCTTGTCTGATCAGGTAAATGTAATACCAGTGTTGCAGTACCACAACTTGACAAGACATGAAAAAAACAAACAAAAAAAAACATTAATTAATTTCCTTTTCCTGTGCCATGTTGATTTTTTCCCCCTGCAATTAAGGTACTTGTTTGTCTTTGAAGACGAAGGAAAAGGGAGGTTAGACAGGCCTGAAAAACATCTCATTAAAGACCTGGACAGGAACCACTGAGTCATTCAAAAGAGCTCCAGACTCCAGTTATAACTCCGAACCTTTATCGCATCTCCCTGACAGACTTCCGACACCTTCCTCAGACGCACAAAAATAAGGTTTGTGTCAAAAAGCAAAGAAGAGAAAAGTTAATTTTCCAAACGAGCAGTGACTAGCACAGCAGTGAAAGTCAGTACAAAAACTGTGAGTTTCTCTTTTGATTATTCCTCGGCACACTCAGGGAACATTAGAATAAGAAAGAAAAAGGCATTAGCAACACATCCATGGGTGTCACTAGACTCTTGTTACTAGGCCATGAGACCAAATAAAGTAATCATAATCATACTCGCATAGTTTCTGTGGAACCAAAGTTTTTATTCAGAGATCACGTTGTGTATAGGCAACTTACAGAGGCTGTAGGAAGACTGATAAGTGGCTAGTGGTTAATGGTAAATGAGTAGCTATTTGATATTATAAATTATTGAATAAGGTCATGAATATCTTGTTTCTTGCCCTATGAATTTGATATCTGGGTTTTCATTGGTTAGCTCTGGTCACACCCACCAAATACTCCAGTTAAATTTGATGTTAAGCTTAGGAGCTTAAGAGGTCAAAGGTTACTTAATACACTGTGAAGAAATGTAGAAAGATGTGATTATACTGACCTGCAGTAGTCTAGTGGCCATTTGGGGCATTGTACAAAAGATGTGTTCATCATATAGAAGTTATTGTACATGTTTTTTCATTCTTTCTCTCTATATACATATTCTCTCTACCATTCAAAAGTTTGGGGTTGGTAATATTTATGTTTTTGAAATAAATCTACAGTATTATGCTCACCAGGACTGAATTTATTTGAAAAACAGTGATATTGTAAAATATTGTAATTTGTTTATAATTTTATTGTTGTGATGAAGCCATTATAATATATGGTCAAAAAACATTTCTTATTATTATAATGATGAAAACCATTGTTCTGCTTAATATTTTTATGGAACACATTTCTTTTCAGGATTCTTTGCTAATAACTTGCTTGACTAAAACGTTTATTATGTAATGTAACATTACAAAAGTGTTTACTATCACATTTTTTTCTCATTTAATGCATTAATTAAAATCTTACCCAGATAGCAAATTGGTATTGGGCCGAATCTAGTTGAATTTCGGCTGTGAGTTTGGCCCACATACCACATGGAGTTATGGCCCGAGATTGGCCCAAAAGCTACTTGCCGTAAGTAAACCTGATATGCCGGAAAAACTCATTCACAACTACTTCTATGTCCCCAGAGATCAGCCATAACTGGCCCACAACAACAGTGCCAGATTCCCCAGATGTCAGCCAGAAAAGAGCCAAACTGCCACCACCTTTACTGACCCCAAACTGAACGGTAGTGTACCTTTAAAAATATAAAAAAATGTGAGTTATGAAACATTCCCTAAAGCTGTCATAATAGCATAAGCATTCTTTCAAGAAGTGAAATTTCCAAGAACAAGTTCAAGTCTGCTCTTTTTCTTCACTATGTTTTGTTTGCAAAAGGGGATGCGTTGAAATATCAAACTGTTATGATTTTGAATGCAGACATTTCCGCATCAAAGCACCTTGTAGTTCTGCAAACTTGAGCATTGAATTAAACTACAAAAGTAACAGTTACCTTTCTGAAGGCATAAATATATTCCAACATAAACTGAAATAATCAGTTTTGCTTGATGACACAGTGCAATCCTACAAAAATTTACTTACCTGGAAAAGACCCATTCATAGTATAGTATAGTATAGTATAGTTTAGTATAGTCTTTTTACAGGGTCGCTGGCAGCCAGTTCCCCAGTACTGATGAAAGGCTAAAAACGTCCCTGGGCGCATGTGACGAAAGAAGACAGACAGAGAAAATGAAGGGATATGTTTAAAGAATGTCTAAATACAGCTTGCGTACTCTCCGGTTGAAAGCCCTCCATCCATTCACGATTGCGAGGAGGGAGATTGCAGTCGGCACATTCACATTTTGGCGTCTGGGACTGTTTGCGGGCACAGAGGATAATTGAGTGTGAGTTAATTCCTATCAAAGCCCATTGGACTGCAACTAATGGACCGAGGGAGATGCCTCAAGGAGCCAGCGCTTTCAATTTCTTTTGTTTATTTAGATGGGAAAATGTTTAGTTTTTAATTAAGTAAATCACTATTATTTGTTCCAGTGTGGTTGGTAATTTGAAGAGATTGCAACCTGACTTGAAATGCAAGCGCTATTGGCTTTGAGAGAGAGAGATAGGGAGTACTGGAGGAGGCTAAAGCGTGTCGTAATGGCCGTGAACCCGAGAGAGCTCTTTCCATGCAGTATAGAAACACTCCCTGGGCTTCACTTTGAAGTGTTCCTAAGGTTCTCTCTGAAAACTTGAACTTATTCAAAGGGAGCGCTTCAATGGAGAGTGAAGGTAAAAAAGAGAGGAAAAAAATCAAGGAGTCATTGTAATGTCTTAGACCTTCTTAAGTGCAGTTACTGTGTGTATGTGTGTGTGCATCTTTTTAAATGTACCTTTCTGTCTTATTTTTACAGATTTGTTTTGTTGGTGAGGAATCGGAGGAGATGGACTTCTTGTATTCACTGGTACTGTCAAGTGCCTGGGTTTTTCACCTTATGGATTTCAAAGGTACATTTTGAAACAGAAATGCAAAATACAGCTATCTTATTTGCATTTACCTGATCACACTAATGGAAGCTCAAGCTTGTTTCCAACACTGAATAAAAAATAAAAAAAGGTTCTGACTTTTTTTCTAGCACTTTATAACTCCCAATTGCGAGTTTATATCTCAAAATTCGGAGAAAAAAGGCAGAATTGCAAGATAAAATGTCACAATTATCTTATCTTTTTTATTTTTATTTTTATTCCATGATGTAAACAAGCTTCCATGCACATGTATTTAATCTAAACTTTGTAATGAAACCTACAAGTCATTATACCAAATACCTTGTTCCATAGCTTTGAAGTTAACAACATAGAATAAATATAGTCCTTTATCAAAGCATAAGCGTATGTGTCCAAAGGTACAAATACAAAAAAGTTTGGCAAAATTGGGAGAAGCAAATTTAAACTGCTTTTCCATTGACATTGTATTTGCCTTAAACTAAACTACACTTTCAAAAATGTTCCATGGTATTCACAGATTCACAGAAACATTCACAGATAGCCCTGAAATGTATGTGGGTTAAAAGTGACATCCGTTTTTCCCCTTAGACTTTTAAAGTAGGGGAGAGCAGTTGCGAAAGTGAAATTTTTCAGAAAAACAATTTTAAAAGATGATGTTTTAGACAGAGATATATTTTTTTAAATAGAATAGAAGATAGAACGACTTCAGTATCATTTCACTTTGAACTTAAGACTGCTCATGTTACTTTTGACCCTGTCATTTGGGACGAAAGTAACACACAGGTGGGTCAAAAGTAACACAACAAAACAAGCTAGATTTGTTGTGTTACTCTTTTGTTTTGTTTTTATTAGCCTAAATATACCTGAGTATGACCTTGTTAACATGTAACTGCAAACATATTTTGGCCTTTATCTTTACAAAAAAATGTTAATTTACATTTTCATTTCAAATTTCAGTTTCATCAAATGTTTCAAAAGTAACCCAACAGTACAAACTTGAATTGTTAAGAATTTTTTTTATTGCCAATGTCAATCCATTTTATAAAATTTAATTCTCAACATAATGTACAGGGTCCCCGCGGATCCTTAAAAAGTCTTAAAAGGTCTTAAATTAGATTTTTCAAATTTAAGGCCATAAAAAGTCTTAAAAATCTAATTTTTAAAAAAAATGTCTTATTTTTACTTATGAAAGGTCTTACATTTTAGATGACACTTTGACTTAAAGGGATAGTTCACTTTGAAATTCATTTTTGGTATGTTTTAGCTTACCTCAAGGGCATCCTTTGTACGCAGCCATGTACGCAGACTGGCGCATAGATATATACACACTAGATGTCGCCTTGTCTACGGCAGTTCATTGGAACGAATGTCTTTAAGGCGACATCTAGTGTATATATCTATGCGCCAGTCTGCGTACACGTCAGATCAGATCACTCGGACATGTCTGCGTATAAGAGGTAAAAACGATATAAATACTGTTCGTTTTCTCACACAAACCGCTCGTTTCGTGTCTTAGGCCATCAATGTGTACTTACGATGGGGAATTGTTTAATTTGGACGACGGGGAATTGTTTTAATTTGGACTCTGTGCTTGTGTTTTGAGACCGTGACCATAGACCTGCATTATATGACTAACAGACAAGAACGGTTTGACCTAAAAATATCAAAATTGAAACTACCGCGGAAAAAAAGACACCTACATCTTGGATGCCCTTGAGGTAAGCTAAAACATACCAAAAATGAATTTCAAAGTGAACTATCCCTTTAAGCTTTAAACGCCCTCTCATAAGCATCTGGCTGAATCAGACCTCGGTCTGTCTTTCTGACCCTCACTCTTGCCATATTCTGTTGGTATAATATGACATAAACATGTTTTAATAAATGCTGCAACACAGAAAGTCACCACATTAGCAGCGGGACAAAAGAAACACTTGTTTTCACTGTAGTGGGACAAAAGAAACACTTGTTTTCACTGTAGTGGGACAACTACTAGTAACAACTAGTGTTACTTTCGTCCCGACAGGAACTCCTGACATTTAAACCCGATTTACATTTATACTGAAAAACTCTTGACAGGGAAAATTTCTGGATGTGTTACAGCACTAAATAACCTGTAGACTGATCATTACTGTGTGACACATGAAACGAAAAACACAACTTGTAATTAGAAAAAAGTACCGCTTCAGTAATTTACTTATTGTACTCTAAAACCGCTTTCCGGACCTAACCGTGGGAAACGATGATGAAATCACGTGATATTTGGCAGCTCCGTCAAGGGTTGCGTACTGAACGTGCTGTCATAGCTTGAGATGCTAATATAGTCAGGGCTCGGAGAAAATCGCTTTGTTACTTTCGTCCCGCGTTACTTTCACCCCGGTTCTCCCCTAATCTTTTCATCTGACAATTCAGAAAATTTTCAGCTAAGGTGTATTTGATCATGTAAAGTAGTTTACAGATTTATTAAACAGAAAGAGTTGGAATGAGATATTATTTTTTACATTTTCTTATTTTTATTTTATTTTATCATTATCAGGAAGTGTTGTGCAGTTTTACTTTTTCACCTCAACTTTTTTCCTGTGCAAACCAATTTTTTTTTAAATCAGTGCAAAAATAAAAAATATATCTTAATAAAAATCTAACTTTTATTTCAGGCTGCGTGTCTAGTGCTTGTTTACTAAGATAAACAAAAAGTATTGCAGTGGAACACTAATTACAAATAATATTGTTAAATTAGTATTATTATTTCATTCTAATGCTAAAACTCTGTTCTGTAAGACAATTACTTTACACTTAAAATAGTTTGTCAATAAAATAGTTTGGCAGAAACCTTGTATCTCCATATTTCATCATAAATCATTAATATTGGTCACCCTTTACGTCTGTCTGTGAATTTTGCAAATATTTAACCAATGAAAAGTATTAAAAACAGCTTGTGACTTAACCTCGTAACTCCATTGACTCCTTAAACTGTCGATCAAACCTCATAACTCCACCCACTTTTTGAATCTTGAATGAAGTGCTGCTCGCAGTTCGGAGCGTCACTGCTTGTTTGCAAAGCAACGGTAAATAAAGAACTGGTTGTTTGAATAAGAATAGCGTTTACTTAATCAAGAAACAATATAAAGGCAATTTTTTAATGTATTTGAGGAGCGAAGAAGAGTGTTTTAGTCTTGCCGTCGAGTCATCATAGGCAATACTGCCTTAACCTGCGCGTAGCACTTCATCTTTGAGATTTTGGCCAACTGACAGAAAAAATGGAGTGCTTACAAAGCTACAGTTACAATAAAGTTCATAACCTGTAAGATGTTGAAAACGTAATGCGATGCACTTACTGCCTTAGATGCGGCTGTTCTAATCACGGACACAAACGGACATCCGCTGATCAAAAGCTTCATTTGAGCTTGATTTTGTTAATAAAATAATGGCACATGCAAGTATATGATCATTCATAAAGTCACTTTCAACTTGACAACACTATTTAATTATTTGTAAAAATACAGCATCCCCCCCATTTCCTGAAATAAAGCAGTTTTGGTCTTGGTTTCCGTCTGACAGGTCGGAGTTGGTGGGCCCAAAAATGTTTTTTGCCTATGTCACAATTATATACAGTATATATACTTTATATATAAGCATTTTTGTCATACAAGAGGTGGAATTCTTGTATAAGATGTCCTCAAAAAGTTCCTGCCAGTCACACTGAATGTGTATCTAGCCAATTTGGCCCACGATCAAATGTTCAAATCTTCTATTCTCAAAGCTATATGCGGTAAATGCTCCCTCACCGGTTCTGCATCTGAATAAAAAAAAAATGGCCACGGAAATTTACTGTAATGATTGCTTTTTCCCTTTCTGCCTCCATATACACAATTTGCGAGTCTAACACCACATGACACAGCGTGGAGTTACAACTTGCCTTCATCCTCCTCGGTCTGAGAAGCTTTTGACACAGAATACAGGCCTTCCTCTGTGAGACAATCCTGCTGTGAGTTTTTAGCTCCAACAATCAAGGCTCCAACAATCAAGTTTAGTGGAGTTGAAATTGGTTATCCGTGTACTGTATGCCAAGGCTCAATTTGCACTGGATGGTAGCATACTGTATGTTGTTGCGTGGCACCAAGGAAATAATCTGCTGTGTGTGCAACATTCGTGTTGCCATTATACAGGAGTGGTAGTCTGTATGTCTGTGTTTGTGTGTTTGGATGCATCTTGTGTATTATAAGACAAGAGGATATAAAGAAAAATAATAAATAGCATTTTTATGAAGAATGATGGAAGAAGAGTAAAGAAAATACATTTAAATTAATTAATTTAAAACAAAAAATAAAAACCAAATGTGTAAAGCATTTTTAAAACCACATAGTATAGACTGAAGTGCTGTACTATAATAAAATTTAAAAAAATACAAATAAGATAGTATACAGTACATAAATAAATAAAATACCTTATTAGAGAAAGAGAATATAATACACCACAAATACTTCTCAAACCTAATGATCATTAAAATAGTGAAGGCCTCATCAAAATATTTGATTTAAATGTTTTAGCTGCAACTGGCGATGTAATGTGACTAATTTAAATCATTATAAAGATTTTTTTATTTATTTTTTGGTTTCAATTTCTATTCGCTGTGTAGCTCTGCCCACTGTTAATTTAATTGGTACAAAATTCACAACTTCTAATTGGCTGTGATTGTCATGTTGCTCAGTAATTACACACTAATGTTTGTAGATGACCATTTATTGTTGCTGAAGACTTTGTCATGCTTGGTATTCGCAACTGAAAACTGCTGAACCTCTGCATAATGAAAACCACAGAAGTAGTTTATAGAAAAGGTGTCAGTATTTGCTTTGTAAATATAATTAGAAATCCAATTGTTTGCTTGTAATTGCAACCTTTTTATACTGTATGCAATGTGCAACAAGCTTTATAGCGAAGGAGATTGCATGAGATTGCAGTATGTGAAATATGAGACACTGCTAATGCCTTAATTATGTTTGAATATAATGTCTGGCAATATGCAAGTCTCCGGCATGCACTTTTGTGAGTCTCTGATCTGACCAATCAAGGCCGAAAGCGTTCATATTGTTGTGTTAAATGGTTAGTTAAAAAAATGAAAATTCTGTCAGTAATTACTCACCCTCATGTTGTTCCAACCCCGTAAGACTTTCGTTCATCTTCGGAACACAAATTAAGATTTTTTTTTATTAAATCTGAGAGCTGGATCACTCCTCCATAGGCTTCTATGGGATCAAAACTTGCCAGCCCAGAAAAGTTAGTAAAGACAATGTTTACAATACTACAGTGGCTCAACCATAAGTTTACCAAGTGACGAGAATACTTTTTGTATTCACTGTAGTCACTTGGACTATCTTAACGATGTCTTTACTAACTTTTCTGGAGTGGCAGATATCGATTACATAGAATCCTATGAAGGAGTGAGCCAGCTCTCCTATCTTAATTAAAATATCTTAATTTGTGTTCCGAAGATGAACGAAGGTCTTACGGGGTTGGAACAATATGAGGGTGAGTGATTACTGACAGAATTTTAATTTTTGGGTGGACTAACCCTTTAAACCACCTGTGTTTTCGTCTATGCATAACTTTATATGTATGACTCAACTGTCAATCTAAAGCGGGCATTCACTGTCGAATCAGATGGAGATATGAGCAAAAATGTGTTTTTTTTCTTTGTTCTAGACTTTGAAATCTCATTCTGTTACATCTCCTTTGAGTCCTTGAATGAAAAACACACAGGTTGTGATTAAAATCTCAAAGTGGTGTTTATTTAGACTTTAAAAAGAGCAGAATAGTGCTTTGTTGTACATCGCATTGCGTTGATACTTTCTGTTCCAGAGCTGTAGTTTAGAGTCGCCCGCTATATAGACTAAAAGTCAGATTCTATGCTGCAGCCTAATCCCATGTCATTATCTTGTTTAAATAAGACGTCAACGTGCCGCATCAGGAGTCGGAATCAGACCGGTGTGCGTGTTTGACATGTCTTTCCTCTCCTATCGCTGCTTCTCAGGCAGCGCGACTTCTCAGCGCACGAGTACGGCTGGCTGCAGCATTTAAATGTGCCATGCTGATTATCTTGCCACTGTGTTTACGTATTCATTTATGTAAACATTATGCTAATGTGTTTTTCGGCTTGTCGCTTGTGTCCAATCGTGCCCTTCAAGTTTGACGTGAGGTGACTGATGCAGCCTTGATGTGAAGTTGCAGCTTCTGTCGTTCGTGTTTCTGAGAGCAGTCGAGTGCGCCCAGATGCACTGGATACTTGTCATTGGCTCAAAAGAGGTGCCAGGGTTTGAAAAGTCTCGCCCGTGCTCTCGGGAGTGGCCTTTCAAGAAAATGCGTCCTAAAATAGCTGACCCTTTTGTGCACGCTACATTTGCTTTTACACACTAAAGAGTGTCCGAGTAATCATGGTCTCTAAGAGGTCTTTGAAGGCTGGCTTCACGATCGGATCAGAGAAGGCTGATAAAAGTCTGACGCCGCCTTCATAACAAGTACGCCTGGGGCTCGTGAAATGTGTGAATGCCTTCTACCTAGCGTTTATATCACTTTAAAGGAATAGCTCACCCAAAAAACAAAGGCCGCGCTTGCCATTCAACCATTCATAGTGAGTTTTCAAGTTCTAAAAAGGGCAACAACAAAAAAAAAAAACCTGTATACACTTTTAAAAATAAAGGTTTCAAGAGAGTTTCTCAGCAATGCCATTTAAGATCCATTTTGGGTTTCCAAAAGAACCTTTTGGTGAAAAGTTCTTAATGTTAGAAAACCTTTAACATCAATGGAAATTTTCTATTAGCCAAAAGACTCTTTATATTGGAAAAAAATTATTTCGATTGTTAAATTGTTCTTCACACTAAGAATAAAATGGCTCTGTTAACTGTTCACTGAAAGGTTCTTTGGGGAACCTAAAATGGATCTTCTATGGCATCACTGTGAGAGTATAAGAATAATTTAATGTTCCCCAAATAATCTTTTAGTAAACAAATCTTAAAATATATATAGATTTTATTTTTTTTATTTTTTTGAAGGACATTTTAATAATCTAAAGAACATTTAGTACAATGGAAAGGTCCCGTGTATGGTAAAGGTTCTTCATGGAACCATAGATGCCTGTTTTTAGAACCTTTATTTTTAAGAGTTAATCTGAAACCAAATAATAGCTTTGCATGAGAAACAAATAGAAATACATATTTTATTCAAGTTTCTTCACATATTCAATGTCTTTTCACCCATTTAGTAAAAGTCAAGAGGGTCCAATGTTGTTTGGACTACATTTACTTTCAAAAGTATAATCTTTTGTGAAGAATGTAAGTCATACAGGTTTGGAAAGAGGTGAGTAAATGATGACAGAATTTTCATTTTTAGGTGAACTAGTTCTTTGAGTTGTTATTCATTGATAATGTTGACAAAAATCCCAGAATCCCACACTGTTCCTTTAAATCTCAAACCACTATTGAATATCACATTCTTTTAATTAGGTACGATCTCCCACGCTGAGTTTCCACAATTGCATGCCTGATGTTACACAACGGGGTCGTCGGAGAGTCATCGTCAGTGTTATGTCCCGTTAAATCATGTTTATGACAGGTACAAGCCGACTCCATTCGAAAGAATGATCAGCAGATGGGTGTCACACAAATCATAATGCCACAGCCCAAGTGGTGAGGAAATAGGCGCCTTTTTGTAGCCCAGCCATTATTCTTCTGGGTGGATATTAGCCGTAGGTGTATTGACAGCTGAGAAAACAGCAAGGGGATTTGAGATCTCTTCATACCTTCATTTTTCCCTGCTCTCCTTCTCACTGAGGAGAGATTTAATTCTCTGTAATTACTTTATTGACTCATTTGCAGAGCTGAATTGGCTCCAATCTGTCGTCAATAAAACACAGAGATGAGGAACAGCACAGTAATGCTTAAGTACAAGATCATAGTGGGAGGCAAATTTTTCTTCAATGGGGAGAGTGTCATGGCAGCCTTGGTAAATCACTGTCTAGATGTGACAACCTTACAAGAAGCATAACATTATTTATGGTACTCTTAATCTTATGATAATCTTATGCATATTGAGCAAATTCACTAAACAGTTGGACCAAATTTAGGATATTTTGGTATAAAAACCAGTGTCCTATTCTCTTTCAACCTGCAAACCATTTTTATTTATTTGCTAAAGTATTTTTTTATTCACATTTGACTCTTGGCGAATATACACTGGTTATACAGTATAAGGAACATTTTTCCCTAGAAAAGGACAAATAAGAAATAACGCCTCATTGTATTTCAGGGTTTAGTTATCAACTGGAATTCAACGAAAACTTCTATAACATACAGCCATATAATTATGATTTGAATATTGGTGGAATACGTGAATGATGCACGTCTCAAATAAAAATCTAAAAATAATTTACTGAAGCATTATACAGTAGCAATATGAAATTACTATGGCACAGGGCTCAACGCTATAAGGATTTTTTAACTTTTTTACTTGCCCTGCAAAATTTCACTGGCCCTACCACAGAAAAAGTAATAAATAAATAAAATAAATTAAAATAGGTCTAGTTATTGTTTTCATTCTTTTTTACTCATAACCTTAAAAAATAAGGTTATGACTCCAAAAACTACTAGCCTAACTCAAATCAATTCAACTCAATTAAAAAAGTGATACAGACAAGTAACATTAATAAAATAAGAACAAATAAACACAATTATGGGCAATAGCACAAATAATTACAATAGAACAAATAAACAGTGCTTTTCAGGTTTTTCAGGAAGGTCTAACAATAGTTTTCAGGTAGAAATTTAATAATCACAGGGTTTTTCCTGGCTCAAAATGAGGCGGAGGTCCTAAAATCCTAAATAATGTATTTTAATAATAAGATAATTAAATTAGGTTTTTTTTGTAGATCATCATATAGCCTAATGTGTTTTCCCACATTATTTTTGTGGGTGGAGCTTGGTACCTCTAGGGGGGTCCGGGGGCATGCCCCCCCGTAAGAAAATGTTGTACATTTTAAAGATAAATTCATTAATCTGGTGCACTTTGAGTCACCCGAATCCACTGTTAAAAATAAATAATCCACCCGCAAACCGCCCATATTCTTTGATTTAGATATCTGCATCTGATCATCACATTACAATTATTCAAATTCTTAGTGTTAAGCATGATAATATGGTAACATATCACACTGAAGTAGGCTGATTTAAAATGAACATTTATTTAAAATAAAAGTTCTTCTTTTGGCAAAATTACATTTCCTTAATAGCCTAAACAGAGGCTTTACTCCCTTCAAACTTAAATTGTCAATGTTTCATTACATCACTGTTTGAAAACACTAATTTCTTGTACCTTTTATAAAGGGAATTTCCCCCCTAATTTTATTAAATGTATGCTCAATCTTTCATTTCAAATTCTTACATTTGATCAATATATTCAATTAAAATAATAAGACTCTAGGCTGTTACCAATCAAATAATTTAAATTGATAAATTATAACTGTATTAAATTAGATTATTTTAAATATTTTTGAATATACAAATAAGGAATGTTGAAAAGAACGATACTTTATGAAACTAAACCGCCAGTAGGAGGCAGCAGGCGACCGTCTTAATGAGCGAGTCATTGAGTCATTCATTCAAATGATTCGTTCAAACGGCTGATTTATTCAGAATGAGGCAGTTTATGAATGGGTAATTGAATCTTTGACTCAACTGATTCGTTCAAAACACTGAATCATTCAGTAATGCAACAAGTGTTGCTGTGAGATGCGCTATGGTTCTGCTGTGATCTTTGTTTGGAATTATTTTCGCTGCTGAAACAGAACAAAAACAGTCATTGCGTCTAAAATTTGTTTATTGAACGGTTTCAATCTTGATGGCATTCAGGAAAACAGCTATCTGATCGTGTGTAGCCTAGGCTATATATTGTTTCTTAACTATAATATGTTATAAATAACTGCGCAAGCCTCAACAGCGCAACATTGTTACCGTCAGTACATTAGGTAGGCCTATATTATTATCAACTATAGGCTATCAATCGCCACTTACATTAAATAAAATAAAACAGAATCATCCTCACGTTTTCGGTGATTCCCTAGTTATTTTTTATTTTTATATAAAAAATCGTTTGTCCGGTTGGGCAAGTAGTAGGCCTACAATTCTCTCTCACTTTTCCCTTAAAAAAACACACAAAAAAAAACCACACGTGTGCCTGACACAGTCTATGGTCCCTGACAAGCGTTACTCGAGCCCTGATATGTTTTCCTTGATGGGTTTTCCCTGAAGAGAATTACGTTGTTGAAAACGAAAGTAAAAGAGTGACGCACGTTCATTGCGTTTTACCGTGATGAGAGTTCCGTGTCTTTATTAAACTCAACACATTATAATGATTTATCTGTCATCCACCCTCGATTAATTGGAATGGAATGTTTGTATTACTTGGCTCGCCCGACCCGCGGATTATCCGCGATCCGCGCAGCACTATACGGTTTGAGAATGAACACAAGCGGTAACCGCAACAGAACCGTCACGGTAGGAAAAATGTATCTGACCATGTGACTGTCTGTCCGAGTTTTGTCGAGAGCCGGAGGCGGCCGCCTCATAATTCTCTATGCAGGAAAAACCCTGAATCAAATGTAAAATAGCACTGCATAATCTTCACTGGATAAATTAAATAGCGATTAATCCTTATTAAAGTTACAAAAGTTATTCAGTCAGTGAGTGAGTGAGTGATATTTTTGTCTTTTGTTGTTTGATTAACATTAAAAACAGACAGTAGCATGTTTATTAGGCTGCTGTCACTTTAAGAGCAGCATGGATCCAATGTACTGTTACAAATGCGTTTTATATCAACTGTTTACATTCACTTAAAACATAACCGACTATGTTGATGAGGATACTCGTTAATATTGACATTTTGATATAATTATGTGTGAATATGTCTGTTCAAGCGTGCGAAAGAGAACTCAGAAAGAGTTCTCTTTCACATCTTCTTGCACTTAAAACATGATGATAAACTTTTGTGATGATGCAGCAGCAAATAAAGATTACAAAAGGGAGGTTTAGCAGTGATGCCATAAAATAACTATTTTCGAGTTCCCAAAAGAACCTTTCAGTTCTTAAAAGAAGTATTCTTTTCATATAAAGAAACTTTTTCCAATATAAAGAACATTGTGTAAAGGAAAGGTTCCATGTATGTTAAAGGTTTTTTATGGAACCATCAATGCCAATAAAGAACCTTTATTTTTAACAGTGTATTTGTAATAGTAATAGTATTTTTGTGAATTTGGAGGCAAAGCTCACCATCACTGTTAGTTAAGCCAGTTGTATATATTGTAAATATTGTGTACCAGATTTGAACTCACATCTGCTTTAAGCACAACAGCTCAAGAGTTTTTAAGAGATGGAAACTTGAAGAGGCATTCAATTATCTTTGTCATTTCAAACCTTCTGAAGAAAATAAATCTCTTACCACAGTTGTTGACCTCTGATACTAAGAGCACTGTCTGAGCTCTATTTGGATCCCATTTTTATTGTTGAGAGCTGTTAACTGAAATGAGATTTGAATTGCTCTGGTAAAGCAACCAGGTTTATATGCGTGTGTGACATCATCAAACACTTATATAGATATTCATGTAGATTTATATTATTGAGTTATATAATTAAGTATTTAACTAAATATTTCACTATAAAAAAACATGCATGGACTTTCAGTGAATCTTTATTTTCTCCTTCAGTCTGAATGAACTGATTAATTAGAATTAATCACATTTTCCAGTGCTACAAAGTGCTGCGTAGATTACATACAAGTTATAGTCCATTACTGATTGCAAATTAGATGATAATAATATTTCAAATATATTCAATTTTTTACGTTACATCAGGGTTTGCGGTTGCGGGTGAATTGCGTGAAGGAATTGCAGTGGTTTCATAAGTTGATGAAAAGACAATAAGTAATTAAATAATAAAAATGTAAAAATGTAAAACTAAAATAAATAAATAAAAACAAAACAAAAAACATACTAAAAAAAGATTAAATATTTTTCCTGCATGTGACCATTAACTGACATCAGAGATCTGTGAAAATGTATTACATGTAAATATGAAATTACATGAATTTGTGTATTTAAAAAAAGAATAAATAAATTAGGAACAATTTACTGACATTGTGTGAACAATCTGTTATCATGCAAAAATAACTGTAGTCTGATTATGAGTATTTTAAAACATAATTTAATCCAATCAGAACTACTTATTTTTTGGAATCTGCTTATTTAACCCAGATTAAATATAACCAATTATATGTATGAGTGAAAGAATCAGTTAGGATTAATCGATTCACTGAAATGAATTGGTCCTTTCAGCACTACATATTAGATCGAACCAATTCACTAACATGAATCAGACTTTCCAGTGTACTTTTAAGAGAAAGGACCAATTCATTACAATGAAATTGTCCAAATAACCCCTGAACTACTGTCAGTCTAATGAACAGTGAACTGTAAGTTAGTTTAGTTAGTCAGTCCCTGCAAATATGTTTTCATCTTTCAGCAATAGAAGCTTGTGTCGGAAATGAAAGATTTCACCATCCTAACCTTGACTCGCATCAACCTGCCCATTTTCTTCTGTTGTCTTTCTTTTTTCTTTTTTGTAGGTGTGTGTGGGCAGCAGGCATTCAAGACAGAGCCACGTAATGTGACGGTCAGGGCGGGGGCCACATCTCTGCTGAAGTGTGAAGTGCTGAGGGCCTCAGGGGCCGTGCAGTGGGTTAAAGATGGGCTGCTCCTGGGACCTCAGAGATCACTGCCTGGCTACCCACGCTACAGCATGACAGGAGACCAGAAGAAAGGTGAGAACTCGGAGGGATGGAAAGAATGACATGCGGTGATTAAAAACAAACGTCTACGAGTTGTTGAAATGTTTGCTGACATGTTGTTAGATGTGCATGAGTGAGCAACTGTCCCCTAAGAGTACAATAATGTGAAACTGTTCTCAAAACAGCTAGAGTAGAAAATGTTACAGCACATTTAATAAACTTGGCTAAAGCAGAGAAAGTATTTATTTATTTATTTATTGACTTGCTTGCTTATTTATTTACTTAGTGAATATACTCCTTAGTGAGTGCAGAAAGACGCGTTCTGCGCGTGCACACGTCTAGTGGCTCAAGTCACTCGCACATGCGCTGTTGTACACACACCATCCGTGCGGACACAAAAATTTGGGCTTAAATCTCACAAAACCTGACCAAATCATATTTCATCCCAAAATAAATAAATAAATAAATAAATGTATACATGTATACATTTTAATATTTGTATACATTTTATATATACATATTTGTATATTTATATACATTTTAATATTTCATTACATTTCATATATATATATTTCATGTGTAATATTTTTTTTTAAATACATGGTATATGTTTTTAAGTAAAAACTTTTTTAATGGGATTATTAATATTTTATTTAGTCTTTTTTTTATAATCTACAGTGTTGGGGGTAACACTTTACAAGTATCGTAAGTTATGTAGTCAGATGACTTTTTTCAAGTAACTAGCAATGTATTACTTTTTAAATGAACAACAAAATATTTAAGTTACTTTTTATAAATAAGTGATGCAACTTTTTCTCATGTATTGACTGGCAGCTCTCCTGTCCTCATGTTGAGATAAATCGTGAGTAAGTGCAGAGGCGTTGTGTGTGAACATAATGATTATTGTAGCTCTAAACTAAATGTGAACATTTACTCATCTCACTGGCATAAAGACAGATTCAGTATTCCACAAAATCAATAAAATAATAATAAATCAGAATATATTCTGTATTCTATATTCTATATTAATTCTATATTAATAGAATACGCAAACCTGCAATGATTACATTTTAAATTACACAAATAGGCTATTATTACAAATAAGCCCAGCCTAGGAGAGAAAAAGTAATGCAAAAGTAACATAACTCATTACTTTCCATAAAAAGTAACTAACGTAATTAGTTACTCTTTTAGGGAGTAACACAATATTGTTATGAATTACTTTTAATGCACTATACACTATGTACTCAGCCAGTGTATGAACTTTATAAGGTTTTATTATTATTATTAATATTTATTTTATTTTGTCATTCAACGTCAGAGTCTGATAGCCCCTCCCCCTTCATAAAGGTGTGACAGTTGAGTGCATGAAGTGTCCAACATTCCACACTTCATTTTTTCAGTCAATTGCATCATCCGTTTAAAGTGTACTTTTTTCTAAAAACATCATAGAATAGTATACACATAAGTATGCAAATTGGGACACACCTTCTTTTTTTTTTTCTTGATTTTGGAGTGAAATATGACCCATAATGCTCTTGACAGATTTTGTGAGATTACCATTAATACATTATTGTCTTAGGTAAATGCACTGGAGTGTTTGGGAAATTATAAATCAGGTTTTTTATTTCGACGTGAAAGATTATTAGCATGAATCATTAGAACATGTTTTGCTCATAATCTGCAGAGGGCTATAGATGCCTCAGTCTCAATTTCTAGTTTAGATGCAGCCTTCCTCATCAAAATGCACTCAGCTCTCTTAAAACAGCTTAGCGAGATGCTATCAAAGGGGTTCTAATTTAAGCACCGGAGACAGATTTAAGAAATTAGCTCTTTTTTTTTTGTATTAGAGAGAGAGAGGACTGCAATACCCCAGCCCCCCAGCCCTCCCCAGCCCCACCCCAATTCCCTTACAAATAAAAAATAAATAAAGATAAAATCATCCCTGAATTACTCCTATTTTTAATGTACATTGAGAGTAAATTAAGATGGGCTGAGACACTGAATAACCTATGATGCTTGGCCAGTGTGCTTTTCGTATATAAAAAAGCCAATTAAAAGTCCCGAGCATATGCTTCTCTTTATAGAGGACAAAAGCTGCTATCCGGCATATCAAGAGAGAGGCAGTTTGTTCCAAATGCAAGTACAAATGCTTAAAAAATGCTTACGCTCTTCAATGCCGCTTGTGCCGCCAGGCATTGATAGCATGACGGATAAAGAGTGCCATGTAAGGGACAAATGATATCATAAAAAGACACGCTGAAAGCATCTTTAATGTTAACCCTGCCAACCTTAATCTACTGATACGCAGCCGCGTATCCACATGAGTTCACGCAAACGGCGTGACAAACGGTAGGTTATACATTGCAAAAGGAAATGAGTGAGAGAACGGGTCAGAGTCCCTGTCGGTGTTTCGTATTGGTTGTCAGAGGCATAATTATTGGACTTCTTGAAACACACGCTCGCAAACACCCTGAACTGCAACACGCGGCAGCGTGTTCCGAGTGCAATTTCAAGAGAGTGGAAAATCATTAATGATCTGAAAGTGGTTTCCTTTCCTTCTATGATCACATAGATCTGAAAATTGCTGCTGGTTGGTGTTAATTATCCTGCCATCCTGGCTGACACCTCCTTTTTTCAGCCGTGGAAGTTGTCATATCAGGATACTATTTTCTGCATGTTGGTTTTCTTCAGAGGGGAGGAGAAAAGGAAAAAGGAGCAAAAGAAAAATGTTCAAAGCTCGAACAGCTTGCATAAACTTTGCCGGAGCAGCCATTAATCCTGGCAGAATGGTAGTTGAACAAACAACCCCTTGGTGGCACAATATTCTGCTAGTAAATAACAAGCATCTTGCACACAAAGGAATGATGTTGAAGGGCTGCATCAAACAGAATGAATCACGTTCTTCTCTCCACAGTGTTCATAGCTAATTGGGACCGTTAATTTGAGATTGCATACAAATTTAGCACTGCCATTTGACAATTGTAATTTCTTTACTCTGATTTGTTTCTAGCTAATTATAAGTGGATTTCAAGAAGCATTTGAACATGCCAAATCTCCAAATTCTTCTTAATGGTGGGAACTCTTGAAAAACCCTAGACATCAATCAATACGTTCAAGTAATATTCTGAGTTAAATTAAACTGTACGTTCGCAGAAAACAACAACAAGCAAAATTTTATTCTGAGATGGGTTTCTTTTGTGGAAATAAATTAATACTTTTATTCAGAAAGGATTCATTGAATTGATCAAAAGGGACAGTAAATACCTTTACAATAAATTATTTTTCAAATACAGTAGTGGCCAAAAGTGGTGTCTGTAGGGGATATTTGCAAAATATTTACTTTTCATGACTCTTCAGGTTCTATTAAACAATCAAAATATGAGGAGTATATTATATTTGGAAAAAAATGCACTAAACTTGGTTGAGGTATTAAAATGGCAAAATTATTTGGCAAGAAAGGCAAACTCCAGCATATAAATAAAATGGGTTTTATTGTAATGTGCAAAAAAAAAGGCATTGAAAAACAAAACTCACAGGAAACAAAGCATTCATTGACTACAATGTAATCAGTTTTTAATATTGTATTGGTTCTCCCCTTGTTTTTGATTATGGCAGGCAGCCATTCTCCTGGGTATTGACTTACTAAACTTTGCGCATGTGTCATGCTTAACTTCTTTCCAACTCTCTTTAAAGGGATAGTTCACTTTGAAATAAAATGTTGGTATGTTTTAGCTTACCTCAAGGGCATCCAAGATGTAGGTGTCTTTTTTTCCGCAGTAGTTTCAATTTTGATATTTTTAGGTCAAACCGTTCTTGTCTGTCAGTCATATAATGCAGGTCTATGGTCACCACCTCAAAGAGCAAGCACAGAGTCCAAATTAAAACAATTCCCCGTCGTCCAAATTAAACAATTCCCCATCGTAAGTACACATTGATGGCCTAAGACACGAAACGAGCGGTTTGTGTGAGAAAACGAACAGTATTTATATCGTTGTTACCTCTTGAACACAGCCACGTCCAAATGATCTGAGGGCGCGGGCGGGTATAGATATATACACTAGATATCGCCTTGGCTACGGTTTCGTTCCAATGAACTGTTTTTTAAATACTGTTCGTTTTCTCACACAAACCGCTCGTTTCGTGTCTTAGGCCATCAATGTGTACTTACGATGGGGAATTGTTTAATTTGGACGATGTGGAATTGTTTTAATTTGGACTCTGTGCATGCTCTTTGAGGTGGTGACCATAGACCTGCATTATTTGACTGACAGACAAGAACGGTTTGACCTAAAAATATCAAAATTGAAACTACTGCGGAAAAAAAGACACCTACATCTTGGATGCCCTTGAGGTAAGCTAAAACATACCAAAATTTTATTTCAAAGTGAACTATCCCTTTAAGTTCTTCCTAAAGTTGAGCTTCATTGGAAGACCTGTATGATTTATCACAATTCAGGTTTATAATTTCCCAAGAGTTTTCAATGGCTTTAAGGTCAGAGGACTGAAGAGGCCATTTGAAGACTTCAAAATGCTTAGCCTGATCACTTTCATTGTGCGTTTACTGTGTGTTTGGGATGGTTATCATCTTGGAAAAATACATATTTGATCTCTAAACAGATTCTCCATACTCGGCTACACTGTGTTCGGCAGGATTCACAAATATTGGTCCATTTTCAAAGTTCCAGCAATTTTGTAGATCCTACAAACACCTGCTGTAGACATGCGTCCCCGATACCATTATGTTTCCCCTGCCATGCTTAGTAGTGCATTTGGAATTAAAGAGAACTAACCCTTAGATGCTGGGATCTTCACTAATCTTACTATATTGGTTCTTCCCACATTTTATTAAATCAAATGAGTTTGGCCATGAGATAGATGGGGTCAATTTTAATTTCAAGTTGACTTCCAAGTATTATGTCTGCACTTTTGAAACCGGTGTACATTCAGCCCATTCTCCAAACTGAATGACTGGTTGAACAGCATTACAAATGATACCAGTAGAGCTTAATAAGTCTCTGAATATTCATTCTATATTGTCAAGTCTCTATTCCGATCAATTTTCCGTGTGAACAAGAAGTCATTGAAACGTTATATTTCTCTCATATTCATTTCTTTATGCCTCGTATTTTCTGCTCTGTCTACTTTCTCTTACAGGCCAGTACCATCTTCAGATTTTCAACGTGAGTTTGGAAGACGACGGCAACTACGAGTGCCAAGTGGGGCGGTCCGTAAGCAGCCGTGCCATTGTGTCCCGCACAGCTTGGCTCAATGTGCAGAGTAAGCAAACCAATCTTTTACCACCACGCAAGGAGGGGGGTGCAAATGGTGAAAAGAAGCACACGGGACAACTTTAGCCATGACAGATCGCTCAACCAGGGCCGCTAATGGCTGCGCACGCACTGAAAAGGTGACACTCGGTGGCAAACCTAAGCCTGTCACTATAGCCACATTCAGGGTACTAATGAGCCATGGAGTTTCTCTGCAGTGTGGTGGAGAATCCCTTGTGCTGCACTTCAGATAAAGTCCCATTGGTCACAGGTGTATGACAGCGGTGATAGCTCGCATTAGTGATGTGGCCAATTAGTTAGCGCGCTTGGCCACAGCGGATAGGGCACTTATAGCGGGCAACATCTGAGACTTGCCTATACCTGAGGTTCCCCTGCTCGTGGGTGATAACTTTTTTCTTTTAATTTAGTTTATTTTTTAAACTCCACTGTAAAATATAACATGTCCAGGTGGGTTTCGCTTTGTCCTTTGCTGTAGAAACTTTTACGAAGGTAGTCAAGTTAAGAGTTGCTAAGTTTTTAGAGAGAGAAACGAAGATTTGGAAAGAGCAAAAAGTAGCACGTTTTGACCAAGTGAAAAAATAAAAAATAATAATCAACATATTTTATATAATTTTATTAATATAATTATTTTATAATAAGAGAAAAATAAAATAAATACTAATTATTATAAAAATGAATGAAAATTAAAATAAAATTATTTTATCATTTATTGAAAAAAAACTTTTATGAAGGTAGTCAATTAAATGCTGTTAAGGTTTTAGAGAGAGAAAAGATTTGGAAGGAGCAGAAAAAAAGTTTCACTTTTTAATAATAATTAAAAAAAATGTTTTATTATATAATATATTAAAATGAAATAAAATTAATTCAAATTATTATACAAATAAATGAAAATTTAAATAAAATTATTTGTAATTATTGCATTTTTTTAAATGTATATACTTATAAAACTTGTCCAGACGAGTTTCACTTTTTCTTTTGCTGTAGAAACTTTTATGGAGGTAGTTAAGTTAAGTGCTGCTATGGTTTTACAGAGAGAATGGAAGATTTGAAAAGACTTTTGGACCAATTGGAATAAAATGGATTATAAATTGAAATTCTTACCATAGTTTTGAGTTTCGGGTTCAGTGCAATGTATCAGTTTTGTGACTTGGCTATGATTCTCTTTGTATTGTGTGAACCTTTGAGGCTGAATCGCCTTCGAGAATACCTGAAGGAAATTCATAGACATCACAGGGAAGGAGTTTGACTTTGTGTCGAATTGATTTCAGTGAGAGATGCTGGTAGTTATTGGTTCAATCCTGTGCAGCTGTTCTTTCCAATAAAAGTTCAATTTGAGGATCTTTGGAGCCATTTCAACATGTCAATTCCTTAAGCACTCAAGCTCTGAGGATGTTATTACTCAACCGTTCTTGACTCGTTGATTCGAACATGACCGGAAGACAGATTCAGTGAGGTGCTAGCTTGAGAAAAGCTCTCATTGTATCATTGAGAGAGTGAGTTGTTGAATCTATTACTTTGACCCGACAGACTGATTCACAAATGAATTGTTCATTCTGATTTGAGTTCATTAAACAAGGACTAACTGAAAAGAATGAATCATTCATGAATTTTGTCTATACTAATCTGTTGTTATTTCGTATGAGAAAAACAAACTTTTTAATTTTAATGCCATTGGATTGGATTGGATTGATGCAGTGTTGAAGTTCCACTTCGAAAGGGAAATGAGTTTTCAAATCATTGGCAAAATCAAGATTATTAAAGTGATTAACAATCAAAATTTTCATCTGTTTCTCACACAAAGCTAGTGTACAGCTTCAAAAGTGTTAACAAATAATGCAAGTCCTGTTGAATGCTTTTATGATAGTGTTTGTTCTTTTTGGAACTCTATGGTCAGTTACTATGAACTGTTGCTGTATGGGGAAAAAGATGCATGAAGGCTCTTCAAAAATAATTGCCTTTTGTTTTACTTTAAAAAAAAAAACATGAGGGAAAAAATACAGTAATGACATATACCTTAAAGGTTTGCCATTCCATCACTTTTCTTAGTTTAGGCATGCATGTATACATTTGTTTGTAGTTTATTGCTTGTGTAACGTACCTTTCAAGATGAATCTGAGGCGTCGTGTGGCAGATGGATGTTACTGAGCATGGTCACTGGTCCACGTCATATCACTGTATCATTCTTTCACTTTCTAGGCTTCTCTCACAGTCACACTCTGTAATGCATGCGTAATCCTCCCTGTTTCACGCTTTCTCTTTTTTTTCTCCCCAAACTATCTATCCATCTATTGCTCAATCCCTTTCAGTCTCTGACTTTTGCTTTCCTTCCATCTCTTCTGCCTCCTGTGGTGGGAGCCGGCCCATATGTCTAAGGCAGGGGGTCTTGAAAGCCCCTTTTCTTCACCAGTCATCAAGCGTTCACTTCCTCTTCTGTCCCAGAGATGTGTGTGTGTGTGTGTGTGTGTGTGTGTGTGTGTGTGTGTGTGTGTGTGTGTGTGTGTGTGTGTGTGTGTGTGTGTGTGTGTGTGTGTGTGTGTGTGTGTGTGTGTGTGTGTGTGTGTGTGTGTGTGTGTGTGTGTGTGTGTGTGTGTTTGTAATGGAGGGCGGTTGCTGTGGTGACTGCTTTTCTTTTGCCTGGGAAGGCAGCAGGTTTTATTGACAGCAATGAAAAAGAGAAAGGACAAGAGAGTGAAGATAGTTATGGCTGTAACAGAATCTCAGTTTCACACACTTACACAAACACACACACACACATGCTGCTGCATCAACAGCAGCAGGACTGAGTCACTCATTTATCACAATCAACAGATTGTGTTTGCGCTTTTAATACGACTGTACATTTAATATATTATTTTAGTGTGTTTTAATTATTCAAAAATAACAATAAAAATAATCAGAATATACACTACCGTTTAAAAGTTTGGGGTCAGTAAGATTTTTAAATGTTTTTAAAAGAAGTATCTTCTGCTCACCAAGGCTGCATTTATTTGATAAAAAAAAACAATAAATAAATATTACAGTAATATTGTGAAATATTATGACAATTTAAAATGACTGTTTTCTATTTTAATATATTTTAAACTGTAATTTATTTCTGTGATCAAAGCTGCATTTTCAGCATCATTACTCCAGTCTTCAGTGTCACATGATCCTTCAGAAATCATTCTAATATGATGATTTGATGCTCAAGAAACATTCATTATTATTATCAATGTTGAAAACAGTTGTGTACAATTTTTTTTTTGTATTTTTTTTTATTTTAAAAAATAATTATATTTATAAATGTATAAAGTTATATGATTATATAAAAAAAAAAAATTCTAACAATGCAATAAAAATTGCAATTATGCCTTCTGTACTTAAATTCCCATGTACGATTCCAAAATATGATTATAATACCATATATTAAAAACTTGATATAATTATTTTTTTATATAATTCATCCATTATATAATTCATCCAATTTCATTATTATATTTATTTGTGTGTATATATATATATATATATGGGATGGGAACTATTTTTAACGTTTTTGAAAGAAGTCTCTTATGCTCATCAAGCCTGCAGTTAAAAAAACAAAACAAAAAAAAACAGTAATATTATGTATTATGGTTCTCTTTTTTAATATACTTTAAAATGTAATTTATTTTTGTGATGCAAAGCTGAATTTTCATCAGCAAGTACTCCAGTCTTTGGTGTCTTATGATCCTTCAGAAATCAGTCTAATATGCTGATTTATGATCAATGTTGGAAACAGTTGTGCTGCTTAATATTTTTTTTATAACCTGAGATACTTTTTTCAGGATTATTTGATGAATAAAAAGTTAAAAAGAACTGTATTTATTTAGAATAGAAATCTTTTGTAACAATATACACTACCGTTCAAAAGTTTGGGAACAATAACTTTTTTTTTTTTTTAAGAAATTAGTACTTTAATTCAACAAGGATGCGTTAAATTGATAAAAGGTGATGGTAACGATTTATATTGTTAGAAATGTTTTTATTTTGAATAAATGCTGTTTTAATGAATAAATGCTGTTAACGTTTTACTCATCAATGAATCCTGAAAAAAGTATTCCAAAAAAATATATTAAACAGCACAACTGTTTCCATCATTGATAATAACTGAGTATCAAATCATCATATTAGAATGATTTCTGAAGGATCATAAGACACCAAAGACTGGAGTACTTGCTGATGAAAATTCAGCTTTGCATCACAAAAATAAATTACATTTTAAAATATATTAAAAAAGAGAACCATTATTTTAAATTGTAATAATATTTCATAATATTACTGTTTTTTGTTTTGTTTTGTTTTTTAACTGCAGGCTTGATGAGCATAAGAGACTTCTTTCAAAAACATTAAAAATAGTAATGTTTCCAAACAAAGTACATGTGTTACAAAGATGATGAAGAGTAAGACAGGTTCCAACTACTAAGTGATTTAATGATAAAATAAACCCAGAATATTTCAGCATGTGCAACAGTTTGCTCTAGACACAAACAACAACCGACCAACAACTGAGGAAAAATATGAATAGATGTGATGATTAAATGAATATCCATGGTAACAAACAAGTGGTGGGAAACAAGGACAACAGGAAATAAGCAAACTAAAAGTCCAAGAGAATGAAAACTGAACTGACACATTACACCCCCTCCGAGAAGGTGCGACCTCAGGCCAAAACTGAAGAGGTGAGGGAGAAACGGTGGGGGCTTAAGAGGTGGACGAGTAGATGGCGATGGGCTGGTGAGAGGAGACGGATGAGACCCTGGAGGCGATGATGGTAGTTGCCTGGTGACCGAGATGGTTTGACAGCCCACAGCGGAGTCGACTGCGGGAGGTGCCACAGTGTAAAGGTGACCTCCGACATCCGGGTGAGGACCGACGGAGATGGAGACGATGTCAGGGATCCCCGGGCGCAGACAAAGAGCTGATTGGCTTGAGTGACACCGCTGGCTCTGGAGACCAAGGCGAGGGTGCGGCGATGAGCGCTCGAAGTGGAGCCAGAGTGTCCGAGGACTGAGGCTGAGCCGGTGGGACTAAGGACAGAGGCGGAGCTGGAGGGAAGGAGTTAGAAGAATGTAACCCTACGGCTACAGGTTCCGCTGTAGCCGTAGGGTTGGAGGGATTGAGTGCAGTTGGAGGTCCGTGGCTGAAGTAGAGTGACGACTGACCAAGGGGGAGCCGGTGGGACGAGGGAACCCGGTGGGGCCACAAAGTCGAGGGTCTTTGGTGGAGCCGAGGGCTGGAGGAGCCAAAGCGAATCCAACAGGTCGACTGGCCGAGGTGGAGCGAAAGGATCAGAGGCTGGAGGTGGAGCCACAGAATCTTCTCTCTCGGGTGAGTCTGGCGGTTGCAAGGCCTGCGGCTTCACAGCACAGCAAGGCATTCCCGGGGAAGACGAAGGGCTGCAGGCATCCAGCAGAGGCGGGGCTGAAGGACTGGGTAAGCTTAGAGGTGAAGATGACGGGGTAAGCTTGAGGGGATCAAGAACGGTAATTCCAATTCCCAAAAGGTCAACTAAACAGTCTCAGTGCGGTCTTGAAACAGCGATGATTCAGGACAAACAGATAAATTACAGTTCATAGGGTTGTCTCGAAACAGCGATTTCGATTAAACAGATATTTCACAGTCCATACAAGTTTCAGTGATGTTTTGAAACAGCAATGATGATTCAGAACAGATCCATCAGCCAGTCCCCCGTGTCCAAATCCACCTGTATTCCCTCTGTTGCTGCTGTCGCGGGATGTATGATCCTCGGGATCTGGCTCACTCATTGCAGCGGGCAGTCGCTCTCCATCTGCGGGGGGCTCATGCGAAGTCTCCGTGGTCAAGGGTGGTGGTGGTGGGCTGGGCTCTGGCTGTGTTCTGGATCGGGGATAGATGCTCTCCAGACATCTGATGACGGCCTCCATCCAGTCAAGTCCTGTGGTGTCTGGGAGGTCTACTGGTTTGTGGAAGTTAGCGCCGATCCAGATAACTGACTTCAGGGTCTCGTCGTCATTAGAGCAGGTGATGGCGAGATAAAAAAAAAAAAGATTTTTCAACTGAAAAATCCAATAAATGAAGGCTTCGGCAGGCTAAAGCAGTGAATTTTGTTGCGTAATACATCTGGGTGGGTTGTTCTTTTACAATATGAAGATCCAAAGATGATGAAGAGTCAAACAGGTTCCAAATACTTTCTTTCTTTCTTTTTTTTTTTTTTTTTTATGCAGTAAAAAAATTCAGATTCAGTATTTTATTTTTTATTTTTTTACAAGTATGCTGGAAAGAATCAATATGTTCAATGATAATTTAATAAACATTTTTATTTAGAAAAAAACAAACAATATATTGACTATTCAGGTGACTATTCAAATGCACTTTTTTTTGTAATGTCTATTTGTGGTTTTACTTATCTGCCACAATAATGTAGGCTAATGTCTTATCTTACTATCTTAACTGTATTAAGTGTAGGGTTTGTTAATTTAATTTATTTGATTACAATATGTATTTGAGCCCGATAGTCTGCTTTATGTGAAAGATGCATCACTCCATTTTACTTTTTGTTTAGTGTTTCCATATATAACTGAAATATTATAGGCTAATTTTTGTTTATGTGATGTTTTGAAATGGACATTTGCAAATGTGAGTGCTGAAGGCAGCAGTATTTTCCCATCCATTACCTCACCATTGCACCCATTCGGGGCTGGATTTTTGCTGTGTCTGCTTCTAATCTACCTCAGTAAATCCAATCCAAATGGCATAATGTCTTTACAGAGGGGAGTGGTGAGGTGGGGGAAAAAGGAGAGAAGACTGAGCGAGAGACTAAAAGATGAGGCAGGGTCTTAATTGGATTCCCTATGTCCATGTGATATGTTTTATAATGGCCTAATTCAAGATGAATCACCCTTGGCATGCTAGAAGCTAAGCGCGTGGCCACAGCGTCAATAGCTATCTCCACAGGCACTGCCGTGAAGCTTTCTCAAGGCTTCTGTGTGTGTTTTTCTTCTTTGTCACACATAGACCACGGTTATAGAAGATAACCGTGGCTGTCACTTCAAGTGGCACCTTATAATCCTGAACAATAATGCGGCCATGTCCTTTTTCTCCTTTGATCCTGACTATCCATTCTAGCAAACCATTGTTAGCATTTCACAAATACAACCAGGTTCAAATCTGGCTCAAAAGCTTATTTTCGCCTGTGTAAAATAATTCATTTTGAAAACCTTTTCCAGTCTTACAGTTAAAAATACCACTTTATATCTCACAATTGTGACTTTAATTCTCATAGTTGTGTCTTTATCTCACAGTTGCAAGTTTGTTTCTTGTAATTTTTTCGTGCACTTGTTTTGTGTGATTGTATTTAACATTATGAACATTATTTCAAGTCATATATACTGTAACATATTTTGATAAAAGGGCTGCCCCCGACTAAAGATTTTTCTAGTCAACTTGTAGTCGTTCATTAAAGCCATTAGTCGACTAATTGCACGCTTATATTAATTGAATTACTTAAATATGAACTAGGGGGAATACTAAACCATAACGAGCCTTTAATATGGGTGTAATATATGCCTCGCGCTCGAGCAAACGCATACAGCTTGCTGCAAAGCACCAGCAAAAGTAATAATTATGAATGTGTCGAAAAAAATAGCAAAGAGACATTTTAATAATTTATTAATAAACTAATGATTTCTGAGTCAGTGTCAGCTGCAAAGATGGAGTTGACAATGCTGACTCCATCTCCACAGTAGCCTATAGTGGACTCGTCTTTAGATAAAAATGCATCTTTCATAGGGGTTACATAATCAGAGAGTATTTGTTTTTTATTTTAATTGGTTTGTTTAAAAGTAGATATTTCAAGCTTTCTTTAGATATATTTCGAATGTCTTCGAGGCAAGTAGCCAATACGCTGAGTTTCGGTTCATTTTTATGATGCGCTTCAGTTCATGGAGACTGAGACGGCAGAAAGCGCATATTCTTTTTGTATTATTTATTTTAAAAATGCACAACATTTTGTTGTTATTGTGAGTAGTGTTGTCATGATACTAGAATTTCTAACTTCGATACGATACCTTGAAAAATATCGATATTCGATACCATTTTCGATACCACGGAGAAAAAAACTGCCACAATATTAAGGGGGTATTTTTTATTTATTTAAAGCTAAATATAACAAGTCTAGAACATGACAATGAGGTATATTTTACATGAACAAAAATGTCCTGAGGTAGTGCACTTGTTCAACAGCATAAATGCTGGTTAATACATTAACGTTATTTGATGAACAGATTTAAACGCAAACGTGCATCACACGCGAACACATGCTCACTGGATCGACATCAAGTCAAGTCACCTTTATTTATATAGTGCTTTTAACAATACAGATTGTGTCAAAGCACTTAACAGTATCAAATTGGAGGATAGAGTGTCAGTAATGTATAATAATAAGATTAAACATTCAATTTTCAGTTAAAGGCATTTCATTATTGAATTCAGAGATGTCATTGTCTAGCTCAGTTTAGTTTAATTAGTATCTGTGTAATCAAATTGATGATAATGAAGGCAAATTGCAGAATTAAATAATCATTTTTTGAATAAAGTTAAATAAGCACAAGTTAATTTACATTTGACCACAGTTAAAATATTTACTTGTCTAAGATTCCTCAGTCAGATTATATTAACTTTAAGAATTACGGTGAAAAAACGAGACAACACACACTCATATCAACAACAATACTAGGCCATCTTATCTGGTTAATGTTCCAGAAATGTTAAAATGAGAAGTTACCAACCTTCTCGAAATCATTTATATAGATCCGGTCACACAGAATGAGCAGTGCGCTGCGTTGCTAGGCAACCACTGAAACAGCTGTCCTGTCAGTCAAGTAAACGTCAAATCAGCCTTTTATTAACTTTATTTACTTTCTGTTAACATTGTGGTAGTTGCAGTTCGTGAAGTCGTTAAAGGGTTAGTAAAATGAAAATTCTGTCAGTAATTACTCACCCTCATGTTGTTCCAACCGCGTAAGACCTTCGTTCATCTTCGGAACACAAATTAAGATATTTTTTATGAAATCTGAGAGCTGATCACTTCTCCGTAGGCTGCTAGGTGGCCCAAACTTGCTGGCCCAGAAAAGTTATTAAAGAGATCGTTAATATAGTCCAAGTGACTACAGTGGCTCAATCTTAAGTATATCAAGCGACGAGAATACTTTTTGTGTGCAAAAACAAACAAAAATAACGACTTTATTCCACTATTCATTTCCTTCTCTCTGGGCCTCTAGTTGGTTCACGTAGTGTTTTTGCGCTGCGCGTCACACACATGACCAGCGTCGGCCAATAGTGAGCCTACGTGGTGACGTGTAACACAGACGCGCAGCGCAAAAACACTACGAGGCCCAGAGAGAAGGAAATGAATAGTGGAATAAAGTCGTTATTTTTGTTTGTTTTTGCGCACAAAAAGTATTCTCGTCGCTTGATATACTTAAGATTGAGCCACTGTAGTCACTTGGACTATATTAACGATCTCTTTAATAACTTTTCTGGGCCAGCAAGTTTGGGCCACCTAGCAGCCTACGGAGAAGTGATCAGCTCTCAGATTTCATCAAAAATATCTTAATTTGTGTTCCGAAGATGAACGAAGGTCTTACGCGGTTGGAACAACATGAGGGTGAGTAATTACTGACAGAATTTTCATTTTTGGGTGAACTAACCCTTTAAGCTCCTGGTAACCCGTGAGAGCACCACAAGTTTATCCTCCATCATCGCACTCTCCGGGCGTTCAAGCAACTGTAGCATTCATCACTAAAACGGAAGGCCCGCCTCTCCATTCAATCGATTGGGCTTTTTCCGCTCGGAGTTGCTTTTTTTTTTCAACTTCAAAAACGCGAGGCGCAGCAGGCACATAAACAGGGCGCAGAACGCTCGCTGCCATAGGAAACCAATTGAAAATAGGCGCCTCTCACTGCAAAAAAAGGCGTCAGGTGTGATCGGCCCTATTCACTTCACTTTTGCTATTTAACCAGAGCGAATGAGAAGCGTGTGGTGTTTCTCAACGCGCCTTTGGAGAGAAGTGACTTAAAGTGACAGCTCGGCTAGTATCGGTGTATCGATACTTCGGGAAATTAGTATTGGTACTGTTCAGATATTTCAGTATCGATATTTATCGAAATTTCGATATTTTTGACAACACTAATTGTGAGTTTAACGTTACACAAATAAGTGTGACCCATTACAGTTTCGAATGATGTATTACCACTTTTCTGTATGACCATAAATGGCTAAAATTAGTATCTTTTGGTGTGAAAGAGCCTTTACATTTGCCCCCCCCCCCCCCCCCCCAAAAAAAAAGTGTTTTCTTGGTTATTAAAAAAAACAAAAAAACTAGCAAGCCCAGCCCAAGTAAGAAAAAGTAATCAAAAAGTAATGCAGTATTATAACACATTACTTTTAAATGTAACTTCCTCAACACTGATTATATCTTTGTAGAAGAATTGGTTTACCTTTTTTTCGGGAATGTGATAGATAGATAGATAGATAGATAGAGAGAGAGAGAGAGAGAGAGAGAGAGATAGATAGATAGATAGATAGATAGATAGATAGATAGATAGATAGATAGATAGATAGATAGATAGATAGATAGATAGATAGATAGATAGATAGATAGATAGATAGATTCATTTGATTGATTGATTTAAAGGAAAGATGCAAGAAGTTGGCTTTATTTCTGAACTTTCGGATATGACACAGAATGTCCAGCAATATCGTGACCCAACGCTCTCTCAGCAGAGCTGGAATCTCATTCCTGATGAGAGTCACTGCTTAGTCGCCATGATCTCGGTTTTCTTCAGGCATGTCTTTGCCGCCCACATTCAGTATCTGAGTCATGAATTGTGCCACATACGTGATTGTCACTCACATTAAGTCAACTGCACGTCCTAGTGCTCCAGCCCGGAGGTGTTTCTTGCTTCTCTGCATAGCCTCAGACTAAATATAAATGCAAAACTGTGTCCAACACAGCTTCCTCCTGAAATGATGAAGCTTTAAAGAGGCTCAATGGTTGGCTGATTATGTTTTTTTTCCTGCAGCTCCAGAGCGATTAGTCATGTGGCATTCTCAGATCAGATGATTGGCTCAACAAAAAATGTTTCTAAATCTTAGTGCCTATGAGGAAACTGCTACTGAGATGAATGGGAATGCTAACGGTTAGATTTATCATGCTATTATAGACGTTGAGAGTAGCGACTCTGGAAACAGATCTCAAAAGCTAATATTTTAGTTGTGAATAGATATATTACATTACAATACATCACATTACTGCATTAATATATTATATTACATTACAGCATGTATTACATTATATTATTGCATTTTATTGCATATTATATTATTGCACCCACTCAAGACAGGTATCGGACTGAATCAGTTGGGATTGTAACATCTAGTCCTTATTATATAATTTGCATATTTAAAAAAATAAATACATTTTAGTTGTAAATGGACCTAATCTTATGTAATATGAAATATTATTATAATTATAATGAATATACTTAATGTTTATATGTGAATAAAAGCCTAAATTAAATCTGTTCATCATATGCAGCGATCAAGTCTCTTCATCTCTTCATTTGGACTAAACCGCTCAATTCATATGGATTAGTTTTACGGTTTCTTTATGAACTTTTTGAAGAGTAAAATTGGTAGTTGCGTGTCTGTCTATGGAGAGTACAGAAATCTCTCAGATTTCATCAATAAGATCTTTATTTGCGTTTGGAAGATGAACGAAAGGGTTTGGAACAACATAAGGATGAGTAAATAATGACAGAATATTCATTTTTGGGCGAAATAACCCTTTAAACAATTAATTCTGTCAATTTTCTCTGGAAAGTGCTATATAGTGTGAGAGCGCTAGTGTCTGTTGGGACTGTGTGTCATGTAGGGAAGTGGATTCGAGTCTCTAGATTATGGTTGGTAACTGGTTCGGACACTATTTTGTTTATCATATGTCGGTTTGATTTACTCAAATCAAGACTTGTTCGGTCGAGTGTTGAAAGTGTTTATTGTCATATGCGGTGGGCTAAAAATGAAGAATGTAAGAGCAGGAAAGACAGAGAGGGAGAAATTGCTGTTATCTCTGTTGCCTCAGATGCACCTGCTGCACTCTTCAGACAGGAACGAGATGGGAGGAGATGAGAGGAGAGGTGCAGAGCGAAGGAAGAGGTGGAAAGATCAGTGGTATGAAGACGAGAAGAAGAGATGAAATGAGAGAGGGAATGAAAGAGAGAGAGCAGAGGAGAAGAAATGGGACTGCTTCAATGGCTCTTAGCTTCAAAGCTCACACCTGAGCCCAGTGTAACCGTGTGTATGTGTGTGTTTGTGGATTAGTGTATTCAAGCCTTTTGAGGCATGTCTGGTCAAAACTTGTTAACAGACTGTGTTTGCTCATGTGGTCTAACAAGGCTCTTGTGTGTGTGTGTGTGTGTGTGTGTGTGTGTGTGTGTGTGTGTGTGTGTGTGTGTGTGTGTGTGTGTGTGTGTGTGTGTGTGTGTGTTGTGCAGATACACATGGCCATGAGAAAAGACGGTCTTCAATTTGAGGCAGTGTTGGGTTTAGATGAATGACCCTCCATCTGCCTCAAGTTACCTGGCTATGTAGGCGTTCATCTCTATTCAGATACGGCCAAATACGGTTTCTCTGACTCTGTGAACTTGACATTAACGTCGACCCTGTTTACTTTCTTAATACACGTTTCTGGTCTTATTGTGAACCATCAATGCATTTCATTCCAAGGAAAAGTTTTTTTTTTTTTTTTTATCTATTAGCAAAATGCACATGCTCGGTTTCTGAAATCACTGTTGGGTAATGTTAACCAGCCATTTGGCTATTGGTTAACAACCAATAGTCTACACAGCTTAGATGACATCAGTGTTAAAAGAAAACATTTCTGTCTCATATTGCTTAAAAATGTTTTGTAAATGTTTACTTGAATACTTTCCTAATATTTGAACTGAATACAAGGACCATATCATCCATCCATCCATCCATCCATCCAACAAACATTAAGGCTTTTTAACTTTTTTCAGAACTTTAAATATGACTTTGTCATCCCAACATTAAAAGTTTGTCTAGACAAGTTTGTTTCCTAAAAATTACAGTCATATCAATTTCCTTGTATTTCACTTATTTTTTTATTATATTTCCTTGCATTGAAATTTAAGTTTCTATTCTGCATCGTTTGCTCCCAAAATGCAGTACAAATTCAAGGGTTTGGCTGGCCATGCGATCTCGACATGACTGCCTCTGTGAGTTAAACCACTTTTATATGTCTAGAGTCCTCATCTCATGTCACTGTACATAATTCTTTTCTAAAGTATTTTTAATTTCTTTCATTTCAAAACTTTTTAATGGGGGGAAAATTACTGAGTACACCTTTAAGTAAACATCACTGTTGTCACAGCTTCATCTCGATGACAAAACTGCATCAACATTCATTTACACATATAATTGTCCACGTTGGGAGGGAGCTGTTTTTGTTTATTTCACCAGGAAATGTGTCTATTTGTACACGAGAGAGCTTGAAGCGAACATCTGTGATCAAATGATTGCCTTTTGACTATCTTTTCATTCACTTGGCTATTGCATGTGTGAATCGGTTTTGAGGAAAACATTTGCATGTTTATATGTTTATTGATGAGTATGTGAGAGAAAAACCGAAAGGGTATGTTCATCTGTCTGCGCTAATGAGCTTCTTATCTTCCATATCTGTCCAATCGTCTAAATTTGTCTAATGAATCAAAATTCACTGCTCAATGTTTCTATGCCTGAGCGCTTGTATGTGTGTGTGTTCATTTCTCTGTTCTTCTGCATACAAATGTGTATGTGTGCATGTATGGCTTTGTATTTGCTCTGTTCATGTGAGCGTACATTTGTCTAGGGAGGAGAGGTCGCAGGAAGTATGGTGGGTGACTCAGGTGGGCTTCTCTGAGGTCATAATCTTTGCCTGACTAACCATTGGCTGTCATGCTCTGGCTCCTAATGCTCCCAGTAACACAGACATAAAACTCCCCACACATACCCAGACACACCTCTGCACATTCCCCATACGCACGCGCGCACACACACACACACACACAACCTCTCCCTCTCTCATCATTCCTTCTCTCCGGTCTCGAAGAACAGACTGCTGAACACACACACCTGGTTTCTACCGCAGCTTGACTGCAGCAGAAAGTGAAAGGAGAAAGAATGAGGTAACTGGAGGGTGTTTAAATGACCAGGGGGCTAGAGACCCCTCGTTCCAGCCATTGCACCCCTTGTTGTTTCTAAAAACAGTCTGAGAGGCCTAGTCATTTAAAAATTTGGTCTCCATAACATCAGACTTGAGATGAATGAGTTAAAATATATTAGAACTGACAGTAATTAACTTTAATTTTAGATAGGCTATATGTAGAATTCAGAAACCCTTGTTATTACCGACATCTGTGGACGTGAACTGAACTGCTGCCAGCAACTTATTGCTCATGCTCACACTCGTTCACACGTAACGTACAAGAGACTGAACTTGATTCAAGTCCCCAATATACTTACGACAAAGTAATTTTTCCTTCTTCGCTCAGAAGTAAAAAGAAGCTGGAAATACCTTTGAAGCGATACACTGTTAACGAACATCCAGATGCCGTCCACGCTGCTGAGAGCAACGCTAGATAAATATGTAAATATGTGCTGCATGCTTTCCTCTCAATAACAAAAGAAACACACAACAAAAATGACAGCGGTGAGAAAACAGCCGTTAAGAAAGCATCTGATCATAGCAATGTGGACGTATGCAATTCACCGACATCATGTCGACAGATGAGGTCATGAAAATCACACTGTTATGATTAGTTTGATTATAAAGTATAATTGAGACTATAGACTATATAGATCGAACAATGTGAGACTATAGTTTGAATTAATCCCTTTTCTTTGCACAACACATTGGCACTACAGTACCAAATGGCTCTTTCAGCATCATCCTAAACTTAAGCATTTATTTCATGTGTTATAGAATGGAAAAGAGGCATTAATGTCACATCCTTTTGATTTTTCTAGCGAACTACCTTCACCTTTCATTGGTATCCTAGGAAGTCGGGAAAGGTCACGTTTTTTAAGCTTCGTTACAGGCTGTTCACATTTGCAACAAAAAAAAAAGTGATTAATACATGGAAAATATTAATATCATATACAAAGAAAAAAGAAACAATATAATATGAAACATATGATGATATTATAACACTACAGGACAATAATCGTTACCTGGCAATACTAGAAATGGTATTGGAATGCATTGAATCTATTTAATCTACCTATTTTGCTATGTTAATATCCTGTATAGTTATGTTATGTTATGTTATGTGACTAAGAAGAGGAAATAGTTTAGTACCAGCAGATTAGTTCAAGAATAGTAGTATGGTCTGTTGTAGATATGACATCACTGTGATGAAACACTGTTGATGTTACATGCTACCTTGCCATTGCTGTTGTATTTTTTGCTGTTGTTGTTTTGAAGCACCTTTTAGCTTTTTTTAGCTTTGCTATATATCGAGCACTGAGCCAAAAGTTGAGAGAGCGAGAATGAGGGATGAAGTGAAAGACATGCATAGAGGCAGAGAGAGAGAGAAAGAGATAAATGCTCTACCTGCTTGCTTGGTCTGTGAGCACACCATCAGTCTTTACTGGGAAATCTATGTGCCTAAACAATGTCTTCTCTACCACAACAAGTGATGAGCCTGGCTTCATCTGCAGAGAAAGAGAGAAAGAGAGAGAGAGTGAGGGGGCGATGGCGTGAGGGTGAGAAAGCGAGAGAGTGAGAGGAAATTGTGAGCAGTTAAAAAGAAAGGGAGAGCAGAAGAGAAGAGAAAACAAATGCATCTCATTATCTAAGCGGGCTCCTCTGCAGTGCTCTCCTCAGCCATCAGTGTCTGTACAGCTCCTATTGCTTCCTTTAAATCCATTTGAAGCCCAAGACTTGCCCCATCTGTCTCGGTGTGAAGCCCCTCGCTCCTCAGTGCCGAGCTGCACACAGCAATAACGCCCCCTAGTGCCTAGAAACTCCAGGGGAGCAACTGGCTACCTGAACTGAGGCTCTGAGGCTCTAATTACAATGTGCCAGTTCTCACTGGGTATTTCTTTGGTTTATTTGCTAGTTTTTTTTTTTTTTTTTATAGTGAAATTAAGGATTTTATATTGTTTTGGGTATGTAAGCTTGCCCCTCTGAGAAAAAACAAACAAAAAAAACCCTGATGATCATCAATGTCAGCCAGTATAATTTGAGAATGTTCCACAGAGAGACTTGTGCTTCAAAGGAAGCCAGAAAATCAAAGTAGTTCACATAGTAAATCACAAATAATCTTATTTGACTATTATTTGACTTAGAAGTCCAATTTATTATTATTTTTTTAAACTTATTTATTATTAATTAATGATAGTAATTAATGAAGTTATTCATTGATTAAATATCTTAATAATAATATCTTAATAATATTTTATTTACATTTACTATTTAAAATATATAGTATTATAATAATTATTATATTATATTATAATGTTATGTTATTAAATGTATGTATGTATTTATTTATTTATTTTTAAAATTAGAAATCTATAATACTAGATAGAATAATATAATATAATTGATATTATATAGAAAATATAATCTATTATTTATCTATTTAATCTATTAAAAATATTATTTTTATATAATAAACTATCTATCTATCTATCTATCTATATATATATATATATATATATATATATATATATATATTATATATGACTTCTATTATTTTAATTTTATTTTGTAGAGAAACAGAAGTTTTCATTCTATTATAGTGCATATAAACAATTTTATAGTTAATTGAGATTTTAATTGTAATCATAATGCTATTTGTTTATTTTCTTCTAAGCTGTTACTGTGTAATAATGTAGAAATATTATATACTTACTTTTATATACTTAATATTTACTGTGTAAATATGTAGAAAGCTGTCAGACTTTGTCTCAGTTAAAAGTGTCAGGGGCCATTCACGCAGGACATGTTCTTGCTTTTGGTCTGCACTGTTTTTTAACTGTTGTGTCAGAAGTACATTTTGCCTTTTTCTAATAATTCAGCCTTTAATAACACAAGACCTGTGTTTTTTGCTCCCTACTGTTCTGCACCCTCTAGGTTTTTTACAGCTAACTCACTTCCTGTGTGAACAGCCTTAAGTTCATAAGCAGGATTTTAAGATATTCCTTACATTGTACAACAACATTTTTTGGCCGTTTCACACTTTTGCATCCAATATCAAGCTCACAGTGGGAAAACTGTGCAACTCGGGTAAACTTGGACAGTGCCACATTTGAGTTCGATTCGTTTGAACAGAGCACAAAAACTGATTTTCACTCTCTCTCGTCAAAAGCTGCGAGAAGCGTTCTGTAGCCCCGAGCGATGCAGGGGAAAGTTGCGCAGCGGAGAGGTAAAGAGGGAGCGCTTTGATCGGCGGCGTGCGCGTCTCTTCTGCTGGAGGTGATTTGCAGCACTGTTGCTGCTGCTCTTTTTTTTCCTATAAGCAGAGCGCTATGCTAGATTAGCATTTAGTGCATTTCCACAGGCTTGTCGACAGTGCAGGGGCCACGCTTCATCATCCGTCTGTGATTCACACAGGCGTTTCAATTGATAATGAGATGGTCTGCTTCTGGAGTGTCGTGCTGAGGCCACTGAAAGTGAAAGTGCTCTGATGGAAAACAACCAAGAAACACTGCGAGGCCCTTCGTTAAGATCTTAAATAACCATGTGCAGGGGTTTGTGACGCCCTAAGTAAGATTTGTTTCACTATTTGTTTTAAAGCATTAAAGTGGACCTATTATCCATAGGCGGCAATTTATGTTTCTCCCGGTGGTTGCCCACTGCCCACACTCCATACTCCACCCCCTGCGATGACAAACGCATCTACATCTTTCATTTTTGTTTATTGGAAACTTGCAAGTGCAAATTCATTACCAACCAAGTATAAACAGATATTCACCTATGTTTCCAAGAGCAAATGATAAATGGGCTAAGCAAGGAGAAACATTCACATATGCAACAAATGCCCCTTAAAACATTTTAACATGCCTCTTGCTCCATACTTATTAGGCTCTACTTGGTGTTCCCTTACGAGGGAACCCGTGCTGCGTCGAGAATCGACACATTGGGGAACGCCTTCAGCGCGACGCATCTGAAGCCTGTATGGAACTAGTCCAATCTCGATTGGTGTTGCGTCATTACGTCATGACGTCGCATGTGACGTCATGTACCTTGTGTACCTCGTGACGTCGCATGTGACGGTGATGCGGGAGCTATAAAAGGACGCCGGATCACAACAGCGTTAGCTTTCTGGTCTTCAGCAAGCGTTCTGTGTGACTGTATTGTCTTATTTGGTGTCGTCTGTCTGTCACTGACAAGAAAAATGGCGAATAAAGAGAAACAGTTCAGACAGTGTGCGTCCCCTTGCCCGCGCTGTTTGAGCGAGGGTGACACACACTCACTCTGTGTTGTTTGTCTGGGAGTGGAGCATGCACGGGCAGCGCTAGAGGGTGCTGTCACTGCAAACTGTGATCTGTTGCCCCTGAGAATGCTCTGCTCCCACCTGAGCCTGTTCGATGAATCAGGCCAGGCTCGCACTCCCCGTGGGTCAGGTCCCGTGTCTGTCGAGGCAGCGCTGCACCTTCACTCATGGGGATCGCAAATGGAGCTGGCAGATTATGTTGAGACGGTTTCGGCCCTTTCTCAGCATTCAGCAGCCAGCTCCATTGGTCTCGCGCACGGGTCTGAAGCCCGCTCTGCAGCTTCTTCCACCCGTGACGAGGACCCGATGCTCGAATTATCTGGCTCCGAGGAGTTAGATATTTTGAGCATCGAGGCAGGAGAATGTGAGGATTCGCCACCCCATTCTCCTGCCTTCGAGGAGCTGCTGGAGGTTGTGACCAGGGCCAAATTAAACATCAATTGGCCAGCAGAGAAGCAGGAAGGAAACCGATGGTTTGCAGGAAGCTTCGAAAAAGAGCAAGTTAGATGAACGCCTCCTGCAAGCCCGGTCACAGCCTTCGCGCCGGAGCCTCCCATTTTTTTAATAAGCCCTTCTCGTCCCGTCTGTCGAGCCCCAATGTTCATATTTATTCTTCCATCGTGCGCTCAAAAGAGAAGGGATATGGGAAGATGCCACGGGTTGAAGAGACATTAGCATCATATCTTTTGCCCGATGCTGCATCATCCCTGAGAGCTCCAGTGCTCCCCTCCATGCCCTGCCGTACTACATCAGCCTTGGTGGGGAAAGCATATATGGCGGCAGATCGGGCTGGTGTATGCCTGCATACTATGGGGATATTGCAGGCATACCAGGCCGATCTCCTCAAAGAGGTGGACAACAGCGGGGAGGTCGCCCTTGACGATATCAAAGAACTGCGTCAAGTGGCTGACTTGTCTCTCCGAGATACCAAGGAGACGGCCCGTGCCATCGGCCGCTCCATGTCAGCATTGGTAGCAACGGAGAGACACTTGTGGCTGAACCTGTCGGGCATTGGGGAGAAGGACAGAGCCTTCCTCCTCGATGCCCCGCTCTCACCTTCTGGCCTCTTCGGCGACGTAGTCAATACTGTCATCGAGAGGTTTCAGGAGGCAAGCGACAGTCAGTCGCATTCTACAACTCATCCCCCGCCTTCTGCTAGTCTGCTACCAGGGGGCAGTCCCATGAGGCTGCCACCAGCTCCTCGCACCTGCAGCAGCAGAAGGAGAGTGTTGCCTCTCATGCCCCCCCACAAAAGGCCTGGGGCCAGAGGCAGCACTCTCAGCCGAAGTCCTCCAAGCCAAAGACAGATCTGAGGACTGTCATTCAGGCGATGAAGGCTGAAGTTTCTGAGGTTCGCTTCTGGGGGAAAAACGTATCAATACAGAGTTCTTCCATTCGGCCTAGCACCTTCACAAAATGTATGGATGCCGCTCTAGCTCCACTAAGACTTCAGGGCATTCGCATTCTCAATTACATCGACTTGCTCATCCTGGCACAGTCAGAGGAGATGGCGGTTCAACAACGAGATGTTGTTCTGAACCATCTGAGGTTCTTGGGGTTGAGACTCAATGTCAAGAAGAGTTCACTAATTCCTCTACAGACAACGATATTCCTGGGGGTAGTGTGGGATTCAGTAACGATGTGAGCACAGTTGTCTCCTGCTCGTATAAACACCATCTTGACCACAGTCACGAGTATCAAGCTAGGCCAGGCCATCACTGTCAAACATTTTCAAAGGGTTCTGGGTCTTCTAGCAGCAGCATCCAACGTGATACCTTTTGACCTGCTGTATATGAGGGCCCTGCAGTGGTGGCTCAGGACCAGAGGGTTTTCCCCCGAGGGGGAACCCATTTCGCACGATCAAAGTAACGCGCAGATGCCTTCGTGCTTTGGTTTCGTTCTCCAATGTGTCGATTCTCAACGCAGTGCGATTTCTCTCAAAAGGGAACGTCTTGGGTCACGACTGTAACCCTCGTTCCCTGAGAAGGGATCAAGACGTTGCGTCCCTCGGCCACACTTCCTGCGCTCCTGAGAACGACTAGCTTCGACCAATCAGAAGCTGACGCTGTTGTGATCCGACGTCCTTTTATAGCTTCCGCATTATCGTCACATGCGACGTCACGAGTGACGTAATGAAGCAACACCAAACGAGATTGGACTAGTTCCATACAGGCTTCCCTTCTCAGGGAACGAACGAGGGTTACAGTTGTAACCCGAGACGTTTTTTAAGAGTACAGTCTTTTTTCTCCGTGCGATGTTGCACTTGATGAATTAATTGCACAAAAGTTATTTGTGTCTTGTAAAGAGAAACACATGGACTGCAAATACATTACCAACCAAACAAAAACATATTATTTCCATCAGTGTTGTCACGAGCCAGTCTCTCGCTGATATACCTGATGGTTTTGGAGTTAATTATATAAAATTCATTTTATAATGGTGAAAAAACAAAACAAAGTACAAGCTTTTGAGTCAGGTTATGTTGTAATGCTAAATGTAATGGGAGAATTCTGTTGTAAAATCCACCAATCAGAGAAGTTCTGAATCTCAATAGATTTTTTGATTGGCCATTTCTGTGGGTGCTCGGCACTTATACTATTACTCTTTTTTTACATTTTCACGTTTTAGTGTTTAATGTTGCTGTTGGAGCTTGATTAAAGGTCTGCAAAATTACAGTATTTTCTAATATATTTACATGAAAAAGTCTAAACCAGTCTGTGTCAGTGGAGTAAAATGGCAGCTTGAACAGGCGCGGCCGACTTGGAGGAAGATCAGCCATCTGTAGGGTCTGTGGCTTTGCACGTCAAAACTGGCAATCTTGATTGGAATGTTGGTGTTTGTGTATGGTTGTGTCACTGCCTCTAAGCACCCAGTATCTGCTAGAACTCGCTCTGAACCAGGATGATGGAGCTATTGATCCACATCTTGAATGTGTAGCTTTGTGACATGTTTCTGGTGGTCTAGAACGATTGGGTGAATAATATCTGGATCCAGGGTTTCAGCACGCCCGGAATCGTCCACCCTCTCTTAAAAGACCAGTATCTTTATCGTACTCTGGGGCAAGAGATCTAGAGCTTCACAAGGGTGGCTACCCCATCACAGGACTAAACAGTGGCCTGAACTAGTACCTTTTAGGTTCAGAATTGACTGAGATCTGGATGTATGGGGCTGGGAACTACCATGACTACTCCAACAATGGATGCTCTTTTAATTCCACTTGGGTCAGGCTCAGTCTCTGTGCTGGGTGTCAATGGCCACATGTCTGATTGTTGCACCAGGAAAATTGGTCCAGATCTCCATTGGTGAGGGCCTGCTAACTCCGCTAAGTTGAGACCTCAGGTGCTATGGTCAGCTGGGTTATGAGTGAAGTCAGCATATCTCTACCTGGTAACATCTGTCAAAGTCTGAATGTCAGCTACACGGGCCCCCACAAACACCTTGTATCAGCATAACCTTGACTTCAACCGTTGCAACACAGTAGTGGAATCAGACCAATATGTGACTTGTTTTATGAGAAGGGTCACTTCTGCCTGTATTACTTTGTTCATTTGGGCTCCAGAGAGTGAAGCACACAAGCTCTAGGCGTAGCATAGATAGGCATTTATGGGGAGCCACTCTAGATCGAGCCAGGACATAGGCAATATGGACTTCCTCATGCTCATCTGTGGTCCGAAGGTAGGCTACAGATCCACATACCCTTTCTGATGTGTCACAAAAGACATGTAGCTCCCTAACAGGGAAAGGAGTGTCAGCAAAGACAGGAGTATAAATTGAGGTAGTTTTCGAGGTAGGGTTCAATTGAGTCATCCTAGCCAAGGTTATGTTTTCATAGATCCTGAATAAGAGTCTTGGCCCTTTTGGTGAATGGTATGATAAACCCCAAGGGGTCGATTTGGCTTGCCAAAGTCTTATGTAACCCATGTTGCTAGTGGTTAGAGGCAGAAACAGAATGTAGTTCAAATTAAATAACAGATTAAAAGTATGAAGGATGCTGACAGAGTAAATATAAAGCTGTAAACAAATTAATTTTATATATATATATATATATATATATATATATATATATATATATACAGTATATATAGAGCGAGAGCGAGACACCACATTGTCCATGATTTTGACGGACAGGGTCGTAATAATCTATTTCCCGTCATTTTAATTTTCATATTTTAATGATAATAAGCCATTTAATGGCTTATTGATGTATTAACCAAAGAAAAAATGCTTGACCCAACAGTGTTGAAAACCTCTTTAATGTTTGTCCAGTAAATCACAATAAACTTTGTGCTTTGTGATCCTGTCCATTTTATCATGTAATTCAAACAATAAATACCATTTTGACACTCTTTAATGTGGCGCGAGAGATCACTGTAGCGCCTCAGTTCAAGCAAAGCGGAGGGCTAGTGAACGTGATCAGTCCTCCTTTTTACTATGTTACAGAACAAAATAAGCATGAATGAACATCAGAAAATATGTTGAAAAATACAGTCCATCTTACTGAAATCCGTATCATGTCTCTCAAGTAATCGCTCTATCAGTGTTTCAACTGCAGAAAGATGTAAATAAAACAGCTTGTAAACAATGGCTGAATCCAAAATCGCCACATGCCCTCAAATAGGGCATTATTTGAAGGGACAGCCATTTGTAGTGGAAACCATAGTGGACAAAATCGAGTGCACTCATTCTATCCCACATTGCACCGCAATAACGAGTGTACCTGGTGGAACATGCCCACTAACTGCAATGGCATGTTGCCAGAACTTCAAGATAACGCCCAGTAAAGATGGCCCCAGTGTTGGCCTAGGAAGCAGTTGTTCATTCAAGCTTTGTCCTTGGTACCGGAAGGAACAGTTGAAGACTATTCAGTCTTTCCCATTATGATACACCATGTGATGTGGGATAAACCAGGACTCTGTTGTCTTGTCTGTCTCCCCTGGTGACATCTTGGCTATTTAGCCTGCAGATTCAAGCTTTTGAATTTCAGAGCAGTAGGTTTTAGCCTGCTCAGGATTCTTTGCCAGCTTTCTCTCAATATTCTGAGACTGGTTAGCAAGGCCTCTTGGTCTGCATGGGGCAAGGTGATATGAGACTGCCTTAGCAATGGGGTAGAAAAACGCTGACCACCGTAGCAGACTGTAAGAGGTTACAGTCCTCTTACACCGTAAGCAGACCGTAAGTCTGACCACCGTAGCAGACTGTAAGAGGCTACAGTCCGCCCCGCGCGAGCCAGTGACTGGCCATCAGCAATACAAACAGCAAACATCATACACAGTGGCGCAAAGAGTGTCAATGTTATTTCAGGTTATTTATAACGTGTTAAAATCCCGCGCTATATGCAGATTTAATGGAGTGCACGTCACCGAAAGCAACAGATATGAGCTGCATTTTATTGATCATCAGCTAAAATGTCTAAATCAAAGAGAGAGCGGCAACAGCCCTGGTAAGCATTTCGATTCTTTACTTTTAATGATGATGATTGTGTGTTAAGAGTCTGCAACTTACTTACTTTTTATATAGAAGTAGCACTGAATAATGTGTTGTTTAAGTTGTGTTTAAATGTCTATTAAAGAGTGTATATGTGTACAAAGAGAATCGCAATGCTGACAAAACTTTTTTAAATAAAAGTTGCTGATAACTTCTGGATTTGAAATACAAATAGTGAGTACGTTTTTGTGGTACAGCCGTGGATCAGTTACGCACTGCAAACGCATCATATGTGAAAGCACTATAGCGCGTGCTGCTCCTGCACCGCATACGCACTGCAACACGCACCGCATACGCACTGCACGGAGTATGTGTGAAACGGGCGTCACACGTTTATTTTTTAGCATTTTTGGTAAGTAAGTATGCAAAACTCTTACTTACAAAAAAAAGGAGGAGGTCCAGTGAATAAAATGGACCACTGAGGGAGAAAAGGGAGGGGCTAAGGGGAAGAAAGGAGGAAAAGTGGAATCTCTTAGTAAAATGGATCCGTGTGAAAACCACATTCTCTCCGTGTTGGCGAGCCTATGTTCATTGCAGGAAAAATAATATATACTGCAATAACCATTCATAGTTACAATGACAATTTGGTTATTCTGTACTCCCTTTGCTGTATTGATCAATCCTAATGTATACAATAAATACAGTTTAATGGAAAAGTGCTTTTCCTTATATTTCTTTCAGGGCCAGTAAAAATATAGAAGGGGCCAGCGAAACGCTGATCTAACTGGCCCCGGGGGCCAATGGGGATTTTTTTTTTTTTTATGTTGAGCCCTGGCTAGAGAATCAAGCACTGGAGGAAGTTTGTCTTATTTTGTCTTATTTCAACTTGTCAGGCAGCCATTTACAATATTAACATTGTGGAGAGTTATGGAAGGTTATGCTTTAATATTTGTTTGCAAAATCGCAAAACAAAAACAATGTTTAGAGACAGCAGGTGGAGGTGTTTTTCACATCACTCTGCTAGCAACAACTGTCATATCAGACCGTCGGAAACTGCTGTCTGTTTTCCGCTCCAGGACGGACTTTCTGACACCCTTGATGACTGAAGCTGTCAGTCACTTTTGACAGTTGCAGCGTACGAACGCTGTGCTCTACGGTGCAAATCACATTGTAATTAGAAACCTTTGACGGTCTTCAGTCTACAGAGTGCAAACACAAATAAGCAAGGGGACCATTTAAAAGAAGCTGCCTATCAATGGGTACTGAATTGAGTCGAAACAGTTTTGGCTATAGGACCCCCAGTCCGGCCGTGCAAACTGATATCTGACCCGCTACGAAAATGACAATGTAAATATTATTCCACCCGTTACATCAGATATTAGCAGTTCACAAGGCATACACAAAATAAAGGGACGAATCCTGGTTGAGTTAGTGTTAGTAGTGTGTTGAATCTAATGATCATGGTAAGGGGCGTGATATTTCTGAAACCCGCTTGAAGCAGCTGGCCAATCACAACAAACTGATCCAGTCGACCAATCAGAAGACATTGCACTTTTCAGAAGCAGGGGCTTCATAGAGACAGGAACTAAACAGAGTGTTACTGACAGACTGGCAAGAGAGTTGCTGAAACATTGTAAATAATGTGAAAAACATTTTAAAATTTTTAACATTTAAGCACGAAAGAGTTTTCTAGTAGACCCTATTAACAAAATCAAGACTTTGTAAAATAGCATAATATGGATAAAGAATAAAGATCAATTGGATAACGTCAAATCTGTTTTTATTGTCTGTTTTAAGTAAACCTGGGAAGCTTATCCATCTGAGTTGTGCAATTATGCATTCAAGTCAGTAAAAAATACTGAAATATCCAAAACAAATAAACCAGAGATGATCGCAAAGGCTTTTTTTTAATACTGGACAAGTGGATAATAATAAGTAAATATATTTTACACAACCTGTATGATTTATTTATGCATGCATTCAATCTAACAAATAATTGATTAATTTGCATAGAGCAAACCTCATGAGACTCGTTTACTTTACATTAGTTGACTATAAGCTGGACGTACTTAGATGAATAATAATGTGTGGCTTGTGAAGAAGTGGGATGCTATTACTCTTCAAAGCAATCAGACCTACAATTGTATTTCCTGCCAGACAATAAAGAGGGTATAAATCTGTCAGATTTACATTGAAGGATGGACCTGAGCCATATCATAGAGTAAAGACGGTAGACTTTTTTGACTTGGCCAGAATAACTTTGCAGTCACATACTGTAACAACATGCTAAAAACCACTCAGAACTTATCTGCACTCCCACTGGCATTCTCTGCATTGTCAGTGTGCATTTGCATGAAGATGAACTTTCTTAAATTCATCTCTCCCTAATGTTGCCTCAGATCACCAGCTCTCATTGAAAATGAATGACTTCTGGTCGCTTTGTTTCTGCAAAGCGCTGTCAGTGTGAATGCCCTTAACATGAAAGAAATAGCTTTCATTGCTTTGGTCAGGACACGGTGTAAACCAAACGCTAAATCTACCCTTACAGATGAAGTATGTGATGTTTTCACTGAATAAATACTTTCTCCTATCCCAGTTTAATTTGCAGCGTCAACATTACTAGGCATCACTACTTTCATTTTGGCTAAAAGGGAGTTTGAACGTATTTTCAGTTTGAGTATTCGGAAGACCTGTTAAAAAAAGAGGGTCATCAAATGGCAAAAAATTATGCACTTCACTTTTGATGTTAAAATGTTGGCACTTATTGGGTGAAATAAAAAAGCATTTGTTGAATTAATTACATGATATGCTTGCTGATAAATTAATATCTTTTATTAATATATGTTCTGAAAAGCTCCCAAATTAAGATGTCAAACACATCTTTGCAGGATTATGCTGTGTTTAGTGTTTAATGTGCTTCAGTTAAGTTTAGTCTTGATTGCATCCTAGTTAGTCTCCTTGGTTACTGATTACTTTGTCTGTTAGTTTCCCTGTGTATTTATACTCCCTGTCTCATTCAGTTCGTTGTCGGTTCTCATGTGCAGTTAATGTTATGATTCTTCATGCCTTTACCTGTGTATTCTCTTCGTGTCCATTAAATAAGTTAGTATCTGCTATTCGGCATCATGATTCTGTTAACTACCAAGACAAGTGTGACAGAAGAACAGACCAAAACAGATTATGAGGACTGCTTTTCACAAAACGGCTGGTAGCTGGACAATTATGTGAAGGAGTACCTGGAACTTTATTACGAGGTGTGCTGGGACGATGAAACTTTGAAACGGGGTTTCTGGAGTGGGATGGACGATATCCTCGGCCAGATGCCGCTGTTGGGGGAGGATCACTGTCTGTTCATCGAGTTCATTGATTACGACTTGCGGGTGTGCGGATCCTCCCTCACTATGGGATTCGTTGAGGACAACAACATCATTATCTCTGACTCCCCAGGACTATCTACACCTCCAGCAGCCATCTCTCTCAGAGACAAAGCAGGTCGGTACACCCGTCCCGAGGCTGGAGCCGATCACCAGATCCAGCGAAGAGTTAGGTCCTGTGAGACAGTTCTCCGATTGAGCCAGTTGAGGAGCGCTGGCTCATCAATTTCACTGCGGACCTCGACCCCTTCCAGCCCACTACACTCTTCATCATAGATGACCCGATCCCACCCAATATCCTGCCCACTCCACTTTTGATCAGTTGAATGCATCCTTGTGGAATAAAAGTATAAAAGAGTCAAAGTTAAAACATATATTGATGATCCCAAACATTTGAAAATTAATATGTATTGGATTGTAGTAGTAGTAGTAGTAGTACTAGTACTAGTAGTAGTAGTAGTAGTATAACGGATATATATATATATATAACAGGTTATAAGATGTACATATAATATTAATAAAAAAATGGTATCACGTTACTTTTTATAATTAATGATACAAATGAATGTTAAATGTGCTTCCCCACACATATACAAAACTACATTTACTTTTTGTTTGAACCAGGGTTTTATTATGTTGCCAAAACCCTTCAAATTTAGCTTACTTATGGAGAAATATCATACATTTTGTGTCCAAAGTACCTCGCTCAGAAGAGTGTGTGTGTGTGTGTGTGTTTAAAGCTCTGAAATATCTCTTCAACCAGACACCAAATGAGTTCACAGCTTGCAATAAAATAATATATTGTGACAATCCCCTGCAGGTTAATCTCTCCTCACCTTCTCCTCATTCTCTCTCTTGTTTAAGTCCCGCCCTCACAGCCGTACATCCAGCTGGAGTCTGATGAGCCGTGGGTGGAGGGAGACGAATACACGGTGACCTGCATCGCTCCTGATGCAAAACCTCCTGCAGAAATCACCATGTTCAGAGGTACGCCATCACTTAAGAGCCCCACTCTTTCTTACGTCCATTAAGCATAGCTCTTATGAGACAATTACACTGTTGATACACAACGCCGATAAAAGATAAAAAAAAATCTCTGTGGGAGCTTTCAAAGCAGTGGCTGTAAACTCAATCCAAGAGACATCATGATTAATTTACTAAGTTTGTGTCACACCATCTCTTGGCAAGAAGTACCCCGAGGCAGCTTACTGACTCTAAAACTTTTGTGCTTTTTTTCCCTTCTTTCTCAGATGGAGAGGAGCTGACGGAAACCGATTCTTTCACAATGTCAGGCTCACAGGATAAGCTTTTAACAACTCATGCCGAAGTTATGTAAGTTTGTGTGTGAACAATGAAGTTAAAAAAGATTATTTGCAGTTGAATCCCCTTCACCACTTGACCTTGAGAATTTCTCTTTTTGAAATGAGAAAATACCTAGGATAAGATTTTAAATACTGCATATACTGTAAAGGCAAAAGAAACAGTGGTGGATGGAGTTTGTTAAGAAAAAAACTTTCCATTTAACCAATATGTGAAGTGGGTATTTAAAGGTGCTTTGTGTGATATTTAGGAGAATATCATATACATAACTATGTTTTGAGTGGTGTATACATTTACATTTACATTTATTCATTTAGCTGACGCTTTTATCCAAAGCGACTTACAATTGCTATATATGTCAGAGGTCACACGCCCCTGGAGCAACTAGGGGTTAAGTGTCTTGCTCAGGGACACATTGGTGTCTCACAGTGGATTCGAACCCGGGTCTCTCACACCAAAGGCATGTGTCTTATCCATTGACATTTGAAGGAGCAGTTCATTTATCCACCTTCATGTCATTCAAAAACTGTGATTTCTTTCTAAATATATATATATATATATATATATATATATATATATATATATATATATATATAAAAATATATTATATATATATATATATATATATATATATATATAAAAATATATATATATATATTATATATATATACACATACATATACTATAGGGGGGGATATAGCAGTGCAATATTCCCCCTGTATCAGCACTCTAACCGTTTCACCGTTTGTATCACTCCACTTGCTGCGACTGTAATGGTGGTCGAGCAAATTCACCATATTTAAAAAAAAATACTATTGTTGTGTCACGAAATGTAGTTTGTTAGGCAATAATGTTGTTAGTTACACCTCAGATATGTGTAGTATACGGTTAAGCGAAGTAGCAGTTAAAGTCGTGCATGTGCAATAGAACGCCAGAATGCCGTTGCCATTCCATCAGAGGCTATTGCTTAAAATCCCTACTAAGGGGCTGTTGAATGCTTGATTCTGATGAAAAGTTCTAGGGTGTGCAATTATTCTCAAGGAAACGCACGGCTAAAGTAGTTCCAGGCAGGTCTTGACCGCATTACAGTTCCACTTCGCCAAAATGATTTCAGTTATTTCAAAGGTCTTTACAGCATTACAGAACCAAAACCCACAACAACACTGACCGAGCAAATAAATATAGTAAACAATAGGAAAAAAACAACAAATTATTTCCAAGGTTTCATTTGCCACAAAATTAGGGGATAGTGGGGTAAGATGAGCCAGTGGGTAAGTTGACCCACTCCCTTTATCTTGGCAATCATAAACTTTTATTGTAATGTGAACATATATTTTGGAACCACCCATCATTTCTGCCAGACTTTGAAAAGGAGAAAAACATGACAGGAGTGGAAGACACCCATTTACTTTAAAAACAGTTTTTGGGTTTGTCAGATGTTATGGCTGTTAAATCAAAGCAAATTTGTCCAAGTCTAAAAATATTTATGATTCGTATTGGTGAAATAGAGATGTATAAAACCATGCAAATAATTTAGCTAAATATTAGCCTGAATTTGTAAGGTAGCTAGTTTTGTCCAAAATGGCAGCTATGGGGCAAAGTGAACCAAATGCTGTGGGGTAAATTGAGCCAGCATTTTAACTTACCCCATCATAAGGCACTGCAGTTAAATCTCTGAAGTATAAACTGGTATAATTTCCATGTAATATAACGCAACTGGTTTAGTTCATCATTGTTTTTTTATTGCTACATGACGTTTCTCACTAGCGAGGAGCAAATAAACGTAGTTTCGCTATTAGTAGATACTGGTGCCGAACACTGTTGAGAGACGCACAGATTGAGGTAATTCACACACATGCTTCATCTCTCTCTCTCTCTCTCTCTCTCTCTCTCTCTCTCTCTTCTCTCTCTCTCTCTCTCTCTCTCTCTCTCTCTCTAATAACTGCATTAGTCTGCTGTCAATGGATGAAGCCTCCGTTACTAGCTCTAAAATTATGTTTTATTAGGAACGGAGGCTTGTGATGAGATGCGTAAGAAAAGAACAAAAGAAAGAAAATCATAGTAGTTGGAATGACGTGCAAAAGGACAATGGAATTTTCATTTCTTTAATGAATTTCCCCATTTCACATGTTTTCTTTATTTAAAACCTCTTTTCAGCTTTCTATGCAGCATAATTACCTAGACTGACCAAGGATTTTCTTTGCCTGCGGCCTCATAAATGTTTAGTCTATGGGCAAATACTGAAATCCATGTGGAATTTTGTTAGAATATCTGAAACGTGTATCTTCTACATTCCACTTGCGCTGCACTCTTGAGTAAGGTATTGCTGAACAATCAAATTTTGGAGGCCATGTACAGTTAAGTGTACACTGGCAATACTCCAGGTTGGCAAATGAGTAAAGTTATGAGATCAGTGGGGTTGGAGGTAATTGTGGCAACACTGGGTATGAGAAAGTGTCACAGTGTGAAACGCATTAACGTAAGTCAATCCCGCTCTCTCTTACAGCATCAGGGCACAAAGCTCATACGACACACGGCGACTGACGTGTCGAGCGAAGAACCCAGCTTCCCCTCGAGCTCTTGAGACTGGCATGACCATGAGGGTATACTGTAAGCATTGTGTAAATTCACACTGAATGTGTTTACAATTGAGTGCTCTTAATAATTAATAGTGATATGTGCATTTTTTTTATTCATGTGTGTGATGCGAAGAGCCACTGGATTTGGTATTTGAAATCTCAGTTCAAGCAGAGTGTAATTAAATGGAGTACATACTGTAAATAATGAAAATCACCAAGACTTTGACTATGTCATAGATTTTTGCTCTCGTAGTGTCAAGTTCATGGCCACAGCTGCGTGACTCGTAGCCAATTGGGCCTTTTTCCTGTCAAGTAGTACTCCTTGTCCTTTCCCTGTAGGAATAAATGTCCCCTTCACTCTGAGAGGGTAACAACTACCAAGTACCAGGAGTACACACTGAACCATTAAAGTCAACATTAAATGCTGTTTGCAACCCATTTTCACTTCCACAATGTGAAACAGGACATTCGGTGAGGAAAAAATGTTGATTTATTAATTTAGAGCTTATTGGCAGTATATATATATATATATATATATATATATATATATATATTAAGGGTTGGATCAGATAGAAACACCTCAGTAAATTTTCACCGAAAAATGGGACATTGGAGAAAACCTTATATTGAAATGCTTTCGCGTTCTCTCGTAAAAGTTTTCCATCCCCCCAGGAATCTTTGCGTTCACTCGCAAAGCTTTTGTGATGGAAATAATATGAGATGGGAGGCAACGCAAAGTTTATTGGGAGAATGCCAATGTTTTGCAAGAGAATACAAATGTTTTGCAAAATAACTCAAAGTATCTCTGGGAGAATGCAGTACTTTTGCAAGAGAACGCAAATGTTTTGCGAGAGAGGGCAAAAGTTTTTCAAGCATACACAAAAACATTGAAATATATATTTTTCCTCCCATCTCATATTTTTTCCATCACCATGTCCCCTTAGAGGCTCCATACCCTCATGACGTTTCAAACCTGTATAAATGCAGAGTATAAAAGAAGATTTTTTTGTTGTTGTTGTTTTTGAAGAACTGTACAATGAAAGTACTGTAAATGGGGTCCTAAACGACATTGGACCCCAATGACTTATATCGTATGGAAGAAACACTGAGACATTTTTCACAATATCTTCTTTTGTGCAAACTTTTCGAATAAACAATCCCTTTAAGGTAACAATTGCAGGTTGCCATTTTGTACCAAGTAGGTTTGATTTCCGTTTTATATTGACTTTAAATTGAAAAACCAAAGTCCTTTCGAATCAGTTTAGGGCATCATGTTTTATCACACATTTTTTTTCCATGTTAAGTCTGTACGCTTATCTGTTATGTTATTAGGTGAGCTTTGAAAACCGATGCGACCTAATGCACGAAATCCATGTGATATGATGCATTTCACAGGCCATAAGCTTCCCCCGAAACGCCAATCACATTTTCTCTGCTCGCTAAATTTATGCTTTAAAACATTGCCCCCCTTCACTCACCCCAGCTCATGGTTCCATTACCGCCCAGCCAGTGCAATAAGTGCTAATGTAGCAGAACCGATGGCCAGCAACGCTGCCTTACTCAGCACGCCTGGCCCATCAAATTCAACTTTCCACTGGCCATTTTCATCTGCAGCAGATTGTAAGCAAGACGGCACTTTGTCATGGCAGACTCTCATCCGTCCATCGCGTCCACTTCCAAACTGATTGGGGCAATAACAAAGAGCGGCCCTGCCCCATAATTTATTTGATGGCAAATGTATTATTCAGCTCCACTGTAATTTATTCATGTTCCACATTGCCTTATTACGGTTTAAACATCTGTTATTTTGGTTTATGGACTGGTGCCAGTGTGTGGGTTGCTCTTTATTCTTAATGGTTTCATCAAAGGGACAAGCGATGTCTTCCCGCTGCACTGGCGTTAAATGTCCTCGATTTAACAATGTTGTACGGGACTAAAATAGAGTCGTGCTCTTCCTGACGCTGTGATGCTGAAACTAGTGGTCGTTTTTCTATCTTGCTCTTTGTTCTTCCATTTCATCTTTCATGACTGGCTCTAACATGAAAAGATGCCCATCCTCACAGAACAAAGGCAAGATCTTTTGTTTTAATAATATTTTCCCTCCTTTTCGCACATGAACTGCACTCATTTCATTTTTTACTAAGAGTAGCTGTGCTGTGATCCCTGCGAATAGATACAAATGATTCAAACTTCTCTCTATTGATGTCGTAACCCTTCTTTCTCTTGTGATTTCCTTCGTTCAGTTCCCCCGCAGGCTCCGGTGATCATGGGATTAGAAAATGAAGAGGTCAAAGCTGGTTCCTTTCTGAGGGTGGTGTGCATGTCGTACGGGGGCAACCCTTTAGCCACTCTGCATTGGATTAAGGTGAGAGAAATATACGAAATTCTTCATCGGTTGCCCTTTTCCTTTTCAGAAATAATTACTTGGCCTTTACCTTTACTTGAACAGGATACAAACTAAGACCTTGTGTTTGGCTTGTAGTTATTGATTAAACTTATATATCCCATAAATGAAAGAAACTTTTTCGGTTACACTTTATTTTAAGGTGTCCTTGTTACAGTGTAGCTACACAATGAAGTACTTAGTAATAGCAATTAACTACATGTACTTTATATAATTAGGGTTAAGGTTTGGTTTAGGGTTAGTTGCATGTCTCTATGCATAATTGACTGTTATTACTATAGTAATTGCATGTAAAATGTGTAACAGGGACTCTGTAAAATAAAGTGTTACAACATTTAGTTTGATTGGTAACACTTTTCAATAAGGGTTACTCTCAGTTGTTTATGTGCGTAACCGTGTGGAACTCAACGTCGTCATTCGGAAGGGCAGGAGTTATGATCACATACTTAATTTGATTGACAGCTCTAGAGCGAATGAGCTCTCTGACTCATAACAGACATGCACGGAAGAAAAACGCGCTCTACGCCGTTCCAAGCTCTTCAGATTGCATAATTCAGTGGCAAATGAATAGAAATGGTGATCTGTTAGGGTGAAATCATATCATAATCAACCACCCCTTTAATCGACGCAAATGTACATTTGTGTCGATTAAAGGGGTGGTTGATTATGATTTCACTTTTCTAACTTTAGTTAGTGTGTAATGTTGCTGTTTGAGCATAAACAACATCTGCAAAGTTACAACGCTCAAAGTTCAAAGCAAAGGGAGATATTTGCTTTTAAAGAAATCGCTTTTTAAGGACAACAACAAAAGGCTGGTAGGGACTACACACATTCCTCCCGGGTTAGTGACATCACCAACCCTAAAATTTACATAAACCCCACCCCCGGAACGCGATTTATAGATTATCAAGACAGAATATGCTAATAAATGACTAGAAGACACATAATTAAGCTACATAAATTCATCAACTAACCATTCAGAAATGTCCTGTTGCATTCTACATGTTGTCACCTCTTCTTGAGCCTCTCCATCATTGTCTGAATCCGGTTTGAACATAAAAGGTTAAAAGTTTTTGAAATTTTCAGTGCATGTCTGTGTGAGTGCAAGCTGTTGAAACTCCGGCCTCTGTACTGGAAGCAGCAGCTCATTTGCATTTAAAGGAACAGGCACAAAACTGTGCTTTTTTGCTCATCCTCAAAAATGGACAATTTTAAAGGGGTGGTATAATGCCATTTTCACAAGATGTAAAATAAGTCTCTGATGTCCCCAGAGTGTGTATGTGAAGTTTTAGCTCAAAATACCCTACAGATATTTTTATATAGCATGTTAAAATTGTCACCTTTTAAAGATGTTAAAAGATGTCACTTGCTGTGTGTCACAACTTTAAGAAATTGTATATTTTTATATATGCGTGTGCGTGTGCGTGTGCGTGCGTCCATGTGCATGTGTGTAGTTAGGGAAACCATTTGGTTATAGGGTTTTATGCAGAATGTAGAACACAGTTATATATATTTTTTCTAAATAGTTAATCATTTAAAAAATAGAAAATTAAACAGAGAAAATTAAGATATTGTTATTGTATAAAACATTGAATATTCTGAAGACTATGTCAAATATGAAATGCTGAAAGCATTTTTATGATTTTCATTTTTGATACAGTATAGTCAAGAAGGTTAAGACCTCTGATGTGGGAGAGGCCAAAACCGTTATTTTGTGTGGAGGATTTGTTTGAAAAGTAGTTATTATGATAATTGTATAGTTTACCTAACATATGTAATAGTTCACAATCCAAAAAAGTCTAAAAAGTCATGGGACACCAAAGTGTACTGCATTCATGGAAAGTGCCACTTAGATAAATTGGCCCAAATGTAACGTTAAGCGTGTAGCTGTTAGATGAAAAATTATGGGCTGCATCATTCAACCATGTGAGAGCTGTTTACCAAAATGCTTTGCAGGCCAATTACCATGAATGTTATGCCAGAGTAAGGTCACAGTGGAACGCAGGTTGCTAAAGTAATTTGAAGCTAGCTAGAATCTGGCTGGTGCACCAGTGGTTTTATATTCTTTAAAACTTCCCAACCTCAGAAATTATGAAGCATTGGCATCTCAAACAACTTAATAAATGTGATGCAAAGCTTCAGTGCCTAACTGGACTAAGCCAGTGGACTAACTCAAGATAACAGCGTGCATATGTTCACAAAGAGACTGAGCCGAAAGCAGAGAATAAACAAAAGCAGTGCTGTCTTATAAAGGCCATTCAACATTTCGTAAAGACACTCTGAGCGTGGCTCTCGGGTAATGTTAAGCGGACTGCCCGTGTGTAAATTCTTCTCTTAAATAGGACATTAAGAAACTATGGTAAATGTATTTTTTTGTAATTAAACCATTTATTTAGTTGTGTGTGTGTGTGTGTGCGTGTGCGTGTGTATCTGTGTGTGAATTACTAAAATCAGCAAGCCTAGGGGAAAGCTTAGAGCTACAACCAAGAACTTTATTAAATGTCTGTGTTTAGAGACAGAGAGAAGATGTCAAGATTTAAATCATTTGCAAGTGAAGTCTAGGCAGCCAAATCTACTTGTCCATTCATGTAGCGTCCCGCAGACAGACTCACAGTGGAGACTCTCGTTTTACTTTGATAAAATGTGTCAGTCCGGACATCTCTAATAATTTTCAGCTAATGCAAATGTTAGTGTCTGCAAAGGCGTTGACTGGATGACTGATTTCAGACACAAATGTCTTTTTCTATCTATCTATATGTCTGTCTGTCGTCTCTCAGTCTGTCTGTCTATCTGTCTGTCTATATATCGTCTCTCAGTCTGTCTGTCTACCTATCTATATGTCTATATATCGTCTCTCAGTCTGTCTGTCTGTCTGTCTGTCTACCTATCTATATGTCTATATATCGTCTCTCAGTCTGTCTGTCTGTCTGTCTACCTATCTATATGTCTATATATCGTCTCTCAGTCTGTCTGTCTGTCTGTCTGTCTACCTATCTATATGTCTATATATCGTCTCTCAGTCTGTCTGTCTGTCTGTCTGTCTACCTATCTATATGTCTATATATCGTCTCTCAGTCTGTCTGTCTGTCTGTCTACCTATCTATATGTCTATATATCGTCTCTCAGTCTGTCTGTCTGTCTGTCTGTCTGTCTGTCTATCTATCGTTTCTCAAAATACCTCTCAGTCTCTCGGTATGTCAGTACCATCTTTTCTCTTTTTCAGAATGGAGAAGTCCTGTCCACTAGCTGGGAGGTGGACATTGTGTCACGTAGGTCCAGTAGCACGTTGAGAATGGAGGTGAAGCCAGAGGACAATCATAGTGTGCTGCAGTGCGAAAGCGTCAACCAAGTGTCTCGTTCACCAATGTCCCTCACTCGCACTCTTACCGTCATGTGTGAGTAGTCAGTAAAAATGTATCTTAAAAAACTTCTGCTCAAAAACCCATTAGACTTTTAAGAAGGCCAAAAGCCTGTTGTTGCTAGTAGTTTTCAGCATAGCCTTAAAACAAAAGCTTGATCTTTCATGACACACTGTCACTTACAATAAGCCAATTACACATGGCTGTATCATGGCTGACAAGTTAATCAGGTCAATACTTGCTGCTACTTGCAGTTTCTGTAATCTTTCATTAACAGAGCATGGTTTGTAACGGTGGTCTTGTCACCACAAATTCAAAATGTCAAATATCCATGTCTTATCACAAAGCTACTGTCATTAGCACACACGGCTCATTGAGAATACATAGTCACACAAATACTGATACCATTTGGGCATTTATTAGAAGATCTCTCTAGACACTTCTCACCATTTCATTGATCAGCTAGATCATTATTTCAGTACTGTAAGAGCATCAAGAGAACGTATCATAATGGCCTCAAATCCTTTGTGGCGTGACTAGCGTGTTTAAACAATTTGCTGGGAAGATATGCTGACTCCATTTATCTTGCTTCTCTTTCTGTTGTGGTAATCACTTTTGCTCACAGTTGAGCCAGCTGAAGTAACGTTACTGGGCTCCTTTGAAGCTGTAGAGGGACAGGAGATCAATCTGTGCTGTTACACTTCCTCCAGTAATCCACCGGTTCACATCCGCTGGTGGCTCGGGTTCAAGGAGCTCAACAGAACGAATGTTACCATCTCCGAGGTATTCAACCTAACACTTAACAGTCAAGATAGAGGACTTGAAAACGTCTTCTCTTACAAAAATGTATAAATTATAATTAAAACTATTGTTTTATTTGGCACTCTGAAACTGTCTCCATGTCTTGCTTTTGATAGGTTCATCAACAATACAAACTACCATCTAAACACTCACATGAGCCATTTTACCGACAGAGAAAGGCTTCGTGAGGTGTAGTGCTTGATTAAAGGAATATTTTTCAATTATTGTGTGAAATAAAGCCGGCGAGCCTTGAACCGAGAGTGATTCAAAGTCTCCATCAAGACTGTGCTTTTACTTTAGATTCTATTAGTTACTACATAATATTCTGCGAGATCAGGGGCTTTTAGAGTCTCTCTCTTCTTTTTTTTTTTATCTCCAACTCTTCCTCTCCAGAGGTTGATTTGAATGAAACATAGGCCTAAGTGAATAAAAGCCGACCCGAGGCTGCTCTGTGCTTAACAGGACACTCCTTGTTCATTTGGAGGTGTTTTACATCTGATCTTTCATTTACATGCCGGTGTTAATTTATTTTTATTTTTTTTTTCTCTTCAAGCTACTCTTTATGATATATTTTCTAATAGTTTGGCCGTAAGTAACCATGAAGCCAGGTTCAACTCTCTGAACTGGTGTAAATTAGAGATTAGCAAATGAGCAGAATTAAAAACTCTATATCAGAGTGAATGTGATTTTTCACATGGGTGGGAATCTTTTGGCACCTCACGATCTGATTCCAAACCGTTTCTTGATCTACTTTTTTTTCTTATTAATTAATCGTATTAATAGAATTTTAAATATTTGTATTATTTAATAACACAGGTAATAAGTACTCTTTAAAATAATAATACAAAATAATTAAATCAATTAAAACAGTTGTTTCAAAACTTAAAATCTAGTAAAAAAAAAACAAAAAAAACATATAAACAAATAAACAAAGAGTGCTTTCAGTATTTAAGACTAGGCTGTCTGAACATTTTCCATTCAAGAGCTATGAGTGTATTTTCTTTTTCTCAGCTTTACTGTTGTTTGATTATTACCGATGACATCATAGACAGCGGGAGATCAAATAAGCAGCATTCACACCAATGCACAGATCTCTTATAAAATTTGGTTTATAAAATGTGGTTTGTCCTGTCTGTTTAATCTCTTAAGACATAACTGACTGTGTTTACATTAATTTCGCATCATAAAAACCATTTTGAGATGAAACTGGAAGTACATTACACCACGGAGTCGCACACACACAGCTGCCTCTCTTTACCAAGCGCGTGTGAGTATTTGAAATTGAAAGCAGCCTTCTGTCAGTGAGTTCCATATTTTTATATATAAGCCCACTGCATTCTAAACAACATACATAATACATACATGTCCTTGTAATTCGCATCAACCTTTCCGAACTTTATGAAAGGTTCGAGTGGTGTGTGTGTGAGGAATTGGAAGCAAGCAGAACGCACACACAGTGTCATCACTAATCTGTGTTTTAAAAACTAAGCTCAGAATCGTTGGAGAATCAGATAGAATCTTTTCTCCCACCCCTAATGTATAGTATATCACCGACACAAATATTACAAAAATTAAATATAAACTGTTCTTTCCTTTATGCCAGGCCTATATGCATAGTGTGGCTTGATGCTTCATCTGCAGACTGCTTTACTCTCGCGTGTCGCGTGACCAGAGTGTAATAACAGTCTTTACGGTTAAAAAAACGCGTGTTGTCATATCGTTATATTATTTATCGTTCAGCCCAAGTTCACAGTGCCATCTGTGGGACATCCATATGCTTGCCTCACACTTGAAGATTTTAACCCCGATTTAAAGGAACCGTATGTAAGAAATGTATTTCAATTAATCATAAAATGGCCCTGATATATCACTAGACAAAGGGATAGTTCACTTTGAAATTAAATTTTGGTATGTTTTAGCTTACCTCAAGGGCATCCAAGATGTTGGACGGTTTCGCAGTAGCCAATGCGACATCTAGTGTATATATCTATACCCGCCCACGCTCTCAGATCATTTGGACGCAGCTGTGTTCAAGAGGTAAAAACGATATAAATACTGTTCGTTTTCTCACACAAACCGCTCGTTTCGTGTCTTAGGCCATCAATGTGTACTTACGATGGGGAATTGTTTCATTTGGACGATGGGGAATTGTTTTAATTTGGACTCTGTGCATGCTCTTTGAGACAGTGACCATCGACCTGCATTATATGACTGACTGACAGACAAGAACGGTTTGACCTAAAAATATCAAAATTGAAACTACTGCGGAAAAAAAGACACCTACATCTTGGATGCCCTTGAGGTAAGCTAAAACATACCAAAATTTAATTTCAAAGTGAACTATCCCTTTAAGAAATCATGTTCATTTCAAATACTTATATCACTGACAACAGTAGTCCGGCCAGGATATTGTCATTTAAAAGTGAAGTTGCAGCCCTCAACTGATGTTGATGTTGTCATGTTGTGTTTTGGCCTGATGCTCCACCCTCCACCTATCTACCAATCACAAAGTCAGTAGTGTTTCGGCATCCGGGTTGCCAGCTCTGCTCTAGTTTCCACAGCTGCAGCTACAAACGTGTCGGATAAAAAATGTCTAACGTTACGAAACCTAAAAGACCTCGTTATGAATCCGAAATACGTCGTGACAAAGTCCGAAAAAAAAACGTACTGTGTAGGACTCGTCACTTGCCATTGGAAGCTCCTTGTAGCAGCCTACGTTCCCGCTGGATCCTGCAACCTAACTGGCAACCTCGAGTCAGGGGGGAGGGGGAGGGGATACACCGCTCTACAGTAATTTGAAAGTGATTGCAGTACCAGTTTTGGCCACAATCTTACATACGGTTCCTTTAAGGCACAATTTGCACCCCCCAACAATCAGAGTTGCATGGCCCAATTTGAGGCTTGTCGCAACCGACTTTTTGTCCAAAAATCCCTCAATTTTGAGCGAACAAGTGTAACCGGTCCTATTTGACCCGCTCCAAGCGGGTTTCGAACCGGTTCAAATTGGTTAAGATTTGAAAATCGTCTAGTGTGTCCCAGGCCTTAGCTTGTTAGCAAGGGTTCAAAGTGCCAAATGTGAGTACAAATTGGCGTTAAAACGGTGTTACTCAACAGTTATCTGGTTACTTCAAGAATTTTGATATTGCATGGTTGTGAGAATGTTATATGGCTTAGTGCGATCATCAAATCGCAACTGTTGTGATGTAATTATATAGTCTGACATGATGCATGTTTCAGAGTAAACATTACAGTAAATGCTACTCTGCAAGTGCTCTGTGTGTGTGCTTGAGTCGCTTATAATTTGCATATGGGAACGCAACATGTGCCAACCATCTTCCCAAATTCGTAATGAGAATCGTTCATAAATCTGTTGTTGTGAACATAGAGGAGCGTTAAGGTCTTCCTGTGGTTTTCTGCCAAAATAAAAGCCTCAATGGTTTAACAGTTGCAAGCAAAGAAATGAAGATGGCCATACATGTTAGTATTGTATTTTTACTGTTGATCTGTAAAATAAAATAAAATAAGAATATTGATAATAATAATAATAATAATAATAAAAATAATAATTATTATTATTAACAATTAACACCCCCCAACATCCTTATGCATCGCTTTCTGCTAGGACTTTTACATGCTTTTCCCAAACCACTGAAGTGACGTCGACGTCCGGGTTAGCAGTAGCATGAGCCATCAGGCAAGTGTTATTTAAATAAACTCCTGATGTACTTACAAACTTTCCAATGCCTCGTTTTATGAGTACAGAACCTATTTGTACTACTGTATAAGTTTGGTACCATTCTGGGCATTATTAGTGGGGTAATTTACGAGATACATCCTACGATCCGTTAGCGCCTGCACTAAGCCACCCAGCTGATATTTCAAAATAAGCTCTAACTTTAATAATGTTCGACCAAGGGAAAAAAGGCTTCTGCGGGGGTGTTTGGCTCGAGGTCATGGTGCAAAGGACCCTAGGTTGATTTTACTCCGACCCATCCCTTTAAATATAAACAGATAACAAACTAAAGGACTAACAGGTGTCATGATCACATATATCCATATAGTAACTAATGATAGTGGGAACAGAGACAACAGAACACCAAGAGAAGCAAACTAAAGGTTCATAACAATGTAACTAAACGAACAAACTAAATAATCCTCACACTAAGTTTGCCACACTTACATCTGTTTATGCAGTTAGTGAGATAGAAGAGCCACAATGTATTCCAACGCTTTTGTTTTTTCTTGGTTTTTAATGACCATATGTCAGATCACATCAGTTTCGAGAATGTGTACCATCAAAGAGAGTGAATCATGGTGGAATAATCTGATGTTTTCACTCTTGTGTGCAAAGAGCATTACGATGACCATTATGTTGTTCTCAGTAAACATGTAAGGTCTCATTTGAAATATTTGTGTTGCAGGGGGATAATGGTGGGATGAGTACGATGTCTAACTTGACACATAAAGTGTCACGTGAGGACAACGGTCTTCCTCTGACTTGTGAGGCGTTCAACAAAGGCACCCGCTTCTCCAGTGTTCGATCTGAAGAGCTCATCGTTTACTGTGAGAGACCACTAACATTTTTATCTAACATTTAGGTGGAATGATCCCTGATAAATGTATTTATTTATTTCAGTAGCTTAACTGGTACAGTTATAGGCAAAGTTATATGTTTGTTTCCCAGAGAACACATACACTACCGTTTTGTCTGTTTGTTTGTTTGTTTGTTTGTTTGTTTTAGAGAAATTAATACTTATGTTCAGCAAGGATGCATTACATTGAACAAAAGTGACAGTAAAGACATTTGTAATGTTACAAAAGATTTCTATTTCAAACAAATGCTTTCCTTTTGTACTGAATTAAATTATCCTGGGAAAAAAAAAACTGTGTATCACAGTTTCCAGCAGCACAACTGTTTTCAACATCGATAATTGCCAGAAAAATTTCTTTATCAACAAATCATCATATTAGAAGGATTTTTGAAGGATCATGTGACGCTGAAGTCTGGAGTAATGATGCTGAAAATGTAGCTTTGCCATCACAGAAATAAAATACATATTAAAGTATATTAAATAGAAAATATTTAGTTTATTATTTCTCAATATTACAGCTTTACTGTATTTTTATCAACTAAATGCAGCCTTTGTGAGCATAAGGGACTTCTATCAAAAACATTTAACAATTATTAGCGATCCCAAACATTTGAACTGTAGTGATTGTTGAGAAAAATGAATCCATTGTAATTTGGATAAAAGCTTATCTAAAATAAATAAATGTAAACATAATGATGCACTCTTTTTCAAATGTCTCATCAATGCACTTGTGCTGACTGAAATATTAGTTCTGTTAATGTCTGTTCTTCTTATTCTTAGATCCTCCTCAGAAGGTGTGGTTAGATGCTCCTCCACCAAACGTCTTCTTACACTCTGGTACAACTCTCCGTTTAGTCTGTTTCTCCAGTGGTGGAAATCCCACAGGTCAGCTGGTGTGGTTCAAGGTGTGTAGTGACATGAAAGCTTTTGTTGATGGTGTTTTAGTAACAAGTGTGTTTTGTTATTTCTGCCATTAAAAAATCCTCCATGTCTGTGTGTGTGTGTGTGTGTGTGTGTGTGAACTACAGAACAGCAAAGTCGTGCCAACCGCATTGAGGCAGGTGTCTTCAGAGCGTGGTGTGTCACGAGATCTCCTTCTCACCCTCCAGCCCAGCGACAATCTGGCCACCTACCGCTGCGACTCCTCCAACAAAGCCAAGAAAGTGCTCTCCGCTCAAAGCAAACTCAGGGTTCTGTGTATGTTTCTAAAACCCACTCACATGATACTGTGCTGTGTACATGCAAAACCATATCAGTTATTTGGGTTAGTGTGGTGTACTTCTTAACTCTTAATTAATACATACCATTTACCAAATGAGCCAAAACATTATGACCACCTGCCTAATATGCTGTTGGTCCTCCCTGTGCTGCCAAAACAGCGCTGACCCCTCGAGGCATAGACTCTAGTCTACAAGACCTCTGAAGGTGTCCTGCAGGGTTTGGCACCAAGACATTAGCAGTAAATCGGATCCTAAGTGATATAAGTACAAGAAGGTCAACTATTTAGTGTGTGCAGTGAATAGAACTGTCATCATAGAGTTGATCATAACATTTTCTTATCAAGGACTCTTAATATTTGAATAAGTCTTGTAGGGATTGGTAAAGGATTAGTTCACTTCAGAATTCAAATTTCGTTTTAGAAAATGACCGATCGTTTGGCTAGATAAGACCCTTATTCCTCGGCTGGGATCGTGTAGAGCCCTTTGAAGCTGCTTTGAAACTGCAATTTGGACCTTCAACCCGTTGATAACAGTTGAAGTCCACTATATGGAGAAAAATCCTGGAATGTTGTCCTCAAAAACCTTCATTTCTTTTCGACTGAAGAAAGAAAGACATGAATATCTTGGATGACGTGGGGGTGATTAAAATGTATTCTGAGGTGAACTAATCCTTTAATGGTTTGGGTTTGAACTCTTTGTCTTGTGAGTTAGGATAAAAGCATCTGGTAAAAGTCAATTAGCACAACTTCTTTTTTGAATATGCCCTAAAATGAGGATACACTACGGCAATCCCCGCTCACATTCTAATTGGTTGTTCTTTGTACTGTCCCTCGATCAGTTCCCGCAGTGAGCGTGAAGATCGTGGCCAAGCAGAAGGAGCTGCGCAGGGGTCAGACTCTGGATCTGGAGTGCCTGGCTGGCAGCAGCAATCCCACTGCAAATATCAGCTGGAGTTTGGGCCCCATCATGTACTCAAACACTCACTTATACATATACAAGCATCGCCACATCATTACACACATGCACAAATACACACTCACTGCTAATACCGTATTACTTAGTTTAACATTCCCAAGGGCATTTCGCCACCCATCTAATTTACTCACATCAATAAAACTGCAGAGCATTGACCCTTGATTCACAAAACGCAGGTAAATACATCATAAGCCAGGTTTCCATCCATTTTTTTGTGAAAAAAGGTTTAGCGCATCAACATTTTTTACCGATATAGCTGATGGAAATGCCAAGTATCTATCATTTTTTGCAAATGTCGACACAGTCTTTTTCCGTTTAACTTTAGCATATAAATTATATTGTATTATAATTATATTGATGGCAAAAAATTCGATGGAAACTTGGCTATAATCAGTCTCACCGGAATGCATTTCAGATGAATTCAGCTTTTTTCTTTTTTTTATGCTGAGAAGTGTGCAGTAATAGATGACTTGTGATGTGTATCTGTACAAAAAGAGCAGAATTTGTGCAGGAGGGCTCTAAGCTCTTTGTAGAAACAGGAAAGTGTGAAATGTTAGCAAAGGCTGATGGGCAGTTTGGAAATCCCAAGACGTTATTTTTAACTTCAGTATTAGATTTCGACTGGCAGCTGGTGATCACTAAGTCATTACCTTGTTAGAGTCTGTCTCTGGCGCTGTCAATATGTAGCCATTTGTAAAAAAAAAAAATCTTTACATCAATTGTGAGCAGATCAGCTTTTATTTCTAAAGAAATTCAGCTATAAAACTACAGTGTTTGTGAGCAGAGGAGTGGCCCGCTTCGAGTTTTATGGTTTCAGTTTTGTTGAATGGTCCCCACGGGACCCTAACGCATGTCGGGCAAACAAAAAGATTTCACAGCAGGTGAACACTGTTACTGTGGAAGGCTTTATCGAATATTCATAGTCTATTTTTGCATTGTTGCTCCAAGGGGATGTTTTTGAAATTCTTCTTTGTATAAAATATCCATGAGAAATAACGTTGTAAGCTTGACTTTCACTCTCTCAGGTTGAAAGGAGTTGACCAGGCTCCTAAAAAGGCTGAATTTGGTGGGATGTCCCGAACCAGTAAGCTGTCCCTCAATCTTGGCTCCCATCACTGGAAGAAAAGGATCACCTGCCATGCCTTCAGTAACGTGCTGTCCGAGGGTGTCAACAACTTCTACACTCTCAATGTGCTCTGTGAGTATAATTTTTTTTTGAGCATGTTTGAATGAGTTTTTACTTGGACTGTCCGCTGACTACAGATCAGTATTTAATCAAAATAATCACATGATATGCAGATATAGTCAACAAAATTGATCATGACTATTTGCACATATCAGATAATCGATTAAATGATTTGTTGGAGCTGAGTAAAGCATTTAATATACAAAAAGTGACTTTAGAATTCAATACTGTACATTGTTTTATTTCCATGTTATTGAACATAAGCCATTTTGTAAGCCTCTGCACAATATTTATTAATTTATAATGGTATAATGACCAGGCTTCTGACTGGCAGGTTTAAATTTCAGCACATAACCTTTGCATTGGTTGCCCATAAAACTTAGAAAGTATAGAATTAAAAATGTTCATTTGGGTTTTTGAATCATTACATAAGTTGGTGCGTCCACACAAATCAGCGAGACCTCTCAGATCGGGACATGTAAGATTGCTGTCCGAGTCCTTCTCAAAACGAGAATTTGCTAATCCCGGCCCGATACTTTGGAACAATCTCCCTGTAGCCATCCAAACAGCTCCTTCTCTTTCTGTTTTCAAATCTATGCTTGAATCCTATTTATTTGAACAGATGAGGATGGTTTAAAAGTCAAATAGTTTTATAGTATTGTTTTTAAAATTGTTATATTCATTTATTTGTCTTCTATGTTCTTAAGATAATTTTATGTACAACACTTTGGTCAACCCATGGTTGTTTTTAACTGTGCTTTATAAAAACAATTTTTTTTTAAAATGTATTTATAAATAAATACATGAAATAAATAAACTAAATAATTGGACAATTTACTCATTTATTTACCATATATCCCATAAATTAATTAAATAAATTAATTCAGTTATTTAATTATTTATTTATTTATTTAGAAATAATGCGATGACTAATTAATTTCTTTATAAATCAATAAATAATGGAATAATTTACTTGCGTATTATCCCGTATATACCATAAACTAAATAATTGATGTATCTACTTATTTATAAATAAATGAGAGGGATTAATTATTTATCATCCCAATCATTTCTTAATACATTTCTTCTCCTTTTTCACTAGTGCTTATTTTTATACATTAATTGATAGCCTTAGTTTTAACATGAATTTGGTATGAGCTTACTGGTATAAAGATTGAATATATAGGGAAACAAGCTTATAAATCATACCGAATGAGTTTTTTTTTTTTTTTTTTTTTTTTATGTAAAAATGCAGAAAGTTTTGTGTGATGGGTAGGTTTGGGGGGGGGGGGGGTAGGGTTAGTGTAAGGGGACAAAATATACAGTTTAGACAGTATAAAAACCATTACGTCTATGTTTGCACACAATATTTCTCGACTTTCTCGACACACTCGACTATTTCAGAATCTCCACAGTTTTTGATTTGTGTAAGAACAGACCATAAATGATTACTTTGTCTGTTTTATTGTATTATATTAAGATTATATTTCATCTTTCACTGTCCTAATGTGTGTGTGTGTGTGTGTGTGTGTGTGTGTGTGTGTGTGTGTGTGTGTGTGTGTGTGTGTGTGTGTGTGTGTGTGTGTGAGTGTGTTTGAGCTTTGTGTGTGTGTGTGTGTGTGTGTGTGTGTGTGTGTGTGTGTGTGTGTGAGTGTGTTTGAGCGTGTGCGAGTGTGTTTGAGCGTGTGCGTGTCTGCTTGTAGATGTAAGTAAATCGTTTGTGTTAAAATCTGTATTTGCATTTTCATTTGCTCTGAAGTAACACAATGTACATTAATGAGACAAAGACACAGAAGCCCCTCTGAGAGATCAACAGCACAATAAATCACGCGCCTTATTCACACTCAGACATTAGAGAGGAAAACGATTCAAAATCCTCTTTCTCAAATCAGTTTTTATGAGCATTTGCAAAATTTGCTTTTTGCCCTAGTGAATTAAGAATGTTACTAGCCATGAATATGAGTGATTTTCCGAAAGTCTTTTAAACCTTTCTTTAGTAGTCCATCTGTATATTCTGGATTTGTTTCACATCAAAACAATAGAATATTGTTCTTGTATTTTGCAATTTCTAAAAACATTACCAGACAGCTGTCCAGTTATAATTAACTCTCCAAAGCCAGTGTTTGCTTGCATTTCACAGTCTTGTTAACCCTTAAATTAATGAATGCTTTGCCATTATTACATACAGTATTCGGGTGTAACACGGATGGATCTCTACCTGCCGTGATAATATAAAACTCTTCTGATATTAGAGTAACAATTACAGAAGAATAATATAGAGCATATTTTGTTACCTTTTGGAGCTTGGAAGGGTTCAATTTGAGCAGATGTTCTATACCATCATCACTGTCCTCGTCAGAGCTTATTTCCCAGAACATTCAGCATCTGGCTCATATTTGCGATCTAAAACATATTCTCAAAACTATCATTTTCAACATCTGACAGCTGACAGCTTCTTCACCAGATCCACCATCAAATGACAGTGACACTAATATTTGATCGCGTTCAGAACTTGCTCTGCAGTAAATCGCTGAGCCATTTCAAGTTTTCTGATACTTCCTATTCTTTTGTTTTCTGCCTGCTGTCACTATGAGTGAAACATCACTTCATCATTGTATATCAAGCAATGAATTGCACTTATTCAGTCATCATAGATTCAGTTATTGTTGTGCAGGATAAATATACTTACACTGTTAGACACCTCGGGTCATTAGCGACCCTATACCATTTTTCCACAAACGAATGGGAAAACGGGCATTCTTTTATATATATTTTTTTTCTTGTTACATTGTTTATAATGAATTGATTGAGTAATACTAAGAAGGTTGATGTCTAACTTAAAAAAAAAAAAAAAAGAGTAGGAGGGTAGTGAATGACGTCTAAGGTATGCGTTTAAGCGTTAATTTGGACCCTATGAGTATTTAAAAAAAGAATTTCAATATTTCCATTTTAAGATGATTGTTTTAATATTATAATTTTTCTTTTCTGTCCAGTAGTAAAATACCGCAAAGATACTATACCCTCTACATTGACTACAAAAAGTAGATAGGTGTTTTGCAGTGCATTACTAATTATGATATAATATTGATATAATCATAATTAGCAATGCACTCCAAAACAGCTAGATCTATTTATTTATTTATTTATTTATTTTTATATAATTTTTTATCTAGATCTACTTTTTAGCCTTTTTTCTAATTATGAAATAAAAAAATATATAATTGTATAATTAGAATGTAATATTGTAGAATTAAATATATTAGTTTTAATTACAATTTAATCTTTTAAAACATATGTTAGGAAGTGTCACCAATTGAGCTTATTAAATATTCAAATAGCCTATTGAATAATATTTCAATACTTTTATTTAAAATTATTCAATTATAGAAATGATGTGCATTTTAAATTGACGTGCTTAACATCAGTGTAAATAATGGCGTGTTAGTGTCAGTGCAGAGAAAGTGTTAGTCTTGAATTAGAGCTGCTAATGTATGATGTGATTATTTGTTGAATATGTTGATTACGTACCGTATGGTGTGACAAGCACTCTGCTTTGTAGAACTGACTCTTGTGTTCAACATGATGTTGCTTCCACATTAGCACCTTCAAACGTATGTGACGCATCTGTGTGTCATTGTGTGTGATTCAGTTCCTCCAGAGTTTTCGGATGACCAGCCCGATCTGGTCCAGGTCATTGAGGATGAAACCGCCACACTTCCTGTCAAAGTCTTGGCCAATCCGGACGAAATCACCTGCGAGTGGATTTTTCAGGGCGAGAAGCTTGTGAAAGGTAATAGACGACACTACATGACACTACGAGCCGTGTCACCCTCGCAGGCGCTCTAAACACTCAAACAGACGCAAACACACGTTGCCATATGCATTCTGAATAATACATCGATGGATTCTGGCACTGCACCTTGGCAGATGTGATCTCGTGATAATGTATGCAGCCTAAATGAGCATCGCTGTCGCGATCTTCATCTCCATGTTGAAAGCATCTCAGCAGTCCTGTGTCGAACTCCCTGTGGTATTGCTCCAAAGAGGTTTCCCTGGGAGAAGTGTTCAATGTGTATATGTGCAGGATTTGAACTTTGGTGTTTGTTTTTGTGGAACCATATTGTCGCAGGTCTGTGATTCGCCTGTTTTGTGTGGGTTGTTTCATGTCTCTGTATGTTTGCGACAGAAAGAGATCCTCGTTATCACTTCGACGACTGGACCCTGGAAATCGTGAACGTTTCTCGGCGAGACGGGGGCGATTACATCATAGAGTGTTCCAACGCTGAGGGGAAGAACCACACAAAGCTCAAACTGGATGTACAGTGTGAGGAACTCAAAACTAACTCTGACACCTCATCTTAACTAGGCCATATGCAACAATTTATGAATATCAAGTTTATCCTCCCTGGAAGGAAAATGCTATAGGAAGCGACAGACGATCAATCGGAATATATAGGGGAGTTTCAGAAATCTGAGACCACATTCAAAATATGTGGAAATAAGGATAAAAAAAAGAAGAAAAAAAAAGAAACCATGAATTTATGAAATTATTTATTCCTGTGATCAAAGATGAATTTTCAGCATTATTACTCCAGTCTTCAGTGTCACATGATCCTTCAGAAATCATTCTAATATGATGATTTGCTGCTCAAGAAACATTTATTATTATTATTATTATTATTATTATTAATGTTGAAAACAGTTGTGCTGCATATTTTTGTAGAAACCGTGGTGCAAATGTTTAGGTAAGATTGTTAAGATATTGTTATGAGTAACAACAAATTAATTTGATCAAAAGTGACAGTAAAGACATTTGTAATCTTACAGAAGATTTCAATTTCAAATACAGTTATTTTATTAAAGAATCCTGAAAAAAAAAAAAAAAAAAAAAATATTAAGCAGCAAAAAACTTTTTTAAACATTGATAATAATAAGAACCATTATTAATAATCGAGCGCCAATAATAAAACATAATAATAAATAAGTAGCAAATCAGCATATTGAATCCTGAAAGGTCATGTGACACCGAAGACTGGATTAATGATTCTTAAAATTCAGCTTTGCATCACAGGAATAATCTACATTTTAAGGTATATTCACATAGTAAAAAATGTGTTTTAAATTGTAATAATATCTCAGTAAGATTATTTATAATATGTTTATTCACGTTATTCTGTTCAACTATAGGCTATTACATTGAAAATGTGATTTTGTATTTAAATTTGTATTGAAGATGAAAATATATTAATTTGAAGAGTTTAGTAGTCGTCTCAGGCCCCACTGCATGTTTATAAAAATAAAAAAAAACAGGACTTAGTAAAGCAGGACATGGAAACTATGAAATTTCACTGTGGCCGGGACTAAGCAGAGTGATTGAAAATAGACACCAACATGACTTGATGCTGTTGACAATCGCAGCTGATTGGAAAACAAACTCATATTAGCATGAGAGGTGACAGTCTTCGCTAATAAACTCTAATGCCACGTGAATTGAAGATGTTAGCATTTAATACTAAAATGTAATATGTATAAATGTTAATTAATCTAATCAGAATGTATTGTCACAGTACTGTGAAAATCTCATTTAATCATTTCAATCTCATTTAATCATTTAATCATTAAAATGCTGTCAGTCAGAATAGTACACATTTTTTCCTTCAGTATAAATTACCACAAAAGTTTCACTGCAAAGCCAATCTATGCTGTTCTCAATATTTGTACCACATATTTATTTGCCAATTCAAACCCACACAGACTTACACACACTTGAAAGTGAAACGGAGAGAAAGAGAGGGATGCAGAGAGAGAGAGAAAAAAAAGAAAGAAAGAGCACTCCCACTTCCTTAATGATTTAATAATAGCACTTCTTCAAATCTAGGCCTGCATGTTCCTGCAAATCCTTCTGCACTAATGGATCTCCTCGTCCTCATACAATAGCATCTGACAGTGGTAGATATTCATTATGTATGGGCCATTTGAATAGCTTTTACCGATGGTACTGTTTTCCGTGTAGGCCCCCCTCTTTCTGCCCGTTAGGAACAATGCAGAGGAGGATTGTACACGCCAACACGCCAGAGATAACGCTGGTGGTAATGGCCCACTTGTTTGAGGGTATGATCCTCCTGGGGGCAGGGATGGAGATGAGGCAGAAGAACAGCATTGGTGGGGTTTACCGTACGTGCCTGAGGCAACCATTTTAGGTCCACTTTTCTAGGAACTTCAACACAACTTGCTTCTCAGAGGCAAATCAGTGATATTTAATTTTTTATTTGATTTTATTAAATAATTTGTATATTTTATAATTATAATATATATTATACTTAGTCTATTTTTGTTCTATTTTTTGTTAAATATTTGATACATATAAATATATTTATTCATAGTCTTTTATTTGTTTAATTTTTTTAAAGATTTTTAGGATGGATGGATGTAGATGGATGGATGGATGGATGGATGGATGGATGGATGGATGGATGGATGGATGGATGGATGGATGGATGGATGGATGGATGGATGGATGGATGGATGGATGGATAGATAGATAGATAGATAGATAGATAGATAGATAGATAGATAGATAGATAGATAGATAGATAGATAGATAGATAGATAGATAGATAGATAGATACAGTGAGGAAAATAAGTATTTGAACACCCTGCTATTTTGCAAGTTCTCCCACTTGGAAATCATGGAGGGGTCTCAAATTGTCATCGTAGGTGCATGTCCACTGTGAGAGACATAATAAAAATTAAAAAAAATCCAGAAATCACAAAATATGATTTTTTAACTATTTATTTGTATGATACAGCTGCAAATAAGTATTTGAACACCTGTCTATCAGCTAGAATTCTGACCCTCAAAGACCTGTTAGTCTGCCTTTAAAATGTCCACCTCCACTCCATTTATTATCCTAAATTAGATGCACCTGTTTGAGGTCGTTAGCTGCATAAAGACACCTGTCCACCCCATACAATCAGTAAGAATCCAACTACTAACATGGCCAAGACCAAAGAGCTGTCCAAAGACACTAGAGACAAAATTGTACACCTCCACAAGGCTGGAAAGGGCTACGGGGAAATTGCCAAGCAGCTTGGTGAAAAAAGGTCCACTGTTGGAGCAATCATTAGAAAATGGAAGAAGCTAAACATGACTGTCAATCTCCCTCGGACTGGGGCTCCATGCAAGATCTCACCTCGTGGGGTCTCAATGATCCTAAGAAAGGTGAGAAATCAGCCCAGAACTACACGGGAGGAGCTGGTCAATGACCTGAAAAGAGCTGGGACCACCGTTTCCAAGGTTACTGTTGGTAATACACTAAGACGTCATGGTTTGAAATCATGCATGGCACGGAAGGTTCCCCTGCTTAAACCAGCACATGTCAAGGCCCGTCTTAAGTTTGCCAATGACCATTTGGATGATCCAGAGGAGTCATGGGAGAAAGTCATGTGGTCAGATGAGACCAAAATAGAACTTTTTGGTGATAATTCCACTAACCGTGTTTGGAGGAAGAAGAATGATGAGTACCATCCCAAGAACACCATCCCTACTGTGAAGCATGGGGGTGGTAGCATCATGCTTTGGGGGTGTTTTTCTGCACATGGGACAGGGCGACTGCACTGTATTAAGGAGAGGATGACCGGGGCCATGTATTGCGAGATTTTGGGGAACAACCTCCTTCCCTCAGTTAGAGCATTGAAGATGGGTCGAGGCTGGGTCTTCCAACATGACAATGACCCGAAGCACACAGCCAGGATAACCAAGGAGTGGCTCTGTAAGAAGCATCTCAAGGTCCTGGAGTGGCCTAGCCAGTCTCCAGACCTAAACCCAATAGAGAATCTTTGGAGGGAGCTCAAACTCCGTGTTTCTCAGCGACAGCCCAGAAACCTGACTGATCTAGAGAAGATCTGTGTGGAGGAGTGGGCCAAAATCCCTCCTGCAGTGTGTGCAAACCTGGTGAAAAACTACAGGAAACGTTTGACCTCTGTAATTGCAAACAAAGGCTACTGTACCAAATATTAACATTGATTTTCTCAGGTGTTAAAATACTTATTTGCAGCTGTATCATACAAATAAATTGTTAAAAAATCATACATTGTGATTTCTGGATTTTTTTTTTTTTTTAGATTATGTCTCTCACAGTGGACATGCACCTACGATGACAATTTCAGACCCCATTTTCCTCACTATAGATAGATAGATAGATAGATAGATAGGTAGGTTTAATTAACAGAAACCACAAAAGACAAATAGCTGTTGGTGGTACAGCTCCATCTGGGAATATTTACACATGAACACAAGGAACAAATAAAAGGGTGGCTGTGGGGACTTTTGTGATTTAAGTCATGTAAATTAAGTTATGTAGCAAGTTATGGAAAGCACAGAATAGGTTTTAGTAGTGGAAACTTATTAGAATCACTGACTTACAGATATTGTGTAAAATTATACCTACTATACTGGTATTATTGCACGCCATCAAATAATTAGCCATACATTTTGACCATATACTGTACAAATCCAATTTTTAAAGATGTAAAAATTATGATTTAAAACTAGAACCTTTAGTACCACTCCCGCTCAAACTAAGGCTATGTTCACACTTAGCGTCTTTTTTCAAACTGCCAGCGTCTGTTCTACATTGTAACCAGGGATGTAGTGGAGGCTAAACGCACGTAAACGCCGTTTACGCACCTCCCAAAATTCGGAAATAGCGTTTGCCCACCTCCTAAGTGCGTTTATCCACCTCAAATTGCGTTTATCCACCTCTAAATTTCACGTTATTTGAACGGACTTTGCTTTTCTAGTGCGTGGTCGCCGATCGGTACATGATTCGAGCATTTGGGCCGTTAATGACAGAGCAGAACGTTGAGCAGAGAGCGCAGCGCGCCGACACACACACACACACACACACACACACACACACACACACACACACACACACACACACACACACACACACACACACACACACGGAACAAAGAGAACGGCACACACGGAGCAGAAAACACACGCTCGTTACTATACAAGCTGCGCGAGAATTAAACTTGATCGCAGCCGCAACAGAAAATCATTAAAACTAGGCAAAAAAGGTTTTTTTTTTTTTTTTTTTTTTTTTTAAACAATTCATTACAGTCAGCTGGTTTAATGTAATGAGCATGTCAAAACCCAACTGTACAAGACATTCAGAGGGAATCAAGCCTGCACCAGGTTAAAGACTTTTCCCTCTACAGGGAAACACTGATCCACATTTTTCTGATAGACCAAACAACTAATCAATTAATCGAGGAAATATTCAACAGATTAATCGACTATGAAAATAACCCCAAATCCCTATCATTATGTTCAAGTGCATTGCATTGGAAGCCCTGGGTATAAGCCTCCCTCTCTATCTCTCTTAAATATTTTTGTTCTCTCTGTTTTGTCATTTAGTCAACTTTATAGATTTCAACCATATTATTCCTTCTTGAGTCTCTTTAACAAGAACTTCGATTAATGTATGAATTGAATAGTGATTTTGTGACCTATGATGAGGGAACAACCAGTGATACCCTTGGTAGTACCATCAAATGATAGCCTATAGCGATGTCATCAGGATACACATACACCGGTAGGCAGTGGCCCACCTTACCGGGTGATCAAGTTGTGGTCCACCAGAATTGATAGTTTACCCACCTCTTTTTTTACCACTACACCACTGATTGTAACCCTATGGAGTAAACCGTTTTTTCAAAAAAGTCCTGAGCGCTTTTTTAGACGCCACCGCCGGCGTCTTTTTCTGCAGCTCAGAGCGTCTTTTTAAGTTGAAAAAAGTTCAATTTTTATGAAAAGAACGCCCTACGTCAAGCGCCTTTTTGACAGCTGACCAATGACAAGCGAGTAGCGAGACCTGTCGTTTCCATAACAACAAGAACAACTGTCTGTCGTGCACCCACAAACGTCTTTGTGAACCGACATTCTCCTCCCCGGTAACTTCAAAAGCCAACGCAAGAGCCAACTTTCTCTTTCTCGACATTTTTTGCATCACACAGCACTAGGCTACTGTTGCAGCTGTTGTTATAGCAACAAAAGACGCGCTCGGCTGCTATTTGTAACCGAACGCTGCCAGCATTTTTTTTTTGCTAAAAAAACGCCGTTGTCAACTTTTTCTTGTCAAAAAAGACGCTAAGTGTGAACATAGCCTTAGTGAGTTTTTTTTTTTTTTTTTTTTTTAAGCTCTGGGAGAGAGAACCTTTATTGCTAAATGGCGTAAATGTAATTATTATTATTGACAAATTAATTCAGCAATTCTTACATTGTATCACTATAGATCTGTGAAGTCCTTACCTGGTCAGTGCAAGCATCTAGAAATGTAAGCTGTGCTCAGCTATAAAAATAGTTATACATAGCTGAATGAAATCAGCTTCTTAATGGGTTTGCTACTTTGCAGATGCAATTCTTCATTAATGTTCTCTGATCCATTTTAATAATACAGTTATCCTGACTGAGTGTGACAGATACTTTTTGAGGGGGCGTTAATTCTGTAGCCTATCGAGAGTGTTGTTAATTTGCCTCAGTAAGCATTACCTCTGTTCCAACATGTGCGGCCTGTGCTGTAGTGACAGCGACTTGAATACTGTTTGCAACCAGCCATGTAGGAATACCGGAGGATTTGAAATAAGTGTTTCTACACTGCACATAATGGGGACGACATCACAATAGACCTTGATTTTAAAGGCTTTTTTTCACTCCCTGTGAATAATTCAAACAGGAAGTGCAGAGACACACACTGTATCGAGACTTAAACAATGGCAACTCTAGCATCAACACATCAGAATTTAGAAAATCAAACACCGAAAATTAACTTTGCACGAAATCTTTTGTGCTGTCGTAGAAATTGGCTGAGGTGGAAATTGAACTGTCAAGTTTTTCATGGGAAGTGGTTAATGTTCACATGTAGCACACACACGCCCTATACTGTATGAAGCACCAGAGACTTGACTAACGTTCACAGTTGACTTGAAGAGTCTGATGTTAGCATGTAGTTCTGCTAATGACTCGAACGACTCTACGCACAAAATATTCAAACCACAGACAAATATTAGGTGAATATGTTAGTTGGAGTAATTATATTAATATTTGTGTTACTAAATATGTCACAATACCCTAGCAATGCCCTGGCAACCACCCAGATTATTGTTAACTAAAGCAGCCATATCACCCTGTAGCCCAAGACTGGTTGCCCACTGAAGCTAAGCAGGTTTGTGCCTGGTTAGTACCTGGATGGGAGACCTCCTGGGAAAACCAGGTTGCTGCTGGAAGAGGTGTTAGTGAGGCCAGCAGGGGGCACTCACCCTGTGGTCTGTGTGGGTCCTAACGCCCCAGTATAGTGACGGGGACACTGTACTGCCAAAAGAGCACCGTCCTTCGGATGAGACGTTAAACCGAGGTCCTAACTCTCTGTAGTCATTAAAAATCCCAGGATGTCCTTCGAAAAAGAGTAGGGGTGTAACCCTGACATCCTGGCCAAATTTTCCCCTTGGCCTCTGTCCATCATGGCCTCCTAATCATCCCCATATACTGATTGGCTTCATTACTCTGTCTCCTTTCCACCAGTAAGCTGGTGTGTGGTGGGCGTTCTGGCACAATATGGCTCCCTTCGCATCATCCAGGTGGATGCTGCACATTGGTGGTGGTTGAGGAGATTTCCCCTTCCATGTAAAGCACTTTGAGTACCCAGAAAAAAAGAGCTATATAAATGTAACAAATTATTATAAAGCTGAAACTATTAAAACATATTTTCATTAATTGAAATGGAACTGAAGTAAAATATAAATGTTATATAGAAATAAAAATAAATAAAACTGATTATATATATATATATATATATATATATATATATATATATATCCACACATAAAAATGAGAGATATATATTATATTATATTATATTATAAGGGATAATGTACATCCATCCGGTTGTTATCTCAGAATAAATCAGGGTATTGCATCACTCTGAAGGGGGTTATTCTCAGATAACATCCGGCTGGATGTACATTATCCCGCATATTACACGGCTACTTGCCACATAAGTAAATAATTAGACACAAAATATTGATCTGAGTCGAAATATTTGATTAGGTCTTTAAACACAAAGCTAGAGAGATAGAGCAGAGAGAGCAGTTGGTAGCAAGCGGCAAGTTCAAACTAGACGGTAATTTAATTGAAGGATACGGTACAGTCATACCACTTACACAGCATTTCACCACATAAATAATTATGGGGATAAGAGATATTGATTTCAGATTAAACTGTTTTAAAATCATTCCTGTTTGTTATCTTGTAATCCAACAGTGTTTAAAACAATCTTTGGAAAATGGCAGCAGCTGCGTTTGTATGAAACGAGAGCGAGCGAGTCCACGATACTGGATGACATAGTTAAACAACTGTACACAAAATATTGATTTGATTGAGTTTTAATATTTTATTAGCTCACCAAACGCAAAAACTTCCACAAAGAAAATATATACCGCTATGGCGCAATTGACCAATCAGAATCAAGTATTCCACAGAGTCGTGTAATAATATATTATATTATTTGATTAACATTCTATCCCCTTTTTTATGATTAAGTCACATAAAATTAATTCTTTTCGTTTGGTTTCCAGATGCCCCGACTGTTCATATGAAGTCTGATCCTGTGTCTGTGAAGTTGGGAGACACCGCTGACTTACTGTGTGTCGCTGATGCCAACCCCATCACCTCCAGTATGTTTTCCTGGAAGTGGATGGTGAGTGATGTCTTTGTCACGTCTGTTTTTTTTGCTTATTCTCACCCTTTCCCGCTATATTGTCCTTTGTTAGGTGAGTTAACTCACTATCTCTCTTTTTATCACCTCTATTTATCTCTCACATCTCTCCTCTTTGTCTCTAACGCCCTCTTTCTCTCTGACTTCTCTTTTCTCACCATGTGTCACAGCTACTCTGTAATAGAGGTGCTATATTTCACCCTTCTAACTACAACAATGTCTCACCTTTATGCTTAATACTTCTGGTCTAAATGGAGAAAAATATCTTTCATTAAAGCCTCCTTTCCAAAGGCCACATTTCTCAGTGTTAGCTGGCCGTTTTCCTACCATTTGTGCATCTATAGTGCCCCATATTCTTAGTCAGTGTCTGTGATTCCTCAAGCCGTCCTCTTTCTCTGAATGTTGTTATGTGTGCGTTTGTGAAAATTGAAGTTTGTATGAAGTCTTTGCCTGCCTCTCTTTCTGACTTTTTTGGTTTGTGAGTCTGTGGCTTTTTTACCTGTTTTACAGGTGTATGTATGTGTGTGTGCTTTATATATAGGGTGAAGAGGAAGTAGATGATCTGGGAGAGCAGAGTGAAGATGAAGGCACTGGTTTGTTAACTATATATAAGGTGACCCGTGACCAGGCAGGTTTTTACCAGTGTACAGCAGACAACGGCATAGCTCCTCCAGGCAGTGTAGAAGGACAGCTCATCGTGCACTGTGAGTCACATCATGTACTATGCTTGTTTAAGGTGGAAAATAAGGTTTATTTTTAGTACATTGTACATAGTACATGTACATACAGTACATAAACATTACCAGTGGTTATCTCGTAAATGACAATTGGTTTTGATTTCTTTTGTGAAATGATTAAATGATAATACTTTTTGAACTTTGCACTTTCTCAAATTGAACTTATTTTCATTGACTTAATTAAGATGTCATTTTAGTTTAAGTAAAACATATGAAACATAATGGATATGTAATGATTAAATAGTGACTACATTTAAAGGATTTATGATTTAAAAAAACTGTGTCAAAAGACTGTAAAAAATAAACACTGCATATGACTTGTATCCTATATATGTATCTTTTGAAGCCATACATTGTGTGAATAACAGACTGTTATTTTATTAAGTATGAAAAATGTATTAAAAATATACACTTCTGTTCAAACGTTTAAGGGCAGTAAGTATTTATTTTATTTTTTTAAGAAATGAATACTTTTATTCAGTAAGGGTGCAATAAATTGATCAAAAGTGACAGTGAAGACTTTTTTTAAAAAAATTAAAAAATATATTTAAAATAAATGCTGTTGTTTTGAATTTTCTATTAATCAAAGAAAAATAAAATAAAAATAAATTACAGTTTCCACAAAAATATTAAGCAGCACAACTGTTTTCAACATTGATAATAATAAGAAATGTTTCTTGAGCAGCAAATCATCATGATTTCTGATCATGTGACACTGAAGACTGGAGTAATGATGCTGAAAATTCACATAAATAAATTTCATTTTCAAATATATTTAAATAGAAAACAGTCATTTTAAATTGTAACAATATTTAACAATATCACCAGTTTTGTATGTTTTATACATTGCATTTTTATTCAAATAATTGCAGCTCTGATGAGCATAAGAAACTTTTTTCAAAACCATTAAAAAAAATCTTACCGACCCCATACGTTTGAACGGTACTGTAGGCTATATTCAGTTTCTTGTAAATGAGTACTGGTCTTCAAAACACTTGTTCCATGTTCCTGCAGTTGCTCCAGAGCTTCAGAAGGGACCGCAGTGGAGGAAGGTGGCCAGCCGAGGGGACGGCAGCAATGATGCAAATGTGGTGTGTCAGGCACAAGGCGTTCCTCGTGTGCACTTCACCTGGGCAAAGAATGGATTCCCTTTGGACTTGGGCAACCCCAGGTTGTCATAAGTACAGTAGCTTCATCCAGCCTTGATTGTCAAGACCTGTTGTATTTGGTTTGCTGTAGCTACGTCCTTTCGGAAAGTTTAAAAAGACACAAAATAATGTCTTCTAAAAGAGATAACAATAGACTTAGGGTTTGGGTTAGTTAGCGTGTAGTATTATAATTTGCCTAATGTAAGATCAGTAGAAGTCAATGGCTAGTTCCCATTTAAATAGCTGTGTATGTGTGTGTGTGTGTGTGTGTGTGTGTGTGTGTGTGTGTGTGTGTGTTTTCAAGATGGTAGTTCTGCTGAGCGTGGAGCCATGATCACGTAACTGTATGTGTGTGTAATGTGTAATGACAGTGTTTAAAATTTAATTATATGTGCATGCATTAGTTTTAATGTTTGTTTCATGTGTTTTAGAGCTTGTAATTATGGTGTTTGTTAGTGTTGTCAAAGCCGCAGTGCATTATTGATATCCTCAATAATAGCCCTAAAAAATTATCCTCAAACTTTGTTTTTAATTTATCTGTCTGTCTGTCTGTCTGTCTGTCTGTCTGTCTGTCTATCTATCTATCTATCTATCTATCTGTCTGTCTGTCTATCTATCTATCTATCTATCTATCTATCTATCTATCTATCTATCTATCTATCTATCTATCTATCTATCTATCTATCTATCTATCTATCTGTCTGTCTGTCTGTCTGTCTGTCTGTCTGTCTGTCTGTCTATCTGTCTGTCTATCTATCTGTCTGTCTGTCTGTCTGTCTATCTGTATGTCTGTCTGTCTGTCTGTCTATCTATATGTCTGTCTGTCTATCTATCTATATGTCTGTCTGTCTGTATGTCTGTCTGTCTGTCTACAAAAGTTTAGACAGACAGACGTATAAACATACGTTTTATAGTTTTATTTATAGTTTATTAATTTTAGTTAAATAAATAAAAAGTTTTCAAAGAAGGTCTATGCAAGTGATATCCTCAATAATAGCCCTAAAA